>CM057452.1:791509166-792767500 GCA_016271365.2 Neoceratodus forsteri
TAACTGCCATTAAAAAATTTGCAATCTTCTCAGCTTCTTTATACGTTCCTGGATGTAATAAGATAAATACATCATATAAATTATTTGCATAAATAGAAGGTGTTTGTGCAAGTTGTATCTTTCTGATGTTATCATATAACGGACAATTAATAATAATATGCTGTATATTATCTTGAAACCCTTTCTTACATGGACATTCTTTTTTTTTTGGACATTCCCTTATCATTTATGTAAAAATATGAATATTTAGATGTAATTAATCCCATTCTGGCCCATGTAATAGCTTTACATTGTTCTCTCGTGATTGGGAGTATTAAATACTCCTCAAGCCCGTGGTACATTTTATTCTCTTGGAACCAAGACGCACACTTTTGATTTTTAATTTTCTCCCTATCTTGTTCTCTTTCAGTTAACACTAATTTATTTTTTATTAATTCTTAAACTGTAAAGAAATTATAGTATTTCTGTTCGCATCTTTCCGCTGATGCTCAAGCTTGTATTTTTCCAAGGTTTTCACCAAATAATTTAGCCAATTAGATTTGAACCCTGACATTTACCATTTCTTTTTCTCTTTTAAGCATAATGTAGGGAAAGTATTCTCTTCATTACTTACAATTTTGATCCAATAGTTTATTAAATGACTTTTTAATAAAATTAATTTTTACTTTTCCCACTTCTGCTCTAACCATTGCATTAGATGTAGATTGTGGAACATTTAAAATTGACTTATAATAATAGGACAACAGAGTTTCCAATAAATTCTCAGTGTTACCCCCATAACCCCATATTTTTGCCCCATACAATAAAATCTAATTTATTTTTGCCTCACCCGCAATCAAGGCTGAAGAAACTGTATCCCCCCTCCCATATTGGTAGCTGAATTTTCATGGTGCTTTTGCACTCACCTTTGCTCTTTTAAATGTTTTATCCATTTCTCATTCATAACAATTTTTATCCCCAGATAATTATATTCAGACACCACCTCAATCTGTTTCTGATTAAGATATATCTTACATTTATGAATGTCCTTAGCCCTTTTTCCTAACACCATAACCTTTGTCTTATCTAAATTTATCTTGAGTTCCAGATTTATGCACTTTTACATTAAGATATCTATTTTTTTTGCAGACTTGTTCTTGAGAGCGATAATAGTATAATGTCATCTGCATATGCCAGTGAACCCACATTTGTTAAGATTATATTTGGGCAATCCAATTTGTCATCTAATGTATTTTCCAGCAAATAATTTATGTATATATTAAATAACAGAGGGGAAAGCAGACACCCCTACTTCACCCCTCTGCATGATGTAAAAGATTTAGTAAGTTCACCAGTCTTTCCATATCTAAGCGATGTCTTAGTGTTAGTATATAAACTGATGATGGGAAGCAGCTATGACACTGGTAGCTGTTTTTAACTCATAATCCTACATAAGGTATTTTTATTTACAGAATCAAATGCATGTGAAAAATCAATAAACAAAACATATATTTTCATCCTTCATAAGTGTATATATTTCTCCTTTAAATGGAGCAGACAGAAGACATTGTTAATACTGGAAAATTCTTCCCTAAAACCAGATTGAAGTCGTGCTAGAATACTATATTTCTTTATCCAAGTAATCAGTCTTCTGAGTAAAACCCTCACAAAATCCTTCAAGTATATATTCAGCAGGCTGATAGGTCTAAAATTACCTGGAACACATATAGATCCTTTCTTATGTAAAGGGATGATAATGTTTGATGTCCAATCCATTGACATGTAATTAAATTTCAAGCACAAATTAAAAAATAAGGTTAATACAGGATCCAAAAATGACTATATTTTTTATAGCTCTCAGGAGGAATAAATCAGGTACTGGGGCTTCATTACTTTTTAATTTACTTAAGGCAATCTCAACTTCTTGTTCACTAATGATTAAAGGGTCATAACGAGTGTCCATTAAGTCCTTCAGTATGGTAACCTGCTCCCTTCCTTCTTCATTATTGAATATTAAATGAAAATGTTCTACCCATACATCCTCAGGCACATGTATTGTAGGAGAAGAATGATAGACATTAGTTCCAATTGTGACCAACTTCCAAAATGTTTTATCTTTTGTCTCTGTTACTGTCATCATTATTTTCCAGTGATTTTTCAATGCTTCTAATTTTTTTTACTTCCCATCATTTAAGATAAGATTTTTGAGCTCTGTTTAAATTTCGAAAGTGTTCTCTAGTGGAATGCTTTTTTGTCCATCTTATCAAATTATTAAGCTTTCTTTTGGCTTCATAACAAGATTTATCAAACCATATACTTGTTTTCCTTTCTTCCCTGTTGCTCTGTTTATATATTTTCTCAACTATATTCCCATTTAATTGAGCTAGTAAGTGATCCACTGAGAGCACATCATTAAAATGACCCTAAATTAAAAAATCAAGCATTTCTCCCAATTACAAAAGCAACTCTTGTAATATCTCATCATTTATCTTTGAACAGAGGAGGACCCTTCTTCCCCTTATGGCCATATTTACTTGTGGCTCAATTACTTCATTAGCACTTACTTCTTCTGCTACCTTTAATGTTAATTCTATAGGAGCATGATCACGTTCTGGTCTCATTATAATCTTCAAAGCCTGAAATATCATAATGTTCCAATGTGCATAGAACATAATCTATTACACTTTGTCCACAATGAGAAAAAAAGTCATCCTCCCCTCCAAATCCCCCTTTAACCGACAATTTAAAACCATCAGAGGGATATTGTCAATTAAATTTTGCAACTTTAACCCATTTGAATTTGCAACTCTATCCATACTATTCCTTTTGTTACAATCCTCTAAATTCAAATCCTCTTGATCGATACTTAAGTTATCATATTTGGCTAGCCTTGCTTTAAATCACCCCCAATTATTATAACTCATTCTAGGAATTTCTCTACCATCATTTCCAAATCTCCAAAAACAGCACTCCAGAGCTTTTTTTTTTTTTTGCATTTGCTGGAGGTAAGTATATGTTGACAATAATAAATTTGTAATTTCCCCAATTCAGTGATACTATTATACAGTTTTTTTTCATTTTGAAGCTGTTCAATAGCTGATCTACTGTATTCCTCCCAGTCTTTAAATATACAATGAAACCACCGGAATACCTCCCACAGCTTTTATTCCTAACTGTGGGTGAGTGAAATGCCACATATCCATTCAAATCAATTTCCCTGTACTCCAAGTTTCCTGGAGTAATATGATATCAAAATTCTTAATAAATTGGGCCAATCTGTATCAACCATTTTTCCACTGAAGCCTGCTATATTCCAAGATACCAGCTTCACATTTGAAATCAGGGAGCTGTTACTTTCATTAGAATCTGAAAGTACAAGGGACTCATTCTCCAGTCAACCCTTGTTCTGATTTTCAACTTTGCTTTGAATGATGGGATTATTGAGATCTGTCAGCAACAACTCTGCTTTGTCTAATCTTTCTGCTTTAGCTTAATAAATACTTAGTAATGTTTTAGTTGTGATTTGCATTTAATATTAATATGAGTATTTAAGCCTTTTGTGAAAACTCTTTCCACCATTTCAAATTGTTCAGTTGTTAACTCCATACTCATCAGGCTGGAGAAAATAGTTACTATAAGTATTTTCAACATTTCATCATTTTCATCATGTATCCTACTTAAACCAAATAATGATACAGTAGAATTATTTTCTCTCAAACTTTCTATATTCTTTCTTTTTAAAAAGCCCCGCTTCAAATTCTCCAAAACTGTATCAAAAAGGTCCTGATTAATTTCTTTCAGAACAATTTGCTCCTGACTGATTTGTGACATAACTGTTTGCCATAGAACTTGTGCAGCAACTTCAAGGCCCAATAAAGCTAAATTGTTTTGTTTAAACCAAATGTTTTTTGCTATTTCCATTTCTTTTAAAAGGATATAGACAAGAAGATCCTTTTCAGAACTGTCCCTTGTAACCATCATTATATGTTGAGCATTTATTTTCACCCCAGTTCTGCTTTAAAAAGATATTCCATCAGCTCTGTCAGTGTCTCAGCTGTTTCATAATTTTTTTGAAAAGTTCCTGTTATCCATATTGCTGCTCCTTTCCTTCTAATTCTATTGCTTTATTTTCTTCTTTATTTGGCTTCTCCATATATCCTTCCATATTTCCAATATTTCCTTTACTTTTTAAGCTTGATTTTCCTTTGCTTCCTTCTTTCTCAATCTTTTCTCCCAAATTATCTAATCTCTTTGAGATTTTTTTTTCTTTTGAACCACAACTGGGACAGTATGCCAACAACAATTACCTGGCTCATGTTCTTTATCTATTATTTATCTTTTTTGGTTTGTTCCTTATTTCTAGTTTTATTTTTATTGTCCTTTTTCTTTCCATGACCTCCTCCCCCTTTCATTTTGAATGTTCACACCCTGGGCCCACTAGGGAAGTTTCTGGAATTTGTAAAGTTGAGAAAGACACTCTGCCTTTATTTAATTTATTCTCAAGATTGCTCATAGTTTTTTCCATTCTTTTCAATTTTTCTATCATCATATTGGAGATGCTACTAAGTTTTCCTCTAATGTCATTCAAAGCCTCTACAAGAACTATATTCACCATTATCGAGTGAGCTACGGCTTTGATGGTATATTTTACTAAAATATCTGGGAATTGTGCTAAAAATTCTGGTTCCAAACTAATACTTTCTACCTCTTTGTCTAGGTTCTGAAATACAGTATTTGGAGAACCTGGTAATATTGAAATATCCACAGTTTCTAATATTTCTTGTGAAAATACATTCCCAGAAATATCTAAGGGACTAAATGGACCTAACTTTGTTACTTCCTTTGAATCCTCTATAATAATGATATCTTCTTCACTGCGCTATACCTCCCCTATTATATTTGACTTCTCTTTTTCCTTTTGTGCTGCAGATTCCCTTGCTATCTTTCTGTTATATACTCTAATATTCATTTTCCTTGATTTTAGCAGTTCCTTCCTCCTGAAATAATCTGAGATTTTGTTGGTACTTGACCTTTAAATGTGTTTCCATGACCTTCCTTCCCCTTTCATTGTGAATGTTTACACCCCAAACACATCCCAGAATTCTAAAGGAAATAAGGGTAGAACTAGTGACACCACTGACTACCCTCTTTAACAAATCATGGGAGGATGGGGTGGTACCTGAGGACTGGAGGAGGGCAGATGTGATTCTCCTTCACAAAAGTGGGAGCAGGGCAGAAGCAGGAACTACAGACCTGTTAGTTTAACCTCAGTGATAGGGAAAATGATGGAATCACTTCTTAAGGAAAGAATTGTCGATTACCTAGAGGCCAGAGGGGCACAGGACCCAAGGCAGCATGGATTCACAGTGGGAAGGTCATGCCAGATGAATCTAATAGATTTCTTTGACTGGGTGACCAAAGTAGTAGATCAGAGAGGGGCTACGGACATGGCCTACCTAGACTTTAGCAAGGCATTTGACTCAGTCCCACACAAAAGATTAATATACAAGTTAGCCAGCCTGGGGGTGGGTCCCAAGATGATAGCCTGGGTAAAAAATTGGGCAGAGAATAGGAAACGGAGGGTAACAGTAAATGGAGTCCACTCTGAAGAAAGGGGGGGTAACTAGTGGGGTACCGCAGGGTTCAGTATTAGGACTGGTCCTCTTCAATGTCTTTATAAGCGACATTGCAGAGGGACTGGAAGGAAACGTATGTCTCTTTGCAGATGACACAAAGGTCTGCAACAGAGTTGATGCACAAGATGGAGTGGAAAGGATGAGAAGGGACTTCACAAGGTTAGAGGATGGTCAAAAGTATGGCAGCTTAGATTCAATGCTAAGAAGTGCAAGGTAATGAACCTGGGAAACAAAAACCACAGGGAAGAGTACACAATGGGGGGTGAGATACTAACAACAAAAAAAATGGAAAGGGACCTGGGGGTAATAATATCAGATGACTTAAAGGTGGGCAAGCAATGTGACAGGGCAGTAAGGAGGGCTGGGGGATACTGGGATGCATAGGGAGAGGCATCACCAGTAGAAAACAGGAAGTTGTTATCCCTCTGTACGGACAGTTGGTGAGACCCCATCTGGAGTACTGAGTGCAGTTCTGGAGACCCAATCTCCGCAAGGACATAGGCAAGATGGAAGCTGTCCAGAGGAGGGCAACTGAAATGGTGCAGGGTCTGCCCTGGAAGACATATGAAGAGATACTAAAGGAGCTTAATATGTATAGCCTTGAGGAAAGGAACGAGGGGGGGGGACATGATAGAAACTTTCAAGTACCTCAAGGGAATCAACAAGGTCCAAGAGGGTAGCATCTTTCAAAAAAAGAGGTGTGCAGTAACAAGGGGGCACAATTTGAAGATAGCGGGGGGGCAGCTCAGAAGTAATGTAAGGAAGTATTTTTTTCACAGAGATGGTTGTGGATGCATGGAACATCTTTCTGGAGGAGGTTGTGGAGTCAAAAACAATTGTTGAATTCAAGCATGCATGGGACAGTCATAAGGCAAATCTAGGGGGTTGGGGTAGAAAGAAGTAGGCTGCTGGTTAACTAGGATCTGCAGCTTATCCATTAGGTAGGGAAATAGGCATACTGGGTGGGCCAAGCAGTCCTTATCTGCCATCAAATTCTATGTTTCTATGTTTTGCCCCCACCAGCACAGCGGTTGGATTTCCACTTGTGACACCGGTGACCCAGGTTCAGGGACAGACTCTGGTCATCGGAAGACTGGCCGGGGAGAAGGATGGAGCATCCTATGTACAGCTCTTCTTCTCCAGAGGGGAGGGTGAGACAGTGTTCGGAACAATGAGCATCCCTGGCAGAGGCCGGGAGTCACTCCCGCTACCGGTGCTTGAGATTCAGGAAGGCGGGGCAGATGCTGGCATCATTTCACATCCCTGCCTCTGAGAAAAGTGAAAAAAGAACAGGAGGGGTGAGCCCTCTGTCTCAGTGAAGCCCTCCCTGGGGCTTCGATTAGCTTGCCATTGCCGCATTCCCAGACCAGATACAATCTACGGCTCGGATATGGGGGTCCGATGCCATGACCCCACCTTCCGGGGGGGTAACCCTGGAGTAACGGGGAGGAAGTGGCAATGGATGGCAGGTGGAAGTCCAGGAGCTGTTACCAGGGCAGAAGATTGACAGAAGGGCTCACCAAGGATAAATAGAAAAATAAAAAAATAAAAAAGAAATGTGTTTTGTCTATTATTCTTACTTTCTGCTTCTTTCTGTTTTACTTCTCTTTCAGTTATTCCAGCAATCATTAAATTTTCAAATGTATAGTTGTCCAAATACATCTGTGACTTTTGTTGTTTTATTACATTTTCTAAACATTTTGCATTTTCTAAACTTTCCATATCTACTTCCTCAGCTGATCCTTTTTCCCCAGAGTTCTTCAGCTTACAAATTACATTTTCACTTTTTTCTGTGTGTTTATCTATCATCTTCCTACATGTCATCCTCCATTTCCAACATACTCTCCACTATGATTTGGGGCCTACTCCTATAACTTGCTTCATTACAAATACTTCATTTTAAAGGCTGCTTCTTTTCTGAAGGTGTTGATGTAGTAATTTCCAATCCTCCTCTAAAAACGCAGCCTTTTTTAGGTCTGCTCTCTTTAACCTTTTCTTTTTAGACAGGAGTAATAATTTTACCACATCTAATATTTATTTCCAAGGGGAGAGGGGAAGAATGAGAGAGAGGAAAAAAAGGCACTTTGTCCCACACCTGAAGATTAGTTAATATAAATTAGTTAATATGACTCTGAGCCACTAATCTAGGAACATGGGGCCAGATTCTAGAAAAGTTATGCCTGGCATAACAGCACTTGTGCCAAATAGAATGGTGCAAGTAGCAGTTTACACCAGCGGTTGCGACTTGCGCTATTCTACAAACTGGCCTGCAACATGTTGCAGGCCACTTGCGCTGAACAGCTGTTACACCAGCAGTTGCACCATAAACCCCCTGCTACATGGCACTAGGGGGTTTACGGCAGCAGTTATACCCCATTCCAGAAGGGCAGCAACAAAGTCCCCAATGTTAGGATTCTACAACAGCCCCCGGATGAGAACCAGTAACGTAAGTTACACCGGCATTTAGCTGGCGTAACTTACATCCATCCTCTGAGGGTCCTGTAGAACCCAATCTGTGGGCCCTCCCCCATGCCCAGACCACCTCTGTTGTTGACCCAATGGACATCACACACCCCGCCACATCCCCCATTCTGTACATGCCTCTCCATACCCCCACACAGTAATAGCCCAACAGGGCTGCCCACACCAACTGCCCTCCAATTCCCAGTGCACTCAGTGCCTCAGCACTACGCCTTACACTCCTTCCCAACTCCATCCTTCTAATAAGCCCCAGGGCAGCACAATCAACCCTCACCGCTGCACAACCCCGAAAGTCGTCAGCCACAACTGGGACAAATACTCTGCACTGGCAGCCTAGTGGCCTCTCACTCCAGCTATGCTAGCCACCCAGCACCCCCCTGATCCCCACAGTGACTGGCACAGTTCACCACCATCGGCCACGGCCAGTTTATGACTGAGTTCAGTATGAGCCCATACTGAAAAGATGCACTCAGAAATTAATTTCTGAGCATGGCTTTACAGTACGCACTCATACTGAACTCAGTCGGTGGCTGGCCGTGGTGGTGAGAGGTTGGCTGTGCCAGTCACTGGCTGGTGATGGATGGGTGGGTGCTGGGTGGTCTGGCATGGCTGGGGAGGCCATCTCACTGCCAGGGCAGGGTATTTACCGCAGTTGCGGCCAGTGACTTGGGGGTTGAGGCAAGGGTGGGAGGGTGATTGCACCGCCCTGCAGGGCATATTGGAAGGATGGAGTCAGGGGATATGGGGGTGTGGGCAGCCCTGTGGGGAATATCTCCAGTGGTATTGGGGGCAGTTGATGTGGCCAGTCCTGTGGGGCTCTGTAGGTACATTTCAGGAGGCCTTGGGGTGTGGGCAGCCCTGTGGGGCAGCTATTGTGGCTTTCTGGGCAGGGGGCTTCCCTTGCAACCTGCATTTTGCAGCTTGCAACATGTTGCAAGTCACAGGACTTAGCTGCGGATATTCTACCCCTTCTAGAACAGGGCACATGGTCAATGTCGCAGTTGTGGGTGGTGCAAGTTGCGTTTAGTGGTGACTTGCACCTCCCTTTTAGAATCAGGCCACAAGAATAGTCCTAATGAATTATCCAAAAGCAGAGTCTGTTTTATACTTCACATTTCTCTTCCACTTTTCTTGCTTTGATCGTCTACCTCTATTTAGCTTAACCTTTCTTCACCTTTTCTTCACCTCTCCTTGCAGGAACAAAGTCAAGTGTTGTGTCACACATATTAAATTAGCAAAAGCACGGTCCCAGGCATCTTAAATGGAGTCACAATCAAGAGTGAAAACTGTAAACTGTGGTACACCAAGCATAAACTGTAACCTGTGGCACGCCAAACAGAGCAGCACAAAGGAAGAACTTTAGATCCCTTTCTGTCCTTTTTGTGTCCCTTTAAGTCCTTTTAAGACCTTTATTAGTCTTTGTGGTCCTTTTAGTCCATTTAGCCCTTTGGTTCCCCAAATCCAAGCTTTTTCCTCTTTGAGGCAAGGTAATTCTCTCTAGCACATTATATATCCAATCTGAGCAGCTTATTATAGTTAAAACCATAAAAAAAGAGAGAGAAAGAATAGCTTAGTATACATATACCACAGAAATGTCTGAGGAGTTGCAGTTTAAACTAGGCTATTACTATTATTATTGCTATTAATGCTTTACACATTAAAAATACAAAACATTTCGGGAAAACCTCCCATGTAGGAGCAACAATTTGGGACAAAGAAAAAAAAAACATGCTGTATTTGAATCACAATCATAAAAATAAACAAAATAAGCAGATTAATTCACTTAACATAGAACATATACTTTGATGGCAGATAAGGACCACTTGGCCCACCTAGTCTGTCCAGTTTCCTACCTACAAGATAAGCCGCAGATCCTAGTTAACCAACAGCCTATTTCTTCCTACCCCCCCACAAGAATTCCTTTATGTCTGTCCCATGCATTCTTGAATTCTCCCACAGTTTTAGACCCCGCAACCTCCTCAGGAAGGCTGTTCCATGTGTCCACCACCCTCTCTCTGTGAAAAAAATACTTCCTCACATTGCCCCTGAGCCGTCCCCCTCTATCTTCAAATTGTGTCTCCTTGTTCTTGGACATTTCTTTTTCTGAAAGATGCTACCTCTTGGACTTTATTGATTCCACCCCATCCCTCCTTTCCTCAAGAGTATACATATTAAGCTCCTTTAGTCTCTCCTAGTATGGCTTCTCTTGCAGACCCTGCACCATTTCAGCTGCCCTCCTCTGGACTGCCTCCACCCTGTAAATGTCCTTGCAGAGATGGGGTCTCCAGAGCTGGATGCCATACTCCATATGTGGTCTCACCAACTGTCTGTACACAGGGATAACAACTTCCTATTTTCTGCTGGTGATGCCTCTCCCTATACATTCCAGTATCCCCCCAGCCCTCCCTACTGCCGTCTCACATTGCTTGCTATCCTTATGGTTATCTAATATGATTACTCCCATGAGCCTTTCCATTTTTGTTGTTGTTGTTACTACCTCCTCTCCCCATTGTGTAATCTTCTCCTGGGGTTTTGTTTCCCAGGTGCATTATTTTGCACTTCTTTGCATTGAATCCAAGCTGCCATACTTCTGACCATTCCTCCAACCTTGCCAAGTCCCTTCTCATCCTTTACACACCTCATTGTGTATCAACCCTGTTGCAGATCTTTGTATCATCTGCAAAGAGGCACACTTTTCCATCCAGTCCCTCTGCAGCATCACTTATAAATACATTGAAAAGGACTGGACCCAGAACTGAACCCTGCAGTACACCACTAGTAACCCCTCTTTCTTCAGAGTGGACTCCATTTACGATTACCTTCTGTGTCCTGTTGTCCAGCCAATGTTTTACCCACACTACCACCCTGGGACCCACTCCAAGGCTGGTTAATTTGATTATTAATCTTTTGTGTGGGACTGTGTCAAATGCCTTGCTAAAGTCTAGGTAGGACCTGTCCACAGCCCCTCCCTGGTCTACTACTTTGGTCACGCAGTCAAAGATATTGATTAGATTTGTCTGACATGACCTTTCCACTGTGAACCCATGCTGCCTTGGATCCTGTGCCCCATTGGCCTCTAGATACTCAACAGTTCTTTCCTTCAGAAGTGATTCCATCACTTTCCCTACCACTGAGATCAAACTGACAGGTCTGTAGTGCCCTGCTTGTGTCTTGGTACCCTTTTTGTGATGGGGAGTCACAGCCACCTTCCTCCAGTCCTCAGGTAACACACCATCCTCCCATGATTTGTTAAAAAGGGTAGTCAGTGGTGTCACTAGTTCTCCCCTTGATTCTTTTAAAATTTTGCAGTGAATTCTGTCAGGCCCCATTCTTTTGTCCACCTTCAGTTTTAGGAGGTCTTTCAGAACCCTTTCTTCTGTGAAAGTACTGGGATCGACCCCCCTATCTGGAGTGCTTCTGTTAATTGGATTAGGCACCTCCCCCTTCTCCTCCCTTTTTTGTGAATATTTAGCAGAAGTATTCATTCAGTATCCCTGCTTTTTCACTGTCCCTGTCTGCCCACCCACTGTCCTTTCTGTTCAGCCTCATTATCCCTACCTTTGTCTTTCTACACTCCCTGATGTATCTATAAAAGGTTTTATCCCCCTTCTTAACTGAGTTGGCCATCTTTTCCTCAGTTTGGGCCTTTGCTATTCTGACTTCCCTCCCTGCTTCCTTCTGCCTTAACTGATACTGTTCTCTGTCCTGCTTCTTCTGTGTTTTCTTATACTTCCTAAATGGTATCTTTTTCTCCCTAACCTTCCCTGCCACATCTTTTGAGAACCATAGTGGCTTATTCTTTCATTTTGATTTGTTTATTTTCTTCATACAAAGGCGTGTTGCCTTGGTGATGGCAGTTTTGATATTTCTCCAGTGTTGCTCCACCCCCTCCTTCTAGCCTGTTTGCTAGTGCTTTTCTAAGGCACTCTCCCATCTTGCCAAAGTCAGCCCTCCTGAAGTCCAATACTCTCACTTTTGTATGGCATGACTCTGTAACTGAGTTTATCATGAATCACACTGTTTGGTGGTCACTTGTTCCCAGATGGCTACCCACTTCTAGATCTGTGATCCTCTCCCTGTCCTCATTTGAGAGTATGAGGTTCAAGATTGCTCTCTCATGAGTGGGTTCCAAATCTACCTGTCTGAGGCATGCCACCTGTAGGGCATCTGGAATTGCCCTGCTCTTGGATGTGGCTGTAGCAAAGGTGCTCCAGTTAACATCTGGCATATTCAGGTCCCCCATCAACAGTATCTCCCCTTTCTCTACCATCCTAAGGATGCCTTATATCATATCCTTCTCTATTCCTTCTCCCTGACATGGGGGTCTGTATACAATCCCTGTGCAGATTTTAGTTCCATTTACAGCTTCTAAGGTAACCCACAGTGCCTCGTCTCCTACCTGTTTACTCTATTGATCCATTGCTTTTATCCCTTCCCTTCCCTTACATAGAGAGCTATTCCTCCCCTTCTCCTATCCTCCCTGTCTCTCCTGCAGGTTGTGTACCCTGGTATATTAACATCCTAGTCATGGTTCTCTGTGTACCATGTTTCTGTGACTGCTACGATATCCAGGCATCCCTCTTCCATCAAGGCAACAAGTTCAGGGAGCTTGTTGACCAGACTATGGGCATTGGTACTCATTACCCTCCATTTCTTGATGTCCTTACCCCTTTTTGCTGCATCCATGTCCTTATTACCTTACTCATATTTGAAGCAAGAAATGGCAGTGGTCCGCTTTTTCCCAGTTACTCGCAAATCCGCAAGCTTCGCTGTTGCCACCTGTTTGCTAAACAATAGGGCTAGGCCATGGTAATCTAAAATGTGAATCTCCAGTGCGATGTGATACAGCTACTTATGTAACAAAATCAAACTCAAGTGGTTAAAATAGATAAGGCTATAGCTGTAGCTACAAGCAAGAGAAAAACCTCTCGATGAGGGAATGCTGGCGAGATACAAAACACAAGCTTCCATCTCCTAGTTGCCTCCTGGCACTCCAAATCAAAGTAGAATTTGAAGGACACCAGCACATGCATTTTAACACCAATCCCACAAGTCATATGACTTAGTCTAAAAAGAAGTCCATGAAAAGAACTAAGTAAAAAACTTTAAAGGCATAAAGCTAAAAAAAAAAATTAAAATAAGGGCTTTAAAAATAAAACCAACCCAAGCCCTCAGACAAAAAAACAACAACCCCCCTACAAACACAGGATACATAAATGACAGATTAATTATGAGTGAGACAAATGTAATGCTCAGAATAATAGCTCAGACACTCAAACTCACAAGCACACCAACACCAAGACACCAAGACACAAAAAGAATTTAATAAAACTTGTAGGAGAAGCAAGTGACTAAGATACTAACACATTTAACATCTGACTTTTCCTCTTCTCGCTACAAGCTGCAGTCCTCCTCTCTGTATGAGAATAAAGCTGTAGCAAATGGCTATACTAAAGGTGGACAAACAGCACCATGTCTTCCTCTCGCTTTACTCCAACTCAGCACTGAGGCTTGTTTCTCTCTCCTGTCAGATGCCCCACAGAGCACACCACCTTCTACTCCATGCTGGGGCTTCACTAGTGGCTGAACTCCAATCCAGCTGTAGGGAGAAGAAGACAGCAGGAGACAGGAAACCAGAACAAAAACAGCTGCACAAGAAAGACTAGAAAGGCTTCTCAGCAAGTCAAGTATGGTCCTGGAAAATCCAGGCAATGCTTGCATACCTTTACTAATTCAAAATACACCATATAGCAGCTTCTGCTTCTCACGCTCCTCCACTGTGTAACAGCATGTAGCAGCTATGCCTCTGAGTGATCTCATTATTATATGGCTTACTGGCATTTTTTCAGTCACAGTTGACTTTGAAGAGTGCAGACATGTTCCAGCTCCACTGAAGATCGTTGTGCCAGGCTCCAGAGGTAAGTATGGGGTGAGGGGGGGAGTGGGGAGGTGGGGTGACAGAGGGTTTGTGTGGGTTGGGGGAGGCGGTACCAGACTCAATGAGGGACCATTTTCTTGGTTACATCTTTTAAAAAAATGTAGAAACATTGGAGGAAGGTTTTGTTTCTTACAGGGACATTTGGCATGCTGGGGTGGGCTCCCAGCATGCCACCTCAGTGTTTGTTGGGTAGGTGGGCTGTAGCCAATGGAGGCTGGGCACCCCCATCAGCACTGAGTGTTAGGAGGAAATGAGCTGAGGTGGATTGGGCATTCCCCCTCAGCACACAACAAATTGGGGGGATATTATTCCAACAGGGAGTGCACTCCCCCATCGGCAAATGAACTGGGAGGGGGCATGGTGACAGAGGGATTGAGCACCCCATCAGTTTGCTTATCTTTTAATGGTGAGAGGGCATGCCAAAAGCCTGGGCTCAGCATGTTCACACTGCTGTAAGCTACAGCAGTGTGAATGTGCAACCAGGAATGCAATGCAGGAATACAACATCAAGGGACCCAACCATGCCACTATTGGTGTGGTTCTGTCCTTTGAAAAGTTGTCCAACTCTGCACCAACAGCTGAAAAGGAGTCATCATCAGCCTTCTGACTGATTCACCTGCCGCTTACCTGCCCCTAGAAATGGAGCTCTCCACTGGGCAAACCCATGTATAGCCCCTCCTATAGCAATGAGTTTGCCTGTGCCTGCATGCCACAACAAACTCAAAAACTCTCAGTGAATTAGGGCAAAACTCATTATGTGATAGTTATCAGTGTCTACCCATGACTACATTGGAGAAATGTAAACTGCAAGAGAGATTACATATTAATGAAAGAACAATCAAAATTGAAGAGAATTTACTGAGATAATGGCAAAATTGCAAGAGGCTATTACAAGCCTATGGGTGATATCTGATAAAGGGAACACTCAGTACAACAGGATTGAAAGACAAATTATGTACTCTTTGTGTCTGGATGAAAACCTGGTAGACATTCTACATAATCTACATGTAGCAAGTGTGGCTATATTAGAACAACTAGTTATACTGAAAAATGAAATTGCCTCCTTAAGGAAGGATGAGGCAATTAATGGGCCACATTTAGATGAACTTCTAGATTTTCAGAGAAAAAAACAAGAAAGTAAGATAGAGATTTCATCCTCTATAATATAGGATTAGATAGACCAAGTTAATCAGAAGGAGAAAAACATATGTTGGAATTTACAAGTCTAGACATTTCAGCAGGAACAGACTTTAAGGAGAGGAAAACAAGAGAAAGAATAATAATAAGAAAAGAAAAGATGAAGACAGCTATAAATTTACCTTATAAGGAGAAAGGAAAATAGCAATACTCTTCTGAAACAGGAGATGAATCAAATACATTTATAGAAAGGGATAAAAAGTGACAGTGGAAACACAGACTATCCCATTAGACACAATATCTATGCACATATATTCCCAGTAGAGGAAAAATGAACCAGTTCCCCGGAAGATACTCTAGCAATAATAACTTTAAGAAGGATAAAGAAAAAATTATGAAAATCAAGAAGTTCTGAGAAGTTTGGGGTACAATTTGTGAGAAATTGTTAGGACTTGAAATTGCATAGGAAATATTTGTGGTATCTTAAGAGGTGATCATCTGACATCAAGCAACAAAATATTTTTTTTCAAGTTTGCAAGAGTGGCTCACTATGTTTGGCAGAACACTATTCATTTACAAGATTACAGTCTTAAAAATGGATTATCTTATCCAAATAAACATTACAGTGAAGAGAGGAAATTTGGAGATGAAGACTAAAATTGAGTTGGTCAAGGAACTGACCAATTATCCAACTTTATAAGAATTAGTAAATAGGACTGGCAATTGACAAGTTGCGCCAAACATAGTTCTATCTATTTTTGGTATTTCACATATTGGTTTTAAAAGCAATACAAAGCTTAAAGCCATGAAATCAAACTTATTTGGAAATTTCTTAGGCTTGGAATTTTATAAAAAAGATATTGTAGATGTACAAAGAATGTTTAAAGCTGGACCCAAGGGGATTATATATTCTTGATCTTATGTAATAGAGTACTAGTGGAAAACGTTCTAGTTGCTGGACAAAAACATGGTAATGTAGGATTACAAATATTTGATTTTAATACACTAGATGAACCAAACAAGAAAGGGCAAGCTCCAATTCAAGGGGAGTATAAAAAGGGACACTTGAAACAGGTATACAATGTAGAATTCAGCAATCACTCTCAACTGCTGGCAGAGAAGGATAACTGACTACCTGAAGTAATAGATTTTTGCTGTCTCTCACCTGGAAAGATGTTAGCTCCAGAAATAAAACAACTAGAACTATTGGATAATAGCACAGTTGTCTTCTTAGGTAAGAATAAACAAAATATTGGAATACTACAATGGAACATTGCTGGATGTGTCTCAAAGTTTTCAGACTCTGATTATATTAATTTCATTATGAAGGCAGATATAATTAATTTACAAGAAACATTACATAGTAGTGAACAAATTGATAACATAAGCTTTAATGGGTATCAATTTATTCACAAAAGATAACAAAAATGGGCAGATGCTATGGCGGTTCAATTACTTAGATCAAAATAACTGACTACCTAGAAGTGAAGAAATAGAAAAATAATCAAAGTTATATAATTAGAGTAATACAAATCTGGAATGATACAATAATATTGATATATTGGTATATATAATCTGCCAAACAAATCACCAATATACTGTATGATAAAGATCTGTTCAGCAAAATTATGCATGGTATATATTTGACACAAAAACATATAAAGATGCTGAATAACTTTTGGTAAGGAATTTAAATATTAGATATGGAGATACAAAAATTCAGAATACAACGGATACCCATACCATATTAGAAATATTGGATATAGAAAACTTGGAATAATTAGATAAGAAAAACACTGACAATTTGGAACACAAGAAAACACTATTAGATTCCCTAAACTTGATTACTGTATATACAGTGGTAGACTTTCATTGGCTAAACAGGGAAGATTCAGTTGTATAAATTATAGAGGTATTTCCCTTGTAGACCATGTAATTGCTTCTCCCTATGAGTATTATAAGTATACATATTTGAAAATCATCACAAGAGCAGGGAGTGATCACCTTCCGGTCTTTATCTTTATGGAGACAATGGAAATAATAGTAAGAGGTATGGAAGAATCAGTAGAAACACTAAAAAATAAATAAATAAATAAATAAATAAATAAACTAAGAGGTAAAGGATCCCTAAAAGCAAAGCATTTCAAATAATAAACAAATACAAACAGGAAATAGATCAAACACTGGAGAATGAATTAGACCCAGAAGTAATAGAAGTAATTTATTCATGTATCATAAACTCATAAACCTGTTAATGAAAAATATAAAAAAGGAAATGATACAACTCAAGTTAAATATGAAAATTGATTATACAGAACATATAGACAAGAAACAAAGACATTGGCAAAATGGATTAGGCATACAGTACCAAGAAAAATCTAACTAAAATTAATTTCTTAAATTTAAACAGACTTAGGAAACAATATAAAAAGTATGTAAACACACAATCATCATTACATTAGAAAGAACTAGGGGAAATGATTAGGGTGATAGAAAATAAAGACAATACAAATGTGTTGAGACTTGTTGCATTGACTACTAATCATTATAAAAATCAACAATACTCTTATTCCACTGAACAGCTGTGTAAATTACTATAGAAATATTTTTTACATGCAGTATCCAATTAAAAGACCAAACTTAGAAATAAACAAACATTTCAAATGGATTACCTTTCAAGAGACTATGATCTCCATATCTAAGTTTAAAAAAGAGTAAATTGCCAGGACCTGATAACCTGATAATATTTTGGTGGACTTCTATGAGCTGGATGTGGAATGGTAATCAGAAATTCTAAGAGATCTTTTCAATAAGATTATTATGTATGATTTTACACCTTATACTTGGAGAAGTAGCTACATGGTCTCAATCTACAAAATAGGGATAGAGGAAACCCAATAAATTACTTTCAGTCTGATAGATAATATGGCAAAAATCTATGCAAAAATGTTGCTGAATAGACTCTTAGAGAGGATTGATAAACAGAAAATATGTTCACCTCTACAGGTGGGATTTAGAAAGGAAACAGGAACCACTATCCACATTTTGATATTAGCCCATTTGATAGAAAAGTAGTGCCATATGAAAAAGCAGAATCTTGTCATAACATTTGTTGACTTTACTGCAGCCTTTGACTCTTACTATAGGAGAATGTCTGTGGAGTAAATTGCAGGCAGTGGGGATAGACCATAACCTTTTGACCTTGATAAGAGGACTTTATGCAGACACATGGATAAAAAGTATTTATAATAAACTTGGAGACTTAACTGAGAAGATAGACATTAATATGGGAGCAAGACAGGGCTGTGTACTTGCCCCAGCTCTATTTAATTTTTACATAAATAAGATTCTAATTGAGCTGGATGATCCTTCATACCATTGTCCGAAGATCTTAAGACAGCACATACAGTACCTGCATTAACCTTTGCTGTTGACATGGCAATCGTATCCACCAGCAGATTAGGCCTACAGAGGAATTTATATAAATTAGAAATGTTGGGCTGGATTCTAAAAGAGATACACCCGGCCTGGCAGCACTTGGGCCAAAAAGAATGGGCCAAGAAGCAAGTTATGCCAGCAGGATTCTACAATGTGGCCTGCAACATGCCACTGGCCACTTGCACCAAAGAGCAGTTATGCCACCAGTTGCACCATAAACCCCCTGCAACATGACACTTGGGGTTTATGACAGCATTTGTGCCCTATCCTAGTAGAGCAGCACCAAGGTATCCAATGTCGGGATTCTACAAGAACCCCTGGAGGAGAAATGTCAATGTAAGTTACACCAGCATTTAGCTGGCATAACTGTACATACATCCTCTGGGGGTTCTGTAGACCCACTGCACCCACTCCTGGATGTTCTCCCCCATGCCTAGAACACCTCCATTGGTGCCCCACAGGGATCCCACAACCATCCCTAGCCCCCAATCCCCCATAGCAGAGGTGCCCAGCTGAGCATCTCACACCCCCAGCCTCCAGAACTGCCACACACTAAATGCCCTGCAGGGCAGCCCACTCGCATCATGCCCCCAAACCCCAAACCGCTATTAGCCCCACAGAGCAGCTGAGTCCCCCCATCAATTCCCTGACCAATATTTTTTGCCATAAATGGTTAAAAATGCAAAACCCTGAGAGTTCCTGGAGTCCTAGTGGCCTCACTAGCCCCACCCAGCATGTTAGTTCTCCCACCCATCTCAGTTGAGATTGGCACTGCTCAAATCTTCTTCGATGGTTAGTCGCTGACTGAGATCCACATGAGCCTGTACTGCAGTAGACATGCTCAGAAATTAATGAGTATTCATTCATTTCTGAGTGCGTCTATACAGTAAGCGCTTATGCGGAGCTCAGTTGGCTGGCTGGCCATAAAGGTGAGAGGTGGCTGTGCCAGTAGCTGGTGGGGATGGGTGGGAGGATGGGGGACTGGCATTGCTGGGTGGGGTGGTGGAGCCACTAGACTACCAGGGATCTTGGGGTTTAAATTTTAACCATTTGCACCACAAAATCGGGTCGGGAATGGATCGGGGACACAGTTGCTCTTAAGGGCTTTGGGAGGTACTTATGCTTGCTGGAGGGGCTGAAACTTGCGACATCCCCCTTGGGTGTGCCCTTAGGTTGATATACCTGTCCACATGTCACAAGTCATGGGACTTAGCAGCAGAGACCCTGCCCCTTCTAGAATAGGGTGCAGGGTCCATGTCGCAATGGCATTTGGCGCAAGTCACCTTTGGCAGTGACTTGTGCCAAGCTTCTAGAATCGGGCCCATCATGTTCCAAATTAAGTTTACTACCTAACACACACAAAAACTAAAGTGATGGCTCTAGGTAGCAAGAAGAATTATAAAACATTATTGTTAGCAGGCAGACCTTTGGAATTTGTTTAGGCACTTCTTTATCTTGGTGTGATCTTCTCCAGTAACATGCAATGGAATACACGGTCTATATTTTTTATAAGCAAAATGCAAAACAGAGCAAGGGTTCTACAGAGATTCAATCAGATCTATGGTGGCATGTCTGCTACACCTATGCTGAAAGCCATTGCTGGTAGTGCAAAACTGATAAACCAGGGACTGTATACAATTGAGGTATGGGGAAACACTGAGCTTAACAGCTTGGATACAGTATTAAATATGTTGCATAAGCAGACGGTGAGACTACTGTAATTAAAGGAAAACCCAGTTCACTGGTCAGATCTCAGTTAGGGCAAATCAGCATTACACATCTAGCACAAATCAGAAAAATAAAGTTTTGGATAAAAATTATTTCTCAACCCTCAGGTTCTATTTTTGCTGACTGAATGAAAAAAGGAAGTTTATTAAGAACCATAATGAGCTATGGCTTGACTTCAGCAAATCGTTCGATACTCTTCCACATAGAAGATTGATTACTAAGCTAGGTAGGCTTGGGGTGGATCAGAAGTTGGTCAAATGGGTTGCAGACTGGTTGATGGGCAGAAAACAGAGAGTGGTGGTAAACAGTATACAGTCAGAAGAGATGGAAGTCACATTTGAATTACCTCAGGGATCAGTCCTATGGCCAGTCCTCTTCAATATCTTCATCAATGGCATTGCAGATGGACTGGAGGGTAAGGTTTGTCTGTTTGCAGATGACACCAAGATCTGCAACAGAGTAGATGATCCAGATGGAGTAGGTAGAATGAGAAGAGATCTGGATAAAGTGGCAAAATGGTTGGAAGAGTGGCAACTGGGGATTAATGCAATGAAGTGCAAGATTATGCACATAGGGAAGAGAAACCCTGAAGCCACCTATGAACTGGGAGGGGAGTTTCTGGCAGTCACAAGGGAAGAAAGAGACTTGGGCATCATCATCACAGATGACCTGAAATCATCCAAGCAGACCACTAAAGCAGTAGGTAAGGCTAGGGGGATGTTGAGATGTATTAGTAGGGGTATCACAAGTCATAAGAGGGAGGTAATAATCCCTCTTTACAAGACACTGGTTAGGCCCCATCTGGAGTAATGCATGCAGTACTGGAGGCCACACCTTCACAAGGACATTAACCAAATTGAAGCAGTCCAGAGAAGGGCAACCAAAATTGTGCAGGGACTGCATCAGAAAACATATGAGGACAGATTAATGGAGCTCAAATTGTATACCCTAGAGCAAAGGAGGGAGAGAGGTGATATGATCAAAACAATCAGTCAATCAATCAATCAATCAAAATCTTTATTTATCCAGGTGAACATCTTTGAGCAAGCTCATTTACAAGATGGACCTGATTAGCTTTGGGTCAAATGGTACAATGCATACAGGGATATTTACAATAGAGCCAAATAACACAAGTAAAAAACAATTAATACAATTAATGCAAGTAAGTACTCAATGTTACATCAGTCATATCAGGTAAGAGTGCTTCTGAAATATTTAAGGAGGACATAAGATGAGGCTTAGTGGGAACTTCAATAGGGAGTAGTGATTGGTCACTCATGTAGGGAGCTGAGGCAAGCACAGAATTTCAAAAGTAGTCTAATCACACAGTATCCCTAAATGTAACACTCTAAACAGAAGTATAAGGGTCTCAACAGTCAAGGAGAAAAGTAATTACAGGCTCTTTGTTTGCAAAGTTCGGCATGGAAATCAGATTTATGCTTGGTTTAGAATGGACACAGAAACAGACTGCAGGAACCAATCGGAAGCTAATGCCAAAGAGCACTCACATTCTGATTGGATGGCTGCTAATGCCATGCATTGTTAATGTAGAGTCTGAGCTTAGGTTCTCAGGCAGTGGTAGAGGTAGTATTGCCTGCCCGGTGCCCGAGTTTCCCACGCCTATGGGCAGGGAGCCGGTGGAGAACATATCCTTGGCAGGGGATGGAAGAAGGGGTCAGTATTAAGTACTGGGCCATGGACAATGGAATATCTGAACCAGCGGGAGGACAAAAACAGCAGGACAACAGAACTGGATATTCCTTGATGCCTAAAGACTGGCCCAACCACAGAAATTCAGAAAGGAGTGTAATCAAACATTTAAATATCTTAAGGGCATTAACAAGGTGAAAGAGTCTTGCATGTTTCAATATAAGAAAAATAGCAGGACAAGAGGACACAGCATGAGATCAGAGGGAGGTTGATTAACAGGTAATGTAAGGAAGTTCTTTTTCACAGAAAGGGTGGTGGATGCATGGAATGGCCTATCTCAGGAAATGGTGTATATGAATACAGTGCAGGGCTTCAGACAGGCATGGGATAGGCATAAGGCAGGAATACAGATGAGTATGACCAGATAGGCCATTGACAGAGCAAAGGCTGATGGCACACTCATAAGTTAGAAAAAGAAATGGGCAGACTGGATGGGCCTTGCATTCCTTATCTGCTATCAGCTTCTATGTTTCTATGTTTCTATATTGTTTACAGACTATTAAGTAAGCAATAATGCCTGACAGGGTGGGCGGTATTGGGCAATACCGGACTGGCCAGGGATGTAATGAGGCCTGACGCCACAGGCGGAGGGCCTTATAGCCCTTGGCTGGTCCGGTATTGCCCATAACGCCCACCCTGGAGGGCATTATTGCGCTTAGAAAATGGGCACCTGTTGTAAAAAAATAAGCAGAGTCTGATTTGAACAGGAAATTCTTTTTATTTTAATAAATAAGTAATTTATAGTGTGTAAAAGAAATAGAATAGTTCCTTTTTGAGACATTTAAATAAACTGAAATGCTGTTAACCACGTTTTGTTTTACTTTTTAACTGCTGCATGTCCTGGATACAGTTTTTGTAAAGTTTCCAGGAGTTCACTGCCTAGCACCCACGACGAGGACTTTTTACTGTTTTCTTTCTTTGAAAACAAAACAAAAACTTGCTGTTGTTTTACTGTTTCCCGGTCCTCGCTGCATGCCCTGAGGACTGGTAGTATGAAGATGGGCATAGTTGTGGAGCAATCATGCTGTGATCTGTATGCTGTGTTTCCCAGTCCTTGCTGTCTACCCTGAGGGCCGGGAGTCAGTTCAGTTGTTTTATTGCTTTCCGGTCCTCGCTGCCTACCCTGAGGACCGGGAGCATGAAGAGGAGTTCCGTTCGGTTGGTTGGCACGAGTACAGCAGAACAAGAGGAGAAAACGACAATGGTGCTGCCAGTGCCGTTGGGGGAAGTGATTGTAGAGGTACCCGGTGTAAAGAACAGCTGTGGTACTGGACAGTATACATTAGGTACTGTTTTAGGATAATGTTTTGATGAGTTTCTTTTTTTTCATTTAGTTTAACAAGCGGGGACATCGTGGGCATACTGTTGTATGGTAGGTAAGGAATTGTGGCAGGGAACTGACACACTCACTTTTTACTCCATCAGCGATTGGAACAAAAAGAAGAAAATACATATTTTTCATATTTATTTTGTACTGGTGTGCTTAATTTTTATATTCTAAGTATAGTGTCTGACCGAGCTAAAAAAATAGGACGGGGGGTTCTCGTTAGGTCTCTCGCTAAGTGAGGGTAAAACATGGCGGTGATTTAAAATGAAACAAGGTGTTTTATCCAATTAGGATGCAAGGTGGGCACTTGGATATCACAGTGGGTAAAGGGGCACTGTAGGCTAGCACTTTTTATTTCCTGGGCATCTATTGAAAGTTCATGTACCCACCTAGCAAGGGTACTAGCCTGTCAGATGCCAGGAAATAAAAAGCCCATTTTCTAAGTGATTATAAATGCAGTTACTTAAAAAATCTGGACAGATCAAGATATAAAGTTAAACTCTGCTTATGCCAAAATTGTTACCAGAACAAAATATTAGAAGGCTAAAGAGGATGATTTAAATTTAAATGCCAAATGGAAGGTCTCAAAATGGCTAATAAATAATACTAAGGAGCATTCTTAAATTTTTTTAATTCAGTACAAACTCCACAACACAGAAAGTGACTCTCTTTAGATTTGTGGCATTTCTTAGCAATATTCTTACACTCAGTCATAACACAGAATATATTGTAATAGCAATCTGTAGCTACCCCCTACAGGAAACAGAGGATCTTTTACATGTTGTGCCAATGTCCATGATATAAACACTTATGTGACAAACTGTTGTGCAAAATTTGAGGCTGTCTTTGTGTACCAACTAGATTTATTCTTGATCTCCTGTTTAATGCTGAAAATTTGGATATTTTAAAGAAACTTGCCTTTTTCAGTCTGAATGTCTCTAAGATTAGAAGACAGCATTGTCTAGAAACAATGTCAAGCTAAGACTATATGAAATTTTGATAGCATGGACATAGTGTTCTAAAGTTTTGATTGGTCCTAGATTGGACTATGAGTTTTTTTTGTAGAGAATTAGGATTTGGAGGCCCACAAACATTTGGCCCGATTCTAGAAGGGTGGAGCAATTTGCCGTCAAATGCAGCTTGCGCCACCCGCAATTGCGACATTGACCCTGCGCCCTATCCTAGAAGGGGAAAGATGTTCACAGAAAAGTCCTGCTACTTGCTACATGCGGCAAGGTATGCAGGACAGAGGGAGTACCTGGCCAGTATGTCGCACCTGCTGCCTCAGGTCGCAAGTGCACCCCCCACTCCCATGCCCTGACCCTCGGTCGCCTGCCCCAAATTTGGCGCATCACTTGCCCTGGTAGTCCAGTGCCCCCCCAACAGTAAAATGACAGATTCCTGATTCTCTGGTAGTCTAGTGTCCCCCCCTGAACTGTACAGTGAAAAATATATTGAAATACCCCCAATTCCCTGGTAGTCTAGTGTCCCACCTGAACTGTACAGTGAGAACATAAAGAAATATCCCCATTGCCCTGGTAATCTAGTGCACCCCCATACTGTACATTAATAGAATATCAAACAGTCTCATTACCCTGATAGTCTAGTGCCCCCCAAAACTGTATATTAATAGAATGTCAAATGGACCCGTTGCCCTGGTAGTCTAGTGTCCCCCCGAACTGTACATTAATAAAATGTCAAATGATCCCACTACCCTGGTAGTCTAGTGGCCCCACCCAGCCATGCCAGCCACCCAGCACCCCACCCATCCCCAGCCAGTGACTGGACAGTCCACCTCTCACTACACAGTTAGTTGCCGACTGTGTAGCGCTTACCGTGCACAGACGCACTCTGAAACTAATTTCTGAGCATGTCTGTGCAGTAGCACTAATACTGCACTCAGTCAGTGGCTGGCCATGGAGGTGAGAGGTAGGCTGTGCCAGTTGCTGGCTGGGTCAGGTGATGGCGTGCTGGGTGGGGGTCAAAATACTAAACTACTTCAGGGTGACAGGATCATTTGACATTCTATCGATGTACAGTTTGGGGGTACTAGACTACCAGGGAAATGGGGATATTTCTTTATGTTCTCACTGTACAGTTCGGGGGCAATAGACTACCATGGAATCGGGGGTATTTCTATATGTTTTCACTGTTCAGTTTGGGGGGGGACATTAGACTACCAGTGCTGGCATATTGCCACATATGTGGTGGGCAACTCACGGTTTGGGGCACAGGTGGGTGGATGGCAGCGTAGCCCTGCAGGGCTTCTGCCAACAGCTGTTTCAGGGTGCTGGGGTATAGGTAGCCCTGTGGGGCCCCACTGGGGTGTGCTGGGCATGGGGGGACTGTACACTGTCCGCTGGACAGCTGATGGGTCTACAGGACTCCCGGGGGAGTCGGTAAGTTATACCAGCTAGACGCTGGTATAACTTATGTTGCCAGATCTCCTCTGGGGGTTCTTGTAGAATCCCAATGTGGGCACTTTATGGCTGCCCTTCTAGAATGGGGTGCAACTGCTGCCATAAACTCCCTAGTGCCATGTCGCAGGGGGTTTATGAGGCGTAACTGCTGTTTGGTGGAGGCGGCATGCGCCATATCACAGGCCACTATGTAGAATCGCACATGTCGTAAAAGCTGGCGTAAGTTGTTACATGCACCATTCTACTTCACTCAACTGCAGTTACGCCAGGCTTAAGCCTTCTAGAATCAGGCCCATTGTAGGTAATCAGACCCAAACCCTGCAGAGGCCTGTTTACACTCATATTGAATAGATTGTTTATTCAAATGCATTATTTAAAACTTTCAACATACTGTCCACTCCAAATATATGTGATTCTCACAATTGAGCCATTCAGGCCTAAGATGTCTGATTTAAAGTGAAATCATGTAAGTATAGATGACTAATATAATTGTAATTATTTCTTGTCCTTATTGATACTGTAGCTACTGTCTATGCACTTTCCTTTTTTCACTTGATATCATTGTTAAATCTGGAAATTAATGTTAACATACAGTATACAATCTGAACTTCTGTATATTAATAGTTACAGAACTGATATTATGTTATTTTAAATTGTAATGGCAATATTGTTGAACAATAAACTTTTATTGATTTGATTTGATATATGATTATCAAAAGAAAATAGTGTTTTAAAAATAACTAAAAAATGAATTTTAAGTCCTTTTTGAAAAAGTAGCCCCTCTATTGGTACATCTGCCAGTAGAGGGAACTGCAATGCTTGATAGGTAATTTGTTTTTCACTTTGCACGTCTATGTTTTCTCTGTGCCAATGTCCATTTTAAGGTTTCTCTTGAGCCCTCGACTCTCTTCCCATTATTTTAGCCTCATGTTCTGTTTTAAGTCCTCAGCCACTCTGCTTACTGACCTCCATTCTCTGTTTGTGTATGACTGGCTACATCATGAGACCAGAGATACTTTCTTAGTTTCCATGACCATAGATTGAGACATGCTGCAGGCTTGTGCAGAACTGAAAGTGGGCATGCAGAAGGAGAATAGGTACACAAATTATCAAGTCAGCAGCATGAACAATGAAGAGAAAGAAGGTATTTATTAATAAAAACAATTATGAATAATTAAAATTATTTCAGTGGAGCATGGGCAGATCAGATGAACGTCAGATCAGGCTGTGTTAAATGAGTGCTGAGCAGGTGACACAGCAGCACTGGTAGTTTGAAGTTGAAAAATGTTTCCCCTTTGTTAAATGGGGAGAATATACTAAATGAATGTTTATTTGAGAAGGACATTATTGATAAGGTTGCCATTTTCTGCGGCAGTTGGCACTTGGGTATTTGTAATCGGAGAGGCACTCGCTAAGTGAGAAAAAAAAACAGTGCTGATATTTAGGTAGCAAACTGAGTTGCTCACAGTGATTTTTGTTGTGGGGTGGCATATTGGAGAGACACTTTTTATTTTATGATCTATACTGATAGTTAATGTAGCCCTCTTTGTGGGTGTCAGCCAATAAGAGACCAGAAAATCTAAAGCCCATTTTCTTAAACTGAATATAGCTGTACTCAGATTGCTGAATCAAAACCTGAATACAGGATCGTTTGGCTTGTATTTGTGCTTTCATAGTGTCTCAGTCCCTTTTTGTTAGCAGGCAGCATGTCTGGAATCTGTGTGGCATGGGTGCACATCACATGGAAACATCTGCAAGCATCTGAGGTTTTTTGTTTATTTGTTTTACTTACTGTGTCACTGTGTCCTGGGTTAAGCGTACATATCATCAGGAGTCAGTGAGTGAAGGAGGGCAAGCCAGTGAGTAGAGGCTGGCTGGAACAATGATGTGAGATGCATATTCATGACAGGCAGCATCACTTAGCCAATGCCTGTTTACTGACTTTCTACCAACTGGCCACAGAAATGAGTTGATCATGTGACCCAGGGGCTATAAGGGAGGAGAGCAAATTGTGTATATCAATCTGGGACAGGCTCTTAACAGTGCAGCATTGTGCACTGTGAGAGAGACCCCAAGTGTCTCACTCATTGTGACCATTTAAAAAGATTCAGTTCTTGAGGCACTGTAGTGAAACAGAGGGTTAATTACCTTATGTTTCTTGCCCAGTATGACCATTCAAAAAAAATCAGAATACTAGGCACTGTTGCTTTGTGTTTTTAAACCATTGTCTCCATTTAATAGTGTCAGTGGCTCAGTAGGTAGCACACTTGCCTCTGAGGCCGGAAGATCAGAGAGCTGTGGGTTCAGTTCCCACATCTGGCACTTGGGTTAATATCCCAGTACTGACACTGTAGTGCAGCATGAGAGGGGTGCTGCACTTCTGAGGTGCCGTCTTTCAGATGAGATGTTAAACCAAGGTCCTATCTGCCTGGATTGGTGGTAGTTCAGGTGGATGTTAAAGATCCCATGGCACTTATCGAAAAAGAGTAGGGGTACTTTATTAGGCAAGAAACACAACATTACACAAAAAGGAAAAAAAAAACAGAACAGTTGAAAAAATACAGATCTGATAGTGTCAAAGAAAACAAATAAAAGAAATTTAACAAAAGGAAAAATCTTTCCATAAATAGTCAACATAGGATTTAGAATATTTTTTTCCATTCAGACAATGAACAGTTTGTAAATCAGTAACAACAGCAGAAAGAATAACAGTAAAATCTGTATGAAATTGTTGCAACACAAAAGAACAACGAGCTTGCCATAAATAATATTGCAAGAGCGCAAAAAAAACATTCAAAGTACTTTTATGATATCTGTCCCAATCACCAAAATAGTCACCTAATACCAGAGTACAGTAAGAAAAGGACCGTAAGTGAGGCATATTCCAATGTCTGGCCGCAAAGTCCCAAAACTTCTGACTATAAGGACATTCAATAAAAAATGCAACTGACTTTCTTCGATATTAGTACAATCTTGTCTTAAACAATATCTTTCCGTTACTGGCTTATATTTCAGATTTCCTCGAACTCCTAACCTACCATGAGCAGATATCCATATTATGTCCCAAATTTTAAACAAAATTCTTTTGTCAGTTAATTTACTGAGTACATACTTCATATGAGATGGGGAGCAAGATGGAAAAAGTAATATTACTTTCTGCACATCATACACAATGTAGTCATAAAAGGATTTCCTGTGCAAAGACTGTAATTTTTGTAAAGGAATCTTCCATTGATACAATTTCTTCAATGCTGAGATGCCATATTGTGGGATATCATCTGATAACAATATTCTTGGGGGAAGAAGAGACCATTTAAAAAATATTTATGCCATATGGATTTGTTCCAAAATTGCCAAGGAGAGACGGTGCCTGCCAAATGAATGAAAAGGAAGAAAAAGAAAGACAGAATGAAAAAATAATAGGATTAATCATATGTAATCCTCCTCTCTATATCTAAGATAATATACTCTGCTTCACAGGGTTTAATCTATTACCCCACAACATCTGAAAAACACTGTAAATTCTAGTTTCCAACGAAGCGGAGGTGGAAAAAGGTGACTTAAGTAAAGAAAAATGGGCAGAACAAATTTTTTAATGATCAAAACTCTTTTCTTCTTCCCAAATTTCCAGTGTTTCCACTGATTAACTTTGGTTTTCCCCACTGCTAACTGTTTTTCCCAATTATAGAGCTCCATATTAGTTATCCCAAACCAGACACCCAGAATTTTCTGAGGCCCAGTTACAAGGGGGATATCAAAACAATGTGATAAGTCCGGAACTAACCGACCCAGTTGCATCACAAAGCTTTTTGTAATATTAAGAGAGGCACCAGAATATCTACCAAAGAAAAGAAAAAACTCTAAAGCTCTCCGTAAAGAGAAAGAGTCAGCTAAAAGAAGAGTAACGTCATCTGCAAAAGCAGTAACTTTGACCCTTTCCAGACCCGCAGAAGGAGCAATATCTGAAATGGAGTTGTTACCAATAATGCTTCTAATTACAGGGTCCAAAATAAAAGTGTATAATAAAGGGATTAAAGGGCATCCTTGCCTGACACCTCGGGAAATCATAACTTTTTCTCCTAATAGACCATTCACTATTGGAACTGAAACTGCGGATGTATACAATTGTGAAATCCATTGAATAAAAGTATCAGGAATTCCATAAGAAGGAAGAACAAAATAAAAATAGGGATGGCTGACTGCATCAAATGCTTTGGATTGATCCAAAGCTGCTATTAGTTCAGATGAAAAAAAATTAGCTTGACAAGCAAAAAGATCCCTAAGTAAAAAGAGATTGTGCTGTATCTTTCTATTTTTTATCGCACATGTTTGTACAGGGTGAATCAAAAGCCTGGCTAAATTCTCTAACCTAGTATTCAAGATTTTAGATAAAATCTTGTAATCACTGTTTAACTAACAGATTGGTCTCCAATTTGAAAGTGGTTCTTTATCCCCTTTTTTATAAATGAAGGTCATCAAGGATATCGAAAAATCTTGACAGGAGATCCCTGATGATAGGAAACAATTAAATACAATGGGAAGAAAAACACCCATATAATCTATACACTTTTTGTAAAACTCATTAGGTATCCCATCTATACCAGGGGAGGATCCGAGCTTTAATTATTTAATTACTTCAATCACCTCAGAAGAGGTGATTGGTAATCGTAAGGACTGAACCGAGTCATGAGACAGTTGAGGAAGAGAAGAAAAACGCGCTTGTAAAAGAATCTGTAGGTAACACTTGCGGGGATGAAAAATAATTCTGAAGGTAATGCTGCACTACCTGTAACATACCTACATCAGTGGTAATTAGTTCATTATCTGCATTAAGCAAACCAGTCATGAGGGTATCCCTTAAATGTGTTTTACATGCATGAAAAGGGTCAGCCATAGGAGAATCTTTGCAGGTAAAGCGGAATTCCAAATCCAAGGATTTAGCTCTGTTATATTGGTAAGTTTTCATTTGTTGCTTAATATTCTTTATTTGGGAAAGAAAAAGAACATGATCGTGTGATGGGAGTGACATAAGCTTATAATTGGTTCCTGAGAACCAAATATTTCCTATAGTCATCCTGTACCTTTGCTTTACCCCAGGACTGAAATAAATGTTTAATCTCAATCTTAAATTGCCTCCACCATTCATATGGGGAGGAAAATAGGTCCAAAGTGGAGGATTTTGCAGCTAAGAAAAATTCAAGTTTGGAAAAATGAACCGGGTCTGAGAGAAAGGAAGTATTTAATCTCCAGCGTGATATACCAGAACACAATCTAGGAGGAAGATGTCATAGAGATAAGGTACAAAATAAAATGTGATGATCAGAAAATTCCACCGGAACTGCAACACAAGACACAACCTGAAGATAGCGCGAAATAAAGAACATATCAATCCTAGTGGCGAAAATGTGCCTATGATAGGTGTTTCCACCTGTAGGGTGTAAGCTACGGAAAACATCCAGAAGCCCAGCATCTGTTACCACCTCTAATAATGCATGTGAATCACAATAAACCTTTTTCCCTTGTAGTCTACGGAACTGGATATCAAGGGAGCAGTTAAAATCCCCTCCCAAACTAAATGTTTCCTGGTGAATAAAAAAGGTTTAAGTTCGGTAAATAAAGAAATACAGCCTGTTTTAGTCTGTGGGCCATAAACATCAATAAAGCGAAAAAATATTCACCCATGAACAGTCTAATATAAGAACTCTGCCCGGTAACAAATCCGTCACCTTCTTAATTTTAAAGGAAGAGTTACCAAACAATATAGCCACTCCATCTGCAATTTCAGAACTGAAAGACCAAAACGAAGGGCCACAAGTCCATAGTCTTTGTAATCTTTTCTCCTCCGAAATGGAAGACACCCTTGTTTCTTGTAAAAAAATAATATCCAATTTCAAAGACGTAAGATATGAAAATATGGATATCTGCCTATGAAACGTCTTTAAACTGCATACATTCAAGGAAGCAAACTTTAAAGCAGCCATGAAAATACTTATGAGCTATTCTTTTGACTCACTTTTCTTTTTTTACCTTTTTTCCCTTTCCTATCTTTAGCTAGTTCAGTAGATTTGCTGTCTTCATCGTCTGTCACAATTTCAGAGAGATGAGAGGTCTCAGATTCCATATCTGAGTCTCTAACCTCATCCTGAAGGGGGGAAAAGAAATTTTCAGTCACAACTGGACTGATTTGGGCCTGTTTTGAGGATGCTCTGTTAAACCTTCTGCTTTTAACAGTTTCGAAAGGCGGTGGCATAATGGAGACCTGACTCTGACTATCACCTGATGGAGGAGGAGCCAGATGTACAGTATCCTGAGATGCAGTAGCCACCGTTTGCACCGGTTTAGCAGCTTCTGGGAATGGGGGGGGTGGTACAGGGTCTTGCCATGGGGGAGGGGTTAACTCCTTCACCTGGGTTGCAATTTAGCCTGAGCTTTTCGAAGCAAACCGTCTTGGTCCAGACCGTCAGAGCAATTATGTCTCGCCCACGGACACTGATGAAAGGCATGACCCTTCTCCTCACAAAGGTTACATTGAAAAATATTGGTACACCTGTCCACAGAATGCCCAAAACCCCCACATAAAGGACACTTCATCATATCACAGACACTACTAATGTGCGTTCTATCCCCACATTTATAACAAGCTTTAGGCTGTCCAGCATAAAAGCATACCCCTCTGTCTTTTCCTAAGAAAAAACTATTCGGCAGATGCACAACCTCAGAATTAACTTGTAACAATTTCACTTTAAATTTCCACCCCCCTGTCCAGATACCCTCTACATCTAGAAGAGCTTCAGGTGACCCCAACACCTCACATTTGGATTGCAGTCTTCGATAAATATTACTAACATTCACCCCCTCGTTTCGAAACATAATTGTAACAAACCTAATTAACGGCCTAGTTAAAGGGATAACAAAAAAAGGCAGCCACACCGGGTGATTTTTCTGATTGGCATATTTGTCCCAAAATTTGTCCATAAGAGCAGTAGTTTGAAAGCTGATGTCAAAGGAATCCTCCCCAGAGACATGAATTAGAGCATAGATATCCTTAGCACAAAACCCCATTTTGGATTTTAAAAGTTGCTTGAAAACATAGTATCTATCAGGGTGTTCTTTTAAGCCACCTCTATATTTTAAACGCACAGCGTTGCGACGAGGGGCTTGTTCTAACTTCGATTTAAATAAATCCGACATTGTGGGTTTAGAAGTGCTGCCTGATAATGGGGTAGTAACACCCAAAGAACCAGTCAAAAGAGTATCAGGGGGCACAGTGGAAAGTTCAGTCCCAGGACCACCCCTACCATCCCTCGAAGTGGATGGTTGAGGGGAACGTTGATGCACAGGTTCAGGAGTCTTCCTACCTGAGAGCAGAGTCCAATCCAGGTCAGGCACCCAAGCTCCCGATTCATTTCTCCTCCATCCCGTCTCCAGAAGCGCCATTTCTTCGGACCAGTCTGTGGAAACATCCCAACTTCCTCCTTCCTGTAGCCCGAATTGCTGTTGCACCAGAAGCGTCGTACACGGTCCGACGCTATTTGCGGTCCTCCCGGAAACCGTATCTCGAGAAAACAGATCCTTTTCAGAAGGTAGCGTATGAAGATCTCCCATCTTAGTATCTCCGCCGCTGGGTAGAGCAAGACCAGGCAAAGGTCTGAATCAAGGGCAAATTCAAGAGTAAGTAAAGCAGGCCTACATTCTGTAGAATTTGCAGCAGCTGGGGTGAAGTAGCGACCAGGAAAAGACGAACCCCTATCAATAGTATCAAATGGCTCCTTGAGAGCACTAGCACTCTCCCTCCTGTGATCTTCCACCTCCTCCTCCTCCACACTGACCTCAGGAACATCTGCCATGTCGGACGCTGACGTCAGTGAGAGTCCCCACCAGCCACTGACCAGCAGCCAGTAGGGGAATTTCCCCGGTGTCCTGGCCAAATTTCCCTCATTCACTAAAAATACCACCAACAGCTTAATTTGGTTCATGGTCAGTTGGCATTCATCTGTATTCCCCCTCCCCCGGGTCGTGCCTGAAAATAGGCAGGATTTGTCTAGTGCACTTACCCGGTCAACAAAAACTAAATAAAATAAAATAAATACTGAAGGAGGGGTTGAGGCCATGAGGAGGTATTTGAGTATACTAGATAAATGGTCAGAAACATGGCAGCTGAAATTCAATATAAAGAAGTATGCACTGATGCATATTGGGCATCAAAATCGACTGGCCAACTACCCACTGAGGGGAGAACAGATAAAGCAAACACAACAGGAAAGGGAGCTGAGGATTATAATATCAAACACCCTTAGGGTAAGTGACCAGTGTAGTAAGGTTGTTGGCAAAGCTAACAGAATGATGGCATGCATAGGAAGGGACATAACTAGTAGGAAGAGGGAAGTGCTTATGCCTTTATATAAGACCATGGTTAGACTGCACCTGGAGTACTGGTACAGTTCTGGAGGCCTCATTTAAGAAATTACATAGATGTAATAGAAAATGTTCAGAGAAGGGCAACAAAGATGGTGCAAGGTATGCAAGGGAAACCATATGAGACAAGGTTGAAAGAATTAAATCTGTATCCACTGGTGTTTAGAAGATAGAGAAGAGACATGACAGAGACATTCAGGTACATGAAGGGGATAAATAAAGCTAAGGAAGGAAGTCTATTTAAAAGGAAAGTCAGAATTAAAACAAGAGGTTATATTTTAAGATTGGAAGGAAGAAGATTTATAGGTAACTTAAGGGGGTGTTATTCACTGAGAGGGTGGTTGAACCCAGGAACAGATTACCTAAGGAGGTGGTTGGTTTTGAAATGGTGGAGAGATTCAAGAGAGTGTGGGATAGACATATGGGTTTATTAGAGGACAGAGGATAAGCTCCTTGTGCACTGGTGACAAGTAGGAGAGGGGGGAGATGGGCAGATTGGATGGGCCAGGATGATCCTTTTCTGCTGTCACATTACTATGATACTATGATATTGTCTACATCACTCCAGACTAAGAAACTGAGCTGGTTGAGCAAGGAGATCATGGAAAAGGTAAGGAGGAAAAGAATTGCCTTTAGGAGGTACAAGAAAACAGGGAGGGGGGAGGACAGGGAGGAGTACCTGACGGAACCGAAGGAGGTGACATGGGCAGTAAGGGGAACCAAGGTGTCTATGGAGCTCTGGCTGGCACAAGGCATTAAGAAGGGGAGAAGGACTTCTTTAGGTACATCAGGGAGAAAAGTAGCTGTAAGGACCACATATTAAAGATTAGGAAGGAGGGGGGTTGGGTGGAAGCAGGGTGCGATAAGGCAGAAGCACTAAATGATTACTTCTCCGCTGTATTTACTAAGGAGAAGGGAAGGGGTGACAGATGGGGAAGTCATGGATGGCAGGCTTAAGGAGGGTTTGAAGGCACTGAGGGTGGACAAGACGTTAGGCCCAGATGGCATCCACCCCAGGGTACTGAAGGAGCTGGCAGAGGTCCTTGAAGAACCTTTGGCAGACCTATTCAATGCCTCACTACACTCTGGGTGTGTATCTCAGGACTGAAGGATGGCTCATGTGGTGCCCCTCCACAAGAGTGGCCCCGAGGATGAACTGGGGAACTACAGACCAGTGAGCCTCACATCCATTATGGGTAAGCTGATGGAGACTATCCTGAAGGAGAGGCTGGTGACCCTCCTAGAAGCCAAAGGAATACAAGACAGCAGACAGCATGGCTTCATACATGGCAGATCCTGCCAAACCAACCTGGTGGAGTTCTATGACTGGGTGACTAGGCAACTGGACAGGGGCCATGCAGTGGATGTCCTGTATCTGGACTTCAGTAAGGCATTTGACTCAGTGCCACATGGGAGGCTGGGAAGTAAGTTAGAAGGCACAGGGGCAGGTGCAAAGCTTATGAGATGGATAGGGAACTGGCTTCAGGGAAGGCAGCAGAGGGTGATGGTGGGCGGGGAGCTCTCACACCCAAGGGTAGTGACGAGTGTTTTTCCGCAGTGCTCGGTGTTGGGACCAGTGTTGTTTGGGATATTCATTGCAGACACATCATTGGACATCAAGAGCAAGATCAGTTTGTTTGCTGATGTTGCCAAAATGGGAGCAGTGATGCATGACCAGAGGGGATGGCAGGGGTTGCAGGATGATTTGGCAAAGCTTGAAACCTGGTCTGACACCTGGCAACTGGGGTCTAATGCCAAAATGTGCAAGGTGCTGCATTTTGGGGTGAAGAACCCAAGAAGGAGTTACCAGCTTGGGGGGAGGGGCATGCAGTTAGCCCAGATAAAGGAGGAGAAGAAGGTTCTTTACAGTGTCAGTGAACAACTTGGTACAATGTAGGATGGCAGCTGCAAAGGCCAACAAAATGCTGGGTTGCATTGCAAGGGGTATATCCGCAAGGAAGGAGGAGGTGATTCTGCCACTGTATAGGTCATTAATTAAACCACATCTGGAGTACTGCATGCAGTACTGGTACCCTTATCTGAAGAGGGATGTTAAGTTACTGGAGGAAGTGCAGCGCAGGGCAAAAAAGATGATCAAGGGGCTGGGGGACTTATCATACGAGAGGAGGCTGATGGAGTTGAACATGTACTCACTGGAGGAGAGGAGGGATGGGGGGACTTGTTTTAAACCTTTAAGTACATGAAAGGAATAAACAAGACAGGTACAGAGGGGCTGTTCAAAGTAAGGGAAGGGAGGGACACCAGGGGCCATGATATGAGACTGGAGGGAGGAAGGTTCAGGAGGGAGATGGGGAGACACTTTTTTACAGAGAGGGTAGTAGCTGGGTGGAATGCATTTCCTGCAGAAGTGGTATCCAGTAGAACAGTGGACTGCTTCAAATGGGGATGGGACAGGACAAGGGGAGGGTCAATGGAGGGGAAGGGTGGAAGGAAGGATCAGCTATGGAATAATGGGGTGCTAGCTGCACATTCCAGCAGACTTAATAGACCTCTAGGCCTTTATCTGCTGGAAAATTTTGTATGTTTGTATGTTCGTATACTAATCCCAGTGAACAAAAAGGAATTACTGAAATCACCCCACCGTCTGCCAAACCCACTCCAATGCTAAATGTTAATAACTCTCTCCTATCAGAGCCCACAGCAGTTGTCTCTGAGTTCAATGTGTACTTCTTCACTTGTCTGCCACCCTCCTCTCTTCCCTGCCCAACACTACACCTCTTGCACCGCCTACAGACATAAAAACCCAGAGTAGGCCTTGCTCCTATTCCTTCAAAGACATCTCTGCAACTGAGGCCCTAGATGCATTACTTTCTCTCAACCCTTCAAAAGGCAAATCCCCGGATGGATTAGACCCAAACTTCTATACGTCTCCGCCCCCGCTACAGTAACTCCGCTTGCCAAACTCCTAAACCAATCCTTTGCTGCTGCTGCCATGCCCCATGCATGGAAGCATGCTATTGTCATCCCTCTGCCAAAAGGAGGTGCCCCTACCTCCCCCTCTAACTACTGCCCTATATCTCTCCTCCCAGCCCTGGCAAAACTACAAGAGCACCTTGTGCCCACCCAACTCACCTCCTTACTCACTGACTCCAAATTCTTCACACCATTCCAGTCTGGCTTCAGGAAGGGACACTCCTCCACCTCCTCCCTGATAAGGCTTACAGACACTATCCTGACAGGCATGGACAGTGGACTGATCACCTCAGCCATTTTTGTCGACCTTGCAAAAGCCTTCAACACCGTCTCCCACCCCATATTGCTCTCAAGTCTCACTGAATCAGGCCTCTCTGTCGCAGCCACAAACTGGCTCAAATCATACCTCTCTGATAGAACTCAGTCTGTTAGAGTCTCAAATGCGATCTTCACCCCCCCCTTCCCTTAACTACCGGTGTCCCACAGGGGTTGGTTCTTGGTCCCATTCTGTTCTCTTTATTCCTAAATGACCTGCCACTGATCTGCTCAACTTCCTCAATCCACACATATGCAGATGATACTGTACTCTACTACACGGGCTTCACCCCTGATGTGGTACAATCAAACCTCCAAGCTGAATTCAATAAGGTACAGCAATGGTTTAGCTTGCACTAGCTCTCCCTAAATGCAAAAAAAACTGTCACTATGACCTTCGGCACACGACAATGCCTGGCCAGATTCCCCTCCCTTCCCTACTTCGCCACCCTGGATGGCCCAAAACTTGAAGATGTCTCCTCATTCCATTACTTGGGGGTCTGGCTTGACAGCCATCTCTCCTTCTCTGACCACATCGATGCTACTGTATCTCAAAAAAAACTACGCCCCATGCTCAGTGCACTATATAGGAACCACAGCAGTCTCTCTCCCCGAGTCTGACGTGAACTGGTTCTGAAGATGATACTGCCCTCCATCGACTACTGTGATATTGTATACAGTGCAGCCCCTAAATCCACCCTATCTAAACTGGACACACTTTATAATGCCTTCTGCTGCTTTACTCTCGATACCTCTCCTCCCCTCACCCACCACTGCGACCTCTACCGAGCCTTGGCACTACTGTCCCTCAAAAAACACCACATCTCTCACTGTGCTAAATTTGTCTCCAACCTATGGCTCAGGTCCATCCCCTCCTACCTTGCCACCATGCTCACAGATGCCCCACCCCCCTCCCACCATCTTAGATCCAGTGACTCCTGTCAACTTTCAGTCCCTAGGTGGAAGACCTCTGACAGTCAAGCTGCCTTCTTACACTGGCTACCCAAGCTCTGGAACGCCCTTCCACCGCAAATTTGGCACTCCTCCTCTTCCTACTCTCTGTCTAACACCCTAGAAAACTTCCTTGCTACAAATTGCTCCTATCCCTGAACATGCCATGCCCCACTATCCCCCTCCCCAGTGCCTGAACAGTGGCCTTAGCCTTGCTACAGAAGCTGGCATATAACCCCAACCTTGAACTTTTGTCCTGTGCCTATTTTGCCCTATGTGTATAACTGTATAACTGCAGTATACATCCTCTGTTGTTACAGCTGTTACTACTGTGCTCATTTTCCTTGTCTGCTGCTTCTTGTCACAGAAATTATTTGACACTATAATATCCTAAGCATTCAATGTGCGCTGCTTGAATATTCATGCAATCGTGAATCCTTATGCTGCTTTTTATTTGCTTCTGTTAATTGTTCACTTGATAACTTGCGTGTTATCATATCCATGTGTAACCCCCCCCCCAGGTCGCACCGGAAGATAAGCATCTTGTTGCTCAGTGTGCCTTTCCTGGTGAAACAATTGCAATAAATAAAATAAATAAAATAAACGTTATGACAAAGCAGATTATGTAAAATTGAGGAAACTAGCAACTGACTGGAACTGGGCTAAGGCATTTGACGGTTTTGGTGTCCAACAAATGTAGGGACTATTAAAGTCTTTTTTAAAATGAGTCAGTGGAAAAACATATACCATTCAAGAAAAAAATATAATGGTAGAGATAGGATTCCCCTCTGGTTTAATCCCAAGATAGGAAAATTACTTAAAGCTAAAAATAGAGCTTACAAATGAGCCAGGGAAGAGGGATCAGCTATGTGCAGGAATATGTACAAGACCATGTTAGAAGACTAAAAAAGGCAATTACAGTAGAACAGCTAAGAAAGACTTGGAATTGAAATTAGCTACTAAGGTGGTGGACAATAAAAAGGTATTTTATAGTTATGTAGGAAGTTTAAAAAAGAACAATAATTATATTGACCCACTAAAGCAAGGTAATGTACTGTTCAGTAAATGTCAGAACATGGCTGATGTTTTTAACACTTATTTTGAGAGCGTGTAACAAAAAAGGGGAAAAAATCTAAATTGTAAACCTAGGTAATCAAGTTTGCAAACTAGAAATAACTGCAAGCATGGTCAAGGAGAAACTTCTTAACCTTGATCCTACCAAATCATCAGGTCAAGATGAGTTTTTTATTTAAGTCTTCAATTATGGATAAGTGCACTGATCCAAGGACCATTTTTAGGCATGATACGGACCACAACAATGGTCTAGATAACAGTTAAAATACATGACAAATGCAATAGGAAAAGCAGTTAAGCTGTTCGAGTTGCATCCAAGGCTTTCAAAAGAACTAGTAGAAGCAATATGTGTGCCTCTCCAGGTGTTTTTTTCAAAAATCACTAAAGGAAGCTGTACTGCCAGATGACTGGATGACAGCCCATGTCATACCAGTACACAAAAAGGGATCAACATCTGTTTGTAGCAACTATAGGCCAATCAGCCTCTTCTCCATTGTGGGCAAAACACTGGAAGCATTAGTAAACGAGACAGTTGAGGAACACCTACAGGAAAAAGAGCTGATAGACCTGTATCAGCATGGATTCAAGAAGAGGCAGTCTTGCCTTACCAACTTAATACACATTTTTGATCCAGTCAGTCTAGCTTTGGAAAATGATATACCTGTCGATGTATTGTATATAAATTTTTAAAACATTTTTGACAGTATATCACATGTTGCACTAACTAAAATCTTGAGAGAGATCATCTTGGATGACAACATTATATTCTGGATTGCAACATGTTTGCCCAAGAGGAAAACAGAGAGTGATGGTTAAGGGTCATCATTCCAGATGGGTCAGAGTGACTAGTGGGGTCCTGCAGGGTTCAGTTCTGGGACCAACATTATTTAATATTCTAGGAGCATCCATTACCTGTACAAATAAGGCCTGGATGACAACATTAAAAAGGGTATGCTGGTTACAAATGAAAAAGATGCCAGAGCTTTTCAAGAGAACATAAATTCCATGGCTGACGATGCGTGTAATAAGAATTTGAGGTTTAACATGGACAAGTGTAAACTAATGCATTTTGGGAGGAGAAATCATAAATTCACATATCATATCAATGGCTCAGTAATCCAAACCACTGAATCCAAAAATACCTGGGAGTCTTAATCAACAATTACCTGAGCTTTTCCAGTCATTGCTCTAGTATAGTAAAAACTGGTTATGGAATTCTGGCTTCTATTAAAAAGAACATCAGGAGCAGGGACAGGGAGGTGGTGATGCCAATTTTCATGTCTCTGGTGCGGCCACACCTGGCATACTGTTGCCAGTTCTGGATATCCCGTCCAAATGCTGATCTAAAGAGAATTGAGGGAGTTCAGAGGACAACAAAGTTAGTAGCAAACCTCAGAGACAGAACTTACGAGGAGAGACTCCGGGATTTGAGGTTGTTATTACTCCACTATTGGAGACTCTGGGGGGACTGGAGCCTTGTATACATGGCACTTGACAGCTAGGACCTATGGGAATGTAGAGGGTTGCGCCTAAGACCAGACACAAAAATAGTCAAGGGGCACTATATGTTGCTGAAAGGTGACCATTACAAGAAGAAACAAAGAGGGACTTGGTTCTCTCAGAGTGTGGTATCCTACTGGAATTCTTTAACAAGTTCTGTGGAGTAATGTAGTACTATACATTTGTTTAAAGGGGCACTAGACAACTATCTATCTCCACATTGTTTTACAGTGGAGACTTTGATTTCATACAGGTTGACAAAAGGCTAACACTACTTCACCTGTCTTGCATCTAATAAATCTATGATTCTATGAAACTTTGTCCTTAGCCCTTTCTCCAAGCCACATGAGAGGCTAATTTACAACCAAATGCAAGATTACCTTGAGATGCACCTCCTATTCACAGACAAGCATCATGGTTCTGAAAACTGCATGGTACTGATACTGCCCTGATTAAACTGCCCACCGATGTACTGGGGGCAATGGACAAAGGGGTGCTGACTGGAGTTGTCTTTATCAACCTCATAAAAGCATTTTGACTTGGTTGATCAGAAACTACTCCTTCATAACCTAAAATACCTGGGCTTTGACTGTGTCACAAGTCATTGGTTCATGCACTATCTGACCAACAGTTATCAGGAGGTTAAAATGAAGGATATCCACTCCTGTATGCAGCCTATCACAGATGGTGTTCCTAGGGGTCTATCCTAGGTCCTTTGCTATTCACAATTTGTAAATGACCTGCCAATGAATTGTGGTGGGGGAACTTACTTTATGCTGATGATGCGGGAGGAGAGAGTAAGCATACAAAATGACAGGAGAGGGACCCCAAATATGACATGACTATGGACTAAGGAACTACTCCCTTCTCCTTTTCAAGGTTCCATGGACAAGGACATGTCTCAGCTCTTCTGCCATTAGCTGCTTCCTACCAGGTCTTTGGAATGACTTGTAAAAGTACTTAAACTCTCCTTTCTGCCTAGCCCCTATATATTCAGATCACTGCTTAACAGATATTTGAAAACAGCATGTGACTATTTCAGGTAAGCACTTCCTCCTCCATCTGGGTAGTCCCCTAATCTTTCATATTCTTGACCTTCTTATTCCCCCTGTCAGCCAACAATCTTATATGGTAACCCCCCTTTTTTTTTTCCTTCCGCCTTCCCCATGGTAACTTCCTTGGGGGGCTTCAAGTAACTTGCCCCCTCCCTTCTCCCCTATATGTCTGTCACCCCTCCTCACTTGCCCACCTCCCTGTCCCTCCTCCATTTCCCCCTTTGTACTCTACAAATCTCTACTACTATAGGCCACATTCTAAACGTTATATTTTTGTACTCACCATACACATTTTATTATAGTTTGTGCTGATTGTGTATCCTGTTACTCCTTGTGTTATTATATGCTGTATTATGTACTGTTGTGTATTGTAAACAAATTTATCCTTTATGTCCAGGACCATCTTGAGAATGAGCTTGCTCATTGATGTAATTGCCTGATTAAATAAAGTTTGATTGATTAATTGATTGATTGATTGGAGTGGTGTAGTGCAGTGGCTGTGGTGAGGCAGTCTTCCAGGAGACATTCTGGAAGATGCAGTGCTTTCCATGTGCAGCACCTCTTTGGACTAAGGGAGGAGGTTGCTTGTCTCTAGGCAGAGTTGGCCAGGATTCAGGGGAACTCTTCCTTCATCAAGGAAGCACTGAGTCCACCCCCACTGCCTAAAAGGTTGAATAGGCTGAGCAGCAGCTGGATTATGGGGGCTTGGAGCTTGCAGCTAATCTGTTAGGTAGGAAAATGGGCAGACTAGGTGGGCCAAGTGGTCCTTATCTGCTGTCAAATTCTATGTTTCTATGTTGGAAATAGTGAGGGTGGTGGGACAGATGCCCATTTCTCCTGTGATTCCATCCCACAATTCCTATGCTATGCTGGCAGGGCAGAACTGTCCCAAATAGGCACCCACAATGGAGACCAAGGAGGATGTGGTGCTCCTCCATCATGGAAACCCCAGAGGGATAGGCAGAGTACCTCAGAGGAGGAGGAAGCAACTTCTGGTGGGGAATTCTACTGTTAGGAGGTACACTTTGAAGTGGATGGATTCGGAGAGAGGACGGTTAAGTGCCTACCCCTCACCACAGCTTGAAGGGATGGAAGGCACATCCAGAAGATCACTGGGGCAGCAGGATGGGAGGGAGAGCTAGACATCATTGTCCACCTGAGGATGAATGATCTGGCTGTTGATGAGGGTTAGGTTAGTGCAGGAAGACTTCAGAGAGTTGGGGCAGGGTCATAAACAAAGTGGCATGCACTGTAACCTTTTTGGAGGTGCTACTGGTCAATGACAAGGGGTAGGACAGGGCATTCTGCACCATGAGATTAAATGATTGGTACAGCGCTGAAGTTTTCTGCTTCATTGGGGAATGGGTCTCACTTGGAGGAATGCAGGTCTATACAAGTGGGATGGACTGCAGCTATCTGGGGGGGGCAAGATCCTCAGTGAGAGGTTTAAATGTTTCATTGACGAGTATTTAAACTAGTCAAGGGGGAAGTGAAAGTAGGAAGGAAAAAGCTAACTCCCCCACAAAGGATGAAGCAGTCAGTAGGGAGGACCCTAGGACTGGGGAGTCGACACTAAAACCAAGATAGGTAGAATGTTACAGATAAGGAAGAATGGGAGAAAAAACAGTAAGGGAAGGGAGGGAAGACATGGAGCTAGGAGGGGAACTACTAGAAGGGGAGATTGCAAAACAGAAGGCTATGTGCACAAATGCCCGCAGCCTGGGAAATTAAATCCTGGACCTAGTGACTTTGATGGCAGAGGCAGACCTGGACATTGTTACCTAGACATGGTACATGGGGAACCACGAATGGGATATAGCCGTACTAGGTTAAACTCTATTTGGAAAAGACAGTGTGGGAAAAAAGGGTGGAGGGGTAGCTATGTACGTCAGGGAGGGAATTAAAGCAACTGAAGTTCAAGGAATGCAGGAGGATGTGGAAGCACTGTAGGTCACCCTGGAGATAGAACATGGTACTGCCATTTGCACAGGCATGATTTACAGACTTCCAGCACAAGAAGAGGCGATGGATAGAGAACTAGTGGAAGCCATCCACAAAATGACAGCCATTCAGATTCTCTTGATAAGACCTTCCCACCTCAGATCCTGTGCTCCATTGGATTCAACAAATTTCACAATTCTTTCCTTTAGCAGTGACTCCAATAATTTCCCCACCACCAAGGTTAGGCTGACTAACCTGTAGTTGCCAGCCTCATCCCTGTTCCCACTTTTGTGGAGAGGGACTACATTTACCCTCCTCCAGTGCCCTGGAACTGCTCCTGTCTCTATTGATTTGTTAGAATAGGGCTCTTAGTGGTGCTGTCTGAGGCGGGAAGGTCTTGTCAAGAGAATCTGATAGATTTCTTTAACTGGGTGGCCAGGGAAGTAGATCAGGGATGGGATGTGGATGTGGTCTACCTATATTTTAGCATGACCTTCGACACCATTCCACATAGGAGGTTGGTAAATAAGTTGGGCAGCTGGGAGTGGGCCCCAAGATGGTAAACTGGGTCAGAAACAGATTGAGTGACAGGACACAGAGGGTGGTAAATGGCATTCAATCCGAGGAGAGGGAGTGACCAGCAGGATGCCACAGGGATCTGTTCTGGGACCAGTCCTCTTTAATGTCTTCATAAGCAACATTGCAGCAGTATTTACTATAATATTGACATTGATTCATTGTTTTTCACAGGGAGTTTGTATAAATAGTATGTTTTTAAAAATTCACCTTTGATAATGGTTTTAAATATAATTCAAATTGGTAGCTATTTAGCAAGCTAGCCATTTTTTGTATTATATTAACTAGAATTAATTGGCCGTTGATATTTTTGTACTTTTGTAAACATTAAGTAATAAAAAAAGTTAAAGTAACTGTGCTTTTAAATCAAGGAATGTTCTGACATTTGAACAAACTGGCTAATTGGCAGCTAATTAATTACTTTCCTGTTAGTATATAATTCTGGGCTTGGAAATAGTGAAAGAGTGAATCAACTCTTATGAAGCCCAGCAGTTGACTGGGTGAAACGTGAGTTTTGTCTGCAGGTCATTCCGGCCTTTTGCTTAGCCGAATGGTGTTTGCCATGGTGCACAATAAATATTTTTTGACACATATACAGAGTGTCTGATTTTGTCCAAGAAGATGGGTGCTTTAATTCATTGACTGTTTATTTTATTTCATAAATAGCACCATCCACAGAGCTTGGTGCTTTATGCTTTCATTCTAATTTAGTGCATGCATCATACCTGTCTATTGGCTGTATATCTGCCTAGACTAATCCACTGTCTCTTTATATGCCTGTAATTAATTCTGGGTTGCCACTGAAAAAAGGACCTGTGGTTCCAGTGGGCCTACCCAGTGACCAAAATTCAATAAATAAATAAAAAAGCAGAAGTAAACCATTAAAATGTAAGCCTTTGAATCAAGGCAGGTTTTTTTCTTCTAATCACTCTCTGTCATTCAAAATAGCAACATGCATGCAGTAGGTGAGACAATGACAGCTCTGGACCTTCAACTTTTCTCACTTGTTGAAGACACTGTTTTAAAAAGTCATGAGTGGTTGATTGAGCACCATTGCACTCTTTCATATCCTACCATATTTAGCCTTCCAATCTTACCTCCCATCTACACTGCAATGAAAAACAAAATTTGTTAAAAAAAACATGCTGAAAATAGTCTTTTTCACTTCACTTCTGACATCTGGACAAACACTAGAACTTGTAATGCATAGCTGTCTTTGGCACCTCACTTGGTGCAATTTGATGGAAATGAACATCAAGTACATAATGCGACTGGGTCTGATTTGCACATTGAGGGTGCAAGTACTTTCACAAAATGGCTCTTTTGCATCCCTCTGTTTTTTGGGGAGAACATATCATACTGCTGTCAATACCATTCTTAATATAAACACCATGATGAATAACTAGATAAATGCAAACAAATTAAATCCTGTCATATTTGTGCCTGATAATGCTAGAAAAATATTGAAAGCCATCAGTAATGGAGGTATGAGCAGGTTCCCTGTTGTGCACACACTGTAAATCTTGTACCGTGCAAAAACCAAGATGGTAACAAAATGGTCACCACTTTACTGAGCGTTTCACATAAAATCTGTGGTCATTTTCATCATTCAGTAAAATCAAATGAATACTCAAACAATTTTCAAAAGGAAACTAATACCGCACAGCCTTGCTTGATCCAAGATGACATGACCAGGTGGAATTCAACATTTTACATGTCTAGAATCTATGTGAACTGACATAGAGAAAATAACATCTACTGCAGACAGCAAAACCCATTTGATAGGGGGGTTTCAGTAGGTGGCAGTAAACAGATCTATTTGTTTTCCAGAACAGCACCACCCACCCTTAAAACTGTATGTAGGTCTCTTGTTATAGGAACCCATGGAGGTGAAGAAATGTGCCTTGGGATCTTATTTATTTGGGTCACAGAGAGCTCAAACTAGAAATGCAATACTAAAAACAACAACTTCAATGCAAAAGCACACAACAAAGTCAAGTTTCAAAGAAATACAATATTTACCATACCTAACTGATGTAAGAAAATGGAATGAGGCTACTGTGAGGAGAACCACTGGATGCCAGGAAGATGGACAACACACTCACTGGATTCTGAGGAAACTAGATCAGCATGAATGGCATGACATGTTGTACATATGCATAGTGGTATGACCATCAAGGTACAGAGTAAGAGGAATGACTCTGGTTGTAGGGCCACATGCCCAGGAACATATTCCATGGTACAAACCCTGTTGATGTTAAAGCCCAGTATGTTAGTAGTCACACAACCTATATGCAACCACTAACATCTGGACAGGTAATTTGCATTAGTGTTTGCTGCCCTGCTATCATGGAGAGAATCCTGACCCTGTAAACTACAGTACCTGTTTGTGTATGGCAGTTTTGATGGGTGACTATACAAGGAGCCCAGTTCCCTCCCATCCAAATAGCACCACACACCACTCCCCCAATTTGTAAGGAACAGTTTATATACAGTACATACTGGCATGACCAACAAGCAGTCATCAAGGTAAGGGGCAAAGGTGAGGTGGGAGGGAATTTTGGCAGTATTGCCATTTACCTTGTGCCATTCCATGGACTAATCCCTATGCTGTTACAATCTAGCATGTCAATTGTTAGACAGCCTATGTGCTACACATACTATCTGGACAATCAATGAGCATAACTGATGCTGTGCAACTGTATCAGTAGAGAACACTTCTCTTGAAGACAGTTCAGTTCAATTTATTGTTGACAAACACAATGTTATCTTTACAATTTCACAATTATAAAATTATTACACCTTTACCATATCATTTCATTTTACATAAAAAAGATATTAAATAACTATAACCTGTCTTTAAGACTGCAACCTCCTTTAGAAGCAAAAACACATCTCTAACCTCTTAACACTTGCTGCCTAATATTGCTAATAAATCTCATACTCCAATATCCACCTCAATATCTGCCTGTTTTTCCAGATACAAAAGTTATAGTGGGTCCCCAGGAAATATACCCCCCAATTGCCTGCATGCAGTAAGTAAAAACAGAGAACATCTGTCCCCATACTACCAATATCCTTTCTATTACTTTTTAGAGGCTTGTCATGCAAAAAAGCACTTAGTGCAATATCTCAATCCTCATGATCAAGAGTTCAGAATATGCTTAAAGGATTACTCACCTGATGTCTTAAAAATCAAAGGTTAGTGCATACCATTAAGACTCACCTATAAGGCTCTTTTGGACAGGCTTCCCAAAGAGGCTTCATCTGGGTCTTTTGTGGCCCTAAGGCACCAACTGTAGAAAGTGAAACATCGAGTTACCCAGGAGCCATGGGCTTGGGGCAACTAAGTGTCCCATCCCAGGTGCACAATTCACTTCAATTACAATGTCTTATCCCCAAATTTCCAGATTCAGCACAATGCAGTTTGTGGCTCTAATGTCCATCATTTCCCCCAACATGCCTCAAGCAAAATAAGAGCATATTCACAAGTGCATCAAAATTAATTTCTAAATAGCAAACTTTATAGCAGCATATTAAATGACTTACTGGCTACATAAAGGCCCATTACACAAATATTACACAAATATACCCCTGTTTCTTAAAGCTAAAAAAAACACAGTAATTCAAACTATCAAAGTAACAGTTATTATTTCAATAGAACTAACATATCTTACAAGAATCAGAAAAAAGGCCAGGTAGGCATATAATATTAATTAATTACCAAGAGGGTTCAATCTCCATAGTAACAAAAGGATATTTAAATTCCAAACTCAAAACAAATGAGCAATATGCCCTTAATTAAAAACTGAAACAATACCTCATGAAAGAGTGCATCTTATATCAGCACCTCAGCATTTACCAGTTGCCTTGCTAACATCCCACCAGAGCCTGCAGAAACAAAAAAACAGACCTCAATAGAAAATTGTTGTAATTTTTTCTGTAGAGTACAGTCTCAATTCACCACAGGCATCTACACAACATTTTGGTGCTCCTTGTTCATTAAGTTAACTGCTTCACTTGGACTCCCATTTTCCATCTCTCATTATTAATTCATCTCTGGGACCTTTCCCATTTACTGATTTTTAGTGTCATGTTAGCCTTTGACCTAGGGAGATAAGAAAAAGGGAGAAACAGCGCTCCAGTAAGCACAGTAAATTTATCACTTCCACCTAAAACAAAACCTCCGGTCCTAGGCAACAACATGGCATACCTTTATTTGATTACTTATAGGTGTTTCTGCACACAAGTGCTCGATTCTCCTCATCTCCAGCTCATCCTTTCTTCAATTCACCACCAGGAGTTGCCTCACTAAAACCCTCACTAAATGAAAGCTCCTGCAAAAAATGCCTGTTACAGGCATAACCATCCGTTATTGTGTCAACAGGCTAAAAATCACCACATTTGCATCATGTTTCACGAGTAAAAAGCAGTTCCAGCAACTGAAACCAAAATGTGAGAACTAAATTCTTGTATATAGTCCTATGTATCATACAATAGTTCTCAGTAGACCAACATAACAGCAGTGCTCAACAGAATGCTGGTAGAAAAATTAACAAAGCAAATGAGGCAAATGCTCCTTAGCAAAAAGCTCGATCTCAGTTTTACTCTGGCTTTCAAGCTACAAAGAACACATTACTTGAATCTTAAACTTAAACCATAAAGGGTCTCTTTTATAAACTCTTGAAAAACCCTTATTTTAAATCAAAAACCATTTAATGCAGAGCGTTCTATAAGGAGTGGAGCTGTCTGCAGCCATCTTGCAGCTCCGCCCCTCCTGAAGACAGGAAAACCCATTTATGTAAAGTAGATTTAGAAAGGGGATTTCAAAATTACCTTTGTATCCCCAGTATTCCACCACTCAACACTGCAAATATGGACTTCCTTTTATCTCAATCCAGCGGGAGGAAGGAACCTTCCTCATGTTCACATTTGATTGAGCTCTGTATAGATAATACAAAACATCAAGGAAAGTATATGCATTGTGAGTTGCATATACTTCCCATGATAGAAACATAGAAAAATAGAATCTGATGGCAGATAAGGACCACTTGGCCCACCTAGTCTGCCCATTTCCCTACCTAACGGATAAACTGCAGATCCTAGTTAGACAACAGCCTCTTTCTCCTACCCCCCACTAGCATTGCTTTATGTCTGCCCCATGCATTCTTGAATTCCCCCAGTGTTTTTGACTCTACGACCTCTTCAGGAAGGCTGTTCCATGCATCTACAACCCTCTCTGTGAAGAAATACTTCCTCACATTACCTCTGAGCCATCCCCCTTCTAGCTTCAAATTGTGCCCCCTTGTTATTGCACATCTCTTTCTCTGAAAGATGCTACTCTTTTGGACTTCGTTGATTCCCGTGAGGTATTTGAAAGTTTCTATCATGTCCACCCTCTCCTTCCTTTTCTCAAGGCTATACATCTTAAGCGCCTTTAATTTTGCTTCATATATCTTCTGGTGTAGACCCTGCACCATTTTGGTTTCCCACCTCTGGATAGCCTCCACCCTGTCTATGTCTTTGCGGAGATGGGGTCTCCAGAACTGTACATAGTACTCCAGATGTGGTCTTACCAACTATCTGTATAGAGGACCAACAACTTCCTGTTTTCTACTGGTGATGCCTCTCCCTATGCATCCCAGTATCCTCGCCAAGCCCTCCTTACTGCTTTCTCACAATGCTGTCCCACATTTAGGTAATCTGATATGACTTCCCCTGGGTCCCTTTCCATTTTTGTTGTTGTCAGTATCCCCCCCCCCATTGTGTACCCTTCCCTTGAGTTTTTGTTTCCCAGGTACATTACTATGCACTTCTTTGTGTTGAATCTAAGCTGCCATACATTTGAACATTCCTCCAACCTTGACTTTTCATCCTTTCCACCCCACCTTGCATATCAATCCTGTTGCAGATCTTTGTGTCACCTACAAAGAGACATACTTTCCCTTCCTGTCCCTCTGCAATGTCACTTATAAAGATATTAAAAAGGACCGGCCCCAGTACTGAACCCTGCGGTACCCCACTAGTAACCTTCCTTTCTTAACTGTGGATTCCATTTACTATTACCCACTGTGTTCTGTTGTGCAGCCAGTGTTTTACCCAGGTTACCACCATGGGAACCACACCCAGACTAGCTAAGTTGTTTACTAATCTTTTGTGCGTGACTGTGTCAAATACCTTGCTAAAGTCTAGGTAGGCCATGTCCACAGCCCCTCCCTGGTCTACTACTTTGGTCACCCAGTCAAAGAAATCAATTAGATTTGTCTGATATGACCTTCCTGCTGTGAATCCATGCTGTCTTGGGTCCTGTGGCCCACTGGCCTCTAGGTACTCAACAATTCTTTCCTTCAGAAGTGATTCCATCATTTTCCCTACCACTGAGGTCAAACTGACAGGTCTATAGTTTCCTGCCTCTGTCTTGCTCCCTCTTTTGTGAAGGGGTATCACATCCACCCTCCTCCAGTCTTCAGGACCATGCCATCCTGCCATGATTTATTAAAAAGGGTAGTCAGTGGTGTTATTAGTTCTTCCCTTAGTTCTTTTAAAATTCTGGGGTGAATCCCATCAGGCCCCATTGCTTTATCCACCTTAGGTTTTAAGAGTTCTTTCAGAACACTTTCTTCTTTGAAAGGACTAATGTCAACCCCCATATCCAGAGTGCTTCTGTTGACTGGGTTAGGTATCTCCCCCTGCTTTTCCATTGTGAATACTGAGCAGAAGTATTCGTTCAGTATCCCAGTTTTTTCACTGTCGCTCTCTGCCCAACCACCTTCCTCTTTATTCAGCCTCAGTATCCCTGCCTTTGTCTTTCCTTGCCTCCTAATGTACCTATAAAAGGTTTTATTCCCCTTCTTAACCAAGTCAGCTATCTTTTCCTCAGTTTGGGCCTTTGCTATTCTGACTGCCTTCTTCTTTTCCTTCTGCTTTAACTGGTACAGTTCTCTGTCCTGCTCCTTCTGTGTTTCCTTATACTTCCTGAATGCTATATTTTTCTCCCTTACCTTCCCCGCCACTTCTTTTGAGAACCACAGTGTTTTTTTATTCTTTTTCCTTTGATTTGTTTATTTGCTTCACACAAAGGATTGTTGCCTTTATAATGGCAGTTTTGATGTTTCCTCATTGTTGCTTCACCCCACCTTCTTGCATGTTAGCTAGTGCTTTTCTGAGGCACTCTCCCATTTTGACAAAATCTGCTTTCCTGAAGTCCAGTACCTTCACTTTTGTATGGCTTGACTCTACAGCTAAGTTTATCATGAACCACACTGTTTGGTGGTTGCTTGTTCCCAGATGGCTACCCACTTCAAGATCAGAGATCCTCTCTCCATCCCCATTTGAGAGTACCAGGTCTAAGATTGCTCCCTCCCGAGTTGGTTCCAAAACTAACTGTCTGAGGCATGCCCCCTGAAGGGCATCAAGAATGGCCCTGTTCTTGGATATGACTGCAGCAAAGGTGCTCCAGTTAACATCTGGCATATTCAGGTCCCCCATCAAACCAATATCTCCCCTTTCTCTGCCATCCGAAGGATGTCTTCTATCATTTCCTTGTCCATTTCCTCCTCCTGAGATGGGGGTCTGTATATAACTCCTGTGAAGATTGTGGTGTCATTTTCAGTCTCCAGAGTGACCCACATTGCCTCCTCTCCTCCCTGTTTACTCTTTAGTTCTGTTTCTTTAATCTCTTCAATTACATAGAGATCTACTCCTCCTCCTCTACTTCCCTCCGTGTCCCTCCTGTAGATTGTGTACCCTGGTATGTTGACATCCCAGTCAAGGTTCTCTGTGTACCATGTTTCTGTGTCTGCTGTGATATCCAGGCATCCCTCTTCCATCAAGGCCAACATTTTGGGGAGCTTTTTACCTAAACTATGGGTATTGGTACTCATTAACCTCCATTTTTTTATGGCTTTATTTCTTTTTGTCCCATTCCTGTCCTTACTACCTTTGTCTTTTTTCTCCATTTACTCCTCCCTCCTCCCTATCAACTGCTCTATCTTGGTGTTTACCTCACTAGCTACCCAGATTTTTTGGGAAGGGGCTAGGATTTCCCTTCTCCTTTTCAGTGCCTTCTCCCTTGGCTAGTATAAATGCTTGCCAATGAAGCATTTAAACCTATCACTTAGGATTCTGGTTTCCCTCCTGGATAGATGCAGACCACCATGCCTGTATAGGCCTGTGTCCCTCCAGGTGGAGCCCCAGTCCCAAAAGAAGCAAAATACCTGAGCTTGGGACCAGTTTTTCAACCAGTCATTGAATCCTGTGGTGCAGAGTACCCTAGCCTCATCCATGCCATAGACAGGTAGCACTTCCAAGAAAGTTACCTTGTATGCTACTTGTCTAAGGCCCTCCCCAACTCCAAAACTCCTGTTGTACTGCTCCGATCCCATTCTCAGCCAGGTCTTTTGTCCCTAGGTGGATAATGACATCCAGCTCACTCCCACTTGCAGCTGCTCCCATGATCCTGAGGATTTGTTTCCTGTCACTGCAAGCCATGGTGCCAGGCAGGCACCTTACCTCCCTTTCCCCTCCCTCCCTCAATTCTTCCCCCTAACAATTGAGTCCCCCACCAGGAGTTGTTTTCTTCCACTGTGGGGTCCTGTGCCACCCTCCTGTGGGTCTCCATTGTGGAGGTTCTGAGCATCCTCCTTGGTCTCCACTGTGGGTGCCTCCATAGAGGAACCATGCTCTTCCAGAGTGGTGAATTAATTGTGGAGAGGCACAACTGGAGGGATATGCCTCTGTTCCATCACCCTCACCTTCCCTGAACCCAGAGTGGTCCAACCACTCCTCTTTCTTGGCAACCTCTGAAATAAAGGAGGTGGCCTGGATGGTCCCTGGGTGGGGAAGCAGGTTTCCTGAATCCTTGCCAGGTCAGAATATAGATGAGCAACTTCCTCCCTCAGACCAGAGAGGCATCTGCAAATAGGGCAGCAATGCAGTCTCCAGAATGACTCCCAGAAGTCTGCTGCTCCACAACCAATGCATTGCACCACTCCCCACATGTCTGTGTCCCTTTCTGTTATAGACACTTTTCCTTTTTTTGTGTTCTTGTTATAGTGTATGCAAGCTTGTGAGTGTCTCTACCCCTATTCAGTGTGCTGTGTCTTTAAGGATATGAACAGGTGTATGTTGTTAACAGTTTTGGGGAAGTGATGTCAGAACCCCTGCTATAAAGGAAGTTGTGTATGTAGGGTGGGGGTGAGGGGCAGGGTGGGTGGAAGTAAACCTATGCCCTCCAGAATCAATGAACTACAACTCTGACCCTCCACCCCGGGGAGTGCCTTCTTTCCTTTCAGACACCTATTTCACAGAGGTTAAGTAACAGGTCTAGTCACAAATGACTGCCAATATCTCCCAGCTACAGTTCCTCCCTGGCAAATTAAAGTTAAACTAAGAAAATTCATCCCCAGAAACAGAATCAATACTAGTTACTTACACATGTTTTGTATTAGACGTGGAGCCTTTGCAAAAGAGTCTATGACTCAAAGGATTGTAATTCCGATCTTAATAAAATAAAATAAATAGTGGGGTATGTTTAATTTAGTATACTATAGATGTCCTTCTATGCTATCTCCATGAGGAATACCCTGAGCAGACAAGGTTAGGAGGAGGAATTATGGAATTTGGTGAACTATATAAGTCCTTATATGCATTTTAATGGTGCTGTCCCTGAGCTGGCAGAATTAGGCTTAGACACGCAAAAAAGCAGTACACAGTTCAGTTGGTAATGTTTTTTTCTTTCCTAATGTAGACCCATTATGGAGTTCCCACAATAAGTCTGCTGGCTACGCCAAACAGTCTTAAGAAAACAGACAATGTACATCTGACCCAGACATGATGCAGTGCAGTAAGTTGCAGCAAATGACATGCCACAAAACAAAGGACATGCCACAAAATACTTCATGGCAAAATGGCTTAATTGCTATTGAATTACAAGTACATTGTTCACTGCAGTATACTGCAGCATTTTGTAATGTACTGAAGCATTACTGCAATGCATCCTGGCTGGCACTGCAGTAATTACCATAACTAAGGACTCAGATCTGACTGTGACTAACATGACAAAAATCAAAGCAGAAAATAAAAAGGCTAACAGAAATAGATCACTGTTTTGTTGCATAGCAGGTTTAAGAACTGAGAAACCTTAAAAAAAAAACAGAACAAAAAAAACTTGATTTGATAAGCTCATGGAGATGAAAGATTTACTCAGGAGGATAAACTGTGAATTCTGTACATCCACTGGTGGCCAATAAACACTATCAAGCTAATTACTTAAAACTAGCTTTAGCACTGGTTTAACACATACCATTATTGGACATGATGTCAGGTGCTACAGTATATTAACATAATCACAGACAAGGAGTTTACACGTGCCGACAATATATTCTTGAGAATTACAATAATAGGAAAGCAAATATCGATAAATCAGAACACTATCTAGCCATCAGTGCTGCAGCCTGCTTAAACAGAAACATCTGCTCTATTTCTTCTACCTGCATATGGTCTTGCCAAGAAAATATAACTGTATATACTGCTAAGCATGGTTCAATATGGGAGGGAGAAACTACATGACTTATAGTCAAATACTTTGTAGTCAAAAGAGATAATAGTGGCCTGGAGACTGACAGTCTGCTGTACATTGAACAGACAGAAAAAGGCCACTAAAAGCATAGCTATCCAACCAAGCAAGACACTAGAAGTGTCATGTATGCCCTACCTGATGATCCCTTAGGCCCAATCCCCTCTTTTTTAAAAAAATATATATATACATTATATATAAACTTCCCCAAGCTGTTCCTTCCTTCTACCTGCATGCAAAAATAACACCATCAGACATACATACTGTCCATTGGCATATTGTCTTTGGTACACTAGGCAACCCATGGTGTAAATTACCTATTGTCCAAGATGCCATGACTTAGTTAAGAGACTGAGCTCAGCAGGTGATACTGTACATGGATGAATCACTCTGCTAAATCAACAGTGGTAAAGATCCTATCATGTTCAGGTCTCCAGGCTCTTGTGATCATGTCTGTGATTCGACACTGATCTCAGGAGCTATTGGACAACACTGCGCAATGAATAACTAAAATGGAGTAAAATGCTTTCAGAAAAGGAAAACTTGTCATAAAGCAAAGCAAATTAAGGTTTTCAGCCTTCCACATCTTAGGCTCCCAACAATCTGCCACATACCGGTCAACAGCAGCAATTTTCTGGAATCTTTCAACCTTGTCGACTACATTTTTACTGGGAATGTGCAATTTATAAATCACCAGAAATGATTTTTTTCATTGTTTTTGACAGTTTTTGAAATAGTGCATTGAGTATTTGGCAACATGTTATTGTTTTCCAACCCCTAAGTTTGGAAGAAGATTTCCTTGAATAAATGTTTACTTTAAAAAAAAATAATAAACTTACCATACAAACATAAACAATTAATTTTAACCATACAAGTATACTTAGTTCATATTTTTTTTTACACAATTCATGTTATAAGCATAATTAGACAGTTCAGGTTGTTGTCTGTATCTACAGCCATTTGCATTACTATGCCCCTCTGAATGCAGTTTTTTCAGTGCAGCCAACACTCTGTTGTATCTTACTGATTACTTTGCAGACCTGCAATGAATCCAAGTGAAAAGCTGGCCTAAAATACTCTCTCACATGTACAAACATTTCAAACAATGAGGAAGTTCACTTAACAATCCTTTTCTGCAGGTTAAAAAGAAAAAAAGGCTGCAGGACTTACACAATCATTGTTTCACCCTGACTTGCCCTTTTTCAAGAGTGCAATGCCATCTACCAATAGTGCTTAGATAGGTTTGATTTAGAGTGACATGATGTAATAATATAATGTAAAAGTGATAGAAACATACCTGCAAGTCAATTTATCCACATTTACAAATGTAGCACTGAAGTGGATTATGACAAAAGAGCCATGGAGCTACTGTAAGTAAGTGATTTAAAGAGAAAGGATATAGTAATACAACTATTGCAAAGTGCATCAATAGGGTCACTGCTCAAAGTAAGAGTGACCTGATTTCTGGAATAAGAAAAAAAGAGAATGGTGGTAAAACAAAGCAAACACAAACAATATCAGCTCTCCATTAAAACCAAGCAAGGAATCTTCCTCAAACATGCTCATACCTTCAAATACCTCAGCCTCACCCTTGACTGTACTCTCTCCTATGTCCCACACATCAATAATGTGGCAATAGTAGCCAACACCAAGATGGGCTACTATTCCGACATAGGAAACATCTAACTCCAGAAGCTCTGTCCATAGCTGTCCAGAGCTCCATCATCAACATCATTGACTACGGTCCCATTATCTGTGGATCTGCCACAACCTCATCTCTGAGGTGTGTTTTGACTTCCCTCAATCAAGCCTGCCGACTCGTTATTGGTTCCCACCGTCTCACCCACACATGCGATCTCTACTCCAAAACAGTCTGGCTGCAACTGTAAAATTGAATCAAATACCAAACCTGCATCACTGCTAACGAAATCATGATGGGAAAGGCACCACCAGGAGTCAGCACCCTCCTCAAACCCAAAATAACCAACTGCAACAACAGGAGCTCTAAGCCCCAAATCCTTCAAATTCCCCACTGCTGCACATCCCAAGGCCAAAGGTCATTTGCATACAGGGCTCTGAATTGGCTGAATGAGCTCTCTAGTGACACCTCATCCACAGTAATGCTTGGAGCGTTCCAAAAAAAGCTCCGCCACTCCATAACTGAGATCTCTACCTGTGCTTGCCATAACCATAACATCTTCAATCCCTATGCTGCTTCTGACTTTATAGGTGTCAGTTTCTGCCTTCTCTTCTTGCACTTACCTGTCCAATGCAACTTCTAATGCACTTGCCCTGTGTCTGTCCTGACAAGGCCCCTCAGCTGCCTCACCCTGACCCTCTACACCTATGCCTTCCCATACCCTCAGCCCTCTCCCCTTCTTGCCCTCTTCCTCCTATTGTTTCTTGAGTTACTCATTACTCAGTCTGATTTTGTCAAGCAAAGTTACTGTCTAAAACCATGTACCTATAACTGTTTTATGTTTTAGTGTCTGTTACCCTTTAACCAGCATGATGTGGAACCTTTGTAAAAGAGCCTTGGCTCAAAGGTACTTTGTAATCCTAGACACAAATGAAAAAAAAAAATGATTGTTTAAATGCTGTCATTACTTACTCTGCTCAGTCCATGACAATACAAAAAAAAATATTGAACAGCACTACTATGTTCCAAGAACAGATGTATGCCTTCAGGAATGTGCACTGGAGAAACCCAGAATGGTCTATACAATCGTCTCAAACCTACAAGATGGAGTGAACCACAATCTACAACATACCATCACTTCTATTAATTTGTAACCAGAGAGGATGCCTGTGCCACTGGCAAGTAGTTTCTGCTGTGGATATTCTAAGTATGGCAGAATTCTGTTGAGATCTGACACTTTTTGCAATCCTAACATGAGCAATGCTTTCAATGTGGAAGAATTCATCAATTGCAAAGCAAAGAATGTGATTTAATTAGCCATTTGTAATTGTAGTTGTATTGATGTTGGCAAGACACATAGAAAGCTTTAAGTCAGAACTGAAGAACATTAGGGATGCCTGGTGAGAAAGGACTCTGGCAATATCCTTGCAAGTCATAATGTAATTAAGTATGGGTCAACCCAAACATTTTATTTCATGGGTATTGAGAGCATGAAAGTGGGTCCCAGAGGGAGTGATTTGAATATATTAGTTTTGTAAAGAGAAGCAGTTTGGATGTACCAGCCGATGAACAGAGTAGCAAAGGGTTAACTTGGAAGATTTGACTCGGATTCATTTTTGTGAAAAGGATTCTTACCACGTCTTATTTTCCAGCTACCATTTATACAGTTTTATAAGGCTGAAATCATCATAATTGTGTGTTTGAATCTGTTCTGCAAAAATCTCTGTATTCTCATATAGTCTGTGCTAATGTATCTGTTAAAAAAGGTAATTTATTTATTTATTTTTGTATTATTTATTTATTACTAGGAGAAAACACCTTTGAACCAAAAGTTCATTTACAAATGTTGTTTGTCAATATAGAGACCAACAAAGACATATACAAGGATACATAGTCAAAGTGAAATTGAACAATAATGACTGCTAGGCAGAATTCAGTACCTAGTGGTACCATTGTCATTTGGCATATCGATAATAACAAATAATTTCAATACTTATAGGAGCAGAGAGAGAGTAGAGGACAGAGAGGAGTAAGGGGAGGGAAGGGGGGAGGAGGCGGGCGGGGAAGCAGCCAGAGTGGTCTTGTGTAGGGGAAGGGTAGTAGTGGGTGGGATTACAAACTAAGCCCACAGTCACACTTAAGAGTTGCTGGATGATATGTGGGACCTCAGCAAAGACTTGAAGTGGCCAATTTTTGTGCATTACAGGAAGTCTGTGCTGAGAGAGTTTAGCCAGGTAGGAGCCCTATAAGTGAAAGAATGCTGCCCTTGTGTTGTCTGGCAGAAAAGTACTTTTAGTGTAAAATAACTAACATGTCTAGTGTTCCTAGAATGTAAGTTGAGGTGCAGGAAGCCTTGACCCCTGGGGTGGTAAGGCCCTGGGTAGCCTTTTCAGCAAGGAGACAGACTTGGTATGGAACCCAATTATCTAAATTGAGCCATCCCATGTGGGAGTAAAGCTCACATGTGTGGGTGAGATGGTGAGTCTGCAAGATCAGCCTACAGATCCTGTTGAGGGCAACCCTGATTCTATTTAGGGCTGAATCAGTTGCTGCACTACAAACCATTAGCCCATAGTCAAAAATCAATGTGACTGAGCTGTTCACCGCTCGTCTGAGTGCCTCGTCAGTGAGACAGTGCCTATGCTTACACAGCAGGCCAATTGCAGATTTGTTTGATAGTTTTTGTGCCTGTTTTGGGGTGATGCAAAAAGCATGTATTTGGTCTTCTTATGGTTGAGAAGAAGACTGTGGTTCTGGAACCAAGATTCCAAAGTTGAGATGCAGGACTGCAACTATTTTTTCAACTGCAGCTGGATTTGACTGACTGCTGAACAGCACCATGTCATCAGTGTACGGGAGTACTTGGCCCAGGTAGGCAATGGGGAGGTTATTTAGAAATAAGTTGAAAAGTAAAGGGCCCAAGAAAGAGCCTTGTGGAACACCCATAGTGACTGGACAGTCTTCAGAGTGGACATCAAGGATTTTTACTTATTGGTCCCAACCAGTGATACAGCTCCTCAACCATCCCACTGCTCTTGGGGAGAGACTATTGTGAGAAAGTTGATGGAGAAGCTGTTCATGGTTGACCATATCAACGGCCTTATTTAAGTCAATATAAGTTTCCCCAACTAAGTGCCCCTGGTCAAAGGCTTCATGTATGAAACTAGTATACTCGATCAGGGCAGTGGTGGTTTTGTGTTGTTTCCTGAAGCCATGCTGTTCCTTACATTGAAGCTGGTACTTATTAAGGTGTTCCACAAGTCGGTCACTGACAATCTTTTCAAGGGCTTTGGAAAGTGGGGGGAGAATTGATATAGGCTAGTAGTTTGAGTGAATATTACAGTCATCACTTTTGAAGACAGGAGTGACCACGGCCTATTTCTAGATCCTGGGGAATTTGGCTAAGATGAGTGACAGATTAAGGACATGGGTTAATTGGCATAGTACCTTGTCCAAGGTGAGGGTTATTAGCATTAGATCAAGAGCATCCCCACTTGACCTGAATTTCCCGATTGCCTTCAATATGTATTTTCTGGCCGCAGCTAAGGGAACAGTATTAAGATAAAAGAGAGGAGAAAGGTACAAGTGGGTGTCTGCCTTGCACTTGGAGCACTGTATATCTTTGGAGTTTAGGAAGTTAGGAGGAAGCACGTCACTAACATCTGTGAAAATCTTTTTGAAAGTGCTGGAAATCACAGCTGTGTCCTGGGTCAGTTCTCCCATAACATTGAGCATTGCGGGGTGAGCTTTCCTAGGCTTGCAGGTTAAAGTTTTGATATTATCCCAGAAGGCTAGTCCATCACCACAGGAGTTTTTAAGTTCCTGCTTAAAGTACTGTCTCTTAGCAGCATGAATAGCACAGGTGTATTTATTATGTGTAGCTCTATACTTCTGAACATCAGCGCTTGAGTCGGTGCATTGGGCATCATGCCATAAGTGATCCCTTGAGTTCATAAGCTTGGGTGGGGGTGATCCAAGACTTGTTGGAAGCCTTCATTAATCATTTTTTATTTGGGGCATAGCTATTACAGGATGCATTGAAAGTCAGCACAAACTGCTCAAGTGTAGTGTCCACATCATTGGTAGAGTAGATGACAGACCAGTCTTGGAGTCTTAGGTGGGATTTTAAATGACCTATTTGTCCTACCTTAAGGACCCTGGAAATGATAGATCTGTGGGGTGATTTAGTGGTCTTATTAGTCCACATATAGAGGATAGGGGAGTGATTACTTATACTGTCCAGAAGAACCTAGGTACTAGTCATTCTTTCTGGGTGATTAGTAATTATCTAGTTGAGAAGAATGCCAGATCCAGTGCAGTAATTTGTACATGTTGGGGAGTCAACCAATTGAGTCATGCCATAAGTGGAGATGGTGTCCTTGTAAGGTGTTGCCTCAGGGGCCAACCAATTGACATTAAAGTCCCCAAGAACTAGGACCTCCAAGTCCTTATGTAGACCAGTGAGGTAATCCAAGGTTGCTTTAAGGCCCTGTGAATGCTCCTTGGGAGGAATGTAAATGGTGACAAGAAGGAGGGATTTGCCCTGGGTTCCAAGTTTACCTGGACTGGAAGGAGTTGGGAGTTACCCCTAAGGTTAGGACTTGATACTGTGCATCCTTGGAGGGTGTTTCAGATGTAGACAATGCATCCTTCTCTCCATTTGCCAAATCATTTAGGTCTAAAGGAAGTGTACCCATCCAATTTGTATGGCCAGGTCAGGAACCCCCAGGATTAGCCAAGTTTTGATGATAGAGAGGATGTTCAGTTTATGTTGTGAAACCCCAGCCTGGAGGGTATCATGCTTCACCAAGATATTCATGGTAGCTATTGTTAGGCCTCCTTCCTTTTTTCCTAGGGTATTGGGTGGAGTTAACCTGGGTCCTGGGTTCGGGTGTATGTTCTCAGATAGAATCAGGAGTAGCCAGGCAAGCCTTAGGGCATTCCATTTCAGAAGCTTATGGGCCTGTGAGGGAGTGCTGGAGCAACCACTGCGTCCACCAGATTTGTTAGCAAATATGAGCAATTTTGTTAGTGCAGGTGGGATGGGGTATGTGACGTGCAAGCTTAGCTGTGACTGCGGTGACAAGGCTATTGCCTTAAAGGGGGTAGTTTTTAATGACCCAGAAGGGTGGATTACATCACAAGGAAAGGGAGGCAGTGATCCCAGGTGGTAGGGACAGTCTGAGTAGGGTGCAGAATATATGGTGAGGGGTAGACCTACAAATAAGAGAAGGGTGAGTTCAGGGGATGAAGGCCTATGCTGAGTAAAGTCTGGGGTTACACAGGGGCAGTGGGTGAGCTTACAGTTTCTACTTAGGGTTGGTGCTGGGTCACTATGAACATCAATTAGGTGGTCGAAACCAAAACATGGTAAAAAAGAAAAGTGGGGGAAGAGCCACATGAGGACTTCTGATGAGCTGATCCAAGAAGTTAGGGTCGAGACCTATATGAATCACAAAGACACAGGAGGAGAGTGAGGCTGCAAGAATAGAGCAGCGGTAGGGTGGTTGTCCTTCTTGTGGAGGGTAGGAGGTTTAAGACTGGTCTTTGCCAAGTAGTAGAACTGTGCAATCATTAGAGGTACTGGAGGGTTGCACTAGTGGGTAATGGACAGGAACTAGGGAGTTTGAGGGACTAGAGAGAGGAAATCACAGGGAGAGAAGAGAGAAGCTAGGAACCTCACTAGTGACCCCTAGTGGACAGATAGTGTAACTAGCTAATGGCATTTTTGGGATTTACTGAATAACAGGATGAATCACATGCTTGGTCATGTGATCAGGATCTCCCTATAAAAGTAGGGACAGATCAGGGTGGGCGGGGCAGTCAATGCATAGTGTCAACGGGCTACAGAGGGTACTCTGCAAGCAGTGAGCATGGAGTAAGGCAAGTAAATTTTCTCCAGGTACCTTACAGAATGTGGCTCCAGGGAGCTGCTTAGGCAGCCAATGATGTGATCGCTCTGTAGGGGTGGGTACGACTACGAGGAGCCTTGCACATTTGGCTCCAAGGAACCACTTGAGCTGCTGATGATGTGATCTCTCCATGGGGGGTGGGTAGAACTGCAAGGAGCCTGCAAAGAAAGGTACAATGGGATTAGAGGGGGTTGGGGGAGAACAAAGGCAGAGTTACCAAAGGTGGGAAGCTAGAAAGAGGGAAGCACTGTGCATGCACAGTAGAGTAGAAGACCCACAGAATGAGAGGAGGAAACAGGGAAAATATGGAGAAAACAGGAGTAAATTCAGATTAAGAGCTACAAACTATTTAAAAAGCATCCAGCAGTCAGGAATCACACAAGCAAGGTAAATATATTGCATTCTAACAAGCGGGCACACTGGCGAGAACTGTTGGCTGAAAGTATACACACTTCCATTCACTAGTACAGATCTGGCTAACAATGCTAACAATGCTAACATTGCTATATTACTGGAAAAAACAATAAGAATAGCTTAGCTGATCGATCTTAAAGGTCCTTTAAAGTGCAAACACAGGACACTCTGCAAGCAGTGAACACAGAGTACGGCAAGTACATTTTCTTCAAGGACCTTGCAGCGTGTGGCACTAGAGAACCACTTGAGCAGCTGATGATGTGATCACTCCATGGGGGTGGGTAGAACTGCAAGAAGCCTTGCAGCGTGTGGCTCCAAGAAGCTGCTTCGGCAGCTGACGATGTGATTGCTTGATGGCAGTGGGTAGAACTGCAAGGAACTTGGCAGCATGTGGCTCCAGGGAGCTGCTTGGGCAGCTGATGATGTGATCATTCCATGGGAGTGGGTAGAACTGCGAGGAGCCTTGCAGCATGTGGCTCCAGGGAACCACTTGGGTGTCAGATGATGTGCTCGCTCCATGGGATGGATAGAATTTAAGGATAGTTCTTGTTATAAGCATGTAGTTAGAATTTGTTTTAAATTTAGTTTTCTGCACATTGCACTTTGTGTCACTGTCAGTTTCACATTATATTATTGCACGCATTCTTTTAAGTCAACACTATATAAATACTGTCATTAGATGACACTGTACTCTTGAAAAAGCGCACATCAGCGCAAAACATTGTGTGTAACTCCATCTGCTGGTTTATTTTTTAACCTGTAATAAATGCTTACTCAAAGAATTTTCTTAATGTCAGCCTGAAACATTGAGTAAGTACAGCTGCCTGTTTACAGTTTATCCTGAAGTAAAGCACTGCTCAGTGAAGTTTCTCAATTTTTGAGATTCTTGTATGTGAGTGAGCATCATAGTCTGCTTTTCTAACATGGATTGACTCTTTTGCTACTAGTCTTCTACCGTTGGATTCCCAGCCATAGTTCCTGCTTCCAGAACTGCAGTACACTGAACCCTTTCAATTGACCAGGGTAGGATGTTTGGTTTTGTATATAACAGTAAAATTAGAGGACATAATGTAAAGTGTTCAGGGTGGGAAGATCTTACAGAATGTGAAAAAGCACTTTTTCTGACCCAAAATTTTAAATCTTTGGAAGGGACTCATAAAGGAGGTTATGAGTGCTAGTATACTTTTAGCTTTAGAAGAGAAACTGCATATGTATTTAATAGAGAATAATATTAGCAGTTACATACAATAGTGTGATACTCAAGTGTGACAGATGATCATGATGTGGGACAGCAGTACAGGAAAGCAATAGAATGCTTGTGAGTAACTGACAGACATCGTGTTTATTTGGGGTCCCAGAGTTTTCAGTCGCTGGCTATCACTAAGGCATAGGAAATAGACATTGATAGCAAAAAAAGACAAAGGTCGATTCAGTCTGCCCAAATCATCCTATCATACCTGAGACCTTTTCTCAATACTGGGCTTTAATGTATAAGATCCACCCTCTAACTCCATTTAGGACTACCCCCTGAGTAACTACTGAGCTCTTAACTCTGTTTCAAACATGCTTGAAACCATTAATGGTTTTGATGCTCACTAGCTCTGCTGTGAAGGTTCTATGGCTCAGTCACTCTCTCTGTAAAATAAATCTTTATCATGTCACTCCCAATGCCCCCCCAGTAGCTTCCCTTCATCTACTCATGTTCTAAATTTGCTGCTTCTGTTGAATTACCCCTCACAGTTCACCTTATTCTTTCCATTCAGGAACTTGAAAGTATTATATCACTTCTCTTGAGTAAGTAAATGCTCAGTACCCTCAGCCGGTCTTCATAGGATCTGTCCTGCTGGCCCTGATGGTCTTTACACTCCCCCATGCCAAGGTCTGTATAATTAAATAAATATTGCCACTTCAGTCAGCAAATGTTACATTGCTTGTGTTGCCATCAAATATACAGTACTATACAATGAAACTACAGTGATGGCAGCAAATGAATGTGATAGGCCACTCTGGTTGATATCAAACATTTTGTGTGTTACTGTTCAGAGGCAGAATGGTATTTCTTCTTTAAAATGCTGTGGGAATAGACTTGAACTTTGCTGCCTGACAATAATACAATTATTTCTAATGCAGAGTCAGTCCAGTTGTCACTAATTTAAAATAAAGTATGGGCTATGACTTTCAGTATTGCTGTTCACAGCATTTTCTTTATCACATTACAAATTTTGGCTGAGGCAATAGCAGCAGCTGGGAGAGAAGGGTTACTTAGTGGTGGAATGTATAACACCTAATTACTGTCTAGTGCTGCATTACTGACCGTAATCATCTTAAACTGATGTAGTGACTGTCTACTACATCACACATACCTCTTCAGCATTTCTGTACTTTACTTTCAAAAAATTAAAGATTATCATTTTGTTCTTTATTGCAACATCCAGCATGTGTTTTCATTTTCATTTATCTCTGTTTTGCACTGACAGACAAAGGAAATGTAATGTGCTCCACAAGAGACCTTTTAAGCCTCATAATATCTTTCTTGACAGGAAAACTTGTTAAGAGAAAAAGAGGTCTAAATTTCAGGCCACATGAATGACAAACATGCCAAGAGTGAAATCATTATGTAAATGAGTCACTGACTAAACATTCTGTTTGTATATTCACTTATTGTCCAATATTTTGATTTGTGCACATACAAAATATGTTTTTGTCTAATGATTAATGTATGTGGTCAATTAGAGCTATACAGTGCATACATTTTCCATAATCTAAACTGCTTAATTTCAACAGCCAATACACAGTGCACAGGTTTACAATAAATTTGTATAGCATTCCAGTATTGACTTGCTATTATAAAAAATGCTGTTGGTAATAAAAAATGTCTTTTATAAGAAACATAGAAACATAGAATTTGATGGCAGGAAAGGACTGCTTGACCCACCTAGCCTGTCCATTTCCCTACCTAATGGATAAGCTGCAGATCCTAGTTAACCAACAGCCTACGTCCTCCGACCCCCAACCCACTAGAATTGCCTTATGTCTGTCCAATGCATTCTTGAATTCCATCACTGTTTTTGATTCCACAACTTCCTCAGGAAGGCCATTCCATGCATCCAGAACCCTCTCTGTGAAAAAAATACGTCCTCACATTACCTCTGAGCCGTCCCCCTTCTATCTTCAAATTGTGCCCCCTTGTTCTTGCATATCCCTTTTTCTGAAAGATGCTACCTCTTGGACTTTGTCGATTCCTTTGAGGTATTTTAAAGTTTCTATCATGTCCCCCCATCCCTCCTTTCCTCGAGGGTATACATATTAAGCTCCTTATGTCTCTCTTCATGTGTCTTCTGGTGCAGAACCTGCACCATTTTAGTTGCCCTCCTCTGGACTGCCTCCATCCTGTCTATGTTCTTGTAGAGACGGGGTCTCCAGAACTGCACACAGTACTCCAGATGGAGTCTCATCAGTTGTCTGTATAGAGGGATAACAACTTCCTGCTTTCTGCTGGTGATGCCTCTTCTTATACATCCCAGCATCCCCCCCAGCCCTCCTTACTGCCCTCTTGCACTGCTTGCCCATCGTGAGGTCATCTGATATGACTACCCCCAGGTCCCTTTCCATTTCTGTTATTGTTAGTATCTCACCCCCCATAGTGTACACTTCCCCTGGGTTTTTGTTTCCCAGGTGCATTACTTTGCTCTTTTTAGCATTTAATATAAGCTGCCATACATTTGACCATTCCGTCAATGTTGCCAAGTCCCTTTTCTTCCTTTCCACCCCACCTTGTGTATCAACCCTGTTGCAGATCTTTGTGTCATCTGCAAAGAGACATACTTTTCCATTCAGTCCCTTTGCAATGTCACTTATAAAGAGATTGACAAGGACCAGTCCTAGAACTGAACCCTGCGGCACCCCACTAGTAATAACCCCCCTTTCTTCAGAGTGGACTCTGTTTACTATTACCCTCTGTGTCCTATTCTCCAGCCAATTGTTTACCCAGGCTACCATCTTGGGACCCACTACCAGGCTGGCTAACTTGTATATTAATCTTTTGTGTTGGACTGTGTCAAATGCCTTGCTATAGTCTAGGTAGGCCATGTACATAGCCTCTCCCTGATCTACTACTTTGGTCACCCAGTCAAAGAAATCTATTTGATTTGTCTGACATGACCTACCCGCTATGAATCCATGCTGCCTTGGGTTCTGTGCCCCTTTGTCCTCTAGGTACTCGACAATTCTCGCCTTCAGAAGTGATTCCATAATTTTCCCTATCACTGAGGTCAAACTAACAGGTCTATGGTTTCCTGCCTCTGCCCTGCTTCCACTTTTGTGAAGTGAAATCACATCTGCCCTCCTCCAGTCCTCAGGTACCACACCACCCTCCCATGATTTGTTAAAGAGGGTAGTCAGTGGTGTCACTAGTTCTACACTTAGTTCTTTTAGAATTCTGGGATGAATCCCATCAGGCCCCATTGCTTTGTCCACCTTCAGTTTTAAGAGTTCTTTCAGAACTCTTTCTTCTGTGAATGGGCTGGTATCAACCCCCTTTTCCAGAGCGTTTCTGTTGTTTGGTTTAGGTACTGCCCCTTCTTCACATGTGAATACTGAAAAAAAATATTTGTTTAGTATCTCTGCCTTTTCACAGTCACCCTCTGCCCACCCCCTTTATTAAGCCTCACTATCCCTCCCTTGGTCTTCCTTTGCTCCCTGTTGTACCTATAAAAGGTTATATCCCTCTTCTTAACTGAGTTGGCTATCCTTTCCTTGGTTTGGGCCTTTGCTGTTCTGACTGACTTCCCTGCTTCCTTCTGCTTTAACTTATACAACTCTCTGTCCTGCTTCTTCTATTATTCCTTGTACTTCCTGAATGCTATCTTTTTCTCCCTAACCTTCCCTGCCACCTCCTTTGAGAATCATAGTGGTTTTTTACATTGTTTTGTTTTGTTTATTTGCTTCACACAAAGGCTTGTTGCCTTAATGATGGCAGTTTGGATTATTCCCCATTGTTCTTCCACCCCTCCTTCCTGCCCATTTGCTAGTGTATTCCTTAGGCACTCACTCATTTTGGCAAAGTCAGCCATCCTAAAGTGCAGGACATTTGCCTTTGTATGGCTTGACTCCACTGCTGTGTTTATTGTGAACCATACTGTTCGATGGTCGCTAGTTCCCAGATGGCTACCAACTTTTACATCTGTGATCCTCTCTCCATCTACATTTGAGAGTATGAGTTCTAAAATTGCCCCTCCTTAGTGGGTTCCAGTACTAGTTGTCTAAGGCATGCCACCTGCAGGACATTTAGAATGACCCCACTCTTTGATGTGGCTGCCGAAAAATGCACTCCAGTTAACATCTGGCATATTCAGATCCCCCATCAAACCAATATCTCCCCTTTTTCTGCCATTCTAAGGATATCTTCTATCATTTCCTTGTCTATTTATTCCCCCCGAGATGGGGGTCTGTATACAACTCATGTGCAGATTGTGGTGCCCTTTCCTGTCTCCAAGTTGACCCAAAGTGCTTCCTCTCCTCCCTGTTTACCCTTTTATTCTGTTGCTTTGATGCCTTCTCTTATGTAGAGAGCTACTCTACATCCTCTTTTACCCTTCCTGTCCCTCCTGTAGATAGTGTACCCCAGTATGTTTACATATAAGTCATGGTTCTGTGTGTACCATGTTTCTGTGACTGCCATGATATCCAGATGTTCCTCTTCCATCAAGGCCACTAGTTCAGGAAGCTTGTTACCCAGACTACAGGCATTGGCACTCATTACTCTCCCTGTTTTGATGGCTTTTCCTCTTGTAGCCCCATCCCTGCCCTTACTGACTTTGCTTTCTCTTTTTACCCCAGTCCTGCTCCTTACTAACTTCTCTACTTTGGTCTTTACCTCATCTAGTACCAGTTTTGGAGGGTGAGGCTGGGAATTCGCTGCTGCTTATCAGTGCCTCCTCCCTTGGCTAGTTTAAAAGCTTGCCAATGAAGCATTTAAACCTATCACTGAGGAGACTGGTTCCTTTCCCAGACAGATGCAGACCATCATGCCAGTATAGGTGGGTATCCCGCCAGGTGGAATCCCAGTCCCCAATGAAGCCAAAACCCTGTGCTATACAACAATTTCCCAACCATTCATTGACCTGCATGGTGCGGAGTACCCTCACCTCACCCATGTCATAGACAGGCAGCACCTCTGAGAAGGATACTGCATGAGCTACTTGTTTATGGCCTCTCCCAACTCCACAGACTCCTCCTGCACTGCTCTAATCCCATGCATGGTAAAGTCATTTGTCCCTAGGTGGACAATGGCATCCATCACTGTCTCCCATGCAGCTGCTGTTGTGATCCTTAGAATCTGCTTTCTGTCCTTCCAAGCCATGGCACCAGGCAGGCACCTTACTTCACTTTCCCTTGCCCCCCAGTTCTATCCCCCTGATAATTGAATCCCCCAACAGGAGAACTTCCTTTCCCTGCTGTTTCCTGTCCACCTTCCTGTGGGCCTCCCTTGTGATGGTTACCAGAAGCCTCAGTCATCATGTGTGCCTCCATAGGAGAACTATGGTCCACCATAATGGTGTATATATTGTGGAGTGGTACATCTGAAGGGGTGTGCCTCTGTTCCACCACCCTCACCCTCCCTGAGCACACTGTGGTCCAACTGCTGCTCCTTCTTGGCAACCTCTGAGGCAGAGGTGGTGGCCCTGGCATTTTCTGCATGGGGGGTTCCTGTACTCCTATCCAGTTTGGTCTGGAGATGGGTAACCTCCTCCCCTCAGGGCAGAGAGTTGCCTGCAAACAGAGCAGCATCTCAGCCTCCAGAAAGTCTCCCGGAAGACTGCTGCCCCACAGCCAGTGCATTGCACTACTCCCCACATGTCTGTCTTCTTTCTAGTGTACCCTGTGTAAAAATATTTTTTTTTTAAATAATGTGTGCACTTTTACTGTCAGTGCAGCGTGCTGTGCTGGTAAGGATATGACAGCTGTATGCCCTCAGAGGAAATGAAGTCAGAAACCCTGGTACAAAGGGAGTGACACCAAGGGGGAGCTGAGGGGTGGGAGGTTGGGCCTAAGCTGTACCCTCCAGACACAATCAACTACAATCTCTGACCCACCACTGTGATGAGTGTTGAACTTCCTTTCAGCAAGACAACCTGCACAATGAGTTAACAGAGAAAATTACCCAGCAAAGGAAAAAACAGAGAAAAATCAAGCAGGTCAGCACAATACAGGTAAGCCTCCCTGACCCTATACAACCTGGTACTGTGTGCTGTGAAAGCAATCAGGGAAGGGTAATAAGGATTACTACACAGAAATATTTCACTTCATATAACTCAGCTAGCTCCCAAACCAACAACAGTCAGTACAGTTAGGAAGCATCATCTCTCTACTGCTCCTTATCCAGGCCAGGGTCCCACAGGGTTCCATTATGGGTCCAATGCTCTACTCGATCTTCCTGAATAATCTCCCCATTGCCTGTGTCAACTAGCATACTCACATCAATGCAGAATATACAGTTCTCTACACCTCTAGTCACTTGACAGCATTTCTGGAAGTCTCTTCAGAAAGATTTTTGCAATGTTCTGCACTGATTCCAGTCCAGTCAAATTAAGGTCAACATGCAAAAAAAAGTTTCTATGACATTTGGTATCAGACAGAAGTTGGTCTAGCTTGCCCCCCTCCCTGTCTTCTCCACACCTTATGGCACACTGCATTAAGTAGTCTCATTTTTTAAGTACCTCAATATACATCTAGATTGCAAGCTTGACTTCTCTGCCCACATTGATGCCATCCATGCCAAACTCCACCACAAACTTGGTGTCCTGTACTGCAATAAGGATTTACTCTCTCCCCAGGTCCACCTGGAGCTGGTTACCAAATGGTTGTCTCAGTTTTTGACTATGCAGATGTGATTTATGGCACCACCCCATCCACCTCCTTTCCAATCTGGACACTATCTGCAATGCCTTCTGCCACTTTGCTGCCAACTATCCCTCTCATATGCACCACTGATCTTATTAATCCTCCCTTTCCTCTCATGTTGTCAATTCCTCTGTTCTCTCCTCAACTCTAAATACTGGTTTGGGTCCCTCCCTAATACCTATCTCATCTACTCTTCCCTATCACCTTCTTCTCCTACTCCCTGCACTGAAGAGACCCCTGCATGTTCTCCAGCCTAACATTCCTCAGCTGGGAAATCTGCTTTATCATACCACATCCTTTTAGTCTGGAACCAGCTACACTTCTCCATCTGTCTCCCGCCTCCCTTCCCTCCAATAGGTTCCAGCTAAAACTCCTCCCCTGCCCCTGCTCCTGCCAACCCTCTTCATTAACCCTTCCTTACCCTTGCCTGGCTTTGACCACCCCTTACCCCTCCCCTTATCCTTAATCTCATATTTTTGGCATCCTTGTTGAAGTTATCAACCTGTTTGACTCCTACATTCAGCACTAGCTCAGCCTCCCTTTACTCACACACTATGCACTTTGAGTTTGCCCAATTTGCATAGATGCCATGTATTCTAATTCTTTTGTCCTCCATAGGCAATGATTTGGCATTCTGTCTACACTGCACTCAACTTCTGCTCTTTATAGTTATACTCATTGCAACCTCATCAACTGACTGGCTTTATTTTATTTGTAATTGTGCTTCTCCCATTCCCCCAGGTCTCACCTACAGTCGAAATGAGCCTCGGCTCAGAGTGCCTCTCCCAGTTACCAAGTTTAAATAAATAAATTAAATAAACTCAGCTGATCTGCTCATATATCAGTTAACAAATTGTTACCCCTGTATCTGAAGTCTTTCATTAGTCTCCAGTGCTAACATGGTAATGAAGCAGTATTTTTCAGAATTTGTTACTGTTAACATTGTCATTTTCAATATAGATATTTTACCACCATCTTGCTTTGCAGGACTGACCATTGGCCCAGCCAACTGCCTAACTTTGAAGCAAGAAAACAAAGAGTTTGTGCCTCACCCACCTTTCTGGATGTGACATGACATGTGGCTCACAGGATGCAGAAGCAGATCAACATTACATGCCAAACAGATTAAATAAATGAAAAGATACACTTTAACAAGTGAATACTCACATACTATATATTGAGCTGTAGAAAATACATCTGATCATACAGTACCTCACTCCCCAGTGCTACAGTTCTCTTAGAGTCTTCATCAGAGGGTTATTCAGAGTGAATTGAAGCACTGGGGACTGAGGCAGGTGTGCTCTGTTTCTACAAATCAATTAATTTCTGTGTTCACTTATTATACTGTGAATTTTGATTTACTTAATCTTGTTGGAGAGTATCAATGTTTTGCATTTGGAACCTACCAACTTCATCCTACTTCACTGTACTATGCCCAGCTAGCTTAGTTCCATGTTGGAGCCCAGGGAGCCTGAAGGTTGTGCCTGAGCTCACCACAGTCATCCATGGCGAAACAGGGGTTTCACACCTGTTTGTTTTCTCCCCTCTTGTCCATCCCACCTCCTTTGAAGCTGTGTACAGATTCAGCAGTCTCAGATACCACAGGGACAACACACAAATGTATGTATCCATCATGAGGAAGCTAACTCCATGACCCAACATAAGGAACAATTACAATGCTGGGTAACTGCAATTTCTTGTATTGACTGAGATGTGTTGCTGAGTGGTAGTTAGTGGTGGGTGAAGTGAGCAAAATTCACTTTTCAGAGTAATCAATGAAATTCCTTCTGTTTCATGGAGTGAAATGCAAAATTTCTCCTAGCAGAATGGCGAAATTGTGCCAGGTGGAATGGTGAAATTTCACCTTCTGCTGTTAAATTCCACCTTCTGTGATGAAATTTCACCTTCTGCAGTGAAATTTGGCATGCAGAAGGTGAAATTCTGCCTACATTAGATGAAATTACACTTAATGTGGAAAATTTCTTGAATTACTCCTCATGACAAAACTGGCCACTTCACCACCACTTCGCAGGCTGAAATTAAATTCATTGCATCTCTAGTAGCAGTGTTCATCACAGCCAGGTTAGTTGCTATAGCTGCAAGTATTCAAGCTCACTCTCACACCCAGAACACCTACACGGAAACATAACATACCTGCTCTGTTCCAATGGGCAGTCTTACTATTTTTCTTATTCTTTGGTAGCTGGGTAGGTTAAATGCCTTTCTAAGGGTCAAGCAGCATACAAGTAGAGGCTGTGGGAATCAAACATAAGGCTGCTAGATGAAACAAACTCATTCACAGTTTGTCACTCTAATCTCTGTGCTGTACTGCCAATCCCTCATTATATGAACATAAATACTTTTTTTTAAAGTAATAAACTTAGAGAACATGTTTAAAAAATAAAAGCAAAGATGAAAATCAGCCAGGCACTGCTGAAAAAACATAACAGTACTCTCATTTAATAGTAGTCAGGTATGTTCAGTGTACAGTGTTTAGTGTAAGAGCTGTCATAAACTGCATATATCAGAGGTAAACATACTGCTGAGAGGGCATGATACAATATGTATCAGTCTCATGGGTCTGAATTTTGTAGGAATCTATTTGGAAGGCTTGCCTGCAAGCCCATAAGTCTATCCATTTTAATGATAAAAAAGTATGCTATATTTTCCCTGCAATACATATTTTTAAAACATTTTTATCTAAGATTGCAAAAGGTAAACATCTATAAAATACTTACTATTTTCAAACACAAGTCTATAATTTTGTTGCTGAAAAGGTACAATAAATGAATTGATATACATTATATGGCAAACAAACTATGGTACGGCTCATTAGGGTTTTACTGCACAAAACTCAAATTACATAAAGACTGGAAATAAACTGTCAGAGTTGTAAATATAATGCCCATAATATCTGGAAATGTGCTATTAGGGTTCTTAAATCAGTCTTCCTTCTGCACTACCATGTCCCTTACCCTCATGGTGCAAGTACAGTCTACAGGTACAGAGCAAAACATCAGTGGTAAGGAACCTCCTGCAGTATCAGCATATGAAATACTGGTATATAGAAGCCCTAATAAAAATGACTATTTTTAATGAAACACAGATGTAGCCCTAATATAGATGTGCTTCTGTATTGCTGTAATATATATGAATGTGTATATAGATACATATACAGTGTATATATATATATTATGGTAGCACGGTAGTGCTACCATAGTTAGGGTTGAGGAGCCATTTCTATGTTAAACCCCAAAATTTTGCACCTTAATAACTTTGCAACCGTTTGATGGATTTACCTGAAATTTGGAATTTATAATAAAGAACCATAGGCCTTGGGATCTGCCAAGTTTTGTACCAGTTGGATATACGGCTGTGGAGTTATTAAGTGTGATCTGTGAGCATGTTTATGCTTTTTCTGGAATTCTATGGCTGCGCCTACAAGTCGTACGGTTTGCGTGACCAGCCCAAAAATTTCAGGGAACGTGTGGCCAGGGTCCCCAATGTGCCTTTTGAAGATTTGGTGAAAAAATATTAAACGGTTCAAAAGTTATTCAAAAAACAGTTTCCCATTATAAGTCAATGGGAAAAATTAACAGAAAGTTCAACACTTTCGCAAATGCATTTTTACTTTCGCAAATGGGCCTGTTACTTTCGCAAATCCGCCATTTTGTTTTCAGTTGGTGATCAGAAAAATGGTTGGCATTTAAATTTGAGACCCTCTAGCAACCTAATTCTTTTTGTATTCACCTAGTTGGGCTCTGAGGATGCTTGCCATGTCTTTATTTTGTGGTAAAACACCACAGAAATATGTTTTTCAAATTTCTGGAAAAGTACTTTCATAAATTACTTTGTGTCTCATGAAGTTAATGAACTTTTATGAAGCTTTCGAAATTGCGACAGTAGTTTTCCATCTGTGGGATAGTGACAGCGTATTCTTTGGCACCGCGCTGCAAAAGAACCTGCTGGGAGTTTTGGCTGAAATTTGAGGGAACGGAGCCGATATCTCACAGATGTGCCTTTCAGTGTTGTATTAAAAAATATTACATGGCGGCAAAGTTACAGCACTCCAAAGTTGATGGTTTTTCCCATAGGATAACATTACGGCGCCCGACGCATTACAGAAATCCTTTGGCACCCTGCTGCAAAATAAGAGTTTGGTCTCTTTTCCTGAAATTTGGAAGGAAGACAGCCAACAGCTCACAGATGTGTCTTTCAGTAGTTTGGTGAAAAAATATCACACAGCGGCAAAGTTACAGCACTCCAAAGTTGACGATTTTTCCCATAGGATAACATTACGGCGCCTAACGCATAACAGAAATCTTTTGGATCCCTGCTGCAAAATAACAGTTTGGTCTTTTTTCCTGAAATTTGGATGGAAAACAGCCAACAGCCCACAGATGTGCCTTTCAGTGGTTTGGTGAAAAAACATTACAGGGAGGCAAAGTTATGGTGCTCTGAACTTTTCTTTTTTTCCCTTTGGATAACATTATGGTCATTGCTGTCCAGGGCCCGTATCTCGGAAATGGTGCGAGATACGGACTTTTCGTCAGAAAATTTCTTAGTCCCCAAGGGTTAAGATTCAAATTAGCCAGGACAGTTGTAAATAAATGACTTTAAATTTTTTTCTACGTCAGACGGTTCCTGAGATATAATGTATTTAGTATTCCAAGATCTCATTTTCTACGCCGAATACTCATTATTTTGCATACATTATTTGTACTCACTGTCTTTCTCAATGCAGGTTTTGGGAAACCAGCCTAGCGCTTACATTACTGTTACTGTTGCCCTTTCCGCTTGCGGTTCCGTACCCGTTTCACTTACCATTGACGTCTGCGCCACCATGTGCGTTATCCTTTGCGTTTTCATTTGCGCTTGCGTTTCTGTTATTTTTTGCCATTTCTGTCTACAGTACTGTTTATCTTTCTGTTTCACTTTACATCACCATGCCCATTGACATTTCTGTTTGCAGGCACCATGTTACTATGTGACAACACATCACGTGGCAGACCATTCCCGTCTACGCCACCATGTGCGTTACCCTTTCTGTTCTCATTCGTGCTTGTGTTACCATGTGCGCCACTGTTAGCATTTCTGTTTGCGTTGCTGTCCCTGTTAGTATGCCACAAGACATCATGTGGTGGGAGCGCGGGGCCCAGAGGGCACCGCGCTCCCGCCGCTGCATTACATTCACTATTTCTTGTTATCATTCTCAAAAAGAAGGGAAATTAGAGGCAAAAAACTCAGTTTAATGCATTAGTTAGGGTTGTTCCACAGCGGCAAAAGTGAGGAAATTCGCTGTTAGGGTTGAAAACCCCTTGCACCCCACCCACCCCCAACTGGCATTGGGGTGTGCATTGGGATCAGGGTCCTAACTCTCACCCCATTCTCCTATACTTCTGCTGCTTTACACATGTCATGGGGTGAGAGTTAGGGCTGATGATCCCAATGCACACCCTAATGCCACCACGCGCATCATCCTTTATGCTTTCATTTGCGCTTCGCTTTCTGTAACTTTTTGCCATTTGTGTGTACCGTATTGTTTCTCTTTCTGTTTCATTTTGCGTCACCATGCCCATTGACATTTCCATTTACAGGCACCATGTTACTATGTGACCAAGACATCACGTTATTTACCGTTCCGATCTATGCCACCATGTCGTTACCCTTTCTGTTCTCATTCATTGTGTTTACCATATGTGCCACTGTTAGCATTTCTGTTTGCATTGCTGCTCCTGTTACTATGCCAGGGCCCCGCGCTCCGCACCGCATTACATTCACTATTTCTCAATATCATTCTCAAAAGAAGGAAATTAGAGGCAAAAACTCCAGTTTAATGCATTACTTAGGGTTGTTCCACAGCGACAAAAGTGAGGAATTCGCTGTTAGGTTGAAAACCCTAACTCCGAATTCACCCCCAGCACCACACACACACAGACACACACACACATTCAAGTATGGGGGAGGACCAAGTCAACACAACCAATGACAGACATCCAGCAGCAGGTGACAGAAATAACAAACAATTGTCTAAATGTACTACGAGACATCCCCACCCACCTGACCAGGTACTGCATGCTCAGTGGAGATCAACAGCAAAACTGAGGCCATGTACACCAAACGTACACATCCCTGATTGCAGCTGCACACAACTTACCACATTTAGTAGTTGCATGGCCTTACCTACCGATGCCCCACACCACACCACAACTGGTACTGTGCCGTTATTCAATATAAATGCTGAAGGTGCATGATGACAGTTGTAGAAAGGTTTTAACACTACTGAGTATACATTAATTAAGAGAAGCACATAAATTAACTACAAGACACTAGCATGCTCAAGATAAAAGTAGTGATACATTTAGTAGGTGATTTACATAGTAGTACATTTACTGCAATGGTTTACTCAACATAGAGAGGCTGATGTAAACGTATGGAAAAGCATTGCCTGTTCAACGCTAGAAATTGGTACTGCCAGTATCACATGCATTCTTACTGATGAAGGTGTACTGCTGATGTACATACATAGACCTGCAGTGTGTTTCAATATTAAAGATGCAGTAAGTATTCTTTGTAAGAAAGATTGTAATTGCATGGATCAGGCCAAGCAACTTCTAAATATCATAGCACTACTGAGCCAACAATGATGTACCTGTATTGGACATGTATATAGGATAGATTTTCCTGTAGGCACTTACTGAGTATGTTGTACCTGGATAAAGACAATCTCATTGCATCTGTGATGACTAACTTATTCAAATAGTAATACATTTGCTATTGTTGCAATGAGTGATCTATGCCACTTATGGACACAGTGGATTTTTTTAACAGTTGTTTCATACTCAGGCTGTATGCCTAGTGTTTGGGTTTGCCACACTTCTGTCACTGATGCTATGAAAGTGATAACTATGTTAATTCTGCACAACAGGAATCAAGTAGGTATGGTGTAGATATAAACAGAATGTCTTTTAGTATTGATTTAACTCATAATGGGGTAAGTGTACTAGGACAGCAGGGATTATCCTTTATCACTGAGTCTGTCAGTTATAATCACACTAGGGTTTTGATGACTGTAATGATCAAGTTACACTGTTCATCTTCATGAGTTCATATTCACAGCCATTCTCCAGTAACTAGACAGTGTATGGTGTAACTGGGTGGGACACTGTGTTGCAAAGCTGCTGCAGTGCCTAGCAGAGGGAGAGTATCTACTCATAAAGACAATTAAGCAATAAGGCATGACCAACAGTTATGTTAAATGGTCTGTTAATCACCCTGTAGGGGTTTAATGTTGAATGAGGCATAGCCGAGTGCCACATGTCGCTAGACAGTGATAAACTGACCATTAACATAATACCTGGGAGTGGCTTATTGCTATCATAATAAAACTGTTTTTTAAACAACATTAAACCATGTTCATCATATGGTTAGGCTCTACATGTATGTTAAAAACTAAACATAAGGCTGTTACAATGTTTACAGTCAATTAGAAAGCTGCATTTCTCAAACCCTTGTTATAATAAGAGATATTATACCTGTACAACTCCTTGGTTTTCTGAACTCTATTGCTCAGGTGGCCCACCACAAGTGGTGTGGTCTGGTGTGAGGCATCGGTAGGTAAGGCCATGCAACTACTAAGTGTGGTACGTTGTGTGCAGCTGCAATCAGGGATGTGTGCGTTTGGTGTACATGGCCTCAGTTTTGCTGTTGATCTCCACTGAGCATGCAGTACCTGGTCAGGTGGGTGGGGATGTCTCGTAGTACATTTAGACAATTGTTTGTTATTTCTGTCACCTGCTGCTGGATGTCTGTCATTGGTTGTGTTGACTTGGTCCTCCCCCATACTTGAATGTGTGTGTGTGTCTGTGTGTGTGTGGTGCTGGGGGGGGTGAATTCGGAGTTAGGGTTTTCAACCCTAACAGCTAATTTCCTCACTTTTGTCGCTGTGGAACAACCCTAACTAATGCATTAAACTGAGTTTTTTGCCTTTAATATATATATATATATATATATATATATATATATATATATATAGTTAGGGTTGAGTAGGCTGTTCAATGTTTAACCCAGTTTTTGCACCTTAATAACTTTGGGATCATCTGACACAACAACATAAAACTTACCATGAGTGGTCAGGTTGTCAGAGTCTTAAGATGTGAAAAGTTTTGTGACAGCAACTCGCACAGTTTTCAAGATACGGAGTACCAGAAAAAATAAAAAAAAACTATACTTAACATTGCAAATTTTTTGCTGTCATCTACAGTCTAGACAGTGTAGAATTTTTAGGTTTCAAGGGGCCTGTGCCAAGAGTGTGGCTCTTGAAGGCTTGGAGAAAAATATTATACGATTTCAGAGTTATAACAATTTTTGACACTGGGAAAAGTTCTTATTTTCATGATTTACCTCTCATGCAGAAAAATTACTAATCATGTCGGGCACCAGTTTTTTCTTCTTTTTAAATGCACAAACATTGAAATTGCATAAAAATATTCAATTAGAAAAAAACACCTGAACCTAGCTACAAGGGACTTGTTTAGAAGTGCAAAGTAATGCACCTGGGAAACAAAAACCCAGGAGAAGAGTACACAATAGCAGGGGAGGTACTAACAACAACAAAAATGGAAAGGGACTTGGAGGTAGTCATATCAGATGACCTAAAGGTGGGTAAGCAATGTGAGAAGTCAGTAAGAAGAGCCAGGGGGATACTGGGATGCATAGGACAGGGCCTCACAAGTAGAAAAAAGGAAGTGGTTATCCCTCTGTACAGACAGCTGATGGGACCCCATCTGGAATACTGTGTGCAGTTTTGGAGACTCCATCTACGCAAGGACATAGACAGAATGGAAGCAGTCCAGAGGAGGGCAACTAAAATGGTGCACAGTCTGCATCAGAAACCATATGAAGAGAGACTGAGAGAGCTTAATATGTATACCCTTGATGAAAGGAGGGACGGGGGGACATGCTAGAAACTTTTAAGTACCTCAAGGGAATCAATAAAGTCTAGGAGGGTAGCATCTTTCAGAAAAAGAGATGTGTAAGAACAAGGGGGCACAATTTAAAGATAGATGGGGCAGCTCAGGGGTAATGTGAGGAAATTTTTTTTCATGGAGAGTGTGGTGGATGCATGGAACTGCCTTCCTGGGGAGGTTGTTGGGTCTAAAACAGTGGGGAATTCAAACATGCATGGGACAGACATAAGGCAATTGTAGTGGGGGGTTGCAGGAAGTAAGCTGTTGGTTAACTAGAATCTGCAGCTTATCCAATAGGAAGGGAAATGGGCAGACTGGGTGGGCCAAGTGGTCCTTATCTGTGATCAAAGTCTATGTTTCTATGTTAGATAGATTTGGCTGTTTTTTTTAATGGAAGAAATACCTTTTTTGGCCATCCCAAAATTCAGGGTGCCCAACTTTGTGAGAGGAGACATTCATCTGTGTTCTCTGTATGAGAAAGTGGGACATTCCTGAGCTCTGTAGCCATGGCTGGAAGTTGTGCTGTGGGTTGTAGTCACAGCCCTGAGCCTCTGATCCCCTGTTCTCCCTGTCTGTCTCTCTCTTTCTTTCTTTGCCTTTATGTCTGCCTGTCTATCTGTCTGACTATCTATCTGTCTGTCTGTCTGTCTATCTATCTATCTATCAATCTTTCTATCTATTGAGCTATCTGTCTATCATCTATCTATCTATCTATCTATCTATCTATCTATCTACTTTATCTATCTATCTATCTACCTATCTATCTCTCTCATTATCTAATTATTGTTAAATGGACAGGGTGCCTATCTAATGGTTGATTCCACTTCTTTCTCTCCCCTCCAATCCAGGTCACCTGTTTACCCTTTCCAGTGTGTATATGTATATATATATATATATATATATAGAGAGAGAGAGAGAGAGAGAGAGAGAGAGAGAGAGATTCTTTGCAAAATAAATAAATAAATAAATAAGTGTTAATGCACCAGCTAGGGGTCAATTTAAAGCAGCATAAGTAGGGAAATGTGGCCTTAGGGTTTCCAACCCTACCCCCTCCCAGCAACAAAATGAAAAAACATTACAGTGTTTGCTGTCCTGAGACTTAGTGAATCAGGGGTGGGGTCTTCCTTGGAGTTCTCAACTGTAACACTTACTCCATTGTGATATAGTCTTCAAACATACATAACTGTGTTTCTGCACATATTGCAAATAACCTGTAGGCCCTGGCTGAAGAAAATAGGTCACATCTGACCTTTTTTGGAGATGGAATGCGATGAGCATTAGGGTTGGAACCCAAAGGAAGACCCCACCACTTATTTGCCAAGTCTCAGAACAGTGAAAAACATGTTTTTTTTCCATTTGCTGCTTGGCTGGTGGGGGTGGGGATTTAGGGTTGGAAACCCTAACACCACATTTCCCTAACTTTGTCAATTTAAGCTGTACCCTAACTAGTACATTAACACAGTTTTTTTTTTCCAAAAATGTCCTTGCTTTTTGAGACAGTAGAATCATATCCTCATTCATGCAATCCCTTTGAGACCTGTGTGAATACATTCATGTGATTATGGAGGCACAGAATCTATGCTTCTGTTCTTCCAGAAAACCATTTTATCTGCTTTACAGTATTTTTTTTTTGTTGTTGTGAGGACAGCTTCAAAAAAAAAATAAATAATAACTATGAATCTTAACTCCCGACAGTTGATTGTATATGATCAAAAATGTGTTTAGGGACTTTTTGGCCATGACTCAGTAAATTTCTATTACTTTGGTATCAAGGCTGCTATGTCTGTAGTGCAAGAAGAGATACACCTTAGGTGCATTTTTAAGGATGATCAGAGTTCAATTGTGGATTTGGCACCTTGGTGAAGTTGGGAGGTAATTTTGGGTGCCATGCATACCCTATGATTATTTAGGGAGCTATTATGTGTTTCTCTTGTACAACTCATGAGACCATTTTTATGTTGTCTCAACTCTAACTACTGATGGAGTTACAGCACCATAAAGTTGCAGTGTTTTCCTATGACTGTTTTAATTTTTAAATGTTTATATTTTTTTATGGACCCTGGATTATGTTGTAGGGTATTATGTGTTAGTGTTGTAACACTCATAGAAATCATTCTTTTGATATATAGATTGTCCCTTAACTCCAAATAATGAGGGTGATGTGGCTTGATAAATTTAAAATGTGCAAACAACTAAGTTGAAATTCTTATTTTGCATGATCCAATCCTCTTTCATAAACATAAGGCTGTTACAATGTTTACAGTCAATTAGAAAGCTGCATTTCTCAAACCCTTGTTATAATCAGAGATATTATACCTGTAGAACTCCTTGGTTTTGCTTAACTCTATTGCTCAGGTGGTCCACCACAAGTGGTGTGGTGTGGTGTGGGGCATCGGTAGGTAAGGCCATGCAACTACTAAGTGTGGTACGTTCTGTGCAGCTGCAATCAGGGATGTGTACGCTTGGTGTACATGGCCTCAGTTTTGCTGTTGATCTCCACTGAGCATGCAGTACCTGGTCAGGTGGGTGGGGATGTCTCGTAGTACATTTAGACAATTGTTTGTTATTTCTGTCACCTGCTGCTGGATGTCTGTCATTGGTTGTGTTGACTTGGTCCTCCCCATACTTGAAATGTGTGTGTGTCTGTGTGTGCGTGTGGTGTTGGGGTGACTTGGAGTTAGGGTTTTCAACTCAACGGCTAATTTCTCACTTTGTCACTGTGGAACAAACCCTAACTGATGTATTAAATGGAGTTTTTGCCATGAATATCCTGTCTTTTTCAGAAGTATCACCAGCATACTACATGATTTATAGTCCTAAGAATAGTGCACATACATATAAAACAATGTTCCAGTATCAGAAATATTTCAACTGTTGTGGTTGCATTTACTGTCATTGTCTTAATTACTTTATTAATTGTCATTTGTCATTCGTTCCATGTAGTAGTTTTAATGTTAAAGTGTCTTAATCATTTTGTTTGTCAGCATATGTTAATTTAAAATGTGCATAACTAAAAGACAATATGACATGACATGGACACTATTAGTTCATGTACTGAACAAATGGATATGCTACTATAGTAACTTGAGATTTCATAGAGTGCTTCCACTACCAACTGAGGTGGTACCATCAATCATGTGAACAGCGGTGGAAGAGGTTTGTTGTACTGAATACATATACTGGACCACCAGGGCTGTGTTCGGCGGGGTTACTGCTTACATCCCAAGAACGGGAGTTTCGGTCCACTGGACCACCAGGGCTATGTTCGGAGGGGGTTTACTGCTTACATCCCGTGAACGGGAGTTTTGGTCCACTAGACCACCAGGGCTATGTTCGGGGGGCAACTTTACTGTTCACATCCCGTGAACGGGAGTTTCAGTCCACTACAGCACCAGGGCTATGTTCGGCAGGAGGGGGGGGTGTATTTCACACTGATACACCCTGCAATCAGATTTTCAGTACACTGAACCACCAGGGATGTATTCGGGGCAGGGTTGTTTTTAAACTAAAGCAGCCCATGGTCAGGCTTGTGGGGGAGGAACATTTCTGCTGTTGGCCACAATAGGGCCAGTGGGGGGGTGGTGTTGGGGATTGTCACTCTTTTGACCATGATCAGGCTGCACGAGGGGACATGGAGTGGGTTGGGGGCCAGCCACAGCTGTCAGCTGCTGTGTTGTGCCATGCAATGCAGCAGGTTACCTGTGGGTGATCGTTGACTTGAGCATTTTTTTGGCCTCAAAGTTGTTCAGGCGCAGGTTGCGGGTTGCGCCTTCACAACTCTGGACAGCCTTGCTGAATATCAGGCTGTGCAGTTAATGCATGGTTGCTCCCCCTGCAGTTCATCATGCATTCATTTGCATTGCACTGTTACTCGGCATGTTTTCTGTGGTGGAACTGCCTCCTGCTGAATATCGCAGAATGGAGCAAGTCTTGACTTGCGCAGGCACTACCCTATTACACATGTCACAACCCTTTTGAATATCTGGCCCATAAAGTATAATACTAATAGAAGGAAGGCATTTGTCACACAGAGACTGCTGGCCCCTTGGAATGAGCTCCCCTTGTCACTTATTTGTCCTAAATCAAAGATGCTTTTTAAAACTCAGCTGTATAGAAATTTTTATGAAGGAAGCTAACATGACTACATAAGAGATACTGGCTGGCAACAGCTATGGCCTATTCTTTACTGTCTGGCCTCCTCCACTCCCTTGAACATTTGTATGAACCTTTCTATTAACTAGCTTTATATTAGAGATTACAATACTACCACATATACCCAATGTTAAGATGATATGGTTATGACAATTGGCCCAAAAAAATGTTGGGGCTTGAATGTCACACTTTATCTCTTCAATAGAGATAACACACCAAACACAACAGAGTATAGTTCAACTATTTTTACTATAAAAATAATTTCAATATAAAAAATTACTAAATTTTTTTTTTATAAATACAAAAATAGATTTTTACAAAATAATATATACATACACAGAAAAAAAATATAAAGTGTGTATTACATCATACACAAAATAAAATAAAATAAAAATATTTTTTTCTTTATATTAATAAAAACTTATAAAAATATATTTAAATGTTCTTTTAGTTCAGACAAAGACTTGCGAGAGGTGTATGCACTGCTTGAGGCAATCCAGGCTGGAAGCTGGATTCAATGTGGAGGCGCAAAAAGAAGTGGAAACTGTTGCGCCCTCAGGAGATGATACCGGACCGCTATGAAGGGTGGCCAGTTTCACCCAGGGAAGCTGCAGGAACAGATGGCAGCCGTGGAGGTGAAGCACTGCTAGTTGCAACAGCACCATCACCCACTGCTATGACCGGCTCAAGGACGAGGTTCACAGTCTGCTGCTGTGCATCCAAGAGAGACTGGATTTTGTCCAGCCTCTCAAGGATCACAGCATTCTCCTTCCGCAGACTGAGAACCTCGTGCGTGAGCCGTCTGTAGCAGCGGCAATGGCCTGTGCACCTTCGTGAGTGCCGGCGCCTACAAAGATAAAAACAGTTATGATGAATATATAACACAAATTCAACAATTACAACTGTAAAATATTTCACTTCAAATATTTCTTATCTAATGCAATATCAGAAGTGCATTCATTTAAAAGTAATGATAATAGTTTTAAGTATGATGCTAAACTATTTAGTATCTAATTTGTCTCTCTGTCATACTTGACTATCTATATTATCTAATAAGCTCACAACATAAAAAAATGTATAGTTAGCTATGGCTTAGAATGCTACTCTTAGAGTTTCTCTCACTACTCAGAAATATTCTGTATGTGCATACTTTAGCATTATTTACACTATTATACCATAGAGTTGAAATACATCCTCATCAAGTGTGAGAATGTTTACTTCACCATGTCTGCCTATAATGTGTAGTCATGTATTCAGTGAAATTAAAGTACGTTGACAGTAGCAGTATAATAAAATACTTTTCATGCGTACACTATCATGATAAGTTTAATGATACTTTAAACCGAACAGCTTTTTACCCATGTTTCAAGATCTCAACACAATCAGTACTTAAAATAATTAAGTCACTAATATAAGATCGATGCAAAACCATGCCAGATATCGAGCGAGCTGAGCAGAGTTGTGCAGGCGCAACTCAAAGCTGCGCCTGCACAACTTTGAGAAAAAAAAAGGATCAAGTTGAGGACCACCCACAAGTGAGCTGCTGCATTGCAGGACGCAACACAGCAGCTGCCACCTGTGGCTGCCCTCAACACTCTGTCTCATACGTCTGAACTGTTTGTTCCCAAAATGTGTTACATTGCTTCTCAAAATGTTGAAAGAATAGAAAAGTGGAACACTTAATCTAATTTTCAAATTAGAAGCCCACAACACTGTTAAAATGTTTGCATTTAAGTTCATAAAGTCTGCAATTTATCAAATTGATATATTTAGCATCATTTACTATACAATTTTGCAAAAAAATGTTAACAGTGAATGTGTTACAAGTCCTCACAATGTGAAACAGGAAGCTTTAGTGAATTAAAATGTGTAACATTCCTCGCAATGTGGTATACTTGAGAGATATGCACTCTACACCCCCTCATCAAGGCAATCACGGGCAGCAATGTCTGCCCCCCAACACTCATGTCTTTTGTTGGGGTGGGTTGCTAACTACATCCCACAATTTGGATTTTCAGGATATGATCGGGAGGTGGGGTGGGGTTTCAATACTCAAGCCTGCAATTGGGCTTATCAGTCCACTGGTATCACCAGGGATATATTCAGGAGGTAGGGAGGTGTTTCATTACTTAATAGCGCAATTGTGCTTATTGGTCCACTGGACCTCCACATCTGTGTTGAATGGGGAGACACATTGCTGCCCCCAACTGGGCTACTGGGGGGGAGGGTATTAACAGTATGCCTGCAATCGGGCCAGTGGGGGGGGATTTACACTCTTTTGCCTGCAATTAGCCTGCATGGGGCATCCTTCTCCAATGGCTGCTACCTGGTAAGGACCCAAGCGCAAGTCCTCGGGGATCACCACACCTGCATGCTAATGGGATGCAAATAGCGCCATAATCAGATGAGAATGTCCCCACCCCGTGCCTTGCCTGAATTACAACCACATTTGCATATTACCTTTAGAATATCGGGATTTTGGACCACAAGTAGAATGCTGCAGTTTCTAAACTTGCGCTGCTGCAAGTTACACTGCGCCATGCACAGTGGATGTGCTTAGAGGTGATATTCAAAGTACTTCCTCAATAGCACAACTCCTTTGAATATCACCCTGGACACACCCCTGCGCAACTATTTTTCACACCAGAAGGCCTTGCGCCTATGATAGCATCTAATGTTCATCTAAAAACAAATGTTTTAAAGTAGACATATTACCACCTTTACTCACATACAGTCTCACAGTCATCTCCTTACACTGTCCCCAAAAGTAATTTCGAACAACAGCCACACCATCATATAGTGACATTTTAAAAACACTGTTTTAAAGAATAGTTGCTCATTGAAACTATGACACTGTCTGTTGCTAACCCATGCATCATTGAACTATTTAGCAATGTGATCTATGTGGCCCAATATTTAGCACAGTTTCACTACTCAGCAACTTCTTTTCATAACACCCAACCCAGAAACACGCACCGTATAATGTAGTGGAATTTGCACCACTGCAACCTGTCATAGTACTGCATTTTAATTAAGCAATAATGCCCCACAGTGTAGGCGGTATTGGGAATACCAGACCAGCCAGGGGCGTAATGAGGCCCGACGCCGCAGGCGGATGGCCTTATACCTCCTGGCTGGTCTGGTATTGCTCAACACCGCCCACCCCGAGGGCATTATTGCATTAGAAATGGCCCATGGTACTATTTTTATTAAAGAAAAATATTTTTATGTTTTAATGTGAAAACTGTTTTTATTTTATTTCTTTTGTAATTAAATAGTTTCTCCGCATGTGTCCTAGTCGCAGTCCTGTAGTTGTGGGTTTGGAGGCTGTTGTCATGTTAACATAACCACCCCCCACCGTACACAGGACTACAGAGAGTTCGATCAAGATATGTTTAATAAATTTGTCTGTTCCTTGTCCACCACTAGCACAGCACTGGCCCCTTTCGCACAGCTCTGACCCCGCTGACGCTGAGCTTAATACAAATTCCCAGTCCGAATGCGTCCGGACCGCCATTTTCCCTTCTACCAGCAGAGGCTGAACGTCGTTTCCGAGCTGCACCACACTACTGTTCCGTGACACTACAGCTTCCCAGTCAGGCCAAACTAATCCCACAAAAGTAAAGTGAAGCTTCTGAGGAGGAAACAGTACAGCGGGAGGGCAGAGGTATAGAGAAGGGAGCGAGGAGCAGTGAATCGTCGGCTAGTGCTGTCTCATTTAGGAACAGAATCAGTGCTGAGAGGACACCGTCAGAATAGCATTGGCTGCTGTGGTTGCCGATCCTAAAAATGCAGGAGCATAGTCTTGGCAGGTGGGTAAGTGACATCGGGGGAGGTAGCCTTAATTTAAAGTCAGCGCTAGTGGAGTTAGGGCTACAATAAAACTGTAATATGGAAAAGGTGTTGAAGTACGCTGAGCGCGCGACGTCCTAGAGCTGTTTTAAATACTGACATCTTTAAAAGAAATTGAAATCAATACACTTCTGCACCGAATGAATTTGCCTGACAAAAGTTGTTCAGGAACAGTGAGAGTGTGTGTGTGCGTGTGTGTGTGTGTGTGTGGGGGCAGTGTCTTTTTGATACAGCTTGTCATTAATGGGCCAATATCTCTCGCTAAGTGACAGAAAAAAAATGGCAGTGATTTCAAATTTATTTAGATGTTTTTAGCCAATGAGCAACCTGGATGGGCAGAGGGATACTTGAGTGGGTGAGAGGGTACTGGGGCTGGTACTTTTTATTTGCTGGGCATCTATTGAAAGTTAATGTACCCCTCTGGGAAGGGTACTAGCCAATCAGATGCCAGGAAATAAAAAGCCCATTTTCTAAGTGTGGTGAGACAACTTCCATAGTGTTATTTAGAAATGTACAATATTCATAGGGTGAACGCAAACAGTCCCATTATTACCCGCATTATTAGTTTTATCGACATTCCCTCAGTTAATGATCACCTTTAAAAAATACACATATATGCCAGTGCACTGAACAGCATCACACTACACTGTAGAGGTAAGCATTAGGCTGGCAAGGCTGAAGACAGACACACTGCACAGCTATTCACTTTTACTGGGAAAAAGGGGTCATGAACACTATAAGGCACACTTTTAAACTTGTAGATTGAGAAAAAAACTAATACATCATAATTGTACACTTTATGCAGTGCACAACATTTAGGTAACTACAATATCCTACCACCATGTTTGTGTTTTTTGGGTGGTTGGGTATCTGCAGTGATCAATGCATTCCCACCCTTATAAGGTCACATCACACGTAAAGTAAGTAATGTAAACAGTGATTCGCCCACCCACAACAAACAAAATAAAGTGGTACTCCCTCAGCAACGAAGCTCTGTTGCTCACACCCCAAACTATTTTACATTAGCAGTGAGTATGCCAATAGACAGTGCACTCCCCCCATCATGCAGTAGGACTGCAACGTGTAATTCTCAACAGGAGCATTGATCACCACATAATGTTGACAACCCTATGGTACTTCTCAAGGATGCAGATAATAGCAACAACAGATTTTCACTTACGTGGTGGACTGGCGCCGGCTTCCTGCTTCACCTCCACACGTTCCGGAACAGCAGCTTCCCCGGGCTCTATTAAAGGAAACAAGAAAAAAATGATCACATTAATAGATGAAATATCAAGGTCAAAGTGTTTTTCTTTAAAACATCAATTTCTTCAATAACGTATTTTCAAAAACATTACTCACAAATATATAATTGGTAGTATGCAGTGCAGAACAAGTAGTGCCTGACCATCAATCACAATACTTATAACATTGTCATAATGCATGGTTGAGACACATGAACATCCTAAAAACATTACATGTATGTTCAATTTACATACATGCATACCTAATTATATGACGCTCTGTTCCTTTAATAGTTTAAAAATGTGAGTTATAATAAAAAACACAAACACAACGATAATGTCATTGTTCACTCAATGACCCTCTAGCTGAATGTAGCAGCCATGTATGTGTTATTAACCATATTACCTCTACAGGGGTATTAAAACACATTAACAAACATGTAGATATTCTATTATGCACATTAATAACTATTGCAATAATAAAAATGAAACATTGGCATGACATATATAAATATTAACTAAATACAATCTAGAGACATGTCATAATTCGCAACAGATTATTTAGCAGCACACCATTGAATTCCACTGAGACACCTACAACACTACAACAACGTTAGAATTTGTTATCTATTTGTACATTGAACTCCACCACCAAAATTAACAGAGGAGAAGACCTGCCCCCCCACAACACCGCATCTACCGCTATGTACACCCATACATTGTCAGATTCATGAAGAATATTATTCCACTCACATCTGTAGTAATACCAGTTTGTTATGGTAGTACAGGATCTTCTGCCATGGTGGCACTGCACAATCATTAGAGTTGGTTAACACCTTTTTTTAAGTATTTTGGGTGCATATTCAAGATAGTTGACCCAAACGCCGTGCACCACTGTGACTCCCCAAATCATATCCCTGATGCTACACTGCCCTGAAATGCCCGATCGCATCCATAATTACAATCATGCTCGTGAGCAGTGTCAATATGAGAGATAACGTCACGCCTCAGGTGGTTGGGCAACGAGCCCGCAGGGCCTATGCGTGCTCAACAACTGAGGCATGACGTTATCCCAAATGACACACACCCTGAGGCATTATTGCTATTATACAATGGCTCATTCTTATACAGAAGAAAAAATAATTGTAAAGATGTTTTTGTGTGGAAAAATATTTTTGGTTTTTAACAGCAGACGAAACAATCAAGCAAATCATCAGCATGGTCATGCTGAGCAGCAGGTTCACAGTAAGGCTGAGACTAGACCCGTGATGTTGTACTGATTAACATCACGAGTCCAACCCAAGACTGACCAATCACAGTCCAGGATTTTTTCTTGCCATTGTGTAATGTTACTTAACCTACTAAATGTATCCCTTCAGCTCAAGAGCAGCAAAATGCCCAATTGCAGCCAGTAAGTAAAACAACTCAGCCCTTGTCCTGAACATATCGGTCCAGTTCTACTGACTGAAATGTTTATTTGTTGGTAAGCATAATTCCCCCATCTGAAGATAGGGCCTGGTGCAGTGGGTTGCCGAGGATATGTTACATTCCTTTCTCTATCATAAAGCTGCACTGCAGTATTGTTCCCCCATGCCTGCAGCCTGTTAGGGCACCATGCACAATTTCTCATGGACCAACAGATCTGCATGGTAATAGCATGCAAACCACAGCATAACAACATGCAAATGTGCCCACACTGCATCTTGCAATGATGATAATACCACATTTCATGTCACATTTCAAATATTGCCCCAGAGATACAGCTGTCCAGCTAATTTGCACAACACAATACCTTGCGTGTATCAATGTCACAATTTCAATATCACACACTTGTGTCATGAGAAACCTCATTTCTTATTTGAAAACAACCTAAGAACTTTGTAATAATAAAGTCTTACCGTCAGACTCAATCATAATTATACTGTCAGTGTCTGACTGACCACCCTCCACAAGCTTATGCTGCTGGCACTACCGCCGTAGCTGGGGAATGCCTCCGATGTTCTACAATAAATGCAAAACAAAAACATTTGAATGTTAGATGTAAATCAGAGTACATTTTTTAACACTGACAACAGTTGTTAAAATACTACTTTCTAATTTCTATCACAATGTTATTACTGTATTCAATCTTTGATTATACAATGGCAAGAAAAATCCTGGACTCTGATTGGTCGTCTTTGGCTGGACCCGTGATGTTAATCAGTACAACATCACAGGTGTGATGTTAATCAGTACAACATCACGGGTCTAGTCTCAGCTCTTATTGTGAATTGCTGATCAGCATGAGCATGCTGATCATTTGCTTGATTGTTTCTATCTGCTCTTAAAAAATATATTTTTCCACACAAAACATCTTTAAAATTATTTTTTCTGTATAACAATGAAACATTATATTAGCAATACGTTTTCCAGGTGTGTGTCATTTGGATAATCGTTATGCCTCAGTTTGTTGGACACACTGGACGCGTGCCTCGTGCCCAACCACCTGAGGCGCGACGTTATCGCAGCACGACACACACCCTGTTGGGCATTATTGCTTATTGATATATATGTAGAGACTAAGCACATACAAACAATGTTCAATACTATTTTCAAAATATTGCTTATGATAATACAAAAGGCACTCTGACTGTATATATCAATGGTCACTTAATCACTGTGTGACTGATGTAGTACTCGGCTGTGCCTCATCCCACATTACACTAGTACACACATTTACACAACATTGAATAATCACTCCTGATGTCTCATTGCTTATTTATGCATGCACAGATATGAAAACTGCGCCATTCTGAATCGCCAGCCCTGGCGCTGCTCAAAATAATTTTGCACAGGTGTGTCCAGGGTAATATATTCAATCAACCAGCATGGACCAACTTCTTTGACTATCACCCCAGCCACAGCCACTGACATGTCGCACTCGTACTTGCGCCACCACATGTTATGTTGAGTTGAGTATTAAATTTGCAGTGGTAGAAGTACCATTGCGCCATGTACAAATTTTAGATATTCAAAAGCTGGTATGTAAATGAGATAATAGTTTACATGATTTGAAGGTGGGATCATTTGGCACTATTTATGGCCCCATTAGATGACATTAGCATGTAGGTGCATGATCCACAAGGATTTGCACCTGGCCGCCCTACTAGGGCAGCAGCTATTGGAGACCAATGCACCCTGCAGCCCAATGACACACACTATCTCTCTGTCTACATTTATCCTCCCCAGACAGATCCTGAAGTTCCCAATCACAGGCAATAAAGTAACATGACCCTCCCACCCACACATCTACTGATGCCCCATCACGGGCAATACAGTAACATCATTCATAAATGTGGGGTGTCATGTACATTATGTGGCTGCACGTCCATTGGCTATAGTTCGCATCAATGGGCATGCAGTCATACCAGGAAGTTATTCGCAAGCAGCGGGCAGCACGCTGGTGGATGCTGTCACCACCACCTGCAAAAGGGGGAGCAGGCTAGGAGGCTTTATAGAGGACTGGGGGGCACTATGCACCAGGGTTGACTTTTGAGGTGGTAGTAACTTGACATTATGCCTACAATCAGACATTACAATCCACTGGACCACTAGGGAGATATTTTGCTGAGAAGGGCTTCACATTCTGCCCATGATCACGCACTGGGAGGTGGATACATGTTCTGGGCTGTGATTGGGCTTCAGGAGATGTGTGAACAGGGGAGGTCATGTTACTTTTATTGCCCTCGATCACACTGTGGGAGATCTGTATGGGGGCATGTAACTTTATTCCTGCAGTCGTAAAGGCACAGAGATGTGTGGGTGGGGGTATGTTACTATATGCACACGATGGGGCTGGTGGAGGCACAAGAACCAACTAGGGTCCAGTTAGGAGGGTAGCTGCTGTGTTGCACTCCTGCAATACAGCAGCTCACCTGTAGGTGGTCGTCAACTTCTATTTTTTGGGGCTCAAAGTTGGTAGTTGTATGTTGGGGTTTGCGATGCACAACCATCTACAACCCCACTGAATATTGTGTTGGGCAGCTTATGCAACGCCTCCTCCTCCTGTTAACCATGCATTCGTTTCTATTGATCTTTTGTCACAATCTGTTGTCAATGACATTAACTGCCTCCTGGTAAATATCGCATAATAGTTTAAAGTTGGACTTGTATATACACAACCCTGCTGTCACATGGAGGAACCCTTTTCAATATGTGGTCCACACTATAAGATTTTCACTAAGTCTGAAAACATTGACAACTATAATTAAAGTTGTGCTGATTTACTTACGGTGAGTAAGGCACCTCGCACTTGGCTTCCCAGCAGCCTCCCATAATTCATGAGCGAGGTAGTACTAGCACGGTCGTTGTCCGTATCACCTCCCGCCTTCATAGTACATAGAATCGCTTGTGCAGCTTCTTCTTCTTTTAATTGCACTACAGACTTATTTTTGCTTTTGTGTGCAATATAAATAATTATTCACGCCTCCACATTGCATCCAGCTTCCGTTTGTACCTCATGAGCACACGTTAGTTCCCCCGGTCTGACTGCCCAAGCAGTGCACACAATTTCCTCGCAAGGTCCACTGCCTCATGTCACTTGATCAGTCTTAGTAGTTCTGAAATACAAACCTAAAATATGCACATTAGTATCATGTAACAATATTCATCATTTCTTAAACAAATTCTATAATAGTAATTAAATAATATCAAAGACCACCTGTCCTTCAAGATAGCAGAAACACAGATCAGTACCATTATAGAACAAAAAACAGGATACAGCCACCTTTGACAGTAAAACAACTGCTAGTACACTAACATGCTATGCTCTAGTCTCATGCGTTGGAGTAACTGTATCAAACATCAAATTTGGGATACCAAGACATATCCATCTGTACCACAGTGAAATATTCGCATAACATTTTAATGTATATTAAACACAGATGAACCACACATCACAGAACTGTGTTCTTTATTGAAGTCGCAAAACATACATTACTGGTGTACACAGGCCTTGGAAATAACATACTCAGAATCTGCCTGACACCTGTTTTTCATTGACATGCTTTATTTTTGGCCTGTCCTTTGACAGGCAGTTCTGATTTAAGGTTCTTCCATTGTTGGCTAGGCTGCTAGGCCCCAAACTACGCATCAATTCTATATGAAAAAAGGGACAAATAGACCTCATGATATGAAGATGCACCACAGGACTCAAACAAGTGGGCACTGACCACTAATATGCACTTCAGTTTTAGTAATTGCTACCCGCCGCTTAAAAGGCAGCAAACTTAAGGGCACCCTAGTAGCTCCTCATGTCTGTCCTTGGGTAGTAAATAAATTACACATGGTAGCCAAAATTTAATGTGGGTGAGTCAATCCATCAAGCAGGACTGGAAAGGGGTATAAAATATTTTAACATGCTTCTGGAAAGCTAAAACCCTACAGATGAAACTTCATGAGGGCGAGTTAGCAGACACAAATGCTATAGTGGTGTGTTCAAATATATCCTTCATGTTTCAGTGTTCGTGATGATATCACTGTTCATTTGCATTACACTATCTTTGTGGTGCCTTTCCATCATGATTAGTTTTGTCAGAATGTAACCACATTTATCTACATATGCAGCTTAACATTCTGTGAAAGGAATCATACTGTGACAGGTTACAGGTATTATCAAACAGTTGTCATGTCAAACATCCTTCAACAGTAAACCAGGTAAGGATATATTCTCTACAACCTGCCAAACTCCGAAAACACTAAAGCATTAGTGCAGCAAAGCATAGAGAAATTGGCAGATACCATCACCATGGCAGCTAGGGTACTGCATATTATAAAATCTATTTTTTGACTATTACTAATATGGTTCTGAAAAGAACCTTTGTGTATACTATCATATTTCCTCAAACAGTCTCACAATTCTAAGGACTTTCAGGATTCCATCTTGAAGGTCTTCAGAAATGACAATTGCGCAGCATGCGAAATGCACACCATCTGGTAGGAATAGCTAATCAGCAGAATTTAATTTCGGGTGACGATAGTATGTATTCCATGCATGCGTAAAAGCAGTAATCTGTAGCATTTACTTTTTGTGCAAGCTCTGTCAATCAGATATATATGATGCTCTGTTTCTGACTCTACGCCTGTAATATCTGGAAAATATGATAATACAGGCAGGCAACATAGACATAAGCAAGGTCCAATTTTGCTCGCTACTAAATCTACCCATCGCTTTAACCCAAATCATTGCCTCCAAGATGGATTAGCAGTATGTCAGGAGGAGTAGTTCTCAAAGTCTGTATGGTTGCATAAGATGTTCCTATCTTCATTCCACCAATGACTGAATCCATTTTACATAGGCACTTGGAGCTGCAGGTCCCTCCCAAAATCACTTATGAACTGCAAACTCTAGCTGTTTGTCTTATGTAACTGCTTCCAATTATCCACAAAATCCTTTTCCTATTTTCTGCTATTCTAAGTTTTTACCCAGAACTGCACAGAAAGCTGGCTTAAGAAAGGGACTGTTCACCCTGCAGTGACCCTAGACAGCACTGAAAAATCAAACTGATATTTTCCTCCTTATTTCAAGCTAGTTTCACTGCATCTGTCAAAACACACACAAAAAACATTCTCCTCCGCTCTGCTTTATGAACCAATGTAACTTATGCATTCAGTATTACTAGACTATGTTCCCCAAAAATCTAAACCACTGAGAACTAAACAAAAGTGCTTTTCTATAGGCAGTTTTAATACTATAACATCAGAAAGAAGTCTGATTGGTTAAGTGCTTTCGCCATACAACTCCACGCTGCACCTTCCTATCTCCTCCATTTGCAGCTGTATCTGCACAAGTGAGTACTGATCCTTTTCTTACTTTAAACTACTTTCTTAAGAATATAGTACGCCATTCACAATTAACATCATCAGATTAAACACCCAAAACGTTTTGATTAATTATATGTACATGTTCTAATAAGTTTTTAAATACTCGAAACATATCATGTGAACATAGACTGTACTTAGTAGTTAGAACTGCTTCTCTTCAGTAATTTTCAAAATGGATCTTGATTTCTTCTTCTTCAGTGTTGTCCGTCATCTGATTGGTTTCAGAAGTGGTCTGACAAATCTTAATTTATTGGTAGAGCTATCTGTCACTCAAAAGATGCATTATTTAATGATTCGACAATGAACGCTTCCATACTCCCAAGTATTACATTAACTTTACTAATGCACGAAGTAGATTTGCGACACTTTCGATAGCACGAAGCAAAATTTAAAGTGTTTCAACTGACAGTACTTTTGACCATAGTATTTAATGCACGAAGTACAATTTTCATGGTACTTTCTGAATGGCTGAAAAAGATGCTTACACTTTCGTGCTCACTAAAGTATTTTTTCAAGAATTGTATATATTGACACAGTTTCACATTTTATGGAAAATGACTTAATTATCAATTGTAAACACATAATCTGCTGCATAACTGCCTCAAACTCAGTGCAGTGCAGATATTTAAGATTTACAATGCTAATCTTGTATCCACAAACTGTGCAGCGTACACTTGCAAAACACTATCATTTGTTGTATTTTTACACTCAAACGCCCTCATGTATACATTGTATGACCTCTGCTCATAACATTACACTTTATATGTTAAATTTCTACAGAATAGTCATTTCTTACATCAACTCATGTAAACGTAGCAATATAAACAAAACACAGTATCATCAAGAAGCGACAAAACAAATCTACTATTCAGAACATTGTCGCCTGAAGTTATCACATGCCCCTCCAGAGTGGGTAGTGCAGGGAAAACCAAACCAACCAGAGGCTTAATGAGACCCGACAACACAGGAGGAAGGGCTTATAGGATCTGGAAGGTACAGTATTTCCTTATATCAGCCACCCTGGAGGGTATTATTGTACTGAGAAATGTGCTGTACTGTAAAGGAAAAAATGGAGGAAACAAGTATTAAAAATATATATAAAAATACAAAATGAGCTTCAAACAACTTTTATGATTAGTAATCCCTCTGGCTGTTTTGATTTCTATACTATTGGGACTCTATTATGTGACAGTGCACTTTGTTGGCATGCACTTTGTGACTGAAGCTACCAGACACGGGAGGGCTCTGAATCTGCTATCAAGATGCTGGGCAACTGCTCATTGAAGATATTTTATTTTTGTAAGGTACTCTTTACCTGCTAGTAGTTTGGGGACACAAGCAAGATTAGTAAATACAGTAGAGGACTTGTGGCATTTGTTTTAGATTTCGGAATAGGCCTAGGCAACAGTCACAGCACTTCTCTAACTTACAGTGTCTGTGAATGGAGACATGCCACAAGCTTCGCCATGTAATGGATTGCCCAGTCTTTGACAGACCATGATACACGGCATTTTTTTTAGCTATTTGCTGGTAGATGTCATTGTTTAGAAGTTTTTGTATGAGTACTGTGCTTCTGTTGGGTTTTCTGTCTGTGTGTGTGTGTGTGTGTGTGTGGGGGGAGACATCATGGTCTTGTTCATTCATTTGCTTACAAAGTGGTACAAAATGGCAGGTGAAAAGTTTGAAGACTCGGGTTGGCTACAAATACACAAGTAATGCAGCACCTCGAATAGTAACTTCTTTTTTTGCGGGTATCTATTCAGAAATACCGACCCACTGAGATTGGTATCATTCATAGCCAATCAGAAGGCTAGGATTTTCAGACCCATTTTCAAAAGCAAAATAGTAAAGTCTGAACTGAAAAGTATGACACAACACAAAGTTACTAGTGTACCTGTGAACTGCAATGCACAAGCTTGTAAATCAGAAATATTTAGAATTTTCACACACATTTTTGAACATATTGAATTTATCTGTTCAGAAACGCATCCACAGTAATTTTTAGACTGTGTTCCACACAGTTATTTCTGCAAGGAACTTCATCATTGCACAGCACATGTAGAGAAAAACATTCCTTTGCCATGTTGTGAAAAATCACAGCTCGAATTACAATACACACCAGCACAAAAAACACTATGTTACTACAATGCATCATCAACATTTAAATTTCGCTAACATGCAACCATATCTACCAACTGTGCCACACACACACACTCACACAAACAGTAATAGTGGCATATCCTCCACGTAATTGTAAATAAACTAATTGTTATACATTTAATAATGCACACTGTCACTCTGAATTTCTTGGTCTACCATATACTTAATTATCAAACTGACTATCACATAACACACTACACAGCATAAAACACATCTTCATACACAGATAAAAAATAACAGCCATCATAATCCCATAAGAACACACGTGAAGAAAAAACATTCAAATGTCCACAGAAATATCGAGAATGAAAAATTTCTGATATTACATAGCATGGTGCAATGCACATTCATAACAAGCTATCATTTGCTTGTCTTTTCACCAAATTGTTAACATTCTTAATATGCTATTCTATTAATACACATTACTATAAGAAATTTACTGAAGCATATTCTAAAACTTTTTTCTTTCTCATACAGGGCCTGATACTTCTGTGAAGATTGCTACTGTCACTGTCAACTATAATACCTGAAAATGCCAACTAAATACAGACGTAGGTTATCTCAAAACGAGAGTGGTATAATAGTACTACACTGTTGTATAAGGGCAACAAACAAAAAAGTAAAGTTACCCAAAAAAATGAACATCGACAGAGCATTACTGCAACAGTGACCCCTACATCAAGTCACTGCACAGAGAAACAAAAATCCATTAAAAAAAAACAAAAATGTATAACATCACAAATGTTTCGATCTGTAAGACGAAACCCAACTATCCTGAATATAACCATCAACAGACGCTCAAATCAACAACGTAAAATGAAAAATTGTGACTTACAACTTAGAAAAAGAAAGTATTTCCGATCACTAGCAAGTAAAGCTAAGATCGAAAGACTTATTACTGCTGTGCTATGGCACAGCCGCAAACAGATCAAGAGTCACCTTTCTCTGATGAATTTACATCTGAAAGTACAAACATTTGTCAACAGAGCACTGTTTGTACTACAAAGATTGTGGCATAAGATGTCTCATGTCCTTGAACAATTCAGGAAACTTGTATATAGCATCAAAAAAAGGCTTCAACAGTATCCTTGTTTGACTGTTGACAACTTCTGCCATGTCTTCACAGGACAGTGGATGCACACACAGCACTCAGAAGCATATTTCTGGGAAGAATCTTATCATGGACTTTTACGAAACAACAGACGCTCAATATCGATGAGTCCAAGCTACAGAAATGTCCTCAGTATCTCTGATGACAATCATTAGATACTGATGATGACTGTGGTCCAACCATAGTCTTGAATAAATGGCACTGCCTTACATGGTCATGTGATGCTACCTGCAACCGTAGGCAATCATCATTTCAAAAAGTAGAACAGTTTGTTAACCTATTCATAATAACAGATCGCAAAGAGAGACATAAGCTATTTACTGAAATTGACCATTGTGAAATATGGCCATATACTGGACTCATGGGTCACTCACTTGCATGTCTCGATACTGGTGTTTGTGATAGTTTTTTTCACAACATGTGGATGCTCACAGTGCATCAGACAGGCATGCTAAACTTTGTCTACAGAGTATATGAAGTACAGCGAGCTGTGCATCAGTACACTTGTTTAAATAACTTATTGCAGTCAGGTGACATGCACGGTGCCATCACTTTCATGAAAAAAGTGTAACACATTCCTTCTGAGCCAGAAACAGAAATTTCCAGTGTCACACTTAAACAGAAAAATCTGTTTCAGTGTTAGAAAATGACATTCTGAAACAGTACGGAAAAGGAAATTGCTAAGTTTGAGATTGCAAAGTATCAGAGTTTGATTCTGTGTGTGGTTATGTGACCGTTTGTGCTACGTAAAACAAACTGTCACAGTCAACCTAGAAACCTGGTCATCATACAATGACATGTGGTTATACTCACAGCATTCTTTGCTTCTGAAATCTGACTTTCATCCACAAGACACCATTGTACTATGCAAACACTGTTTTTCAAAACTGAAGTGCAACACTTTGCCAGGAAGGTCAGTGCTAAACAACATGGAAACAGAATGTTACACCAACTGAGATTTCAACATTGAATATGTTTGAACGTATTCTAATTCAGACAATGAAACCATTCCAAACGATTCTACGTCTGAACACAAAGACACGGAAGATTCCACAGAAAGAGCTAGATTAAATCTCTAAAGGGTTCTGTGATGTATCTACCACTCTCTCATAGGAAAATGTTCAAGCTATCTCAACAGAAAATAATAGCTTGGTCATTCTAGTAAATGGTGTGCCTACAAAGGCCAAGGTCATCTGGCAAGATGTTGTCAACCTGCAAAAGGTAAAGCTTGCTCTGGCTTATTTAAAGAGGAACAATTCCTTTATATAGACTCTTGACATAGATCAAATGGCCAGCCTCTCTGTGCAACATGATCTATTAGAAAAAAGTGTCAATCATTGAGAAAGTCACTAATAGACAAGGACAATGTATATTGAACAGTACACAATTCACCTGCTATATGGTAGAGATCCATTAGGAGACAGCATTGGATCTCTATCAAATGGCGGTGGAAGGTGAGCCTGTCAGCATTTGGGAGGCAACACTAGAAGCACGCTGCTTCCCAGACCTATTTTAAAAGGGTCAGGCAGACGCCTAGATGAAAGAGAAGTACGGGTACAGGGTGCTGAGTACTGCACCAGCCGTATCCTTGAGCAAAGATGGCAAATTCAGACGTAACATACAGTACCTGTTCCATCTGCTCTGGGAAAGTGAGCTTAAGCATTCTGTCTGCATCTATATACATACCATTCGCCAACAACCCACTAGATGGAATTACAGCTGCTCAATTTCTGGAGAATTGAAACAGAAAGATGAAAATGTGCAAGTTAATCTGTCTTCCATACTTTCAAGCCTACGTCACCAAAGAATATGGTATCGTAGACACTGGAAGTGATGACAATAAGCATAAGAGTATGGCGAGCCACATGGTTTGTCACACTTAGTTGTGCAGAATAAGTCTGGGACAAACTCATTGAACTGTTGAAGTGGGCAAATTCCGGCGTCAGCGGTATCTCATCATTGACTATCAGAGAAATGTGTTCACTTGATCCTGTGTCGTCACAAGACACTTCACAAGCGCCCATGATATTCTCAATTTCATCTTATCAAAGGACAATCCTCCTCTAGGCAGTGTAGAACACTACTTTGAGGACAGAATATCAAGCACGAAGTGCCCTCATATCCATATGTTATTATGGATCAAGGATACACCATGAATCGGTAAACATGATGCAGCAGAAGTGCTATCATTCATCAAAAAATATATCACTTGTCACATTCCAGACAAGTATGACAGTCCTACACTATGGAAGTTGGTTCAAAAGTTCCAGCCACATATTTGTGCAAAATATTGCCGGCGAGCAGTAAAGAACAAATCTAATTGGTACACGCAATGTCGCTTTGGATTTCCTAGAAGAGTTTGTCAGAATGGTGCCATGAATGACCTTTTCTCAGCAATGCGACACCACTTGAAGGCAATATCAACCAAGAGGGTATACGAGTTACCCAGAGATGAAAAAGAGGTGTCTATCAATGACTACAACCCAACTCTTCTCCTAATGTGGCAAGCAAACATAGATGTTCAGTTTGTGGCTGACAACTCACTAGCCCTGGTTTGCTATGTAACTTCGTACATAACCAAACATGAACAGACTAGCTTGCAAGATCTTTGGGACGATATTGCCAGTTCAAGCAAAAGCCTGACATCTCAGCTGTGGTCATTGGGTTTGAAGACTCTTTCACACAGAGAATGTGGAGCTTACGAAGCCAGTGACCGAATGGGTACACATCTATACGGAAGTCTGACACTATCGTTTCCCTCAGTGTAAACTACAAAGAGAAACGGAAGCGTGTACTGATTCCTCATGCCGAAATTGAGGAGCTTGCTGTCAATACACCTTCTTCAAAACATATCTTGAAGAATAACCTGATACATACTACCCACGTAGACACAACGAGATGAATGATATGTGTCTGTTTGAGGTGGCTAAGTGGTATGACTACAAGACAGGTGCAGCACATGACTCAAGATGGCACATTTACAAGGTCAATGGACTAGATGGCTGTCTTGTGAAGAGGAACAAGCCATGGCTTATAGATCACTGCAAACTGCATCTAGGCACATCAGAGAGCACAGAACATTACTACTTTGCTCTCCTATTCCTATTTAGACCCTGGAGGAGTGAGTCTGAATTAAAGGTGACTCTGACACATTCGAGGACAGTTCAATCTCACTTATGAGAATTTCCAAACTGACTACTCACAAACATACATACAAAGACTAAAAGTTGAGAAAAGAACAGCCGAGCAGGCAGAGAAGCAACTTCAGGAAGACACTCCAGTTAGTTCACAAGACAACCTTGATCCAGAAGGACAAGGTGTTCTAGGTGACCCTCTGCCGTTAAATGCCCCAGAACTGTTAATCTCAGAAATTGAGACAGCCATGCAACATGGCACACACTCTATGGTCAACCCAGCTGACGTAAGAGAAAGACTAAATCAGCTGCAGCATACAGTACACTCCAAAGTGGTTGAAGCTGTCCAACATGGTATACTACATGAAACAAAAAAATGTGACTGCACTCAGCACAAACCACTACTAATGTTTGTCAGTGGTTCAGCTGGCACAGGAAAGAGTTTCCTGATTGAAGCTATCACTTCAGAAATACGGAGTGCATGGGCTCTTCAATGTCTGTTGCTGTGATTGCTTCCACAGGACTAGCAGCATACAACATTGGTGTAGGTAACTACCGTCTCTTTATGTTTGCCAGCTGAACATGGGAGAACTGGAGAGTATCGATTAACTTGTCATTCGAGTTGCATCTCCTGCTCGTCCCATGTTCACAAAGATGCAGCTCATTGTTGACAAAATCAGCATGGTCTCCAATGTCATGTAGCCTGTATTCATCTACGTCTACAGTAGATCTTAGGTACTGACGATGCAGTGCCATTTGGTGGCAAAAGTATACTTGTGTTGGGAGACCTTTACAACTTTGCACCAGTCAATGCAGAGCATGTATTCACAACTTGACTGCCAAGCAAGCTAAGAATATCCTCGGTTGCATTGCAGGCTATAACATATGGGAATTATTTACCTGTGTTGAGTTGTCTGAGAACATGCGGCAAGTGGTGACCTAGCTTACAAATCACTTTTAGATGAAGCTCGCACAGGTTCTCTATCACCAGAACATGTTTGTATGTTAAATGATGAAAAATCACAGTAGATAGTACATGCATAGAAACAGCATATAATGTCTTCAGCGATATATACTCTACTGCCAGACACATAGTGTGTCTTATGCACGACTAAAGAAATGCACTGAATTCAACAATCTAATGCTACAAAGAGAGAACCAAGAGATTGTCACTCTCCATGCAATTGATACAGTTGATGGCGTTATTCTTAGTCAAAAGCTAGTAGCAAAGATGACTGAATGACTAAGTGAACTGAAGTCAGATGTTTCACGAACAGCTGGCCTAGAAGCTCTTCTCACACTTTGTAAGAATGCACGTATCATGCTATGACGTAATCTAGATGTCGAACAAGGCATGGTAAACGGTGCCATGGGAAACATCACTGACTTTATCTATAATGTACAGAAGACATTTATTCAGACACTTGTAGTGCAGTTTGACAACATGCAACACTCTGTACACATAGATAGAACCTGCGTAAAATTCCAGGTTTTTTAAGGATATCTACGTAAACAGGAAACAGTTCCCATTATGTGTTGCATACGCTGTCTCCATTCACAAATCTCAGGGATTAAGTTTGGATTCAGCAATGATAGACATAGGTACAGACATTTTCAAAGATGGCATGAGCTACGTTGCACTTTCACGTGTACGAAGACTTTCTGGATTGCACATCATTAGTATAGCACCTCAGAAAATACGAGCTGGCAAGCGATGTATTCTTGAGTACAACAGGTTACGTACTCTACATCAGCCACAAATGTCTTTAATACCACTGCCTACATATATGTCGGTCTCACACAATTCAGTCACAGCTAGATGAAGCAACAAACAGCAGCAAGCTTCACAAAGTGATTAAAAAAAAAAGAGTTCAGCAAAGGCCACAACCTCAAGTAAACATTCACAACCAACAATTCATCAGAAATCAGTTGGTGTAGCTGCTGTACCACTGTTTGACAACAGCAGTAGAGTAAACTGCTATGCTAACTCAGCTATGCAAGTTTTTCTACACATGCCACAGTTTGTGCAAGCAATATCTGCTTCACAAGACAATCCCTTATCAAATGCTTTGAAGCAGATTATCAACATGACTTCTGACCACTCTAACAATGTACACTCACTAACACCACTACGACAGGTGTTATCTACATATGCTGGATGTAGTACATTTGCTGCAGACATACAGCAAGACAGTACTGAGTTTATGATGGCTGTGATAACCAACCTTGATGAAGACGGCACCCCAATCCACCAGTACTTCACGTAACATCGTTATACAAAATATGTATGTGTTTCATGTGGCAATTCACAGCGTGAAACCACACAAGACATGCTGTGGATAACTCTCTTTGTTCCTAAAGCCAAAGTGTCAAATTTCAACAGCTGTTCACTAATGCTGAATGTAGTCATGCCTGTGTAAGGTGTGGGCAGATGCACTCAGTCCATACGCCTGAGGACTTCATCTCAATATCTGTTGCTTATGTTGCACAGATTTGACACCAATGGGCTCAGAGTTGATACTCCTATCACAGACTACACAGCTAGTAGAATAGTCTTCAACCAATCATATTTGACACACATTAGCATTATCTATCACCATGGCCAATCCATGCATTCTGGACATTACACCTGTTACTAAGGTGCACAGCTGGATGGTTAGAGTGTGGCGACTCTACAACAACTTTTAAACAGAGACTCCCACGTCACCTGAAAAATGCATATCTTCTAATATTGAAGAATTATGACAACCTTCATATTTCAGAAGAATAGGACAAAACATGTACCATTTTAACATGAGTACTTTGTCCCCAAAAATGTAATAACTCGTTACAATGTTGTACAATTTACAACTGTAAATAAGCAATACAATTTCAACAAAAAATGGAATTCAAATACAGACATTACATAGACTGTGACATGTTACATCTTGTGTAGATCAGTGACTACATGAAAATTGTTGTAGTGGCTTCAATCGGCGCCAACAATATTTACAGTCACTAGAGAAACCATGATTACTTGTCTGTGAAAGATTCTACCCTTATAACATTCAACAAACATTCCACTGTCTCAGAAGTAGTCTTTAACACTTCTAGTGACTCTTCACATATAGAGAACATCATTAGATCACCATGCAACAGTGTAGAACTATCACGCTTTCAGATGTAGTACTAGTATTGTACATATGTAAAAACAACTACCGTTATTGATAATGCAAGAAGCTGACTTACACAACTGTTAATAATAACCAATTACTGAATCTAATTCAGTGACTCTTACAACTGTTTAAAATTACTTGTACATAATAGAAACATTTGTTTTCAAGTGTACATTGTTAATAACTTGTTTAATAGTTGAACTAAAATAGCAGTGTAGCACTACAGTACAAGTGAAAGTCTTACATATTACTCTGCAGTATACTAACAACATGTAACTAAGCATAAGTTTGTGAAAAAATGCATTCCATTACAGTTTTAATATTTACAAGTTAAGAATTTACATAGAAGCCAATGTAAAATGTAAGAATTGATAACATTTTTTTGTTCATGTAAAACATTTATTTTTTTTTGTACTTGTCACATAACTAACTGTACCGTATGTACAAAATATTGATAATTGTAAATCAGGCACTGTTGCTGATCACAACAAACTGCATACCTGTTCCTGACAATATTTATGATCACCTCAATTGAGGGGTCGGGTGGGAATTTTCCATTTGCACCTAGTCAGTGACATATTATTTAATAGTAAGAATCAAATGTCACTAAACTTACAATTGTGTAAACTGTACTACTTAGACAATCAGCATATGGTTTTTTTGCCCACCCCAGGAACATCCACATTAGCAGTCACACAATTACAACAAAACACTTGTCTATCTTGTGTCTAATCACACTTCACAACCAACTGACATTCCCTTATTAACATGGCAGACAAGTAATGCACTACACATAGTTACAACATACAACCATTTTTAAAAGTAACATTTTAACAAACTACATTCACATTCAATAGCAATATCTTCAGCCTGACTATTAAAATTACAAGTCAAATGCCAGAAAATACTTCCACACATATAAACAGAAGTGAGTACTGAAGCACAACTAAAACACACATCTGATTAGTTTCATACAATATCACAATTAGTCCAATCCACATTATACACTTATTATTATTCTTACATTTACAAATTTCACAAGTAATGATTGCACACATACAAAGATTGTATTGTGAGACTGCTTCTGTTAAGAAAATTTTAATTTTGATCAGACCTTTTCTCCATTTGACAAATTGGCAATACATTTTTAAAACCATAACCACCTGTGTCGACTCATTACTTTAAATACCATACTGAAATGAAAATAAGTGTCTATGACTTAAGCATACAAATCAATGTTTACTAATACTGCTACAACTATACCTCCATCTATTTGTTTGCTACCTATGACATACAGTCAGCAACACAGCAACACAAAGGTAACACACATGGTGGCATAGGCGGATCATCAGCCCTAAGTCTCACCCCATGACATGTGTAAAGCAGCAGAAGTATAGGAGAGTGGGGTGAGAGTTAGGAGCCACGATCCCAATGCACACCCCAATGCCGGTTTGGGGGGTGGGCAGGGCAGTACAGGCCATGCGCTACCACCACATGATGTGTTATGGCACAATAAAACAGACAGCACCGCAAACATTAATGCTAAAAGTGCCACTTGGGGGAGTGGGCAGCGGGGTACAAGTGGGTGTTCACCCCTAACAGTGAATTTCCTCACTTTTGTCGCTGTGGAACAACCCTAACTAATGCATTAAACAGACTTTTTTGCCTCTAATTTCCCTTCTTTTAAGAAAGATAACAAGAAATAGTAAATGTAACGCAGCAGCGGGAGCGCGGGGCCCAAACATGAATGAGAACAGAAAGGCTAATGCATACAGTGGCATACACAGGAATGCTGTGCCATGTGATGCCTTGTCACAAAGTAACGTGGTGCCTGTAAATTGAAATGTCAATGGGCATGGTGACACAAAGTGAAACAGAAAACAAAACAGTACAGTACACACAAATGGCTAAAAAGTAACAGAAACGCATAAACAAAAAGAAAACGCAAACAATGAGGCATATGGTGGCATTGGGTCTGCATTGGGATCATCAGCTCTAACTCTCACCCCATGACATGTAGTAAAACAGCAGAGTAGAGGACAATGCGGTGAGTTAGGACCCACAATCCCAATCGCACCCCACTGCGGTTTGGGGATGGGGGGGGTCCAAGGGGTTTTCAACCCTAACAGTGAATTTCCTCACTTTTGTTGCTGTGGAACAACCCTAACTAATGCATTAAACACAGTTTTTTGCCTCTAATTTCCCTTATTTTTAAGAATGATAACAAGAAATAGTGAATGTAATGCAGCGGCGGGCCCCGCGCTCCCGCCACATGATGTGTTGTGGCATACTAACAGGGACAGCAACGCAAACAGAAATTCCAACAGTGGCGCACATGCTAACACAAGCACGAATGAGAACAGAAAGCGTAACGCACATGGTGGCGTAGACGGGAATGGTCTGCCACATGATCTGTTGTGACATAGTAACATGGTGCCTGCAAACACAAATGGCAATGGGCATGGTGAATTAAAGTGAAACAGTAAGAGAAACAGTACTGTACACAGAAATGGCACAAAATAACAGAAAGCATAGCGCAAATGAAACGCAAAGGTATTGCACATGGTGGCAGGACGTCAATGGTAAGTGAAAGTTATGCAGAGTCAAGAAGCTAAAGAGCAACAGTAACAGTAATGTAAGCACATAGGCTGGTTTTCCCACAACCTGCATTAGAAAAGACAGTGAGTACAAATAATGTATGCAAAATAATGAGTATCAAGCGCAGAAAATGAGATCTTGGAATACTAAACACATTATATCTCAGGAACTGCACGTAGAAAAAAATTTAAAAGTCATATTATTTACAACTGTCTGGCTAATTTGAATCTTAGCCCCATTAAGGGGCTAAGAAGTTTTCGACGAAAAGTCCATTATATCGAACCGTTTCTGAATCCCGGGCCTGAAAAAGCCTTGGCCGAACACCGTAATGTTATCCTATGGGAAAAAACGTCAATTTTGGAGTGCCGTAACTTTGCCGCCATGTGATATTTTTTCACCGAACTATGGAAAGGCACATCTGTGGACTGTTAGCTGTCTTCCTTACAAATTTCAGGAAAAAATACCAAACCGTTATTTTGCAGCAGGGTGCCAAAGGATTCCTGTAATGCTTCGGGCGCCACAATGTTATCCTATGGGAAAAATGGTCAACTTTGGAGTGCCATAACTTTGCCGCTGTGTAATATTTTTTCACTACAACACTGAAAGGCACATCTGTGAGATGTCAGCTGCGCTCCCTCCAAATTTTAGCCCAAAACTCCGAACGGTTATTTCGCAGTACAGTGCCAAAGAATTGCTGTCATTTCCCCACAGACTAGAAAATTACTGTTGCAATTTGCGAAAGCTTTCACAAAAAAGTTCGACACTTTCGTGAGCACGAAAGTAATTTGCGCAAGTAATTTTCCCAGAAATTTGAAAAACATATTTCTGGGGTGTTTTACCACAAAATAAAGACATGGCAAGCATCCTCAGGGCCCGAATAGCTAAATACAAAAATAATTACGTTGTTAGAGGGTCTCAAATTTAAATGCCAACCATTTTTCTGATCACCAACTGAAAACAAAATGGCGGATTTGCGAAAGTAACAGGCCCATTTGCGAAAGTAAAAATGTATTTGCGACACTGTCGAACTTTTTGTTAACTTTTCCCATTGACTTATAATGGGAAACTGTTTTTTGAATAACTTTTGAACCGTTTAATATTTTTTCACCAAATCTTTGAAAGGCACATTGGGGACCCCACCTGCACGTTCCCTGAAGATTTCGGGCCGGTCACGCAAACCGTATGACCTGTAGGCGCGACCGTAGAATTCCAGAAAAGCATAAACGCGTGCACAGATCATGCTTAATAACTCCGCAACCGTATATCCGATCAGTATGAAACTTGGCAGATCCCAAGGCCTATGGGTCTTGATTATACTTGCCAAATTTCAGGCAAATCCATCAAACAGTTGCAAAGTTATTAAGGTGCAAAATTTTGGGTTTAACATGGAAATGGCTCCTGAACCCTAACTATGGTAGCACTACCGTGCTACCATAATATTATATATATATATATATATATATATATATATAGATAGATAGATAGATAGATAGATAGATAGATAGATAGATAGATATGTATGTATATATATATATATATATATATATATATATAGGATATGATATAACCTGAGTGAAGATATCATATTTATCTTCACGAGAGGCCAATGATATCATGATATCTCAAGAGTGGTGAAACCACGAGTGAGATATATTGATGTCATTGGCCTAGAGTGAAGATAAATATGATATCTTCACTCAGGTCATGTCATATTCTGTTTATACAAACACATGTTTGGGGCCACATACAATAGAAAGTCCTATGTATGGTATATGCCTAACAGATGAGATGTTACTTGAAAAAAACTGTGGTTGATCCTGCCAGTTTAAAAGTTTTGTTTATATCTTAATTTTTAAGTTGTTGATCTTGCCATTATTTTTAAATAAATAAAATTTTAAAACATATCTGGTTGATCCTGCCACTTGTGTTGGTATTTGAAAATAATACTTTCACTTTCCTCTTGAAATGTGGCGTGACTGAGCCTATAAAGTAAGAATAGAATGGACTCCCAGTGATTTACATAACACCAGTCAGTCTTCCAACATACTCAAAATTGTTTTTCTCCATTGTTTCTTCAATTTTATGCAGAAGTTGCCGACAGCCAGGCGCAGAGAGTGAAGTGGGTTCATATTATAGCAGAGAAATGAGGTGGTATTGTTAGGGTAATGCTCGCACTGCTTTTTTCGCTGTTCTGAAGCCAACCCCTTCCTCGGCGTTGTGCTGTCGTAGCTTCTGCATCAAATTATAAACGAGGAAAACAATTTTGAGTATGTTTGACGACTGACTGGTGTCGTAAATCACTGGGAGTTCATTCTATTTTACTTTATACACTGTTACGCTTACATTTTAAGAGGGAAAGTGAAAGTGTTATTTTCAATTACTGAAACACGGAGTGGCGGATCAACCAGATACGTTATAGAGTTATTTGTTAAAAATATTTGTTGGGTCAAGTAAATGCCAGGGTGTGTGCGGTGTGTGGGGAAACAGCTAGGCTGTAGAGATGTAGGACTGCAATGGAAAGTGTAGTTTCACTTTTGTTTGGATGATGTATAGGAACATAGAGATATCTCCATGACATATAGGAACATGGAGATATCACTATGACGTATAGGAACATGGAGATATCAATGATATCTTCACTGGGTGCCTGAGATACAAGTTTTTATCTGTACATTTATCCCCAAACATGTGTTGTATAAATAAATATATATATATATATATATATATATATATATATATATATATATAAAATTTATCTATATATATACATGCAATCATTGTTTTGTTTTGTGCCACAGGTCACATAGTCGCACTTGGTGTGCACATTTCTGTGCCTGATGAGGAATTTTGGCATTGGAACACTGTCAACCAGTTAAGGTAAGTATTTTTTGGGGAAGAGTGTATTTCAATTTCAAGAAAGTTTCATAAATGGTTGGTTTATTGCTTGGTAAATTCTTCGCAGGTTTTATCTGCATCCTCCTCCAGTCCAGTACTGATGGTCATGGTCATGGATTCATAGTACTTGTTGCGTTATGTCTGTCAGCCCAGGGGGTATGATGTTGAACTTGTTATTTGGAGAAAGCAACAATGACAGCACACAGCATCAGAAAGTTTCCTCCTATAAGAGATGAACAAAGAGTTATTAGTACTTGATTGCAATAGCACATTATGTTTAAAGTGTGGCTATTTCATCCTGTCATGTATGCTGATTATTGAATTATGACCATGAAGATGAAGAACATGATTTGTCTCAGAGTCGGAGTCACGATGAGTGCTGGTGTGACATGACTAATGACAGTAAACTGTATGCAAATGCGAATACCTATGGCTGTACTTCCCTGACACGTACCACACAAAACTACCCAATTTGAAAACTCATATTAATGAGTACAATGGTGAAGCTGAGACCCAAGATAATATGAAACAGGCTTACGTGCACCTAACAACAAAAAAACCTTACAATTTTGTGACTCGTGATAGTGGATCATGACCGTGAACATCAAGAACTTGATTTGTATAGTGAGTGACTTGAGATGATCACCCTGACTTAAAAACGCACATTAATCAGTACAATGTTCAAGCAGAGATATGCACCACACCAGTACTCTGAAGGGAAGCCAAACAAACAACTGTGACTTAAGTTACAGATGGAGATTGGGCCCTAAACAGATGCAAATGCACAGACAGATTAAGATTATACTCCACATTCAAGAGATGCAGACGCAAAGGCACAACACCTAACCAGTGCGCAAGTCACAAATCCAGAAAAAGAATATGTTATGCTGGTTGGGGTGGGGGGGGCATTGCACTGCAGTAACAGTCCACTACCAGTAAAAATACCACAAAGCAGTACAAAAAAATCACGCAGGTGCAGTGGATAGCAGGTTGACACTACTGCAAATACTGTGTGGCACAATAAAATATGTCTGATTTGATGGCACATGTCGCATACACACTGACATACACACACTACAAGTAATGCACAGCAAATTGAAAACTTTATTAATATAACCAAATTTTTTAAACACACTGAAATTATGCACTGTTGCACCACAACACTCAGCAAAAAAAATGCAAAAAATTAATTAAAATATTACTGTGTGTACATTAACACAGTTATACAAGAAAAACATAACCAAAACTAAAAGACTGCCTTTTTTCTTCCAGTTTTAACCTACCTCCACAACATATACACCCCTCCCCCAAAGCACACTTCAAGTGTCTGTTAGTACACAGACTGAATGTTCTAAATTAAGATATTCAAAATCCACACACAAACAATAAACACTCAATGATATGTGCACAGGAGGGTTTCCTACAATCAATGTACTATGTTTTGAGCAAAACAAATGGCTTAAAAATACTTTTTTAACAGTTTTTAGAGAATTTGAATCATAGACCTCTGAAAAGAAACTGTCTCCATCTACCACTACACACACACTACACAGAACTGAAGCTGTGCAGAACAATCTACAGCCCATGTGACCTGGAATCACATGAATCCCAGCAAAATTCATCTTGGAGCTCAATAAGAAGGAGAAGTGATGCAAAGTGCATTGATTTCTATGTACTTCACATTAAAATTGGTGCATAAGTGGTTGGAGGGGAAGGTGAAGCAATGCAAAGTCATTGTTATCAATGGACTTTGCGTTCCTCATTATGATGCGAAGTACTCCTCTTCACGTTGCAAATAACTTCTCGGATTCCACATTACTCAGCAAATTGCTTCGAGGAGTGAATTTTGGCCACTTTGCCCACCTCTATTTCTGAGTCCAGTTTTCAAAAGCTAACTGCAGAATCTACCTAATGGGATCCAGTTCAGCAAGGTATATGTGTTCAAATCTCTGCAGGACATGATTTCTATGGGTTTTCAAATACTGTTTTTAAAATAAACTGGAAACAAGATGCTCGCCATACGAAAGAAAGACTTTTTTTCTCACAAAACAAGATTATCCTGCTCATACATACATACATACATAGTTGCCAGGAGATTAGGCCTAATGGTCAATCACATCTGCCCAAGACAGCTCACTGGTGTGGTACAGTAGCTGCTTTACCTCCCTTATTGACCCCTTTCCTCCCACACACCACTCCCTGCATACACCTGGTGCTCACCTTATCCCCAACCTCTACCATGCCCCTGTGCCTGTCCCAACCCCTCTTAAAACATCCCACAGTATCCATTTTTATCAGGTCATCTGGAAGCACTTGCCAGGGTGCCACCACCCTTTCCATAAAATAATGCTCTCTCACCTATCCTCTGTACTGCCCCCTGCCAATTTCAGACTATGACCTCTCATATTCCCCTTCCCTTCATTTTGATCAATCCCTCCATATTCCTTCTGCTGACTCCCTTCAGATATTTGAAGGTCTCTATCATATCCCCCTATCCCTGCTGTCTTCCATGGAGTGCATATTCAGCTCTCTAAGCCTGTCCCCATATGACAATTCCCCCCAGACCACTGATCATCTTTGTCACACTTCTCTGGACTCTCTCTAGTAGTGCAATGTCCTTCTTTAGGTAGAGGCACCAGAACTGCACACTATACTCCAGGTGCGGCCTCACCAATGAACATTACAGGGGAAGTATAACCTCCCTACTCCTAGGTGTTATCCCCCTGGCTATATACCCAAGCATTTTATTTGCTTTAGCAGCTGCCCTCCTGCACTGCTCCAAGTTGTTCCATTTGGCATCAGTCATCACCCACTGGTCCTTATCCATCTTACAGACAGTCAGCCTTATTCCCCCCAAGTGATAACTATACCCCCTAACACCCGGATGCAGGACGCTACACTTACATGCATTAAACCCCAGCTACCACATGTGTTCCCTGTTTTCCAGCCTCACCAAGTCTTCCTGAAGTACCTTCCTACCCTCCTCGCTGTTCATCTCAGCCCCCAGTTTGGAGACATCAGCAAACAGGCTCATTCTACACTGCATCATACTTAAATAAATAAATATCCTTGTATATAATTATGGGGTAAAGCAACACCTGTCAAATATATCAATAGATAAATAGTTGCTATTTATGAGAATTATTCCATAGGGAAGGCTATTAGTTCAAAATCCTAATTTAGACCAGGGCCCGGATATTCAAACTGTGCCAGGCTGTGGCGCAAGCATGGGCGCAGCTCAACTTGGCTGCACTGGGGTGTGGCTTGGGCGATATTCAACGGAGCTGCGCTATGGCTCAGCAGCTTTGAGTATCACACCCTGGCCACCCCCACTGTGCATGGCACAGTGGCACTGAGCCAGCGCAGGTGGCCAGAGTAGAGCATGGAGATGCGCTAGTGCAAGTGCCATTGCGCCATTCACAGCACCAGTGATATTCAAAAGGGGAAGTGCAAATGGGACCATAATTTATGCAAGGCACACATGGGGCCATTTGCATGTCATTATGGCCCCATTTGCATCCTATTATCATGCAGGTGCGCCGATCCCTGAGGACTTGCACCTGGCACCCTGCCAGGCAGCAGCCATTGGGACTGATGCCCCATGCAGCCCGATCACAGGCATTTGTTTAAATATAAAGTCCTCATCCAATATCCCAGGTGGTCCAGTGGACCTCTCTGTGCCCGATCGTGGGCATTTGTATAAGAAAAGGAGAATTATTGCACTATTCCTGGTGGTCCAGTGGACTACTGTTCACCCGATCACGGGCATCTGTATAAGAAAAGGAGAATTATTGCAATATCCCTGGTGGTCCAGTGGACCGCTATGTGCCTGATCACGGGCATACATTCTAATAACCCCCATCCAATATCCCTGGTGGTCTAGTGGTACCCCTCCCCACCCGCCCACTGCCCCAGCACCCCACCCCGTCAGCCACCGGGCAGCAGCACCACCACGCCTGCCGCCCCTGCCGACTGACAGCTCAGTAGGGCTGCACACCATTGGTTCTGGCGTGAGCCAATGGGTGTGCACCTCATCTACACATTCAGATATGTGAATGAATCACATATCTAGATGTGTATCGTCTATGGCTACATGCCCATTGGCTCACACTGTCAACCATCGGGCATGCAGCCCTACCGAGCTGTCAGTCAGTGGATGGCGGCAGCAGGCAGGTGGGGTGCTGCCACCCGCCGCTGAGGGGGGATCGGGTAGGGGCCCAGTGGTGGGTGGGGAGGGGTACCACTAGACCACCAGGGATATTGGTCCTTTTTGGGTACAGATGCCTGCAATTGGGCAAATAGCAGTCCACTGGACCACCAGGGATCATACCTCTCAACTGTCCCTGATTTTCAGGGACGTCCCTGATTTTGCCTCAAAATTTTACTCTGTCCCTCCTAAAAATTGTGTTTCCGTGACCAAACAGCTAGGGTTGTAAGCACAAAATAATGTCAAACATTTAAAGTTAGAGACTTGTTCTTCCTTAGAAAATGCATTTTACACTAAGCCCTTTATTCTACCAGCTTCCTGAGTGGATAACATCAGTTTTGAAAATGTGTCCCTGATTTTGGTTCTTTGTCCCTGATTTTTTTAAGCCTTGTCCCTGATTTATGAGGCAGGAGGTTGAGAGGTATGCCAGAGATATTGCAATAATTCTCCTTTTCTTATACAGATGCCCGTGATCGGGTGAACAGCGGTCCACTGGACCACCAGGGTTAGTGCAATAATTCTCCTTTTCTTATACAAATGACCACAATCGGGCATAGGAGGGCACCGACAGATGCAGCTGGAACTCGAGTGGCCACCTACAGCTGGCAGCTGCTGTGTTGTACCCTGCAATGTGGCAGCTCACCTGTGGGTGGCCATCAGTTGTTCCTTGGCTTAACTTTGTGCAGGCGCAAGTAGGAGTTGAGCATGCATGACTCTGCACATCCCTAGCTGCATATCGGGCTGTGCAGGTCATGCATGGGAACACCCCCCCACCTGTGCCTGCATACATTACTGATGCATTTCGGCGCATTGGGATTTGTGCAGCACACTTTTCCCTTTTGAATATCGTGCTGGGGTGCATCAGTGGGTTGCGCATGGCACAACACTGTTGCGCCATGCGCAACCTTTTGAATATCTGGGCTCAGGTGTTTTCATAACAACTAACACATATATCTAAATCATATATCTAAAATGCTTCACTTTTCATACAGCAATGTTTCAACCTTTTTAATAAATAATCACAGTTACAGTGACTAATTTCTTAAGAAAGGCAGTTAGTTCAAAAGCATTATTGAGACCTGGTGTTTTCATAGCACCTAATACATATATTAAACAGGCCTCCCTTTTATTCAACAGCATATCAGCATCACCCCCAGGGCCTATTAAAACCTTTTCAATGTCACAGAAAGTAAACTTGATGTGGTCCCACTCCCTTAGCCAATTCTAAGTGACAGAACAGTGTGTTATGGTGTTCTTGAGTTCTGATGACACTGAGGTGTTTCCCCACCCAAACCTTAAAGGCTGTCTTGGTTTTTGCAATGTAGAAAGTGCTACAGACACAGTTAGCCAAATAAAAAACACATAAGTCCCTTTTTCAAGCGAGAAACAAATACATTCCATACATAGGAAAATAATGACAGTATTGTACAGAGGTATAAATGTCAGGTGCAATCATAGGATACAAATACATGATGTTCATGAACAGGTAGTCAGTACAATAATTAGTCCTGAATCCATGTCAATTCTATCAAGAGTACAATACAGACAGACTAAACAACAAGGTTTATTTACAAGGTAAAACAACATAAAATATATATAATATACTGTAATGGACCGAAATGGGTTGGGAGGAAAGGGTAGGGCTGGGAGTCAGGGGAGAGGTACTGCATAGGCAGCAAGAGCCGAGGTAGTGATGGGAGATGGATGGAAAGATAAGGGGGGATTAAGGAGAGCAGATACCCAGGAGAGAGTTAGATGCAGTTACCATTGCGTACTGGAGGTGGGAAGAAAATTTCCTTGATGCTGTTTTTGAAGAAGGAAAGAGTCTTACATGAAAGTAAAGTGTGGAGGAGGTTATTCCACTATTGGGGTGCCATGAACGACAATGATCTTTGGTCTATAGTTAGGTGAGTCTTGGGTAGACTTAGGAGCAGGAGTTGAGAGGATCTAAGGGTCTTAGGGATGAGCTTCAGGGTGAATAGATTTGACTAGGTAGGTAGAGAAGGAAGATGGATGAGTTTGAAAGTGGTACAAAGCATTGATAAGTCCAGCTTGGTCTCGAAAGATGGCCATCCAAGGGTGTTATGCACACTACAATGGTGGGAGCGAGCTGGGACCTTGGCAGCAAAGTGAGCAATTCTATAATAGGTCATCTTAAGTTTGGTCAGAAATTATGTCTTAGCAGAATGGAGCTTAGGGGTGCCTTAGAACAGGCCAGGGAGGAGGGTACCAGAAGCAATAGTCTTCCTTGCATGGTGTGAGAGGTGGGGAGCAGTATGGTATAGGAGGACACGTTTTTGATTAGCACCAAGTTTTTGTTAGCACCCTTTGCAAACTGTGTGAGAGGCCTTTCGACACCATGCAATTCTGCTTAAAGTTGAACCAGCATAACATTCTGTGGTGATTTGCATATACAGCCCATGGTGCTTTGCATTGTGGGGCATGTGTGATTATGTAAGTTTTTGATTGGTTACCTTGATAACTCTAGTCATGTGTGCATCAATAGACAGTGCTCATCAAGCATTAGGCCCAGCTATTTAAAGGAACTGACCCCCTTCTAGAAGAACACCGAAGGAGGTATTGATTATTGAAGGGGGGGGGTTGAGAGTTCATTCTGAAGGATGTGTGTTAAAACAGCATGGATTTAGTTTTCTTGGTGTTCAACACCAGCAGATTCTCCAGAAGCCAGGTTTCTAGGATCTGGAAGTCTTTTTCCAGTTCGAAGTTAATGCAAGAGATATCACTGGAGGATCTATATAGTATGGCATTGTTGGCATAGAGCTGAACTGACACCCCCTCACAGTTCAATGGCAGATCATTTATAAAGATTGAGAATAGTAGAGACCCCAGAATTGAACCCTGGGGGACCCTGTCAGTGATAGGAGATATTGATGTTTTGGCTCCTGCCCACTTGATACACTGGAACCTATTAGATAAGTAGTTTGAGACTCAGGAGATAGAGCTATCATCAAGGTCAAGGGAATTGAGTTTTGTGATAAGAAGGGGGTGACTGATGAGGTCAAAAGCCTTTGTGAGATCGATGAAGACAGCCCCAGTGACTTTACCCTGGTCCATAACCTGAACTACATCTGTGGTGACCTGCAGGAGGGCAGATTCCATCACATGCAATTTCAGGAAACCGTGTTGATAAATAGTAAGGGCATTGGTTTGCTCATGGTATGAGTATAACTGGTTGTATAAAATTATTTCTTGTATTTTAGCAATGGGGCATAAAATAGATATGGGTCTGTAGTTCTAGATAAGGTTCTTTGAGCTGCTTTTGTGAACTGGGACAATGACCACTGTTTTCCACATATCGGGGATGGTCGGTGTGAGGAAGGATTTGTTTATTAGCATGGTGATTGGGTGGGCAAGTGCAGATGCACCTAATTTAAGAAATGTTGGTGGGAGGAAGTTGAATCCTGATGAACTGTTAGGGTTGAGACCCATAAGTAGTTTTAGGACATCTTTCTGTGAGGTGAGTTTTATATGGAAATGATGGTGGTGGGCTTTTGGGCACAGGTTGAGTAACTCTGGGCACGTGGCTGGGAGGACAGCCTTGCAGGGATCAAGATCAGTGAAGAAGATATTTATTCTTGAGGCTATCTCCAAGGGCTAGTATAGTACAGAGCCTATTGCAGACATACTTTGGTGGATGACCCATTTGTTACCTTTAAGGAGGGCATTGATTTGCTTCCAGAAGCATTTAGGGATGGCTAGGTGTGTTACCTGCAGAGAGTGAAGATGCTCCCTTTTAGACTTAGAGATTTTTGATTCGCAAATAATGTGGAGTTTTCAATTGCATTGCCAATCTGATTGAAGTTCAGATCATTTATAGGCTTTCCAGGCTTTGTCTCAGGAGTGCATGAAGTGCCCAAGTTCCTGAGTGAAGTGAGGGGAGTGAATGCCTTCAGATCCTTGTGATTTGAATGGGGCATGTGATTCAAGGATGGAGGTAAGTGTATTAATTAGATAAGCTAATGCCTGATTTATGTCAGGGAGGGAGGCTATGGGAGACCAATCAACTGAAGCAATACTTTGTCAATAAGATACTGGATCAAAATTTGTTGAGTCCCTAGTCTTATGGATTTTTGGAAGGGGGTGCTGGGTATTATTTATCAAGATGCAGAACATTTGGGGAATGGTTGCTTAGAACATCAGAGTGGACTCCAGAGGCTTTAACAAAGGTTGGGTTGTTGGTAAACATCCAATCTAATAGACTGTGCCTGCCTGACTTCATGTTTAGCCTAGTTGGTTGGTCCAGTAGTTGCTCTAATTTGGTGTCCAATCGGGCAGTTTGGTACTGCATTCTGTGGGGTCCTAGTCAGTCAGGGTCAAAGTCTCCACAGAATATGATGTCATTATGAGGAAGGCTGTCCATGATAGTAAAGAAAAAGGACTGTTTGGCTCACCCAGTCTGCCCATATGATCTCTGCCTAGACTGTCTCGACAAACCCTAATTGGTGTCTGGCTAGAGACACATTTCTGAATCAAATGTTGTCTCCAAGGCAGTCCTGCCTCAGAGGCAGTACTTTACTGTTGGATTTATTCATACTCACATTTCAGTCCCTTTTTCTATACTCCATTCTGCTGTTGAGAGGTCTAAACCTCACTTTCAGATTCTTGACGATATTGGGAATGCAAGTAATCACAAACAAGTTGCATGAGAGTAATAAACAAGTTTATTACTACAAAAGGGATAAATCACATTTGCCCTAAGCAGTTCTTACCAATACGAACAGGGAGCCAGTGCTAAGCGTTCCCTACACCTCGAGGTTTCTCTGTAGTCTCTTGGGGTCTCTCGGGTCTCCGAGGTGTAAAGCCTGTGAATTACATTATCTACCTATGATAATTACTATGGTTACCAAAAGATAGAAACATTTCTAGTTACAGAGATGAGCCCTATTGGCTAAATTAGAGGTGGCTCCACGGTCCAAGATAACATTATATAATTCTGTAAAGTCATCAGTTTGAGAACAAAAGAGTTCTTATACAGAGTCTTACATAACCACATGTAGTGGTACAAATCACCAAAAGATGGCAATGCCATCTTACATATTAGAATTACTTCAAGGACAGGTGTCTTGGCATCTGACAAGTAAGAAACAGACAGAACATACATGGTAAAATACTGTATGTGTATATTAGCAAGCAAAGTGGATTACAACAATTATGCATTTATATCCTGACATCTACTCTTATACGGTAGATGCCCTTATCCCTAAGTATTAGTATAACCTATACCTAAGCATTAGCTGTCTACGGTGTACCTCTGAGGGTACCAATTAGGGTGCAGGGACCTCGTGTAACACTGCCATGGATCACCACACTAGTAAAATTCTGAAAAAGAAAACTGAGGGGATCTTGTCTGTATTCTAACTCCCAATGCTGGATTTTCAAAGGGTGGCGCAAGGTTTGCATCTAGCCCTGCACCACCAGATTTAAGTTGTGGCAGTGTACCAAACCTCTTCACCACAACTGCACATGATTTCATAATCTCAGGCACAGTTGCAAACAGTTTCCACCATTTACGGAAGCTTACACCACATATCTTGAACAAACTCCGGACAATTGGCCCTCAGGATTGCCACAAGCTAGACCACAAAAAGATGCTCTAACTTGTGGCAATTCGGCACATGGGATAGAACACCCTGATCCCACCAGGAAAATGCTGCAAGCTTTGTGCGCCATATGTTCAGTGCACCAGGGGCTTGCGGCATTCTCAGATGTTGAAAAATCCAGCAACAAGTCTCTAGTTTATCAGGCTGTGGACCATTCCACTGCACCACTAAGCTGACATAGTAGTGAAGCTCATCGCTTTAGGTGTAGAGATTAAAGCCATGCCTGTGAGGAAGTCCTATCCATAAAAAGCCTCCCTCCAAGGCAAACCTGCCTAGGATGCAGGGCTGCCTTGAAGTCAACATTAATTTAATAAATGTGTCTCATGCCTCTAGCAACCTTCCCTTCTCCCTGACCTGTTACTAAAATTCCCCTATGTCTAGCCAATGCATGCTTGAAGCTCATAATGTTTTTACCTCCACCACTTCCACTGGCAGCCTATTCAATGCATCCACCACTCTTTCAGTGAAGTAGTTTTTCCTCACATCCCTCCTAAATGTGCCCCATCCAACTTCAATGTATGACCTCTGGTTCTGGAGTTCTTCCTCACTTGAAAGAAACCCCACTCCTACACACTGTTCACTCCCATGAGATACTTGTACTGTAGGTCTTTGTCATGTCTTCTCTTACTCTCCTGTCTTCCAGGGTCTACATGTTGAGATCCTTCAGTCTCTCCTCAGAAGGCTTTTGGTGCAACCCCTGCACCATTTTAGTTACCCTGCTCTGAACTCTTTCCACACTATATCCTTTCTGATGTGCGACTTCCAGAACTGGACACAATACTTAACATGGGGTCTCACCAGTGAGATATATAGTGGCAACACCACCTCCCTTCCCTTGCTGGACATACCTTTCCCTATGAATCTCAGCATCCAACTGGCACTATACTCTGCTCTTTCACAATGCCCTGCCACTTTGAAGTTATAAGATGTAACCTCAAAGTCCCTTTCCTGCTTAGTGACTAACAGTACCTCCCCTCCTCCAATATTCAGTTCTTGGGTTCCTATGCCTCAGGTGTATGAGTTTGTAGTTTTTGGCATTGAACCACAACTGCTATGCTCTTCACCACTCCTTAGGTTTCCCAAGTTCATTGTACATTCTTTACGCCTCTTTCTTATTGTCCACCTTACTACAAATGTTGGTATCATCTGCGAAAAAAAAAAAACCTTCCCTTCCAGTTCATCTAAAATGTCACCTATGAAGACACTGAAGAGGACCAGTCCCAGTACTGAGCCCTGCATCACCCCACTGATCACTTGTATCATCATTAGAGTAAGTGCAGTTAACCACCACCCTCTGTAATCTAGATCAGTTAATCAGTTTCTAGCCCAGTTCACCACTTTGGATACCACCCCTAGGTTGCTCAGTTTCTTAATCAGTTTCATGTAGTGCACTGTCTTCTCGCCTTCTTTTTCCATTGGGTGACCCTGCACTTCCATAGCCTTGATCCCTCACATATAGTACAACCCTATCTCTCCTCCTCAGTTCTCAGTCTTTCCTGAACTGAGAGTAGCCTGGCATGGCCACATCCCAGACATGACTGTCTGTACTCCATGACTCCATTATGGCCACCAAATCCAGGCTAGCCTCTGCCATGATGGCATCCAGGCTAAATTTTATTTCCCAGACTCATTGCATTGGTACACTGGGCTCTCTTACCTAATCCCTCCATGCCTGTCTCTCTGTTTTCTCCCCCATCCTTCCTGTGCTGTTTCCTGACTCTCTCCTAAATATCCTCTTTCCTTGTTACCCTATCCATTACCTGTCTCCTTTGCTCTTCTCATTTGCTATCATGTTTTATACCTCTCTTGTTCTCCTCCTTGTCCCAACCCCTGTCTTCATGTGCCCCTGTCCTGGGGTAGCTCCCTGCCCTCTGGCCCTCCCTCCTTATTGCATCATTGTCTGGGGAGGCAATCTTTGTCTCCCTCGGTATTACAGCCACCCTCAGTTTGTTTAAATACTCATCCAAGTTGCATTTAAACCTCCCACTGAGGTCTATAGTTACTCTACCCTCCCAGAATAATGCAGGCTGTCTCTCCTATAGAGGCCCATTTCCTCCCAGACTGGTCCCCAGGACCCAGTGTAGCTGAAGACCTGTTCCATGCACCATGCCTTCAAAAAATTGTTAAAATCCATGGTGCAAAGTGCCCTTTCCTCTCCTCTCCTCAGCCATACACAAGTAACACCTCAGCAAATGCCTCTGCGTATGCTATCTGCCTCAGACCCATCCCCACCTCCCTGAAATTACCCTGCACTACCCCTACACTATTCTTTGCTGGCCATTTGTCACTTGAAGGACAATGACATCTTTCTCCCTCCCATCTCTTGCCATCATAGTGATCCTCAGGATCCCCTCTCCATCCCTCTAAGTAGAAGCACCTAGGAAAAACTTTGCCCTGACTGTCCATTCCTCCACCCACTCCCAAGTCTGTCTCACTAATGATAGAGTCCACTACCAGCAGCTGCTTCTAACTCAGCTGGGGGTTTCTTCATCCCTCCTTGAGTCCTCTCTTTTTGGGAACCCCACTTCCTCCCTTACCACTAATGTTCATGACCCATTGCAGCTGACCCATCTCCCCAGTAAAGCAAAGGAATTGTGTAGTGGTGCAGGCTGAGTGTGTTCCTTCCTTTCAACACCACCTTCCTGGAGCCCACCATGGTCCAACTGCTCTGTCTCTGCCTAGACATCCTCTCAGGGAGTTTTGGCAGACTTGGTGGCCTGTGGGTGGAGCAGAATATTCTTTTTTTAAGTTGATATTTTATTGAAATTTTACCATATAACAAGTTCAACAATATGCAAAATAGATATAATCTCAGAACCTAGCCGGAGCAGATATATGCTCTTTGGATTACAAACTAAAGAGCACTCTGAGATAGGGGCAGAATGTTCTTTGCACCCCTGCTAGTTCAACCTTGAGTGCAGCGACCTCTGCCCTCAGCCCAGAGATTTGAGTTACAGTGGGGCAGCACATCAGTCTACAGAATGTTTCCCAAAAGACTGCTGCCCCATACCAGTTGCACTTCACCACTCACATGCTGTTTCCATTCTAAGTCTTTTTGTCTGTTGTGTGTTTTATCAGTTGAACCTTTTTGGTACCTTCCTGCCTCATTTCTACGTCCTTTGACTTCTACCTCTTCCTTAACCTGTTTGAAATTTATATGTTACTCTATCCTGTATAAGGTGTCTCCTACTTTCCATTTTCAACCCTTTTAGCAGTTTCTACCTTCCTGATGTCTACTACTCACTACCACATAGTTATTACCCACTATCTACACCAACTTAACCATAAGCTGTCTAGTCCAGTATATCTGTACACAGTACTCTGTTATCTCCTACATTGGTCAGGTGTTCCTGTTGGTCAAGTGTTCTTCTGGTTTCCTGAAGACTGAGGACTAACTGTGGATTCCTGCAGATGCCTTAAGATGAATGATCAACTCCAGTGCTGCCTCATATATGTGCTGGGGCACAAGTGTTATGGGATACACTGGGCAGTGGAATGTTTTATATTGCTCTTGTTAGAAGGCATTAAGCCTCTGGCAGCTCCACTCCCAATCACACACCTGATTCAAAGGACTTTTTTTTAGTCTACTCTCCCTCCCAAATGTAAGGACACATCTCAAAGTGACCCAAACACTGACTACAAATATCTTTCCTACACACTTACTCTGTTACTTTATGATTGGTGAGGACATCACATATCTCTCTCTCTCTATATATATATATATATATATATATATTAGAGAAAAAACTATGTTTAATGCATTAGTTAGGGTTGTTCCACAGTGACAAAAGCAAGAAAATTTGGTGCTAGGGTTGAAAGCCCCCCTAGAACCCCCCCACCCACACCCACAACCAGCATTGGGGTTGCCAGCCTTAACTCTCTCCCCATCAGATGTGTGAAGAAGCAGAGGTATAGGATACTGGGGTAAGAGTTAGGACCGACAACTCCAATGTGTACCCCGATGCCAGTTGGGGGTGTAGGCGGGGGTGCTGGGGGGCTTTCAACCCTAACACTGAATTTCCTCACTTTTGTCACTGTGGAACAACCCTAACTAATGCATTAAACAGAGTTTTTTGCCTCTGATTTCCTTTCTTTTTGAGAATGATAAAGAGAAATAGTGAATGCAATGCGGCAGCAGGAGTGTGGGACCCAAAGGCCCCCATGCTCCCGCCACGTGATGTCTTGTCACATAGTAACATGGTGCCCGCAAACGCAAATGGTAATGTGCATGGTGACACAGAGCGAAACAGAAAGAGAAACAGTACTGTAGACACAAATGGTAAAAATAATGCAAATGCAAGCACAAATGAAAATGCAAAGGGTAAGGCACATGGTGGTGTAGACATGAACGGTAAGTGAAACGGGTACGGAACTGCAAGTGGAAACAGTAACGGTAACAGTAATGTAAGCGCACAGGCTTATTTTCCCCAAAAGCTGCATAGAGAAAGACAGTGAGTACAAAGAATGCATGCATAATAATGGGTCTCGGAGCAGAAAATGAGGAGTTGGAATACTAAATTGCTTATATCTCACGAACTGTACGGTGTAGAAAAAAAATTTAAAAGTCATATGATTTATGACTTTCCTGGCTAGTTTTGTACTCAGTCCCTGTTAGGGGGCTAAGCATTTTTCCGATGAAAATTCCGTATCTTGCACTGTTTCCGAGATATGGGCTCTGAAAGCCGCAACGAATGCCATAATGTTATCCTAAGAGAAAAAAAGAGAAGTTCGGAGTACCATAATTTTTGCTCCCTGTAATATTTTTTCACCAAACTACTGAAAGGCACATATGTGGGATGTTGGCTTTCTTCCCTCCAAATTTCAGCCCAAAAGACCAAACTGTTATTTTGCAGCAGGGCGCCAAAGGATTCCTGTAATGTGGCGGATGCCGTAATTTATCCTTTGGGAAAAAGTGTCAACTTTGGAGTGCTGTAACTTTGCTGCCCTGTAATATTTTTTCACCGAAACACAGAAAGGCACATCTGTGAGATGGCTGCATTCCCTCCAAATTTCAGCCCAAAAGACCAAACTGTTCTTTTGCAGTAGGGTGGCAAAGAATTGCTGTCATTTTCCCACAGCCTGGAAAAGTACTGTCAAACTTTGTGAAAGCTTTCACAAAAATTTGCGACACTTTCGTGAGTGCGACAATACTTTGCGAAAGTACTTTTTCCAGAAACTTGAAAAACATATTTCTAGGGTGTTTAACCTCAAAATAAAGACATGCCTAGCATCCTCAGGGTCCAACTAGGTAAACACAAAATGAATTAGGTTTCTAGAGTGTCCCAAATTTAAATGCCAAGCATTTTTCTGATGACCAACTGAAAACAAAATGGCAGATTTGCAACAGTAAAGGGCCATTTGCAAAGGTAAAAACTGCATTTGCGACACTGTCAAACTTTTTGTTAACTTTTCCCATTGACTTATAATGGGAACTTGTTTTTTGAATAACTTTTGAACCATTTAATATTTTTCATGGAATCTTCAAAAGGCACATCCAGCTGCACGTTCCCTGAAGATTTTATACCAGTCGCACAAACCGTGTGACCTGTAGAGACGACCAAAGGATTGCAAAAAAAAGTGTAAACGTGCATGCAGATCATGCTTAATAACTCTGCAGCTTTATGTCTGAACAGTACAAAAGTTGGCAGATCCCAAGATGTATGGTTCTTGATTGGGTATTCCAAATTTCTGGCAAATCCATTGAATGGTTGCAAAGTTATTAAGGTGCAAAATTTTAGGTTTAACATGTAAATGGCTCCTCTACCATAATATGTATTCTTTGCAAAAACATCATTAATGAATTAGTTAGGGTTATTTCCACACTGACAAAAGTTTGGAAATTCCACATTAGGGTTACCATCCCACCAGCACCCCACCACCCTCCACACACCACCAGGCTACGGGGTGTGTGTTGGGTGGTGGCCTAACTCTCACCCTATTCCATGTGAAAGGAAGCTATGGTGGTACAGTATAGGGGAACAGGGTGAGAGTTAGGCATGACCACCCCAACACATACCCTAATGCCTGATGGTGCGTGGAGGGTGGGCCTGGTGGTGGTATGGTAACCTTAATGTGGAATTTCCACACTTTTGTTAGTGTTGAAACAACTCTAGCCAATGCATTATTAAAGTTTTTGCAAAGAATCTCCTTTCTTTTTTTTAAAAAAGTAATGTAAGTAGTAAATGGAATGTGTTGGTGGGGAGCATGGAGCCCTTTGGGCCCAGGTTCCTACAAAGCTGTGCAGTTGTGCATAATGATATGTATCTGTGGGAGTTCAGGGCCCTCTGTGCCCTGCACTGCCACTTACACATAAGTACAGAGCAATACAGCAGCCCTATAATTCAAGGAGCCCTCATAACAGTAATTTACCGGTATCTCAGAAACCATAGTAGGTAGAAAGAAATTCCAGGTGTGGTTGTAACTGTGAGAGTGAATAGTTCTCACAACATAAGTTGACTGAATCCATATCTCACATAGTTTCATACATACGTGCATCGAAAACCAATGTCAGTGCTAACTCTGAGGGCATAATACTGGCCTTCAGCCATGAAAATTATCAATTGGAATACTAATTTGCAAATATCTCGGGAACCGTACAAGCTAGAAAAAAAATCAAATTTCACGGGTTTCATGGAATTGTATTCTAGTTCTGGGTTTAGCCCCCCACTCCATGGATGGGACTAAGAAATTTTTTGATGAAAAGTACGTATCTCAAACCGTTTTAGAGATACGGGCCCTGAAAGGCTTCATGGGTGCCACAATATTATTCTACAGGAAAATTTTTGAACTTTGTAATGCTGTAACTACTGTATGGGCTTTTTCAGTGTTTCCATTAGACACCATCAAAAGGCACACCTGTAGCATTAGGCCTTTACACCCTTAAAAGTTGAGTTCAGTAGCATGATCCACATTCCCACACTGAAGTGACAAAGAAAACAATGCACTGCAATGTTATTCTGAGGGGAAAATTCGGAACTTTAGAATGTTGTAACTATGGCCCTGTTGAATGTTTTTGCACCAAACCACCAAAAGGCACACCTGCGGGAGTAGGCCTTTCTACTATAAAATGTTCAGGTCAATACCACAATCCACATTGTCACAACAAGGAGATAAAGAAACACCACCACCACAATGTTATCCTATAGGGAAATTTCCGACCTATGGAATGGTTTAACTACAGTACAAGTCACATTAAACTGTTCCATCAACTCACTGGTGTAGCATCTTATTTTGTGATGCTACTACAGTGGCAGCTCGAACTGCTGAAGCTTTTAACAGTTTTCCAATTATCCTTCACTGCCTATTCAGCTCACTTGTACCTGTTTAGTGAAATCGCAGTAGCTTCTTTTGCAGAGTTCATGCAATGCATTTTCATGGCATTGTTTATAAATATCACAGCATTCCTTAAGAGCATTGTTTATAAATATCACAGCATTCCTTAAGAGTTGTTTAGTCTGCCTTCTGAAATGAAACTCATAAGCACTCAGCTGAAAATAAAGCTTATAGTTCATAACAGCCAGTTGCAAACCAATACTAACCTTTTACTAATTCATTGAATTAAGCACTGCACAGATTAGGAAACTCATTGAACAATGCTACACCAGTGAGTTGAGGGAACAGTTTAATGTGACTTGTACTGTAGGGGGTCTTTAATTTTTCCACACGAAACTAGTGAAAGGCACATCCGTGGCACTAGCACTTCATATCCTGAAAATATTATGACAATAGCACAATCCACCTTGCCACAATCAAATGACAAAGAAATGCAACAGATAGCAAACATGTCCTATCTTTATAATGGGGATATGACTGCAATCAAAAAAATGTGATTGTGATCAAATTTAAAGTTGCCACAATTGGTTTCGTGGGGAGAAAAGATGTTGTTGCGATCAAAAACATAAAAAAAATAGAAAAACTTGTTTCCAGGGCAGCTAGCCAAAAACGAATGCCATAGGCATGTTCCTCGGGGCCTGTTTAGGTAACCCCCAATTACTGGTGTCTTCAAAAGTGCAGTATGTTTTGAGTTATAATGTTTTTCTCCATTGCTAACTGAAAACAAGATGGCAGCAGCATGACAACATTTTAGAGCAAGCTCGATCAAAAAATGTGATTCTGGTTCTGGCCCGGTGATGCAGAGGGCTGAGGCACTGGACGTCTCACCTCACGGCATGCCAGTGGCCTGGGTTTGGGAGTGAGCCGGGGTTGTCGGAGGTCAGCACGGGGGGAAGGCGGTGCTGGATGGAGCTGCCGACAGGCAGCTTTCCTCTCCGGGGAGGTGGTATGGCATCCCTTGCTCATGGCTGCCTCCTGGTGGAGACTGAGGGGCTGTGCAAGCAGGGTGCCAGTGATAGGCCAATGGGGTGTGTGGAGGAGGAGGAGGAGGGTCATTACTGGGGCTGTAAGTTGCATGCGTGCCTCCATATGCATGTGAACTTCTCCTAGGGCCCGCGGGTAAAAAAAAAAACGGAGAAAATGGAGGAAAAAACTGGCAGCAGGATGGCGACTGAATCTCTGCATGCACCACTCCCAGGACTGGGCGTAAGGTAAGCCCCGGTGATTCTGGAGGACGGAGCTGGGGGAGCTGGTCAGATGGGGGCCACATGGGGAGGAGTATAAAGCCTTGTACAAAGAAAAAAATAAATGTGATTGCAATTGTTTTCACAGTGCACACATAAATGTTTCCATTGACTATAATGGGACACCCAAAAAATGCTATATCTTTTGAACGGAGCAAGATTTTTTCATGAAATCTTCAAAAGGCACCACTGCTAGCCAGGACCCATGCAGCCCATCCAATTTCAACCCACTCAAATGCATTCTTCAGTGCAATATGGGTGTCTAAAGAAAACAGAATGTTGGAGATTTCTTACTTTTTGAGCACGCTACAATTCCACTACCATACATCCGATCAACATGAAAAGTTCCAGCTCTGGAGATCTATGAAAAATCTTTCTACATCCCAAATTGCAGACAAATCAGACAAACAGTTGCAAAGTTATTAAAGTGCAAACTTTGAAGCCGGCCCGGGCGCGCTGAGGGTTGAGGTGCTGGATGCCACACCTTGCTCCATGCCGGTGACCCAGGTTCAGAAGTGTACTTGGGCCATTGGGAGTTGGCAGGGGTGGAGAGGGATAGAGTGTCTGCATGACTACTCTCCCTCTCCGGGGTGGGGGGGTTCCCAATTGTCAGTGCACTTTCGGCCCCTAGCAGAGGCTGGGGGTGGTGCATTGGCTTCAGGTATTGGGGCAGAGTTGGAGCACAGCACTGGGAGAGAGTGCATGCGGATGCATGTGTGCTCCTTCCCTTGGTGCACTTGTATGTCTCACTCTCGTAGGGTAGGAGAAAACAGGAAATATCTGGCAACCAGTCACAGCAACTTGATGGCCGTCCTCCGGGGCGCCCAGCTCAGGGGGACATCACCAAACACTGGATCCTGTATAGGTGGAGATTGAGGGGGTCTCTCTGCTGCCCCGCGATGGGGGATATTCTGCAGGGGTATTAGGCAAGGGTCCCCATATGAGCTGGGGGCTATGAATGGTGGCCAGAAGACTAGGATGCGCAGTGAACTTGGGCAGACGGGAGCCAGGGGCAGAAAAAGGAGTAAGAAATTTTTTTTTAAAAAGTGCAAACTTTGAGGTTTAACATAGAAATGGCTTCACAACCCTAACTATAGTGGCACTACTGTGCCACTATGATTACAGGGGTGTGGTAGTGCTCTTATATTAGGGTTAAAGCATCACTTCTATGTTAAACTGAATATTTGGGACTTTAATAACTTCACAACCATTCAAGCAATTTGCATGAAATTATGCATGCACCATCAGAGACCAAAGATATCTTGATGCAGCAAGTTTTAGTTCTGGTCGGATGTGTGTGTGCGGAGATGCAGAGTGCCAGAAAACATGTAAATTACCACATTTTGTCAAATTCTTTATCACACGCTGTGCAACTGTGGCTTGGAATTTTGGTGTGAAATGTTTAAGGCACATAGGTCTTGGGTCACAGTGGTACCCTTTGAAGGCTTGGTAAAAAAATATTAATCCATTCCAAAGTTATTAAGTTTCAAAGTTTCCCATTATTTCCTATGGGAAAAGTTAGATGTAAGCCTCAAATCAGGATTTTGTGTCACAAACAGGTAATCCTGTTTCGCAAATGGGTAATCCTGTGTCGCAAATGAGGAATCTTTTTTCATGCTGCCACCGTTTGTTTTCGGATAATGGTGGCAATAAAATTAAATTACTAAAAAAACAGGGGACTTAAGGAAACACTAAAAGTTGTATTTACCTTATTGTGGGACTGTAGAATCAGATTCTGGGGTTAGTTTTTTGATTAGTAAGAAATGTGCTTTTTTTAGCTGCCAATATCATTTTTCGCAAATTGTGGAAAACTTCTGTCATGAAGCAAGATCTTTTTCTGTAATTTCCAAAAAAAGGATTTTCTTTGGCCACAAATTCCAAAAAAAGAATTGCAAAAATAGGGTTCTTTTTAACAATTTATGAAAAAAGATTTTCAAGGTAGAAGTTTCTTTGCCACTACGCAGTTCTGGTGTGCAGTGAAGTGGGAGAAACCCGGAAGGGTGACACCCAGAATTGCAACAGGAAGAGGATGAAACCAAAATGGTGACAAAGGTTTCACCCCTTCCCTGAGGTGCAACAACCTCAGAGTTTGTTATATTAGTAAGGGGGTGCCGGGGGAAAAGACCTTCACATGAGAGGGTGGGGGAAGGCAAAGGCCACACACAAGAAAAAAAGAGTCACTGTTTCGGGTTTCACCTAACTGGTTTCGTATTTCTAGGTTCTGTGTTATAATAGAGACAACAGCTTAATCTGGTTCAAGGTCAGTTGGCATTCATCTGTATCCCCCTCCCCCGGGTCATGCCTGAAAATAGGCAGGATTTGTCTAGTGCACTTACCCGGTCAACAAAAGCTAAATAAATAAAATAAATAAAATTTTGCCCTTATCACATAAAACCACAGTTCTTGCCACTGGAGTAAAGGGGGGAGAGGCGAAGCAATAAGATCTCTGCACTGCTGCTGCACTCCATGCGACTCTGACCTCTACTCTCTAGTCCAAATTTTGCTTGAGTGTTTTTTCTGTTTAAAGTTCTACTTTCATATATTTATTTTTTTTTAATTTATAAAGTTGCTGCTCAGTCTTTAATTCACTTGTCTTTTCTATCTGATTGGAGTTGGTAGAGTGCCAGGTGAGCTTGTCGATGTTTCATTTTCAAGTTTGTTCAAGAGCTGCCTCACACCTGGCAGATGCTATTAAGGCAGAACTTTTAAAACCAGGCAGACAATATGAAAACAGATCATGTTATATTCTGGTCTTGCTCTACTAGAAGTTCAGAAGAAGTGCAGCAGTCTGGTCAGAGACAACATTTTTTTAGTGCAACATTTTTTAGTACTAGAAGATGTTCTATAGTGTGGAAAGATGGAGCTGTACCTATATCGAGTGGAGATTTCGACGGAAATTGGAGAAACTGGAGACAAGAAATGAGGAGATGAGAAAGAATTTGGAGAGAGAAAAGACAAAGGAGGCCAACCCGCTCCAGGTCAAGGGATGATATTTTCTAGTTGTGAAAGTGCTTAATGTGCCGAGATGCACTTTTAATGTCTATTACAGGTATGCTGTTATTGCCTGGGAAGGAGGGGGGGTACCTCCTCATTTTGAAACAAGTTAAATATTGTTATGCTCTGAAGAGCAACATTTTACTTTTATTCCCCAAGAATTCTGTCAATAAGATAAAAAGGGAACACACCACTGTGGCTGAGTCTGACATTCTGAGATGGATTTTGTTTTAACTCTGATCTGAGCTGGGAGCCTAGAAGTGTATGAAAAAATCCTAAATGTATGTTTTTCTTGTAAAATATGGATGGAGACTACAAAAGATGTCAACTTGCAAGTCCACCTACTTTTAACTTATAGTACAATCAATGAGATATATTTATGGAATGTATATTGCTGTTTTGAGGTAGACTGAATATTTTACCTGTTGAGTTTGTTAAATTTATTGGTGCTGCAGACCTTGCAGCTCACCAAATTAAAGTTTTGACAGAACCGTAACTGGCACTGCTTAATGAAACATATACTTGAATTAAGAATTATAACCAAAGATAACTACTGAGGCCATAGGACTCCTAGTTATGGAGCCCAATGCTATGCTGCTTAAAATGCCCTAGATTGAAATATTTGTCTCTCTAACTGAGGGAAACTAACATGCTTTAGGTTTCTCTTATTCATGAGTTACTGGCATAAGTTAAACTGTCTGTTAAAAACATGAACCTGTGCAGAAATTTTTTACTATTCAAAAATCCCAGATATAGTACATGATTGATGACTTGATGACTAGTCGGGCACTGAAGCAGTTACAATGTTGTTTATTTCATCTGCATAGTATTTATAATATCTTGAGTAAGTTTGTGATGGAATAAAGAGGCCAGACATGTTAAAAGCATTTATGGATCTCAGACTCATAAAAACATAAAACCAGTCACAGTCATGGACTCCTGTGATGTGCTTTTGTGACAGGACTAAAGGATGTGTAAGGGTTTTATCTGGCCAGTTAGTAAACTTGTCCATGGGGAGCTGGTATTTTATTTATTTATTTATTTATTTTTATTTGCTTTTGGTAACTAAGCAAGTGCTCTAGGCAACATATCTTGCCTATTTTCAGGCATGACCCAGGAGAGTACAATATAACAAATACACCAAGAGTACAATATCACAATACAGTAGTGACAAATAATCATGTGTATAATGCTGAAGAACTGTCCTACAAATACAATGACAGAGGATTGCCACAGAAGATAACAAACCTCCTGGATATCAGCAACAGTAGAGATGTTATTGCAGCAAACGATTATAACAAGAAGGCAATATAGAATCATTTAGGAGGCCTAACATTGGCGAATTGGCCGGTAGGCACAGCTAACAGTAGGTACATCATAGTAAGGTAGACAAGGCATCAGGACTAGGGATGGGGCATGCAGACAGAGACTCTATGACAGAAGGCAAATGCTTTAGGGTGGGCAGGTCCGAGGCTGATAGTCAAAGTAAAGAGACAGTGACAAAGAAGAGAGACAGAGCAGAAGTTAAGTGCAATCACAGTAACCAAGAGCAAAGAGGTGAGATAACAGGGCATGCTTAAATAAAAGGTGAGATACGGAGTTCTTTTTTTTTTAGCCATTAAATCTTTATTCCAGTTTTAGTTACAGAGAATGCTTCCAAGAAACACAGGTACAAACATAAAGGTATACATTGATACTTGTTACAACTAATGACAGGATCCATTCTCTGCAATACCCCCCAAGAAAACAAAATAAAATAGAAAATAGAAAATAAAACACCCAGGAAAAAATTCTCCTTCCCCCAACCCTCCCCACTACCCTCCCAGCACAAGACATTTTAACATGTTCTCCTCAGTCAGAGGGGTACCTATATACCCTACAGTGAATAAGTAGTATAGAAGGGAGCCCAGATCTTATTGAACCTGGGAAGTTTATTTTGAAGGATGGCTATCATCCTTTCGGTCCTCAGGTTGGAAAGTAATTCCTCCAGCCATTCGGTGTAACTGATCATGACAGGGTCTTTCCAGTGTCTAAGAACCACCTTTTTAAGGGTAACCGAGATCTGAGCCATATGGAACTTCCTATTCCTAACCGAAATGCGGGAGACATCCCCCAACAAGCATATTTCAGGAGTAAAAAGGTCCTCCAGGCCCAGCAATGGATCCACTCTATTTTTAATAGCTGTCCAAAGCGGGACTACCTTCGGACAATTCCAGAAAATATGCATCAGATCCCCATTTCCGGAATGACACCTACTACATGTGGGATCCACCACCATTTTTAAACTCGCTAACTTTTGTGGGGAGTAGTAAATGTTATGGAGAATTTTAAACTGTATAAGTCTTAATGGTCCTGCAGGATAAATTTGTGGCAACCTTGCCAGAGGACTGTCCAATTAAGTTCTTCATCGGGAAACACTGAGGCCCAGTAGGAGCATGGAGCCAGATTTTGAGAGTAGGCCCAGTTAAATAATACATTGTATATCTTGGAAACCGCATGCGAAAGGCCCACCACAGATCCCAGGGTCTCATGAAAATCCACTTTCGGGGTCTGGATTGGACTCATCTTACTAAGTAAAAGGTGTCGAAGTTGATACACTTTAAAAATTCCCGTGATGGGCAATTTAAATTTATGTAGGATCTCCAATGAGGAAAACGCATTTCCATCTTCGTTGAGGAGGTCTTTCAAACAACACTTATCTGGTAGGGCCAACCAAGTGGGACTAATGGCTTATTATCAATGAAGAAACGCGGGTTGCCCCTGATAGGTTGAGACCAGTCCCTGAAGTGGTCATATTTTAAAAAGCTACAAAGTTGCGTGTGGATCTTTACAGAGACCCCTATTGGGGATTTCCTAAGGGGGGAAGGGAGTAGTTTTGGGTTGAGATAGAGCAAGGCCTCTGGGACGAGACCATGTTTCTTAATGAGAGCTAACTCAGATTGTATCCACAAGGGTACATAAGTTATCTGAGTTAGAGAATCTGTACTCTGTACCCACCTAAGATATTTATTAACATGACCCGCCCAGAAATAAAGAGCAAAATGTGGCATCCTTAACCCCCGATAATTAGAGGGCGAGCTAATTATGGTAGGTCATCCTAGCTTTGTATCCCCACACAAAGTTAGCTATAGACCCATGGAGTTTTTAAACGGTGAGAGTGGAAGCCAGATATTTAACATATTCAAGAGATAGAGCAACCAAGGAATACATTCATCTTAATTATATTTATCCCGCCCCTATAAGGAAAGTGGAAGTTGCGCCCACCTTTTGAAATCTAAATCAATGGTATGCACCAGAGAGTCTAAGTTCAACTGGCATACTCGTGTCATACTCCTCGTCAGGGTAAGACCCAAATATTTGAAAGAATCGGACTTCCACCCTAGGCCTAGCTTGGTAGTCTCCTGTTTAAAAAGATTTTTACTAAGGGGGTAAACCACGGATTTGTCTAGATTTAATTTGTAATTAGCCAAATGACTATATTCCCGAATAGTTTCCAGTAAAGCTGGGATGGATACATTCGGCTTAGAAATGTGTACCAGGAGATCATCTGCATATGCTGTTACTTTAGTAACATGATCCAGTATTTTGATGCCGTTTATGTCACGGTTACGCACTATACTCCTAATAAGGGGCTCCAAATACAAAGTAAAGAGGAGGGGGGATAAGGGGCTTCCTTGTCTAGTACCAACATACAGGGCAAAGGGATCCGACGTAGCCCCATTACAGGTGACCCTGGCTGTGGGGTTTGAATAAAGGGAACCTACCCATTTTAGAAACACCTCTGGAAATCCAAATTTACCCATTGTGGTTAACATAAATCCCCGATGGACCTTGTCAGAAGGCCTTCTCGGCGTCTAAGGAGACCAGGGCCATGGTGGAACTATTCTCCTCAGACACCGAGAAGACATGAGCCAATGTCCTGAGGTGATCGGCAGCGGATCTGCCCTTCATAAAACCGACCTGCTCCGCTCCAATAAGTTTGGGTAACACCCTATTTATTCGCTCTGCTAATAATTTCGCTAGGATTTTAATATCGTAATTTTGCAAGGAGATAGGCCTGTAACTAGCTGGATGTTTGGGGGGCTTGTCTGGTTTTGGAATTAGAACAATGAGTGCCTCTAAAAGCGACTGGTCCAGCCCCTGGCAGCTGAGAATATACTGGAATAACATAAGCAAAAGTGGAGATAATTACTTAGAAAATTTTCTATAGAAATTGGACGAGAATCCTTCTGGACCCGGTGTTTTGTCTAACGGGAGATTCTGAATAACCAACTCAATCTCCTCTTGGGTAATATCAGCAGTCAGATGTGCCCGGTCAGATTCCACCAATAAGGGAAGCTTCAGATCCTCAAGGAAAGCAAGTATCTCCATCTCAGTAGAGGGGGATGCCATAGCCCCATACAGGAATTCAAAATAATTTCGGAATTCCTGCACAATCTCTCCGGGGGTGGTCTTAATTTGGCCATCCTCCCTGGATTGAATCCCAGAAATTATTCGAGAGGATTCTAACTGCGTGATACGCCTTGCCAGGAGCCTTCCCGCCTTTTCCCCTTGATCCAGGTAGTTGGCTTCTAGTTTTAATTAATGCTAGTTCAGCTTGTTCCCCTAACAGTTTACGGTACAAATCTCTCAACTTAACTAGTTCGAGCTTATCTTTCTCCTGGGACTGAGGGAGCATGTTAGTCTCCCTGAGTCTTATCCAGGCCAATAAATCCAACATGACGCGCTCCTTCTTCCTCTTCTTTTTAACAGCCTGCCCAATTAAGATGCCCCTAATGAAGGCCTTGAATGCCCTCCAGAGCATGTCCGGCTGGATATTATCTCTCAAGTTATTTGCTATAAATTCTTCTATTTGTGTCGAAATATATTTAACTGCATTAGGACTCCTCAAAATCTGGTTATTTATCTTCCACCCACTACCCCTCTTGGGCAGAGATGAGAAGGAGATTGAGACCGACACTGTGGCATGGTCTGAAGGAGGCCCAGCCACAATTGCCGAGTCCAACACCCCTGGAAGGAGAGTTCGGGAAAGCAGTATGTAATCAATGCGGGATGCCATGCCATGAACTTGAGAGATAAAGGTATATTCCAGAGACTTTGGGTGGAGCACTCTCCACACATCTGATAAGCCAAGGTGGTCCAATAATTCCCTCAAGGCCTGCTGGGCCGGAGTAAAACCCAGATGGGAAGGTTTGGACCTATTCATTAAGGGATCTAAAGCAAGGTTGAGGTCTCCCCCTGGGATCATGTGGAGTTGGTTGAAAGGCGTTAGCGCTTCCAATAACTTTACAGCGAAATCTTGCGTGTCAGCGTTGGGACCATAAACAGATCCTGAGATACAGAGTTCTTGACATGGGCAGGGAGTGAGTTTCAAAACCTAGGAGCAAAGTAGGAGAAGGTTTGCTCTCACATTTTCATGGTGCAAGGCTGAACAGATAGCAAAGGGGAGATAGAGGACCTGAGGGAGCGAGAGTGAGAGACCGGGGTAAGCATGTCCCCCAATAAGTTGGGATGAGGAGATCTGGTTAAAGAATCAACAAAACACCCTAGGGAGTATGAATGAAGGGCATCAGGAGACAGCCATTTTAAAGCTGAATAGAGAAGACAGTGATGTGTTAGGATGGGAGTGGATAGGGCAAATTTACAAATATTGTTGTAAGATGTGTCCCATTTGAGAAGAACACCCACATTAGCATGAGAAAGCACTGGCAGGGCATAAAGCAATTGTGGTAGTAAAATGCCTCTCACAACTGAGATCCTTGCAGCCAGAGTGAGAGAGTGATGCACTTTGTAGGCCACTCCAATTTTGGTATTAACCAAGTGACACTCCTCGTTAACATGCACAGAGAAGTCAAGTACTGGAGCCAGCGTAACCCCTAGATATTTGAAGGGTAAGGTGTTGGATACAGCAGTCCCATCGCAGCCATGCACCAGGACGTTAGGGGATTAACTGGGCACCTATCTAGAGGACCCAAAGAGCGTGGCCTGGGTCTTAGATATGTTTAGGACTTGATAGTTGGATGAGAACCAGGCTTGGAGGGTCTGAAATGTTAAAGAAAGATGTAGATTAATGTCAGCAATAGACTTGGAAGCCAAGTAAAGCACCAGGTCATCTGCATACATGAAAATGTTGCAGTGAGAGGAGGGAGTAGGATAACATTAATGAAGAGGAGAAAAGAAGAGCACCAAGGATCGAACCCTGCGGGACATCACAGATGATCGGGACAGAGGAGGAGAGAGACTTACAGAAAGAGACAGACTGAGACCGATTTTCTAGGTAGCTGAACAACCAGGAAAGGGTAGCGTCAGAAGCACCGAGAGTGTTCAGCTTCACCAATAGTAGTGGGTGATGAACCACATCAAACGCTTTGGGAGATTGATGAAAACTGCACCAGTAAGCAAGCCCTTGTCCATATTAGTTTTTACATCACTAGTAAACTGAATAAGAGAGGTAGTTTGAGGTGCCCAGCCCTAAAGCCATGTTGTACAGGGGATTGTAGGTTAAAGTTGAGGAGGTGCGAAGAGACCTGCTGATGAACAAGTTTCTCAAGCAGCTTGCTGAGTGTGGGCAGGAGTGAAATGGGCCTGTAGTTCCACAAGATGTTAGCATCCCCTTTCTTAAAAATAGATATAGTTCTGGCAACTTTGCAGACCAAAAGTACAGAGGCAGAGTTGATGGAGATGTTGACAAATCTGGTTACAGGTACAGCAAGACAAGAGGCAAATTGCCTTAGAACCCTAGGATGGATACCTTCAGAGCCAGAACTACTGTTAGCCGGTATAGATTTTAGTAGCTTAAAGATCAAGGGCAAAACTTTTTTTCGGTCGTGTCGTGAAAATACCTAATAAAGTTAAATTCTTGACCACAGAGTGCAGAGTTCTTATTTTCTTTGTTTGTTTATTGCCTGCATCGCTTCACTTTTTATTTTTTTATTATTTTTGCAAGGCTTGTCCCGCCCCACATGTTCTTGCTATCCTCAGCTGACTAGGCAGTGCCCCTCCCCCTACCATGTCATCGCTGAGTTACAGGTACTAAAAGGTACTAAATCTGCTGCAGCTGTGTCTAGTTTACTTGATACCCCAATAAAGGTGCAGCATCTGTGTGCGATTGCCTGAAGTGAAGTCCACCGTGGTGCAGTGTTTGACATCATGCACAATGTCTTCCGACGAAGAGGGTGAAATAGAATGTATATGGGGCTCTGCAATAATTCAGCCCTATTCTTATGAACCTCGTGCCAGCCAGCCTCAGACCGCTTTTCAAGCCGAGCATTCTGACAGCAGTCTGAGTTCCGACAATGAGTTTGGTCCGGAGATGAATCTGGATGAATGGTAATTGTAGTTTTTTTCATTGTCTAATAATTTAATCTTTCTGTTTGCAGGACTGAAGTGTACACCCAGCAAGAGCAGGCCAACAGTAATAGCTCATGCAGCATTCACAATGCACATCATATCCTGTATCTGTTTAGTTTGCTAAGTGTCATCCAGGTGCTGTTCGGCCAGTCTAACTGAGGAGACCATCGGGCATGAACCAAATAGATTAGTTTGTTCCCAATTATAAGTGAATATGTATCTTTTTATGTTTAATAAAAGATTTAAACTAAACTAGGTTACCCTCCAAACAGAGATGGACATGCCGACCGTGTGTACTACTTGATGGATGACAATACTTATACCATGACCTTACTATCAAATAAAGAATAAAGAAAGATGTGTTAAAACACTTAGGGTTTAATTTTGAAAAAGCACTCTTCCCCCAGCTGTCAGACACTGAGCTGTAACAACACACTCCAACATGTGCATCTAAAGTGTCCATGCAATAAACGTTACAACAAACATATTCAGTGTATGAACTATCAATTTTATCTGTAGAAATAAACTAATTCTAACTGAATACAAATTTCCCAAAAATTAACTCATATTACATTTGCCTGTTTTTCCTCATAATAAAAAGGGTCCTTTGTGCAAAAATTGAGACTGGATCACAGATTAAGAATAATAAAACAGCTGGACTATACTGGACAGGTGGAACACAGCAGTGCAAATGTCAGCAGCTTCTTTATGGTACTCTTCCTCCCCCCCGACCCCTGCACCTGTCGTTCACATATCTCAATGCCCTTAGCACAGATGTCTTTTTGTAACATCATCATGTAGTCTAAATGAAAATCCTTGGCAGTTTTTGAGGTCATGTGTCCCTAATGGCAATGGACAAATCAAAGAAAGGACTGCAACTAGGAAGGCTAAATTATGTGAGTAGGTAATAAAATCTATCAAATTCTCTATAAATGGGTTGCCAACAGTCACAATTAGACTCCTCTGTGCTCCCAATGCATCCTAAAACAAAAAAATTGAGCACATGCATTGCAAAGATGTATCCAAATTGATTAATCCATGCATAATTCTATGCAAACCCAGATGATATAAAAATGGCACAAGAACAGTGACTCAGTGACTATAAAGTTGGCATAACAAGTAGGCACAAGTAGACACGATACACTTTGCATGAATCTTGGAGAAGTATCAGTGTATCGTTTGTGCCACAATTAGAGGACAACACTCCAGAAGTATGAATAACAAGTGTACTGTATCTGCAAAATCTAACCTGCATTGTGAGAACAATGTTCTCATGAAAGGAAAAATATGCATGTCAGGTGTGAATGCATGCTACATATGGGGAAAGAGTAGTGACTTGTGGATCACACACAATATGGCATGCTCGCAATGCAGAAGGTTCCCGATGCCAATAAGAAATGCATAGTATCAAATCACTTGCAGCACACAAACCATAAAATGTACACAGAACAGTGTCAAAGTGAATAGTACCAATGCAAGCAGCAAAAAATAATAATACATAAATTGCAATTGCCAGTCTCAGTGTCCAATAGCATTGTAAAAACATGCTGAGCAGCTAGACGTGACAAATGGATGCCAGGGTAGACCTGATGAAGTTCAAGTTCAAGTTTATTGCAGGAAAGACTCCATTGAGTAAGTTCATTCACAAGGAGGTCCTGAGGCACATACACATACAGTTCGCAATTACATAGACAGGAGATATGAAATGTAGAACAACAAAGAAAAAAAATTTATAATACAAGACGTATACACAATAGAAGTCCTTATGCTACATATGCAGTACATTCCAGCTTTAACCTTGCCCTAAATTATGCAACACATTTCAGCTTAATAAGTAGAGGGCCAATTGGTACCTCGGAAGTTGACTTGGCACTGGGGCCTAGTAGCACCTACATATGTCTTTTAATTTAGAGAGAGCTAGTGTTTTGTAGGAGTTAATTGATACGACGCTGGTTAGCTTCAGCATGGTTGATACGACGCTGGTTAGCTTCAGCATGGCTTGTAGTTGGTTCCAAATGTTTGGGAGGGCGTATAAGACAGCTCTTTGGCCAGCTGTGGTACGTGTCCTGGGATCATCTAGTAGGATAAGGTCAGATTTCATTAGGGAGTAGGCGCTATGCGAGATGTGTATGAGTGATGTCAAATAGACAGACAGTTTGTGGAGTAGTAATTTCGTTATGTCCTCTGATGCGATGCCCAGATGAAATGTAGGTAGCCTCAATGAAGTAAATTGGGATTACAGCATACCATACACCAAATGAAACACCTTTATTTATGTCACCGTGGTTCAAAGGAGTGCCACTGACCCTGCCACTCATAGCAATGAAGCTGTTGATAGGTAGCTCTGACTTAGATGGCAGGGGGGGCTGGGTATGTGCACTCCAAGTGCTGGACTTCATCATGTATGACAGACTATTGGTATGAGTGCAACTGGCAAACATGAATTTTACTGATGTTCCATAACACTGAGAAACCACCCGCTGCCTCTGCATGCAAAAGAATGTGCAATGAACATAACATATTTGAACTGTAATTTCCAATCATGGAGTAAAGCATAACATGATGTATAGCACTGATTAGGCAATGTAAATGTGAAGTGGACTTTCTGATTATGCAGCTGGAGACAATGTTGGAATAAACACTTTGGGATGGACTGTTCAGACTTTGCTACTGTTAGTTCAGGTTGCATGAAGGAATATAAAAAGAAATAAGTAAAGTTTTAGTATGTCCACCCCCCCTCTTGGATCACAGTAATGCGGCAGTATATATTACACTCTCTAATGCATTTGCCACACAAGCCTGGGAAGGAATGTAAAAATAACTGCATTTATTGCCATGGTCGGAAAACATGCTGCCGCACTCGGTATTGCACTCTTTGATGCATTTGACACACAAGCCTGGGAACACTGACATTTTTGTTTGCCAATAATTTTGCTTGCGGGTGGGCATCGGCAATGTTGATAATTTTGCTTGCGGGTGGGCATTGGTAGATGCCTTGTGTGGGTGAGGTGGCAGAAGGACAGACTTACTAGCATGGCTAAGACATGCCATTGGTAAAAGGGAATACACAGCTCAAGGGGGGCGTTGTATACAGAATAATTTACTGTGCTCATCTACTTCCTGCTTGGTATTGATCTAATTATTGTAGCACAACAATAATGCAACAAAACATACACCTGTCACCCCAACCACCAAATTGCATACCCAGCATCCTGCATCTCTAATAGTGGCAACAGTGGCAACAGTGACAAGTACACTGAACAGAGGCCACAAATCCACAGGTTCTGCAAATGGAACAGAGATTGCAATGGAGCTATTCATTGCAATCTGCATTTCATATGTCTATTGACTTGCATGGCTACAAACAATTCTGCTTGGCATTGGGGTGGGCTGTAATGCAGTGGGTGATGTAGGATATCGCAAGGGCACTCACAGACATCTATATTAGGGTCTGTCTAACCATAGTACTGAGTAGCTGAGGCCATTGTAGGTGAATTGCCAGTTATTTGGGGGGAACTGTGAAAAGAGTGCAGAGGTACAACATCATATGATGACATTATGTGCTGGTTCACTACTTAGACTCCCATGCTAGTGATGAAGGATCAACTCCAGTGGCATAGGCAGCAAAATAAAAATACAAAATACTAATACATGTTACTGTGGGCATACAAAGAAGCAGTAAAGCCAGTGCAGAACTAAGATATCAGATTATGAGGAATGATACAGTTTGTACTGAACACCATAGAGCAATGAGACTTGAAGGGGAACTGTAGAGATAGTACTTGACTTCCTGTATTCATATAACTGTGATATCTTGTTACATCATTTGAAGATGCAGACAATATTATATTGAATGTCGGGGTGGATGTGCTATCTAGCAACATGTTTGCGACCTGCCAATTGGCTGGAGACCAGAACCAACAAATAAATACATACAGTAGTGCAAGTTAGGCGAACAAGTTATAATATAAATTCCTTTTCACTGCCATTTCGAGATGTTCAGTGGTTAGGCAAACAAGTTATAATATGTATTATGTTATTATCTTATCACAATAATAAATGATCAGGAAATTACAATATCCACCTCAGGTGCATCTCACATCGCAACAATAGGCTGCATAACTTTATTTACAGATACACTGTGCCCGATAGTTATTCCATGCAATGGGGTACTGGGTTGAACAACTAAACATGGACAGAAAGTGCCATGCAAAAAAACACACACAAACAATACTACAGCACAGACTGTGACATATATGCCAAAATGCTGAACACAATCAGGAGATGACAATAAAAGTAATAGCGTCTCTGTTTTACAGCAAAAATAGTTCAGTTGAACACAGCCCATTCAATTACATTCTGCTCTTGCAGTGAGCAGTACTTCCATGGCTCGGTACACGGCGATGACGTGGCTGCTGAACATGCCCACACTGGAAGCTCTGTCCAAGCATGCTGAAAATGGAGATAAAAACAGCTGAAGAACAAAACAATATTTCTTCAAAAAAACTGGACCAAAAGTAAGTAGAAATGCAGAAATTCCCTATCACAGCCATTGCGAGATGTTCAGTGTTTCATGTGGAGCAATATGGGACCATTGCACAAGATCTTTAAGTACTTCTAGGCGAGTGACCGATGATAGTTCAAGGGCTGAGGGAGCAGTAGAAGATGGGGAAGGGTATCCTAGGAAAGTGACAGTGGATGAAAGGGGAGGATGGGAAGTGTAGAAATGGGGAGTTGAAGGCATTAGCTATAGTAAGGGGGTTATTGCATTGAGTACCATTAATTAGCATTTCATTTGGACTCATAGGCTTATTGCTCCCCAGAATTTTCTTAATTTGTGACCAGTACCATTTAGGGTTAGAGGCAGAAGAACTGAGAAGATTCCGGTAGTATAAACACTTGGCTGAGTGAATCCCCCTTTTACAGGTGTTCCATAAAGACCTGTAGGCCTCAAAATCAGCTTGAAGGGAAGAGGACTTCCATACTAACCAGAGTTTATCCCTACATTTTAGAAGCTGAAGTAGGGGGTGCTTGAGCCATTTGGTGCTTTTACCTTTCACTCTACATGTAGTGACCAGAATATGAAGGTTCTGGAGAGAGAGTAGGGTGTTGCTGAAGTATTCTGTAGCTTTGTTTACGTCATTGGTTATGTCGGGGGGGACCAGTCAACCATGCTAAGATCATGCAGAAATGCAGCATGGTTTAGTTTAGAGATATTGGAGATGAATAAGACTTTAGGTGGGTGGGGGGGGTTGTGTTCCAGGAGCAGTAGACTGGGCAGTGATCACTTATGGAGTCAGGTAGAACTCCCACTGAGGGGAAGTTCTCCATCCTATTAGTCAGTATCCAATCAATGAGGGTGGAGGTGGAACCCTGATAGGAGATTCTGGTGGGGTTCCGGATAAGTTGAGTAAGGTTTGCCTTACTTGTAATGGAGGAAAGGAGAAAGGAATTGGTCTCAGCCCAGTCCTGATTAAAGTCTCCCAGTCATATTACTTCATTTTTCCCAGACACAGAGGGCAGAAATTCAATGAGTTCTTCTAGACCCAGCCTAGAGTTTCTAGGAGGTATGTAAATGCAGAATATGTGCCAATTTTTAACTCCCCAGTAATAGAAGTGAATGAAGCACCTTACAATTTGCCAGGGGGGACACTGTATTAAAGACACATTGAGGGGAGACTTGAAGTACAGTGCCAGGCCACCCACTCTTTTGGCATTAGAGTGATCAGCCCGAAGCATATTATATCCTGGCATGGAGCGGAGGGAGTCAGCAATAGAGGGTTTCAGCCATATTTCAGACAGGGCTAGAATGTACGGATTATGAGAAGTAACTCAAGCCTCAAGCTCAGGAAGATTAGCAGTAAGTCTCCTAATGTTAAGGTTGGCAATGGTAAAACCGTGTGTCAGAGGCCAAAAATAGGAGGAGGGAGACTGGTGGGTGGTAAGAGCAATAGCGGGTCCAGGACTGGTATCAACATCACCAGCAAGGGTGAGGGATAGGCTAATTATTCAGAAGGAGGCCATTACAACTGCATGAGAGACACACACAGAGGAGAAAGTGTACCTCTGCAAGGTATTCCTAAGTAAACCCCTGAAATTGTTAAGCCCCAACATAGGTGGAGGTTGAGGGTGGGATCAGTGAGTAAGTTGGAGTAGCAGAAGTTATCAGGAGAGTAAAAAAGGTGAGAAGAGGGATCCTCAACATGGCTAGCTAATACTACAAGAAAAAACATATTACTTAAGACTAGCAGGAGGGCATAAATAGTCCTAGAATACATTGTAGGAAAGGAATATAGGCAGTGGTAGGTAGGGAGGAGAGAAACTCAGATGAGGAGAAGTGAAATCCCCCAGCCTGAGCAGTAGGCATGGAAGTGCAGTGAGAACAGATAGTGAAAGTTAGAATCAATCTAAGTACAGGTGACGTCTAGTGGGGATGAACTATAAAGTGCAAATGAGAAAGAAGGGAGATAGGAAGAAAGAAAAGAGCTCTCACAATATGCTGCACTATATATGAAACACCAGCTAAGGGTGGGAGGGTATTGGGGGACGGGCAGGGAGCAGTTGCAAAGTGACTGTGGGGCTCAGCTTGTCAGCACCTGAACTAAGTCAGCAGCCTGTAAAATCAGTGATTACAGCAGAGCTACCAGCTGGTGGCTTCGAGTCCAAATTCACTTTTGCTCCACAAACACTCTTGATTTAAAAACAGGGAACTAGTAGAAAACAGCTTGCAGCTCCATTTACAATTTCTTAGCCTGTGCTAGGATTAGATAAGCTGAGGCAGGGCTAGCTGAGTTTAGAGAATTTCAGTGCCCTCCACCCCACCGAGGCTGCAATTCATTAATAAAGTCCCAGGTTAGTTAGAAAATAACTATCTTTTAAGGTCCCAGGCTAAAAACGTCCAGAGTCACAATCAGCAGAGCAGTATATGTTCAATATTAGCCAAGATCTCTTCCAACAAGCCCTCCAAGAGTAACCTGGTAGCCGAGCAAAAAAGGCGCCAAGTTTGAAAATCCAGAACAAAGGAGGATGAGCATGGCTTACCTGTGCTGGGACAGCAGGGCAGATGGGGGGCAGTTCTGTGGGTGGTACTGCATGAGGGAAAGCTGGAAGAAAAAAGGAGGGTAGGTGAAATAAATATCCTGCAGTGGGAAGGAAAGACATAAGCAGTAGCAAGTCGATGAAGACAGGGGAGGAGTAAAGGAGAGGGGAAAAGGTGAAGGATTAAGACCAAGAGATGAGCTAAGGAGAAAGGTAAAGAGAGTGGTGCAGAGGGACAATGGATGTTCAAAATCAGAAAGCAAATGAACAAACAGATTTTACCCATGGAAACACAAGCTAGCCCCCAGTTATAATTACTAACTGTATCACAAGCAATATTGATTAGGGTTAGTATGTGCACAGGCTATTTAAACACCCAAATGAAAAAAATAAAATCAGTTCATGGACAGCTACTGTGTTACTGCCATGAAAAAAAAATTCAGCAAGTTTTGTCCCATTAATTACAGTGCTAACATTTCAAGAAAAGCTATGTATACAGAGTAAGCTCCAGTTTGGCAGCACCCGAACTATTTCAGCAGTTTGTAAAATCAGTGATTACAGCAGAGCTACCAGCTGGTGGTTCTGCATTCAAATTTACTTTTGCACTGCAAATGCTCCAATTTAAAAGCAGGAAGCAGGAAGCCAGCAAAAAATAGCCTGCAGCTCCGTTTACAATTTATCAGCATGAGATAGGATTAGATAAGCTGAGGCAGGGCTAGCGGAGCTTAAAGAATTGTCGTGACCCCCCTCCGAGGCTGCAATTCATTAATAAAGTCCTCAACTAGTTAAAAAATAACTATCTTTTAAGGTCCCAGGCTAAAGGTATCCAGAGTCACAATCAGCAAAGCAGTATATGCTCAGTATTAGCCAGGATCTCTTCCAACAAGCCTTCGAGAGTAACCTGGTAGCTGAGCAATAAAGGCGCCAAGCTTGAAAATCCTGAACAAAGGAGGATAATTGTGGTGTACCTGTGCTGGAATGGCAGAGCAGATGGGAGCAGCTCCACAGGTGGTCCTGCCCGAGGGTAAAGCTGTGCTGGGACAGCAGGGCAGATGGAAGCAGCTCTACGGGTGATCCTGCCTTAGGGTAAAGCTGTGCTGGGATGGCAGGCAGACGGGAACAGCTCCACAGGTGGTCCTGCCCGAGGGTAAAGCTTGAAAATGTATAATGAATAATTTTATTTGAATATTAACTAGTGGTAGTATAACCTACATATTGAATCCATGATACTCGATGCTCTGCTGTGGGCAGAAAGTCTTTGAGTTTCATGGAATAATATTGCTCTGGTGATTTACCCTGATTCTCTGGACATGGTGGTGTTTTGTGGCAAGTTTGGGGAGATAGCCCTGGAAGACCTGGGAGGGCTTAACCCAAACTGATAAAGCTAATTCCTCTGGGTAATGGATATCAGTAAACTTATAGCAGTGAAGCATGACTGAGCTACTTTATGGAGCCCAGTACTGAACTCTGAGTATGGATTAGAAGCAAAATGACTCAGTGTGTAATTATAGGTCCACTTCCTTCAATCTATACTTGTAGCCTGAAGTACAGGCTGGCAGAGTGTGCCTGGCTTGGGGTCATTTAATGGAATATGGGACAGCTTGTGGTAGCACTACACTGTCTCAAAAAGTAGGCATGGATGGGAGCAAGAGGCACTGAGGGCCCTGTGCTCAGACATGCGAATATGGATACTATTGAGGACTGAAGTGGGGGGGAACAGGGATACAATTACAATATCTCAAATATAATGGATAGCACTGTGTGCTCCCACATACAAATATGAATACCATTATGGAGTGATGGGAGATCCCAGTCTTCTGACTTAAATTTATTATTGCAGGTTCTTTACAGAATCAGTGTGATTGTTTTGGCTGAATATATGTGCTCCTTTATCGAATTGTTATTTATAACAGGACACTGTGTAACATGTTTGTTCTTACCACTGTCTTGTATTGTGTAATGTAACTTTTTGTGATTTTTCTATGGACGCAATTGTAAATGAGAGCTTCTCTCAATTTGCCTTCCAATAAAGTGATGTTGATAATGATGGGAAAGCAGGCCTTATGCATACATGGCAGCACAGGTCCCAGAGGGCCCTGTGGTCCCACACACAAATATGGAGATGATTACATAGTGATAAGAACACAGGGCCCACACCACATGGAAATAAGGACACAATCAGAATCTCTCCAAAATTATTCATGGTTGGGATAGCATGGCCCAGAGGGCCCTGTGCTCCCACAACCAAATAAGCCTATGATTATACTTTCTTAAAAAGTAAGAAAATTGTGTGCCAAAAAATTCTGTTAATGCACCATTAGGGTTACTGCAACAACAGTAGAGAAATGTGGTCTTAGGGTTCTCATACCTAAGACCCCACTCCCACCATTGGTTTCCAACCGTAACACCCCACTCCCACCCTGCATGAAGGAACAGGTGTTGGGAATGTGTCCTGGGGTTGTGAACCCTAATGTTCACCCCGTTCTCCTATACTGTACCCATCTCAGCTTACTTACTCATGGAATGTGGTAAGCATTAGGGTTCACAACCCCAAGGCTCACCCTCCTAACCTGTTCCTGCATGAAGAGTGGGGGTTGGTTTGTTAGGGTTGGAAAGCAAGGGTGGGGGTGGAGTCTTAGGGTTGGGAACCCTAAGACAACATTTTGCTACTTTTGTCGCAGTAACCCTAGTGGTGTATTAACAACATTTTTTGCAGAGATATATTGATATAGATGTAGATATAGATATAGATATAGATATAGATATAGATATAGATATAGATATAGATATAGATATAGATATTAGGGTTGTAAAGGTAGGGTGGGGGGTGGAGTCTTAGAGTTGGGAACCCAAAAAACATATTTCCTTACTTCTGTCACGGTAACCCTAATGGTGCATTAACAATGTTTTTTGCAGAGATATATAGATATAGATATAGCTATACATATAGATTGATTTCATGAAATGCATTATCGCACCTGTTAGAGTTTGAGTTGAAGCCACAAAAGTAGGAAAATGTGGTGTTAGGGTTTCCAACCCTAACTACCCAACCCTCAGCAGCAAAAAACAAAAATATTAGGGTTCTTGGTCTCCAGAGTTTTGGCAAATCAGTAGTTGTGTCCTCCATTGGGTTTGTCAGTCCTTATGCTCAACCATCCCCCAGTCCATAGCCTCCTGCCCAAAGCACAACATACAGCTCCAAACCAGGGCCTGAGTGATACACCCTTCAAAGGCAGAGAGGTATGTCTTGTTACATGTTGCCAGTACAATCTGTTGTAGCCTTCTTCATGTCAGATCTTTCCTCAGGGAATGGGGTGTGAATTAGGGTTGCTTACCCCAAGGAAGACCCCACCACTGCCTTACCAAGATTCTGTAGACCCAAAACCCTAATGTTTTTCTTTACACTGCTTGGGGGTTGGGGTGGGGAGTTAGGGTTGGAATCTGTAACATCACATTTCCCTACTTTTGTGGCATCATCTTGAACCCTAACAGTTTTTTGCAAAGCATTTCCTTTCTTTCTTACATAGTTGAGTCATATCCTCATTCATGCAGGTCACTTTGGGTCCTGTGTGAACACGTGCAGATGCACAGGTCCTTCTGTGCCCTGCACCAAGTGAAGACTCTGTTTGCTTTCAGAAGTCCAGTGACAGATGCCAAGCATGCAGTGGCTACAGGAGGACAGGGCATTCTGATCCTTGCACCTCCATGTAGCTGCAGATGCAGATGCACTGGGCAAAGAGTCTGTCTGTCAGCCAATGCACAGGGACCTCTGCCTCCACGGCATGCAGATGCACATGCCAAGAGAAGAGTTGACTTCAGTATATGGTATCTGGGTCCATGCGGGCAACCCTGTAGCTTCCATTCCATGGTTAGGGAGTGTCACATAACTGCACCATCCCACTACCCTCACCCCATTCAGCAGAGTCACTGAGCTCACCCTGAACTTAGCTCAGTGGTAGGGAATCACAAGCATACCCACTGTGGTCAAGTCTAACAGTACAGACAAAGTTTCGTAAATATATTTTTTTCTTCATTTTGATCCCAAATTTTCAAAACAGTTGTTTTATTACTTCCCATGTAAAAATGACATGGAGCATTTATTGTATATTGGCTTAAATGGCATTTCTTAACAGAAGTGTGAAAACACATCTCGTCCAGGATTAAAAAAAAAGACACCTGTCACATTTATCAGGTGGTGGCAAAAAATGGCCATGTTGAAAGTATGAAGTCAAAATATTGAAAATTGAAAAGTGATGAGTGAGCACTGAAATATTGCAATATTCACTGATAACATTGTAATTTTACCATATTTACACTCCAAATATTCAGCATAGCCTTCTTGATACCACCTATTGAATCCAGAAGGTGAAAATCTTTAAATCCTTGCCAAAATGTCATTATGTGACACCCATGGGAAAACACAATTTTGGCCAGGATTTGAAAAATTACAGCTTTCATGTTCATGAAGCGGTTTGAAAAAAATGTCTCTGTTGAAAATTTGGGGTCAAAATATTGAAAATGACCAAAGTTATAAGTGAGTGTAGAAAAATGTCAATGTACACTCATAAGTTTGTGATTTTTAATATTTCAACCCAAAATGTTTAACATAGTCTTATTACAACCCCACATCATGAACAAGTATGGTGAAAATGTTGAAATCACACCCAAAATGTGCAAAGCAACTGTGAAATGACCTTTTGGGTCATACTTGCATGATTCCACCACCCTTGGTCATGACATGGTGTCCAAAAAAGACCATGTACATGGGGGGAGGGACTGATTAGTCCTGATTTGCTCAGATTAGGTCTGATTATTTATAAATATTTGAATAACTGTGTTAAAGTGCATACAAAGGGCCACACTCTGACATTTTAATAAGGGGCCAAAGTGAATACTTTCATCAATAATTTGTTTGAAAAAAAAGTAAATCTACTAATGTGGGAGATAAACAAGCCTGGCAGTGGCAGCCTCTGGGAGCAGGGAGGGAGTAACTTTGATGCATGATGTGGCATACACCATACATTAGCTCATTCATGGCCTCCCTTGGTGGCACACCGGCTTTGTCCCTTGTGAGTGCTGGGGGGGTGGAGAGAGAGATCTGTTTAAAGTACTGAATAGTGTACATTATCCAGAGCAGTTTCAAAGTCTTTTTTTGGTTTTTTTTTGTGGGGGGGGAGTCCATGGGATTAAAAGCTGTAATGATATGGTGCTGCGAGAGATAGAGTGATGCAAGTACCTACTAAAATATTAAATGCCTATAAACCCAGACCCTGTCATGGGTTATTTGTTACTTATGTTTGGGTATTCTTATACTCTCTGTGCCAGAGGAGACTAGGCAAAAAAACAGCTATGAAAAATGACCAAATGAGCAGCAGTAAGAGCCTATGCACCTTACCCATGTGATGCAGCTGCATGGTACACTGTGGTGCACTACGAGGTCCAACAGGTGGTACTGTTTTCTGTATTTTTAAACAAGAAAGAAAGACATCTTTCTAACCACCAACCAGACACATCAGTCAAGTACAATCAGTAATAATTATTTACAGTGTGCCATGCACATGTCAACACATATACTACATCTTTCCTACTTCCAACAAACAACTGTGAAATTGTGTGGAATTTTCTGAAAATATATAATTGGTCATCACCTGGCCACTATTTCAGTTAGTGGTCTGAAACTCAGCATTCTTACTGTTTTTAAGAGGCCCTAAACAGATGCGAAATTTCATGACATTTAGACAAGGAGCAGGAAAGTTATAGGGGCTCAGGGCCTAATAATTTATTATTAATGTGAGCATTTCTGGAAATATTGCTATGTTTCTAACCTAGCCACCTTTGTAGATAGATAATAGCAAATGTATATGCATATTTTCTTCGATGTGTCATAGAAACTGCTAGAGAGTCAATTGGGTGTGTAAACTGTGAGTTATAGGAGTTCATAAATTTCACAAATTAATTATTTATTAAAATGTATGAACATTTTCAGAATATTTGGATGTCTCTAGCTCTACTGTTATTGCAGAACACTCAAGAATTGGCATGCATACCAACATTTTTTTCCTAAAATCTAATTAAACTGGATGAATGTGATTTAGTAGGTTAAAACTTGTTATGAATACTTGGGGGGAGGGGACATTGTTTAACCTGGTGAGGCACACTATGCTGAAGCTTTTTCCAGGTGTGACCTGGGAGCACAAGGCAGTTAAGTGATTTGCTCAGGATCATACAGTATGAATGTGGGGGCTGTGGGATTCAAACCCAGGTCTCCAGGTTTGCAGCTCAAAGCCTTAAACCACTGTGCTATACTGCCTTTAGAAATTACTAATCAGCAAAATGTGCTCAAACATTCATGGACACATAATAGGCAATGCCACTAGAATTCCACTTGTGGAATTTAACTTTCACAAAGCGCTCGTCACCACTGAATCACCTTACCTGTACAAGCATCATGGCCCTGCAATACCGCTCAACACTCCGGCAGCACTGATGCCAAGCATCAGTCGCCATCATGGCTAGAGATATCTAGATACTTCTATCACAATGGCCTAAGTCACAACTACTTGTCAGGCTTGGCATCACTTGATGCCATTGTTTTCAAATATAAAAATATACACTGTTATCTTCAGAGTTGTTAAACAGTCAGTAGGTGGCATTGTACAGAAACAATGCGGCATGTGCATGTGCTTCCACAAGTCTTAAGTCAGTGAACTCTAATGGTTATCTGGCATACTACAAGAAGTCAGGCTAGTGCACAGTGATGTCCATGTCCATGACTATTCTTCATGGTTCATCACTCAAAATAGTGACCTGCCACTTGGTACCACTTGCTTTTACTATGGATCCTTCTATGAATGCTGTCTCATTGACACTTTACCCAGCCTTTATCTTCCTCTACAATGGCAACTCAGGTGTATGACTAGGCAAAATGTATGGACATGGCTACAACAAAAGTAGCACAACACTCCACAATGTCACAAAAGCTTAAGAAATTCAACTTTAGTTACTGATGTTATTTTTGAATCGTTGACTACTTATATCTTGGCCCAGCCTTTGAGCAAAAGATTAGAGAATTGAAACAAGCAGACTCTTTTTGTTTCCTGTATTGTTTTGTTCTCCTGGCCAGGCAGCTCATCTCTCAGGGTGGTACCCTGTTCACAGGGGTATACCGTGATCAGGCTGAACCCAGCCATCATTCAGTTGGCTACTGGATTTTTCTGCAATATTCTTTTTCATCCCATCTCCCCTGGTGTGGCAGTGCCTGTTTGTCTCACCCAGCCACAGCTTTCCCTCCAGCAAGAGCAAGCTCCCTGAACCAGTTGCAGGGTTGTTATGTTGGTGGAATCCAACAACCCCCACCCCCAAATGAGATGCACTGCTGAGTGACAGCTGTCTCAGCCACTGCCATCCCCCTGACATGACTTGCCAGTCTTGCTTCTGAACCCAGGTCATCAACATGGCAGTGTGACCCTCTGCTCATGGGTCATATGGGCAGACTGGTTGGGCCTTGCGGTCCTTATCTGCCATCAACTTCTATGTTTCTATGTTTCTATGAGGATAGCCTCAAGCCCTAATATTTAAGGTCAATGAATCTAACAAAATTGGTCATATTTTGTTCTTTAGTCTTAAAGTTATTTGGGGGATTATAATTATGCAGTATACATAATTGCAAAATGTAATGTTTTAATTCTGCGGCTTATAACACAGCCTCCATTAAAGGTAGAGATCTCAAATTTTGCACACATCTGTATTCACCTTGGCAATGTCGGCATGCCAAATTTAGTGCAATATGGATCATTACTTTTGTAAATTAGATTGGCATAATTGAAACTGAAATATCAATGTTGCTGAAATTTTGTGAACTATTCAGGGAAATTTCATGAAATTTAACAAAATTGTAATTTTGCACAAATTCCACTGGCATAAGATAAATTTCACCCTGCCCTACTGCCATGAGCTATGAGATATAAAATGAAATATAATCTCAGTTCAGCCAGTCACTGTAACTGGGATGTTGTATTAGATCCTACTACAAGCAATAAATGAATACTAACATTGTTCCCTGTAAAGTAATCACAGCAAATAGGAGTGATGTAAATACATTATCAAAAGGAGATCATTCAGCTAAGCCATCTGCTGTAACAAAAACAGTAACTATTTAGTACTTACAGCAGTGCCAATCATGATGCAATGCTGTAATGCTGCAGTTTATCACAAAATGCTGCGGCAGAGAACAGCATAATTAAATTAAGTAGTCTTGTGGGTGCTGCCTTTGTGATGGTGCATGACCTTCAGGATATACTTGTTAACATACTAGGCCCTATGTGGTTTAGAACTGGACTACTTGAAAGATCTCCTTGTCCCTTACTACCAAGTCCAACCCCTCTGCACCACCAATGCAGGCCTGCTAGTTGTCCTCCCTTCCTGTATAAGAGTCTTGGGAGACAGAGCTATTGGAGTGGTAGCTTGCTTGTTCTGCATTTTTTGATTTTTTGAATGCAAAATGCTCTGAGTCCGTGGGATAGAGCCCTTTAGAAATAAAAATCTGCCTTACCTTGCCTTGTCATGTCTTGAATGGCAATTAAGCCCTTTTGTCATGCTGTATTTTGTGACATACGATTTACTGCCAGTTACCGTGTTGCATTCCTGCTGGCTCAGTTGTACATCATACAACAGGGGGTAAAATAATGCTTTAAGCAGTTGTTGATGAGAAATAGAAAGCCGAATCCTACCATCCAGATCAAATTCGGTACCATCAAAGTTTAGGACATGAAATGCAGTTGCTGTTTGTGACTAGGTATGGGTAGAATGAGTCAAGACATGAAGGATAAGATGCATAAAAGGCATAAATTATGCCTATCATTTTTATTGGCAAAAAAAAAAAGTAAAATAACATTGTACACCTAACACAAGGAACTGTACATTTAAGACAGGATCACTTAAAGCAGTTCAGTGTACTGACCAATTTTTCAGGATAAACACTCTTCAGAGATAATTCTGGCATAATATTATTCCTGGAATACCAGGGAGAGAAGCTTCAGACAGCTTTTAATCACGAGAGCAGCAGTTGTCTGTGTCGGCATCCCAACTCCAACTGACCTCTCTTTCTTATTCTCACTCACCCTCCTTCTCTCACCATGGGCTGCAAAAAGAGGGGCCTTTTATAGCTCTCTCCCAGGGTCATGTGATCCTTACTTATTGGCACTTACATAAGCAAGTCTAATTTCAAACTCCATGGTTAGTCAATACAATAATAATGCATGTACTCTAAAGCAATTATACAAAGGGTTTAATATATGCAAAACCAACCACAAATTTGTATAAGCCCTCCCCCAAGCTACACCTGCTACTCTGAGTTTTCTCCCACAGTGTTACAAAAAAGGGCAGAGTGGGGCCAGCAGCCTCCCTAGTAACAGCTCAGTAGAACACATAAGTAACCATTACAACAGTACCTTTGAGTTTTCTCAACACAGACAAATGATTACATTTTATAACTGCTTCACTTTGTAAAGAACTTTCCAGCAAACCACAGCACTCCCAAAACCTCCGGGAGAGTGGAACAAATTGATCTGGGTTGTGGGAGTATTTCTCTTTTTTTGCTTTTCAAGATGTTTGTGTAATGCTTGAACTGTTGAGGACTCTGACAGAGAACTGCTGCAGAAGTATACTTTCAAACCAATTGTTTTAGGTGAGCCTTTTACAGTTACTTTGTTTTTTTTATAGCCTTTGTTTCCCAGGAAAGCTACCTGAAGCTCATATTATAGCGTAGCTTATTTTCTAACATTTAAATAGACAGTTACATCAGTTTAACATAAAAGACAACTAAAAAATAAAAAAATTAAACATTTCTGTCTTCGTCGGTAATATCCAGCTAGCCCCAAGAATGACCATACATGCTTCTTGGTGAATGGTACAGGACTTTTAGCCCCAGCCTCTACTTTGACAGTTCAGATTTAAACTGTTGATTACCATATACATACACTGAATAACTCATTTCATTCAGGGCGATGGCACATTTTTTTCCCAGGTCAGACTATAAATAACAAGGTCATCAAAGTATACAGAACAATATGTCTCATAAGATCCAAACAAGGCAGCTATGTATCTTTGGAAAGTGGCAGGTGCACCATGCAATCCAAAGGGCATCATGGCAAACTAATAGGAACCCACAGGGGTAATAAAGGCAGTTTTCTCCCAGGACTCTTTTGCTAAAAAGCACCTGCCAGTAGCCTTTAGTAAGGTCCAAAGTAGTGATGTACTTGGCCTTTCCTAACCAATCTAAAAGGTCATTGACCAAGGCATAGGATAACTATCGAAGACAGATACTGCATTCAATTTCCAAAAAGCTAAGCATAACCTTATGCCCCCTTCTTTCTGTGTACCACCACAATGAGGGAGTACCAGGGACTCTTAGATGGTTCAATAATCCCTAGCTTTTCAAGTTGTTCTACTTCTTTTACTATGTCCTCCCTCACCCATTCAGGTAATCTGTAAGGTTTCTTCCTAATAGGTTTGTCCTGCGTTAGATGTATTATATGCTCTGCTCCTTTTCCTCTCCCTGAAGTGGATGTAAATATGGACGTAAAAATGATACAAAACAGTTCAAATTTTCTCATCCTGCACAGGAGTTAACTGGTCATTAATTGTTACCATGGATACATTCCCTGCTTCTTCTAACCTGTAGTAAGCTAGCTCCAAGTCACCATTTTCCCTGTCTGGCATTATGAACAAAGACAATGTTGTCTCATTTTTTTCCACCCATTTTCATAACAGAGCCACATGATGTGTTTTCTTTTCAGATCTCTAATCAGGAATCAATGCCTCGTAAGTGACAGGTCTCATGAATCTAGCAATCTTATAGGGGCCTCACCATTTAATTAAGTTTGTTTTCTGAAGTGGTCTGTAATAACAAAGCCTTGTCCCCAGGTTCAAATTGTTTCAGACCCGCTTTCTGGTCATATCAAGCTTCTTGGACCCTCCACGCCTGCAGAATATTTTGGTGAACAACCTCCACGTATTTACACAATCATATTCTTAGTTCCACCATGTAATCAAATACTAATTTCCTTTTTATGACCCATTCTTCCCATTGCTCTGTAATTACATCCAAAAAATGGAATACCCCATAGAAGATTGTGGGACCTCACAATAAGCAAATAGTAAGTATGGTAAATACCTCTCCAAATCTTGACCCTCCTCATGTACAAACTTTTTTAACATATATTTAAGGGACTAATTATACCTTTCTACCATGCCATCATTTTGGGGGTGATAGGAGGAGGTACAGATGGCAGAGAAACCTGGCAGTCTGTACAACTCCTTCAACGGGATTCACCACAGAATTCTAAAAGAACTAAGGGGAGAACTAGTGACACCACTGACTACCTTTTTAACAAATTAGGGGAGGATGGTGTGGTATCTGAGGACTGCAGGAAGGCAGATGTTATTCCCTTCCGCAAAAGTGGGAGCAAAGCAGAGGCAGGAAACTACAGACCTGTTAGTTTGACCTCTGTGGTAGGGAAAATTATGGAATCACTTCTGAAAGAAAGAACTGTTGAGTACCTAGAGGTCAGTGGGGCACAGAACCCAAGGCAGCATGGATTCAGAGTGGGAAGGTCATGTCAGATAAATCTAATAGATTTCTTTGACTGGGTGACCAAAGTAGTAGACCATGGAGGGGCTGTGGATGTGGTCTACCTAGACATTAGCAAGGCATTTTACACAGTCCTACACAAAAGATTAATAAACAAGTTACCCAGCCTGGGAGTGGGTCCCATGGTGGTAACCATGGTAAAAAATTGGCTGGACAACAGGACGCAGAGGGTAATAGTAAACAGAGTCCACTCCAAAGAAAGGGTGGTTACAGTGGGGTACTGCAGGGTTCAGTAGTGGGACCAGTCCTCTTTAATGTCTTTATAGTTGACATTGCAGAGTGGCTGGAAGGAAAAGTATGCCTCTTTGCAGATGACACAAAGATCTGCAACAGGGTTGATACACAAGCAGGGTGGAAAGGATGAGAAAGGACTTGGTAAGGTAAGAGGAATGGTCAAAAGTATGGCATCTTAAATTCAATGCAAGAAAGTGCAAAGTAATACACCTGGAAAACAAAATCCCAGGGGAAGAGTACACAGTGGGAGGGGGGTACTAACAACAACAAAAATGGAATGGAACCTGGGGATAGTCATATCAGATGACCTAAAGGTAGGTAAACAATGGATAAGGCAGTAAGGAGGGCTGGGGGGTTACTGGAATGCACAGGAAGAGGCATCACGAGTAGAAAACAGAAAGTTGTTATCCCTCTATACAGACAGTTAGTGAGACCCCATCTGGAGTACTGTGTACAGTTCTGGGGACTTCATCTTGGCAAGGACATAGACAGGATGGAGGCAGTCCAGAGAAGGGCAACTAAAATGGTGCAGGGTCTGCACAAGAACCCATGTAAAGACAGACTAAAGGAACTTAATATGTATACCCTAGAGGAAAGGAGGGTGAGGGGAGACATGATGGAAACATTCAAGTACCTCAAGGGAATGAATAAAGTCCAAGAGGGAAGCATCTTTCAGAAAAAGAGATGTGCAAGAAAAAGGGGGCACAATTTGAAGATAGAGGGGGGACTGCTCAGGTTTAATGTGATGAAGTATTTTTTCTTATAGAAGGTGGTGGACGCATGGAACAGCCATCCAGAGGAGGTAGTGGGGTCAAAAACAGTGAAGGAATTCAAGAATGCATGTGACAGACATAAAGCAATTCAAGTGAGGGGTAGGAGGAAGGAGGCTGTTGGTTAACTGGGATCTGCAGCTTATCAGAAAGGTAGGGAAATGGGCAGACTGAATGAGCCAAGTGGTCCTTATCTGCCATCAAAGTCTATGTTTCTAGTCTATGTTTCTATGGTCAACTTCAACTTTATTTTATTTATAAAGTGCTAGTCAACAGGTATCCAAGCGCTGTACAATGAATAAAATGATAAATAGATAAAACCACAATAAAACCACAAAATACATAATCATGAGTTATTACTCATAGTCTGGGAAGGTGAGATTGAATAAGTAGACCTACTCAACCGAGCTCTGGATAAGAGTTAAAACTAAAATTTTAGAATTTGAGATGAAATATGTCCCAAATAATGTAAACTACAATAAATAGGGTAAAATCCCATTGTGGGTAACCCCGAGCATAACAAAATTAATAAAACAAAAAAAAGAGGGCATAAAAAACTATGAAAAAAGACCATAGTGATTATAGTAAATGCAGATATAGGACAATCTTAAAGAACTGCAAAAATAAAATTAAACTGGAAAAGAAAAAGTCTGAGTTTAGACTAGCCTACAGGAATGACGGAGGTAAAAGTTTCTATTCTTACATAAATAATAAAAAACAAACATCAAGGTTTATTGGGCCTCTGACTATAAATTCAGAGGAGATAACTACACCTCAGGATATTGCTGAGGAATTTAATAAATATTTCAGTTCTGTCTTCAATCTAAAAAAATAAAACCAATCATACATCCCCAGGAAACAAGGCTGATGACTATTTAGATATTTCAAAAACTGAGATCTTAAGCAAACTGAACAGCATTAATAAAAAGAAATCTCTGGGTCCCGATAAATTGCACCCAAGATTACTTAGAGAAATCAGGGACTGGTTAGTGGAACTACTCCACAAAATGTTTAATATGTCTTTATTGTTACACGCGATACCAAGTGACTGGAAGACCACTGCTATTACCTCGGTTCATAAAAAGGGCAATCAAGGAGACATCTCAAAGTATAGACCTATTAGTTTGACCAGTTTTCTGGGAAATATCTTTGAATCATTACTAAAAACAAAACTGTAAGAGGAGTTAAAAAACAAAGGACTAGTTGACCAAACCCAACACTGATCTAAGAACAAAGGACTAGTTGACCAAACCTAACACGGATCTAAGAACAACAGGTCATGTCTGTCTGGGAACCTGATTTTCTATGGCTACATTAGTAAAACCCTGGACAGTAACACACCAGTGAACGTTGTCTATTTGAATTTCTGTAAAGCATTTGATAAAGTGCCTCATGACACTTTAATAACTAAAATTAGAAAACTGGGAATAAAAAACACAGTTACAAACTGGATTGAGGAATGGTTGAATCATTGTACTCAAAGAGTGTGTATTGGGGGGGTACATGTCAGACCTATGTCTGGTTAGCAGCGGAGTACCTCAGGGGTCAGTATTGAGCCCAACATTGTTTTCCATCTTTATATCTGACCTGACTACTAATATTAATAGTTTTGCCATCAAGTTCATGGATGACATGGAACTAGCAGCTCAGGTCAAAACTGAGGGATGACATTTTAAATCTTGTTAATGATCTAAAAAAACTTGAGGACTGGTCACTGAGCAATAATATGACATTCAATAATAGTAAATGTGTCATAATGTATTTGGGAACTGCAAATAATTGAAACCAGTACACATTAAATGGTCATGTATTAATCCCAGTAGCACAGCAAACTGACCTAGGTGTAATAATTACCTCAGACTTATCCTTTCATAGCCACTGCAACCATATTATAAACCGGGTTAACAGACCTATAGGAAGCATTAAAAGGAGTTATACATTAAGAAACTGGGGATGTATTTTGCCACTTTACAAGGCTTATGTAAGACCACATCTAGTTTATTACTCTCCCCTGTGGAGCCCATATCTTGGGAGATACGTGAATAGGTTGGAGGGGGTGCAGAGGAGAGTTACAAAACTCATTACTAACATGTATGATAAAGGGTATGATGTAAGGTGGGATGAATTAAACTTTTACTCTCTAGAGCAGTGGAGAATAAGAGGGGATCTCCTATTAATGTATAAGATCTCTACTGACAGGGAACTAATGTCAGGGATGGGTATGTCTTATACCATAAGGGATTGTGATCTTAGAAGCTATAAACATCAGCTGTCACTTACATATCCCAGAACTAACAAAAGGCTTTCTTATTATATCCAAAGAATTATCCCCTTATGGAATTCACTTCCAAGTTCAATAATAGAATCTACTAATTTTACCAGTTTTAAACAAAATCTGGACTGCTATCTACTATGAATTTTAGGATATTGCACCAGCTTGGCTGGAGATATACATATATGGGCTACGGCCTTCTGCATATCTACCTTTACTAGTATGACTTCTAGTAAGGTTGATTTGAAACTCTCCACAGTCAGGCACTCTCTTACCTGATGAGGTAGAGAATTCCACAGGGTCAGGGCTACAGAACTAAATACACGAGCGTCAGATGTCTTAAGGTGGACCCTGGGAATCTCTAACAATTCCTCTTCAGTGGAATGGAGTAGACAGATGGGGTGGTAGGGGACCAGAATATCTTGCAGGTAGACTGGACCCTGCCCATATAGGGCTATGTAGGTCAGTAACCCGACCTTGAAGGTGATACGCTACTGGACAGGAAGGCAACCAGTGCAGACTGTGAAGCACATGTGTGACATGTCAGGATCGAGGCAGGCCAGTCAACAACCTGGCTGCCACATTCTGCACTAGCTGCAGGCAGCAAATATCAACCCCCAGCAGCCATAGGTACAGAGAATTGCAATAGTCAAAGTGAGAGGTCACAAAAGCATGGACCAAAGTAGAGAGGTCATCATGGGCACCAGGTGCTTAATCTGGGCAGGATTCCTCAGATGGTAGAATGAGGACTTGACTATAGATGACACCTGAGTCTTAAGAGTCAATCTGTCTTCAAAAATTACGCCAGTATTTCGCACCCGGTTGGAGGACACTACCTAATTACCACCAAGCCAAAGTTCAGTCAGTTGTCCAGCCCATGCCCCTGCCACCAGATGGCCCAGGTCCACCACCAACACTTCAGTCTTATCCGGGTTCAATCTTAACCAGTCCTGGATCATGGCAAGGCAGCTGTTAAACACCGAGATTGTGTCTTCTTGACCGGGAACTAAGGACAGGTAGAGCTGTGTATCATCTGCATAGCAGTAGAAACTCAGCCCATAACACCTTACAATGTCTCCCAATGGCAGCATGCACACCACAAACACATGGGTGAAAGCACAGAGCCCTGCAGTACCCCATAGAGTAGGGAGATTGGGTCCGAAGAAAAATCTCCAGATACCACTCTCTGAGACCTACTCCAGAGGAAAGTTTGGAACCAACTGAGAACTGTACCACACAGTCCACAGAAAAACTGCAGGCACTCTAGCAGCACCCTATGGTCCACAGTGTCAAATGTTGCAGAGAGATCGAGGAGGATCAAGATGGAATGGGACCTCCATTCTCTCGCTATTAGGATATCATTGAGCACCTGCACTAATGCCATCTCGGTGCTATGTCTCTTCTGAAAATCTGGACTGGAGAGGATCATAAATGTCATGGGTGGTCAGATATACCTCAAGCTGTAGGCTGACCACTTTCTCAATAACCTCCCTGACAAAAGGAAGGTTAGAGACTGACGTGTAGTTAGTGAGACGGTCCGAGTCAAGAGCTGGTTTCTTGAGTACAGAAGGCACCATGGCCTCCTTTAAGGAGTTCAGAAACATTCCTGACCCCAACAAACAACAGAAAATCTCAGCAAGAACCAGGTCGATGATCTTAACATACCCCATTAGGAGGTGGGTGGGGCCTGGGTCCAAACTACAGTAGGTCAGCTGCAGGTCTTTGAATATCTGCATGACATCCCCCATCTCCAGCTGGTCAAAGTCAGACTAGATAAACCGAGGAGCAACAACCTCCCCCCAACCATCGCAACTCCCAGTAGAGCGTGCTGCATGGATTTCAGTTCTGATATTGTCAACCTTATCTTCAAAGAATGGAGCAAACTCATCACACTTCTTATGTTTCTATGTAAGAATTGGGCATTGTTACTGCCTTGATCAGTGAGGATTTCCTTTGGTATTCTTACACTGCTGAATACTTTGGTTAATTCTTCCACAATCTTAGGGGCAGTAACTGTGCATAAGGGAACAGCATCAGGATATTTTGTAAAATAATCCCCTATTACAAGAATGAATCTGTTCCCTTTGGCACTTTTTTCTAATGGACCAACTATATCTAATGCAATTCATTCAAAGGACATATCTATCACTGGCAAGGGGAGTTAGGGAACCTTTTCACACTTAGTGACTGAGGAAACCATCAGACAGTCAGGGTAGGCCCAACAGTATTCAGCAACTTGGTTATAGATGCCTAGCCAATAAATGCAAAGCAAGAGTCTGGAAAAAGTCCTCTGTCTCTGCCTTCATAACCTACCTATGGCAGATCATGAGCAAAATAAATATGTTTTTCCTGATACTTCTATTGTGCTATAATAACATAGAAACTTAGAATTTGACTGCAGATAAAGACTGCTTGGCCCACCTTCTCTACCCATTAGCTGTTTGTTTTACCTTTTGTCCACTCTTTCCTTCCACATGACAGTGGTACAGAATATTATCATGAAACTCATAACAAGTGCCTTACACCACATGGTCACTGACCACCTGTTGGAAAAAAAGAGGTTAAGGTTGCATCATCACGTTGTTCTTGCCCAATATCCTTACACCCCAAAGTTTCTATATCCTGTTCAGTTCTCTTAGGCTGATCTTGACCAAGTAATTTACTGGATGCCCACAGCCTTATTTCTCTCTTTCTTACTTTTTTGGATTCTCTGCCCTTGCCAGGATGACCAATAACATCCACATCAGGAAAAAGGAAAAATGGTTCAGTCACTTTCTTGGCCTTAGCCCTTGTAACTACTGCAGCAGAAATTTCAACTTTTAGTTTGTTATGAACCAAGTTACCAAAGCCAGAAAAATCTTTTCCCAACACAACAGGAACTAGTAGAGTAGGGACAACTCCTACAGTTACCATATGCATTTCCCCTACTGCTTATATTTCTGTCTGGGAAGTCCCATAGATTTTTGTGTCTCCATGGACATATTTCACAATGGTAGGGCCATTTTATACTGCTCCTGTCTGTTAGTAAATTGGCCTTTACCATGGCCTTATGACTACCAGTCTATTAAACCAACTACTGCCTTTACTCCCAAATCCACTTCTGTAGTACAGTGGTGACCACCAGGATGAAACCCAGTTCTGCAGAATTTTGCAGCACTCTGCAGAATGCTGCAGTAGACCTACTGAACAAAGAAATGTAATTTCATTGGTAATTTGTCTCTTTTGTCATTCAGGAAAATGAGACACTTCCAGGATGAAGCTAATGGCACAGTTTTCTGCATGACAAAAGGTACTAATTACCACTGAAATTACATTGCTTTATTCAGTAGGTCAGCTGCAGCATATTGCAGAGTGCTTTAAAAGTGGGTTTCATCCTGGGGATGCACTGTATATACTCTCATGTTAGCAAGGGCAAGATGTACAGTACTTTTTTACTTTCTTTTTTGTGCATTTTTGGGCTATATGTCCCATATCCTGACAATACCAACAAATAAGATTCTCAGGGAGTGTTTTAGGGACGGTAGCAGAAGATCCAGAGTCAGATTTATGAGCTACTTTAGGGGATTTGTTATCAGAAGGAAAAGGTCTTACCATATCAATACCATCAGTTTTTGTCAATGAACAAGAACCACTATACCCTCGTACATGTTGTTGGGCATGCAGGTAGTCTTCCACCGGTGCAATAACCTTTTCTCCATTTTCAGGGTGTTGTTCTCATACCCAATTGATGTCTGAGGGAAGGATATGGATAAACTGATCAATAACCATTAGTTCTGCCAACAGGTTCACTGCCTTTTGCTCGAGTTAGGACCATCTACAGAAGTTTTCCTTTAGGCAGGTATATACTTCTTGTGGTGAATCCGCTTGTTGTTTCTTCATGGTCTGAAATTTGACCTGATAGGTCTCTCTGGAGATATCATATCTCTGGAGAATTTCTTTTATGATCAGTTGATATTGATTGGCATCCTGGACGTTCATGTGGGTGCAGGCCAGTTGTGCCCTTCCTGTAAGGTATGGTGCTAGCCTTAGCACCCATTCAGCCTGAGGCCACTGGCATGCCATAGCAACTCACTCAAACATAGTCAAGTTGGCCTCAACATTATCTTCAGGGTTCAATTTTGTGAGCTTAATGTCTTTTTTTTTTAATTGATTGGGCTGATGGGAAGAGTGAGGATTACCAGGTGCAACTGGATATGATGATCCCCGGGGACTGGAAACAATCTCTTTTAAGGCCTCCAAAGCTTCTGTGAGTCGAGTTTCCAGGAGGGCTTGCCATATGGCTAACCACTGTAACAGTTCAGAGATGTCATGGGGAGGGTCATCTGCCATTTTCTCTCCTGTCTCAAACTGTCCACTCCACAGAGGGTCTGTCTTTAGCAAAGGCTCATGTATAGGCTTCTCCTTATGTCTCACCATGCTTTGTTGTCATACATCCAGTGTTCTCAAGCTTAAACATGCAACTTTTTGTCTATGGTTCCAGCACCACTTCTAGTGCTTCACTGGTCCAACTATCTCAGGTACCAGCAGTCCCATTCCTGACATTAAACTGTGACTGGTTATGGGTAGAATGAGCCAAGACATGAATGATGAAGTGCATAAAAGACATTTATTTTTATTTTATTTAAGTCTTTGGTAACCAGTTAAGTGCACTGATCCAGGGCACCATTTTCAGGCACAACCCGTGCCACACAGGCATCAGTTACAGAGGTAGTGACAAGTTATACAATGACTACAAGCCGGGTATATATACAGACATCATTGGTGAGCAAAGTGGATATACATACATCATTGGTGAACAAAGAAATTGACATAGGAAAGTAAAATTAATGAGAGGCTGAATAAAACAATCAGTACATCATGATAAGCAACAATTATTATGCAATTATTTATAAAGGATAAGTGGCCAGTGCAAATTAATGCATGATGTAAAACAAACAAACTAAAAAAGACATACAAGACAATAGCCAAGTGGGAGAGCCCAAGAAGCAGGCAGTGAGGGATGTAAGACAGGAGTCCAAAGAAATGAAAGAGGGCAGGGGAGGCTAAAGCAGCCCAAGAGGGAAAAGTCAGAAAGGTAGGGGGGAGGGTTATCTAAGCTAGCAACAGTATGTGGCCTCATCAAGCTGCCAGGATTTGAGATATGTCTTGAAAGTGGCATGGGAGTCCAGAGAGTGGATGGGCATGGGGATTCTGTTACACACAGTGGGAGCAGCAACAGATAACTGTCTGCTACCTATAGACAAGGAGACTTTTGTGATATCCATGGGGGGACTGAGGATGCACGCAGACACCTTGAGGGAGTTCTGGTCTTGAGAAGAGACATATAAAGGGAGGCTTCATCATGCCTGATGGCACAGGAGGCAGCCAAGCCTGTAATCCAATCGACAGTGTAGTGGGAGCCAGCCAAGAGTCTGGTAGAGGTGGCAGCCATGAGTGAAATATGATGCCAGGAGAGTGAAATTACATATGTTGTTGTCCATGGAGCAGAGGCACACATGCAAGGCTGAGGATATGTGTGAGTAAATAGGGGACCAGTAGTCAATCAAGGGTAGCAGGCTGCCTAGGGCAATGGCTAAATGGGCTTCCCTGGTGAGGAGTGACTTTATCCAATAAGCCGCACCAAGTTTCTGGTTAATATGAAGGATAACAGAGGAGATATGATCAGAAAAGGGGAGAGACATCTCCAGAATAACTCCCAGTTATCTGGAAGTTAGTACATTTTCGAGTACAGTGTTGTCCAGTAAGACTACTGAGAGGACAAATTTAAGTTATGCCTGCCATTTTATTGGCAAAAAAATAACAAACTAACAAACATTGTACACTAAACACAAGGAAACTGTACCCTTAAGAAAAGATTGCTTAAAGCAATGCAGTGTACTGACCAATTCCTTCAGGATAAACACTCTTCAGGGATAATGCTGGCATAACATTATTCCTGGAATACCAGTGAGAGAAGCTTCAGATAGCTTTTAAGCAGGACAGCAGCAGTTGTCTGTGTCAGCATCCCTGCAACAACTGACCTTCTCTCGTTTTCTTCTCATTCACTCTCCTTCTCCCTTCCAGAGTTGCAAAAAGAGGAGCCTTTTATAGCCCTCCCACAGGGACATGTGATTCTTTTCTAATAGCACTTACATATGCAAGTTTAAATTCAAACTCCTCAGTCAACACAATAAATAATGCATACACTCTAAAGCAATTATTATACAAAGGCTACACTTTAAAATGTGGACCATTAGACTTTTTCCTTTCTGGGAAATGAAGAAAAAGGGTTTAACATATGCAAAACCCACCCTAAATTTGCATATGTCCTCCCCCAAGCTGCACCTGCTACTCTTAGTTTTCTCCAACAGTGTTACAAACAAGCTCTGGCAGAGCCACTACAACTGTGAATGCATTAACTAGATAAGGGTGTTTCATGGGCTTAAACATAAACATTTATTTATTTAACAAAAATATCAGATTTACAAACCTTTGAGTCAGAGACTCATTTACAATGGCACCTCGTTGAAACTAATACAAAGACAGCACAGTTAACAAGTCAAAAAACAATGGCTCGGAGAGCAGACAGTTATAACAATCATTCACTGGAGATACCTGGGTAGCAGCAGCTAAACAGATTGCATAGTTTAGGCACACAGGCATCACATCAAGAAGACCAAAGCAGTTCAAACAATATATGATAGCTAAAGCAAATAGACATCAGGAGTCAAAGAGAAGCGCAGATGTTCACATGAAGTCTGTTGCATACACTAACTGAATCAAAGCATAGTACATTGAGAAAGGGCATATGTAAGCAATAAGGCATGACAGGGTATGTGTTATCATGTAATAACGTCACTCTTGGGGTGGGTTGAAGCACGAGGCAAAGCAGAGTATTTATTTATTTATTTATTTGCATGTATTTATTTGATCCACTGAATCAGCAATATTTGCACAAGCTGTGCCCAGTGCAGATTTTACAGCACTGGTCCTGGTCTGGTGATCTGGGTTTTACCCATACCACACTGCATATGGCTTAGTGATATACTGTACAGATGGCTGCAGAGTCTAACCCATTGAAGGCTGAAATTTCAGAAAACCATTATGCTGCAAATACCAAGACTCATTCCCTGCCTCACCCCCAGTCATAATTAATCCTCAACCAAAGTCATGCTTAAATACTGGTGCCTCTACAGCCACACCATTAAGCTTTTAATGCCAACATGCTTCTTCTGCTGCTGTGAGTTAAACTCTTTATTTAAAAGCATTTTGATGAGAAATTTTTGTTTTAGTATATCGATGGTCAGGAAAAATGAATTTGTAATAGAAACCAAACTCCCCATTTATCAGTTCATTGAATCACAATACTGCATGTTATGAATTTTTCAGATTTTATGTGTAGCCTACAGTAAGTCAAACAGAAATTAGACACAAATGCCTACTTATTTGCAAGTGAAGCAAATGTGGTTATTATCATTCAGTTGTAAACACCTATAGTCACAGTCAGGGATTCACATTGCTAGATTCTGGGTAAGTATGACAAGTTTCCTAAATACTGGTACCTTATCCAGCTGTGTTCTGCTTGGGTGTGTGTGCGTGTGTGTGTGTGTGTGTATGTGTGTGTGTGTTTAAACATGTAACTTTCTATAGTATATTGTATAGCACTGTGAATCCTGGCTGCAGTGTTCTTTCTCTGCTGTGCCAAAGCAAGATACAGTAACAAGACACTGGCCTGTTGTAGGGGCTATTAGACATCATACCAAAGGGTACTCTGTGAAGACTAACTTGGAGAAGATGCAATAAAACAAACTTGAATTACATCCCCCAGATCTCATACAACACCCAGGGAAAATTAGAAAAAAAATCCTCTCACAGCCTAGGCAGAAGCAAAACACTGGATTGAAGTGAGAACTCAAAACTGGTAGTAATACATATATTCCTGATTTTAAAATGCAGTTTTCCTTTAAGAAAATTCAGTAGAATATAAACAGTAGCCCAGAACTGCCTGCCTGAGAATGATGTTGGTATATTATTTGGAAAAAGGCAAGGCTGGCTCTCTTGATATGCAATGTCCTGCAAAGTAACACACTGACTGCTCTTAGGATGGTGGTGTCAAATGCTCTGAGGTTCCTAAGGGAACTTGTTATACAGAAAGTACCAGGAAGTGTTTAACTCATTCTACTTCTAATAGCTTTCTATGATGTCTGTACTATCCATTTGTGCAAGTCAACTCCACTTCTCAAACTTAAAAAGAAAAATACACTTCATCACAGATTGTGTTTACCAAGTACTGTGTCCATGATTAAAATAACTTGAACCCATCCCCCAAAAAATGTGCCCTCACATGAGCATGCATGATTTATCTGTAAAGACAATTAATAAAATGTATTTCTAAATGCATTACTAACAGCAATGCTTTCAAGGTTTTGAAACTACTAAAAGACAAACCATATATATATATATATATATATATATACACACACACACACAGATAGAATATGGTAAATACTGTTAATCTGAAAAGCTGAACTTTGTTTTTAGTATATAAATGTTTAAGAAATACCTGAAAGCTGTCTATTTTCCTTAGTTTTTAGACACTTCTCAGTCTTTCCTTTTGAGACACCAGGTGAATCTGATAATCATTTGTTCCAAGGGTTTTTAAGTCAGTTTGAAGACATTTTAAGTATCTTCTGATCTCCTAGTCTTTAACAAAATTCAGGGACTCCACAGACTTGTTGTTCCTTGGTTCACACCCCAAACTAGTAAGTCTTCTTTCAGCATGATAGATCCACCTCATGCCCCTCCCACACCCACAGAACTCCTAAAATCTCAGAGAGAGTGGAACAAAATGCTCTGGGTTGTGAGTGTATTTCTCTTTCTGCTTTTCAAGAAGTTTGTGTAATGCTTGAACTGTTGAGGACTCTCACAGTGTACTGCTGTAGAAGTATACTTTCAAATCAATTATTTTAGGTGAGCCTTTTAAAGTCACTTTGTTTCTTTTTACAATCTTAGTTCCCCAGGAAAGCTACATGAAGTTCTCAATATAGTGTAGCTTATTTTTTAACATTTAAAGAGACAGATACACCAATTTAACATAAAAGACTACTGAAAATAAAAATCCGTTTCTGTCTTCATGTCCAGTCACTAAACCTGAGCATGCACCAGGCTAATCCACAGGAGGGAAAACAGTTATTTAAGCTTTTGACAATGAACAGGTGAACATAACCCAGGGATGGCCAGTGTGTTGGGGGGGGGAACAAACAAGAACAAAAAAAAATACTTGTTTGAACAGTTGCTGCACAGCAAAACAAAGCACAATAATTAACAACATAGAATATTTAACATTTAACATTTACATAATGCTAACATCTTTATTTCATTCTGTGCGAACCAAAGACACTCTTGTCCTGTCTTTTATGGATAAAATCTCCATCACCATCACACTTTGGCAAAAAAATATGGACTGTCTTGGACCCACTGACGTTTTTTTGAAGGAGAAGGGGAAGGGAAAGGGGAAGAAGGAGGAGGCAAAGAAGGAGAACAAGAAACAGGAGGAGAAGGAGAAGAAAAGAAGAAGAAGAAGGAGAAGGTGATGAAGATCAGGAAGAAGAAGAAGAAGTAGAAGAAGTTGAAGAAGCAGAATAACTACTGTCTCAGCTGTGATGTGAAGAACATTTATATGTCCTTGTACTCTGATCGAAGTCTGGACCCACCAATGCTATTTTTGTTTTATTTTTTGTGCTCATTGTGTTCATTCAAGTAATTCTGGCCTTACATTACTTGTTGCCATTATCATATCATGCCTCATGCATCAAGCAGACTCTATTTACAAAATATGTGTACCCCAGGCACAATGGAAGAAACTGTTTCACAAAGAGGACCAAAGTGTCAGTATGTTTCATATTCATTCAGGTAGCATATTTGAAATTAAAGTTAAGAGCCTATGGCCGGACTGGATGGGCCTAGCGGTCCTTATCTGCTGACAATTTCTATGTTTTCTAAGAATGCTGACTTTCAGTAATGTCAAACACTCAGTGTTGGCTGGTGGCAAGCAGGATCTTGTGTCAGTAATAACATTGCCAACTGAATTAAACAATCATTCTGAATAACTGTTAGAAGGAGTGCAATTCATGTACTTCACAGGAATTTCTACTAAAGCAAGCCATATATTTTGATTGGATTTCCAATATTTCAAAAGATCTGCATTCCAGTCAATATTTGGCTCTGCCAGGTACATTTCAACAAACGTCTGTACCTGGACTGTGTTAGAATAAGTGGATGTAGAAGTTAGAATGACATCCTGCAAGTGACTCCAGAGACCTGAAGAGGAACTGCAACTGTGGGCCATTGCAATTTTTTGATGGTAGTGAAGAAGACCATGGTGCAGTGGCCAAAGAAAAATAAGAGAGAGAAAAAAAAACTACTGCAACACCAGGGGAGTTGCTGCCTGATGGTGTGCTGTGTTTGTTTACTTACTTTATTTAAAAAAAAATTGGTATCCAGTTGAGGCACGATGAGCCGAGGCTCATTTGAAGGTGTGGACCGGTGACTAAGAAGTTGTAAAGGAGATTGTTCTGAATATGATTCTGTGCTCTGTTCCATGACAGCATGGATTTCATCAATTATTTCTTGTCTATTTATGTAAAAATAAGTGTCATCAAGGGTGTGGCTAAACACCCACAGGATGGATGCCTAATCATTTAGCTCTATAAATTCCTTTCATCAATCTGCCCTAGTCCATCCCAGCTAGTACCTTACTTGTCAGAGTCATCTAGTCCATCGGGGTTGCTTAAGCAGAGAATCTGAGTCCAAAATCTTGAAATTTGATTGAGAGGTGGCCAAGGTATTGTCTTCTGAAGGATTTTGCTTTCTCATCCTGTCAGTCAGATCGAGGGGACAAGGTGGCAAAGGAGGAAAACGTCTTCACTTCACTATCCCTAGGTGAAATAAAAGGGATGTTTGAGCACCTCCTCTGTCAAATAAATAAGCTGGACATTGCTGCTAAGAGGAATAATGATGACAATGTCTCAGTTAGGGATTGCCTGAATGTGGCAGTGGAACAACTTGCCTATACCGCAGACAACACTGAGCACCTCACAGACTCACCTGAGAGACCATGACAGAGCGATCTGCATGCTGTGGGATAAAGTCAAGGACCTCGAGAATCATACTTTCCAGAACAAGCTCCACTTGGTGGGGTTTCAAGAAGGGTGTAAGGGTGAAAGCTCAAATTCCTTACTACAACAGGCACTACATGAACTGTTTGGTCTGTACTGCACTCCTGATGCAGAGATTGACTTGTTGCACCTGTCCTTAGCCCTCCCAAACCTGCAGAGAGGTCTCATCCATTACTTATATGGTTCCTTTGATTCACAAAGGGAAAATCATTCAATGGGGCACTCAGAAGGGATCCATCTCATGGCATGCTACTATATATTAAAATATTCCTGGACTTTTCAATAGAACTTTCTAACCGCAGGAAGGCCAATACCACTTCCCACAAAGCCCTCCTGGAAGAGGTGGTTCCTTATCACCTACACTACCCTGCAGTCCTGAGAATTGTGAGAAATTGTATATTATAGCAATTTGATACTCCAGAGGCAGCAGACACCTATATTACCAAATGTGGTCACACATTGACTGTAATAAATTCAGGAGTAACAACTGCCTTAGCGAAACAAAGTACAATTTCAGGATATGGACACCACTCCACCATCTGATACAGTAAATTCCCAAACCAAGCAGTTTGGCCCACCCATGTGTTCCTCTCATGAGGAGGATGATCCCTGGTGCTAGACCACTGTACAGAAAAGACAGACTAAGAAGCAGAAAGCTGGAAAGAAGTGTTCTTCCAGGCCTCGGTGCTAAAGTTGCAGGAGAAGCAAGGACTCCCCACCTTTGCCACTGAAGTACTCAGCACTGCTGGTGGAAAACATATTTGCTCCCTTACTCAATGTACCTCAGAATGAAAAACAACAAAAAAAGTCTCCCTCCCACACTTATTGATGCTCACTACTGACCCGATGGTGAGAACCAAGTCCAGGGTTGATGTGGTCAGCCTTATTTCTGTGGTCACCAGTCTACCAGCAGGTGAATCCTCAGGCTCAGATTAACTGCGGACATCAAATATGGCCCCAACCTCAATTTCCTTGAACTCCTCTTCTAACAAGTCTGAACCAGCCTGGAAAAATGACTGCAGTGCGTGTTTATACTATTACTGATACTCTATTCTGCTGTCCGGTTGACCTATCAGGACTCCCAAGTAATTAAGGAGATAAACCCTCTTAAAGTGGAAAGTTCAGGACTGCATTAAATTGTTTAAGAAATGTACTCCCTATTTTAAAGCAGGGCATGCTTCTTGTAACATGACGTGTAGAGATGCAATGAAATTTAATTTCGCTGGTCAGATTGCTGTGAAATTGTGAATTTCATTGCACAAAATATTTTGCTAAATTCACACATTCTGTGAAATATTTTGCAGGTGTGAAATGCAGAATTTCCCTCATGAATGGTGGAATTGCACCTCAGACTGGTGAAATTCCTCTATTCACGAGTGAAATTCTGCATTTTGCAGCCAGAATTTTGCATTGCATCACTAAATATTTCACAAAATGCACGAAATTTGCTAAATATTTCAAGTAACAAAATTTGCAGATTTTGTACATCTCTAAACATGTGGGTGAGGGTGATAATGTGGGAATAGGGAAGGAGCATAATATAATGTACAAGAGGCCTCAGATAGTCTTCCACAAACTACTAGTCTCTTCTGATTCACTCCAGAATGAAGGTAGACTTCACATATACGGTTCCATTTATGTTGTCCCAGTGGTCTTACTTAGCGTGATAGTACCTAACAACAGTACAAGATGGATCCACTCCACCACCCGCAATCAGGTATTATAAAGGCTGAATCAGATCCCTGTGTGGTATATTTCATTTCTCAATTCTATGTGAGTTATCTCTCCTGCCCCTACATCACAGGGTTAGGAGTCATTGGGTGAAGTGGGCAGAGATGATTAACAGCAGAAGAGTTGACTTCTTCCTGAGCCTAACAGCGCATAGAAATTCTCTCAAGCTAGGACCTTCATCAGCATGCACACATTTGTGAAGACTTAACCTAACATGGTGGAGCCCAAGTTTGGCTTGAATAATAACAAACTCATATTGCCGTGGACTGTGGTATTATGAACTGGAGGAAGGTGGCAGTATTACTCTAAACAACAAATAACATTGCACATAGAAAAATGTGTATGAGGATCCACCTGACTAAGCTCCAACATTCTTCACTCATTCATAGATAGATAGATAGATAGATAGATAGATAGATAGATAGATATATCACTTGGCAAAATGCAGTTAGCTGTGTCTAGGGCAGGTGATGCACCCATGCTGAGGGGCTGTACAAGCTGGAACCAGTTTTTGATGCCTTAATGTAACTTAGCACATCATCTAAAGGACTGGGTACATGGTAGGCATTGGATGTCAGTTTCCTTAGGTGTCAGGAAGGTGATTTCCTGACAGAAAGCCAAAAGCGTGGCCCAGCAAACCAATGGTTATATATCTGTTGGGCTCAGTGGTCCACAACAGGGCTCCCATGAAGGTATCTGGCCCTCATTGTACTTACTGCTAATGTAAGTTTCATACAGAGCAAGCAACAGAGGCAGAATAAATGTGACAGGCCACAACAGCAGTATATCACTGCATTCCAGACTTCGGGAGCTATAGATTGCTCCCCCAAGCCAGGACTCAAGCCACAAGGCCTATGGATCACTTTCAACATTAATGAGTGGCTTTTCACAGAGGGGAATTGAGAATGCTCAGTACTGATAAGGAATTGCATGAATGGGCCAGGTTCTGATGCCCCCCCCGATCATCTACTCTGACAGCCTGACAACCTTCACAATGCCAGTACCACAGAGGGATGGGGTGAGGGTTCTTTCTATGAACAATGCCAGTGGACAGAGCAAGTTCCACCTCCCCACAGGTGCATCTGCTTCACCTGTCCTACCACTCTCTCCTCCCTTTTATATTTGGAGATTGTCGAGTGCTACAGAACCATCCTACTCACACATCTCTATATGACAGATTATGTACAAGTACATAGGAGCAAGCAATTCTCCTATGCTTAACTACCTCTAGGTTTGCAAGACCAGGGGCACATGGAGCTATAACTATTGAGGGTAGGGCAGCTGGGTACAACTTCTGTGGGCAAAGCGCAGAGTTGACATTGCTTAATCATCAGTCATAGACACTTGGGCTATCTGTCTGTAGCCCGTGTTCTTTGTACCTGGAGGGTTATGAGGTTTGGGACTGAGATATATAAGGGATATGGACAGGGGAGTGGGTGAGGGACTGGTGGAGTTTGCAGTTGGACTGCTTACTGCTACGTGACCCAAATTTTGCACAATGTGCAAGGGACACTACCAAAACCTTCCTGTAAAGAAATAACAGACACCTCATAATCAATGTTATGGGTGGCATACAAGGTCACTATGCATGGCAAAATTATTATTTGTGCCATCCATTGATGCAAAAAAAAATGGGGAGAAAACTCCAAGCCCTGGAAGCTGAACTGATTTCTATAGAAACCTTGTACAAATAGCAATATCTCTCCCATTCACAAGAGACACTGACACACCTCACAGACACCAAAATGCACTTGAATGAATTGCTAACCAGGAAGGCTAAACTAGACCTATTTCATCTGCAACATGCATATTGGGAGGTTGTGGATAAAGTGGGCCTATGTCTTTCAAATTGCATAAAAATGAAGCAGGCATACTGGACAAAATAGCTCTATAGTTGCACATCTAAAATATATCACATCACTCTTCAACAACAAAAATTGCCGAAGTTGACTATATCAATTAAAGCATTACATTTTTTGAGGGACTTCTCTAAAACAAACAAGCAAACAAACAAAAAAATATATTATGTTAGGTTAATGCATAGCAGCCATGTTGGCTCTGACCAGCTTTTGTTTAGATCAGGGGTTTCATAAAGGGGAAAGTCTTCTCAATCTATTTTCTGTATATCCATGTAGTTTATAGGCATGGACAATGATTCTCTATCTTGCATCCCTCCAGTTTTATCCTAACTTAAATATAAATCAGGTTGCTTCACTCTGTTTTGCCCTGGTGAGAAAACCTGTTTGTCTCCATTGCAAAGATCAAGACCCAACTCATGCAAGGCATCATGGGAGATGATGATGCATACTATCACAAGCCAGCGGAAGTTATACTCTCATTCAGTTTTCTTACAGGTCTTGTGAAGTCCATATATTCTCTAAAAGCATTTTTTCTAACTCAGATACCTTTTAAACTACAGAAAACAGAAGAGCACTTACTATGCCTTGAAAGGTTTCATGGCCAGCATAAGACAAGAACATAGGGACTGCAGAGGACAGCAACAACACTGAATAATACAGTATACTGCAGGCTTTAACAATAAAACATTCCAGGATGCCTTACATGAGTCAGGTCATGACCTTTGCATTGGAGTGAAGCAGATTTTCACAGTAATGGAGAACAGAGTATTTAAATTAGAATTAAATTAAGGGGATGTAAGGGGGGAATAATTGTTCATGCCTACAAAGTACACAGGTATTGGATTTTATGGGATTATGACTGTATTGCGTTTTCCCCCTATTCCTATTGGACCAGACTGTGGTAGGATCCTTAATGTATATCAATTGCTCCTTGCATGGCATGTCTTGCCATTTACTTTTCTAATCTTTTGCATGAGAATACAATCTGTATCATTTTTCTCTTACAAAAGCAATAAACAGAAAGTACAAAAAAAAGAAAATAGATTGAATGGACTTTCTCTTTAAACCTTCTTTGTGACTGGTAATGTTGTTCCTTAATTTTTTCTCCATGGCCCTCCCTCCCTCCTGCCTGCTCATTCTCTCTCTCTCTCTCTTCTTGTCCATGCAGCTCACTACTGCCTTTCTCTGCACATTGTGCACTGTGAAACATGGTTATATACCCGGTGAACCTGGTGTCACATGGCATTCATTGCTACCATATTTCTCATTGGATGCCACTGGCCATTTCTACTGATGCTTTACAAGGAGTGTAGCATGCCCACAGCATCTCGAGTTTCAAGACTTTCTCTAGCCAGCTAACATGCCACCCATCCACTGACTCAACTCTCACCCTATCACAGCACAGAGGTTGAGATCATCTCCTCCACCACCAGTTACCAGTGAGCCACTGGAGATGGGGAAAATGAGCAGTATGAGGAGGGGGAAGAACTGGAACTGGCTGAGGCATACTTTAGCACTTGCCCATGAACTCAGAACCAGACTCATTCAGCTATTTATCTGAGCCCATGGCTAAGCACTGGGTCTGGGGGGTTGGGGGTCTGTTTCCTGTCAGAACAGTCTAGCCAGCCCTTGTGGCTTGCCAACTACTGATGTATTATATGTGTGTACTTCTACAAAATGTGCTGCATCTTGATGTCAAAGTGTCAAAATATCAAAGGGAAGTTTACTTCCTTCAAGTGTACCTTGCTGGTGTCCAGAATGCCAGTTTTTGTCATGTTCATGGAAACATAGATGTTTTGGACCAAAAATGACCACTTGACTCATCTAGTTTGCCCAGATGGTCCCTGCCTACTCTGTCTCCGCAGAGTCTAACTGATCTCTGGTGATGTTCCCTCCTCCATGCACATTTCTTAATGTTCATCTATGATTATCTCATTAATGCTTGAAACTCCGTACTATTTTCACCTCCACCATTTCCACTGACAGTTTATTCCAACTGTCCACCACTCTTTCAGTGAAGTAATACTTTTCATATCCCTCTTAAATGTCTGCCTCTTCCAGCTTCATTGTATGCCCTTTGGTTCTGGTGCTCTCTTTTATTTTAAAGATGCTCCGCTCCTGCACCCTGTTCATCCCCGTGAGGTACTTGTAGGTCTCTACCATATCCCATCTCACTTTCTTTCCTTTTAGGGTGTACATGTTGAGATCCCTCAGTTTCTTCTCATAGAGATTTTAGTGCAACTTCTGCACCATTTTAGTTGCCCTCTGCTGCATTTCCTCCACCCTGTCTATGTCCTTTCTGAAGTGCAATCTCCAGAACTGGATTCAATACTACAGATGGGGTCTCACCAGCAAGCAATAGTGGCAACACCACATCCCTTCTCCTGCCAAATATATCTCTCCCTATGTATCCCAACATCCCTCTGGCCCAATTGACTGTTTGGTCACACTGCCCCACCACTTTAAGGTCATCAGCTATAATAAACCCAAGGTCCCTTGCTAGCTTAATGACTCTGCCCATCATATACTCAGTGCATGAGCTCCCATACCCTAGGTGAATTATTTTGCAATTTTTAGTATTGCATCCCATCTGCCATGCTCATTACCACTCCTTGAGTTTCTCAAGACCTCTGTGCATTCTTTCCACACTTTCCTTATTTTCCACCCTATTACAGATTGTCATGTCATCTGCAAAAAGGTGTACCCTCCCTTTCAGTTCATCTGCAATGTCACTTATGAAGACACTGAAGAGCACTGGTTCCAGTACTGAGCCCTGTGACACCTCAGTGGTCACTCTCCCACCATTAGCGTGACTGCCATCAACCACCATCCTCTGCTGCCTATCCATTAATCTCTTAATATCCCAAATCACCACTTTGGATCCCACTCCTGTTCTACTCAATTTCTTGATCAGCTTCCTGTGCAGCAGATTGTTGAAGGCCTTGCTAAAGTCCAGATAGGACACATTCACTGCCCTCCTCTGATCTATTGCCCTCTATACAAAAGTGGAAACAGGGAGGAAGTGGGGAACTACAGACTGATCAGCCTGAACTCAGTAGTGGGAAAGGTCATGGAAACACTACTAAAAGAAAGAATAGTAGAACACCTGGTTGTCAGCGGTCTATATGACCCAAGGCAGCATGACTTTATGGGAGGGGGGATGTGCCAGACTAACTTCACTGAATTCTTCAACTGGGTAACCATGGAGGTGGATCAGGAGGGGCAGTGGATGTGGCCAACCTGGATTTCAGCATGGCCTTTGACATTGTGCTGCATTGAAGGCTGTTAAACAAGTTGGGGAACACAGGGTAGGAAAGAAGATAGTAAAGTGGGTGGAGAACTGCCTCGATTATAGGACCCAGAGGGTGGTGGTAAATGGCATTCACTCTGCAGAGGGTAAAGTGACAAGTGGGGTACCACAGGGATCAGTGCTGGGTCCAGTCCTCTTCAATGTCTTTATCAGTGATATTGCAGAAGGTCTAGAAGGGAACATTTGTCTGTTCAGTCATGGCACTAAGTCAAACAACAGAGTGGACACAGCAGGGGGAGTGGATGGAGTGAGGGGAGATCTAAGGATGCTGGAGGATTGAACAAGGGATTGGCATCTAGGTTTCAGTGCAAAAAAAGTGCAAGATAAAGCACATAGGACACAAAAACCCAGGAGCTGCATATCAACTGTGGGGGGGGGGGGATGGAGGAGACATAGCATGCTCCAAGCAAGAAAATACCTGGGGGTGATCATCTCTGATGACCTCAAGGTGGGCATGCAGTGTGACATGGTGGCAGGAAAGGCAAACAGGATCCTGGGATGCATAGGCAGGGAAATCACCAGCAGAAAAAGGGAGGTAATAATTCCACTCTACAGGACATTAGTGAGGCCACACCTCGAATACTGTGTCCAGTTATATAGGCCTCATGTACATAGTGACATAGATAGTGTTGAGGTGGTTCAGAGGAGAGCAACCAAAATGGTGCAGGGGCTACATTGCAAGCCCTATGAGGATAGGCTGAGGGAATTTAATATGTACCCCTTGGAGGAAAGGAGGGAGATATGATTGAGACATTTAAGTACAGTACCTCACAGGGAAGAAAAAAGTACAAAGCCGGCCCATTGGCACAGATGGCTGAGGTGCTGTATGCCTTACCTCACCCCATGCTGGTGACCCGGGTTCTGAAACAAGCCAGAGTCAGTGGGGAGCTGGCCGGGGGGAGGGAGGGGGCAGGATCAAACAGCCAATGGCAGCTCTCATCTCCTGGGGAGGCTATCTGTTACCTCCTCCCTCCAGAGTTGCTCTGCAATGAGCTTTAAGTCCAATGGGCAGCATAGGTGGGTGGGGGTGGAAAGTAATGGGAGGGTGCCTTGGAGATGCGGCGAGCATATTCCTCCACACTCATGTGCATGACTGAGGCATGGAGGGGCCAAAACAGGGAAATATCGGGGCATAAATAAAAATCTAAATAGAGAAAAAAAGAATTGAAAGTACAGGAGAATATTATAGTCCAAAGAAAAAGATGCTCAAGGATGGGGTGCACAAAATGAAACTGGAGGGAGGGAGGTTCAGAGGGAACATGAGGAAGTACTTCTTCACAGAGAGGGTGTTGGACAAGTGGAACAGCCTGCCAGCGGATGTGGTGGGGGCAGAAACAAGTTCAGGTTTTAAACATACTTGAGATAGGCATAGAGGATTGCTGGTAGTCGGGGGGGAAGGGTACACCCTAATGCCAGCAGTGCATGATAGCACACAGTTGTCAGTGGTAATGGCACAGACCAAAAGCTCTTATCTGCCCACAATCTCTATGTTTCTATGTTATTCAAAAAACTCAATCAAATTAATCTGAAATGACCTCCTCCTCCACCATGAATCCATGCTGTCTTTGGTCTTGCAGCCCACTGCATTCAAGATACTATACCAACCTTATTTTAACAATGTTACAATTAATTTCCCCATCACTGAAGTGAGGCTGACTGGCCTATCATTACTAGTCTCTTCCCTGTTGCCTCTGTTACATAGAGGGACAACGTCTACTCTTCTTCTTTCCTTCAAAACCATGCCTGATTCCAGTGAGCTGTTAAATAAGACCATCAGCAGGGCAGCCAGCACCTTTTGAGCTCATTCAGTACCCTGGGGTGTATCCTGTTCAGTCCCATAGTCTTGTCCACTTTCAAAGCTGCAAGTCCCTTCAGGACTCTTTCTTCTGAAAATGGTCTTGAGTCTGCCTTCCTTCCCCCTTATTTCCTGCTTAACCATGGTGATCCATCTACCTCCTATCATTGTAAAGACTGAGCAGAAACACCTTGTTCAAGATGTTTGCTTTTTCTTGGTCTTTTCTCTGTGAATTCACCTTCATCAACCCAGCTTATCCTCACTGTCTTCTCTTCTTTTCCTCTTCTCACTTATTTGTCTGAAGTAAGTCTTATCCCCATTTGCTGCCCCTCCAGCTATCTTTTCATCTGTCAGCACTTTAGCTCCACTCTCTGTATTGCCTGCTTCCCTCTGTTTTACCTGGTGCACATCCCTGTCTTTCTCCCTCTGTTTCTTTATATGGTACCTCCTGAATGCCACCCTTTTGCTTTACCCCTGAGGCCACTTTCCTGGAGTATAATAATAGTTACTTTTTACTTTTGCTTTTACTCATATCTTTCATGCAGAGGATGGTTGCCTTGATTATGCCACCCTTATTTTCTCCACTGTTCCTCTACCCCTCTCTTGCACTCCCACTCCCTAGGAAGTTTCTGAGGTAGTCTCCCATTTCCTTAAAATCCACCCTCATCCTTGTGTGGTTTGCCTCTGCTCCTGTCTCAATGTTAAACAACACTGCACAGTGATCACTGGTATCCACTGTGATGTCTGTAATGCTATCCCTGGTTGTAAGTACCAGGTCCAGAACTGCCCTGTCCCTAGTGGGTTTGTAGACTATCTGCCTGAGAAAAGCCCCTAGTAGGATTTAAAGGATGGCCCTTCTCCTTGCTAATGTTGCAGCTGGAAGGCTCCAATCCACATCTGGCAGATTGAAGTCACCAATTTGCAGTACCACCCCCTTACTTGTCATCCTGGTGATGTCCTTCTCAAGTGCTTTATCCAACCCCTATCACTGTGCTGAAGACTTTATAGCACCCCTGTATGAGTGACAGCTTCAGCACATGTCTCCAGGATGACCTACAGTACCTTCAGTCATTCATTTTTCTCTGGGTACCCATACACTTCCATAGCCCTGATTCACTTCCTCACAGACAGTACAACCCCTCCTCCCCTACAGTCTTTCCTGTCTGTACTGAACTGATAGCAGCATGGCATGGCCACATCTGAGTCTTTGCTGTCAGTGCACCATGACTCCATTTTGGCCACCATATCTAGGCTACCTACTCTATGATGGCCTCCAGGTGAAGAGTTTTATTTCCCATACTCCATGCACTGGCACACACAGCTCTCCATACCTTACTCCCCTCCCCTATCTGCCTCCTTGCTTTCTCCCCTTGCCTGTTCTGTTTCCTGAATCTCCTATCCTGATTTATACACTGCTTGTCCCCACCCCTGTCTTCCTGCACTCCTGCCCTGGTGAAACATCCTCCCCTTGTGCCCTATCTCCTTATTGTTTCATCACCTGTGGGAGCAATCTTTGCTTCCTTTGGTATTACAGCCTCCCCTTGGCTAGTGTAAATGCTCACCCAAACAGCATTTAAACCTCCCACTGCGGACTGTGACCCCCACTGGGAAGAATGCAGGCCATCTTCACCACTGAGGTTCATAACCTCCCAGGCTGGGCCCCAGACTCCAGTGTAACTGAAGCCTTTCTCCATGCACAATACCATCAGCCAACTGGTAGAAAATATGGTGCAGAGTGCCCTTTCCTCTCCTTGATAGTGTACAGGTAACATCTCATCAAATTCCACTGTGCATGCTACCTGCTCAAGTCCCCTCCCCAGCTCCCCAGCTCTCTGACATTACCCTGCATTACCCCTTCCCTATCCCTTTCCAGGTAACTTGTCCCTAGGTGGACAATGACATGTCTACTGCCTTGGCAATCCTCTGGATCCACTTTCCATCCTTCTAAGCCAAAGCACCAGGGAGGCACTTCACCTCCCTATCCCTTCCTCCCTCTGCTCCCAAGCCTGCTCCCCTTACTATAAAGTTCCTCTCCAGCAGGTCCTTCCTTCTTGGCTGGAGGCCCCTTCCTCCCTCTTTGGGGTCTCTCCTCCCAAAGACCCCTCCTTCCTCCCTTTCTACTGCTGTGGGTGACTTCTCCCAGCCTCTCTGTCCTGCCAGTATGGTGAAGGAATTGTGCAGTGGTAGAGGCAGAGGAGTGTGTTCCCTTCCTATCACCCTGACTCTTCTGGAGTCCACCAAGGTCCAACTGCGCTGTCTCTGCCTAGGCATCTTCTTGGGGAGTGGTGGCAGACTGGTGGTTGCTGGGTGGGACAGAAGGTTCTCTTCAACCTTACCAGTTTGGCCTGAAGTCCAGCAACCTCTTCCCTCAACCCAGAGTGCTGAGTGCAAATGGAGCAGCATCTCAGTCTCCAGAATGTGTCACAAAACACTGTGGCTCCACACTCATTGCACTGCACCACTGCCATGCTCTGTCTTTCTTAACCTTCTTGTCTGTTGTCTGTGTTGCCTGTCAAACCTTTTCTGTACCTTCCTGCATCTATTCTATGTCTTTTTACTTCCTACCATACCTTTTCCATTACCTGTTTGAAATGTATTTGTTACCCTACCCTAGAGAGTGTAAGTCCTATTTTCCCTTTTCAAAACTTCTAGCAGTTGCTACCTTCCAGATGTCTACTACTTCCTACTCATTAGTTGCTATCCTACTACCTATAGCTACTTAATCTTAAGCTACATAGTCCGGTATATCAGTACACAGTACTGTGTGATTTCCTGCCTTGGTCAGGTGTCCCTCCTGCAAAGTCTCCTGAGAACTGCAGGCTATCTGTAGATACCTGCAGATGACTTTAGATGCATGTTCCACTCCTGCACTTTCCTACTCATGCACTGGGATGCAAGCATGGTAGGACATGCTGGGTAAGGCAGTTTTTAAAATGTTCTTGTTAGAAGGCACAAAACCTCTGTCGGCTCCAGCCCCAATCACACACATCATTCATGGGGGTTTCTTAATCTACTCACCCCCAAGATTAATTTCCTGAGCTAGGTTCACCACACTACCTGTTAGAAATTTAAAGACAAGTTTGAAAGTTCCCTAAACACTAAATAAATATCAATTTCATACCCCCTTACACTGCTACTTTACGTATGGAGAGAATATATTTATATATACTGTATTTTGGTGCTTACTCTCCTCTCTGCCAGCAATTCCTGCAGTTCCAGCACTGGGCCCCAGCTAACTACTAATCAATATCAAATGCAAATCTGGCATTATCACATCCTTAGTGATGTGTCACATCCACTCACAACTGCCCTTAAACACCATGCATTCACAAAATTCATGCAAACTCCTTTCTCATTGGTGTGCAATAAAATGTATTTTGTCAATAAGATTTTATTAAATATTTCAAAAACTAACATAACAATAGCACAGTATCATACATATTCAAACACTCCATACTATGACATGTACTTTGAGTGCTATTAATAAGTCATCATCTCCATATACAAAGCAGGTCGAAATATGCAGTATTAAAAACAAAAGTGCAAAGATGCTGTGCAGAGAAACTGACGTTTCACCCACTATGCATGTGAGCTTCTTCAGAGTGAATAACTCATGTAAGGCTAAACTTTTTTTAAACCAAATTACCTTAGCTGTTTTTACATACTATCTGCTTTGAGTCTATACCTTTTTCCTACTACAATACATGTGTGAACACTATCAGGTGTTGCTCATATGTGGATAATTTCAATGTTTATCATGCAGCTAAATTTCAGGAGGGTATCACAAACTTGCAAAATCCCACAGAAAGTTCTGTGTTATTTATTTGCCCTTTGTTCTGTTATTCTCTTGTTGCCTATCTAACAATATTATTCCTGAGTTATGTAACACTATGAGATGGAAGGCACTGAATGTAAAGTATATTCAGCTTACTTTTATGTGTAGATGATGGCTTGTGTCTTGATTTCAGACACATCCTGGTAGCACATATCACTTTACATGTAAGCTGCGAAGTAGGACAGAGAAACAGCAAGAGATACAGTACTGCACATTTATACATGCATAGCCTTCCACATATCTATTGCTGTATCGTTTCTGTACCAATATTCTATTCACTTTATCTGGATGTACTGTTTACAGCAAAATAAGCTGTCTTTTTTAAATCTATACAGTTCAGTGCTTCTGTTGGGAAATACAAGGTTAGAATACATCACAGAACATATGCAACTCAAAACAATCATTTAACCCTGGACTCCTGTAAGTCTGGGTCTCAAAAATACAATAGATTTCTGACTGAGACCTCAGCCAATCAGGTTCCCCCCCCTCCACCTCTGCTATATCTGCCTTGCATTCCCATTTACCGCCTCCTCTCCCTCCCTACTCGCCTCCTCCCTGTTCCCCTCTTCTGACTAACTGTTGCCCACTGTGCTTCCCTTCCCCCTCCTCCTCCTAACCCCTTCAGAGAGTCCATCCCTCCTCCTCCTCCACCATTGAAGCCAGCACTATGAACCTATTGCCAGACTCCAATGTTTTGCTATATATTGCTTCCTTCCTTCCTACTGTCCCGAGACTCCCCCTTGCTGATGGTCCTACTCTACTCTTTGATCCTGTACCCCTTCCTCTTCCCTTCAATTGGTTCTGTACTCTTGGTACTTATTGGGGGTGGCCATCCTGTTCCAGCCACCTTACCCCTCCCCCAATCCTCACTATCTCCCTTCCAAGCCATTGCACTTCTGCCTCCAGTTTCCTCCGCCTGTGACAAATTGGACACCCCCTAAACATCCATCATGTGTTCATCCAAACAGCTGCCCCACATCCATTGCAGCCCACTATTCTACCCATCCTTGTCACACTACAGTCCTCCTTCCCACTGTAAGATAGCAACTCTACAAGACAGCAACTCTAGAGACATAAAATCCAATCCCATAGATATTCAAGCCTTGTTTGCCCTGCTTCATACCCTTACTGTGAGAAAATTCTCCCCTCCTCCTTTGATGATGGTAGCTACTTCTTGGAGGAGTCCAGGTAGCCTATTTAATCAATGGAGGAAGTGCAGGGTGGGAGGCTTGGAATTTGCCTTCAGATTAGCACCAAGCACCAAAACAGCTCATTTAAGAAAACTCAAAAGTAAATGTACTTCCCCTTCTTGGCCTCTTCCTCTATCCCAGCTCAGTTCTTCTCCTTGTCAGACCAGCAGCCAGCAGCTTACACCTGAGCTGAAAACAAAGAATCAGACTTTCCCCACAGAACTAATAGCAACCCCCTGGCTCCACAGTTATATTCATGACCTTATTCTGTTTAGTGTCTACTTATACCTTATATGCTATCTCCCTTTTTTGGTTTGCCCTTACCCTCCTAGAATAGGATTGTTATGCCCTGTTCAGTTACAGGAAGCTGCAAAGCACTATGGGACCTGCCCTACATAAAGAGGATGAGCCTAGGGGTGGGTGGGTATAGGGGAGGGAGGTTGGGAAACTCTCTTCACTCCTCTATAGAAATAATAAAATCACAGAGCTCTGTAGCCAAACTCAATATTTTACCCATTCCCTAATGGTATCCTCCAACTAATAGAACCAGAAAGGCATACTCTGTTCTATAGAAAACAATGCCATCCCCTTTACCCAGTGCCAACAGATGAAACATAAATGATTTAATTGACCTGTTAGCTCTGATCTAACAGAGCCACCCTGTTTCCCTGATGTAAGCAAACAGTTACCCCAATTGGGAGAAGAGAAAAAAATATATATAAATATCTGTCTGAATCAACCCCTCTGCTCTGCACTAACAGAGCACCAGCAACAATGCCTCAACTAAGCACCTGTAAAGGAAAAACAAATAGAAGTCTTAAACAGCACCCTTGGCTCTGTACTACCAGAACACCCCTAGTTTCATCTGATTTAAGCAAAATTATAGAAAATGAGGCACCTCCCTGCCACTCCACCGGAGTCCACTGGAACCGAGCTAAGCATCCAGTAATCCTGCCATTCCCCACACAGCAAAATTCCCCACTCCTGGTGGCTTCTTCCCCGAAGTGAGGCCATGACTGCTACATTAGACAACGATTAGAAGTAATAACCTTTAAGTATCTAGGAGTTCAAATTAACAATATGTTCATGTTTAGTGAACATATAGCCAATACTGTAAGCAGAGTAAACACAAGGCTAGGAGTTCTCCACAGGAAAGCCTTGATATTCCAAAAAGAATCAAGACATAGGATTACCCAGCAGCTTTTGCTACCTATTTTAGAATATGATAATATAATCTATCAGCATGCCACTCAATTACAGACAGATAAATTGGATAAGACTTATTATAGGATGACCTGATTTGTTCTGTGGTGTCACTATGGTAGCCACCATTGTAGTATGTTAGAGCAGTTAGAGTGGGACCCCATAGCAATTTGAAGAAAAAATCAAATTGGGATAATGGTGTTTAAAGAATCTGGTGGTGAAAATCTGTCCTCTTCTGATTTACCCAGACAAATAATCACGGACATAATTTGAGAGAATTAAAAAAACAGATGTTTAGTGGTTCCCTTTGTGAATAACTCTTATAGTAAAAGGCAAAGACAAAATTATTTACCAAACACATGACTTTAAATTGAACTGGTGGTTAGGAAAGTGAAAACCTTAAGGATTTTAAAATTAGAACTGATACTGTATTGAAGGAAAGATGGACTTGCTTTGTTTATATCATAGGAGTTTCTGCTATATAGCGAAAAAGGAAATTTTGGTTAAGACCTCAGTGAACTTAAAATAAGTGTCTAGTGGACTTTCCATGCTCAAAGTAATGGAATCTCATGCATTTTGGGGGGGCATGCTAATATTTCCAAAGATCTTTAAAAAGTTGCAGCTATTTAAAATCATAAGATAGAAAAATGTTTGACATCTGTCTATTAGATGGCCTGACATGTAATTTTATAACTATCTTTTGTAATTTAGTACTTACTGTATGTGTGTAAAATACATTGTTTGCAAACACTTGACTATCAGGACAACTTTGTTAAACAGGGCTGTCTAGTCCTAAAAGTTAAATCCTGTTATTTTATTTTTTTTGTTAACTTTGGAATGTATTTTCATTCCTTAAGACATCTACCTTGAAAGATTAAAATTTGTGATATTTGGTCCCAAGTGTGGAGTACCTTATTATAGTTCTACACTATCTGTGATATTTGTAAAGCTCTGTGCATTACTTACTTAAGCTTAGTCATGGGGGGGCCAAGATACTGGCACAGTGATAGTGCTACTGCTCGCAACACTGGCAATCCAGGTTAAGGAACAAGCCTTGGTCATTGGGGGCTGATGAGGACTAAGCATCCCAGAGGTACTCTCCTCCTCCTCCAGGAAGGGTGGGTTGCTGTCCTTGTTGCAATACTGCCATCCAGGTGACCACAGCTAGCAGTGCAACTGAGGGCACCTTGAGAGGGACAGATGCAGGATGGGGACCAGTACAAGCAGCATGGTCTGCATACACATGTGCCTTGGTCTCCATAGTGTACCTGTAAGTACTAGCTCAGTAGAAACAAAATGTAAAAAGGGAGCCATATTGACTAAGGATGATGGAACCCTAGTGAACCAAAGGAGACTCGACCTGGCTTGCATTGCATGTCTCCTGATGATGATGAAGCAGTTTGGGAGGTATATGTCTCTATCCTGTCCCCATCAACAGGGACTGAAGCAGCAAGGAGGTAAGGTGGCCTGTGATGTGTGCTTGTGCATGCAAAAAACCCTGCAAAGAAGCTATCCCTCAGCAAAAAAGCATGCTTTCTAAAACCCCACAGGAGATTGTTGTAGTGATAAAACATGGTGATGCCTTTCCATGGGCTGCGACATGCTGCCTTCAGAAGTGTGTCCTCATCCTTACTGCTCTGGCACTACTGACCCAAGTCTGCTACCAAACTCATGTTGCCCCTGTGAAACATATGGAAATATAGAAAATAGAATCTGATGGCAGATAAGGTCCACTTGGTCCACTCAGTCTGCCCATGTTATTTATTTTTTCTGCTACCTTCATTTTTCACTGTAGATCCACTTGATCTATGGTGCTGCCTCTTTCCCCTTCCTTACCCCTATGATTCCTTTTTGCCTATCCCAGGCATCTTTGAGCCCTGCCACTGTTTTCACCCCCACTACCTCTGATTAAAGACTGTTTCATGAATCCTTCACTATTTCTGTAAAGAAGTATTTCCTCACATCTCTCCTGAACCTTCCCCTCTCCTGCTTCATAACATGTCCCTTTGTTCTAAAGTACCTTTTTTCTGAAAAAATACTCCCCTCCTGTACATTATTAACCCCTGTGAGGTATTTAAAGGTCTCTATCATATCTTCTCTCCCCCTTCTCTCCTCCAGGGTGTATATTTTGAGCTTCTGTAGGGTCTCTTTATAAGGCTTATGATGCAGACCCAGCACCATTTTAGTAGTCCTCCTCAGGACAGCTTCCACTCTATCTCTGTCCTTCTTGAAATGTGTTCTCCTGAAATGGACACAGTACTCAAAGTAGGGTCTTACTAGTGGTCTATACAGGCACAATACCAGCTCCATTTTTTTGCTGGTGATACCCTTCCCTATGCTTCTTATCATCCCACTAGCCCTCTCTACTGCCTTGTCACATTGCCCATATGATTACCCCCGGTCTCTTTCCTGTTTGGTAAATGTGAGTATCACTGCACCCATTTTGTACTCCACCACCTGAGTTCTATGGTTGAAGTGCATTGTTTTGCAGTTTTTTGCATTAAAATCCAGCTGCTATACCCTTGACCACTCCTCCAGTTTTTTTCAGATTCTTGCACATTTTTTCCACTCCTCCCTGGAGTGTCCACACTGTTGCAAATCTTGGTGTCATTCGCAAAGAGGCAGGCCTTCCTTTCTAGCTCATCTGCTATGTAACTAATAAAGACACTAAAGAAGACCAGTGCCAGCACTGAAACCTGAGGTACCCTGCTGATCACTCTCCCTTCCTCATGCAGCAGAAAAAAATGTTGCTGTGATTACAGCACAGGAAAACCTTTGCTGTAAAAATAGTGACATGAAATATAGCTACAGGGATAGTGTAGCACAGGTAACGTTAGCTGTATCCCTGTAGCTGTTGGCCATCAGAAGGGGAAGGATAAAGCGTCTGCTTGGGGTTCACTGCCAATCAGCTGCCAAAGTGTAGAGGGTAGGGCCACAGGCAGCGGAGGTTGGTGGAATGTTGGCAGACTGGGGTGCAACACCCTGTCTCAGGACAATTTATTCTCTCTGGGTTTTTTTTCTGCCCACTCCTGAATTGCATATTCACTGTTTCCACCCCCACCCTGCAATTTTTGCGCCCCCACCCTTAGTTGTCATGTTGGTTCCCCCTACCCCTCCTCAATGATCCTCCCGCGGTTCTTCCCAGTCACCTTGTTGCCTCACCCTGAGTTTCCTCGGTCCCCAGGTTGCTTCCCCCATGGAGGTAATTATGTATAGACAGGGAGGTTCAGGGGACAAAGCCCCCATGAACATACAGGGTAGCCTTTTGTTTTGGTGTTATGGTAGCATTCTGTGTTTTTACAGAGTGCTACCATGGACTGCAGCATTTTTCCTATATTTGTTTTTGGTGTCTTCACCTAGTGCCCTTTCCTCACAGTGCACTTCATTTACCATCACCCTCTATCTCCTATCCCCTAACCAGTTTCTTACCCAGGTTATCACTTTGTTGCCCACCCCAACCTACTACAACAGTATGTGGAATGGTGTTGAAAACCTTGCTGAAATCAAGGTAGGCCACATCCACCGCTCCACCCTAATCTAACTCCTTGGTCACCCAGTCAAAGAAATCTATCAGATTTGTTTGGCAATGACTTTCCCTTTTTGAATTCATGCTGCCTGAGGTCCTGTAATCCTTTTGATTCCAGGTATTCCACTATCCTTTTCTTAAGTAGCGTCTCCATTAACTTGCCTCTTCGGGAAGCAGTCACGATCCAGCCATAGCACCTCTACAGTGCAAGGAACCTGATCCACCTACCCCCCAAAGAGATAGATAAGATGCCCCTTGCCCCCTCGGGCAGTGGTCACGATCCAGCCATAGCACCTCTATGGTGCAAGGAGCCTGATCCACCTACCCCCCAAAGAGACAGACAAGGTACGATGCTTGAAAAATTGCCACGATTTCTCTGGGCTGCATGAATGCTGAAGCGGATCATCACTTGCAATTTGCTGTTTTCAATTTTAGCGCCTTCTCAGGGTAGCGCTATTGACTCCATGCCTGTGTAGAGCTTCCTGATAGGCGGGTCTCACTTACCTGAGACAGGAGCACCCGAGACGTGTGACTTAATGTAAGCCTGCATCCCTGTACTCGGCTTCTAATTTATATATTTTAATTTAGCCTTTTCTGCTTGGTCTGTGTAAAGTAACTTGCAATTCCCCCCTGCTGCAGTTTCTCTCCAACTGTATGTGCACTGATCCAGTGCTAGTTCTGCAAACTTCCCCTTGATTTTTCATCCCACCTCCCCTTCCCCTCCCAGGCCTCCTTTAAATGCACACAGTCTCTGCCCACTCCTATCTGATGATTCAATTTATTGGTTACTTACTGTCAGCAACTGCAATTCCTCCCATCCCCTTTTTGCAACTAAGCTTTCTAGCAACTTTATCTCATTCTGTCTTGCTGAGGCATACCATTTTGGTACTTTAGGTTTGCTTATTGCTGACTAGCATATCCTGTCTTGCTGACTATCATATCCTGTCTTGCTAAGGCACTGTTTTACTTGAAAATTGTACTACTAATTACTGAACTGTGACTGATTTGCCAAAAAACTGTGTTTATTGTCTAAAAATGTTCCCAGAAACCAAGTGTTACAGCCCCTTCATGACTTTATAGTTCTCTCCAGACTTCAAGGCACCAAGGAAATCGCAGGCTTTTCAGTTGCTAATTGAGCTGTTTTCGCTCAGACTGCTAGCCTTTGTGTTGCCCCCACTATTAATTCAAGCTCCTCTCTCCATTCTCTAGCTGAGAACCCACTAGGGATCCCAGCTCAGACGCCCTCCACATGGACCGTGGACACCAGGCGATCGGCGCTTCTGAAGACACACCCGAGACCTCCTCATCAGAATCCACCGCTTAAGAGGTACTGCAAAGCCACAATTTTTCACCCACCTGCTCATCCCCCCTCCTGTGTGCTATTATATAAACCCATTGGCACCACCCATTCCCATCCCTGATGAATCTTCTGCCTTCTCTTTCTTACTAAAACAATTTGTTACTGCCAGGGTTCTGCCGGGGGAATCCTGCAACCAGCAGACGGCGAGCTACCCTTGTTATCAAAAATTCCCTCATTTACCCAACAACTGCAATAATGGCAGCCTCGTGGCAATTCCTCCTCCTGACTGCAGTGTGTATCATACCCCTTACTGGCTTATTATCTGAAAAATTTGAGACTGGGGGTACACCACATCCTTATTCTGAAGACTGCTCCCCTAATCTGACTCTACACATCACATGTTATGCCAAGGCTCCTTGCCAACTAATCCAGGTGGACTACCTTCCTCGAAGAGCAACTATTGCAGGTTTGTCTACGCATCCTTCCTTATCTCTAATTAATTAAAGTTGCTCCCACTGGCATTACACAGCCAGAGTATTAGCCTCAGTCCTTAAGCTTGCATAAATTTAAAAACAAAACTTGGCACCCCGGTTCCTCCTCCATGCCAAGCCAGAAAAAGACTCAAGCTCATTGTCTTTCACTTGAACCCCTAAAACAATTGCTACTCCTCCTCTTACTCTGCTCTGGCAATGTCGAGCTTAATCCAGGGCCCATAAATAAACTTACCTCCCCTTCTGAGTCACTATCTCTTAAAGGTACTAGTTTTATGCACATTAATGTGTGCAGCCTGCTGAAAAAGTTCACCCTTATCCAGGCTTGGACCACCCATACAATGCCAGATGTGCTTGTTATCTCAGAATCCTGGCTTTGGCCCTCTACAATAAATAGTGTGATTAATATACCTAACTACCAGATTTTTAGATGCGATAAGCAATCCAGAGGAGGTGGGGTCGCCATCTACATCAAAGATAGATTTGTGGCATCAACACTTAATTCTAACTCACTGGTAGTGGGATTTGAGTGCCTGGACATAAAAATCGACCTATCCCCATCGTTAGCACTCTGAGTCATAGGATGCTATAGACCACCATCTGCCAGTACTCAGCTCTTGTCCTATCTTACAACTATCTTGGACACTAGCCCCCTTGAAACAATTCTCCTCAGGGATCTAAACTATGATTCACTGTCGGAAGCCAGTCACCCACTTAAATCTTTCTGTGACTCCCTCAGTTTCACCCTACTCAACGAAGAGCCCACCCGTATCAACAAAAAGAATACAGCCAAAAGTACCCTTCTGGATGTCCTGCTTGTGAATAAACCCCATTCCTTCTCCCACGTTGGAACCTTTGACGCAGATATTAGTGACCATTGCCTAATAGCTGGAGTTTGGGCATCCAACAAAGTGCCAACTACAGCCAAATTCTCTACCAAAAGGTCAACCAGGTCATTTGACCCAAAGGTATACCTACCTGACCTAAAAAACTCCCCCTTGTGGCAGAGTTTTTACCTTGCTAAAACAGTGGAAACTGCATATTCTATACTACATGAAATAATTACCTACGCCATGAATCTACATGCGCCTCTGTCAAAAATACTCATAAAGGCTAGGAAATGCCGTTGGTTCACTCAAGATCTCAAGGCTGCACTACTGTCCAGAGATAAACTCTGGAAAACTGACCGAAAATCCCAAAAAGAGAGAAGATTGGTGCCTCTTTAGAACAGCCAGAAATCACTGCACCAAACTGATTAGGGAAGCTAAAGCCTACTATTACCAAACAGAACTAGATACTGCAGCCATTTGTCCCTTCAGATTCTGGGCCACAATCAAAGAACTGGTGGGAGCTGCTTCACAAAATACTGTTTGCTCCCTACAAAAATTAACTCTGACAATACAGTAATCAATGACAAAAAAGAATGCTACAGGCATTCAACACGCGCCATAGCATAGCGAGCAGCCCGATAACTCGCCTGCATGTAGCCTGTGCCCAACTTACCATGATCCCACCAAATGTGGGCTCCATTAGTCAACATTTCTCATTCTCATCAGTTTCCCTCAAGGAAATGGAAGACTTGATTCTCCACCTGGATACTAAGAAAAGTGCCGGCAGAGATGCACTTGAACCATACTTCCTAAAGATAGCATGCCACATATTGGCAGTGCCTATTATTCATTTATTCAACCTGTCCCTAACACAAGGTACCCTCCCTCAAATATGGAAGATCACACACATTATCCTGCTATTTAAATCTGGAGACCCTTGTGACCTTTATAACTATAGGCCAATTTCTATCTTACCCACACTCTCGAAGCTACTGGAAAAAATAGTAAATGGCCAACTAAGATCCTTCATCGACAAAGAAGAATTACTAAACCCTCTTCAATCCGGATTCAGAACCAACCACAGTACAGTCTTGGCATTAGCTAAAGTAACCAATGACTGGCAACTGGAGTTGGAGCATAAAAAGTCAGTATGTGCTGTGTTTCTTGACCTCAGCAAAGCATTCAACACAGTCGACCACAACCTGCTCCTCGACTTGCTAAAAACACTAGGATTGGATGCTACTTCTCTAAACTGGTTCTCTGACTATCTGACAGACAGAGACCAGCAGGTGAAGACAGATGGCAAACTATCTGCCCTAAAACTCTTACAAAAAGGTGTCCCTCAGGGATTCATATTAGGTCCCCTCCTCTTCGCAGTGTATATCAACAACATTGATGAGGGAATCAAGGATGCAAGTATTCACTTATTCGCGGATGACACAGTGCTGTGCCTGAGTTGTCCCACACCAAAAGAAGCTTGTACTGACCTACAAAAAGATTTCCACCTCCTGCAACTCCAACTAATCAATAAAAAACTGCTATTAAATGCTAAGAAAACTAAAGCCATGTTATTTTCCTCCGCAAACTACACAAGCGCTACTGACTCCCTTCCCCCAATAACCACGATGCTGGGATGGTGCTTAGAGTACGTTCCGAAATTCAGCTATCTTGTGGTCTGGATCGACTGTAAATTCTCTTTCACTGACCACCTGGAAGACATGCTGAAAAAATTAGGGCAAAGACTTGGCTTTTTTTAGAGGATAAGAAGATTTCTTACAGCAGTTGCAAAGAAATGACTAGTCCGAGCCACGTTCCTGTCCTAAATCGACTATGTAGACTTCATATACAGTAGCTGTGTGGCTTCCTATCTTGGAAAATTGGATATGCTCTACCACAGAGCTATACGCTTCATCACTGACCTCTCCTTCTCTACCCATCATTGCGCACTATATGCCACCACAGACTGGACCTCACTTCACTATAGGTGCAACTTTAATGCAGCACTCTGGACACTTAGAGCCCTCAGTGGCAAACTCCCACAATACATCATCGACTGTCTGTCTCCGATTGTGCCCAAGAATTATTCCCTTAGAAGCTGCTCATAACTCCTGCTAAATATACCCAGGGCACTCACACGAGTTGGAAGAGCTGCCTTTGGATTCGCACTCCCATCAATATGGAATAAAACCCCAAAAATATTAAGCTGAAAACCCCAGTAAGTACCCTTTTGTTCAAAAGACTTTACTGTGATGGCATTACAGAAATTTGCAACTGCTTTACTAGATACTAACTAACTTCCCTCCTTCAAAAGGCAGCCCGCAAATGGTGGCCCCCCAGCTGAAATGTGTTCCTCTGCCTCTAGCATGCCCACAATCAGATCCACAGGATTTATTGTCAAACTCCCATATCTTATTCTTTGACACTCTGAACAGCTGCAGCCTGATCCTAGTACATGCTACCACAGTTGGGATAATTATCATCTTTACCCAAAAAAAATTCGGTCCCTCGTCCATCCAACACATCCCTTTGCCCCAACCTCCTGGACCCTCCAAGTTATGCCCCTGCTACTATATTCCTCCTCTTATGCTTAGTACAATGGCAGCTTTTCTCCTCCATATGTCACCACACTTTGGGGCAAAAATCACTTCATCACCTTTTGTATGGTTCTCCACCCTCCCAATCCCTAACTCTGCTCTAACAATTGGGTCCTCTTCACTTGCACCCCTATTCTCCACCTCTCCCTACATTATGCGCTTGATATCTTCTATCTGGTATGCCTACCCTCTCCCTAACATTTTCCACTACAAAATGCACAGTTTTGAGGCTTGGATCCAGTACAAGTTCATTATCCATGACTCCTTGTAGTTCTATGTTCAATGTATATTACCTGTAAATGTGCATTTTTACTATAATAGCAGCTATTTTTACTGTTTGTACTATTGTAACTTGTCTTTCTGTATTATTACTGTAGGACCACAGGGCCACCTTATAAATGAGCTTGCTCAATGGTGCCCACCTGGATAAATAAAGGTATTGATTGATTGATTGATTAACTTACCCACACCAGATGTCAGGCTGACAGACCTATAATTGCCCACCTCTTCCTTGCTACAACCTTTGCTACATCTGTCCTTCTCCAGTCCTCTAGGATCACACCTGTCTACAGAGATCTGTTAAACAGGTCCTTCAAAGGTACAGCCAGTACCTTCCTGAGTTCCTGTGGCACTCATGGATGCACCCCGTCTGATCCTCTAGTTTTGCCCACCTTCAGGTTAGTGAGTACTTTCTGAAATCTCTCCAAAGAAAAAGGACTAGTGTCCACTTCATTCCAATCAAAGCTCCTGATGCTTTTTCATGGCCCTTCCCCTTCCATTGTAAACACTGAACAGAAGTATCTGTTCAAGATGTCCACATTGTATTGGTCCTCCTCAGCATATTATCCCTCCTACCTCCTTAACTTTACATTCCCTCGTTTAATCTTCCTTTTTTCGCTACCATACCTAAAAAATGTATTTTCCTCTTTTGATACCACCTGACTATTCTTTCATTAGTTTGCACCTTAGCCCTCCATACTGCTTTCTTTGCATCCCTCTGTTTTTCCAGAGTCACTTCCTTGTCCTCCTTTCTATGGGTCTCCTTATATTGTCTGAATGCTCCACTATTAGACTTTACCCTTCTTGCCACCTACCTCAAGAACCACAGTGGTCTCATCTTTCTTTTGCTTTTGCTTACTTGCTTAACACAGAAGTTTGTTGCCTTTACTATGCATTCTTTATGTTTTTCCCACTGTTTCTCCACCCCTCATGTAACCACCCCCCACCTGGTTATTCCTGGGGCACTCACCCATCTTTGTAAAATCATCTCTTCTGAAGTCCAGGACTCTCTCCACTATGAAGTTGTATTCCTTAGCTGTTCTTATGCTGAACCACACTGTACGATGATCACTGTTCCTCAGATGGCTTCCCACCTGTCTGCAACACTGTCCCTCATAGTAAGAACCAGGTCTAGCATTTCCCCATCTTATGTGGGTTCAGTGACTAGTTGCCTGAAGAATGCCCCATGGAGGGACTCTAGGATGTCCCTGCTTCTAGCTGAAGCTGCAGCTGGGATGCTCAAATCTATATCAGGTAAATTGAAGTCCCCCTTCTGCAACATCTCCCCCTTTTCAGCCATTTTTCTAATTGTTTACAGCATTTCCCTGCCATTGCATTTCTCATCTCCTCACTTTTAAACCTCTCTTCTCTCTCACTTCTGTCCCAGATGCCTGGAAGCATGCAACTATTATTCCCCTTCCCAAAGGAGGTGACTCCTCCTCTCCTGGCAATGGCTGCCCTATCTCCCTCCTTCCAACCTTATCTAAACTCCAAATGCGCATAATGCTGTCTAAGCTTTCACCCTTCCTCGACTCCTCCTCCTTTTTCACTCTTTTCCAGCCTGGCTTCCACAAACACCACTCCATCACCTCCTCCCTCCTCCAGCTCACTGACTCCATCCACACAGATATGGAACAGGGCCTCATCACCTCTACCATCTTTGCTGATTTAGCCAAAGCTTTCAACATTGTTTCCCACCCTTTCCTTCTAGTCAAACTGAAGTCAGTAAGTCTCTCAGAGTTCACAACAAGCTGCTTCAGATCATACCTAACAGATCAGTCTCAATCAGTTCGAATTGGAGAATCCCTCCCCCTCCTCATTTCTACCAGTGTCCTCCAAGGTTCTGTCCTTGGTACATAACTGTTCTCCATATTCCTTAATGACCTTCCTTCTGTCTGCTCATCTGCGTCCATCTACATGTATGCAGATGATACAGTCCTATTTGCTTCTGGGTCCTCCCCAGCTGAGTTAACAGCCAGACTCCAACATGATTTCAAAGCAATGGATAAGATCAAATCAGCTATCTCTAAATGCTAAAACAATGGTGTCCATGTCCTTTGGTACCAGACAGAAGTTCTTCAAACTCCCATCCCTCCCCTCCTTCCACAACAAAGATGTGGTTACAATTGTTGTACTCAATTACTACATAGAGAGAGAGAAAGAGAGAGAGAGGGGAAGGAAAAAAAATGTTAAGTTAATGTGGTTGGCATTACAGGGGGAAATCAGTCCAGTTAACATAGCTTTATGTATCAGCAAGGCATAAGGGGGTAGCAAAAAAAAAAGGGAAGGACAGCATAGGAAAAAAGGACTAGCAGGGGCAGAGATAGTCTACTAAAGTAGGATTAGGAGGCATGAGCATGTAAAGCAGATACATTAGGTGGTAACATAAAACAGATCAAGGAGGCAGCATGCAGGGAGTGGTGCAATGCAGTGGGTATAGAGCAGCAGGTTTCAGGAGAATGTTCTGGGTGCTATCCCATATGCTGGCACCTATCTGGGCTGATGGCAGAGGTTGCTAGTCTCCAGGCCAAGTTTTCAAGAGTACTGGGCACTTTCACACATACCCAGAGGCCATCATGTTCACAACCATTACCTAAGAGGTTGCCTAAAAGGAGGAGTGGATGGACTACGGCGGGCTCAGAGAAGAAGATGGAGATTGACCAGAGACACATCTCTCAGCTGGTCAAACTAAGCAACTCCTTTGCAGTCCTGGAGGAGGGAAAGAGTCATAGGCAGACACTCATAGATGGTATTAGGGATGATGTAAGGACACTCCAGGAAGGTTACCCAGTGGCTCCTCAAGAACAGATGGGGTCAGGAACAGGAAAGAAGAGGGTATCCATAAATAAGGAGAGGATGGATAAGGGGATTGGGCAAGATCTAAGGGACACAAGCAGGGACAGCAAGACAAGAAATGGGAAAAGGACAGATAGAACAGATAGGCAGTGCCAGTGGGAGAGATGAAAGAAATACAGGTCATATGAGTAACATGGAAATCAGGATGGGGGATGGGTTGTACACCAACACACATGCTGGTACTTCCACTCAGGAGACAGAGGCAGGTACGGGGAACACAGATTCTAGCAAGCAGGGAAAAGGGCAGGATATCAGCTCTAGGAAATCAGATGCTGTAACCCCAGAGGAGATCACAGAAAATGAGGAACCAGGTGCTAAGGGTGACAGGGTAAATAGGAGTGGGTAGGAGATACAGGACAAGGCTCAGAAGGATGCAGTATTCAATGGGGAACAACATGGAATGGGCAGTGGAGTCATCATACTGGGGAACTCCATACTAAATGGCATCAGATGGGGATGTAAGGGTGCCATGAAGAGTTCTATCTGGGTGGATTACATGCCAAGCATGACATCACATAAGGCAAAACACATAATGCATACATGTGTAAAAGGACAGTTGGAAAATCCTCACTTAGTAGTGCACCTCAGTACAAATGATTTGGAGGGGAACAGTGTACAGAAAGGACAGGCAAGGTTCAGAGAGATGGGCAGAATATGCAGCAACGAGGGGAAAACAGTTGCTTTCTCTGAGGTTCTGCCTGTACAAAGGGCAAGTACAGCCAGGAAACATAGAATCAGAAAGTTCAGTGACTGGTTGGGGGGATGGTGTGGGACTATGGGGTTCAGACTGTGGATGACTGGGGATCAACATGGGAAAACAGGGATCTGTACATCCCTGGCAGGCTTCAACTAAGCAGGGAGGAATCAGCAGTCCTGAAAGAGAAGTTGGAAGAATTTTCTACATCCACATATCATTTAAACTAAGAAAGGGGGAAGGGCTCAGACTTGAGCAACATCTGTGACACAAGGAGTGGGAGACCATAAGCCCCCCCCCAGCTAAAGAACTGAACTTAGGGCAGGGGTTGGAGGAGCTGAGATGGAAAGGGAGGGGTTGGGATCATACTGGAAGGTGGTCTCATTAAATTCTAGGCGTCTAGGAAACAAGTTGGAGGACTTGCAGGCTATGAGGTAGGCAGGCAGGTAACATTTTTATTCATAAGAATGAATATGGATAGCTTCACTGAGCCAAAGCTCATTTACAGTGAGATCCAAAAAAACGAATCCAGTTACTCTTACATTGAACTCACAGAGAACATTAAACACAATACATCATAAAAAAGACTTATGAGATGAATAACACCAACATTAACATTTCCAGGGTATCCTCATACAAATATAACAATACGTATAACACTTACATAATACAGAAAAACTGCAAAGTTCTAAATATTTTATATATCTTATAGTTAAACTCCTTCTCTTAGTAAAGTTGATGTAGTATCTTATTTGTTTTACTTATCAACTACACTAATTCCCCTTCAATATTTATATAATTGATGTACCACTCTTTTATTGCATTTACCTGGATTTCTCTATTCAGAGGTCTTAAATTCCCAGTCAATTTATTCCACAATACCGCCCCAAAACATATAAAATGATTTTTACCCAGTACCGTTTTTCGTGTTGGAACCACACATTCCAAACTTTTCACAGAATGCAATCCACTTATTGGTGTTTTAAAACAACTACTCTCAACAACATAATCCAGAACTGTCCCCAAAATACATTTTGTCATAAATGTAATTGTACCTAGTACTCTCCTTTGAAACAGAGAAAGCAATCCAATTCCCTATACATCTCTAGTCTGTCTGTCATTTTTGGTACACCCAAAATATATCTTGCCAGTTTGTTGTACATGACGTCCAGTTTATCTAACTTCCCTTTTTTGTTGCACTAATATAAATTAAATTTCCATATTCCAACATGGGTAATACCATAACATTTATTATAAGTCGTCTAACCTCTAAGGACATACTATTTCTAATTCTATACAGAGATCCTAGGCATTTCCCTACTTTTTTTAAGGTATTCTCAATATGAATGTCCCATTGCAGTTATCCAATTAGATAACCCCCCATATATCTATAATGATCTACTTGCTTCAATATTGCCCCTGTGGAAGTCACAATTTGTAATTTATTATATTTAATTTTAACCCACTTACCCCTTTGAAAAACCATAACCTGCATTTTTTTTTCATTTAGAACTAATTTTGAGCTTATCAGAAAATATTGCAGGTAATCAAAAGCTTGCTGTAATGTTAACTGAAAAGATGCTACTGATGACCTAGCATCATAAATAATTGTATCATCAGCCTAGAGGTATTACTGCACCCCTGCTGAGAAAATTTTAGTTCATTCAAATATAAATTATACAAGATGGGTCCAAGTATGGATCCCTGTGGCACACCCGAGATGGTTTCCTTCAGCACAGAGGACCATTCCTCAATGGTTACTTGTTGCTGTCTATATTCCAAATAATTTCTGAACCATCTAACCACCGTCTCAAATATACCACAGGTTCTCAGTCTGGACAGGAGGATGCCATGGTCCAATGTGTCAGATGCATTTGAGAGACCTATAAAAATAGCTCCCACTTGCATCCCCCTGTCCATTCCTTCCACAATATCTCCTGTGACCTTCCATAGGGCCGTGGTAGTTCCATGCTTTGGTCTAAAGCCTAATTGATACTTATTAAGGACATTATATCCATTAATAAAAGCCTGCATTTGTTTTGTCACAATCTTTTCCAGAATTTTTGACATTGCTGGTAATAAAGAAATTGGCCTATAATTTTCTATGAGTATTCTGTATCCTGATTTAAAAACCGGTACTACTCTTGCTGTTTTCCAAATTGAAGGCATTTCTGCATATGTAAGAGACATATTAAATAGATTTGCCATAGGCTGATCTATGATTGGAGCTGCTAACTTTAATAAAACATTTGTTATCCCATCCATACCTTCAGCCTTATTGGTGTTAATTTTAAATAATGACTCTCTTACCTCCATGCTTGTTTTTGGGGCAAGTTTAAACGTCAATTGTTCTTCCTGATGAATGGTTTCATTACATAATTGATCCCCCTTAGTTTTCATCTGAGATACATTTGTCATATTATTCTGCCCAGTTTTTAATGCATCAGTGCCCATACTAATAAAAAAGTTGTTAAATTCATTTACCACCCTACTTACTATTTCCATTTTATTTCCATTGATCCTGAATTGATTAGTATAACCCATTTGCTGCCCCTTGTGTAGTTTATTTATTGTATTCCAGAATGTCCTTGGATTCTCCATCATTTCTTTAGCTAGTTTTTTGTTGCAATACGATTGTCTAGCTTTCCTTACTTCTTTTGTGTATAAATTCCGTAGCTGTTTATATTTAATCCATTCCTGGTTTCCATTTGTCAATTTGGCTTTTTCAATGCCTTTTCCCTATTTCTTTTAATTTTAAATAATCCAGGAACATACCATGGTGCATTGTTTGATTTAACCCGTCTAATTTTTTTGGGGGCATGTTTACTACAAATATGTATAAAATAATTTTGAAACATATCCCATGCATCTCCCACACTTGGAACCAATTCCAACCTTTCCCTGTTACTCCCTTCTAAATCCTGCATAAATTTAATATAATCATAATAATATAGGCCCTAGTGTGAATAATATTCCTAGGTTTGCTAGAAGGTCATTTGGACATTGCCGCTACTACTGAGACCTGGGCCACCCAGTACCATGACTGGGACCTATCCATCCTGTAGTTTAGGTTATATTGAAAGGACAGAGAGCAAGGGATGGGGAGGTGGGGTAGCCATCTACATTAGAAATGATATAAGGTATAATAGGGAGGAAGGGGTGGACAGCAAGTCTGAAACCTTATGGGTACAACTCCAAGGTTCCAAGGGCAGAAAATTTGATTGGAGGTTGTGTATAGGCTTCCCTCACAAAAAGAGGAGATAGACAGGGAGCTGGGGGTACAAATAAGATAAGGAGGCTTAGCGGCAGTGGTTCCAGAGTGGTGGTTGGTGATTTCAATCTACCTGGGGTGAACTGGAATGTCCTTACCACCTCATGTGCCAGAGAGCAGATTTTCCTAGAGGCCATCCAGGACAGCTTCCTGTCACAAAAGGTAATGGAACCAACCAGGGGGGGAAACATCTTGGACCTGGTGTTGATGGACAGAGAGCAAGAACAGGATGTGAGGGTGGATTATCCCCTGGCAGTTAGCAACCACCGCACAGTGTGGTTCTCTCTCAATCTGGGTAAGGAGGTCACAAAAACAAAAACAAAAGTTCTAGACCTCAGAAAGGCAGATTTTGGTAGAATAGCAATTATTCTGGAAGAGCATATTGCTAATATATGTCCAATTAGGAATCCAGACCAAAAATGGGAAATCATTAAACGGGCTGGTATAGGCAACTAACTTCTGCACAAGAAGCGAGACTAAAAAAGCCAGAATTAGCAAACTAAGCTGGCTAAACAATAAGGTGATGGAGGGGGTGAGGGAGAAGAAGAAGGTATTTAGGAGATTCAAAAGTTCCACTCACCAGGAAGATGGGGAGAAACACATGAAGAAATACAGGGAAATAGGTAGGCTAGTAAGGGCTGCCAAGGCCTCAAGAGAATTAAGGCTAACACAGGGGATCAAGAAAGGGAAAAGGATTTCTTCAGGCATGTAAGAGGAACAGAAAGGATCAGATTGTAAGGCTTAGGAAATGGGGAGGGTGGGCTGAAAAGGGTGTAGAATAGGCAGAAGTACTTAACAAATACTTCTGTTCAGTTTTTACCATGGAAAAAGATAGGCCCATTCCCAAAGGGTCAGGAGGTATGGGCATGGGTGGGGGCTACAGTTGGAGAAATCCCAGTAGGCAGGGTGTTTGAAGGCCTCAAGTCCCTCAAGGTGACTAAGGCACCAGTGCCCAATAGGGTGCATCCTAGGATACTAAGGGAGTGTGCAGAGGTCCTTGTGGGTCCACTGATGGTCTTGTTCAACACCTCACTGGCCTCTAGTTGAGTGCCAAGGGACCGGAGGATGGCACATATGGTGTCCCTTCATAAGAGTGATCCTAAGGACGACCCAAGTACAGTAACTATAGGCCAGTAAGCCTCACTATGATAGTGTGTAATATCATGGAATCTATCCTTAAAGAGAGAATTGTAAAATTTCTCAAGGACAACAGACTCCAAGACAGCAGCCAACATGGATTTGTACAGGGAAGAGCCTGTCAAAAAATCGAGTCGACTTCTTCGACTGGGTAGCAAGGTCATTGGATAAGGGCCATGCAGTAGATGTCCTCTACCAGGATTTCAGAAAGGTATTTGACTCAATACATTACACAAGGCTGATCAGTAAGTTGAGGGACATAGGAGCACGGAAGAAACTGATGAGGTGGGTTGAGTCATGGTTACAGGATAGACAGCAAAGGGTGTTAGTTGGTGGAGAACTTTCAGAATCCAGAGCCGTAACCAAAGGGTCCCCCAGGGCTCGGTACTAGGACTGATACTGTTTAAACATCTTCACTGCAGACATATCAGTGGGGATAAAAAGTAAGATCAGTCTCTTTGCTGATGACATGAAGATCTATGTGGAAGTAGATAGTGAGATGGATGACAAGATTCTCCAAGAGGACTTAGCTACTCTAGAGAGATGGTCAGACACATGGTAGCTAGAATTCAACACAAGAAAATGCAACGTTATGCACCTGGGAGCCAGAAACCCTGGGAATGGCTACTGGATAGGTGGGGAGCATTCATCACCTACTATGGGGAATATGGGTGTGGGCAGGACAGTAGTGTGGTGAAGAGGTAACTGGCTGGGTGGCAGGACACAGAGGGTGGTGGTAAATGGCTGTCACTCCACAGAGGGAAGAGTGACCAGTGGGGTACCACAGGGATCAGTGCTGGGACCGGTCCTATTCAATATCTCATCAGTGACATTGCACAGGATCTAGAAGGCAGAATTTCACTGTTCGCTGATGACACAAAGCTCTGTAACAGAGTAGACACACCAGAGGGTGTAGACAGAATGAAGCGACCTGCAGAAACTTGAAGAATGGTCAGGGGTTTGGCAGTTGAAATTCAATGCAAAGAAGTGCAAGATAATGCATATGGGGCACAAAACCCAGGCACAATATATCAGTTGGGGGTGAGGATATAGCATGCACCAAGCAGGAAAGGGATCTTGGGGTTGTCATCTCTGATGACCTCAAGGTAGGGAAACAGTGTGACAAGGCAGCAGGTAAAGCAAATAGGATGCTGGGATGTATAGGCAGGGGATCACCAGCAGGAAAAGGGAGGTCATAATTCCGCTATACAAGACACTAGTGAGACCCACCTGGAGTACAGTGTACAGTTCTGGAGACCATACCTACATAAGGACATAGACAGGGTAGAGAAGGTTCAGAGGAGGGCAACAAAGATGGTGCATGGATTGCATCACAAGTCCTATGAAGACAGGTTGAAGGAACTGAACATGTACTCCCTGGAGGAGGGAGGAGAGAGGGGATATGATAGAGACATACAAGTATCTTACAGGGAGGAACAGGGTGCAGGAAAACACTATTTTTAAGCAAAAAAGATGTTCCAGGACTAGAGGGCATGGGATGAAGTTGGAGGGGATGATTCAGAGGAAACATGAGGAAGAATTTCTTCACAGAGCGGGTGGTGGATAAGTGGAACACCCTGCCAGAGGAAGTGATGGGGCTGAACAATCACAGGATTTAAGAATGCATGGGATAGACATAAAGGAATTCTGGAGGTCAGGGGTAAGGGGCAACAGACTTCTAGGAAAACAAACTGAACTTACAAGCTCAAATGGGCAGACTGGGTGGGCCATAGACCCTTATCTGCCGACACTGTCTATGTATCTATGTATCTATGTATCTATATATCTATGGAGGAGAGGGATCTGGGTGTACTGGTAACTGGGGAAATAAGCCACTCTGCACAGTGCAGGAGGTAAATAGCAAAAGTGAACAAAATGCTTGGATGCATCGCTAAGGTTATCACATCCAGACAAGAGGAGGTCATTCTGCCTCTGTACAGGTCCCTGGAGAGACCACACCTGGAGTACTGTGTGCAGTACTGGCAACCCTATTTGAAGAAAGACATCAAGCTGCTGCAGGGGGTTCAGAGAAGAACAATGAAAATGATCCAGGGGCTGTGGGAAATGCCCTATGAGGAGAGACTAAGGGAGCTCAACTTGTATTCACTGGAGGATAGAAGAGAGAGGGAGACATGATTGAGACCTTCAAGTACTGAGAAAGGCATTAACAGGGTTAGCACTGAGGGTTTGTTTAGGCTAAAAAGTGGAGAGAAATCAAAGGACACAGCCAAAAGCTGGATGGTGGAAAATTCAGGAGGGAAATGGGAAGGCACTATTTTACAGAAAGAGTGGTGACAGGATGGAATGCACTATCTGAGGAATTGGTAGCATTAAGGACAGTGGGTAGCTGCAAGAGTGGGTGGGACAGAGTCAAGGGGAGGTTCAGGGTGAAATGGGAAGGGGGAGTAGCAGTTTGCTAAACTTGGTGACTTGACAGATTGTAAGGCCTTTTTCTGATGTAAGTTCGTATGTTCGTAATTGGCAGTGTCCTCATTTAAGTACCTAGGGGTCTGACTTGACTAACACCTTGACTTTTCACAGCATGTAGGTGCAATTCAAAAAACTCCACCCAAGCTTGGTGCACTATACAGAAACAAATGCTGCATCCAACTCCCTGCCCGTTATTAAAACTATCCTCCCCATTATTGATTCTGGCAATATTGTCTGTGGTGCTGCCCCAAAGTCCACCCTTGCAAGACTGGGCCCCCTTTTTCACTCATTCTGCCACTTTGCCTTGGACTGCATGCCTCACACTCGACACTTTTTCTTGTACTCTGCTTTGTCCCTGCCCTCCAAGACAAATATCCACCTAATCCACTGTGCCTCTTTTATCTCTAAATTCTGACTGGCTTCCTCCCAACCTACATCTCCTCTCCCCTCTACCACCCTTCCCATACAACCTCCTTAGCTCAGGCTATTGTTCCCTCAGGCTTCCCTCTCTTAAGTCCCTTGCTGGTCAGGTTGCTTTTTCTTTACACTTTCCTAAACATTAGAATTCTCTTTCATAATCATTCACTCTGCATCTTCCACAGGCTCTCTCTCCTCTCTACCCCATGTTCACATTGTTATCTTCTGTGAATGCCCTTTGTCTAAGCATTTCCCCATCTACTTTTTCCTCCTCCCCTTATTTTTCTTCAACTCCTTGCCCCTTCCCACTTCTACCACTCCCCTTCACCTCTCCTTCCCCATCAGCCTCCATCTCCTACCTCTCTCATCCTTTCTACAATGCACATCTACCATTCTTCTTCACTCTCCTCCCTTCCATCATCTCTCCCCTTCCTGACCTACCCCTTCCGCACCAGCTATATACCTCCCTTCCTCCTCTCATTCTGCTCGCCTCCCTTCTACACCCTATCCCATTCTACCCTCACTGACTTAGGTTCTTTTCTCTGTTCCTCTATACTTCTCACAGGACATACCTCCCACCCCGGACTTTATACTTGTTACATGTTATTTGATATGTATTATTCTTTGGGTGTGACTAGTTCACTCACACTCTTTAGGTAAAAAGCTTGCACTGTCTAATTTTATATCTTTATATGGCATTTTGTTTTACTGTATATTGACTTTATTCTATTTTGTAGCTATAACTCTTTTTTCCTTCCCCCCCACAACACAGCTGGAAACAAGCTATTTTTAGCTCAGTATGTCTTTCCTGGTGAATCTTTTTAAATAAATAAATACATTTCCTTACCTAACTCCTTCCCCTGTGCTGGATGCATATACATCATGCCTGCTCTAATAGTGGCTCCATTTCCCAACATATGGGTGACCCACAAGCACCTCCAGCCCCCTGCATTCCCTGTATGTATTTTTTTGGCTTTTATGCTTGCCTTGACATAAAGCACCACTCCCCCTCCTTTTTTTCCCACTCTGTCCTTTTTAAATAGCAAGTGTCCTGGTATGGCCATGTCCCAGTCATGCTTACCAATGCACCATGACTAGGTAATGGCCAAAATATCCAGGACGGCCTCTGTCATAATGATCTCTAGGTCTGGGATCTTATTTCCCAAACATCTAGGATTAGCCCACATGGCCTTACAGATTTTGCTAGATTTTTGCTTGTTGCTTTTCCCTTTTTCCTTTTGTTCTCCCTTCCTCACTCTTCTCTTCTGGATGCTTTTCCCCCCTTCCTCTTTTGCTAACCCCTTGCTTCCTTGACTAGCTTGCACTGCAGTGGGACTCTTGCTGCACAGGATCTCCCTCCACTCTATCCCAGCTTGTGTTGGGGTGAAGTTCCTGCCATCCCCTTTTCTTCCAGCTCCACCTTGGCTAGTTTAAAGGTTCATCAAAGTAATGTTTAAACCATCCACTGAGGACTATGGTTCCCATCTCAAATGGATGCAGATCATAACCTTGGTAAAGGCGCATATCCCCCCAGGTGGTCCCCTAGTCCCCAGTGTAGCCATACCCATCATCTCTGCACCATTTCTTCAACCATGAGTTGAAGGCCTTGTTGCAGACCTTCCTCTCCTTCCCCCTATCATAGACAGACAGCACCTATGCAAGAGCTACAAAACATGCTACCTGTCTAGGACTTCTTCCCAGCTCCCTAAACTCCCCCTACACTGTTCCTGTCCATCCCTAGCCCAGTCATTTGTACCCAGATGGACAGTAACATCCAGCTCCCTCTCCCTTTCTACAGCCTTAGCAATCCATAGGATATGCTTCCCATCCCTCTATGCCATGGCACCAGGTAGACAACTGGCTTCCCTCTCTGCCCCTTCTCCTATCCCCAGCGCTATCCCTTTGACAATTAAGTCCCTCACCAAACATTGTTTGCTCCTTCTCTGGGGTCCTATTCTATCTTCCTTGGGGCATCCACTTGGGAGGGCCCCCACATCCTCCGGGGCCACTACCATGGGTGCCACCTCTTGGCAGTTCTGTGCTGTCACAGCAGTGTAGGAATTTTGTTGTGGTACCAGCTGAGGTTGAGGACTGTGACTGCAAACTCCCTCCTCTCCTTCCAGATCCCACCACCACCACCACCCTCCTCAAGCCCACTATAGTCTAGGCACTCCTACTGTCTGGCATTCTTTTATGTAACGTTGTTGGACTCTGTGGACCTCGGGTGGGAGAAAAAGTCCCCCAACTTCTAGCCAATGCAGGCCTGAGTTTATGACCGCCAAATGATTTATAACACATGCAGCCTTGCATCTACAGATCCTCTCCACTGACAGGGAGAGATGCATGCAGATGGGGCAGTATTGCAGTCTGAAGAAGATCTCCCTGAATACTGCCACCCCACAAGCACTGCAATGCACCACTCTCCATATTCCTTATTCCTGCTGTCCCTGCCTTCCTGTCCTCTTTTCCCAGAACTCAACTGAAAAACACTAAGTTAAGCATATACAATAACAAACGCAGACAATGCATGCCAGTCTTGCGGCAATTAATAATAATCTCTACACCTCTTGAAACCAAAGGGTCTCTTATCAAATATAACAATTTTGTATGGGGGGGACTATATACTATCACATACCATAATGAAACCATTTCTGATGCTCTTCTAAGAAACACAAATCTTTCAACAGCTTTAGCAGTCTAATCAGTTGTTTAGATATCTACTTCCTCTGAAGATTATTTGCACCCCACCTCTTATAACTTGCAATCTTTCTTGCTTGTACATGCAGTAGATATACTGAAGTCAAAGATAATAGAATCTTTCAAGCTAGAAACATCATTGAGTGTCATGAATTCATTGAACTTAGTATTGCACAGCTGACTTTATTCTCAAAGAATTATTAAGTTAAAAGGGACAGTTTCTTGAGTAGTAAAGACCACATACTGTACATTTATATGCAATTTCCTATAAAACTTCTAGCAGTGCAGAGAATCAGCATAAATGGGTTAATGGAGTCTGTAAGGAAAAGGATCAGAATGAAGGCCATATTACATGTACCATGCTGTGAAATATAATCCAATGGGGTGGTGGTATACCAGAAATTTGTAAAAAGAAAAATGATACAGAAAATTACTCCAGTTGAATAAACTATTTTATGAGACACAGGTCATAGTATTTCTTTAAAAGGGAAGAATATTAAACTGTGAAGTTAAGGCTCACACGACATCTTTAGAATTATAATCTAAGAGCTGGGGTCCAAGAAATGATGTAATCAGTTATACAGCACAAACGTTTTCTTATGCAAGGCTTAGCTCCCCTAGCTAGGGCTCGCTTTTGCAAAGATGAAATTAGAAGCTGAATGTTTCACATGAGCCTTTTAAAGTGTGCCCACCCATAAAAATACTTTAATATTGCCTGATTCAAAAAGCGGATTAACTGATTCTTGGAAAATATGAGGTCACTGAACATGTCCTCTGTCTTTTGTAAGTTTCAGCATGGCTAAATAAAAAAATACTGGCATTCATTTCAACTTCTTTGCAGCTAAAGTGGATATCTGTAACAGCATTGTTCAATACAACTGTGATTCTCCTAATGTTTATAGACCCATAACTGAGCAGAATAACATCAGTATACCTTTGAGAGTATTTCCTTAATTTTTCCAGTGAAGCATAAAATGACACTATAAAGTATGTCTTTGTATGGTCCCTTACTCCTTTTTATATCTCCGGCCTCCAAATATTGCAGTATTAGACACAATTTTAGCCAACAGGTTTTGTTATTATAGTAGATAATATTAATTTACTTCACGTGCAAGACCCACATATGACATTTCTAAGGAGGTACATCTTGTATGGTGGTGTAGAATCTCTTTCAATTCCAGTTTCCAGATAACACAGTAAATCAGTGGACAATGGAATGTCAATAATCTAAACATTTTTAGTTTATTTTCCTTTTAACCACACAAGGCCATCCAATGAGCCACAAGTTGAAGTGGGAGACTAATAGTGAATTATTCTCTTGCAGGACCTCAACTGCCAAACCCATGACCAGTAAGCTTTTTTACATACCTCATTTACTGTTTTTTAAATAATTATTATACATGCCATGCTATATTACATAAAAAAAAGATATATTATGTGATAAATTATGTACTGTGCCAATTTATCTTTATGTTAATTTTGATGCGCTGGGATGCATAGGGAGAGGCATCACCAGTAGAAAACAAGAAGTTATTATCCCTCTGTACAGACAGCTGGTGAGACCACATCTGGAGTACTGCATGCAGTTCTGGAGACCCATTCTCCGAAAAGACATAGACAGGATGGAAGCTGTCCAGAGGAGGGCAACTAAAATGGTGCAGGGTCTGCACCTGAAGACATATGAAGAGAGACTTAAGGAGCTTAATATATATAGCCTCGAGGAAAGGAGGGAGAGGGGGACATGATAGAAACTTTCAAGTACCTCAAGGGAATCAACAAAGTCCAAGAGGGTAGCATCTTTCAAAAGAGGTGTGCACAAGAACAAGGGGCACAATTTGAAGATAGAAGGGGTGGCTCAGAGGTAATTTAGGAAGTATTTTTCACAGAGAGGGTTGTGGATGTATGGAATGGCCTTCAGAGGAGGTTGTGGAGTCAAAAACAGTGGTGGAATTCAAGCATGCATGGGACAGTCATAAGGCAATTCTAGGGGGTTGGGGTAGGAAGAAGTAGGCTGCTGGTTAACTAGGATCTGCAACTTATCCATCAGGTAGGGAAATGGGCAGACTGAGTGGGCCAAGCGGTCCTTTTCTGCCGTCAAATTCTATGTTTCTATGTATGTTTCTATATAGAGGGCCTGATTCTCAAAGCCCCCTGAGTGGTGCAAGGGCAAGGGGCTTATGCAACAAGGAATGATGCAAGGTATGGCTTGCACCAAAAGATGCACTAGGAGCAATTCTCAAATGTAGCCTGTAGCAAATGCAGGCTGCATGCCCCAAAGGGGATGTTTGCCATCCCTGTGGCACACAATTGGCTGCAGCATGGTGCTAGGGGACTTGCTGCAGATGCAGGCTGCCATATCCCTTTAATTCGGGATTCTCAAAACCCTCCCAGAGGGAACATTTCTAAGTATCATTAGACCAGCCAGGGCTGGTGTAAGGGTACTTAGAAGTGTGTCCTCTGAGATGATATCAAACCTTGCACCAATGTGCCATGATCCCCCCTCCCCATCCCTGATCCCCCTTTAAATAAAATAATTCATCCCTCGTGGCTAGTGGCCTCTCCAGCCCTGATACGCTTTTTAATCCCTGGTGATCTAGTAACCCCCCCCAGCCCTGTTCCCATTCCTATTTAAATTATTCACATCCCTGGTGATCTAGGAGACCCCCCTCCCTGTCCCCAATCTGCCCATATAATGTAAATAATCTTTCTCCAGTGGTCTTGTGGACTCCCAACCCCTCACCCTGGCTGGCAGAGCCCCACCACCCAGCTCCCCTCGTCCCATCCCTGAGCCAATGATGAGCACAGCCCTTCACTCCTCACCCTGGCAAGCTCTTGACAGAGATGCCAATCAGTGCATACTGTATACTTTATACACTTATTGTCAGCTCAGTCAGTGGCTAGCCATGGTGGAGTGCGGAGGGCTGTGCCAGTCACCAGCTCAGGGATGGGACAAGGGGAGTGGGGTGGTTCGGTATTGCCTGCTGGAGTTGAGGGTGGGAATCATTAGACCACCAGGGAAAGATTATTTATATTATATGGGCAGATCAGGGATAGGGTGGGGGGGCTGCTAAACCAGCAGGGATATGAGTAATTAAAATAGGAGGGGATCGGGTCTGGAGAGGGTCTGCTAGACCACCAGAGATGTGAATTCATTTATTTAAAAGGGGATTGGGGCTGGGGTGGCCACTAGTCCCTGGGGACAAATTTATTTATTAAAAAGGGGATTGGGGGAGTGGCTTGGCTGCTGAGAAAATGGCTGCTTGAATCCTTTGCTCCAACCCAGGCTGGACAAGATCTATGGCCGTAATCTGTGATCTGGGAGTGAAACTCCCACTCTTTGCTGTAATCCTTTATATGCCCTCTCCCCTGATTGTCTGGTATGAGTATTTTGTGAGTAGTCACCTGGTCATTGTGTTTTTAGCCCTAGCATGCTTCTCGAGGTGTTCAGACAGTAGTAGGCCATAAGGGCCCCCTCCTAGATTCATGGCTTGTGGACCGAAGTGCTGACCAGCAGTGTGGAGTACTACTGTCTTTCCCGACTCCTTCTACCTGTCACTTCGTGTTAGCAGATATCAGCAGTTCAGCATCTCACCTCCACCTAATGATGGCTTCCGCTAGCTCCTTGCAGCCTACCTCTCCTCCAGACACTCGTGAAGCTCTGCCTCAGCCTGCATCTGTTGGTGATTCCCTACAATACAATACTAAAATGCTGGAGGTGCCTTTCACCAGGGTCAACGGTATCAGCGCTGCTCTAACCGGAACTGATGCTGATGTCCGCAAGCTGGAGGACAGAATGAATGTAGTACAGCAGCACATGGATGATCTGGACCTACAACAGGGCAACATTTGGCAATGCCTCCAAGCTCATGAGGCCAGACTGGTAATGCTATGGGACCGGGCTGAGGATCAGGAAAACTGGGGATGCCACAATAGTATACAGATTCTTGGCATCCCTGAGGACAGTGAGGGGCAGAACATGGAGTGTTTTCTAAATGAAACTATACCCAAGATGATGGGAGAGAGATGGCGAGGCCCTGTAGAAGTGGAGTGGGCCCATAGGCTCTCTTGCAGGGTGGGATAAGCCCAGGCCCATAATTGCATATCTGCTGCACTATTCCACAACAGAAAAAGTTCTCAGGGTGGCCAGGGACATTGGAGACATTACCTGGCAAGGAGCTTGCATCTCCTTCTATAGGGACTATTCGCAGGAAGTTTCTGCTCAGCGTAGGGCATTCCTCCCTATTAAAAAGGTTTTGTTGGGACAAGGTTTAAAATACCATTTTAAGGGCCTTACCTTGCTGCAGGTCTCTAAGGAGGGGAAAGAAATCCTGGCCATCCATCCACAAGAAACTGAACTCTGGATCTCCAAATTCTGGCCCCTTATCCCTCTCCAAACTACATCTCCCAGGTGCCTCTGGGTGTCTGGAGGGCAGAACCAGCATTAAGGGAACAAAAATAATGTGAAGCAGCTTCCTGAGAACACTCATTTGGATCAGACTGGTCCCACTGTAAGCGATTCCCCCAGGACAAGCCTCAAGGATTACCCTGAATCATCGGCCTCTGCCTCCACGATGCCCGTTTCCCCTCCTGCATCTAATGAAAGTGCCATAAAGACACACTGACCTGGAAGAATGCATCGCTCTAGGCAGCACTCCACAAGTGGACAATGTCTCCCGCTGGACCACTGTCTCACCACTTCACCTGCTAAGCTGCTTCGTGAAGGCTCCCCTTCGAATGAGGATGTGCCCAACCCTCCAGTCATGGATCTCAACCTCATAGACACAACGTCCCCCATAGACTGGTCCAAAGACTACCCTGTGACGTTGAAACCATGGAGGAAGTTCACCTGCCTATCAAGCCTGGACTGAAGTCATTTACTGCTGCTGTAGCAACAGGCCTGCCTGCTACCATGGGCCTGAGTCTCCCTGCTGAAAAAGCACAGGCTCGGGGCCCCACAAAGTGACTCTAGAGATGCAGTCTTTCCTTTTTTTCTGCTTTTAGCAAAGGCTGTATAGCAAGCTGAGGTTATGGGGATGGCCGTTGTACAAACTCAATGACATTACTGTGTTTAATGCGGTACTCTACCCCCTTGGTTGGTGGGGCGGTGGTGCAGGAGCGGCTGTCCTTGTCTCCCTTTCCCACTCACCCCCCTGCTTACAAATTCAATGACAATACTGTGTTTGATGTGGTACTCTACCCTTTTGGTTGGTGGGGCAGTGGTGCAGAGGAGGCAGTTTTTGCCTCCTTCCCCCCACTCACCCCCTGCTTACTTTCTGGTGCTGCCTAGAAAGGGGGGCGAGCCCCTCCCTATCGCTGGACTTTACTTATTCTTTGCTACAGTGGGCCTGGTTGGGCAGGATGAGTCCAATACACTCTTCCGAACAGGCCACTTAACCCCACTCCTGTTGTGATACAATGTAACAGTATAGCACTCATGGCCCTTGGGCCCCCATTTTGTCCCCTTGGGTCTGGGGGCAACTTCCTTCCTTTAAGGGCTCTTCTCCATTATGTGTCAGTTCCCTGTTCTTGAACTAGAGGGCACTGCTCTCCCCGTCTCAGGTCCGTGGGCTTAACATTTTATTTCTACTGGGGCCAAGCCAATGGTCTCTCAAGGGGCCCCGCCCACCCCTATTTTCCCTTGCCCTCTCCCACTATGTCGGTGGTGCAGCCCCCCCCCCTCAGTTTTCTGGATCCTATTTGTTGGTGTACTAGTCCAGTTGGGGATGGATTCTCTCCCACTGGTTCCTTTCTTTCATACCCCTGTCTGGGTGAGTGAGTCAACATAGCTGGGGACCCCTGCTTTGCTGGGATACATATAGATTGTTTGCATTGTTCTGGTTGTTATCATCTGTTGTGATTAGCCTATATTATCACTGTTATTAGCACATTTATAAATATGTGTTTTCCTGTTCTCTTTTTCTCAGGTTTTTGGTTTTTCTGGTACATTACTACCGCGGTCATTTTGCCCTGCAGGATACTGTTGCTGCACTTCCCATTGACAAATGTAGGACCTCACTACCCACTAGTGCCTAACTCCCTCTGACACCTCAGGTACCTTCTCCTGTTTCTCTGGCTCAGCAGTCCCTGGGTGAGTACTTATTTATACCCACTCCCTATATTTCTACCATGGCAACCAATCCAGCTGTGGGGCTGAAATGTGACTCATGGAATGTCAAGAGGATTAATCACCCGGTTAAATGTACTAAAGTGCTCCAATACCTACGCTTCTTGCAAGGTGACATTGCTCTACTCCAGGAGACACATCTCACTGCCAGAACTGCAGAATGGCTGAAAAAGACTTGGGTGGGCAGGGTCATAACTAGCTCCTCATTTACCAAATCCAGAGAGGTTGCAATTTTAATCCATTGTTCCTGCCCTCGGGTAGAGGATGAAGTTAAAGCTGACACACAAGGCCACTGGCTGGTCATTTGGTTCACCTTCCCAGGAAGGAAGACTGTACTTGTCAACCTATATGGCCCCAATGCCGACAGGGCTGACTTCTTCTCCAGCATCAGCAAGGCTATTGCGTCCCTCTCCTCCACTCAACCCCACATTCTGATGAGTGGTGATTTTAATTTAGTCTCAGATATTTCTTTGGACAAATCCCAGCCCACTCCCCAGGCATATCCTAGAGCCAGGGCTGCTCTGCAAGAGTTGATCGATGAATGGGGCCTCGTAGACTTGTGGAGAAGGGATAATCCAATGGGCTGGGAGTATACCTACTCCTTTCCTGTCCATGATACTCACAGCCACATAGATTTCTGGCTGGCCAATCCTGCCTCAGCCCCCGGCATGTCAGATGCCCAGATCGGCAACATCCTTATTTTGGACCATGCCCCCGATATGTGCGCCTACACTTCTCCCGGACAAAGTACCACTGGCACCCGCTGGAGGTGCAACCACTTTTGCTCAAGGATCTGGAGTTCCTGGCAGATGGGCTGCAGGAAACCAAGGACTACTTCACCCTTAATGCCGGTAGCGAAGTGGCTGCAGGCACTGTGTGGGAAGCCTTTAAGGTGGTTTTGCGGGGTCAGATTATCTCTTATGTCACAGCCAAGAATAAGGCCCACCAGATGACACTCTCTGAACTACAGTCTGAACTCTCGGTGCTTGAAGCCCAGTTCAAGGCATCCTCAGTGGCTCCCCCAGATCAATCTCTGGTCAAAGCCATTGTTGGGGTTAAGTACCTCATCAATACTTTATTACAACAGAAAGTGGAGTGGCTGCTACTCCGCATGAAACATACATACTGGGAGGGGGAGACAAGGGAGATAAACTTCTGGCCTACCAGCTGAGGAAACAACAAGCCTCTTCTTGCATCCATACACTTAGGACATCCTCGGGGACAGTGATGGCAGATCCTAGAGGGGTCAATGTGGTCATGCTACAATTTTACCAGTCCTTGTAATAGTCTTGAGCTTCCCTACACTCAGACCAGTTATCCCAGGAGTTGCATGAGTTCTAACGGACCTCCGTTGAACCGCACATCTCTTCAGAGGTGATGGAATCTCTGGACGGGCCCTTCACTGTCGAAGAGCTACAGCAAGCGTGGTCCCAACTTGCCAAAGGCAAAGCCCCAGGCCCTGACAGTATGACGGTTGAACTCTACCAGATTCTGAGTCAGAAAGTCTCTGCCCCACTTCTCCTTGCTCTGCAGGAGGTGCACACTGCTGGGGTCTTTCCTTCTACCATGAGGGAAGCCCTGACAACCCTTCTTCACAAAAAATCTAATGACCTTCTTGACTGTGTTAATTACTGCCTCATCTCCCTCTTGTTGGTGGACATGAAGATAGCGGTGAAAATTCTCACCAACAGGATGATGGAAGTCCTGCCATCCATAGTTCACCCTTGCAGGCAGGCTTTACCAGAGGGAAATCTGGAGTGAACAACACCAGGCTTGTGCTCAACCTTAAATGACTAGTGTTCCCTTCTCCACTCTGATGGCAGCCCTCGCGGTAAATTTTTCTAAAATGTTCAACTCAGTGGAATGGGGATACATGCATGAGGTCCTTCATATCTACGGCTTTGGCCCCTATTTCCGGCAATGGGTCTCCACACTCTATAGCTCTCCAATGGCCAGGATCTTAACTAATAAGGATATATCCTCCACCTTTCCCCTGCACTGGGGCACTCAGCAAGGCTGCCTTCTCTCTCCCTTGCTGTTCCTTGTGGCCTTGGACCCTTTGATGAAGAAACTAGTCTCATCTAAGGAGATCACTGGAATACAAGTGGGGGGGTCTTCCACCTGGCTTCCTCCTATGTGGATGATCTTCTCCTTACTCTGTCCTATCAACAACATTCCTTGCCTAAGACCATGGACATCTTGCAGGATTTCACCAGGTTGTTGGGGTTGCAAACTAACCAGAGGAAGATCACTTCTCATTCCCTACAGCCCATGTGGGTGGAGTTGGAGGCCCGTGTGCTACAGGACCTCCCCCTTGGCTCGCTCTTGTCACTTGCCTCTGTCCTGTCCTCTCGAGTAACTCCGGTGATGGCTGAAACAAGGCATGCCTGGCGTAAGATTATGGCTGTCTCACACATGCTCCATGTAGCTTGATGTCTGCCCATGCGTTATGCCAATCTATGGAATAACCGGCTTATAGCTATAGAGAAGAAGACTGTATTTTGGCCTGGATGGGCTTCTCGTGGCATTTTGTCCATTTAAGACCAGTACATGTACAATATCACAGAATTGATCTCCATTGAGCAGTTGAGAACTCACTAAAATCTCCAGGCCTATGACTTTTGGAGACTTCTTCAAATCCGTAGTGCAGTTCGCGCCTATCAGTCAGGATACTCCCCAGATCCTAAGTGGCCATGGCTTGCTTCTCTGCATAAGAAGGATACATTCCATGCCCTGGCTGGGCAGTTCTAGAAGGTGTTGCGTGACTCACAGCCTGATCCCATGGACTCTTGTCAGCACAAATGGGTGTCCGAGCTGGCAAGCCCTATATCCCCGGATACATGGTCTCACTGTATTAGAATGGCCCACTCAACCTACAGGGATGCCAGAAGCCAACTCATCCAATTACAAATCCTGCTTAGATGGTATAGGACCCCAGCTGCCCTTCACATCAAGGGTATCATTCCCCACTCTCAGTGTTGGAGGTGTCAACAAAGCCCTGCATATATCCTACATGTGCTCGGGCAGTGTCTCCATCCCACCTCCTTTTGGGCTTCAGTTTTGGCAGACTGTGCCAGAGTACTAGGACAATCAGTCAACCTTTCTGACACCATGCTGCTTCTGGGTGACTCCTCCTCACTTGGCTCTCTAACCCCCAAGAACAGGGAATGGATACTGGGAGCGTTCTTGGAAGCCAAATGGACCATCTTGATGAACTGGAGGCAACCATCCCCCCTACTATTTCAGCCTGGTGCACTGCCTTGGCCAACCTTGCCATCCTGGAGAGACTCTAATATCTCAATCAGGGACAACTTCCCAGGTACTACTGTAAATGGAACACCTACCTACACTCACCTCAATTCTTCTGGAACGCCCCCTGTCTGAAGACTCCCCCCATTGGCCCTGCTCAACTTCTTTCAAGCTTCCCCTTCATCTACCTATTTCTCTCTGCAAGTCTGGTCCTGCTGCCCTCATGCCTGTCACAAGTGGGCCACAGGCAATAGCCCATACTGCACCCCGCAATAATGACAGATACCTCTCAGTGATGTCCTTGTTAGTGAATGGTTCAGACCTTCCCGTCTGTCTATTGGAAGTGCACGATTCCAACATACTCTCAATAGACATGATACTCTTGATAGCTACTTGGTATCTATTTGCATTCACTATATGTTCACATGGCTGCATTTGCTCTTTGGTTATGTCACGGATGCCAGACCTGATGTATTCCTGTCTGATGTAATTTTGTTAATCCTGCACAGCTTTGTAATTTTTGAAGAATAATAATCTTTTCTATGATTTAAAAAAAAGGGGGTGATTGTGGCTGGGGGGCCGCTAGCCACCAGGGACATGAATTCATTTATTAAAGATAGGATCGGGGCTGGGGGCAGACCGCTAGCCACTTGGGATGTCATAGAGTGGTGCACAGCTATGTCACAGCTTGCTGCAACCTATCCAGATGCACCAACTGTTTGGCACATGGCCACAGTTGCTGCAAGCTATGGGACTTTTTAGCCAGGACCCTACGCAATAGAAAATATGGCACAGGGTCCCTGAAGCACTGGCAATTGCTGCAAGCCATCCCTGGCATGGCTTGTACCGAGTTTTGAGAATCAAGACCAGAATGTTTGAGGCAATTAATTTTGTGCAAGCAGGAACCAACTTTGAATGAAGTGTTGCAAGTAAGTTGTGCTATCCCCAATAAATTGTACTAATAAATTAACTTTGAGCTATTCTTTTAAGAATTGTTACTGAACATAGCAATATGTTATAAAACATAAAAAAGTAAGGGCAGAAGAATACTTTGTCTATTTGGTTTGTCCTGAGGCTGAACTTCATATCAGCCTTGCCTACCTGATATCTTCCATCCAAATGTTTAATCTTACTTTGCTAATTATGCCTTTGAAGTTATCCCACCATATTTTAAAACCAGTTAGAAAATGGGCAAGATTATTCAAAGTCGTTGATTGGCTGACGGGCAGTACGGGGGGGGTACATTAAGTTTCAATAGACGCCCGCTTAAAACAAGCACCAATTCAGGGTGCCCTATTGCCAACTTTATCCTTGGGCACCCTGAATTTGAAAAATCAAACCCGCCATTTTTTCCCCACTTAGAGGGCAATCGAGGTACCCTCCCCCACACACACACAGACTCCCTGTCAACAGCTCCAGCGTGACTTTCTTTAAAAAAAAATCATAACCCGATCCAAAAAATGCACCCCGTTTCTTCAGTCCATAAAAGAAATTGCTTCGAGAGAAGTGACGGTTCCTACAGCCCTGCACTTCTGGTACTCACCAGGAATGTGGCAGACAACTGAAAACCCTCCTACTCCACAATCCTTATCCCTCACTATCCATAACAGACAGAATACTCCTCCCACATCACATCAGTGTTTTCAATTTTTAAATACCTTCTCTTTTTTTTTCTGCCGATTTCTCAGTTCTCTTGCAGCTGCCTTTTTAACAGAGCTGTCCATTCATGCGCCTTCCATTCTCCACAGCTGAGCATCTCAAACTTGGCTGCCTCTTCTCATATGCAGTAATTGCCTCAAACAGCAGCTGCTCTTCAGACTTAAAAAAAAAATAACTTAGTGCTGCTGTGCCATGCTGTACTTGTGACTCTTAATTTTGGGGGGGATAACCAGAAGAGAATGGCTCTGTGGGGGGGGGGGCAGCAATGGGAGATGGAACAGCTTTCAAATGCAGGGACTATTTTATCTTTTTTTTCTAATTTTTAAATTTGTTTAAACTCATTTCCTCACTTATTTGATCAATTAATTAAAATTTACACACAAGCCCATTTTCTAAGCACAATAATACCCTCCAGGGTGGGTGGTATGGGCAATACCAGACCTTCCAGGGACTATAAGGCCCTCCACCTGCAGCGTCGGGCCTCATTATGCCCCTGGGCAGTCCGGTATTGCCCAATACTGCCCACCCTCTCAGGTATTATTGCTTGCTTACTGTTTCTACACCACCCACAATACAGGGTAGTCCACTCCACTTGTCCACAACCCACCACATAAAAAATGCTTCCTAATGTCTTTCTTTAACTCTTCCCTCCAACCTTGCCAGCCTAAGATTGTGACCCCTAGTGGCTGAACTGTTCATCATTTTGAGCAGTTCAGTGTAATCTACCTTATTGTACGCCTGAACATATTTGTATGTTTCTGTCACATCTCCCTCTCCCTCATGGCCTCTAGTGGGTCAATGCTTAAGTCCTTCAGTATCTCCTTATAGGTATTACCCTGCTGGCTTTGGATCATATTTGTCACCTTTCATTGTATTATTTCTAGCTTGTTACAGTTCTGTTTTAGATATGTTCAAAACATTACACACTATACTCCATGGGTGGTCTAACCAGTTACCTGTACAGTGGCAGAGCCACCTCCTGTCTATGGCTGGTGAAACCCATACTCATGCAACCCATTATACTATAGGATTTGTTTTACTCTTTGCTTTACTGCATTGAGAGGATCATTTTACACTGTTATTAATCATTTCCATGAGGTCCCTTTGCACTTCAGAATACTGTACATTTATTCCATTTATTCTGCAATTAGTCTGTGGATTCCTGCAGCCAATGTGCATCATTTTGCACTTTTTGGCATTAAATTTCAATTGCCAAGTCCTCACTAATTTTCTCGTCTCTCCACATCCTTCTTCATATTGTCAATCATTTCTTCATTGTTAACCCTACCATAATGGTTGGTATTATGTGCAAATAAGCTCACTTTCTCATAGAATATTGAGTTATGTGTTTAGATGTTATTGCCTAGGTAAGCATACTAGGCAATTAAAATGCCTATATTCAGGTTTGACTCAGAAGGTTACAGAGAGAAGAGGAAAACGATTACCATAGAAGATCAGAAAATCTTGAACAATATTAAATACAATACAAATACAGTCAAGGGTACAATAAATTAATGTAGAGGCACAGATCAATAAAACGCAGTGCATATGACTATAATCCTGAACAAACCTAGATAAGATGAGAATCTACAATCAAGGTGGTGGGAGTAACCCTACAGTGAAGCACAATTACTGTTGATTCAACCTTCAGGTAGCCCCACAGAGACCTTCTGAAGAGATATTGAGAGGGAGCACTGTAAACAGGTAGTGAGAGGAAGCACTACGAATTGGTAGTGGGAAGGAGTTTCAAAGCCTGGGTGAACAGACAACAAAGGACTGGTTTCCCAAAGCTGTAAAGGTTTTTGGGACAGTAAGCAGGAACATATTGCTAGACACTAGAAGATAACACAAGTTGGCTACCTTTAACTGCCCAGCCAGTGTAGAAGGAGTAGCAGTTCTGATCACTTTATCAATGAAATGACCCACAGGAAAAAAAAAGGCTATTAACATGAACCTGATGCTAATGTACATATTGAAAAGAACTAGTTCTGTGACAGATCTTTGGGGAAGCCCATAGACATGTACTTTGCATTTATTTTTTTATTTGTTTAATTATATTTAATATTTGATCACTGGGTAAACATCCAAGGGCATCAAATGCCCATTTTTATTTTGCAATTCAAACTTTTATTCATTTTTAAACAGTTACCGAGAGAAGATCCAAAAAAGCATACATACAAATGAGACAATAATATGTGTCAGGAAATAGATCAACTCTCCCTCCTTCCCCCATCCCTCCCTCCCTTTTCCTATTCCTTCACACAGGGTAAGCTACCAACTGGAAAGAGGAAACCTTTATGGCGATTGTAGCAAATACAATGTCACAAGCGGACCCCAAACCTTATAACATTTCTGAGATTGATCATGTAGACTAGCAATTGTCTTTTCCATTCTCAGATTTGCCAGTAACTCCTGTAACCACTCACTATAAGTAATGTCAGGCATATCTTTCCAATGACGCAAGACAAGATTCTTGACCGACATTGCTATAAGGGTTATGTGAAATTTTCTGTTAGTGACTGTGACAGAGGAAAGATCCCCCAATATACATATTTCGGGAGAGAAGAGGTTGGATAAGCCTAGTAGGGGGTCAGCCCTCTGTCAGATCACATTCCAGAGGGGAACTATCTTGGAACATGTCCAGAAAATATGCAGTAGATTACCCTCATCCTGCTGGCAGCGAGTGCACGTGGAAGATGATAGGAAGTATTTTTTCACAGAGAGGGTTGTGGATGCATGGAACGGCCTTCTGGAGAAGGTTGTGGAGTCAAAAACAATGGTTGAATTCAAGCATGCATGGGACAGTCATAAGGCAATTCTAGGGGGTGGGGTAGAAAGAAGTAGGCTGCTGGTTAACTAGGATCTGCAGCTTATCCATTAGGTAGGGAAATGGGCAGACTGGGTGGGCCAAGCGGTCCTTATCTGCCGTCAAATTCTATGTTCTATGTCTATGTAGTCCTAACCTAGCCAATTTATGAGGTGAATAATACAAGTTATGCAAGATTTTAAACTGTATTAACCGGAGCTTGTCTTGTCAAACGTATTTATGACAACTCAACCTCAAGGAGGGCCAATTGATTTCCTGATGGGGAAAAAGAGAAGACCAAAATTGAGTCAGGCCAAAACAATCAGGTCAATTCCAATTGTGTATTATCCCATACATTTTAGAGACAGCATGGGGAAGGCCTGCCAGGGGAATAAGTTCTATCATACTGGACTGGCATAAAGGTACGGGTGGAACAGAACCAAAAGATTTCACAATCAGGTGGCACAAATGGAATATTTTAAAGATAACAGAGTTTGGAATATGGGTTTTATTAAAATTTCAGGGGAGGTTAACCAAGATGTGTCCTCCTGAATAAAGAAGTTAATGGGATGATCCCCCAACTGGGAGATCCATTTCAACTGAAGAGGTTTACCGTCAATAGTGAGATGCAGATTTCCCCACCATGGTTGAGAAAGATTGGTAATGTGCTTGTATTTTAGAAAAGAACACAATTGAGAGTGAACTCTAATGGATACTGCAATAGGGCTACCTTTAAGTGATTGGGGCAAATATTTTAAATTTATATGCAAAAGTGCGGCAGGGGATAAGCTGTTTACTTTTATTAGGGTACATTCTATTTTGAGCCACATGGGAGTAAAGGACTGTGATGTTGGAGAGTGTTCTGGTGTGAGCCACCTCATGTACTTACTCGCATGATTGGCCCAGTAATATAGCCCGACATGTGGAAGACGGAGTCCCCCTTTCACTTTCAATGCTGAAAGCTTGTTGTAACTTATCTGGGGTGTCTTAGCCACCCAAATAAAGTCTGTGATTATCTTGTGTATCCTTTTAAACCATGCCAGAGACAGCCAGACATTTGAAAATGCCCATTTTTAAGAGTGACCCAGAACAAAAAAAAACAACAATACAGTTAAACAGATTAATTGTGACAAAAACATGTCAAGCGAGTAAGATAGAGCTTCTTCAAAGATTTCTTAAAAATATACAGTAAATTAAATGTTAAAATGTCATTAGGCAAATCATTCCACAGTTTTACAATGCAAAAGATCCATGATCTTTCACCTAAAGAAGACTTTTAGGAGGGAGGATTCAATTTACCAACATTTGTTGATCTAGTGCAATAAGTATGTGAACTATTTAAAATATTAGCCATAAATGAAACAGGTATTTGTGTTGACAACAATTCACTCTTTGCTCAATGGAAAACCATCCCAAATTGTTATATAAGATACAATGATTAGCCGAACAAGAAGCAGAACTAGCAAATCTGCAGACAGAGTGGTACAATGTTTTTACACAATACAAATTGGTGTTAGCAGATGAATAAATCAGAAGTCCATAATTAATAAGAGATAATAATAAAGATTGCTCTAATGTCTATTTTGAATACACATCCACACAAATAGATGATCTGATACCTTTTATTGGACAAACAGAGCTGTTAAAGCACCAATTTTCTTTTTCAACAACTCTATTGGTCCAATAAAATATATCAAATTTTGTGTTTCAAGGACCAGTATGGCAACAAGAATTTCTGTTTTGAAAATGCAGAAACACAGTTACTTAATCTGTAGTGTAAAGCTGTCCTAATCTAGAATGCAATGTCTTAATAATGTAATTGATATGATCCTGATATGTTTACCTCTGAGAACTTGTTAATGAGGACCTATTTCTGTGTCCTTCTCAACAACCAGTTCTCTATCCATTGAGTGTGTCCCTCCCCAAATCTCGTGTCATCTACTTTCTTTACCAGTCTTCCATTTGGCATTTATCCCAAGGTCTTACTAAAATCTAGTTATTGGATACAATTATCTCCAGGGTCTTGCCAATAATGGACATCAGACTCACCCCCCTATAATTCCCAGGATCTTTTTTGTCCCCATATTTGCACAGGGGGTCCATGACTGCCACCTTCGAGTCCATTGGAAACTCTTTGCAGACTGTCTTTCAACCACCCTGCCAGCCTACATTCCTGATTGCCCTGGTTTGGGGTATGAACAAGGGTTGCCAGTGTGCCAGAATAGACCCTTAAGACTGTCTGCTGCAAAACCGGTTTGTTTTACTTTTTACAATTTTCCTACCCAGGATAACCTAGCTAAGAAAAATCTTTCTTACTTTCAAACTTCATAACATTTCAAGAGAATTTCAAGGCAACCTTTGTCTAAACTGCCTATCAGTATCAAAAAACTACATGTAGGCAAGAGTTACTGCTACAGAGAATAGTCAAAAATTAATGAAAATGCAACTTTCATTTAAACATTCTCCAAAATCTTGAAGACTGTGTGGTATAGTGGGATGTTGCCATGGTTTGAATGTTTGCTCAAAGCATTAGAAACATTGAAACATAGTATCTGATACCAGATAAGGACCGCTTGGCCCACCAAGTCTGCCCATTTCCCTACCTAATGGATAAGCTGCAGATCCTAGTTAACCAACAGTCTACTTCCTCCTACCCCCCACTAGAATTACCTTATGTCTGTCTCATGAATTCTTGAATTCCACCACTGTTTTTAACTCTATGACCTCCTCAGGAAGGCTGTTCCATGCATCTACAGCCCTCTCTGTGAAGAAATACTTCCTCACATTACCTCTGAGCCGTCTCCCCTCTTTCTTCAAATTGTGCCCCTTGTCCTTGCACATCTCTTTTTCTGAAAGATGCTACCCTCTTGGACTTTGTTAATTCCCTTGAGGTGTTTGAAAGTTTCTATCATGTCCCCCCTCCCTCTTTTGCTCAAGGCTATACATCTTAAGATCCTTTAGTCTTTCTTCATATATCTTCTGGTGCAGACCCTGCACCATTTTGGTTGCCCAACCTCTGGATAGCTTCCACCTTGTCTATGTCTTTGCAGAGTTGAGGCCTCCAGAACTGTACACAGTACTCCAGGTGTGGTCTTACCAACTGTCTGTACAAAAGGCCAACAACTTCTTGTTTTTTACTGGTGATGCCTCTCCATATGCATCCCAGTATCCCCCATTCCTCCATACTGCCTTTTCACATTGCTGGCCCATCTTTAGGCCATCTGATATGACTATCGCTGGGTCCTTTTCCATTTTTGTTGTTGTCAGTATCTCACCCCCCCCCCATTGTGTACTCGTCCCCTGGGTTTTAGTTTCCCTGGTGCATTACTTTGCACTTCTTTGCGTTGAATCTAAGCTGCCATACATTAATGTTACCCTGACATTTGGCACTGTCTTTTAAGGCAAAAAACTTAAACTTATATACAGTACTGCAATTGCAGCAATTGATATGGTCAGAAATTTCCAGATATATTGCCATATTTCTAAAGAGCTCTCTCCGGTACTGCTGGCAGAAAAGGAATTTCTCTAGTAATATCACAGATATTTCAGGAAATGTCTTACCATGTAAATTGCTGGAATTATAGCATCAAAAAATGGTTTTGTATGCTGTAAAACAGGAAACTACAGTTAGGATAAACCTAATGTTGCTTCAAATTATTTTTCAAAACCTTGGGACACTCCACAAGCATTTATCAAGTTGAGGGAGGATTTTACACTGGTGTCCCAAGTCCCATCTTTTGTGACTTTGTCCTGCAAGCCAGACTGTTGTCTAACCATAATTGTTTTTGCTGTTAATTTTTGTTATACTTAAAAGGACATTTATTAGCAAATGTACACTAATTGATACTGACAATACCAGCCTGTGGCCAACATTACCAAAACGTTATGTTTATCATTCTTCGGTGTCCAGTGACATCCCTTCCATCTTCCATCTTCCAGTGCCATGCCATGTATTCCCTGGTATCAGTCAAAATTCTTCCTTATTCTGCCCTTGTCATGCACTCTCTGGTGTCTAGTGGTAACCTCCTTACTCATACCATCCCATACTGTGCATGTGCACTCCCTGTGTCCCCTGCCCAGACCTTCAACTTAATCAATGCCAATCATTCTTTGGTGTCTAGGGAGTGAATCAGGATTTGAGACAAAGACAGATAGTTTATAAAACATTAAAATGGGGCAGAAAGGGGAGAAAGGTGGGAGATGAAGAAACCAAGAGATGTCTTAAGGGTTTGTTAAACATTACCAAGGGACTTGCATAGGCACAGTGAAAGAGGATGGAGCAGGAACACTAAGGGATATATTTGAGGTTTTCCAGTTGTTTATTAACAACTAGCTGGTCACATCAGATTTTAGTCCCTGAAGCCCTAACCACCAGGTACTGTACATTCCTGTAATCTCATCACATGTGGTTACAGTCTCATGAGAGCACCTTATGAAAATCAGAAAAAGTGCTAATGTAATTCATGAGCAGTGATTTTTGAAAGTTATAACTCATTTATTTTAATTATTTCAGTTCAATAACCACAAAAGCACCACCTATGTGCTAAGAGTTGACATATACAAATGCCTCAGGTTTCAGCTTTATACCATTGTTTTCCAGTTTTATATGCCAAACAAAGCATCCTAACATTTCATACTTTTGCAGTTTTTACCCTCATCTAACATATGACTATTCATGTATTGTATTTGAAATGTTTTTCCATAAAGGCACACTGAGCCAAGAGATATTCCCCAGTGCAACTGGGGGAGAAAGTTGTGTACAATAAATACAGTAAGCAGGATACTTACTGTAAATCAACAAGTTATAAAAATATATACAAACATGCCATAAGTGCAATAAGGCATACCAAGACAATTGTGATGTACAAATGAACACTTAACCAAATGTCACCAAATGTCATAGGTTCTCAGCTGTTGCCAAGGTATGTTATCCAGTGTTGAGGTCCCTAGTACAAAAAATGCTTGAGTTCCTGTATTTATATTTTTTATTTTGCAGCTGGTGACCAGGGAAGAAATATTGAGACATGGCTCATCTCCAGGTGCATCCTGGGAGAAGGGTCAATGTAAGGAGAGCAGGAGCAACCAATTAGTATAAACAATTCAAGAAAGTGCAGGGATAATAACGTACTGTATTAATAGCACCAAATTCATTCTAGGTTGTGGCTGTGTTCCATTATCAGTGTGTTATGTACTGAAGTGGACAGCTGCTCTTTAATAAGCAATACTTTCTAGCAAAGAAACTGGGTATTTTTTTTTTTTTTTACTTTTTCCTATATGCATGACACGTGCATTACTAGTTTATATCTGACTGGTTTCCAGTAGAATAGCTAACTTTAAAATAATTAAAAGACTTCAGGAAAAGTACGGAAGTATGTATAAAGTGCAAAACATGCTGAGCAGAATACTTATTTCAGTTCAATGCCGCGAATTAAAGTTTAATTACCTCTTTCAGTTTCAATACCTGAGCCATTAGAAATAACAAAATATAAAGTGCAGTGGCTTCAAAAATTCATGTTTTAGACATGTTTACAAGGGTGGAAGTGTGCCATTAGCTTCCAAAATATATGCCAAGAAAGATGACATCATATTCTAGGTTTTGTAGATGTCTGCTATGTGCAACAATGCTGGATGTTTTTACATAAATCAATTTAAGGCACTTCTAAAGTGTACATGTGTGAGTAAGGGTTTATTCCTTGCTTTCTAATTCTTTATGTTGCCATGGAAACAATATTCTGAAACAAGCAACAGCAAAAATTAAGCAGGCCAATGCAAGTCCCAAGACTGCTTTTAAGCTGAAAGCATTTTTCTTTGTATTGTGTAAAAGACATCATTAAAAGGTTGTAATCACAGATTGATAAATAAAATATACTTCAAACTTCACAAAGACAAGGAGAGTTTATAGAGTCCAACATCTTAGACTTAAAAGTATAAAACTATAGATATTTATCAGTATAGGAAAGATATCTATTTAAAAAGGAAAGCTGGCAGTGCAAAGTGCTTTTCAAAATGTTACATGATTTTCCTAAGTATTAAATTATAATTATAATCATACAGTAACACCACTATAGTTAGGATTGGGTAGGTACTTTAATGCTGAATCCTTATTTATGGATACATACAACTAAACCATAATTCAACCCACTGAACTGAAAACTGGCATTTACACAATTTGTATAGGCATCCAGAAAATGTTATCAAATCTGGTTAAGTGCTTTAGTTTCAAAGGTTGAAGGCAAGTAAACTCAAAAATATATATTTTAAGACTTCTTTTGAACAGCCATGACTATAAGAAATGGCACTGATTTAAGAAACCTTAAATTTCCAGGTTAGATTCTGTACCAAGACAGTCACACTTGTTATTGTGAGAACACAAACATTTAAAAAGAAGTTATAAACAAAACACAGTGCTGGAAGCTGTACCAGTACTGAACAAAGAAAACATAAGCTATATTTTTAAAGCCCTTGAAATTTTGATGCCTGCAGGAAAAAACTGGCACAAGTGGAGTTCCATTTGTGGAGCCACAGTTTTCCCCACAGCCACGGTATTTTCAAAGGGGGAGCCAGTTTACAACCAGTTTCCAAATTTATGGCAGCTTGCAGATGATTTTTTTGGTGCCACTGCAGTAAAAAGGGTATGCCTGGTGGGACCTGGTGTAACATCCCCCACAGCTGCATCACCTGAAAATAAGAAACTTTGCAGATGCAGAGCTTGTGGTTCAGTGCCGCCATTGCAGAGTGGGACTTAGTCCCAGAATGGGCTGAAACTCCAGCCCCATGTCTTTTGCTAGGTTTTCACATGCCACAGTAAAGATGTAATAATACTCCTCACACCATTGTTAATGCTGTTGCCTATCAGTACAGTGACAGTGCTACTGGTCTTGAAACTTGTGACTTGATTTCAGAAAGAGCTTAGGTCATCGGGGGCAGGCTAGGGGAGGAGGACCAAGTATCCCTGAGGACACTCTCCTTCTCTGGAAGGGAGATTAGCATGCTCCACTGCTATATTGCAGTCTGGGTGACTACAGGTGGTAGTTCAGTTGTGAGTGGCTTGTAGTTTATTAGTGATGTTTGACAAGGAATCCAGGACAGATTGTGTCTCTTCATAGATAACATAAAATTATGTGGGAGGATGGATAGTGATGAGGGATTAAGTGTTAATGAAGTGAGACTTACAAAAGCTGGAGGGGTGATCAAAGGTCTGGGAGTTAAAATTCAATGCCAAAAAGTACAAGGTTATGCACTTAGGAAAAAAGAACCCCAAGATGGAGTGCTGGGTGGGAGGGGAGAGACTTAGCACTACAGCTGAGGAACGGGATCTGGGAATTATCATCAGCAACTCACTTGATGGAGATGGAGATTAGTGCCCAAGAGGTGGATAAGCATAAAAGGGGCAAAATTCAGCAGAAGGGCAGACAGCAAGGAGAACCAGGGATAAATGACAACCAAGGAAGGGGCTGGAGTAGAACAGTAAAGCAGTCTAGGGAGGTCAAATAATGGAAAGCCATGTGTGCAAATGCCAGGAGCCTTAGCAACAAGATGGAAGATCTGAGCTGTCATGGTACAGTCAGACATGGACATTGTAGTCATCACTGAAACCTGGTGTAATGATAACCATGACTGGGAGATGGCCATACCTGGCTACAACATATTCAGAAGAGACAGAGCAGGCAGGAAGGGAGGAGGAGTTGCACTGTATGTGAAAAATGACATAAGGGCCACCAGAGATCCAGGAGGAAACAAAATGGGAGAGATACTGTGTGTTGCTGGAAAGGAAAATGGGGACAGCCATCCACACAGGTGTGGTCTATAGACCACCAGCCCATGAGGAAGAAACAGATAGGGAGTTGATGCTAGCCATCCAAAGGATGGCAGATAAGGGTGAGGTAGTACTGGTTGGAGACTTCAATATTCCAGATGTGACTGGAGCATCCCACAGCAGCATCAACTAGGAGCAGATTTATCCTGGACTTCCTTCAGGGTGCCTTCCTCAAGCAACTGGTCATGGAACCAACTCGGCAGAAGGCAATACTGGACCTTGTGCTCACAAACAGGGACAGTGTGATGGGGGTAACAGTGGGGAGCACCTGGGTAACAGTGACCACCAGTCATTGTGGTTTAAAATCACAGAAAGAGCAGAACCAAACCACACAAAAACACGTATCCTGGATTTTAGGGGCAGACTTTGGAAAATGGGGAGATACTTGAAAGAGGCATTAATGGAATGGGACAGGAATCAGGGGTTGAGGAACAGAGGGCAGTATTTAAAATGGGATTACAAGAACAACAGAATTATGCATTAAGCAGGTTAGCAAGAGGAAAGGAAGAGGAGATCATTATGGTTTTCCAAAGAGGTAGCAAAGAAAGTGAAAGCCATAAAGATTGCATTCAGGCAATACAAAAGACACAGGCAGAAGGGATAGGGAGAAGTACCAGGAGAAGCAAAGGGAGGTAGGGAGGTCAGTAAGGAAGCCAAAGCTCAGACAGAAGAACACATTGCAAAATCAGTGGGTAAAGGGGACAAAACCTTTTACAGATACATAAGTGAAAAAAGATAGACAAAGGGAGGGATAGTGAGACTGTAGAGGGAGGATGGGAGCCGCGTGGAGGATGACAACAGTAAAGCTGACATATTGAACATGTATTTCTGCTCAGTCTTTACTGAGGAAGAGGGGGGGTAATGGGTCTGAAGGGAGTACAAGGGGTGAGAATGTAGCAGAAATGGACACAAGTCCCTTTACACGAGAAAGAGGTCCTGAAGGAACTGGAAGTAATGAGAGTGATAAAGCAATGGGCCAGACAGGTGCACCCTCTGGGTCCTTAAAGAACTAAGAGAGGTGGTGGCTGAACCTCTGGCTATCCTGTTTAGCCATCACTGGAAACAGGGGAGGTACCCAAAGACTGGAGGACAGCAGATGTAGTCCTCTTATACAAAAGTGGGAACAAAGAGGAAGCAGGGAACTACAGACCAGTCAGCCTCACCTCGGTAGTGGGGAAGATCATGGAAGCACTACTGAAGGAGAGATTGGTGGAACATCTGGTTGTCAATGGACTACAGGACCCAAGGAAGCATGGTTTCACCAGGGGGAGGTCATGTCAGACCAACCTCGTTGAATTTTTTGACTGGGTGACTAGGGAGGTGGATCAGGGAGGGCAGTGGACATGGCCTATCTGGACTTCAGCAAGGCCTTTGACACTGTGCCATAGAAGACTATTACACAAACTGGGAATATGGGTGTGGGCAGGACAGTAGTGTGGTGGGTAGGTAACTGGCTGGGTGGCAGGACACAGAGGGTGGTGGTAAATGGCTGTCACTCCACAGAGGGAAGAGTGACCAGTGGGGTACCACAGGGATCAGTGCTGGGACGGTCCTATTCAACATCTTCATCAGTGACATTGTGCAGGATCTAGAAGGCAGAATTTCACTGTTCGCTGATCACACAAAGCTCTGTAACAGAGTAGACACACCAGAGGGTGTAGACAGAATGAAGGCGACCTGCAGAAACTTGAAGAATGGTCAGTTTGGCAGTTGAAATTCAATGCAAAAAGTGCAAGATAATGCATATGGGCACAAAACCGGGCACAATATATCAGTTTGGGGTGAGGATATAGCATGCACCAAGCAGGAAAGGATCTTGTGGTTGTCATCTCTGATGACCTCAAAGGTAGGGAAACAGTGTGACAAGGCAGCAGGTAAAGCAAATAGGATGCTGGGATGTACAGGCAGAGGGCATCACCAGCAGGAAAGGAGGTCATAATTCCGCTTATACAAGACACTCAGTGAGGCCCCCACCTGGAGTACAGTGTACAGTTCTGGAGACCATACCTACGTAAGGACATAGACAGGTAGAGAAGGTTCAGAGGAGGGCAACAAAGATGGTGCATGGATTGCATCACAAGTCCTATGAAGACAGGTTGAAGCAACTGAACATGTACTCCCTGGAGGAGAGAAGGAGAGAGGGATATGATAGAGACATACAAGTATCTTACAGGGAGGAACAGGTGCAGGAAAACACTATTTTAAGTAAAAAGATGTTCCAGGACCAGAGGGCATGGATGAAGTTGGAGGATGACATTCAGAGGAAACATGAGAAAGAATTTCTTCACAGAACGGGTGGTGGACAAGTGGAACACCCTGCCAGAGGAAGTGGTGGGGGCTGAAACAATCACGGGATTTAAGAATGCATAGGATAGACATAAAGGAATTCTAGAGGTCAGGGGTAAGGGGAAACAGACTTCTAGGAAAACAAACTGAACTTAAAGCTCAAATGGGCAGACTGGGTGGGCCATAGACCCTTATCTGCCAACACTGTCTATGTATCTATGTATCTATGTACTTAAGCAACTGAGTCAGTGCAACAAAATCTATAGCAAGGCTAACAGGATGCTGGGATGTATCAGGAGGAGTACTGATAGCAGAAGAAAAGAGGTAATACTTCACTTCTTCAGATCACTGGTGAGGCCTCACGTAGTGTACTGCACCCAGTTCTGGAGTCCTCATCTCGTAAAGGATAAGGATAGGTTGGAGACAGTGCAGTGCAGAGTAACAAAATTATTGGGCCAGCAAGGCAGATCCTATGAGGAGTGCCTCAAGATATTAAATAAGTACTCACTGAAAACCAGAAAGGAGAGGGAAAATGTGCCAGGGACATTCAAGTTCCTTTAAGGAATGAATAAAGTGAACTGCAGGGAACAATTTAGCCTGAATATCAACTCACTGTCTAGTGTACATCAGTGGAAATTAAAAGGATGGAGATTCAGGAGGGATGTGAGGAAGTACTACTTTATGGAAAAGGTGGTGGAACTTTGGAACAGTCTGTCAGCTGAGGTGATGGGTGTGCAAACAGTAAATGGATTCAAGTATGGCTGGAACAGAATGAAGGGAATAGTGGTTTCCCAGAGTGAGAGGGTCATGGAGGAGAATATGGAGAGGATGAAGAGGATTAGTACGCTGGAGGAACAGTAGGTTGCAGGGATTATAGGGAACTTGGGCAGGCTAGATGGATCTCTGAGTCTTTTTCTGCCATCGTTGTCTGTTTCTATGTAGGCTGAGAGGACATTAGCAGGTGCTATGCCCCACATGCTTTCATGCACACATGCTCATGGCTGACGTCCTGGGGGGAGGGATAGAAAGAGGAAAACTACCCTGACAATCAGAATGATACTGGCCGCCTAAAGACCCCACACCTAACTACTCAGGTGCCACCTGCTACAATGGATCTGTTCCACAATGGAGTGTAAGGGAACCTCTACCATCCCCACCAGAAGGAGATAAGCTCTGGAGGGATTACGGAGGTGAAGATAAGTCCTGGTAGATGTCAGGGTGACAGGGATGGGGTGGAAAAGGAGATGGGGGCTGACCAGAGATTAAGGGGACATAAACAGCAATAGCTGCTAGTAGCTTGGCAGAAGACACCAGGAGGAAGGAGTGCTGTTTGACTGGACTTCTCTACTGGGACTAAAGAAGTAGAACTCTTGTACTTGGACCTTTAATTTAGGGTAAAAAAAACAACTAACAAAAAAAACAAAATAAATTAGTGTGTTTGACTGAGTTAACTGAACTGATGGTTATCTGAACAGTTAGCTAGGTATAAATCTCAGGTGATTGAAAAGGCTTGATAGCTGTGAAGTTTAAATTACTTGTAGAAAGATCTAGTAAGTAGGGGGAGTGGCTTAGCTAGAAGAAAGCTAAATTTAAAGACTGCCTTAGAAAGATTCTGTTAGTAGCTTGGCAGAAGACACCAGGAGGAAGGAGTGCTGTGTGACTGGACTTCTCTACTGGGACTAAAGAAGTAGAACTCTTGTACTTGGACCTTTAATTTAGGGTAAAAAAAACAAACTAACAAACAAAACAAAAAAAATTAGTGTGTTTGTCTGAGTTAACTGAACTGAATGCTTATCTAAACAATTAGCTAGATGTAAATCTCAGGTGAATATTTTTGCTCAGTATTTACAAATGAAGAGGGGGAGGTACCTAAAACAAATAATAGAAACACTCTGGATACAGAAGTTGATACCAGCCCATTTACAGAAGAAAGGATTCTGAAAGAACTCTTAAAACTGAAGGTGGACAAAGCAATGGGGCCTGATGAGATTCATCCCAGAATTCTAAAAGAACTAAGGGTAGAACTAGTGACACCACTGACTACCCTCTTTAACAAATCATGGGAGGATGGGGTGGTACCTGAGGATTGGAAGAGGGCAGATGTGATTCCCCTTCACAAAAGTGGGAGCAGGGCAGAAGCATGAAACTACAGACCTGTTAGTTTAACCTCAGTGATAGGGAAAATGATGGAATCACTACTGAAGGAAAGAACTGTAGAGTACCTAGAGGCCAGAGGGGCACAGAACCCAAGGCAGCATGGATTCACAGCAGGAAGGTCATGCCAGATGAATCTAATAGATTTCTTTGAGTGGGTGACCAAAGTAGTAGATCAGGGAGGGGCTGTGGACATGGCCTACCTAGACTTTAGCATGGCATTTGACTCAGTCCCACACAAAAGATTAATATACAAGATTGCCAGCCTGGGAGTGGGTCCCAATATGATAGCCTGGGTAAAGAACTGGCTGAAGAATAGGACATAGAGTGTAATAGTAATTGGAGTCCACTCTGAAGAAAGAGGGGTTACTAGTGGGGTGCCGCAGGGTTCAGTATTAGAACCGGTCCTCTTCAATGTCTTTAAAAGTGACATTACAGAGGGACTAGAAGGAAAAGTATGTCTCTTTGCAGATAACACAAAGATCTGCAACAGAGTTGATGCACAAAGTGGGGTGGAAAGGATGAGAAGGGACTTGGCAAGGTTAGAGGAATGGTCAAATGTATGGCAGCTTAGATTTAATGCTAAGAAGTGCAAGGTAATGCACCCAGGAAACAAAAACCCAGCAGAAGACTACACAATAGGGGGTGAGATACTAACAACAACAAAAATGGAAAGGGACCTGGGGATAGTCATATCAGATAACTTAAAGGTGGGCAAGCAATGTGAGAGTGGAGTAAGGAGGGCTGGGGGGATACTGGGATGCATAGGGAGAGGCATCACCAATAGAACACAGGAAGTTGTTATCCTTCTGTACAGACAGCTGGTGAGACCCTGTCTGGAGTACTGTGTGCAGTTCTGTAGACCCAATCTCCACAAGGACATAGACAAGATGGAAGCTGTCCAGAGGAGGGCAACTAAAATGGTGCAGGGTCTGCACCAGAAGACATATGAGAGAGACTAAAGGAGCTTAATATGTATAGCCCTCGAGGAAAGGAGGAGAGGGGACATGACGAAACTTTCAAGTACCTCAAGGGAATCAACAAAGTCCAAGAGGGTAGCATTTTTCAAAAAGAAAAGTGCAAGAACAAGGCACAATTTGAAGATAAAGGGGGTGGCTCAGAGGTAATGTAAGGAAGTATTTTTCACAGAGACGGTTGTGGATGCATGGAACAGCCTTCTGGAGGAGGTTGTGGAGTTAAAAACAGTGGTTGAATTCAAGCATGCATGGGCCAGCCATAAGGCAATTCTAGGGGGGGGGGTAGAAAGAAGGAGGCTGCTGGTTAACTAGGATCTGCAGCTTATCCATTAGGTAGGGAAATGGGAAGACTGGGTGGGCCAAGCGGTCCTTATATGCTGTCAAATTCTATGTTTCTATGATTGAAAAGGCTTGATAGCCGCGAAGTTTAAATTACTTGTAGAAATATCTAGTAAGTAGGGGAAGTGGTTTAGCTAGAAGAAAGCTAAATGTAAAGACTGCCTTAGAAAGATTCTGTTAGTAGCTTGGCAGAAGACACCGGGAGGAAGGAGTGCTGCATGACTGAACTTCTCTACTGGGACTAAAGAAGTAGAACTCTTGGACTTGGACCTTTAACTTAGGGAAAAAAACAAAACAAACAAACTAACAAACAAAACAAAAAAAATAGTGTGTTTGTCTGAGTTAACTGAACTGAATGGTTATCTGACCTGTTAGCTAGATGTAAATCTCAGGTGATTGAAAAGGCTTGGTAGCTGTGAAGTTTAAATTACTTATAGAAAGATCTAGTACGTAGGGGGAGTGGTTTAGCTAGAAGAAAGCTAAATTTAAAGACTGCCTTAGAAAGATTCTGTTAGTAGCTTGGCAGAAGACACCAGGAGGAAGGAGTGCTGTGTGACTGGACTTCTCTACTGGGACTAAAGAAGTAGAACTCTTGTACTTGGACCTTTAATTTAGGGTAAAAAAAACTAACAAACAAAACAAAAAAAATGAGTGTGTTTGTCTGAGTTAACTGAACTGAATGGTTATCTGAACAGTTAGCTAGATATAAATCTCAGGTGATTGAAAAGGCTTGATAGCTGTGAAGTTTAAATTACTTGTAGAAAGATCTAGTAAGTAGGGGGAGTGGCTTAGCTAGAAGAAAGCTAAATTTAAAGACTGCCTTAGAAAGATTCTGTTAGTAGCTTGGCTGAAGACACCAGGAGGAACGAGTGCTGTGTGACTGGACTTCTCTACTTGGACTATATTGCCCTCCTTACTCCCCTCCACCCTCCCACCCAAAGCTAGTTCTACTTTTATAGGCACAGGATTTGACTGATACAGGAACTTCCTGTTTGGGAGCAGAAAGTGAGTGGTCACAGAGCCACCAAAGACTCACCATCCAAGAAAGGCAAGAGTAGCTCTCAGGCCCCCTCTAGCTGCTGGAGGCCTGCCTCTGAGCAAGTAAGGTGTCTACTGAGAAATATAGGATATTCTTGTCTCAGAACAGGACAATCAGGATCTTAAAGGGCACAGAGGCAGAAACTAAGTAGAGAGAGAGAAGAGAAAGAAAAAAAAACAGAGGAAAGAGTAAGGATTCCACACAGTTAAGGGTCCAGAAATAAGACATGATGGGAGTGGTGCAGTGCAGTGGCTGTGGAGCAGCAGTCTTCTGGGAGACATTCTGGAGGATGCGGTGTTGTTCCATCTGCAGGTACCTCTCTGGGCTGTGAGAGGAGGTTGCTCATCTCCAGGCTGAGTTGGCCAGGATTTGTGGGACCTCCTCTTCCATCCAGGGACCACCAGTGCCACTGCCGTTGCCTCAGAGGTTGCCAAGAAAGAGGAGTGGTTGGTCCACAGTGGGCTCAGGGAGGGTGAGGGTGGTGGAACAGAGGAGCATCCCTCCAGTTGTACCTCTCCACAATTCCTATGCCATTCTGTCAAAGTGTGGTTCCTCTATGGAGGCACCTGCAGTGGAGACCAACGAGGATGCTGGGAACCTCCACAAAGGAGACCCACAGGAAGGTGGCATGGGACCCCACAGGGGAAGGAAACAACTCCTGGTGGGGGACTCCATCATTAGGAAGGTAGAACTGGGGGAGGAAGGGGAGAGGAACGTAACATGCCTGCCTGGCACCATGACTTGGAGGGACAGGGAGCGAATCCTCAGGATTGCCGGAGCAGCTGCACAGGCGAGGGAGCTAGATGTCATTGTCCACCTAGAGACAAATGACCTGGCTAAGAAAGGGATTAGAGCAGTTCAGGAAGAGTTTGTGGAATTGGGGAGGGGCCTTAGACAAGTAGTACACACAGTAACCTTCTCGGAGGTGCTTCCCATCTATGGCGTAGGAGAGGCTAGGGTGTTCCACACCATGGGATTCAATCAGTGGTTGAAAAACTGGTGCAGAGCTCAGGGATTTGGCTTCGTTGGAGACTGGGGGTCCACCTGGAGTGATGCAAGCCTATACTGCCATGATGGGCTGCATCTGTCCAGGAGGGGAACCAGGATCCTAGGTGATAGGTTTAAATGCTTCATTGGCAAGCATTTAAACTAGCCAAGGAGGAGGCACTGGAAAGGAGCAGGGAAATCCTAGCCTCCCAAAAATCATGGTAGTAAGTGTGGTAAACACCAACATAGAGGTGGCAATAGGGAGAAGGGCTGGGGTAAATGAGGAAAGTGACAAAGGCAAGAAGGACAGGGATGGGGCAAAAAGGGGTAAGGTCATCAGGAAATGGAGGTAATGAGTACCAATGCCCATAGTCTAAGCAACAAGCCCCCTGAGCTGGTGGCCTTGATGGAAGAGGGATGCCTGGATATCGTAGCAGTCACAGAAACAAGGTACACAGAGAACCATGACTGGGATGTTAGCATACCAGGGTACATAACCTACAGGAGAGACAGGCAGGGGAGAAGAGGGGGAGGAATAGCTCTCTATGTAAAGGAAGGGATAAAAGCAACTGAATAAAAGAGTAAACAGGGAGGAGAGGAGGCACTGTGGATCACCTTGGAGACTGGAAAGGGCACCACAATCCACACAGAGGTTGTGTACAGACCCCAATGTCAGGGAGAGGGAATGGACAAGGATATGATAGAATGCATTCTTAGGATGACAGAGAAAGGGGAGACACTGTTGATGGGAGACCTGAATATGCCAGATGTTAACTGGAGCACATTTGCTGCAGCCACATCCAAGAGCAGGGCCATTCTCGATGCCCTACAGGTGGCAGGCCTCAGACAGCTAGTTTCAGAACCCACTCGTGAGGGAGCAATCTTAGACTTCATGCTCTCAAATGGGGGCAGTGAGAGGATCTCAGATCTAGAAGTGGTTTGCCATCTGGGAACAAGTGACCATCAAACAGTGTGGTTCACGTTAAGCTCAGCTACAAGAGTCAAGCCATACAAAAGTGAGGTACTGGACTTCAGGAGGGCTGACTTTGGCAAGATGGGAGTGTGCCTCAGAAAAGCACTAGTAAACAGGCTAGAGGGAGGGGTGGAGCAACAATGGGGAATCATCAATACTGCCATCACAGAGGCAACAAGCCTTTGTGTGAAGCAAATAAACAAATCAAAATGAAAGAAAAAGCCACTATGGTTCTCAAAAGAGGTGGCTGGGAAAGTCAGGGAGGAAAAGATAGCATTCAGGAAGTATAAGGAAACACAGAGGAAGCAGGACAGAGAGCTGTACCAGTTAAGGCAGACGGAAGCAGGGAGGGAACTCAGAATAGCAAAAGTCCAAACTGAGGAAAAGATAGCCAACTCGATTAAGAAGGGGGATAAAACCTTTTATAGGTACATCAGGGAGTATAGAAAGACAAAGGGAGGGATAGTGAGGCTGAAAAGAATGAATGGCAGGTGGGCAGAGGGGGACAGTGAAAAAGCAGGGATACTGAACGAATATTTCTGCTCAGTATTCACAAAAGAGGAGGGGGAAGTTCCTAATCCAATTAACAGAAGCACTCTTGATAAGGGGGTCGATCCCAGCCTTTTCACAGAAGAAAGGGTTCTGCAAGAACTCTTAAAACTGAAGGTGGACAAAGCAATGGGGCCTGATGGAATTCACCCCAGAATTCTAAAAGAATTAAGGGGGGAACTAGTGAAACCGCTGACTACTCTTTTTAATAAATCATGGGAGGATGATGTGGTACCCGAGGACTGGAGGAAGGTGGATGTGATTCCCCTTCACAAAAGTGGGACCAAGACAGAGGCAGGAAACTACAGACCTGTCAGTTTGACCTCTGTGGTAGGGAAAGTGATGGAGTCACTTCTGAAGGAAAGAATTGTTGAGTACCTAGAGATCAGTGGGGCACAGGACCCAAGGCAGCATGGGTTCACAGCGGGAAGGTCATGCCAGATGAATCTAACAGATTTTTTTGACTGGGTGACAAAAGTAGTAGACCAGGGAGGGGCTGTGGACATGGCCTACCTAGACTTTAGCAAGGCATTTGACACAGTCCCACACAAAAGATTAATAGTCAAATTAACCATCCTGGGAGTGGGTCCCAGGGTGGTAGCCTGGTAAAACATTGGCAGGACAACAGGACACAGAAGGTAATTGTAAATGGAGTCCACTCTGAAGAAAGAGGGGTTACTAGTGGGTACTGCAGGGCTCAGTACTGGGTCCAGTCCTTTTTAATGTCTTTATAAGTGACATTGCAGAGGGACTGGAAGGAAAAGTATGCCTCTTTGCAGATGACACAAAGATCTGCAACAGGGTTGATACACAAGGAGGCATGGAAAGGATAAGAAGGGACTTGGCAAAGTTGAAGGAGTGGTCAGAAGTATGGCAGCTAGGATTCAATACACAGAAGTGCAAAATAATGCACCTGGGAAACAAGAACCCAGGGGAAGATTACACAATGGTGGGGGGGGGGGGAGGTAGTAACAACAACAAAAAAGGAAAGAGACCTGGGAATAATCATATCAGATGACCTTAAGGTTAGCAAGCACCGTGAGAAGGCAGTAGGGAGGGCTGGGGGGTATACTGGGATACATAGGGAAAGGCATCACCAACAGAAAACAGGAAGTTGTTATCCCTCTGTACAGACAGTTGGTGAGACCCCATCTGGAGTATCGTGTCCAGTCCTGGAGACCCCATCTCCGCAAGGACATAGACAGGATAGAGGTAGTCCAGGGGAGGGCAACTAAAATGGTGCAGGGTCTGCAAGAGAAGCCGTACGAGGAGACACTAAAGCAGCTTAATATGTATACCCTTGAGGAAAGAAGCAAGAGGGGGACATGATAGAAACTTTTAAGTACCTCAGTGGAATCAGCAAAGTCCAAGAGGATAGCATCTTTCAGAAAAAGAGACATGCAAGAACAAGGGGACACAATTTAAAGACAGAGGTGGGGTGGTTCTGGGGCAATGTGAGGAAGTATTTTTTTACAGAGAGGGTAGTGGATGTAGGAGCAGCCTTCCTGAGGAGGTTGTGGGGTCTAAAACTGTGGGAGAATTCAAGAATGCATGGGACAGACATAAGGCAATTCTTGTTGGGGGTAGGAAGAAATAGGCTGTTGGTTAACTAGGATCTGTAGCCTATCCTGTAGGTAGGGAAATGAGCAGACTGGGTTGGCCAAGCGGTCCTTATCTGCCATCAAAGTCTATGTTTCTATGTTCTATAAGCTAAAAAAAAATGAAAAACTGTGACAACACATCAAAACAAGGAAATAAATGCTGTTTGCACATTTACAAACACATTTTTATTTCCAGGATTTTGAAATCTTAAAAAGAAAGTGTAAAGGGGCCACCAGCAGATCATCACTGGTGGCCATAAATGGCCCCCAACCCTGATGGTGGACAGTTATGAAATAATAAAAAAATACAGCCACCTGTAATTAACCTTTAGTGGCCTCAAAAGCCCTCAACACTTTTTCCTACACTGGGAACCCATTCCATTATTGTATAGTAATTAATTTAAAAAAATTCAGCACCTGTGAGCTTATCCCTAGTAGCCGCTAGTAGCCTTGACCCCTTTCAAACACAGGAGCCCACAACAGTGTTTGATAGTTTTGATTTAATGATATATGATAAACAATATAGTGCACCAACCCCTGAAGCCCAGTGGCCACTTGTAATCCGTATATGGTGGTCATGAACAGTAAAATTTCTTTGAAACTGTCACACTAATCAGTTAGTTTTGCATTGTTTTTGAAAGTTGATATTGCATTGTTAACATTTTAAAAAAATGACGTCTTCAGGGATGTATCTGTAGTGTTGTCACAATACAATGCAAAGTTAAGTTGCAGTGCATATCCAATAGTTTTTGCAATACTTTATGCTGGATCCAACAACATGTTTGTAACTCACTGAGTTTAATGGGAATTGTGCTGTAGTGCCCTACCCCAAATGATGATGTCCAGCACCTTTATGGTCAGCTACCATCTGAGTACATTGCAACCATGGCTCAATAAATATATACACATAGTGTGTGTTTCATTAAATCTGATTTGCAGAAATTATATTGCTTTCCAGGATTTATGAAATCCATGTCTAATGCATATATTTAGTTAATTGCCATTGTGATTTATTGAGATAGTGGCCAGCCACAGAGGCGAGCAAAGGGTTTATGTTGTCTGCTTACTGGGCAGGAGTTGGCTTTAAAAAGGTGGTGGTATAAAACAACACCAGGGGCTTTGTGGCTTGGGGCTGTGGGCATGAATGGAGTAGCACTGGATTCCAATGACTGCATCACTTGGGGCAAGATGACAGAGGGAGAGATGGATTGCAATAATCTCTACCAGAGGGATAAATTGGACTAGATATGCAGTGAATTTAATTTCTGCCAGCAAAGTGGTGGCAAAGTGGCCACAGTCGCCACACGGAGTAATTTGTGAAATTTTCTGCATTAGGTTGACTTTTGCCCGGGTGAAATTTCACCTTCAGCAGCGAAAATTCACCTTCTGCGGATGAAATCTCACTGCAGAAGGCAGAATTTCATCATGGAAGGTGGAATTTCACCATGGAAGATGAACTTTCATTGTGGAAGGTGAAATTTCACCCTTCTGCCAGGTGAAATTTCACATTTTGCTCTGCAAAACAGGTGGAATTTCACAAATTACTCAGCAAAGTGAATTTTCCTCACTTCGCCCACCACTAAATTGGACCCACGATCTAGGGGATGGATACAATGGACAAGTGCCTTCATCCATCAATTGAACTTAGTATAGCAGTAAGTATAACTGGATGCCAGATCATAGTATCGTGTAGCATGCTGGGAGTACTACTAAATGTCTGGGACTGCTTGGCCTGGGAATGGGTAAGCAGGGAGTGCCACTTGATAACAGAAATTGCTTGACTTGAAACTGTAGGCTGTCACTGGTTGCCATGGACAGTTTGTCACAGGAGTAGTGAGGATGGGGTTCCATTTGATGCCATGCACTGATTGGCATGACCTTGCTGAGGGCAGGGGTGCCATTGGGCAACAAGGACCATTTTTGACCAAAAGAATTTGCATCTTCAGCCAAGGGCTGACATTGCTATACATTACCAATGAATGTGTCTTTGTTATTAAATAACCATTTTGAAAAATAAGGCAATTAATTGTAAAAAAAAAACTACAGTTAGGCATACATTTGGGTTGCACACAAGGCCACAGAAGACTGGAAATTCCTCTAAAGGGTAAAAAGCGCCCTAGGTCATTACAATTGTGAGTTGTAGTGTTTCTTTTGGTTTGAACAATCAATCGAAGCACCACTGGTTTTGCCCTAGCTTTGGTACCCTCTCTTAAAGCATTGGTCTGCAGGTAGATACAAGAGAGTACCAAAGGCAAGGTAATGCCTTTGCTGCTTCAAAGGTTCATTAAAACTGAAAACAACTACATCACACAGTCCTGAAAAGCAAGAGGAGTGGGTGGGAATTACCCTAATGCTGAATTTACTTACTTTTGTAGCTTTCTGCTACAACCCTAACTGATGCCTAAATGTATTTTCTTTTGTGATTAATGTGAACTGTAGATATCCTGGGCACTCCTGAAGAAGAGAAATGCACACCACTCCTTTAATACTTAAATCAGTGTTCAATAAAGCAATGAAGTAGACTGCCATCATCCTTCTTTGTTGTTCTTACATGGGTATGATGCATCACTGGGAAAGTACAGCATGTTTAGAAGTAGTGCACAGTGCTTGCAGGAGTGAGGAGGTACGGTGGCTGTGTCTGTATATGTGGTGGGGATGGGATGGTATAGTACTGGACAGTGCATGAGTGATGTGAATACTTCTTAACACGTGACACAGTTGTCTTAAAGGTGTGACATTTTTAAGTTATGGTATCTCTGTAAGATAGGAAGGGCTGCTTTGTGAAAAATAAAGTTTGGGGAGTATGGAAAGAAACAATTTGCTACCACTGAAATTGTAGACAGCATGTCATCAACTTCTTTGAAAACAATGGAAATGTTCTGCACCTTATAAAATTGAGTGCTGATATACTGTAGTGCAGGTCAGTAGAAATAGCTTATTTCTGGCAATGCACATTACACTAATTAAAAAAAATGTTTATATCTCATCCAAGCCTGTATGGGAACTTCTGTTCTTATAACCGTGCTTCTTACTGCTGACAATACTGAATTAAGTACTCAGCCGGGGATGATTTTGCAGTATTAAGACAAAACAGACACAATAAGATTGAATTTAATCTGTCAGATCAAATTTCAGTTGTTGACTTTACCATTCATCAGGGAGTTGAATGGACCATTTTCCTTCTAATTCCTTGATTTAAGCTTTGACTTTCAACTTGAAGGGCATTGGCTGAATCTCTGTGCTATGTTTTAAAGACTAGCAACATTTCAGAATAGCTGTTTCTTAGATTAAGTTGAGGGTTTTTTCTTCTTTTGCAGTACAAACTTATTTTTAATAACTCAAGTTTATCAGAATTGTATTTCCAGAATCAGAATTGAGGAGAAAGTAATATGACTATACTGTATTACATAGTTACTTACATATTAACATAGCAATGTATGATCAGAAGGGACTCTTAAATCTAATGTATACATATAACCCCACCTCTGCTTCATTAACAGCAATGAACTATGTATGTTATGCAAACAGGAATACATTTATAGGGATTCCACACCCACCATAATACCTAAGATACTCAGAGATACCCTTGGTATGCAAAACTTTGTAAAGAGATACTTTAAAGTCCTGCATTATCTTCATATTCACTGACTCTGTTAGTAGTCTGTTCCACAGGTTCAGCACCTTCTTTGAGAAACAATGTTTCTGAAGGTTACCCCTTAACTTACCACCTGAGCTTCAGGGCATGGCCCTGTGACCTGCTGCATAAGACCAGATCAAACATCCCTGATTGTTTGAGCTAGTCAATACCAATGAGTATGAAAAAGATTCAAATCACATCCTCTCTTGGCCTTCTTTCCACAAGTGTGAATATTAAGAGCCTTAAGGCTCTTTCATATATTTTGCATGGTTACTCAGTGATTCACCGTTTGAGATTGGATCACAGGGGAAGGGGTTTCAGTCTGTTTTAAGACTGAATTGGGCCTCATGAGTGTACCAGTTGAGAAGGCTGAGTCATTTGAGTGTACTGTGGCAGCAGGTGTAGGTTGTAGAATCGTTCTCATCTATCGTCCACCCGGGGATGGAAATGGTTCCTTCAGGAAGTGGCAGACTTCATCATCGACATGGCATTTGAGCCTCCCAGGTTGATGGTCCTGGGTAACTTTAATTCCTGGGTTGATGATGATCTGTCACAATTTGGACAACACTTCCTCCAGTTGGTGACATCTCTGGGCCTTACACAGGTAGTTACCACTGCTACCCATAAACATGGTCAGTCCCTTAACTTAGTTTTTTCTCCTGGGGATCGATGCCTCAGATTTGGGGTAGGACCCAGTCAGATGGTCCGATCACTACACTGTGAGGTTCAATTTAAGCACACACCCCCCCGGAGGCCTACTCCTATGGAGATGGTCCAGTACCACCCTTTATGACATATTAACTCTGAAGGCCTCACGGCAGTGCTTGACCTTCTGCCCATTCCTGGTGAAAACAGCGACCCAGAGGACCTTGTGATGGCTTATAATATGGCCATTGTGGTGGGCCTGGATGTCATTGCTCCTGTCTGTGTTTGTCCTCTTTCCCTTCGTCCTCAGTCTCCATGGTTTGATGGGACCTTGACGGAAATGTGCAACAAGGTAGAAGGTTAGAGTGTTGCTGGCAGAAAGCTGCCTTGATGCCGACCACCTTAGATTGATGGACCATTACCAAGCCTATCATTCTGCAATCACCCATAAGAAGGCAGAGTTCCTGTCCAGGGAGATTGCAGTCACTCAGAACTGACCAGCTCAGCTTTTCCGAACTGTGGACAGGCTGTGCAACCTGGCTTGCCTGCAAGTTTGGAAAGCGGTTTCACAAATAGAATGCTATGAACTTGCTCGGTTCTTCGCAACTAAGGTGTCCAACATCAGAGTGGCTCTCCAGACAGCACACTCTATAGGCGTTGCTGATGATCAGTGCTTGGCCACTGGCCTTCAGTTTTCCTAGAGTACCTTCGACCACCCGGAGTTCATGGATTACATGAGGATTGTCCAGGATGCGCACCCAATGTACTGTAGTTTTTATCCAGGACCAACTTCCCTAATTTTGGGTTATATTGACTCCATCGGTCCAGTCCTTGCTTGGATAGTTTGGTGCTCCTTGGAAACATGTGAATTTCCTATCTCCCTGAAGGAGGCGGTAGTAACACCCCTCCTGAAGAAAGCTTCCCTGGACCCAAACTGCCGTGCATACTACAGATCAATCACTAACCTTCCCTTTTTAGGGAAGGTGGTTGAGAAGGTAGTGGCTGAACAGCTGGAGAACCATTTGACCATCCATGACATCTATGAACCCCTCCAGTCCGGTTTCCAAAAGAGGCACAGTACAGAGACAGCGCTGGTTCGGGTGCTCAATGATCTCCTGATGGCTAGAGATTGGAAGAACTACTCCATCTTGGTTCTTCTTGATCTCTCATCAGTGTTTGATACTGTGGACCCTGGTGTTCTACTTGATCATTTGAGGTTCATCTGTGGCCTGTCTGGTACAGTCCTCAGGTGGTTTACATCTTTTGTCACTGGAAGAACTCAGAAGGTGGTGTCCAGGATTTATTCATTGGACCCAATCCCTCTGTCTTGTTGGGTTCCTCAGTGATCAGTTTTGTCTCCCATGTTGTTTGCAGTGTATATGCTGCCCCTCGGAGACATTGTAAGGAGGAATGGGCTGAGGTTTCACTGCTATGCTGATGATACCCAGCTATACCTTTCTTTTGCACCTGATCAGAATGGAACTCCATCAGTCTTTAATAACTGTCTGGCAGAAATCCAGGAATGGATGAATTTGAGCTGGTTGAAGTTGAACTCACAAAAAACTAAGTGCTGCTTGTGGACCCAGGATGCCAAATAGGGGGCTCGGGAATGGGTTTACCTTCAGAATTATTCTCTGGGGGATTGCCACTCCTGGTCTCTTAACAGGTGCGTAACCTGAGGGTAATCTTTGATGAGGGGCTGACCCTGCATGCACAGCTGTCATCAAGAACTCTTTTTATCACCTGAGGAATATCACCAGGATTAGGCACCTTGTTCCATCCGGCGACCTCTCAACATTGGTTCATGCCTCTGTGTCCTCCCGCTTGGATTATTGCAACTTCCTGTATCTAGGGCTTTCCGGGGTAGAAATCCGCCATTTGCAGCTAGTGTGGAACACAGCAGCTTGGCTTTTGACAGGAACCTGTCAGTCCTGCCATATTTATCTAGTGCTGCATGGTCTGCACTGACTGCCAGTGCAATGGTGGATCACCTTTAAAGTTGGTCTCTTGACTTATAAAGCCCTACATGGACTGGGTCCTGACTACCTAAAAGAGCTTCTGGTTGCCTATTGCCCTCAGCAATCACTCCACTCAGCTGGTGAAGGGTTGCTAGTGATTCCAAGAGTGTGCTTAAAATCTTCGGGGGCCCTGGCATTTATGCATGTGGCCCCTTCTCTCTGGAATTCTCTACCCCCCCCAGTAATGTGAGTGTGCCACTGTGAAGGAATTTAAATGTGCTTTAAAAACTCATCTTTGGCACCAAGCATTTGGTGACTGAGTGTCATTATGATTTTTATTCATAAGTTTGTTTAGATGATTGTGTTTTAATCAAGCTGCTATATATGTGTGCAATATATTGGTTTTGGAAAGGCACCATAAAAAGAAAGTTTGATTATTATTATAATACTGATCATTTTAGAGGCTCTGCATTACACCCTTTTGACTGTCTCAGTGTCCTTTTTAATACTAAGGACAGCACAAGTGCATGCAGTACTCTAGTCTAGAGACAGACCCAGGCCTTGCAAAGAGGCAGGATTACTTCTATGCTCTGTTTTTGACCATTATTTTGATGCAACCCAACATTCTGCTGGTCTTGCTTCAGCCCTTTGTCTACTATGACCCCCAGGTTTCTTTTTTCTATTGCTAGATTGAGAGTAGACTCACCCAGTGTGTATTGTAAGTCCTGCCCCTGTTTGTCCTCTCCAGAAGTAGTATCTTGCATTTGTCTGCATTGTACAAAAGTAAAAGGAGGCAGCTCAATCATTCAGCTTGTTCAAGACCTGCTTAAGCTTGTCCCCATCTTCAAGAGAGTCCATCCCAGTGACTCTTTTAGTGTTATCCATGAACTTATTAGCCTGTTGGAGACCCCAGCTACCAGAACATTGATGAAGATGTTGAAGAGCTATGGCCCCATCACTAATTACTGAGGATGTTGCTTACTACCCCTCACAAATCAAAGCAGTGACTGTCTACCACATTGCATCAAACATCTTAATGTGTTTCCTACTGGATCTGTTCATTGATTGTCATCACTTTGATTTTTCTCAGTGTTAACTAAATCTAAGATCAGTATGTAGTGAACTAAATGTGTACTGTATAACACATTAAGTGACTAGCATTTAACTGGTGCATGTTAGCCTGAGATCTGTCCCCTAATAAAACTTCACATCTGTCACACACCAGGACTATGCTTTGTCTCTGTTTGATGTGACACAATTAACCTTTACTTCCTTTTTGGAATTTGACTGTTTTTGATGTTATTTCCCATGTGTGTGTTTTTTTTGAGCTTGTTCACCACTACTCTTTGCTTTTTGATCCAAGCAAATAATCAGTCATGTACAGTATATCACACTGGTTTACTTGGCCCAGAAGCGCATCATGCATTACAGTGTCAAAGACCTTGCTTTATTATAGATAGTGTATGACCATAGCTCTTTCCCTGTACATCTCCCTGTTTATCTCCCTGTTTACCACTTAAAATAGGTACAGAGGTTTGTTTTGCATACTCTTCCTCTCATAAACTTACGTGGAGAAGGAGCAGGAACCTTGACCTCGACCGAATGCTACATTATTCTGTCATTGATAATGGTCTCCAAGACGTTGTCCAGCACTGATGTCAGGCTGACTGGTCTGCAGTTGCCCATGTCAAAACTTGCCCCTTCTTAAAGATAGGAAGGAGGTCCTGACTGGACTGCTAACAGAGTAAGGAGAAAATACAAAATTAAAAAAAGAACAAAAACAATGCTCCACCTCAAGGAGTCCTTGTGTGGCAGATACATAGATACATAGACAGTGTCAGGAGATAAGGGCCTATGGCCCACCCAGTCTGCCCATTTGAGCTTGTAAGTTCAGTTTGTTTTCCTAGAAGTCTGTTGCCCCTTACCCCTGACCTCCAGAATCCCTTTATGTCTATCCTATGCATTCTTAAATCCCGTGATTGTTTCAGCCCCCACCACTTCCTCTGGCAGGGTGTTCCACTTGTCCACCACCCGTTCTATGAAGAAATTCTCATGTTTCCTCTGAATTGTCCTCCCTCCAACTTCATCCCATGCCCTCATGTCCTGGAACATCTTTTTCGCTTAAAAATAGTATTTTCCTGCACCCTGTTCCTCCCTGTAAGATACTTGTATGTCTCTATCATATCCCCTCTCTCCCTCCTCTCCTCCAGGGAGTACATGTTCAGTTCCTTCAACCTGTCTTCATAGGACTTGTGATACAATCCATGCACCATCTTTGTTGCCCTCCTCTGAACCTTCTCTACCCTGTCTATGACCTTACATAGGTATGGTCTCCAGAACTGTACACTATACTCCAGGTGGGGCCTCACTAGTGTCTTGTATAGCGGAATTATGACCTCCTTTTCCTGCTGGTGATGCCCCTGCCATACCATCCCAGCATCCTATTTCTTTACCTGCTGCCTTGTCACACTGTTTCCCTACCTTGAGGTCATCAGAGATGACAACCCCAAGATCCCTTTCCTGCTTGGTGCACGCTTATATCCTCACCCACCAACTGATATATTGTGCCAGGTTTTTGTGCCCCATATGCATTATCTTGCACTTCTTTGCATTGAATTTTAACTGCCAAACCCCTGACCATTCTTCAAGTTTCTGCAGGTCGCTTCTCATTCTGTCTACAGCCTCTGGTGTGTCTACTCTGTTACAGAGCTTTGTGTCATCAGCGAACAGTGAAATTCTGCCTTCTAGGTCCTGTGCAATGTCACTGATGAAGATATTGAATAGGACCGGTCCCAGCACTGATCCCTGTGGTACCCCACTGGTCACTCTTCCCTCTGTGGAGTGACAGCCATTTACCACCACCCTCTGTGTCCTGCCACCCAGCCAGTTACCTCTTCACCACACTACTGTCCTGCCCACACCCATATTCCCCAGTTTGTGTAATAGTCTTCTATGTGGCACAGTGTCAAAGGCCTTGCTGAAGTCCAGATAGGCCATATCCACTGCCCTCAGCTGATCCACCTCCCTAGTCACCCAGTCAAAAAATTCAACGAGGTTGGTCTGACATGACTGTCCCCCTGGTGAAACCATGCTGCCTTGGGTCCTGTAGTCCATTGACAACCAGATGTTCCACCAATCTCTCCTTCAGTAGTGCTTCCATGATCTTCCCCACTACCGAGGTGAGGCTGACTGGTCTGTAGTTCCCTGCTTCCTCTTTGTTCCCACTTTTGTATAAGGGGACTACATCTGCTGTCCTCCAGTCTTTGGTACCTCCCTGTTTCCAGTGATCTGCTAAACAGGATAGCCAGAGGTTCAGCCACCACCTCTTTAGTTCTTTAAGGACCTGGGTGCACCCATCTGCCCCATTGCTTTATCAACTCTTATTACTTCCAGTTCCTTCAGGACCCTTTCTCGTGTAAAGGGACTTGTGTCCATTCTGCACCATTCTCACCCCTTGTACTCCCTTCAGACCCATTACCCTCCTCTTCCTCAGTAAAGACTGAGCAGAAATACCTGTTCAATATGTCAGCTTTACTGTTGTCATCCTCCACGTGGCCTCCATCCTCCCCCTTCAGTCTCACTATCCCTCCCTTTGTCTTTCTTTTTTCACTTATGTACCTGTAAAAGGTTTTGTCCCCTCTACCCACTGATTTTGCAATGTGTTCTTCTGTCTGAGCTTTGGCTTCCCTTACTGACCTCCCTGCCTCCCTTTGCTTCTCCTGGTACTTCTCCCTATCCCCTTCTGCCTGTGTCTTTTTGTATTGCCTGAATGCAATCTTTTTGGCGTTCACTTTCTTTGCTACCTCTTTGGAAAACCATATTGGTCTCCTCTTCCTTTTCCTCTTGCTAATCTGTTTAATGCATAATTCTGTTGTTCTTGTAATCCCCATTTTAAATACTGCCCACTGTTCCTCAACCCCTGATTCCTGTCCCATTCCCCTTAATGCCTCTTTCAAGTATCTCCCCATTTTCCCAAAGTCTGCCCCCCTAAAATCCAGGATACGTGTTTTTGTGTGGTTTGGTTCTGCTTTTTCTGTGATTTCAAACCACAATGACTGGTGGTCACTGTTTCCCAGGTGCTCCCCACTGTTACCCCATCACACTGTCCCTGTTTGTGAGCACAAGGTCCAGTATTGCCTTCTGCCGAGTTGGTTCCATGACCAGTTGCTTGAGGAAGGCACCTGAAGGAGTCCAGGATAAATCTGCTCTAGTTGATGCTGCTGCTGGGATGCTCCAGTCCACGTCTGGAATACTGAAGTCTCCAACCAGTACTACCTCACCTTGTCTGCCATCCTTTGGATGGCTAGCATCAGCTCCTATCTGTTTCTTCCTCCTGGGCTGGTGGTCTATAGACCACACCTGTGTGGATGGCTGTCCCATTTTCCTTTCCAGCTTAACCCACAATATTGCTCCCCCATTTTGTTCCTCCTGGATCTCTGTGGCCCTTATGTCATTTTCACATACAGTGCCACTCCTCCTCCTTCCTGCCTGCTCTGTCTCTTCTGAATATGTTGTAGCCAGGTATGGCCATCTCCCAGTCGTGGTTATCATTACACCAGGTTTCAGTGATGGCCACAATGTCCAGGTCTGACTGTACCATGACAGCCTCAGATCTTCCATCTTGTTGCTAAGGCTCCTGGCATTTACGCATGGCTTTCATGATTTGACCTCCTAGACTGTTTCACTGTTCTACTCCAGCCCTTCCTTGGTTGTCATTTATCCCTGGTTATCCTTGCTGTCTGCCCTCCTGCTGAATTTTGCCCCTTTTCTGCTTATTCACCTCTTGGGCACTAATCTCCATCTTTTGCACATTGCTTTGCAGAGATAACCACTCCTCTGGTTCACTGGTTCCACTGCTAGCTGTGGGAGGTGAGCAAGTAGGTACCCTGCTTGCTGGCCTGCCACCCCCCTTTGCTAGTTTAAATGCTTGTCAATGTAGCATTTAAACTTATCATTGAGTGCTTGGATTCCCCTCCAGGATGGATGCAGGCCGTCAGGCTTGAACAAACCTCCATCCTCCAGGTGGGTCCCCAGTCACCAATGAATCCAAACCCTTCTCACAGCACCAGTTCTTCAACCATGAGTTAAAGTTCCTGGTGCATGCACTCCTATGTTCTCCCTTGGCTCTCACAGGTAGTACTTCTGAGAAAGTGACAGAAGTAGCTACTTGCTTGAGACCCCTCCCCAGTTTCCTAAACTCTTCCTGAACTTCCTTTGGCTCCTCATTTTCCAGGTCCTTAGTACCTAGGTGGATAATGACATCCAGCTCACCCTCCCGTCTTGCCTTCCCAGTGATCCCCAGAATCTTTCTTCCATCCCTCCATGCAGTGGCACCTGGTAGGCACCTCACCTCCCTGTCCTCCCCCTCCTGTGTTCCTAGCTGGATCCCTCTTACGATGGAGTCCCCCACCAGGATTCACTTCCTCCTCCTCTGGGGTCCACTGCTTTCCCCGCTGAGGTCACCTCCTTGGCTAACCTCCACATCCTTTCCGTCCACTTCTCTGGGTGCCTCTATTTGGTTGTCCTCATTTGCCAGTGTGGCATATGAGTTCTTGAGTGGACTAGGATCTGGGATGTGCCTCTGCCTGCCTGCTCTAACCCTCCCTGAGCCCACTGTCATCCAAGTGCTCCTCGTTCTCTGCATCCTTTGAGGCAGTTGCATTGGACTGGGTGGTCCCTGGATAGGGGTGATGGTACTCCTGACCCAGTTTACTTCCACTCTGAGTCTGGCTACCTCATCCCACAGTCCATAGAGATGCATGCAGATAGGACAGCACCTCAGTGTCCAGAAGGTCTGCCTGAATATGGCTGCCCCACAGCCACTGCATTGCACCACTCCCCACATTATACTGCAATTCCACTACTTGTCTGCTACTGAAGCTCTCCTAGTTCCCTTTTTATTAATTTACTGTACTAAAATCCTGCCACTGATCCTCAGATTTTTTTAGAAAAAGAAACCAATAAATAAATAAATGAGTCAAAACACTTGTGCTGAGGGTGGGCTTCTTCCCCCTTATGCCCCTCCTACTTCACACCCCTTACTATACCCTGTGTTTAGCTCCTGTCAATCAGATTTAACAGGGCATATAATTAAGAGTTGGGGGAAGGTAAAGACAACAAAGAAAGTATAGTGTCACTAAAAGCCCACAATCTAAGTTTAAAAGAAAAATAGGAATTACCAGTTACTCTAAAGCACTGAATTGAATATGTTTCCTGCCTTCCCCTTCTGGCTTCTTCTGAGAAAATAAAACTCTGCTTGCTACTTTAACTCTGACTAAGCCCCACCTCCAGTTATCACGTAGCTGAGGTCAGAGGCCAGACAATTAACACCCTTCACCCAACTACAGGGCAGTCAGACAAGCCAAGATAAAATTTGCAGCAATTAAAGACAGCACAGAATTACACCACCACTATGTTTTAAATTTTCAACAGCCCAAAAACAATTACAAGTAAAGACAACAAAGAAAGTATAGTGTCACTAAAAGCCCACAATCTAAGTTTAAAAGAAACATAGCAATTGCCAGTTACTCTAAAGCACTGAATTGAATATGTTTCCTGCCTTCCCCTTTTGGCTTCTTCTGAGAAAATAAAACTCTGCTTGCTACTTTAACTCTGACTAAGCCCCACCTCCAGTTATCATGTAGCTGAGGTCAGAGGCCAGACAATTAACACCCTTCACCCAACTACAGGGCAGTCAGACAAGCCAAGATAAAATTTGCAGCAATTAAAGACAGCACAGAATTACACCACCACTATGTTTTAAATTTTCAACAGCCCAAAAACAATTATAAGTAAAGACAACAAAGAAAGTATAGTGTCACTAAAAGCCCACAATCTAAGTTTAAAAGAAAAATAGCAATTACCAGTTACTCTAAAGCACTGAATTGAATATGTTTCCTTCCTTCCTCTTCTGGCTTCTTCTGAGATGCATTTGCACTCTGTTAAGCAAATAAAGAAGAGTCTGCAGAGCTCTGATGAAGGTGTGGTTTAGACAATAAATTGTCAGCTGTGACATCACACGTGCATACATGCACGTAAGTACACTTCCACCTTGCTCTACAATCCTAGAATGGATGTTCTTAATATCTGGAATACTGTGGTTTAAATACACTGCAGTGTCTGTAACTGTGGAATATTCAATTCAGTCATGAAAAGATAGTTTGCTGTTTATCTGGATGGAATGAAGTTCCTAAAAGGCTGGTGTTGAGACATGGGGTACCACTTTGTAGGGGAGTGGGAGAGACTTCTGGGACAGAAGACTGTTCAGGAGTGACAGACTTCACCTGATGAGAGAGAGGGCCAGCATGCTGGAGCACTAGTTTGACATCTATGTCAGACATTTTAACTGACTGTGGTGTAGTCTGGGTCTAGGGGAACCATGATGGATGGTGAGCAGAAGGGATCCTAGATAGTACTTGCCCACATCTGTAGCAGCAAAGAGCATACAACATGGGCATTACTGTTACAGAACCAAGGGAATTGGCATTAGTGAGTGTAAAAAGGCAAAAGCCCCAACAAGGGTGGCAGAAAAAAAGGAAAACAGAAGGACAATAGTAAAGTGAGATCAGATGGAAGGTGGTATGCCTTAATGCCAGGAGTTTAGGTGACAAACTCAGCAAGCTCCAGGTGTTGATTGTAGACACTGAGTTGGATCTTCTGGTCATCACAGAAATGTGGGCCACAAATAAAATGACTAGGAAATGATGATTGATGGGTATTCATTGTTCGGGAGGGCTAGAGAGAACTGGTAGAGGGGGAGAACTTGCCCTTGTTGTCAAGGATGGCACCAATGTGGTAGAAGATGGGTGCTTTAGGGGTAGCAGTGGGGAGGCTGAGTCAGTATGGGTGCAACTTATAGCAGGAAAGTAAGCTTGGGGGTGATTGATAGGCCTGCAGGGCACGGGGAAGAAAGGGACAGAGTACACAGAGAGGAACTTTGAAAGAGGGGTAGCAAAGGAGGAAGTAGTGATGGTAGGAGACCTGCACCTGCCAGACATCGACTGGGATGTCCCCGTGGCCAAGAGTACCAGGAGTCAGGCCTCACTGGGTGCCTTCCCAGACAGTCTTCTAGTGCAACTGGTTAAGGAACCGACCAGTCAGACCACAATCCTTGATGTGGAGCTTACCAACTCAGAGACAGTAGGAGCTGTGGGAGTAGGGGAGCCATTGTGGAACAGCGACCATAAGTCTATTTGATTTGAATTGATCCTCAAGTCTCACAAGCCACAGTCGAGAACTCAAGTGCTTGACTTTAGAAAGGCAGACTTTGATAGGATGAGTGCACTGGTCATGGATAAGTTAGTAGAGGTAGAGGACGGTTCCATGTCATCAGGGTGACTGCTGAACAGCGATCGTCCTTATGGCGAATGCACATCGCCAAAATTCAATTTTGGTGATATGCAACTGCAGCGCCAGTGACAGCAGTGCAAAATAATTTCTTTTATGCAGGGGAGCTAGACCACTTTGGTAGATGCTCACCCGAGGTTAGCCCCCTTCACAGGATACCATAGAGGACATAGTTGGAGTACAGGAGAGATGGGGGACAAATAAGGGGGCCATCCTTGAAGCATCTAAGGTATGCATAAGAACAGTAACAATGAAAAACAGGTTTAAGTTACAACTATGGTTATTGGCAAGGGTCAGGGAAGTGGTAAGGACCAAAAAGAAGGCCTTATATAAGGAAAAGCAGGGGCAGATAGAATGGAAGGATCATGCAAAGAAAAATAGGGAGGCAAAGAAGACTGTTAGGGAAGCTAAAGCAGACACATAGCTGCATATATGAAAGGGGTCAGGAAAGTAGAAAAGCAATTTTTCAGATATATTAATGAAAAACGGTCTGGGAATTTGAAGGCTAGCAGAGGGGGGTAGGGTGATAGAGGAGGATGGACAAAAGGCTGCCATCAGGAATGACTACTTTTGCTCAGTTTTCACTAAGGAGGATGGTGGGTCTGTGCCATAGAGTGGCATCAATGTGACCACTAAGGGAGATCTAGAAATCAGACAGCTACTGTTTATTATTATACAGTGGCAACCAAGAATGATGGCATCTGATTGGATGAACTGGGACTGGACCCATGATGTTAACCCAGTACAACATCACGGGTCTAGTTCCAGTTACACAGAAGACTGCATCAAGTAAAAATCATTGCATGCAGCCCACTTTGATGCTTTCCTCTCTGCAGCTCACTTCACTTACTCTGCAGCCACCAGCCACCTTCAGTGTCCAGAAAAAAAACAGCAGAAACAAGAAACAACAACCCTCTTACTCTCCCCACCTGATTGTCTTTCTCCTACTTAAAAAAATAAAACTACAGCTGAAACCGTGATGAAAATCATTACCAACAATCGCTGTTGGACCAAGTGCACACAGTGAGCGAGCGAGCAACTGAGTCTTTAAACAGTCACCACATGGCTGTCTGTAATGCTCGCTGGCTCAACCCACTTTCTTCTGGTTTTCTTTTTTCTTCAACTGGACCATAAAAATGCAGTCCAAAAAATCCTCCCTACCTCCTCCTTCTAGACTCTTTCAGACACATTAATGCTGCAGTGGTTAGCACACTGTAAGACAGAAGGGTGGGGGAAGGGGCCACAGCAGTCCTGATTCTTATTCAGAACCACAAATAAAACTTAGTCATGGAAACACAGAGGAAAACAACGTAAATATCATCCATAAACACAGAAGCAACAGGGCATATTAACAAGGAGTGGCACCAGCAAAGATTGCTGTGGGACTGTACAGCCACTGAAAAAGCATTTCAGCTCCACCTGCTGGATAAATCAGCACTACTTTTACATAATGTAACCCTACCCATTCAAAAAGTGACAAAAATGTACTTTAAAGGCACTTTCTTTTTTTATTTTCTTGTTTTTTTTTAATGAGCCATTGCGTAATAGCAATAATGCACGACAGGGTGTGGGTTGTGCTGGGATAACATCATGCCTTGCTGTTGGATGGACTCAGCCTTTGGCCTTGTGCCCAACCACACAAAGCGTAACATTATCCCAGCACAACCCACACCCTGTCATGCATTATTGCTTAAGTGCAACGGTCCTGAAAGGACTGGCTGCCCCTTAAATAGATAAGGCCCCAGGACTAGATGGGTTGCAACTGAGGACACTCAGGGAATTAGCAGTGGAACTGACTAAATCACTGGCAGGTCTGTTCAACAGCTCACTTAGGTCTGGAGAAGTTCCAAGGATTGGAAGATGGTAAATGTTGTATTGCTTCATTGGGGGGGATAAGGAGCAACCAGGGAACTACAGGCCTGTCAGTATAGTCTCCATCATAGTAAAGCTGATGCAGACACTGACCAAAGAGGACCTCACAGACTACCTGGAGAGCATCAGGCTTCAGGATAGTAACAGTACAGTTTATTGGCAGGAAGGCCTTATCAGACTAATCTTATAGTTTTCTTTGACTGGGTGCAAAAAAATTAGACAAGAGCCATGCTGTGGATCTGCCATACTTTTACTTCAGCAAGACTTTTGAGTTGGTACCTCATAAACAATTGCTCAGGAAGATGGAAGACTTGAGTGCAGCTCAACCCATAGTGAACTGGGTGGGTAACTGGCTAGAGGGGAGGCAGCAGGGGGTGGTGGCCAGGGGAGTTAAATCAGAAAAGAAGGAGGTTACAAGTGGGGTTCTACAGGGATCTGTCCTGGGTCTGGTCCTCTTCAACATATTCATTAGTGACACTGGAAAAGGAATCCAGCACAGGTTTTATGTCTTCACAGATAACATAAACTATGTGGGAAGGTGGATAGTGATGAGGGAATAAGGCACATGCAGAGAGATCTACAAAAGCTAGAGTGGTGGTCAAAGGTCTGGCAGTTAAAATTAAATGCCAAAAAATGTAAGGTAATGCACCTAAGGAAAAAGAACCCCAAGAAGGAGCATTGGATGGGAGGGGAGAGACTTAACATTACAGCTGAGGAACAGGATATGGGAGTTATCATTAGTAGCTCATTTAAGCAATAGAGTCAGTGCAACAAGGACTATAGCAAGGCTAACAGGTTACTGGGATGCATCCTGAGGAGTACTGATAGCAGAAGAAAAGAGGTATTACTTCCCTGCTACAGTTTCCTGGTGAGGCCTCTCCTAGAGTAATGTGCCCAGTGCCAGGCTTCAAGTGAAGCTACCTCTGGCTGGAAGCTGCAACACTGGACTTAGGATTTGCAAGAAAGCAAGTTGTGCTCACAACAGAGGGAGGCGAACCTTACAATTTACAATTGTCTTTGGTTTGAACCAGATTCCTTAGAAAAGTTAATATTCTTCAAGTGGAGGATACTTCTAACTGAAGGGTGAAATAAGGAACTTAGAATTATCAGAAAAGGCAGTCTTTCAATCAACAGAGAGAGGTGGACCTTGCTTTACTTTTGTTACAATTGTTAAGATTTTCAGTGCAAGAAGAGTTTAAAGCCACAGGGACTGAATATTGTTTACTGCGTCTGTCCTTGTGCACAGCTGACTTGATTGGAGTGAGTGATTGACTGTTTGCATTGCAATATTTGTAATATTGTGAGTTATTCACTGGGCTAAGAATTGGTCATAAGTCCTGAACTGAGAGGAGGTTATAGGCTATGTATTTGACCCAGACAGTGCCTGGGGGTGGAAACTATTTTTTCCTTTGTTTATCTCTGTGTGCCCTTAAAGGCCAGGCCAGACTGTGTCAGGAAGTGCTTACATCACAGCTACTTATCACTCAGCCAATAGCTTTGGAAGAATCTTACAGACCTGATAACAGTACTAATTTTAGCAGGCTCATCAGATAACCTAATATTCTTCAGGTGAAGTTACCTCTGGCTGGAAGCTGCAACACTGGACTTAGGATTTGCAAGAACGAGAGTTGTGCTCACAACAGAGGGAGGTGAACCTTACAATTTACAATTGTCTTTAGTTTGAAGCAGATTCCTTAGGAAAGTTAATATTCTTCAGGTGGAGGATACTTCTAACTGAAGGGTGAAATAAGGAACTTAGAATTATCAGAAAAGGCAGTCTTCCAATTAATAGAGGGAGGTGGACCTTACTTTACTTTTGTTACAATTGTAAAGATTTTCAGTGCAGGAAGAGTTTAAACCCACAGGGACTGAATACTGTTTGCTGTGTCTGTCCTTGTGCACAGCTGATGTGTTTTGGGGCTGACTGCTTTCAGAGCACAAATCACCAGGCTGTTTTGGAGCTGGGGAGGTTTACCTGTGTCTGACTTGGATGTTTGGATTTTTCTCTGTTTGATCAGCAGGGTATTTTCTCTGTCAAATTGTCGTGTAGGGCATCTTGCTGACAGGAAGGCACTCATCGCAGCAGTAGGTCAGAGCTTTTAGCTGATTGTTTCATGAGGGCACAGTTTAGGCCCAAACCCTTCCCACCCCTCACCCCACCCACCCCTGGAAATAGTTCCTTTATACCTGGGGTTCTGACATCATTTCCTCAAGAGGACAAGGTGCATATCACTGTCATATCCTCTCTAGCACATTGCACTGACAATATAAACATACACATTATATAATATATATATATTTCTGTATAACAAACTAATCACACACACACACACACACACACACACACACACACACAAAAAAAAAACAACCAAACAAGGTAGACAGACATATAGGGAGTAGTGCAATGTAATGGCTGTGGGGCAGCAGTCTTCTGGGAGTCTTTCTGGAGTCTGAGATGCTACCCTGTTTGCAGACAACTCTCTGCCCTGAGGGAGGAAGTTGCCCATCTTTAGGCCACACTAGACAGTAGTAAAGGAACCTCCCCCATCCAGGGAGCACCAGAGCCACCACCACTACCTAGAGGTTGTGAAGAAAGCACAGCAGTTGGACCACAGTGGGCTCAGGGAGGGTAAGAGTGGTGGGACAGAGGCACACCCTGTCAGTTGTTCCACTCCATAATCCATACACCATTCTGGGGGAGCATAGTTCCCCTATGGATGCACCCGCAGAGGAGACTAAGGAGGTTTCAGACAACTGTCACAAGGAAGGCCCTCAGGAAGGAGGCAGAGGGAACCACAGGGAATGGAAGAAGCTCCTTTTGTAGGACTCAGTTATTAGGGGGATAGAACTGGGGGGAGCAGGGAAAACTGAAGTAAGGTGCCTGCCTGGTGCCGTGGCTTGGAGGGACAGGAAGCGCATCCTTAGGATCATGAGAACAGTTGCATGGGAGTCTGAGCTGGACATCATTGTCCACCTAGGGACAAATTACTTGGCTCATCGTGAGATTAGAGCAGTGCAGAAGGACTTTTAGAGTTGAGGAGGGGCCTAAGACAAGTAGCACACACAGTATCCTTCTCAGAAGTGCTGCCTGTCAGTGGCAAGGGTGAGGCGAGGGTACTTTGCACCATGCAGTTTAACGAATGGTTGAAAAAATGGTGTGGAGCACAGGGGTTTGGCTTCATTGGGGACTGGGGTTCCACCTGAAGGGACACCAGCCTATACTGGCAGGATGGTCTGCATCTGTCCAGGAAGGGAACATCTTTTGGGCAATTAGATACATAGATAGATACATAGACAGTGTCGGCAGATAAGGGCCTATGGCCCACCTAGTCTGCCCATTTGAGCTTGTAAGTTCAGTTTGTTTTCCTAGAACTCTGTTTCCCCTTACCCCTGCCCTCTAGAATTCCTTTATGTCTATCCCATGCATTCTTAAATCCCGTGATTGTTTCAGCCCCCACCACTTCCTCTGGCGGGTGTTCCACTTGTCCACCACCCATTCTGTGAAGAAATTCTTTCTCATGTTTCCTCTGAATCATCCTCCTCCAACTTCATCCCATGCCTCTAGTCCTGAAACATCTTTTTCCTTAAAATAGTGTTTTCCTGCACCCTGTTCCTCCCTGTAAGATACTTGTATGTCTCTATCATATCCCTCTCTCCCTCCTCTCCTCCAGGGAGTACATGTTCAGTTCCTTCAACCTGTCTTCATAGGACTTGTGATGCAACCCATGCACCATCTTTGTTGCCCTCCTCTGAACCTTCTCTACCCTGTCTATGTCCTACGTAGGTATGGTCTCCAGAACTGTACACTGTACTCCAGGTGGGGCCTCACTAGTGTCTGTATAGCGAATTATAACCTCCTTTCCTGCTGGTGATGCCCTGCCTATACATCCCAGCATCCTATTTGCTTTTACCTGATGCCTTGTCACACTGTTTCCCTACCTTGGGTAATCAGAGATGACAACCCCAAGATCCCTTTCCTGCTTGGTGCATGCTATATCCTCACCCCCAACTGATATATTGTGCCAGGGTTTTTGTGCCCCATATGCATTATCTTGCACTTCTTTGCATTGAATTTCAACTGCCAAACCCTTGACCATTCTTCAAGTTTCTGCAGGTCCTTCTCATTCTGTCTACACCCTCTGGTGTGTCTACTCTGTTACAGAGCTTTGTGTCATCAGCGAACAGTGAAATTCTGCCTTCTAGATCCTGTGCAATGTCACTGATGAAGATGTTGAATAGGACCGGTCCCAGCACTGATCCCTGTGGTACCCCACTGGCTACTCTTCCCTCTGTGGAGTGACAGCCATTTACCACCACCCTCTGTGTCCTGCCACCCAGCCAGTTACCTACCCACCACACTACGGTCCTGCCCACACCCATATTCCCCAGTTTGTGTAATAGTCTTCTATGTGGCACAGTGTCAAAGGCCTTGCTGAAGTCCAGATAGGCCATGTCCACTGCCCTCCCCTGATCCACCTCCCTAGTCACCCAGTCAAAAAATTCAATGAGGTTGGTCTGACATGACCTCCCCTGGTGAAACCATACTGCCTTGGGTCCTGTAGTCCATTGACAACCAGATGTTCCACCAATCTCTCCTTCAGTAGCGCTTCCATGATCTTTCCCCACTACCGAGGTGAGGCTGGCTGGTCTGTAGTTCCCTGCTTCCTCTTTGTTCCCACTTTTGTATAAAGGGACTACATCTGCTGTCCTCCAGTCTTTGGGTACCTCCCTGTTTCCAGTGATTGGCTGAACAGGATAGCCAGAGGTTCAGCCACCACCTCTCTTAGTTCTTAAGGACCCTGGGTGCACCCCATCTGGCCCCATTGCTTTATCAGCTCTTATTACTTCCAGTTCCTTCAGGAACCTTTCTCGTGTAAAGGGACTTGTGTCCATTTCTGCACCATTCTCACCCCTTGTACTCCCTTCAGACCCATTACCCTCCTCTTCCTTAGTAAAGACTGAGCAGAAATACCTGTTCAATATGTCAGCTTTATTGTTGTCATCCTCCACGCGGCTCCCATCCTCCCATCCTAATTGGTTTAAATGCTTCATTGGCAAGCTTTTAAACTAGTCAAGGGGGGAGGCACTGATAAGCAGCAGGAAAATCCCAGCCTACCCCTACAAAACAGGGTACTAATTGAGAAAAAGACCAAGGCAGAAAGGTCAGTGGGGGATGCTGCTACAGAAGGTAAAGCCATCAAAAAAATGGAGAACAATGAGTACCAATGCCCATAATCTAGGTATCAAGCTTTCTGAATTAGTGGCCTTGATGGAAGAGGAACATCTGGAAATTGTGGCATTCACAGAAACATGGTACACACAGAACTATGACTGGGATGTAAACACACCAGGATACATTATCTACAGGAGGGACAGGGAGGGTAAAAGAGGAGGAGGAGCAGTAGCTCCCTACACAAGGGAAGGAATCAAAGCAACCAAACAAAAGGGTAAACAGGGAGGAGAAGAAGCACTGTGGGTCAATTTGGAGGCAGGCAATGGCACCACAATCCTCACAGGGGTTGAATAGAGACCTCCCTCTCAGGGGGACGAACTGGACAAGGAAATGATAGAAAGTATACTTAGAATGGCAGATAAAGGGGAGATATTGCTGATGGGTGATCTGAATATGCCAGATGTTAACTGGAGTGCAGTTGCAGCAGCCACTTCTAAGAGTGGGGTTATTCTAGATGCCCTACATGGGGCATGCCTTAGACAACTAGTATTGGAACCCACTCGAGAGGGCGCAATCTTAGACCTGGTTCTCTCAAATGGAGATGGAGAGAGGATCACAGATGTAGAAGTGAGTAGCCATCTGGGAACTAGTGACCAACGAACAGTATGGTTCACAATAAACATAGCAATAGAGTCAAGCCATACAAAGGCAAAAGTACTGGACTTCAGGAGGGCTGACTTTGCCAAAATGGGTGAGTGCCTAAGGAATGCACTAGCAAATGGGCAGGAAGGAGGGGTGGAAGAACAATGGGGAATAATAAAAACTGCCATCACAGAGGTAACAAGCCTTTGTGTGAAGCAAATAAACAAAACAAAATGATATAAGAAACCACTATGGTTCTCAAAGGAGATGGCAGTGAAGGTTCAAGAGAAAAAAGCATTCAGAAAGTACAAGGAATCACAGAAGGAGAAGGACAGAGATTGTATCAGTTAAAGCAAAAGGAAGCTGGGAAGGCAGTCAGAACAGCAAAGGCCCAAACCAAGGAAAAGATAGCAAACTCAGTTAAGAAGGGGGATAAAACCTTTTTTGGTACATCAGGGAGTGAAGAAAGACTAAGGGAGGGATACTGAGGCTTAATAAAGGGGAAGGGGTTGGGCAGAGGGTGACGGTGAAAAGGCAGAGATACTAAACAAATATTTTTGCTCAGTATTTACAAATGAAGAGGGGGAGGTACCTAAAACAAACAATAGAAACACTCTGGATACAGAAGTTAATACCAGACCATATACAGAAGAAACTAGCAAAGGGGGGTGGCAGGCCAGCAAGGATGGTACCTACTTGCTCACCCCCACAGCTAGTAATGGAACCAGTGAACCAGTGAACCAGAGGAGTGGCTATCTCTGCAAAGCAGTGTGCAAAAGTTGGAGATTAGTGTCCAAAAGGTGGATAAGCAGAAAAGGGGCAAAATTCAGCAGAAGGGCAGACAGCAAGGAGAACCAGGGATAAATGACAACCAAGGAAGGGGCTGGAGTAGAACAGTGAAGCAGTCTAGGGAGGTCAAATCATGGAAAGCCATGTGTGCAAATGCCAGGAGCCTTAGCAACAAGATGGAAGATCTGGAGGCTGTCATGGTACAGTCAGACCTGGACATTGTGGCCATCACTGAAACCTGGTGTAATGATAACCATGACTGGGAGATGGCCATACCTGGCTACAACATATTCAGAAGAGACAGAGCAGGCAGGAAGGGAGGAGGACTGGCACTGTATGTGAAAAATGACATAAGGGCCACACAGATCCAGGAGGAACAAAATGGGGGAGAGATACTGTGGGTTAAGCTGGAAAGGAAAATGGGGCCAGCCATCCGCACAGGTGTGGTCTATAGACCACCAGCCCAGGAGGAAGAAACAGATAGGGAGCTGATGCTAGCCATCCAAAGGATGGCTGACAAGGGTGAGGTAGTACTGGTTGGAGACTTCAATATACCAGATGTGGACTGGAGCATCCCAGCAGCAGCATCAACTAGGAGCAGATTTATCCTGGACTCCCTTCAGGGTGCCTTCCTCAAGCAACTGGTCATGGAACCAACTCGGCAGAAGGCAATACTGGACCTTGTGCTCACAAACATGGACAGTGTGATGGGGTAACAGTGGGAGCACCTGGGTAACAGTGACACCAGTCATTGTGGTTTGAAATCACAGAAAGAGCAGAACCAAACCACACAAACACACTATCCTGGATTTTAGGGGCAGACTTTGGGAAAATGGGGAGATGCTTGAAAGAGGCATTAAGGGAATGGGACAGGAATCAGGGATTGAGGAACAGTGGGCAGTATTTAAAATGGGGATTATAAGAACAACAGAATTATGCATTAAGCAGGTTAGCAAGAGGAAAAGAAAGAGGAGACCATTATGGTTTCCAAAGAGGTAGCAAAGAAAGTGAAAGCCAAAAGACTGCATTCAGGCAATACAAAAGACACAGGCAGAAGGGGATGGGAGAAGTACCAGGAGAAACAAGGGAGGCAGGGAAGTCAGTAAGGAAGCCAAAGCTCAGACAGAAGAACACATTGCAAAATCAGTGGTTAAAGGGGACAAAACCTTTTACAGGTACATTAGTGAAAAAAGAAGGACAAAGGGAGGGATAGTTAGACTGAAGGGGAGGATGGGAGCAGCGTGGAGGATGACAACAGTAAACTGACATATTGAACAGGTATTTCTGCTCAGTCTTTACTAAGGAAGAGGGGGTAATGGGTCTGAAGGGTACAAGGGTGAGAATGGTGCAGAAATGGACACAAGTCCCTTTACGAGAAAAGGGTCCTGAAGGAACTGGAAGTAATAGGAGTTGACAAAGCAATGGGGCCAGATGGGGTGCACCCAGGGTCCTTAAAGAACTAAGAGAGGTGGTGGCTGAACCTCTGGCTATCCTGTTCAGCCAATCACTGGAAACAGGAGGTACCCAAAGACTGGAGGACAGCAGATGTAGTCCCTTATACAAAAGTGGGAACAAAGAGGAAGCAGGGAACTACAGACCAGTCAGCCTCACCTCGGTAGTGGAAAGATCATGGAAGCACTACTGAAGGAGAGATTGGTGGAACATCTGGTTGTCAATGGACTACAGGACCCAAGGCAGCATGGTTTCACCAGGGGAGGTCATGTCAGACCAACCTCATTGAATTTTTGACTGGGTGACTAGGGAGGTGGATCAGGGAGGGCAGTGGACATGGCCTATCTGGACTTCAGCAAGGCCTTTGACACTGTGCCACATAGAAGACTATTACACAAACTGGGAATATGGGTGTGGGCAGGACAGTAGTGTGGTGGGTAGGTAACTGGCTGGGTGGCAGGACACAGAGGGTGGTGGTAAATGGCTGTCACTCCACAGAGGAAGAGTGACCAGTGGGGTACCACAGGGATCAGTGCTGGGACCGGTTCTATTCAACATCTTCATCAGTGACATTGCACAGGATATAGAAGGCAGAATTTCACTGTTCGCTGATGACACAAAGCTCTGTAACAGAGTAGACACACAGAGGCTGTAGACAGAATGAGAAGGACCTGCAGAAACTTGAAGAATGGTCAAGGGTTTGGCAGTTGAAATTCAATGCAAAGAAGTGCAAGATAATGCATATGGGGCACAAAACCCGGCACAATATATCAGTTGGGGGTGAGGATATAGCATGCACCAAGCTGGAAAGGGATCTTGGGTTGTCATCTCTGATGACCTCAAGGTAGAAACAGTGTGACAAGGCATCAGGTAAAGCTAATAGGATGCTGGGATATATAGGCAGGGCATCACCAGCAGGAAAAGGGAGGTCATAATTCCACCTACAAGACACTAGTGAGGCCCCACCTGGAGTACAGTGTACAGTGTACAGTTCTGGAGACCATACCTCGTGAAGGAAATAGACAGGGTAGAGAAGGTTCAGAGGAGGGCAACAAAGATGGTGCATGGGTTGCATCACAAATCCTATGAAGACAGGTTGAAGGAACTGAACATGTACTCCCTGGAGGAGAGGAGGAGAGAGGGATATGATAGAGACATACAAGTATCTTACAGGGAGGAACAGGGTGCAGGAAAACACTATTTTAAGCGAAAAAGATGTTCCAGGACTAGAGGGCATGGGATGAAGTTGGAAGGAGGGCGATTCAGAGGAAACATGAGAAGAATTTCTTCACAGAACGGGTGGTGGACAAGTGGAACACCCTGCCAGAGGAAGTGGTGGGGGCTGAAACAATCACGGGATTTAAAAATGCATGGGATAGACATAAAGGAATTCTAGAGGTCAGGGGTTAGGGGAAATAGACTTCTAGGAAAACAAACTGAACTTACAAGCTCAAATGGGCAGACTAGGTGGGCCATAGGCCCTTATCTGCCGACACTGTCTATGTATCTATGTATGTATCTATGAAAAAACTCTTAAAACTGAATGTGGACAAAGCAATGGGGCCTGATGGGATTCATCCCAGAATTCTAAAAGAACTAAGGGTAGAACTAGTGACACCTCTGACCACCCTTTTTAACAAATCATGGGAGGATGGGGTGGTACCTGAGGACTGGAGGAGGGCAGATGTGATTCTCCTTCACAAAAGTGGGAGCAGGGCAGAAGTAGGAAACTACAGACCTGTTAGTTTAACCTCAGTGATAGGGAAAATGATGGAATCACTTCTGAAGGAAAGAATTATCGAGTACCTAGAGGCCAGAGGGGCACAGAACCCAAGGCAGCATGGATTCACAGTGAGAAGGTCATGCCAGATGAATCTAATAGATTTCTTTGACTGGGTGACCAAAGTAATAGATCAGGTAGGGGCTGTAGACATGGCCTACCTAGACTTTAGCAAGGCATTTGACTCAGTCCCACACAAAAGATTAATATACAAGTTAGCCAGCCTGGGATTAGGTCCCAAGATGAAAGACTGGGTAAAGAATTGGCTGGAGAATAGGACACAGAGGGTAATAGTAAATGGAGTCCACTCTGAAGAAAGGGAGGTTACTAGTGGGGTACCACAGGGTTCAGTATTAAGACCGGTCCTCTTCAGTGTCTTTATAAGCAACATTACAGAGGGGCTGGAAGGAAAAGTATGTCTCTTTGCAGATGACACAAAGATCTGCAACAGAGTTGATGCACAAGGTGGGGTAAAAAGGATGAGAAGGGACTTGGAAAGGTTAGAGGAATAGTCAAATGTATGGCAGCTTAGATTCAATGCTAAGAAGTGCAAGGTATTGCACCTGGGAAACAAAAACCAAGTGGAAGAGTACACAATGGGGGGTGAGATATTAACAACAACAAAAATGGAAAGGAACCTGGGGGTAGTCATATCAGATGACTTAAAGGTGGGCAAGCAATGTGAGAGGGCAGAAAGGACGGCTGGAGGGATACTGGGAGGCATAGGGTGAGGCATCACCAGTAGAAAACAGGAAGTTGTTATCCCTCTGTACAGACAGCTGGTGAGACCCCATCTGGAGTACTGTGTGCAGTTCTGGAGACCCAGTCTCCGCAAGGACATAGACAAGATGGAAGATGTCCAGAGGTGGGCAACTAAAATAGTTCAGGGTCTGCACCAGAAGACATATGAAGAGAGACTAAAGGAACTTAATATGTATAGCCTCGAGGAAAGGAAGGAGAGGGGGGACATGATAGAAACTTTCAAGTACCTCAAGGGAATCAACAAAGTCCAAGAGGTAGCATCTTTCAAAAAAGAGGTGTGCAAGAACAAGGGGCACAATTTGAAGATAGAAGAGGGTGGCTCAGAGGTAATATACAAAGTATTTTCACAGAGAGGGTTGTGGATGCATGGAACTGCCTTCTGGAGGAGGTTGTGGAGTCAAAAACAGTGGTTGAATTCAAACATGCATGGGACAGCCATAAGGCAATTCTAGGTGGTGGGGGTAGAAAGAAGTAGGCTGCTGGTTAACTAGGAGCTGCAGCTTATCCATTAGGTAGGGAAATGGGCAGACTGGGTGGGCCAAGTGGTCCTTATCTGCCGTCATATTCTGTGTTTCTATGTTTCTATGTTTCTATGAAATCCTCAACTCTGAAAGGATAATGATAGGCTGGAGACAATGCAGTGCAGAGTAACAAAATGATTAAGGGCGAGCAGGGCAGATCCTATGAGGAGTGCATCAAGACACTAAATATGTATTCACTGGAAACCAGAAGGGAGAAGGGAGATATGATGGGGACATTCAAGTTACTTAAAGTAATTAAAAAAGTGAACTGCAGAGAACTACTGTATTTAGCCTGAATAACAATTCATGGTCATGTGGACATGAGTGGAAATTAAAAAGACGGAGGTTCAGGACTGATGTGAGGAAGTACTACTTCATGGAAAGGCTGGTGGAACATTTGAACAGTCTGTCTGGTGAGGTGATGTGTGTGCAAACTGTCAGGGGATTCAAGAAGGGCTGGGATGGAATGAAGGGAATAGTGGTTGCCCATGGTGGGAGGACCAAGGAGGAGAATGTGGAGAGGATGTAGAGGGTTAGTATGCTGGAGGAACAGTTGATTACAGGGATTATTGGGAAGTTGGGCAGACTGGATGGACTTCTAGTCTTTTTCTGCCATTACTGTCCATGTTTCTTTGTTTCTATGATTTGGTGAGACAACTTTTAAATCTAAAGACTTGTTTGTTTAACAGAGTGCAAACAGACTTGCCTTACAAGGACTCTTTGAGGTGGAACATTGCTTTTACATCTATATTTCATGTTATTTTGCACCTTATATTCATTGAAGCCATTTGTACAGAGCTTTTGTGAGCAGAACCTGAGAGTCAGGTATTAAAAAAAGGACATCAATTAACAAAAGTGGGTTTTGAATACTTTATTTAAATTTGAAGAACAGCTAATCCATCCATCATCTCTATATCTACACCCAATGTACTGTATCCAGGTTGTTCCCTAGCCACTATTAGAATGTTTTGCCTTCTAGCCAAAGTACTTTTCTGAGTACAATGAAACTGGAATCTGTTACTTTCTGGTCAAGGAAAAACTATGCTAAAAAGATCCGCCCTGAATGGATCTATTATAGAGAGCTCATTAGAAAACTACACCGGAAGAATGTAATTGTTTCAGAACTTTTAACAGTTGTGCAATCAGTGAAAATTTGTATAATGGGAGCATCACCAACCTAAGATTCAATTTGTGACTGCCTTTCAATTGAATTGAATTCATTTTGATTTTTATGGCTCCTTTCAAATACCAAGGTGCCTTACATAAAATAAAACAACTTGAGCATAAAATGACATATATTAGAAAAAATAAAAATTTAAAGCAGTCACTTATAAAACTAATCCCCAAAAGCATGACTCCATAGAATAGTTTTGAGCGCCTGTTTGAATCTCTCCACAGTTGGGCACTCGCGTACCTGACAGGATAGAGAATTCCAAAGGGTAGGGGCTGCGTGCATAAAAGAACAGGCCCCAGAAGATTTTAAACAGACCATTGGGATCTCTAGCAACCCCTCGTCAGTCGATCAGAGAGATCGCCCAGGGCAGTAAGGGGCCAGGAGCTCTTTCAGGTAGTCTGGGCCAAGTCCGTGTGTAGGGCTTTACAAGTCAGAAGTCTGACTTTGAAGGTGATTCACCACTGAACTGGCAGCCTGTGCAGTTTGTGCAGCACTGGTGAAATATGACAGAACTGAGAGTCTCCTGTCAATAGTTGGGCTGCTGTGTTCTGCACCAGCTGCAGGCAGTGAATATCCACCCCTGAAGCCCTAGGTAAAGAGCACTACAATAGTCCAGACGAGAGGACACAAAAGCATGGACCAGCTAAGAAAGGTCACCAGATGGAATTAGATGCTTAACTCTGGAGATATTCCTCAGATGATGGAAGAAGGATTTGACAACAGCCAACACTTGCGAATGCAGTGTGAAGCCTGCATCAAAAATTACCCCCAGGCTTCGCACCTGTTCAGAGGTCAGGAGTGAGAGGCCCCAAGAACAAGTCCTGAGGGTAACCCTGCCTCTGGCCCCTCTATCTGGTGACCTGGATCCATCACCAACACCTTAGTCTTAACTGAGTTCAATTTGAGCCAGCTCGAATCCATCCACTCCTGGATCTTTGTGAAGCAGTTATTAAATACAGAGAAGGCTCTATTCTGGTCAGGTGCAACAGAAAGGTAGAGCTGGGTATCATCGGTATAACAATGAAACCTCAGCCCATACCTTCTTATAATGTCTCTGAGGGGTAGCATGTACACTGCGAATAACATGATGGACAACACCAAACCCTGAGGAGTCCCACATAACAAAGGGGTTGGGTCAGATGAATAAATCCCCGACACCACCCTTTGAGTTCTGCCTGTGAGGAAAGATGAAAACCACCTGAGGACCATACCTGACAGGCCAGAGATGAACCTCAAATGATCGAGCAGGACCCCATGGTCCAGAGTGTCAAATGCTGAAGAGAGATCCAAGAGGACCAAAATGGAAGTACCCTTCTGATCTCTAGCCATCAGGAGATCATTCAGCACCCGAACCAGCGCCATCTCAGTACTATGCCTCTTTTGAAAACTGGACTGGAGAGGCTCGTAAACATCATGGATGGTCAAATGGTCCTCCAGTTGTATGGCAACTACTTTCTTGATCAACTTCCCCATGAAGGGAAAGTTTGAGATTGGTCTGTAGTTCACATAGCAGTCTGGGTCCAAGGAAGCTTTCTTCAGGAGGGGTGTCGCCACCACCTCCTTCAGGGAGCTAGGAAACACACTTGTTTCCAGTGAGCACCAGACAATTTGTGCTAGGATCGGGCCAAGAATGTCACTACAACCCAAGATCAGGGTAGTTGGGACCAGATCCAAACTACAGCACGTAGGGCGCATACCCTGGACAATCTTCAAGATGTCCCCGAGCTCCAGCTGGCCAAAGGAACTACAGGAAAACTGAGGTGCAGTATCCAAATGCCAGTCTAGAGCAACACCAGAGTGTGCCAGAAGAAATTCCATCCTGATATCGATCACCTTAGCCACAAAGAACCGAGCAAGCTCATCGCACTCAACTTATGAAAATGCTCTCCGAATCTGTTAACAGGCTTGGTTGCACAGTCTGTCCACGGTTCGAAAGAGCTGAGCTGGTCGGTTCCAAGTGGTTTCAATCTCCCAGAACAGGAACTCTGCCTTTTTATGGGTGATTGTGGATTGATAGGCTTGATAATGGTCCATCAATCTAAGGTGGTCGGCATCAAGGGCAGACTTCCACCAGCAACGCTCCAACCTTCGTCCTAGTCGTCACATCTCCCTCAAAGATCCTTCGAACCAAATGGACTGAGGGCAAAGGTAGAGAGGACGAACATGGACAGGAGCAATGACATCCAGAGCTGAAGTTATGGCCTCATTATAGGCCACAACTAGGGCTTCTGGGTCATTAGTTGCCAATGGAAGAACAGATGCTGTAAATCAAGCACCGCTGCCAGGCCTTCAGAGCTTAAGTCTCGCAAAAGGTGGAACTTGATCATCTCTACAGGGGCAGGCCTATGAAGGGGGGTGCAAAAACTGAAACACATGGTGTAGTGATCAGACCATCTCACTGGTTCCACCCCCAAATTCGAGGTGTCGATCCCAGAAGGAAAACCAAGTCAAGAGAATGACCATGTTTATGGGCAGCAGGGGAAATAATTTGTGTAAATCCCAGAGATGACATTAACTGGAGGAAGTGCTGACCAAATTGTAAGAGTTCATCATCGACCCAAGCGTTGAAGTCACCCAGGAACATCAGCCTGGGTGACTCAAATGCCATGTCGATCATTAAGTCTGCCACTTCCTGAAAGAACTGCTTCCCATCTCCGGGTGGATGGTAGATGAGAGCAATCCTACAACCTACACCTGCTACCTGCTACCATGGTACATTAAATGACTGGACTTCCTCTACTGGTGCCCTCGTTAGGCCCAGTTTGGACTTAAAACAGACCTCAACCCCCCCCCATGATCCAATCTCGGGTGGTGAATAACCGAGTACCCGGCTGGAATTACAGTCTCCAATATGGGGCCAGAATTTTCATCCAGCCAGGTCTCGGTAATGCATGCCAGGTCCACTGAGCCAACAAGATCTGCAATAATTGCAGTCTTGTTTCCCCAATGCACCTGGCATTGCAAAACAATGCACAAGTTGGATCAACTTCCATGGCCGTCCGGACCACCAGACCACCAGAATTAGTGGTGCCCTTGGGTATAGAAAGCAGTCATGAAGAACCATGCTCCAGGTTCTATTTCACCCCAGGGCATCTCCTGGATCTCACAACCCCAATACGGTGGCCCCGCTCATTCACCCTCCACTGTTCACACCCCCCAATACCCCTCCTCCCCCAAAGAGCTATACCGAGTGCTCTACAGCACTGGTAGATATCAAACTGCAATGGGGGGGAGTTAAAGGGGTGGAGGGCACGAAGAGTGGAGGATGAGTAGTGCACGACCATGGAGGAAGGCCTCTATCACATTTTAAAAATCACAATAAATTTATGCCACTCCGCTAAACAAAAAATTCACTAAATTAAAAGCATTAAATAAAATGAAATCAAATAAAACAAAAATGTAAACAGTCTATACCATATTAACACGTGAATCTCCCTCTAATCACAATTAAAATAACATAATCATTCAATCCCAACCAACAAGCCCAAGACAATCAGGAGATGCATATAACAATGAACACCTTCAAAATAACTGTAAAACTAAAGTCCTTGAAAATTCAATAGCAGAAGAGGTCCAGGTTTCTCAACCCCTCAATGGCCATCCCACCATCGAAGGAAGCCAACAAATTCCCCCAAGGACTCTCACTTCCTGGAGATAACTCAATTTCCTCTCAGTCCCTGAAGTACTCCCACTGCCAGGGGAATTTATTAAAGTTGACACAACCCTTTTTCAGTCTCAGTACCCTCTCCCAGTTCTGGAACTAATAAACAAGAAGGCACTCTCACTGCCTTCTAAACAGGATTTAAACTTGAACATGAAAAAGTCTGACCATATCTTTGAAGGGTAAACGATTGAAAAATCCACTTCCACAGATCTTACTCTGAAGCCGGAGCTGCCCCCAGTAAATCCAAAAATGGACCAGACTGCAAGTCTATGGCCGAAGATATGGATCCCAGCCAGGAAAACTTATAAGCAGGCCCAACAGAGACTTCCTAGGGGTACACCAACCACATCACTGGCTACCCAGAAATAAGATTGGGACCCCCGCTCAGCCACACACTGCAGTCAGTCCACCAACAGGATCAGGAAACCTGCTCCCTGCTCCAAATCTGAAGTTTGTCCAGTTACATGCACTACTCCTAGAAGCCTCGAGCAAGTTGCCAACAGTCCATGGCCAAAATCCAAGTCCCTGCTCCAAATCAGGAATTTGTCCAAAACTGTGAACTGCTCCTGGAAACCTCAAACCAGAAGCCAACAAAGATAGTCCAGGCCAAAATCCAGGGTCTTTACTGATTTAATTCAAGTCCCTCTTAGCCATGATATCTATCCCTTCCAGATATAATTCCCTGAGAGTAGAAATCCAAGGCAGCACCTGAAGGTCAAATTGTCCTGCAAGACTCATGGAAGTAGAGCAAGAGCCGGCCCGGCAAGCTGAACATACAGGCGGCAACAGGTGGAAAAACGCCCGCCCACTCTACCACCACACTTGATACAAACGCCGACTCCAATTCAGACTCAACGCCACCTCAGAGTACAGGATGAATAAAAGGGTCTAAGATGGGCAAACAAAGTAAACTAATAAAATACATCTATAAAGTCGGAGCATCAAAACAAACAAGCAGTGCAATAAAGCAGCAAATGGAGAATACAAAACCCTAGGCTGCAAAAAATAAAAGCAGCCAACAGCACACCCAGCCTGGTGGCCATTACAATCCAGAGAAGGGTGACAGTATGAGCCTTTGAACATTTTGAAATTGTTCCTACCGTAATGATAGTTTTCAGCAGACATGTGCATGCCAATTAAAGACATTGATAGAGCTTATGGATGTCGTCAATGTTTCAACCTATGATAATATGACCTGTCAAAACATCAACACATGGCTTGCTGGCATTGAGGCAGCAAATTGCAGTACCATAGAAGAGGGCTTGGATTACATCTCATGTCCCGGTTGTACACTGGGCATACCGTGGAGGCATCCCACTTAGATACTTTGAGTGAGAAGCTATGTTGACCACTTGAGTGCCTCCATCATTTGGATGCTGTGTGCTATTATATTTAACATGACAGAACAAAGTCAGTGCTCCCCACCAAGGGACCGGCATAGAGAAGATATCCCCATACACAAAATAAGGAAGGAGAGTGGTACAACTGAAAGCCAAGAATGCTTTAGAGTGAGGGTTTTCAAATCCCAAAAATTGGTGAATACAATCTGCGGCCTTCAATATTTGTTGGCAGTCGGCCTGGTGGCACTGAGGGCTGAGGCGCTGGAAGCCATACCTCATGCTACACTGGTGACCAGGGTTCGGGAATGATCTTGGGTCATTGGGGAGCTGGCTTTGGGGGGATGGAGCAGGACTGAGCAGCTACAAGGCAGCTGTCCCCTCCAGAGGTGGATGCCCACACCCTCCATGGTTCCGCTCCCAACGGGTGGAGGTCCAGTGGGAAGTGTAGGCATGATGGTGCAGTGGCAATATCCAGGGGTGGGATGGAAGGGGCTGAGCCAGTACCTGGCATGCCCATGCACCTTCACACACATACACGTTCGTGTCTGCCGGGTTCCGGATTGGGGAGAAAAAGGGGGTAACATCTACAAAGTAATAATATAAAATAAAAAAAAGATTTGCTGGTGGCTGCATATTAATTATTCCTCAAAACACTGCATAGCATTAAGTATTGTATATGTAATACCTCCAGATGCAGACATCACACAAATACTATAATGCTGGTTTAAATATATTTTACTGTGCAACAGTATGGGGTGTTAGCAGTAGTATATCACTGTATAATTCACAGTTCTTTAACAAGTGATGGGCACCAAATTTCTGTCACATTGTGCAGTAGTAAGAAACAGAGTTAAGAAAAGAAGTACAACTTTAACTAGTGGTTTGTAGTTTTCTACAAACTTGTAATCATTACTCCAGACTTCCAGTACACTAAAGTTAGCCTGACAAAAATTAATGGTAAGATACTGTATTTCCAAATATTGCATGATATTTCTAAAGATATGCTCTCTGGTGGCCCTACAGAGGTACAGAGCTACTGCAGACAGGCAAGGCATTTCTGGGGAGAATTTACAGAAATTTCAGAAAATATCTGACCTAGTGCTGTATGGAATTTTCAAATTTGAATGAATCAAAATTCAAAGGAATTTTGGAAAATTATTGCCAAATTCTGCAAAATTCCATCAGTAGCAACATTCTAAAATTTCAAAAGCAGAATGGTTTTCATGTATTATAAATCTGCCTTTTAAATCAAACAAAAATTCTGGAAAATTATTTTGTGGATTACATGATCCACATGATGCACAGAAAATAATTCTGCAGTTTATATAGTAATGCTTTTAGGGATTCTGCAGAATTCAAAAAGAAATTCAGAAATGTAGTTTTGAAGTAGAACTGCCATTCTGTACAAAGTCAAAAATTCATAATTTCTCATTTTGCACAGATCTTATGTGACAATATAAATTGATGCATTGTTGTCATTTTATGTTTGTATCACGAGGAACTTGAGACTAATACAGGTCACTGAGCAAAAAAAATAAAAATAACTCACACTGCAGTTTTTTTTATAACACCTGCCATTATCAGGTACCAGTATCGTTAATATTTTAAATTGGTTAAATATAGAATAACTTATGGGTCGGTGTGTGTAATGAGAAGTATACATACACCTGAGGAAGTAGATGCTACATAAACCAGGAGAGCTAACCTTGAGGGGTTTATAAATAGTTTAAGTTGTAATAGTATTCCCCCTCTCTTGAACTCACTCCACAGCCTGTATCCTTCCTCTACTTCCTATACCCCTGCCTCTCTCCAGCACCCTTTCTATCCCTTTCCCTCCCTGGCTCCTGTAACTGACCCCCCATCTTCAACCCCTGTCTGATATTTTGTATTATCATGCACTTATTTTTTCAGTCACTATGTGTCATGTCTCATGTATTATCCAACTCTGAAATTGAAACTGTTATTGTTAGCTAATTCTGTTGTTGTATGTTCTTTGTACCATTTTGTAAATAATGAAACCATTTTGCCCATTAATTTGATTGTGTAGTATTCAAATTTACTGAGGTATGTGCATTGGACCTCTTACTAATGTTAGAAATTTGATGTTTAATTTGATGTTTGTCCTTTTTAATATGCTGTTATGTGTCTAGGACCACCTTGTGAAAGAGCCTGCCCAATGGAGATTTTTTCCTACAATAAACTGAACTGCAGTTCCCTTGAAAATAATTTAGCAGTCCTACCCATATACTTTGCACTGGAACTGCCCTAAGTGACATCTCTGGGCCTCACACAGATTGTTTCTTCTGCTACCCATAAACACAGTCAGTCCCTTGATTTGGTTTTCCACCTGAGGATCAAAGCCTCTGATTTGGGGGTGAAACCTGTCAGTTGGTTCGATCATTACACAGTGAGGCAGTGAGGTAACATTTTTGCACCCCCCTTTGTAGGCTTACCCATATGGAGATGGACAGTTACCGCCCTTTATGGGATTTGAGCCCTGAAGGCTTTGTGTCAGTGATTGACCTCTTGGAGTTTCCTGCGGCAAGCACAAATCCAGAGGCTTTGGTACTGGCCTATAATAAGGCCATCTCCACTGTGCTGGACTCTGTTGCTCCAATCTATGTTTGACCTCTTTCCCTCCTCCCTCGGGCCCCCTGGTTTGATGGGACCCTGAGGAAGCTGCAGAGACTAAGTCGAAAGTTAGAGTGGCGCTGGAGGATATTCGCCTTGGATGCTGATCATCTTAGGTTGGTGGAGCATTATCAAGTCTACCAATCAATGATCTCCCATTAGAAGGCAGAATTCATGTCCAGGGAGATCACTGCCACTCAGAACCAACCAGCTCAGCTCTTTCAAACTGCCAACAAGCTGTGCATCCCAGCCTGAGTGCTGATTCGGAGAGTTTTTTTTGCAATTGGAGTGCAATGAGCTCATTCGGTTCTTTGTGAATAAAGTGGCTGACATTAGGGTGGAGATCCTCTCGGCCCGCCCTATGGGAGATGCTATTGATCGGTGCCCAGCCACTGTCACTCATGCTTCCTGGAGTACCTTTGATCGGCCAGAGTTCATGGATGTCATGTGGATTGTCCAAAGTATGCACCCTATATGCTGTAGTTTGGATCCAGGCTAAATTTCCATGATTATGGGTTGTTGTGATATTATCAGCCCGGTCCTGGCACAGATTGTCTGGTGCGCCCTGGATTTGGGTGAATTCCCTAGCTCCCTGAAGGAGGTGGTGGTGACACCCATCCTGAAGAAGGCTTCTTTGGACCCAGATTCTCTGGTCAACTACAGACCTATCTCAAACCTTCCCTTTATAGGGAAGATTGTTGATAAAGTATTGGTGATATAATTGGAGAACCACTTGACTATCCATAACTTCTACGAACCTCTCCAATCCAGCTTTTGAAAGAGGTATAGTACTGAGACTGCACTGGTTTGGGTTCTCAATGAACTCCTGATGGCTAGAGATCAGAAAAAACATTCTTTTTTGGTGCTTCTTGATCTCTCATCAGAATTTGACACCATGGACCATGGAGTGCTGCTTGAGCACCTGAGATTCATCTGTCGACTGACTATTTCAGTCCCCAGGTGGTTTAAATCTTTCCTTTCTGGCAGAACTCAGATAGTGGTGTCTGGGATTTATTCCTCTAACCCTCTCTCTCTGTCATGTAGGGTTCCTCAGGGCTCAATGCTGTCCCCCATGTTGTTTGCAGTGTATATGATGCCCCTCAGAGACATTGTAAGATGGTACAGGCTGAGGTTTTACTGCTACGCTGATGATACCCAGCTCTACCTGTCTTTTGCACCTGACCAGGATAGTGCCTTCTCAATATTTAACAACTGCCTCACTGAAATCCAGGATTGGATGAATTCCAGCTGTTTGAGGTTTAACGTGGGAAAGACTGAGGTGAAGGTCGTAGATACGGGTCACCGGATAGATGGGTTGAGGGCTTGTCAGCCCTCTGGACTTCTTCTGGAGGACTCCCAGATCCTTACCTCTGAATGGGTGTGGGACCTGGGAGTGGTACTTGACGATGGACTGACACTGCGATATCAGGTGTTGGCAGTCATCAAGTCATCTTTTTATCATCTCAGGAACATAGCCAGGATCAAGCACCTTGTTCTGTCTGGTGACCTTGCTACATTGATCCACACCTTCATGACATCAAGCCTTGATGATTGCAACTCCCATTACTTAGGGCTATCTGGCATTGATATCTGCCACCTGCAGCTAGTGCAGAATGCTGCAGCCCAGTTGTTGACAGGGGCATCTCATTTCTTCCATATTACACCAGTGGTGCACCATCTGCACTAACTGCCAATTCAGTGATGGATCACCTTTAAAGTTAGACTACTGGCAAATAAAGTCCTACACAGACTTGGTTCTGACTATTTGAAAGAGATCTTGGTCCCTTACTGCCCCAAGCGACAGCTCTGTTTGGCTGATGAGGGGTTGCTAGAGATTCCAAGAGTTGCATTGAAACCTTTAAGGGCCCATGCATTCATATACGTGGCCCCAGTCCTCTGGAATTTTCTATGCTGTTAGCTCTGAGAGTGTGCGAGTTTGTGGGGATTCAATCAGGCATTTAAAACCTATCTGTGGCACCAGGCCTACCCTATTTTAATTTGATTGGATGGATCTCTACTGACCTTTTGTTGTTTGTATTTCTGATTTTATTGTTGTTTTATTTACATTGTACAGCCCCTTGATATTTCGAAAGGCACTTAAAAATAGTGGCCCAGATATTCAAAAGCATTGCGCCATGCGCAACAGGGATGCACCAGTGCAAGTCCGAAAATGCATCATTCTGCGATATTCAGTGGGAGGCAGATGTGCTCCCCAAAACACAATGCACAAGAGTGCAATGATAATGAAAGCATGTGCAACTGAAGGGGGAGGAACCATGCATAAACGGCGCAGTGCGATATTTAACAACATGCGCCATGCGCAATAGGGGAGCAAGTGGAAGTTGTGCGATAGCGGAAATGAGCCAAAATAAAAAGGAACAAGAGAGAGGTGCAAGAATGCTACAGGGAAGGCACATGTTGCTGAACCATAGGCAGCCACACAGGCACACAAACACTGGGAGCAGGACAGAGCAGGAGAGAGACAGAGCACCTGGAACCCCCAGGAACAGGGAAGGTGTGGGGAGCCTCTGCCATAGTGCAGGTCAAAATGGGGAAGTGCCACACAGCACTTGAGGCCACTACAGGGAGGTGTTCCTGTTGCAGGGGGAGTAGCAGCAAGGACAGTGAGGGGAACACAAAAACAGCTGCCTGGGGAAGGAACACAATCCAGGGACATGGCCAGTGCCACCATCCAGATGGAGGCAGTTATGAGGGGGGTGAGAAGGCAGGCAGCAGGGGGGCGTGGCCATGGAAGGGCCCTTCAGTGGTATGCCCCCAACAGTACTTCGAGCTGTACACTGATACTGAGATCGTGGGCCGGTACCACCTAAACCAGATGATTCTGAGGCGGCTTTGTGAGCTGTGCAGTGATGTGATGCTGGCACCCACACGACAGAGCCATGCTCTGTTAGTGGAGACCAAAGTGACAGCTTGCATGTGCCTGCTCACCACGGGTACCTTCCCAGCGACCAACAGGGGACACAACAGGCATAACCCAGTCGGCCGCGTCACACTTCCTCAACCAATTCCTCAGCGCACTGCTGCCACATGCTGCGGAGTATATCCATTTCCCTAGCACACCGGTGGAGTGCACAGCAAGCATACAGCATTTCCACAGGGTAGCACGTATGCCTGGCATGCTCAGGGCAATAGACTGCACCCATGTGGCCATCCACATACCACCTGGCCCCCGAACAGGCTGCATACATGAATCAGAAGGGGTATGCAAGCATCAACTGCCAGGTGGTGTGCGATTCCAAGGGGTGCATAATCAATGTCTGTGCCATGCACCCTTGGGGAGCACATGATGCCTTCATCTGGCACCAATCTGCACTGTGCCACAGGTTTGAGAGTGGGGACATCCCCACTGGCCAACTAGTGGGTGACTATGCAAAGCACACAGAAAGACATGGAGCTTGGGAGAGGCATAGTCAGAGGTGACATGGGTATTGGCCTAGATGGCCCAAGGCAGGGCAACACCGATCACCAAACTAACGTCCACTATCTACACACAGGTGACAGTGGATACCCACTCTGTCCCTGGCTGCTTACACCATACCGGCAACTCACGACCCCATTGCAGCAACGCTACAATGAGGCACATGCCACCACATGCAGTGCCATTGAGCAGGTGTTCAGGATGCTAAAGGCACATTTCCATTGCCTGGACACATCTGGCGGTGCCCTACAGTACAGCCCCTCAAAGGCCTGCGGGCTATTCCTGGCTTGTTGCATCCTGCACAACATGGCCAATGACTGTGGGATAGCCGTACAGGTCAAAGAGGGGGACAGCGATGGGGATGATGAGGATGCTGGTGAAGATGGTGATGGGCAGCCCCCCCTTGGTCGAAGGGACCCACAACTGATCCAGATGGCACAGCTGCAATGGGACACCATCACAGAGGAGCACTTCAACCAACCCAGATAAGTCATGGGGCCATGTGCAACCACCAGTAGACAAGGCACAACCCATGAACATGCATGGACAAACCCCAGGGGTGCATGGCCTTAAGGGAATTGGCTAAGCATGGAACCGCACAGGCCATCAGGGATGGGCAAGGTCTAACACAACATGCAGTCACACACACACACACACCTCACAAGACATGCACAAAGGGTAGGAGGCACGCCGACCCCAACCGCCACTCCTAGCCACACACACGTCCACAGACCTCCACACCCAGTGCCTGTCATTGTGCGTGTGTCATACACTGGCCACCATTGCACAGTGGCAGACAGCACAACGCAGGCACCATCATGCACACGCCACAGTGGACAGCAGCTGGGAGGGTGTGCAGATGGAATGTGTGTGTGCATGCAGGGCCGGGTACCCCACCCATGCATTGCACGTTGAACAACACAATGCACACAGGGCAGCATCAGACAGTAGCCATGCTGGGAGACAGGTCAGTCACGCGCCACAGTGCCACAGCCACCATGGATGCATGGGTGGCCCCGCCGAAACCTGCCAGCAGTGACAGGCTGACCATTGGCCTCATGGGGTGGCATCGACAGTCCCCTAGGGGTTCCACTGTGTGAACACGACCGTGCTCGCGCAGGGGTCTGCAGCACACTGAACATGCCTGCACCAGGCATGCTCGGGATGCCCATAGATGAACCCGGTGTCAACAAGGAGGGTGTCACACGATGCTGGGAATGGGGGGTGGACATTGCACTGCACAGTGTCTGTGATGCATGAGCAAATAACTGTGTGCCTATTGTGGCCATGACAGCTGTGATTGCCTGTGTCTGCCTGTCAATGGCAGCAGTCACATCCTCCGGCAACCGGTCCATCCCTGCCAGGAGCAGAGTGGTGTCTTTGCTATGCCACTCCTCTTCCTGGTGCAGAGCCGCACTGAGTGCATCCACTGCCGTCGCAAGCCGCATCTGCTGATCAACTGATGCTTGGAGTATGTAGGTGTGCTCTTCTAAGAGGTCATCTGCGTGATCGACATGCTGTCCCTCACGGTGTTCACAGCCCTGATGGTCAGCACCCCTTGAGGGTGGGCACTGCACACCAGGGACAGGCCCGGGCATGTCCACAGGCAGTGCACTGATGCCGCCCCCTGACACTGTACCCCATGGCCATTGGCCTACTGCTGACACTGTCCCTCCAGCTGCCACTCTCCAGGACTCAACGGTGCCACCGCAGTGGCCGCAACAAGCCCACTGTCCTGGATACACATCAGTGCTGACCCACTGGTGCAGACAGGCACAGGCTGGGACTGTGATTTCACTCAGGCCTCCACAGTGGCACCACCCATGGCCATGCCCGTGATGTCACCTGCTGTGTGGCCATCCTGTGGCCCACACGTAACACTGTCCATGAAGTGAGCTCCGTCATCATCATCATCAGTGATAGATCCGGCACCAGCCCGAGTCTCAGCATCCATGGACGCTGGCTCACTGGGACACGGGCAGGGCCTCCTCCGCACCTGCTACACCAACATCAGTTCAGATGTCCAGGTGGGCCCACTGTTGCTCTGACCCTCATATGCCTGTGGAGGTGGATGGGCCCTCCTCTGTCTCCATGGTACCACCCTCAGTGGACAAGCCCACCACCGCTGACCCATGTAGACACTCAGGAGCTGTAAGGGAACACAGTAGCATTAATTTATCTGCCCTACCCTGCCCCAACCATTGACAGACCAGGACCTACCATGCAGTGATGGGCCACCACCCATCTGGAATCCACCACCCTGAACACACTCGATGGCACAATGCTGCATGCTGCCAGCAACCCACTCTTCTTGTGGGGTCAGGCATTGCACTTCCAGCTGTCCCCCACTGGTCGCAGATTGTGCTGCCCTGATGGCAGCCACCTTGTCCTTAATCCTCTGCCTGTCCATGCCCATCTTCTTTTTGCACTCCTGCACGGACCTCTGGTGGCTGCCATGCAGGTTGATGGCATGCACCACCTTTTCCCATGCAGCAGCACAGGCCTGTTGTGTTCCCCGCCGTCTGCTGAGCAGCAGCTCCTAGTCGAGGTAGGCCTCAAACAGGGCATCTGTTTCTGCCTTGGTGAAGTTAGGCCTCCCCTTCCTCCCACATCTCTGTTCCTCTTCCTCCACCTCACAATCACTCATTATTCATCCTGTGAGAATGACAGGTGTTACCTGTGACTGTGCATTCCCATGCATGTCTCACACACCACAGTCCACAATCCCAAACAGCATGCAACTCACCACAATAGACTGCAGTAACCGACTATGGCCAGTGCAGCCCAATGTCACATTTTTATAGTGCAAAGCATGCAAATGAGGTGAAGCGCACTTTTAAGTGGCTGCAAATGCAGTATCTGTGCCATTGAATGGCTGATAAGCTGATTTGCATATGCCGGCTGAATATCGCGCTGTTGCGCTTTGCGCAATTGTGTTGAACGTGCTCAGGCAAGGGCACATTTCTGTGACATGCTCAGTACACACCGAACTGTGCATGCCTGGGGTGATGATGCAGATGCCTGCCGCGCTGCTGACGTGCCGTGTACAGGAGGCAATGCAGGGCACGACCACCATTGTGCCAGTGGCGCTACTGCACTGTTCACATATATGGCGCTGTGGCACCAGGGCACTGTAGTCGTACTGGGGTCACAGTGAGGTAGACTGCTACAGGAGGTGGCACACAGGTACCCAATTGCGCTACATGCATTGAGTTCCAATCGCACTGTGGCTGTCCATGAACGAGAGACCCTTGACCCTGTGCCCGACCTTTGCCCCCTAGGCATCATACATCCACATGGGTGCACCACTATCATGCTGTTCGGTGACAGCACAATAGGGAATGGCAGCGCTGTATCGTGCAGCATATGCACCTGGCGGACCACGCTACCGAGCACCATTTTGACTTCAACTAGCTGTAGAGATGGCATGGAGGAGGGCTGCTGTGTAGAGCCAGGTTGAGCTGACCAATTTGGTGGCCATTGTAGAGCCCCATGCTGGGGCACTTTATGGTGTTGCACCCTGGACAGGGCCAGGGTGCAGTATGGGAGGAGGTGGCGGTGGCTGGAGGCCACGTGAATGAAGATTGCAGCCAAGCCAGTGTTGCCACCGGTAAGGGGACCTCTGGTGCAGGGACCCAGAAAGGCCCACCCACCTGTGGGGACGTGCCAGGAGGGGCACGGTGCCACTACTAGGTAGGTGCCCCATCCATACACTGTTAACGTCCATACGGGTATCACGGTTGCATGTGTCCGACACATGGGGTGGGCCGTCCAGTGTTGGCTGTGCTGGTGGTATTGGGGTGGTGGGTGAATGGGTATGGCTGTGTAGGATTGCACACACATGGGGCTGGGGAGACTTTGTTACCAGATTGTACTGATGTTCCTCGCTCCATGTTTGTACCTTAGGCCCAGAGGAGTGCCGGCGGGTGAGAGAGAGGAGGCGCCTCCAGAAGGACCAGCAAGCTGGGAGGGATGCAGGACTACAGAGGCGCAGGGACTAGCCTGATAATGGTGAGTGCCTTACATCCATGATTACTATTGCATGCTGTGTAACAGGGCGGGCAGCGGGGCATGGCCACCATCCATTGATACCAGTGCCATGCAAGCAACTTGTTACAGTCAGTACTGTCCAGTGGCACTGCATGTCTGGTAGTGTGTCAATGGTGGTCCATGCATGCACCGGGTACATGGCAGTGCCACTGCCTTCACACCGCATAACCATGTCACTGTACGGCCACTGTGGTGCTGTGCGGTACATCGACGGTGGGTGTGTGCAGTGGTCCGCATGGCTGTGGGTGCCTGGGTAGGCAGGTCTTGTGGGCATGGTCACTGTAGGTGGTCGCACACCATCACAGGGGCATGGCACATAGCTGTATGTCATGCACAATGGGTGGGCTGCAGGGGGCTAGACAGTCACACGTATTGACTCTGCTCCCTTGTCCTAGGTGGACAACACTGGATGGCCCTGGAATGGGGCATACAGGAGCTTCTGCAGCTGGCATGGGTGTCCCTGGCACTGTTGGAAGGCATGGAGCAGCACGGGGTCCGGAGGAGAAGCACCCGGAGGCACCACAGGAGTGGAAAGTGGGGCAAAGGATAGGCCCTCCATGACCCCGTGACACACATAACCCCCCTGGACCAACCCTCACACCCCTTCTTCTCTCTCCCATTTGTACACCCCTGCCCCATGCCCGCCCCCACCTGGTTTATGGCCCTTCCCCCCACCCTTGTAAATATTTGTACATATGTTTGAGAGTTGTTATTTTTTAATACATACATTTTGTTATGACAACTGTGGTGGTCTTTGATTTGCAGCGGGCTACAGGTGCTCAGCTACAGTGGTGTGCATGGCGTCATGGGTGGTGAAAGCATGGGTGTATGTGTGTGTCTGGAAGGGAACCACCTATGGTGTGGACAGGGGGAATGGTCACTGTCTGTGGTTTGTGTGTTGTTTTCTGTGCACTGGATGCCTGTGTGCAGTGGTCCACAGTGCATGCACTGTGTGCATGGCACCCCTGTCAGACCATCCATGGCCTGTGCAGCTGACATCCTTGCATGTCTGTGATATGCCCAGTCTGCTGGCATGTCAGTGGTGGTTGTCCATGCTGGACAACCACTGTACCCGACACAATGCCAGGTTGCCTCCCATCACCAGTATGGTGCACGTCTGCCACTGGTGGCACTGTGGCCTCCGCTGTTGTTGTCCCCCCTCCATGCTGTCACTTGTGTCTGTTGCAGGGGATGTGCTCCACTGTTTGTCACTTATGCTTCAGCCGCATGCTGGTGGCATACAGCTTCATGGTGCCTGCGTAGGGTGTCTGGCACACCTGTGCCATGTAGGGGTGCTGGCTGTGTGTACAGCTGCCGTAGCCACACGCCAGTGGCTTGGTTGACCTGCTACTGTGTCCCTGTGTTGGTGTGCCCTTGGGTATGGGTGGCTGTTTGTCCATGCACATGCTTTCATGCAACACTGTGTGTGTCTGTACTGGCTGTTGTGGCCAGTGCTGGGATGGAATGTGTCCTTGGGAGGGTATGCAGGGTGCTGTACTGCTGGTGGTGGGGTCCAGGGCATGCCCTGTCACATGTGGGGTACCTCGTGTGCCGACGCATGGTCAGTCTCTAAGCTGTACCTCATGGGGGACGTGCAGATGGCACTGTGTATGCAGTTGTTGCATCATTGTCTGCTGCTGCCCGCTGCAGGGTGCACATGGTGGGGCTGCCTTGCATGGCTCCGTGGTGCACAGGGTTGCATTGTCACAGTGGGGGTGGTGGCATGCATGGGGTGTACTGCACTGTTGGGCACTACTCCTGGGCAGGGTGTATGGGGATCGTGGTGCAGGGTGTGCTCTGCATTGGTGGGATGGTGTGGCACGGGGTGGTCAGCCCTCCTTGTGTGCAAGTCACAGCTTGCCAGGGGGTGTGCTGGGGCACCATGCCGGGCTGTGGGTTGGTTGCTGGTATCCATGGGACGGTGGTTATTCCAGCTCTCCACCGGTTGTGCAGTGCAAGGGGTGTGGGGGTGATGTCTGTTTTGCTGTGTGCACCTCTGCCCATCTGTGGCATGAGTGGTAAGCCCCTGCATCCTGTCCCTGTGCATCCCTGGTTGTGCTGTTGCACTGCTTCTCTGCTCCATGGAGCATCCCTGATTGCACTATGGTGCATCTGGACTGCTCCACTGAGCATCCCTGGTTGCGCTATGGCACATCTGAAATGTGCAACTGCACATCTCTGGTTGCGCTATGATGCAGGTGGCGTGATATTTAGTCGTGTGCCGCAGGCACATCTTGACCTGCCCAGTTTTTGAATATTGCACTTCTTGTGCATGGGTGCAGTGGACTTGAGCTTGCTTCTGCTGTTTTGCACTTTTTGGGTGCAATTTCAATATCCAGGCCACATTCTTCTTCTTCTTATTATTATTATTATTACTATGTGCAGTTTACCCACACAGATTGTCATAATAAATATGACATTCATCAAGTCTGCTTTTACTGACTCAAACATGTTTTTCCAGTTAACAAGGGGGGAGAGCCAGCAGATTATTTAAGGGGGGAACAAGGAGAACCAAGACAGTGAATAATGGCCCCAGGATATAGACCAGAATGGACCAATCCTACTAAAAAGCAGAGTTAGGTAACTGAAAGAACAATACAAATAGCCTAAACAACCAGGTGAAATGGGTAGCACTGATAATAGGATAAAATTGTTAAAACAGGGTTATTTGCACAACATGGTGAAAGTAAGAAGAAGTTTGATTAACCCATTGTTAATTGTTTATTGTTTATACGTTCAGCCATGGTCAGGATGACCCACATTATGGAACAAAAATGCTGAAGCAGAGACCATGGATTAGTTAGTATGTTCTGTGGACTTGTTTTTTTAATTGTTTATTCTCAGCATAAATATTATCTTTGCCTCGTGGACAACTGTTTTCAGAATACTCTCCAAGGTCTGGACAATTTACCTGGACAGCTACTGAAATGGACAGTAAATGAAAGATTACATATCTGAAAGTCTGGGATAAGACAATGCTATACAAATGTATTAAGTTATCATACTTTGTGATGATTATGAAGGCTTTCTGTGAGATGTACAATATGTACTTACAGTACTGGAACAAATGTATTGCATGCAGATAATATGGTGAATAAAGTTGAGTCTTAAAAAAATGTGTTTCCCAACTGAGTTGTCTGTAAAAGTTGCCAAGCATAATATGCTTTCCAAAAATTACTTCTCATCATTATCCCTTAACCACATGGTAAACATAAATGTATGTTATAAACTGCCAACACTTAAAAAAGGGTACTATTATGCCATAAAACATGTGCACTGAAAATTACTTGTTGGTCCAAGGAACAGTATGAGATCATTCCTCTATTTGTACAAGGATCAATATGGCTGCAAATAATTATCCAGAACTGTACTGTAAACAAATTGATTTTTCACTCGTGCAGATTTTGTTAAGTCTTTACTTTCATCCAAATGAAGACTATGGAATGGACTGCATTACATTTCCAGTTGTTTCGTTCTGAATAAAATCAGTTCTCGAATCCTCTGTTGCAAGGTACTGTATCTTTGCTAAGTTGTTTTTTTTGGGGGGAAGGGGGTTTGTTGGCTGCACAGGCAAAGAAATATTTTTATAAGTTCATCACTGAATGATTTTCTGCTTTGCTGGAAAGTAGTGCCACTCTTAAACTAGTAAGCCTGATTTTTTGTGGCTATTATTTTTTCCCTCTCATCTCAAGGCATATCTGGTCTGCTTCCCCTCTTTTTTTCCGGCAGCCTCTGGGGCTCCAGCTGCTGCCCGTCGTTCATGCTCTGAATCAGGGTCACAAGAGCATTCCCCTGTGGTTTGCCCCCTGCAGCGGGGTGGAAGGGAGCCCCAACTCCTCACCTCAAATAGGATCCAGACTTCAGGCACCCCCCCTTGGAACTGATGTCATAGGATGGCCATCAAGATGCTCAACCTATTTTTCTTATTTTATTACCTTAGAGCTAGAGGCATGCAATGATGCCAGGTGGAGGGGAGCACCCATGCATCCACATGTGCTCCCTTCAGGTGTCAGCCACAGCTCCTTCCCAAGCACTTATTTATTCACTCACTATGTTTCATGTCCTGCAAATTTTGTTAAGTCTTGCCTTTCATCCAAATGAAGACTATAGAATGGACTGCATTACATTTCCAGCTGTTTCATTCTGAATAAAATCAGTTTTCAAATCCTCTGTTGCAAGGTACTGTATCTTTGCTAAGTTGCTTTTTTGGGGGGAAAGGGGGTTTGTTGGCTGCACAGGCAAATAAATATTTTTATAAGTTCATCACTGAATGGTTTTCTGCTTTGCCTCAAGGTAGTGCCACTCTTAAACTAGAAATCTGATTTTTTTTGTGGCTATTACTTTTTTCCCCTCATCTCAAGGCATACCTGGTCTGCTTCCTCTCTTTTTCCCGGCAGACTCTGGGGTTCCAGCTGCCATCAGTCATCTGTGCTCTGAATCAGGGGCATGCCAGCATTCCCCTGTGGTTTGCCCCCTGCAGCAGGGTGGTGGGGAGTCCCCAACTCCCCATCTTGAATTGGATCTAGACTTCAGGTGCCCCCCTTTGGAACCGACATCGTAGGAAGACCATCAAGCCGCTTGACCTAGGATGCCTCCTGCAATTTTTCTTATTTTCTCCCTTTAGAGCTGGGGATGTGCAAATGATGCCAGGTGGAGGGGAGCATGCACGCATCCACATGCACTCCCTCCAGGTGTCAGCCACAGCTCCTCCCCATACTAGAGAGCAGTGCCTTGTCCCCCAGCCTTTGCCAGGTGGTGAACAAGTGCCAAGTCTTAGGGCCCCCCTTCCTGGAAAAAGAGAGCTGCCTGATGGATGCTCAATCCATCTCCTCCCCTGCCAACCCCCAACGACTCATGCTCATTCCTGAACACGGTTTACCAGCGTCACATGAGGTAAGGCATTCAATGCCTCAGCTCTCGTCACCACCAGGCCGGCTAATAAGCCTGATTTGATACACCTTGCTCAAAAACAAACAAAAAAAACTTTAATATTTTGTTTTACTTTCTCATTCTCAGTCTCTGCTTTACTTAAAAGTTTCTTTCTCTGAAATTACATTTACTACTCTGCTGCACCTCCCTTGCATGAGTACTATAATGACACATTACATATGATTCTATTCCAATCAGCTCTTTTTTAGTGGTAAATATTGCTACGTGATTGTAAGCAGAAATTCCTGCTTTAAAAAAACAACAACAATGTACTGCAGCTCCCACTGGCCTTGAAAGCTTTGTTTCTCTTCTGACTAGTTCCTGTATTTTTTAAAGGCAGACTTAAGTTCAGAAATATTAGTGTCAGTCTCATCCCGTCTATTTAAAATCTTTCTGATATCAAGTTTAAAAGTCCGCTCACTATTTCACCTCACATGCAAGATCACTTCTCCTTCAATGCCAAAAATCAACAACTACTGAAGGGATTCACAACAGGTGGGAGAGGTGGGAAACAGGGAGTTCAAGTGCCTACCTGGTGCCACAGCTTGGAGGGATGGGAAGGGGCAGCAGAACAGGAGGGTGAGCTAGATGTCATTGTCTACCTGGGGAAAAATGACCTGGTTGGGGAAGAAGTTAGGGCAGAGCAGATGGAGTTCATGGAGTTGGAGAGGGGTCTTTGACAGGTGGCACGCATGATAACCTTCTCAGAAGTGTTACCTGTCTATGGTATGGGAGAGGCCAGGGTACTCCACACAAAGGGATTCAATGAATGGCTGAAGAACTGTTTCAGAGCTGAGGGATTTGGCTTCATTGGGAACTGGTGGCCAAAATGGAAGGATGCAGGCTTGTACAGGAGGGATGGTCTGCATACCTCTGCGGGGGGGGGGCAGGATCCTGAGTGAGTGCTTTAAATGTTTCATTTGCAAGCATCTGCAAAGTTCATTTTTGCAGGCAGCACTGTCAAAAGGGAAACAGTTAGTTTTAAGTATCACTGTTTGTTTAGTGAACCTGGTGTGTGGAAACACTAAGTGGGTCACGTGACCTCCACTTGTGATTCTGGGTTATCTGTGCATAAAGAGCACTCCGTGCAAGTGGAACAAGCACAGGTGGGTGAGCACGTAACTGCCACATGCGATGACACATCTAAAGACTCACGTGTCTAGTGCATGTTTGGCATGCTTGGCAGGTGTGGAAGAGAGGAAAGTAAGGTACTATATTTAACTGGGTAAGATCTGAATAATCCTGGGTGGCAAGTTGGAGTGATACAGACAAAGAATTTTATTATCATAATGGCAGATACCATTATGAATTTGGAAGGGAACATAGGAGTAAAATGTGTGTCATGTGTAATGTATGCAGTGATGCCCCCCCTTACCTTGCAGATCTTGTTGGGTCTGTGGATCTGGCATGCATTACTGAGACCTGGCTGGATGAGAATGCAGGCCCTATATTAGAGGCCGCTCTTCCAGCCGGGAACTTGGTGTTACACCGCCCAAGTTTGGACCATGGGGGGGAGGGTTGAGGTCTGTTTTAAGACTGAACTGGTCCTCACGTTTGTACCAGTTGAGGAGGCAAAGTCATTCAAGTGTACTGTTGTGGCAGGTGTGGGTTGTAAGATCACTCTCATCTACCGTCCACTAGGTGATGAGAAGCAGTTCCTGCAGGAAGTAGTGGACTTCGTCATCAACATGTCATTTGAGTTGTCCAGGCTGATGGTCCTGGGAAACTTCAATGCCTGGGTCGATGACGAACTTTCGCAGTTTGGACAACACTTCCTCCAATTGATGACTTCACTGGGCCTTACACAAGTTGTTACTTCTACCACTCATAAAGGTGGTCACTCCCTTGACTTGGTCTTCCTCCTGGGGATTGATGCCTCCAATTTGGGGGTGGAACCTGTCAGATGGTCAAGTCATTGCACCGTGAGGTTCAGTTTTTGCACCCCCCCCATTTGTAGGCCTACCCCATGGAGATGGTCAGGTACTGTCCTTTGCAAGATGTAATCTCTGAGGGCCTGGCAGCAGTGCTTGACCTATCAGAGCTTTAGGGCATGCACAGTGATCTGGGATCCTTGGTCTTGACCTATAATAAAGCCTTCACCTCAGCTCTGAATATCATTGCCCCAGTCTGTATTCTTCCTCTCCCCTTCACCCTCAGTATCTCAGTCCCCATGGTTTGATGGGACCTTGAGGGAGATGCTGCAACAAAGATGAAGATTAGAGCATTTCTGGCAGAGATCCACCCTTGATGCCGATCATCTTAGATTGATGGAAAATTATCAAGTCTATCATTCCTCAATCTCCCATAAGAAGGCAGAGTTCCTGTCTGGGGAGAATGCAGCTGCTCAGAACTGACCAGCTCAGCTCTTTTGAACTGTAGACAGACTGTGCAATCCAGCCTGCCTGCAGGTTTGAAGAGCTTTTGCACAAGTAGAATGTGAAGAGCTTGCTCACTTCTTTGTGGCTAAGGTGGCCGACATCAGGGTGTCACTCCAACCTGCATCCTTTATGGGAGAAGCAATGGATCAGTTCCCTGTCACTGCCACTGGGCCCTCCTGGAGTTCCTTTGACCAGCCAGAGTTCATTAATATAATGCAGATTGTCCAGAGTATGCACCCTACATGTTGTAGTTTGGATACAGGCCCAGCTTCTCCAACAAAGGGTTGTTGTGATGTTATCAGCCTGGTCCTAGCATGGATAGTCTGGGGTGCTTTGGAGACAGGTGAGTTTCCTAGATCCCTGAAGGAGGCGGTGGTAACGCCCCTCCTGAAAAAAGATTCTTTGGACCCAGACTGCCATGCTAACTACAGACCAGTCTTCAATCTTCCATTTGTGGGGAAGTTGATTGAGAAAGTAGTGCCTGTACAACTGGAGAACCATTTGACCATCCATGACATCTATGAACCACTCCAGTCTGGTTTTCAAAAGAGGCATAGTACCGAGACTGCACTGGTTCGTGTGCTCAATGTTCTCTTAATGGCAAGAGACAAAAAGAGCCATTCTATCTTGGTTTTTCTTGATCTCTCTCCTCAGCGTTTGACACTGTTGACCACGGGATACTTCTCAAATGCCTGAGGCTCATCTGCGGACTGCCTAGTACTGTCCTCAGGTGTTTTAGATCATTCCTCACTGGCAGAACTCAGAGGGTGTTGTCAGGGATAAATTCCTATGGCCCAGTCTTGCTGTTATGTAGGGTTCCTCAGGGTTCAGTGCTGTTCCCCATGTTGTTTGCAGTGTACATGTTGCCCCTCGGAGACATTGTAAGAAGATATGACCTGAGGTTTCACTCCTACACTGATGATACCCAGTTCTACCTATCTTTTATGCCCAACCAGGATAGAGCTGTCTCAGTATTTAACAACTGCCTCACTGAAATCCAGAACTGGATGAGGTTGAACTCGGAGAAGACGGAGGTGATGGTTGTGAATCCGGGTCGCAGGATAGAGGGGGTGGGAGCTTGTTTGCCTTCAGGATTATTTCTGGTTGTCTTCCAGCTCCCAACACTTGAACAGGTGTGGAATCTGGATGTGATTTTTTGATGACAGGCTGACGTTATGATCACAGGTGTCAGCAGTTGTCAAATCATTCTTTTATCATCTGAGAAACATCTCCAGGATTAAGCACCTAGTTCTGTCCAGTGATCTGCCTACATTGGTCCATGCCTTTGTGACCTCACACCTTGACTATTGCAACTCTCTTTGTCTAGGGCTACCTGCGGTTGATATCCACTGCTTGCAACTCGTGCAGAACGCTGCAGCCCAGTTATTAATGGGTACTCCTCATACCTGTCATATTTCTCCGGTGCTGCATGAACTGCACTGGCTGCCAATACGGTGGTGGATCACCTTTAAAGTCAGTCTTCTGACTTATAAAGCCCTACATGGACTGGGCCCAGTTTAATTGAAAGAGCTCCTGGTACCCTACTGCCCTAAGTGATCACTCCACTTGGTGGACAAGGGGTTGCTAGAGGTTCTGAGGGTTTCTTTTAAATCTTTGGAGGACTGTGCTTTTATGTACACAGCCCCAGCCCTCTGGAATTCTCTATCCAGTCTGCTTCTGGAGTGCACATTTGTGGATAAATGTAAATGTGCCTTAAAGACCCATTTGTGGTTGTCAGCGTTTTCTTGATGATGATGTCTTAACATATTTTATTAATTAGTATCAATGTATTTGTGCCTTATTTATTGTTTTAAGAAGTTTTATTGTTAATGTGCCTTGGTTTCAGAAAGGTGCAATATAAATAAAGTTTATTATTATTATTATTATTATTATTATTATTATTATCAAATATGCCCTTTACATGTAAAAATATGTGTTGCAAATGATGTAGTGCAAAAGGAAATATTGGATTTTAATGTGAGAGTAATAATTTTAGAGAAGAGTCAGATTAAATTGACAAGAAGACTAAGTGAGGGTATTTATGCCTCTATCTCTGATTTAAGTCAACCCACAATGTCCCCACCTAGATAACCATTAGAAAGGGATAACCTAGATGACCCTCAGATGAGTACAATAATGGATAATCTTGTGTGACTCCAAACTCACATTTTATAAATCAAATGGAGACTAGAGGGGTTAAAAAAAAAGAAATTGAGGTGAAGACTCCTGAAGCTCATGTGATGATGAGTGGTAAGAAATCTAAAGTAATAGAGGAGCAAAAAGAGGAAGTAAGGTTGAAGCTTTTGTGCTACCACTTAAAAATTCCTTTGCCCCATTAAACCACCAGGAACAGGATTACATTGTGGACTCCCGAGATGAGCAGGTTTTAAACTCATCTAGTGATTTCCTCATCACTATTAGTAATGGTAACACAATTGTGTCTGATCCCAGTCATGACAATAATATGGTGGGTTCCACTGACATCACTAGTCCCAGTAGAGATAAGGAGGCAATAAATGGAAATTCACAGAATGTAGTTGTTGAAACTTCCCAACCCCCAGAGCTTGATCATGCAAAGGATGATCCAGAGGAGGGTCTATCATCCATTTCCCAGCAAGGATCCCCCTTCAACCACTGCTAGAAATACCCGAGTTAATTGAAGAATTTTATATTTTGGGGTATTTCATTACAAAATTTATGGATAGATACTCTACTAGAGGCAACAAATTAAATGTCACTAGCTGTAGCTACAGGGGGAGCAACCATCAAGGACATTGTAAACATGTTGTCTGGCATACTGCAAAAGGTGGAAAATCCCAAAACAGTCATATTACATGTTGAAACAAATGACATTAACCATGCAAGGGTAGATGAAGTCTCAAATGATATGATGAAGGCAGTTGAAGTTCTAAGACATTTGAAAGCTAAGATAATTATTTCTGAAATGTTACCAGTACCCCACGCTTCTAGGCATAAAACATTGAAAATCAAACTTTACAACAATTGGCTTAGAAGGTGGTGCCTTGAGAGCAATATTATTTGTATAAGGGCATGGGAGTCTTCTGTCTTTAATAATAATCTTTTTAGTAAAGATGGTTTGTACCTTAATAAATATTGGGCTAAACTCCTGGGCAATATGATCTATCAGGCCATAAATAGTTTCCTTCATCTTTTAAAAAACTAGTGTTTGGAGTGCATGGTTGGAATATTACCCTTGTATCTGCCACAACTAGAATGATGGACAAACCTGTCAAAACCAAGCATAACAAAAAAAACAGATATTCTTTTTGCTTACAAATGCCAGAAGCTTGCATTGTATCAAGAAGGACACACCTGAATTGACCTTAACATCAAAAGATATTGAATATCACAGCTATATGTGAGACAGGGTTGGGTGAGAGGTCTAGTTGGAGTAAAGCAATTCCAGGTTATAACTTGGTATGTAAAGATAGGTAGAAACATTAAAAAATGTGGGAGAGTATCCCTTTATATTAGGAACAATCTGGAATATTGCCATATGAATGAAACTATTAAAGGAGATAATGAAAGCATCTGGGTAGAACTTAAAAGAACAACTATTAGGAATTTGGTTGTGGGGTGTGTTATAGGTGTCCTGATATCAAAATATGTGAGCACAATCAATTGCTACAGAATATCAAAAGTCACCTAAAATCTAAGGACATCCTTTTACTAGGTGACTTTAACACACCAGGTATAAATTGGGAGACACACACAGCATCCTGTTCCCAAGAACAAAAATTCCTTGAGTTATGTACATTCAGTGTTTTTCAGCAATTGGTCAATATGTCTACTAGAGGGAAAAATACACTTGATCTAGTAATTACTGATATTTCAGACAAGATAAACATTTTTGAAATCCATGAGCCATTGCTTAACAGTGATTATAATATTATAACCTTTTCTTTGAACATCCATAATAATACAGAAATTGGTATCACTGCAATCAAAGATATTGTAAATGCTAATTTTAGCTCAATGCTAGATGAACTTTACAATTGGGACTGGACATCAAATAATACTTTAGCCAATCAACTCCGGCTCAAAGTCAAAAATAAAATCACTGAGCTCAGTGATGAATACATTCCAAATTGCAAATTGTTCAATAAAAAAGGAAAAATGCCTGTGTGGTATACAAAAAAGATCAGGAATTTAATTTATTTCAAAAGAAGGAGCTACAGAGCATTTAAAAGAGATAACAATGACTATAATAAACATAAGTATAGGGAGGCAGTTAGGAATTGTAAATAAAATACTAAGAAAGAAAAATGTAAAATCGAATTTAAATGACATCATATGAAAGATGAAGGTAAAAGTTGTTATTCATATATTAACAACAAGAAATCCAACTCAGACAACATAGGTCCCGTTAAGAGTGGCACTGATATTACTAACCCTAAGGAAAGGGCAAGTTTATTTAATAATTACATTTGCACTCTATTTACCCCAAAGCAGTCCATGAATAAGTCAATATACCATGAATCTGCAAATGACCACCCCTGAATAGATTATTTTTCTAAGATCACCTGGGAGGAGAATATCTCAAAAATGAAAAATATCAAAACAAATACATCTCCTGGACCAGATGCCATCCACCCAAGAATCTTAAAGCTATCAAACAATGGTTGTCAGAACCCCTGTATGTACTATTTAACATATCTTTAGAGTCAGGAGATGTTCCCAAGGAGTGGTACCAAGCTGAGGTAGTACCCATTGTTAAAAAAGGTGATTATTGTAATACTACCAATTATAGACCAATAAGCCTGACCTGTATCCTGGGAAAAGTTTTGGAGGCAATAATCAAAGATCGGTTGGATGTTGAAATTGCTTCCAAAAGAATGATGGATGAAACACAACATGGATTCAAAGCACAGAGGTATTGCTTAACTGCAAACTTGGTGTTCTATGAAAGGGTTGGTGCCCTTTTAGAGAACCATAAATCATTGGATATCATCTACCTTGACCTATGAAAGGCTTTTGATAAGGTCTCTCACGATGCTTTGACTGAAAGCATGGAAGGCTAGAAATTAATAGGCCTTTTATTTCATGGATTGAAGCTTGGCTGGGAGATAGGGAACAGATAGTTAGGGTCAGAGGCCACTACTCTGAAAAGGGTAATATCACCAGTGGAGTCCCCCAGGGCTCAGTCCTAGGTCCATCCCTGTTTTCTATCTTTATTTCGGATTTCACAAAAAACTTAAATAGCTTTGCCATCAAGTTTGCTGATGACACCAAATTAGTGACTAATGTTGGTATTATAGAAGGGTTTTTAAAACTTAGAGAGGATATTTCCTCATTTGGAAGGCTGGGCCAGGATACAAGGTATGATGTTTAACCCTGCAAAATGTGTTGTCATGCACTTGGGCAAACCCAACTCATGCAGCGATTACTTTATGGATGGCAAATGCCTAAAATCAGTCACCAATGAAAAGGACCTTGGTGTCCTTTTCAGTAATGATCTTAAGTTTAGTAATCATTGCACTGAGATAGTTAAAAAATGTACTAAACTTATAAATTGCATCAAGAGGCCAACCTCTACTGGAAATACTGTAGAGCATGCATTATCCATCTATGTCAAGCATATGTACACCCAATACTGGATTACTTTTCCCCATTATGGAGTCCCTACTTATGTAATGACATAAATAGACTGGAGAGCATGCAGAGGAGACTCACCAAACTTGTAGCTGGCTTTCAGCATATGCCATATGATGATAGATTAAGGGTACTGGAACTGTATCTCCTGGAACTCAGAAGATTGGGAGGTAATCTTTTGCTAATGTTTAAAATAGCAAGGGATAACTCATTATTGGCAGAACTAGGGCTTATTATTAACCATAGAGAAACTAACATCAGACGCCATCATCAACAGCTTATGCTTACTAATCCAAAAAGACTCTTAAGACAAAGTTTTTTTACCCAATATATTATTACCCTTTGGAACTCTCTTCCAAGGGAAATTGTTGATGTGGGTAACTTTGAGTCATTGAAACTGAAATTGGAAAGATTTTGATTAAAGATCTTTCTTGGGATCATTAACAAGCATGTAGGAGAAGTGCTTTATGATTAAATAGCCTTCTGCACTTCTTAATACTCCTAGTATTAATCCTAGTATTTAAACTAGCAAAGGGGGTGATGGAAATAAGAAAGAAAAATCCAACTGCCCACCCCCACAGCTTAAGGTAGTCAGAAGAGAGCATCCTAGGGCACATGAATCAATAAAAGGGACTGAAATTGAGGGTAAAGCATAGAGGGAAGGCATAGGGATAGGAAGAGAGCTGGCATGGGTGAAGGTATCAAAACATTGAAGGCCATGTGTACAAATGTCCGTAGCTTGGGGAACAAGATCTCAGATCTAGTGGCCTTGATGGCAGAGGAAGATCTGAACATTGTTGTGGTCACTAAAACATGGTGCACAGGAAACCATGACTGGGACGGTACCATACCAAGGTACACAGTCTTCAGGAAAGACAGGGAGGGCAAAAAGGGAGGAGGGATAACATAGAAACATAGACATAGATGTTGACGGCAGATAAGGACCACTTGGCTCACACAGTCTGCCCATTTCCCTACCTATTGGATATGCTGCAGGTTCTAGTTAACCAACAGTCTACTTCCTGCAAGTTACATCAAAGAGAGGATCAAAGCAACTGAGATAAAGGGAAAGCAAGGAGGGGAGGAGGCACTATGGGTCACCTTGGAGATGGGGAATGGCACCACCATCCGTACTGGGGTTATCTACAGACCTCCTGCACAGGGGGAGGAAATAGACAGGGTATTAGTGGGAAACCATCCACAAAATGGCAGAGAAAGGGGACATGTTGCTGGTAGGGGACCCAAATATGCCAGATGTTAACTGGAACACCCTAGCTGCAGTCACAACCAGGAGTAGAGATGTCCTGGATGCCTCAGACAGCTACTGGTGGAAACCACCTATCAGGGAGCAATATTGGACCTGGTTCTCACCAATGGTGACAGAATAACAGATATATCAGTGGGCAGCCATCGAGGGTCCAGTGATCACCATACAGTGTGGTTCAAAATGAACACAGTAGAAAAGTCAAGCCATACAAAAGCAAGGGTACTGGATTTCAAGAGGGTTGACTTGCTAAAAATGGGGGAATGGCTCAAAAAAACCTTGGCAAGGGGAGGTAGAGTAACAGTGGGAGAACTTTAAAGAAGCCATAGCAGAGGCAACAAGCTTTTGTGTGAAGCAAGTAAACAAAGCAAAAAGAAAGAAAAAAACACTATGCTTTTCAAAAGAAGTGGTAGGGAATGTATGAGAGAAAAAACTGGCATTCAGGAAGTACAAGGAAACACAAAGAGAGGAAGACAGGGAACTGTATCAGGCAAAGCAGAGGGAGGCGGGGAAGCAGTCAGGAGAGTAAAAGCAAAAAACAGAGGAAAGAATAGCTCAGACAGTAAAAGAAGGAGGCAAAACCTTCTGCAGGTATATTAGTGAAAGAAAAAAGACCAAGGGAGGGATTGTGAGGCTAAATAAGGGAGGGAGAAGTGTGCAGAGGGGGAACCTAGAAAAAGCAGAAATCTTGAATGAATAATTCTGCTTAGTATTCGCAAAAGTAGGGGAAGAGGAGGGACCACAATTAGGTGGTAAAACCACACATGAAAGAGAGGTGGGCTCCAGTCCATTCACAGAAGAGAGAGTCCTAAATGAACTCTCAAAACTGAAAGTAGACAAGGCAGTGGAGCCAGATGGCATACATTCCAGAATAGTAAAAGACTACAGAGATGTTAGTGGCACAACTGACAGTCCTACTCAACAAATTGCTGGAGGAGGAAGTGGTGCTGGAGGACTGGAGGAGGGTGATTGTACTACCCCTCCACAAAAGTTGAAGCAAGGTGGAGGCAGGAAATTGCAAGCCGGTCAGTTTGACCTCAGTGATGGGGAAAATACTGGAATCAGTGTTGAAGGAAATTACTGTAGTATATCTTGAGGCCAGCAGGGCACAAGACCCCAAACAACATGGATTCATAGCAGGAAGGTCTTGTCAAATAAACCTGATAGATTTATTTGACTGGGTGACCAGGGTATTTGATCAGGGAGGGGTGGTAGACATTGCCTACCTAGAGTTTAGCAAAGCATTTGACACTGTCCCACATAGGAGGCTAGTAAACATGTTGGGCAGCCTGTGCGTGGGTCCCAAGGTGGTAAACTGGGTCAGAAATTGCCTGAGCAGTAGGACACAGAGGGGGGTGGTGGTAAACAGAGTTCAATCCGAGGAGAGGGGGTAACCAGTAGGGTGCCACATGGTTCACTGCTGAGGCCTGTCCTCTTTAATGTCTTCATAAGCAACATTGCAGTTGGGCTGGAAGGAAAGGTATGCCTCTTTGCAAATGACACTAAGATCTGCAATAGAGTTGACACTCCGGGGGTGGAGAGAATGAGAAAAGTCCTAGGCCAATTGGAGGAGTGGTCAAGAGTGTGGCAATTTCAATTAAATGCAAAGAAGTGAAAAATTATGCACTTGGGGCTCAAAAATCCAGAAAAGGAATACACAATTAGGAGGGAAGGTACTGATGACAGCCAAGCTGGAAAAGGACCTGTGAGTAGCCATAACAGATGATCTAAAGGTAGTCAAGCAATGTAAGAAGGCTGTGAGGAGAGCTGGAGAGATGCTAGGGTGCATAGGGAGAGGTATCACCAGTAGATGGGCGGTGGTATTACCACTGTACAGACAATTGGTGAGGCCTCATCTAGAGTACTGTGTTCAGTTCTGGAGACCACATTTCTGAAAGGGCATAGAATGGAGGTAGTCCAGAGAAAAGCAACCAAAATGGTGCAAGGACTGCACCAGAAACCATATGAGGAGAGACTTGAAAGACCTGAATATGTATATCCTGGAGGAAAGGCGGGAGAGGGGAGATATGATAGAGACATTCAGGTACGTCAAGGGGATGAACAAAGTTCAACAAGGCAGCGTCTTTTAGAAAAAGACATGTGCAAGAACTAGGAGCCACAATATGAAGCTAGAGAGTGAAAGACTCAGCGGCAATGTGAGGAAGTATTTTTTCACAGAAAGGGTGGTAGTCACATGGAACAGCCTCTCTGTAGAGATCGTACAGACAAAATGATTGGTAAATTCAAGAATGCATGGGATAGACAGAAAGCAACACTAGTGGTAGGACAGAGAAAGTAAGCTGCAGATCAATTAGGATATGGAGTGTAAGCAGTAGGTAGAGAAATGGGTAGACTGGGTGGGCCAAGCTGTTTTTATCTGCAGTCAAATTCTATGTTTCTATTTGATTTTATTGTAGTTGTTATGAAAATAAAACATTTGAAGCCTTGCAGCTGTAGACATCATCCACTTAATGCTGAAACTTCCTAATGCTGACACTGGACGCGGGAGTTGGTGGACGGTGTAGCCTGTGGATGTTGTCAGTGGATACTGGAGCTGCTGGGCACTGATGCCTCTGAATGCTGCTGCCTGTTTATCTGCAAAACAGAAGCACTGGAAGAGTTTAACTGCACATTCCCTAAAATTATTAAAAAGAAAGAAAAACCAAAACTACAAGCATCCACTTACTACATAGTAAAAGTTTTATAATGTCATGTTTGTTACATTGTACAGTACATAATGCCATGTCATTATTTTCTGAACATGTACTCCCTGGAAGACAAGAGATAGAGAGGGTACATGACTAGGACCTTCAAATACTTGAAAGGGATAAAGAAGGTGGATATGGAGAGTATCTTTAAGCTGAGTGGCAACCATAACACGAGGGGGCACAGTCTTAAGCTGGAGGGTGGGAGGTTTAGGAGGGAGGTCAGGAAGCACCTCATCACAGAGAGGGTGGTGACCACTTGAATGGGCTGCTGGAAGAGGTGATCTCATAGAAGACAGTAGGTAGCTTTAAGAGAGCCTGGAACAGGCATGGGGGAAGGTAAGGATCATGGGTAGAGAGGATGGGAGGTGTGGGGAGGGATGGCAGGGACAGTAGCTCAAGCTGTGTACCCTGCATTACAAGCAGACTAGATAGACAAAATGGCCTTCCTCTGCTGGCTTCCTCATATTTTCACATGTATTTTTGGCAAATAACACCTCAAAAAAAGTACATTAGATAGGTCACTTCTAACATTGTATTTGCCAGCTGGTTCATTGATTTTTAATGTTTAAAATACAAAAAAAGAGTTTAAGAAATTAAAGAATTTTCACATATTGAGGCCCTTCTGGTATATTTGAATGCCGTTGTCTGCTGGTGTTGGATGATGCCAGGAGCATTGCCAGGATCTCATGTGGGGGTAGTATGCTGTGGTGTACTGGTGCTGGTCACTGCCAGGATGTCCTATAAGATTGGTATGCTGTGATCTTCTGGTGCTAGACACTGCCAGGATCTTCAATGGGAGCAGTACACTGCAGTCTGTTAGTGCTGCACAGTGCCAGAATCTCCTGTGGCAGCAGTATACTTCAGTTTGCTGATGCTGGACACTGCCAGGATGTCCAATGAGACTGAAATGCTGTGGTCTGCTGGTGACAGACACTGCCAGGATCTTCAGTGGTAGCAGTACACTACTGTTTGCTGGTTCTGGACTCTGCCAGGATCTTTTGTGAGAGTAGAATGCTCTGGTCTGCTGGTGCTGGACAAGTGAGAGCAGTGGTTACTGAACTTTTCGGGTGTTAGATATTGCCAGGTTACCTGGAAAGAAAATGATAGAACAGCTTGCTTAGGGCATTTTTTTTTGTGGGGAGGGGGATAGAGAGACATTTCCATGTTGTTCGTAATATTTTAACTACTGTACATCACACACAAAGCACTTACTTTGAAGTGATGGTGTTGAATGCCATGGTGTTTCTCTGCCCCCTCCTAATGTGATTCTGGAAGCTGTTAATTTCTTCCTGGTCCTGTGTGAAAGAAATCTGCTACTGTATTCTGAAATAGCTACCTTTATGCCTGAGCACAAGATGGCAGCCACACTGGGCTGCTGCATGCAGGGGCTCTGAAACAGAGCCAAATAAAACTTTTTTCTCCTGCCTTTTTGTTTATTTTTGGAGAGACCTAGTGTTTTGGTAACATCAACACTGTGGTTGTTCTTTGGCCAAGGGTCCAAAACCTTTAATAATATTTTAAACATAGTTTTAGCTAGTGCGAGCATCATGGCAAACAATAGATAGGGTTGGGCAAAGTGAGTTTATAATAGGAGTTGGATTTTTATTTTTAGGTAGGAGTCAGGACTACCATGCTACAATTACTTACCAGGTGTGGAGCTGCAGGAGAAGTCAGAGTAGAGAGTTGGGAGAAGCAATTGTAATGACTGCAGCTAAGGAGTGCAGTTGGAAGAAACGTCTGACCAATAGTCTAGCTGGCAGAGGTCCATGCCTGTAAGTAGCTCTCCGGAGTACTCGGAGTCTGCCCTCTTGAATGGACTGGGGGGTGGGCTAGCTGTTGACAGTGGCGCTCAGGGCAGAATTCTTAGAGTGACTTGTTGGACTGCCTGTGAAGTCGTTGGCTTGGATCTTGGGTTAGTCTTAAACCTGTATTGCTATTGGGTCCTGTCTTATGAGTGGCACAGCAAGTCTGCTACTGCATCCAACTTTGTTTCCTGCTGAATTGTTTCCATGGTGTCGGCAGGGTGAAGACCTGAGGGAGTGCATGAAGAAGTGCTGATGCATCTTACAGTGCCTCATGATGAGTCAGAGGGAGAGCTGGTGTAGTCCCTGAGACCATGGACCGCCTTTCTGAAGAAACCGACTACTATTAGATGCCAGCGAGAGAGGCATCAAGTGGTCTGTGTTTTGGTCTCAGCTGGACTCTTTTGCTTCCCCAGGCTGTCCTTGTTTTGTGGCTCTGAACTGGCCTATTCCCAGAGCAGGTGAGAGCAGCTTTCAGATTAAGTGCTCCCAAAATTAGTTCTTAGTTAACACTGCAGTTGTGCAGTCTCTGTTGAAAAACCTTCCATAAAGAGACTAGTGGTGAGAGCGCTATTTAAGCAATAATGACAGAAGAGCCGGTAACTTCCTAGAGACTAACAACCAGCTGGGGAGGAAGAATGGCCCGAGGTGCAGCTGAGGGCCACGCCCACCCAGCCAGTCATTAATCTCAAGGAAATGATCTTCTCTGAGGTCATTATTGTGATTATAAGTCTAATTGCAGTAATGGCTGCTTTTTAAAGACATATACTTACTTTTTCTGTGGCAGCAGTGTGAGCGTGTCAGACGGAAGTGAAGAGTGGCTCCAGGCACTTCTTAGAGATTTCAGACCAGTGCAACCACCAATCACGGATGGTGCTGCTATCATGAATAATTAATTAGACTTATAATACTTCTGCGAAATTGTGCTAGCAGTATGGTAAGCACATACTGTGGCACAAATACTTTTACAGGGTCTGCACAAGAAATAGCTGTACTGTTTTCACCTTTAGATACTGATTGACTTTGGACTTCCTCCAGTTAAGGAGCTTTTCAATTTCACTGCATTAATCTCTAGCACTTTTTTGTGGTCTCTCTTGGGGATACGGATATTGGTTTTATAGTAATCTAATTTATTTAATTGTGGTGGGTGGGGTGGTTCTGGTGGGGTGGGCAATTGCCGTTGTTCTGGGGTGGGGTCTGTGCACTGTGTGTTTATTGCATGTATGTGGTTAGTTTTTTTGTGTATTAAGGTGACTGTGTTGGGTGTGCATTATTTATAGGTTCTGCCACACCAAGGACAGTTGGTGTTTTAATAGTAGAGTATAGTGTCTCGGTCAGCTTCAGGATATGCCGGAAACTTGGCCCACGATGTTTAACATACGCTGCTGCCCAGCTGTGTGACTTGCATCCCTTTACTGACCTCCTGGTGTTAGCTACTGCAGCATGATGCTGTAGGGAGGTCTTTATTACTAGGGTACGTGTAGGTCTGCACTAACAGGGTGCAGGGGGTGCAGCAGAGGTGAGTGGGATAGGGGTGATCAGGTGCTGGAGATGCCTTGGGATCAGGCAGAGCCTGAAGAGAGGCCAGATGTGTCTGGTCTCCATCTCCAAAGCTCCCACTGGACCGAGTGGGCAGGTAGCCGGGAGGCTAGCAGCACTCACCAATCCCCTTCGGGTCATGCAATGCCAGGTCAATGAGAAACAAGACTGAAATTATGGCACACTTGATTTCTTCAGTTGACCTGGCTTGCATTATGGAGACCTGGTTAGATGATGACAGTGGGCTGGTAGTGGAGGTGGTTGCCCCCTCTGGGTTCTCCATAGTGCACTGCCCAAGGAGGCACTGCAGGGGTGGCAGTGTGGCCATCTGCTTTAGATCTGATTTGGGCTTCACCGTGCACCCAGTGAGTTTGTCCAGGTCTTTTGAGTGTGTGGCAGTGCATAGGGGACCAGGTGCAGGCTGCAGGATTCTCCTCATTTACTGCCCTCCAGGATCGGGGGGGATTTCTTGCAGGAGGTTATGGACTTCATTACTGATGAGGTGTTGGAGCCCCCAAGATGTTTAATTCTGGAGGACTTCAATGCCTGAGTCGATGATGAATCCTCGCATTTTTGGACATGACCTCCTCCAGTTGATATCATCACTGGGCCTAACACAAGCTGTTACTTTTGTGACCCATCACCATGGCCACATGCTTAACCTGGTCTGATCACTGGAGCTTGATGCTGTCAACTTGAAGAATGATCAGGTCATTTGGTCTGATCATTGCATGGTGAAGTTCTTGTTTGGAGCCTCCCTTGAAGTCCCTCCTCTGCTGAGATGGTCAGCTACCACTCTTTAGTGGGATTGGCCCCAGAAGGACTCCTGGCAGTGGCTGATCTATCTAGTGTGGAAGCTGCAAGTGTGGTTGGTGTGGGCAAAGCAGTGAATGCCTATAATAGCATGGTCTCAGAAGCACATGATGATATCGCACCAGACCATATATAACCTAAATCCTCTCACTTGAGATCCCCTTGGTTTGATGGTGATATCAAGGAGATGAAGATCAAGGGTTGGACGCTGGAGCATTGCAGGTGAAAGACCTGCTCGGAGGGGGACAAACTGGCCTTACATGGCTCATTATCATGAGTACCAAGGGGCAATTAACCATAGGAAGGCAGAATTCCTTTCCAGGGAGATTGCCACAGGGAAAAATAGACCATCCCAGCTTTTTCAGACTGTGGACAGATTGTTACACCCAGTCTGTCTGCAGCTGAAAAAAGCTTTTTCAACCACAGCTCTTTTTGCTTTGACAAGGTGTCTTTCATCCAAGCGGGGATTCCATCCATGAGACAATTTTGTTTTGCAGTGATTGGCTTGGAAGGAGGAGATGCATTCCATCTGTCTGGGATGGGTCCAAGCCAGTGGAGGTGGCTGAGGTCATTGAGATGATCTTGAAGCTAAAGCACACTTCTTGTGAACTGGACCCAGCCCCGACCCATTTCCTGATGAGATATGTCGGCGCAATTGACTCAGTGTTTGCTGGGATTGTCCAGTGTTCGATGTAGGAGGGAATCTTTGCAGATGCCTTGAAAGAGGCTGTGGTGAGACCCCTCCTGAAAAAAAGCCATCTTTTGACCATGATATCCTGGAGAATTACTGTCCATTCTCAAACCTGCCATTTTCAGGCAAGGTTGTTGAGAAACTAGTGGCGCAACAGCTCGAGGAACACCTCATGTCTTTTGATATCTATAAGCCTTTCCAGTCTGGTTTCAGGTCTAGGCATAGCACTGAAATGGCATTAATCAGGGTGCATAATGACCTCCTCAGGGCTAGAGATAAAGGAGACTGTTCAATTCTTGTTCTCCTCGATCTCTCATCAGCTTTTGATAACATGGATCACCTTGTGCTTCTTGATCACCTTTGAGAGTATTATGGACTCACCAGTTCTGTCATCAACTAGTTTGAGTCCTATCTCGCTGACAGAGAGCAATGGATGGTGATGGGGAATTTTTCCTCCTCCCCAAGACCTCTGTCTTGTGGAGTACATCAGGACTCGATCTTGTCACCGATGTTATTCACGGTATACATGTTTCTCCTGGGAGACCTCATTAGACAAGACAGTGTGGGGTTTCATTGCTATGCAGATGATACCCAGCTATATTTGTCTTTTGCCCAAGGAACACACAGTACTGTGAAAGTAATGGCGGAGATCAATGTTTGGATGTCCTCCAGCTGGCTGTGACTGAACCCGGACAAGACAGAGGTACAGTTGATTTAGTCAGGTCACGGTCATGATGGGAGTGCCTCTGATGTGGGTAGTGGACTATTTCTGAAATCCACACCATTGATGGCCTCCCCTAGGGTGTGAGATCTTGGTGTTGTTCTGGACAGCAGACTGACACTTGAAGCTTAGGTGTCATCTGTAGTCAAAAGTGTTTTTTACCACTTGAGGAACCTCACCAGGATTAAACCCATAGTTCTGCCCAAAGACCTGCCATCAGTGGTGATGGCATTGTAACTTCAGAGCTGGATTATTGCAATGCTCTTTACTTTGGGGTCACTGGCGGGACCCTCTGCTGACTGCAGCTAGTGCAGAATGCTGCAGATGAGGTTGCTGATGGGCCTGACAAGGTCCAGTCATGTGACCCCAATTATGTGGGCTCTCTCCTTGCTGCCTGTCCAGTGGAGGACCCTCTTCAAGGTGGGCTTGCTCACATATAAGGCCCTATACAGGTTTGGCCCTGGTTACCTGGCTGATCTCCTAACACCTGTCTCCTTGGCCCATTCCCTCCATTCATTGACCCAGGGCCTCCTTGATGTTCCCAGGGTCAGGCTGGAAACATCCGGTGACTGTGCCTTCAGTGTCACCATGCCAATCCTATGGAATACTTTGCCAATATTGTCAAGGAGGACTCGATGGTCAAACAGTTTAAATGGGGGCTAAATGCCTATCTTTTTCATTAGGCCTTCCCTGATGAGGATGACTGACCAGGATAAACTGATAGATTTATTTCAACATGCTAAGATTTATTTTATGTATTTAATCATTTTAATTTTATGTTGTGCTAATCCTATGTTGTTGTAATGCACCCAGAGCCTCAGGGATTGGGCACCAGATAAATAAAATTTTCCTTGCCTTGCCTTTGCTTAGCAGTTATTTTATACAAAACAATTAACTCCACATGTGAAGAATTCTCCAAATAAAATCACTGAAATACTACCTTCTCCATCTCCTTATCCACACACAGAATGAAAGCTGTTTGATTCACTGCCTTGACTGAGTCACTCCCCTCGCAAAACCAGGGTAGAGGTGACCAGTTATTTTGGTCATATTTTGTTTGTTTGTTTGTTTTAAAAAAAAAATCAGTACCAAGAAAAGGCACACTGAGCCAAAGCTCATTTCCAGGTGAATCCTTGGAAGGGGAATGGGGAGGGGATTACAAAGTCAGTGAAAAGCTACAAGGTGCAAAAATGGCAAGGAAAATAAGGTCATGAGAGTTGAAGCTACAAAACCAATGAGATAAACAAGAGATTATATTTCTATTATGTCCTAGAACATTTAGATACATACAATAAATAGAATAGGACTAAAACACTAAGAACTGCACATAAGGTTCTGGTCAGATTAAAATATCAAGCTAGTTTTCTAATGGGGGCCAAGGATACAGGAGTGACATGACAGATGTAGGGAGATGGGTAAGTAGGGGCAGACAGATAGTTACAACTAGGTGAGCAGAACCAGCTAAATGGAAATAAGAGCAGATGCAAATAGGGTTCATCAGAGTTAGGGAACAGCACAGTGAGGGCAGGAGCAAAATGGAGTAGTGAGATCACAGAGTGGCTTGAGGGAAAGTCAAGAGGGGACTAAAAGCATAGAGTGTGAAAGCCACACACCTGCCTTTGGCCAGGCAGTGGAGAGCCCTCACTATTTGTAGCCTACAGGCTCCTCACCTCCCTCGGTTACCATATAGTTGCACTGGACTATGAATGCATTGTATTATGTATAAGACAAGGCCTCCCTGAGGTGGCTTCCTACCAGCTCATATCATGCATTGCTTTTGCTATCAATTGTATAGGTCTTAACAGCTCTTTAGGTAAATATGTTGATAGCTGTACCCTGTTTTAGCTACCAAATGTATAGGCATTAATCCATACTCATTGTACTTATACTCTGTATGATTGTCCACCCACATTTATTCTACGTATGTGCTGTATGAATGTCTATGTTTTATTCTGATGTGGAAACTTTGGAAACAAGTCTATGACTCAAAGGGTTGTAATTCCGATGGCATAGTAATGAGTCAGGGGTGGAGACATAGCATCAAAGCAGCAGAAATAGTGAAGTGGGGGTCCAGTCTGACATGGTCGATTTAGGAGCACCTCAACTGACCACATGTGCATAGTCAAACAGTAGTAGTAACATCCTGACCACAATCTTCTACCAGACTGACCACAATCATCTGCCAGACAGGGAGTGAAAGACAGGATTTGTTCTTATAAATGGCTCCTAATTTAGGTGATAGTTCTTGATAGTAGCATTAATGTGGGCTGATAAGTCAAGATGACTATTGAGCCATACACATAAGTATTTGAATTAGGGATAATGTTGAGGGGAGTACCATCAAAAGTAATAAAAACAGTGGAAAAACTGACTCTGCTAAGCTGTTGGTGAGAGCCAAAATTCATGGCAACAGTTTTCTTGGCATTCAAAGGGAGCTGGTTAGTGCCTAATCAGCAATGGGCAATGTCAAAATCCTGCTGCACTGCCTGCTCCAACGAGGGGAGGTGGGGGGGTGAAGGCCTTGGTGACATACATTATTGAGTTGTCAGCATACTTGTGAATATTTGCAGAGATAATGGCTAAGATGAGGTCACTGAAAGAAACGAAGTAAAGTGTAAGTCCCAAAACAGAGCCTTAAGGTACATTAAAGTTAATGGAGAGGGTCAAGGAGAGAGACTGTCCTACCTGACTAGACTGGTTGCATCCAGAGAGGGAAGATTAAAACCAGTCAAGCACAGGGGTTGAAAGCCTCTCAAACATTAACTTTTCCAATAGTAAAGGGTGGGCTACTGAGTCAAAGGCCTTAGGCAGGTTGATAAAATAGTGGCAGAAACCTGTCTTAGCCCCTCCTTTAGGATGGAATCCGTGACATAAAGTAGGGAGGAAACTGTGTGGTGGAATTTCTGGAAACCAGACTGGAAGGGAGATAAAAAAGAGGAAGAGCAAAGAAAGATGGGGAGTTGAGCAAAGACAGACTTTACTTGTTCCAAGGGATGCAAGTATCGCCACCATTGTGAAGGGGGAAGACTTTATCCTGTTTTCAACAATGAGGAACTGAGCCAATCTGTAAAGAGAGGTTTAAAAGAAGCAAGAGGGGAGCAGCAATAGCCAGATAGAAAGGTGAAGGAAATGTAAGGGTAAAACCATTGTGGCTATGGACTTTAGAATGATTATGGGAAAGCAATGCAGACAGGACCTCAGTGGTAGTGCCTAGAGACAAAGAAAAGGTGTACAATGAGGGAAGAGGAGAAGTGGGAGTAGAGAATTAGGGAAGCGAGAGATGGTGCAAGTGGTGAAGAGTGTGATGAAAGTAGCTGCAACCTCAACAGGGTTGGTGATGACATTAGATGGATTTTTCAAGATTGACGATGGGGGTAGTTACCTGCGAGGGAATGATAAAGATGGAGTAGAAAACCCTCCAGAACATGAGGACATAGTATTGAATTTTGTTCTGCAGTTGCATCCAATCCATTGGTGCAAGCCAATGGGGGATGGTCTGATTTTAGGACAAACACCAAAATCCATGCTTCAGATTTTAGCTACCCTCCACTCAGTTGAACACAATAATCACTGACATATGCTGGAAGCATGCCTTAGTCTCTTCCAGTTGTCATATATCTAGGAGGATGAGCTTCTCTGTCAGTGTAAAAACACGGGTAGAAGACATTGTTTTACTCTGTGGCTCTAAGGCTGCATTAAAATGTCCTGGGTTGCTCAATGGTCCCAAAAAAACTCCCAGTGGCCACATACATCCTCGAAGAGAAAACAACCTGTGTTTGGTTTTAAATGAGAGGGTGCTCAACCTAAATGAGACCAGGTTAGGACTCAAATAAAAATACACAACTTCCTTTGTGAATGCACAAATATAAGGTGAGCAAACAGTTAAGGTCTCATAAATAGACACTCAAACTCAAATGTATTCAGATTGCTTTTTTTTATTCTTCAGTGTTCAAAACCAGTGACATTCAGTGCAATCAGTGCATTCTGGCAGTGCAAATACAGTACATATACAAATAGTTCAGATGATAAATTCCATCATGCAAAAACTGAACAATTGCACAGACCTACCCTAAGCTCATTGACTTGCCAGACACCTCTAAAACCCAAGCCCTTCAGCACTCGCCTTGCTCAGGGGGTGTGGTCTTAGTGGTCACAAAAAAACTCCCAATGGCCACATGCTGCTACTGTGCCAGCATATGAGAAATGTTGTAGGGGATGTAGGATTACAACATAACTTAATGTCCCATACTCTGTACCTACTAGAGCTGTTGTGGAGGTAGTCTACAGGGGAGGAAAAGCGTGGAACACCCAGCATAAAAACTGTTCGGCAAAAATAGTCATACAGTATTGATTAAAGACACCAGTGGCAGTAGGATCATTCTAACCCCTTACAGAAAAAGGAGGAGGATAAAAATGTATGATTTGCCTTTTTAACAGTCCATGTGATTGGTATTACATCAATGTTCAGTCTTCTTATTTGGTAAGTGCAGCAAGAGTTCTTAAAAAGAATACCCAAGATTTTGTCTTCTTCTAAAAAGTGCACCCCCAACCCCCAAATATATTGTTTCTAAAAATATGCATGAAGTGACTCATTTCAAAAGTTAAAAGGTGGTAGACAGCAGATGCTGCCATGACTGTACCACCTTTCTGTAGAAGATATTCTTTCTCAAATTCCAAGAAATTGTTTTTCAGTGCTAGGTGGAAACCGTGAATTCTGAATGTGCAAAAACTTTACAAAATGTTGTCAATTTCACATTTTCAGAAATGAGACTTTAGTGAAATCTGAACACTCAAAATTTGTTTCTTGAATTTTTAATCCATTCTTCAACATTTTCTGGCTAAATTGTGGCATGATAAACATAAACTATTAGATTCCCCAGTTGAATAAATCACTCCACAATACATGCAATAGTTCCACAATTCAGTGGTCAGTTCTGCACAATTATTTTCCACAGTTTAATACATTAATTCACAATTCATACACTTATTCTACTGTTCTACTCTAGAATTTTTCTAAATTTGCCAAATTGCACTCCAAAATTTTGCAGAATTAAAATTCCAGCTTCACTGTAATTCCAGTGGTGGAATTTTACTTTTCTAGGGCACTAATCATGTTTGATATTGACAGAAATTTGGTAGATGGCATCAATGATACTCAATGCATAACTTTTAGTGAAGGAACTAATAATAGGCACAGAGTAGTCCATAATCAATATGTGAATAATGTGAAAAGACATACTGTAGAAACCGGCTACCACTACTTCCTAAGAAGTACGAATTGTACTGTGTGCATATTTGTAGTAAAGGGTAGGACATTCAACAGTTCTTCTAGCAATATGGTGGCTGATTTGAGCCAGCCAGAATATTAGCTTCATTTCTTTTATTTGTTTTGAAGTGTTTGCGTCTTTTTTTCAGTATTTTATTTTAGATTCAGTCAGTAGTCTAGTTAGGGGGCAAAGAAGTGAGGTAGATTAGTTTACTATGAATTTTTTCAAGCTGTTTTGCTGCTGTGCATCTATCATTCAACCAGTTTCACTTTTGAGTGTCTTGGTATTTTTTTTCTGACTACTGTGTGGCAGGCTGTGTAGGGGGGTTAGACCGAAACTAACGATTTTGGAATTCGACATCTTTATAACATACTTTTTGCTATAGTTCACTCAAATTAACCTTTATTGACAGTGCATTTCTTTTGGAAATATTTCTGTCATATGTCAAAGAAAGCTTCCTTTGGTCGTTGCTTGTGGTAATTTAATATTTTCAAGCAGTTTTCTATCGAGGCAGTTGATGGAGCGGATGGGCATTTTTGTAGCCTGTTCCTGTCATGATATCCACCATTGAGGAGCTATTGCAGACCAGGAAGAAGGAACTTTCCTTGAAGAATGAAAGGACCCTGGAAGAGTTGGAAGAAGAAGATCATCGAGCATGATTGCTGGCAATCTGATACTGCTCTATATTTCCTGTGTATGAACTATTCGGGATCTGCAGATATCTCAAGTTTATGAACTGCTTGGACTTTGGGTCATTGAGGTATTTAGTGTGGGAGGGGAACTGTGTGCGGCCTTAGATGATTGGGGTAGTAGCTGCAGGAGCTTTCCACTGTAGGGTGGAGGCTTTGTGGCTTATCAGTTTAGGTTGCTGTTTTGCTGTTGGAGGACAGCTGGGGACATCAAACCCCAGTCCCTAGTCATCTGAGGATTATTTCAGCCTCCCCCATGTCTGGAAGCCTTTAGTTGGCTGCTTAACAGCTGTGAAGTGGCATTTTGGACTGCTGGTCTGCAGAGATACATGCTGCAGTTGACCCATGGGACTAGCCTGGTGGTTGGTGCTTCCCTGCTGTGGTCATCAGGGGTGGGGCCCATTGTGGGTAGAATTGCTGCTTACAAACAAGTTTTATTCTTCAGTCTGTGAAGAAAGAACTGTTCCAGGGGTTGGTGTATGATAGACTGTCCATGACTGCCTCTTAGTTTATTCTGGTAAGAGGTAGTGAGAGGACCTCCTTGTAAGTTTTAATGCACTGCTTTTGTGATCCGGATGAAATGTTGGAGTGAGATCCTGGTGTTTTTCTTTGGACATTAAAAACTTATTGCTTGTTGGTGGTGAAAGCCTCAGCAAAGCATAATTGCAGCTGGATTATTGACTGTATCTGGTTCTATTATCACCATTTTAATCTGAGAGGAAGGTTTACTGCTAGTTTATTAGACTGAGGGGTTATTTTAAGTAGAGGTGTGGGTAGAGTTGGGGATTTTATTAGTATTTGTTTCTCAGTTTGATTTGTTTGTATTTGGGTTTTGTTTTGGGGTATTTGTGGGCTGTTGTTTTGGTGTTTTGTTAGTATGTGTTGGCAGGTTGCTTTCCTGGTCAGGCACTACTCCCCCTTCAAGCTCTGGGACCTCTGCCCTTATAATTGTCCTCCATTGCCCACAGCAGTTTATGAATACTCTAGAGCTCTAGGAATAGTTGGTAGGAGGCATGGTGGGGGGTCCTAGACTAGAGGGGGAAGAGCTAGATGGCCAGATTGGGGTAGTGAGGAACAGGAGATGCCCTGTGGCAAAATAGGTCCCAGAGTGAGGTTCGTCTTGCCTAGTACCCATACCAAAGGGCTCCACTGTTAGTGGGCCAGTGGCCCAGTCGGCCTCTGTGTGTCATCCAATTCGACCAGTGTTATGCAATGCCAGGTCCATTAAAAACAAGATGGCTATAATAGCCGATTTGTTGGGTCAGCAGACCTGACTTGCATCACTGAGACCTGGCTGGATGAAAATATGGCTCCCATTTTGGACTCAACAATTCCAGCCAGGTTCTCAGTGATACACCATCCAAGGTTGGATTGCAGGGGTGGGGGTGTTCCAATATGTTTTAGATTGGAATTGGGCCTTGTAGCTGTACCAGTTGGGGAGACCAGATCCTTTATGTGTATGGTGGTTGCAGGTGTGGGGTGCAGGATTCTTGTAGTCTACCATCCAGCAGGAAGTTGCTGACTTTGTTGTTGACATGATATTGGAGTCTCCCAGGTTGATGGTGCTGGGTGACTTCAACGCTTGAGTCAATGACAGACTTTTGCAGTTTAATCAGGACTTCCTCCAACTTATGAACTCCTTGGACTTCACAAAGGCAGTTGCCTCTGCGACCCATAATTCAGGTCACTCATTGGGCCTGGTTCTCCTTCTTGGGAGGAGGCCTCAGACCTGGTAGTGGAATGAGTCAGGTGGTCAGAACATCACACTATAAGGTTCAATTGCCATGCTCCACCCTATAGTCCTGCCCCTGTGGAGATGGTCCGGTGCTGCCCTTTGAGGCGTGTGACTCCAGATGGCCTACTGGTGGTGCTGGACCTACCAGGATTACCAAGTGCAAGCATGGGTCCAGAGAACCTGTTAATGGCCTATAATAGGGCTGTGATGGGGGCTTTTGATGCTATTGATCCTGTTTGTGTTTGTCCTCTTACCCTTCACCCTTGGTCCCCTTGGTTTGATGGGACCTTGTGGGAGTTCATTCATTCATTCATTTTATTTGTTAACTGGGTTAGGATACTGGGTCGAAGCCCTTTTTCATGTATGACCCAGACAAACATAATACAAAACATGATACAAAACAGACAATAATAAATATTAACAATATACAAGCAACAAATATTAAGCATTATATGTGCAAACAGACAATTCTAATAAATGATTTTTGAATCTAATTTTAAATTCTAAATAAGACTTAACTGATCTTAAGGAGGCTGGTAAATTGTTCCATAATAAAGGAGCCTGGTATTCAAATGAACGAAGACCACAGTTATTTGTTGCACAATGAGTTTCCAATGCCACACCCTGGGCTGATCATATATTGGGTTGAACATCTCTGATTTCAACTAAGTCAGATAATGGAGAAAGGACATCAGAATAAATAGCCTGAAGAATCAAAGTATCAAAAAAATACTCAAACTTAAGTTGGAAAGACAACCAACCCAAAGAGGAGTATAGATAACAATAGTGGGTCATAATCAGGACATCCAACACATACCGGCAAATGTTATTATAAATAACATTCAAAATCTGCCTCTCTCTTACCCCCAACTTACTATACAATGAGAAAACATAATCAAATGTAGTATGAAAACCCCAGAACCTAATTTTAAATGAGAATCATATGACAGATAAGATCTAAATTTATACAGTTGCCCCAATTTACAGTGAACCTTAATTCTTAACAACTTTACCAGAGGGAAAAAAGTTACTGAGGGATCAAGTAAGACATCAAGGTACTTGAATTTCAAAACCTGTTCAAGTAAATTCCCCTGAACATCATGAACTATTAAAGAACATTGATTGCTAAGTCAAGCAGAACTACCAGACAACATCACTTTGGTCTTATTCGCATTCAGAACCATCATGTTGGAAGACATCCAGTCACATAATTTCTGAAATTCAACTTCCAGATTCAAATTAATATATTCAACAGAACTCCCCTGATAATACAAAATCAAATCATCAGCATGTAATAAACATTTACACTTATCAAAAACTGAGGGGACTTGAATAATAAGTAAAGAAAACAACAGGGGACCAAAAATGAACCCTGTGGCACACCCCAAGAAGTAGAACATACTGTGGATAAAGTAGAACCAATAGAAACATATTGCTAATGCCCCTTCAAAAAATCAAAGCAACAACAGAATCAGACAACCCCATAGTATTAAGTTTCTCACATAACAAAGGATGGTTAATCAAATTAAAAACACTGGACAGGTCCACAAACCCTGCCCCCATTAAGAATCCATCATTACAACCCTGGAGGACAGTGTTCGTGAAACTGACCAGGGCCGTGCCAGTCCCCCTACCACACCTAAAACCATGATGTTCAGTACAGAGGATCTCACCTTTAACCAAAAAATCATTAAGTTGTCTAACCATCAATTTTTCAAACAACTTACCCAATGGTTTTAAAATTGAAATTGGGTGAAAATCCTCTGCACCCACAGCCTTGGAATTTTTGGGAACAGGCACCACCCGGGCTTGCTTCCTCTGCACCCACAGCCTTGGTATTTTTGGGAACAGGCACCACCCAGGCTTGCTTCCATACTGAGTTGAGGTGAGTTGGTCAAAAGATGAAACAACACTGTTGGAAATCGGGCCTTGATGCCAACAAACTAATAGACCATTAAAGAGACTATCAGTTGGCAAGCTCTCATAAGAAGGCAGAGTTCTTGTCTAGGGAGATTGACACAGGTTAGAATCGACCAACTCAGCTCTTTCGAACGGAGGACAGACTGAGCAATCCAACCTGTCTGCAAGTTCGAAGAGCATTTTCACATGAAAAAGTGTGATGAGTTTGCTCACTTCTTTGCTGATAAGGTGGCCGGCATCAGGTCCGAGATTTGATTGACTCACTCTTTGGGAGGTAGGGGTGGTCGATGTGAGGTTTCTCCTCCTCTGTTTTGTTGGACCTACTTTGAATGGCTGGAGATCATGGAGATCATGAGGATTGTTGAGAGTATGCAGCTGAGCTGCTGTGGTTTGGATCTGGGCCCAACTCACCTCTTAATGGGGTGTCTTGAAGTCATCAGTCTGGTTCTTGCAGAGATAGACTGGTATTTGTTAGAGTCAGGTGAGTTTCTGGACTCCTTGGAGGAGGCGGTGGAGTTGCTTCTCCTTAAGAAATCCTCTCTCGACCCTGACTGCCCTGCTAACTACAGACCAGTCTCTAATCTCCCATTCATGAGGAAGGTTATTGAGAAGGTGGTTGCACTGCAACTGGAGAATCATCTTACCATCCATGAAATCTATGATCCTTTCCACTCTGGATTTTGGAAGAGGCATAGCATGGAGACTGCCCTTGTTCAGATGCTCAGTGATCACCTAATAGCGAGAGATAGGAAGAGACATTCCATTTTGGTTCTTCTAGATCACTCTGCAGCATTTGACACCATGGACCATGGGGTGCTGCTGGGGCATCTGCAGTTCATCTGTGGCTTGTCTTGGATGGTCCTCAGATGGTTCCATTCCTTCCTCACTGGCAGATTTCAGAGGATGGTGTAGGGGATGTTTTCCTCTGACTCATTCTCACTGCCATTTAGGGTCCTGCAGGTCTCTGTGCAGTCCCCCATGTTGTTTGTGATGTATATGCTGCCATTAGGAGACATTGTAAGGAGGCGTGGGCTGGGTTTTCACTGTTATGCAGATGGTACCCAGCACTACCTGTCCTTTGTTTCCAATCAGGATAGTGCAGTCTCAGTGTTTAATAACGGCCTCGTGGAGATACAAGACTGGATGAATGACAACTGGCTGAATTTGAATCCTGACAAGACTGAGTTGTTGGTAGTGGAGCCAGGTCACCAGAATGAGGGACTGGTGACTGACAGTGCCTCCAGCTTTGGCTTGGGGTAGCCAGCTGCTGACATCTGAATGGATGTGAAGTTTGGGTGCAATATTTGACAGTGAGCTGACACTTCATTTACGGGTGTTGGCTGTTGTCAAATCCTCTTTCTACCATCTGAGGAATATTGCCCAGATTAAACACTTTGTTCTTCCAAAACTATATCCACACCTTTGTGACCTCCTGCCTTGACTACTGTAACTCCCTAAACCTAGGGCTTCCGCGGGCTGATATCTGCTGCCTGTAGCTGGTGCAGAATACTGTGGCCAGGTTGTTGACTTGATCATCTCAATCCAGTCATATTACACCTATGCTGCAAGAACTTCACTGACTGCCAGTTCCATGGTGGATCACCTTCAAGGTCGGTTTGCTGACATATAAAGCCATACATGGACAGGGATTAGGCTACCTGCAAGAGCTACTGTATCCTTGCTGCTCCCTCTGACCACTCCGTTCAGCTGATGAGGAATTGCTAGAGGTTCCCAGGGTTCAGCTGAAGACATCTGGGTCCTGGGCTTTTATGTTTGTGGCCCCCACCCAGTGGAACTCTTTACCTCGTCGGATACGAGAGTGACTGACTGTGGAAAGCTTTAAAACTGTTCTGAAAATATATTTGTTTGAACTTGTTTTTTGTGATTCAGTTTGATGATTGTTATTTGTGCTGGGAATATAGTCTATATGTTTTATTTAATTAATTTTAATTGTTAGGGCACTATAATCTTTTGGAATGGTGTTTTTTTATAAATAAAGAGAAATGACTAGAATTGAATACCTCCTAAAATTTGAAATTAGACATATCATTAATTGTAACAACAAATTTTTGGTTTCTGCCTTGTGGCTTTCTTAGCGTGTGTATATTAGCAGTATGATACATTTCCTGTAACAGTGACTACAGGAACATGTTCTTAGCATTATCTGTGGGAACCTGGATGCACTAATTGGGCTATTTGTCATGAGGGAACATGACTCAGACCCAACAGGTTTTAAATTTATGGGTGTACTTCATGTCAAGGCAAAGACCAGAGGAGGAGGTTGGGTAAACCAATTGCTAAGATGTGAACGCACTGTAGATTTATCTGCAAATTGAAGGGGAATTAATCTTGATAGTATAAATGATTATTTTGATTTAAAAATGTTCTTGAGATAATGTATGTGTGTGTGTATTTCTTGATTGATTACTGGTGAATATGACTAACTCTCTCTGTTTAATACTCTTTATCCTACAGTAGGTCTATCTCCTAGCAAGGTGTTCTTGGACTCCTTATCTTGCCACTTAGACTTTCAGATCACTGTAAAATTTCCACTCAAATTACTTAGCTGATTATTTAGTGCTGATGGGTATGGAAGCATTGGTAGTCCTCACAGATATCTCTCCGAGTCTCCATTCCTCTAATTTTGTCTCACCTGCCATTTTGTACAATTGTTTAAACTGTATTTTGTTTGTGGGTATTTTCATATATATATATATATATATATATATATATATATATATACACACACACACACACACACACACACATATATATATATTTATATTATGGTAGCAGTAGTGCTACCATAGATTAAGTTGAGGAGCCATTTCTATGTTAAACCCAAAACTTTGCACCTTAATAACTTTGCAACCATTTGATGGATTTGCCTGAAATTTGGAATACCTGATCAAGAACCATAGGCCTTGGGATCTGCCAAGTTTTGTACTGGTCAGATATACAGCTACGGAGTTATTAAGCATGATCTGTGCGCACGTTTATGCTTTTCTGGAATTCTATGGTCGCGCCTACAGGTCATACGGTTTGTGCGACTGGCCTGAAATCTTCAGGAAATGTGTGGCCAAAGTCCCTGATGTGTCTTTTGAAGATTTGGTGAAAAAATATTAAACGGTTCAAAAGTTATTCAAAAAACAGTTTCCCATTATAAGTCAATGGGAAAAGTTAACAAAAAGTTTGACAGTGTCACAAATGCATTTTTACTTTCGCAAATGGGCTTGTTACTTTCACAAATCCACCATTTTATTTTCAGTTGGTGATCAGAAAAATGGTTGGCATTTAAATTTGAGACCCTCTAGCAATGTAATTCTTTTTGTATTCACCTAGTCAGGCCCTGAGGATGCTTGCTATGTCTTTATTTTGTGGTAAAACACCCCAGAAATATGTTTTCAAATTTCTGGAAAATACTTCACAAATTACTTTCGTGCTCACGAAAGTGTATCTTTACCTACTGAAAGCTAGGTGACAAGTAATTTTCTAGTCTGTGGGAAAATGACAGCAATTCTTTGGCACTGCACTGCAAAATAACCGTTGGGAGTTTTGGGCTGAAATTTGGAGGGAACGCAGCCGACATCTCACAGATGTGCCTTTCAGTATTATATTGAAAAAATATTACACAGTGGCAAAGTTATGGCACTCCAAAGTTGACAGTTTTTCCCATAGGATAACATTACGGCGCCTGAAGCATTACAGGAATCCTTTGGCACCCTGCTGCAAAATAACGGTTTGGTCTTTTTTCCTGAAATTTGGAGAGAAGACAGCCAACAGTCCACAGATGTGCCTTTCAGTAGTTTGGTGAAAAAATATCACATGGCGGCAAAGTTACGGCACTCCAAAATTGACGTTTTTCCCATAGGATAACATTATGGCGCCCGACACATAACAGAAATCATTTGGAGCCCTGCTGCAAAATAATGGTTTGGTCTTTTTTGCTGACATTTGGAGGAAAGACAGCCAACAACCCACAGATGTGCCTTTCAGTGGTTCGGTGAAAAAACATTACAGGGAGGCAAAGTTATGGCGCTCTGAACTTTTCTTTTTTTCCCATAGGATAACATTACGGCGTTCCCCGCGCCTTTCAGCCAGGTCAGTTGTAAATAATATGACTTTTAAATTTTTTTTCCTACGTCGTATGGTTACTGAGATATGATGTATTTAGTATTCCAAGATCTCATTTTCTGTACCGATACTATTATTATGCATACATTATTTGTACTCACTGTCTTTCTCTATGCAGGTTTTGGGGAAAACCAGCCTGTGCGCTTACATTACTGTTAGTGTTGCCCTTTCTGCTCATGGTTATGTAACCGTTTCACTTAACGTTGATGTCTGCGCCACCGTGTGTGTTATCCTTTGCGTTTTCATTTGCGCTAGTGTTTCTGTTATTTTTTGCCATTTCTGTGTACAGTACTGTTTATCTTTCTTGACATTTCTGTTTGCAGGCACCATGTTACTATGTGACAACACATCACGTGGCAGACCATTCCCGTCTACTCCACCATGTGCGTTACCCTTTCTGTTTTCATTCGTGCTTGTGTTACCATGTGCGACGCTGTTAGTATTTCTGTTTGCATTGCTGTCCCTGTTAGTATGCCACAAGGTAAATTAGAGGCAAAAACTCTGTTTAATGCATTAGTTAGGGTTATTCCATAGCGACAAAAGTGAGGAAATTCGCTGTTAGGGTTGCAAACCCCCCTTGCACCCTCACCCACCCCCCCAACCGGCATTGGGGTGTGGATTGGGATCATGGGTCCTAACTCTCACCCCATTCTATTGTACTTCTGCTGCTTTACACATGTCATGGGGTGAGAGTTAGGGCTGATCATCGCAATGCACACCCCAATGCCACCACGTGCGTCATCCTTTGCGTTTTCATTTTCATTTACGTTTCTGTTACTTTTTAGCCATTTATGTGTACTGTACTGTTTCACTTTCTGTTTCACTTTGTGTCACCATGCCCATTGACATTTCAATTTACAGGCACCACGTTACTATGTGACCAGACATCATGTGGCACACCATTCCTGTCTACGCCACTGTGTGCATTACCCTTTCTATTCTCATTCGTAGTTGTGTTACCATGTGTGCCACTGTTATCATTTCTGTTTGCGTTGCTGCTCCTGTTACTATGCCACAATACATCATGTGGTGGAAGTGAGTTACATTCACTATTTTTCAATATCATTCTCAAAAAGAAGGGAAATTAGAGGCAAAAAACTCCGTTTAATGCATTTGTTAGGGTTGATCCAGAGTGACAAAAGTGAGGAAATTCGCTGATAGGGTTGAAAACCGTAACTCCGAGTTCACCCCCCCAGCACCACACACACACAGACACACACAGGGGTGTGCTGTGGCATGAGGTGTGGCTGTCTGGCACATGTCTCTATAGGGTGATTGACTGACCATTAACACAATTCTTGGGAGTGACTTATCGCTGTAATAATGGAACACGTTTTTAAACAGTTGTAAACCTTGTTCAGTATATCATCAACCTCTTCATGTATGGTAATAAAAGATTAACATAAGGTTGTTAGGATGTTTGCAGCCAATGAGAAACGTCATTTTGTCAGACTCTGAAGTACACATAGTAGTGATTGAATGGTACAGGTATAGTCACAGCTGTGACCTGTTGTGTGCTGATGTGTGGCACCTTGGTATAATAATAATGACTGCATAGGCACACGAAAAGTAAGTACATTGCTGAGTTTTTGACACTGTTAGGAATTCTGTCAAATGTGACATGCAATGTCCCACATCATTGCATATGCTGTGATACTGACTGTATGTCATAGGTACCAAACAAATAGATGGAGGTATAGTTGTAGCAGTATTAGTAAACATTGATTTGTATGCTTAAGTCATAGACACTTATTTTTATGTCATAATGGTATTTAAAGTAAGGAGTCGACACAGGTGGTTATGGTTTAAAAAATTATTGCCAATTTGTCAAATGGAGAAAAGGTCCAATCAAGAGTGAAATTTAGTTAACAGAAGCAGTCTCACAATACAATCTTTGTATGTGTGCAATCATTGCTTGTCAAATATGTAAATGTGCAAGAATAATAATAACTGTATAATATGGATTGGAGTAAGTGTGTGATATTATATGAAACTAATCAGGTGTTGTGTGTTTTTAGTTATGCTTCAGTACTCACTTCTGTTTATGTGAGGAAGTAGTTTCTGACATTCAACCTGGAATTCTAATAGTCAGGCTGAAGCTGTGGCGCTTCATTATATTTTTACTATTGAATGTGAATGGAGTTTGTAAAAAATGTTACTTTTTAAAAAATGGTTGTATGTTGTAATTATGTGTAGTGCATTACTTGTGTGTTATGTTAATAAGGGAATGTCAGTCGGTTGTGAAGTGTGATTACAGACATGATAGACAAGTGTTTTGTTGTAATTGTGTGACTGCTAATGTGGATGTTCCTGGGGTGGGCGAAAAACCATATGCTGACTGTCTAAGTAGTAAAATTTACACAAATGTAAGTTTTGTGACATTTGATTGATATTATTTAAAATATGTCACTGACTAGGTGCAAATGGAAAATTCCCACCCGACCCCTCAATTGAGGCAATCATAAATATTGTCAGGAACAGGTATGCAGTTTGTTGTGATCAGCAACAGTGCCTGATTTACAATTGTCAATATTTTTTACATACGGTAGAATTACTTATGTGACAAGTTAAAAAAATATTATGTTTTTACATGAACAAATGACATATTATCAATTCTTACATTGGCTTCTATGTAAATTATTAACTTGTAAATACTAAAACTGTCATGGAATGCATTTTTTAACAAACTTATGGTTAGTTAAATGTTACTATTCTGCTGAATAATATCGAAAATATTCACTTGTACTGTAGTGCTACACTGTTATTTTTAGTACAAGTATCAAACTAGTTATTAACAATGTACACTTGAAAACAAATGTTTCTATTATGTACAAGTAATTTTAAACACTTGTAAGAGTCACTAAATTAGATTCAGCAAATGGTTATTATTTACAGTTGTGTAACTCAGCTTCTTGCATTATCAATAAAGGTAGTTGTTTTACATATGTACAATACTAGTATCTACGCATGAAAGCGTGATAGTTCTACACTGTTGCATGGTGATCGAATGATGTTCTCTATATGTCAAGAGTCACTAGACAAATTGAAGTGTTGATAGACAACTTGTGACAGAGTGGAATGTTTGCTGAATGATATAAGGGTAGCTCAGTTATCTACGATAATAACTGAGAAGTTCTCTTTGTTTGCAAAGAGTAAGAGCTTATAAGTCATATCAATTTGTTGTTATATATGAGTTGATTCCTGGATTTTTAAAGAGATGTACAGAGGAGGAGAGTAGTAAGTCCTCAGTTTTTAGATGTACAATCTTTGATAGACATGTAATCATGGTTTCTCTAGTGACTATGAATATTGTTGGCGCCGATTGAAGCCACTACAACAATTTTCATGTAGTCACTGATCTACACAAGATCTAACATGTCACAGTGTATGTAATGTCTGTATTAGAATTCCATTTTGTTGAAATTGTATTGTTTATTTACAGTTGTACATTTTACAACATTGTAACGAGTTATGAATGTTTTTTGGACAAAGTAGTCATCTTAAAATGCTACATGTTTTGTCCTATTCTTCTGAAATATGAAGGTTGTCATAATTCTTCAATATTAGAAGATATGCATTTTTCAAGTGACGTGGCAGTCTCTGTTTAAAAGTCGTTGTAGAGTCGTCACACTCTAACCATCCAGTTGTGCACCTTAGTAACAAGGTGTAATGCCCAGAATGCATGGATTGACCATGGTGATAGATTATACTGTGAGTGTCAAACAGTGATTGGTTGAAGACTATTCTACTAGCTGTGTAATCTGTGATAGGAGTATCAACTCTGAGCCTGTTGGGGTCAAATCTGTGCAACATAAGCAACAAATATTGAGATGAACTCCTTAGACGTATGGACTGAGTGCATCTGCCTCCGCACCTTCCACAGGCATGACTACATTCAGCATTAGTGAATACCTGTCGAAATTTGACACTTTTGGCTTCAGGAACAAAGAGAGTTATCCACAGCATGTCTTGTGTGGTTTCACGCTGGAATTGCCACATGAAACACATACATATTTTGTAACATATGTTACTGTAAGTACTGCCGCATTGGGGTGCCGTCTTCATCCAGGTTGTTTATGACAGCCATCATAAGCTCAGTACTGTCTTGCTGTATGTCTGCAGCAAATGTACTACATCCAGCATATGTAGATAACACCTGTCGTAGTGGTGTTAGTGAGTGTACATTGTTAGAGTGGTCAGAAGTCATGTTGATAATCTGCTTCAAAGCATTTGATAGGGGATTGTCTTGTGAAGCAGATATTGCTGCACAAACTGCAGGATGTGTAGAAAAACTTGCATAGCTGAGTTAGCATAGCAGTTTACTCTACTGCTGTTGTCAAAGAGTGGTACAGCAGCTACACCAGCTGATTTCTGATGAATTGCTGGTTGTGAATGTTTACTTGAAGTTGTGGCCTTTGCTGAACTCTTTTTTGTCGAATCACTTTGGGAAGCTTGCTGCTGTTTGTTGCTCCTCTAGCTGTGACTGAATTGTGAGACAGACAGATATGTAGGCAGTGGTATTAAAGACATTTGTGGCTGATGTAGAGCACGAACCTGTTGTACTCAAGAATACATCGCTTGTCAGCCTCGTATTTTCTGAGGTGCTATACTAATGATGTGCAATCCAGAAAGGCTTCAGACACGTGAAAGTGCAATGTAGCTCATGCCATCCTTGAAAATGTCTGTACCTATGTCTACCATTGCTGAATCCAAACTCAATCCCTGAGATTTGTGAATGGAAACAGCATATGCAGCACATAATGGGAACTGTTTCGTTTACGAGATATCCTTAAAAACCTGGAATTTTACGAAGGTTCGACCTATGTGTACAGAGTGTTCCATGTTGTCAAACTGCACTACAAGTGTCTCAATATATGTCTTCTGGACATTATAGACAAAGTCAGTGATGTTTCCCATGGCACCGTTTACCATACCTTGTTCTACATCTAGATTACGTCGCAGCATGATACGTGCATTCTTACAAACTGTGAGAACAGCTTCTAGGCCAGCTGTTCGTGAAACAACTGACTTCAGTTCACTTAGTCATTCAGTCATCTTTGCTACTAGCTTTCGACTAAGAATAACGCCATCAACTGTATCAATTGCATGCAGAGTTAGAATCTCTTGGTTCTCTCTTTGTAGCATTAGATTGTTGAATTCAGTGCATTTCTTTAGTCGTGGCATATGACACACTATGTGTCTGGCAGTAGAGTATATATCGCTGAAGACATTACATGCTGTTTCTATGCATGTACTATGTACTAGTGATTTTGATCATTTAACATACAAACATGTTCTGGTGATAGAGAACCTAAGAACTTCATCTAAAAGTGATTTGTAAGCTTAGATCACCACTTTGGCACATGTTCTCAGACAACTCAACATAGGTAAATAATTCCCATATGTTATAGCCTGCAATGCAACTGAGGATATTCTTAGCTTGCTTGGCAGTCAGAGTTGTGAATACATGCTCTGCATTGACTGGTGCAAGTTGTAAAAGGTCTCCCAACACAAGTATACTTTTGCCACCAAATGGCACTCCATCATCAGTACCTAAGATCTGCTGTAGACGTAGATGAATACAGTCAAGCATGACATTGGAGACCATGCTGATTTCGTCAGCAATGAGTAACTGCATCTTTGTGAACATGGAACAGAGCTGAGATGCAACCTCAAATGACAGTTTACGATACTCTCCAGCTCTCCCATGTTCGACTGGCAACATAAAGAGACGGTGTAATGTTACTCCACCAATGTTGTATGCTGCTAGTCCTGTGGGAGCAGTCACAGCAACAGACATTGAAGAGCCTGTCACACTGCACTTCTGCAGTGATGGCTTCAATCAGGAAACTCTTTCCTGTGCCAGCTGAACCACTAACAAACATTAGTAGTGGCTGTACTGAGTGCAGTCACATTGTTTTGTTTCATGTAGTATACCATGTTGTGCAGCTTCAACCACTTGGGAGTGAACTGTATGCTGCAGCTGATTTAGTCTTTCTTACACAGCTGGGTTGACCATAGAGTGTGTGCCATGTTGCATGGCTGTCTCAATTTCTGATATTAACACTTCTGGGGCATTTAAGGGCAGAGGTCACCTAGAACACCTTGTCCTTCTGGATCGAGGTTGTCTTGTGAACTAACTGGAGTGTCTTCCTGAAGTTGCTTCTCTGCCTGCTCGAGCTGTTCTTTCTCAGCTTTTAGTCTTTGTATATATGTTTGTGAGTACTCAGTTTGGAAATTCTCGTAAGTGAGTTGAACTGTTCTTCGAATGTGTCAGAGTCACCTTTAATTCAGACTCACTCCTCCAGGGTCTAAATAGGAATAGGAGAGCAAGGTAGTAATGTTCTGTGCTCTCTGATGTGCCTAGATGCAGTTTGCAGTGATCTATAAGCCATGGCTTGTTCCTCTTCACAAGACAGCCATCTAGTCCATTGACCTTGTAAATGTGTCGTGTTGAGTCAGGTGCTGCACCTGTCTTGTAGTCATACCACTTAGCCACCTCAAACAGACACAGATCATTCATCTCATTGTGTCTACGTGGGTAGTATGTGTCTATCAGGTTATTCTTCAAGATATGTTTTGAAGAAGGTGTATTGACAGCGAGCTCCTCAATTTTGGCATGAGGAATCAGTACTGCCTTTTCTCTTTGTAGTTTACACTCGAGGAAACGTCACTCAGACTTCCCGCATAGACAGTGTATCTATTAACCGTCACTGGCTTCGTAAGCTCCATATTCTCTGTGTGGAAAGAGTCTTCAAACCCAATGACCACAGCTGAGATGTCAGGCTTTTGCTTGAAGTGGCAATATCTTCCCAAAGATCTTGCAAGCTAGTCTGTTCATGTTTGGTTATGTAGTGGCGGACGCATCAAACCAGGGCCAGTGAGTTGTCAGCCACAAACTGAACATCTATGTTTGCTTGCCACATTAGGAGAAGAGTTGGGTTGTAGTCATTGATGTACACCTCTTTTTAATGCCTGGGTAACTCATATACCCTCTTGGTTGATTTTGCCTTCAAGTGGTGTCGCATTGCTGAGAAAAGGTCATTCATTGCACCATTCTTACAAACTTGCCTAGGAAATACAAAGCTACATCGTGTGTACCAGTTAGATTTGTTCTTTACTGCTCGCTGGCAATATTTTGTGCAAATATGTCGCTGGAACTTTTGAACCAACTTCCATAGTGTAGGACTGTCATACTTGTCTGGAATGTGGTGATATATTTTGATGAATTATAGCACTTCTGCTGCTTCATGTTCACCAATGCGATGGCATCCTTGATCCACACAACATATGGATATGAGGGCACCTCATGCTTGATATTCTGTCTTCAAAAGTAGTGTTCTACAATACCTAGAGGAGGATTGTCCTCGACAAGATGAAAGTGAGAATGTCATGGAACCGCTTATTAATGTCTTGTGACAGACACAGGATCAAGTGAACACATTTCTCCGACAGTCATTGATGAGATGCTCTACATCGGAATTTGCCCACTCAACAGTTCAATGAGTTTCGTCCCCAGGCATATTCAGCACCAACTAAGTGACAAACCATGTGGCTTCGCCCATACCTCGTGAGCATTGTCATCACTTCGAGTGTCTGCTATACCAATATTCTTTGGTGCCACATAGACTTGAAAGTATGGAAGACAGATTCACTTGCACATTTTCATCTTTCTGCTTTAATTTCTCTAGAAATTGAGCAGCTGTAATTCCATCTAGTGGACTTGTTAGACGAATGGTATGTGCTATAGACGCAACTGAATGCTAGCTCACTTTCCCAGAGCAGATGGATCAGGTACTGTATGTTACGTCCTGAATTTGCCATCTTTGCTCAGGACACGGTTAAAAGCGGCACTCTGGCGCACCCCAGAATTTCGTACTTCTTCATCTAGGCATCCGCCTGACCCTTTTGAAATAGGTCTGGGAAGCAGCGTGTTTCTAGTATTGCCTCCCAATGCTGACAGGCTCACCTTCCACCTGCTTCATTTGATAGAGATCAATGTTGTCTCCTAATGGATCTCTGCTATGTAGTGGGTGAATTGTTTACTGTTCATACCACATTGTCACTTGTCTGTGTACTGATCTTCTCAATGATTGGCTTACTTTTTTCTTATAGATCATGTTGCACAGAGATTCGGGCTATCTGATCTATGTCAAGGTCTATATAAAAGGAATTGCTCTTCTTTAAATAAGCCAGTAGAGCAAGCTTTTACCTTTTGCACCTTGACAACATCTTTGCTAGATGACCTGGCCTTTGTAGGCACACCATTTACAAGAATGACCAAGCTATTTTCTGTTGGATTGCTTGAACATTTTCCTGTAGAGAAGTGTTAGATACATCACAGAACCCTTTTAGAGATCTAACAAGCTCTTTCTGTGGAATCTTCCGTGTCTTTGTGTTCAGACATAGAATCATTTGGAATTGGTTTCATTGTCTGAATTAGAATACGCTCAAACATATTCAATGTTGAAATCTCAGTTGGTGGTAACATCTGTTTCCATGTTGTTTAGCACTGACCTTGCTGGCAAAGTGTTGTACTTCAGTTTTGAAAACAGTGTTTGCATAGCACAATGGTGTCTTGTGATGAAAGTCAGATTTCAGCAGCAAGAATGCTGCGAGGCGGAACCACATGTCATTGTATGGTGACCAGGTTTCTAGGTTGACTGTGACAGTTTATTTTCGGTGGTAGCACAAATGGTTGCATGACACACGTACAGAATCAAACTTCTGAGAATTTGCAACCTCAAACTTAGCAATTTCCTTCCCGTACTGTTTCAGAATGTCATTTTCTAACACTGAAACAGATTTTTCTGTTGAAGTGTAACACTGGAAATTAGTTGTTTCTGGTCCAGAAGGAATGTGTTGCAGTTTTTTTAGGAAAGTGATGGCACCCTGCATGTCACCTGACTGCAATAAGTCATTTAAACAAGTGTACTGATGTACAGCTCGCTGTACTTCATATACTCTGTAGACAAAGTTTGCATGTCTGTTTGATGCACTGCAAGCATCCGCATGTTGTGAAAAAAACTATCACAAACACCAGTATCGAGACATGCAAGTGAGTGACCCATGAGTCCAGTATGTGGCCGGATTTCACAATGGTCAATTTCTGTAAATAGTTTATGTCTCTCTTTGCGATCTGTTATTATGAACAGGTAAACAAAGTGTTCTACTTTTTGAAATGATGATTGCCTACGGTTGCAGGTAGCATCACATGACCATGTAAGGCAGTGCCGTTTATTGAAGAGTGTGGTTGGACCACAGTCATCATCATTATCCAATTGATTGTCATCAGAGATACTGAGGACATTTTTAGTTTGCCGGACTCATCAATACTGAACGTCTGTTCTTCGTAAAGTCATGATAAGACTCTTCCAGAAATATGCTTCTGAGTGTTGTGTGTGCAGCCACTGTCCTGTGAAGACATGGCAGAAGTTGTCAACAGTCAAAACAAGGATACTGTTGAAGCCTTTTTAATGGCATATACAAGTTTCCTGAATTGTTCAAGCACATGACACATCTACGCCACAATCGTTGTAGTACAAACAGTGCTCTGTTGACAAAAGTCCATACTCAGACGAATTCATCAGAGAAAGGTGACTCTTGCTCTTTTTGCGGGTGTGCCGTAGCACAGCAGCGATAAATCTTTCGATCTTAGCTTTACTTGCTAGTGATCGGAAATACTTTCTCTTTCTGAGTTGTAAGTCACAATTTTTTATTTTACGGTGTTGTTTTGAATGTCTGTTGATGGTTACACTCAAAATAGTTGTGTTTCATCTCAGAGATCGACACAAGAATTGTGATGCTATACATTTTTGCTTTTTTCTTATGGATTTTGTTTCTTTGTGCAGTGACTGTTACGTAGGGGGTCACTGTTGCAGTAAAGGTCTGTCGATGTTCATTTTTTTGGTGCCTTTACTGTTTTGTTTGTTGCCCTTATACAACAGTGTAGTACTATCATACCACTCTCTTTGAGACACATCTACGCCTGTATTTAGTTGGCATTTTTAGTATTATGGTTGACAGTGACAGTAGGCAATCTTACAGAAGTATCAGGCACCTGTATGAGAGAGAAAAAAAGTTTTAGAATAGGCTTCAGTAAATTTCTTCTAACATTGTGTATTAATAGAATAGCACGCTATGAATGTTAACAATTTGGTAAAAACAATCAAATGATAGTTATTATGAATGTGCATTAGCAGCTGCTACGTGAATATCAGAAATTTGTTCATTCTCAATATTTTAGTGCACGTTTAAGATTTTCTTCACATGTTCTATGATTACTATAGCTGTGGGATTTTTACCTGTAATGAACATGTCTTTTCTACCATGTAGCATGTCATGGGATAGTCAGTATGATTTACTATATGGTAGAGCAAAACTAGAGAGTGATAGTGTGCATTACCAAATCTGTAACAATTAGTATGTTTACAATTAGGGGGAGGACATGCCACTATTACTGTTGTGTGAGTGTGTGTACCACAGTTGGTAGGTATGCTTGCATGTTAGCGAAATTTCAATATCGTTGCTGCATTTTACCAACATTGTGTTTTTTGTACTCCTGTGTATCGCCATTGGAGCTGTAATTTTTCACAACATGGGAAAAATGTTTTCTGTACATGTACTGTGCAATGATGCAGTTCTATTGACGAAATAACTGTGTAAGCAGTCACAAATTACCGTGGCTGTGTTTGTGAACAGATAACTCTAAACTGAATATGTTGGAAAATTCAGTGAGAATTTGAAATATTTCGATTTACAAGTTATGCGCAGTTCACATGTACACTAGTAAGTTTGTGTTTTGTCATACTTTTCAGTTGAGAATTTACTATTTTGCTTTCAACCCACAATGTTGTGAATAGTGCAGATTTCATTAGTCACATCTTAACAATATGTGCTTTTTGCTTAAAGGCGCTTTGGATGAGTTGATGTGAAATGACTATATGGTAGAAATGTTTAAACATAAGAGTGCAACTGTTATGAGCAGAGGTCTTAAAATGGATATATGAGGACATTTGAGTGAAAATTACAACAAATTAGTGTTTTGCAAGTTCATGCTGCACAGTTGTTATGCACGCTGGAACATTGTAAATCTAAAAATATCTGCACTGCACTGAGTTTGAAGCAGCTATGCAGCAGATTATGTGTTTAAAATTGAAAATTTAGCTATTTTCCATAGAATCTGAAATTGTGTCAATATATGGAGCAGTCTTGGGAAAATTGCTTTCGTGAGCACGTAAAGTTTCGAAAAATGCTTTGCAATCGAAAGTGTCGTAATTTTACTGCATTTGATGTATTATGAGTCAAAAGTACCGTCGAACTTCAACACTTTCACAAATTTTACTTTCGTATATCGAAAGTGTTTGCAAATGTACTTTCGCATTCGACAGTAAAGTTAACTTAACACTTGGAAAGGCTGAAACATTCATTATCGTAATCATTAAACAATCTGTTTGAGTGACAGCTAGCTCTACCAATGAAATTTAAGATTTGTCAGGCCACTTCTGAGAGAACGAATCAGAGACAGACAACACTGAAGAAGAAGTAAACAGGATCCATTTTGAATATTGCTGAGAAAAAGCAGTTTGAAACTGTAGGGTACAGTCTATCTTCACATGATATTTTCTAGTATTTAAAAACTTATTAGAACATGTACATACTATTAATCAAAACGTTTTTTCTGTTTAATCACTAATGTTAATTGTTATTGTGTAGCATGTATATTCTTAAGAGAAAATAGTTTAAAGTGAGAAAGCATTTAGTACTAACTTGTACAGATAACAGCTGCAAATGGAGGAGATAGGAAGGTGCATGGAGTTGTATGACAAAGTGGAACCAATCAGACTTATTTCTGATGTTGTAATTGTTTAAAACTGCCTATGAAAAGGATGCATTTTTCAGTTCTCAGTGGTTTCAGATTTTGCAGGAACATAGTCTAGTAATACTGAATGCATGAGTTACATTGGTTGATGAAGCCACAGCAGGAGGAATGTTTTTTTATTTGTGTGTTTTGTCTGAATGCACTGAAGCTAGCTTGAAATAAGGAGGAAAATATCAGTTTGATTTTCAATGCTGTCTGGTCACTGCAGGGTGAACAGTCCTTTCTTAGTAGCTTTCTGTACAGTTCTGAGTTTAAAACTTAGAATGGCAGAAAATAGCAAAAGGATTTTGTGGATAGTTGAAGCAGTTACATAGATGAGCAGCTGAGTTTGCAGTTCATAGTGATTTTGGGAGGGACCTGCAGCTCCGCATTGCTATGTAAGATGGTTTGGTCATGGTGGCATGAGATGGGAACATCTTGATGCCAACCATGCACAGACTTTGAGAACTCCTCCTCCTGACATACTGCTAATACATCGTGGAGGCAATGATTTGGGCTCAAAACGCTAAGTAGATTTAGTTATAGCAAAATTGGACCTTGCTTCTATTATGTCTATGTTGCCTGCCTGTATTATCATATTTTCAGATATTACAGAGAGTAGAGTCTGGCAAGCAGAGCATCATATGTATCTGATTGACAGAGCTCGCAGAAAAGTAAATGTACAGATTACTGCTTTTCTACGCATGCATGGAATGCATACTATACGTCACCACGAAATAAAATACTGTAATGATTGGCTATTCCTACCAGATGGTGTACATTTCTCGCATGCTGGCAATTGTCATTTTCTGGGAGACCTTCAAGATGGAATCCTGAAAGTCCTTTAAGATCATGAGACTGTTTGAGGAAATATTACAGTATACACAAAGGTTCTTTTCAGAACCATATTAATGTGGTCAAAAAATAGATCAACTGCATGCATCACTCACATATATGATACATATATGGGTTTGCTATATTACAATAGTGGGGGCGCAGCAATAGTAATTTTTCCTGCTTCTGTCTGTTCACAATTGTATGATATTGTTATGTCTCAACATTGGTAAATAGTTTGAGTATGTTAAATGAGTGTACCATTTACTGTGGCCTTACAGTATTGTAGCTGTACCAACAGGGCTAGAAATAATTTTTTTGAGTTGCCTGTCTGAGGGACAGGTGTGACATAAATTTTGCCTGTCCCACAAAACTTTGCCTGTCCAACTATTTTACATAATTTTTTTCACTCTCTGTTCCCCTTCTGCACAACTGCTTTGTTTCAGATTTTTACCTTGTTTTTATAATCCACTGCAGGGGTGGTTATGGTGGGATTTACCAACTTCACTGTGAAGTCAAGTCACTGGGCCTTCGTCTTTCATGACTAAACTATACCAGTCGAGGTAAATCCCACTACAACCCTACACACTACTGTGGATTATTGCTTCAATGAATAAGCAAGCACCCAGTGCCCCAGTCCTCCAAGCTGTAGGTAAGAAGCAGGACCCCACAAGAAACAAGATGTTGCATCTCAGCTGGGCTATCCTGGATAAACTAAAATAAAAAATAAAGAACATTTTGAGCTCTCCAACAGAGTACTGTACTTTTTATCAAGATTTTATTCTCCACAGTAACCTGGCTGCCATGGCAAAGGGAGTGTCTGCCAACTTCTCTGCATCTTCTGCTGTACTAATGCTTCAGTGCTTTTTGGAGTTGGGCAGGTTGTAGGAGAATATATCCTTCCATGGTTTAGTGTTGAAGGATGTTTGGCAGTGGTAACTCTTACACAATACCTGTAACCTGTCACACTATGATTTCTTTCTCAGAATGTAAAAGTGCATATGTGAATAAATGTACTTTTATATTCTGAGAAAACAATCATGATGTGGCAGGCTACAGGTAAGGTATTGTACAAGTGAACACTGCCAAACATCCTTGAACACTAGAGCAGGAAGGATATATTAAACTCCTCCCTTCCATTTTGCGCCATAACTCGCCCTCATGAAGTTTCGCTGTAGGAGTTTCTTTCCAGCAGGAACGCTTACATATTTCATGCCCTTTCCCTTTCTGCTCACGAATTGACTCGCTTACATCCCATTTCGCACCGCAGCGTGATTTACTTACCGTGGAGTCGCAGACACAAGGAGCTACTAGCGCCTTTAACTTGCTTGCCTCTTAAAGCGGCAGGCGCCAATTAGCAAAACAGAAGGGCAGATTAGTGCTCAGCGCCCTTATTTCGAGCCCTGTGGTGCATCTTTCAGATCATGAGGTCCTGACATCCCTTTTCCCAAACAGAGTGCCGTGTTTGGGTCCTAGCACCCTAATAGGTGTAGCAAAGTTATAAAGCAGAACTCGTTTGTCCAAGAGACAGGCAAACAAAATAAAATGCCTGTCCCATGAAAAACGGTCCGAGACGGTGGACAGCCGTTATTTTGAGCTTCTGTGTACCAACATGGTATGTGTGCAACTTCAATAAAACACAGTGGTACTGTAAAATGTATCCATTCTTTACTGGTATGTCAGGATATAGATTTATTTTTAATGTTACAGAAATGGGTAGTTATTAGTATATGGGCACAATGAATGCACAACTGCATTATCATGCACTTTACTTTCAATCACTTTGTTAGCTGTCTTCACATTTATTAAGTGCATTCATAGGTCTGTGTACAGTTCTGTGATGTGTGGTTCATCTCTGTTTAACATCACATTACAATGTTGTGTGAATACTTCAGTGTAGTACAGATGGATATGTCATGGTGTGCCCAATGTGATGTTCGATGCAGTACCCCCCACCCACGAGACTAGAGTATAGCATGGTAGTGAGACACTATAGTGTAGTAGCAGTTGTTTTTACTGTCGAGGTGGCTGAATCCTTTTTTAGCCCTATATAATGCTACTGATCTGTGTTTCTGCTATACTGAAGGACATGTGCTCTTTAATTTAATTAGTATTATATGGAATTCATTTAAGAAATGATTTATATTGTTACATGATACTAATGTAGATATTTGTTTTTGTTTGTATTTGAACTACTAAGAGCTATAGTGAGAAGATGAGACAGTGGACCTTTGTGAGAGTGTGAACACTGCTTGAGGCAGTCCAGGCTAGAGGGAATGCAAGAGTGTTGATGAGGAGTACCAATCGAAAACTGGATTCATGTGGAGGCGCATTAACAGCTATTTGTACATCTGTCTGAAAGTCAAAAACAAGACAGTTGTACAGCTGAAGAAGAAGTGGAAGCTGTTGCGCCAACGTTTCTATTTCTTGAAACAACGGGAGGGGATACCGGAGAATGATACGTGCTGGTACTACCTCGCTTATGAGCTTTGGGAAGCTGCTGGGAAGCCAGCTGTGGGGAGCGCCTTACTCACCGTATGTAAATCAGCACAACTTTTCATAATAGTTGTCCATGTTTTCAGAATTAGTAAAAATAATTGTATACTGCATAAATAAGCAATAAGACATCAGGAGCGATTATTCAATGTTGTGTAAATCTGTGCTTAGCTGCTGTCGTGCATGAGGCACAGCCGAGTACTGCATGCCCTCACACAGTGATTAAGTGACTATTGATATAAACAGTCAGAGTGCCTTATTAGTATTATCATAGCAATATTTTGAAAATAGTGTTGAACATTGTTTTGTATGTGCTTAGTCTCTACATATATGTCAATCAAAGATTGACATACAGCTAATAATGTGTTTGATACTAATCAGAAACTTGTATTTCTCACAACATTTTTGTAATGGTTTATACTATATGTAAGGATGTACTATCAGAACATGTTACCTAATTCTTCCATTTCTTTACTGTTCTGTTCTTCACTTACAAACCAGAGCTTGCTAAGATAGCTATGCCAGAAAATAGAGCATTTATACACATACGCACTTACTACTATGGTATGTTGAAAGAGAACAAAAATTACTGTTTAGTTATTGTGATGTAGTGGTTTGAAAATTGTACAAGTCTGTAATATTGTGCAATAAACAATCCTCTCATCATGAACGTGTTAAGTGATGGTCCAGTGGAAGGAAATGGCTGATCACGTGTAGTAAGTAATAGACCCAGCACTCCTCTTCAACGTATACTTGGTGGCTCAGTGGACGAAATGTTTAATACACAGACAGAGATGTACAAATGTACATCAATAGTGTTTGATGCCCACAAGTTACAGACTATGTAGATAATGGTGTGCTGGGCCTCTGCACAGAAATATAGAATGTTATAATACTATTGCCCATAATGTTTGTGGTCTGTATAATTAGAAGCAATGTTGTATGTTCTGGCTGATTTACTGTTGTTGTAGTCTTAAAAAATGTACTGTGATTTACATCTAACATTTAAATTTTTTTTTTGGGGTTCATGGTAGAACATCGGAGCGTCTCAGCTGCAAGCGAGGTAGTGCCAGCACAGAGTCAAGCTGTGGAGGGTGGTCATCGGACAGTCTTAGTGTCATTTTGATTGAGTCCAACGTAAGACTTTATTATCACAAATTTGTTAGGTTGCTTACAAATAAGAAACTAGGGTTTTCATGACACAAAAGCTATGTGGATATTCAAATTGTTATCCATACAGCAAGCCATTGTGTTGTGCAAATTAGCTGTACAGCTGTGTGTCTGGGCGATATTCAAATGTGACATGCAAACGGGGTATATAATCATTGCAAGACACAGTCTGGGGGCATTTGCATGTCATTATGGCGTGATTTGCATGCCATTACCATGCAGGTCTGCCTATCCCTGAGGAACTGTGCGTGGTGCCCTAACAGGCTGCAGCCATCGGGGAACAATACCCCGGTGCAGCCCGATCATAGAGAAAACAGTGTAGAATACCCTGCAGCACCCCTCTCTGGGCTACCCAGATATATGGTTCAATTCCCCCCCCAACAGCTTGATCATGAGCAGCAATGTGGCCCCCTCCTGAACGTATCCCTGCTGATCCAGTGGACCGAAAAGGTTGATTGCAGGTAGTAAGTTTAATAACCCCTTCCTGAACATAGCCCTGGTGGGCACTGTATGACCCACACCACGCACTCGCTAAGCTCCACCACCCCGCCCCCCCGGCAGCTGGTGGGCACCAGCATCCCACATGTCTGCCACCCCGCCACCCGCGACTGACTGCCTGGTAGGGCTGCACGCCATTGTGTACAGTACAGCCAATGTGTTTGCAGCCCATGCCCGACATGACAGTTCAGATTTTGAATGGATTGAATTGATTCACAAATCTGGAAATGTGATGCACAGTATGGGTGCACGCCCATTGGCTCTTGGTCTGCACCACTGGGTGTGCAGCCCTAATGGGCAGTCAGTTGATGGGCGTGCAGGTGTATGGATGATGCTACCCGCCTCCTCTGTGAGGCGGTGAGTGGGGTAGTGGTGCTTCATGGGTGGGTGGGTGGGTGGGGAGACACTAGCCACCAGGGCTATCTTTAGAGGGGGTTATTAAACTAACTGCCCACAATTAGGCATTTCGGTCCACTGGACCACCACAGATATGTTCAGGAGGATGGGTGGGTTGTTTTACTTACTGGCTGCAATTGGGCATTTTGGTCCACTTGACCACAAGGGATACATTTGGTGGGTTACTTAACTTACTGGCTGTGATCGGGCATTTTGGTCCACTGGAGCATCAGGGATACATTTGGGGGGATCCACAGTGCTGCCCGTGATTCACCTGGTGTTGGGGGGAAGTACACAATGGCCATGGTCGGGCCACTGGGAGGTGGTGTGAGGATTTACAGTCGGGTGGCTGCAATCGTGCTCCGGGGGGGCACAGGGACTGGGTTGGGGACAACAGGTGGCAGCAGTTGTGTTTCACACTGAAATCAAGCAGCTCAGCTGTGGGTGACCAGCGAGTTAGTTTTTTTTTGCCTCCAAGTCGGTACAGGCTTGGTTGGGGTTAATAGCTGCACAGCTCTGCACAGCCCGGGTGAATATTGGTCTCTGGAGTTCATGCATGGTTCCTCCCGCCCACTTGACCATGCATTCATTTGCATTGTGCTGTTGTTCAGCCTGTTTTCAGTGGTGCAAGTGTGCTTTACTGAATATTGCAGAATGGCGGAATTTTGTACTTGCAGATGTGCAACCCTATTGCGTATGGGTCAACCATCTTGAATATGCCACCCAAAATAGTTCAAAAAGGTGTTAACCAAGTCTACTGAATGTGCAGTGCCACCATGGCAGAAGATCCTGTACTACCATAACAAACTGGTATTACTACAGATGTGAGTGGAATTTTATTCTTCATGAATCTGAAAATGGATGGATGTGCATAGCGGTAGATGTGGTGTTGTGGGGGAGCAGGTCTCTCCTCTCAAATTTTGGTGGTGGAGTTTAATGTACAATGAGTAATAGATAACCAATTCTAATGTTGTAGGTGTCTCAGTGGAATTCAATGGTGTGCTGCTTAATTATCTGTTGGTAATTATGACATGTCCCTAGATTGTATTTACTTAATATTTCTATATGTTATGCCAATGTTTCATTTTTATTATTGCAATAGTTATTAATGGACATCATAGAATATCTACATGTTTGTTAATGTGTTTTAATAGCCCCTGTAGGGGTAATATGGTTAATAACACTTAAATGGCTGCTACATTCGGCTAGAGGGTCATTGAGTGAACAGTGACATTATCGCTGTGTTTGTGTTATTCTTATTATAATAACTCACATTTTAAACTATTAAGGAACAGAGCGTCATATAATTAGGTATGCATGTATGTAAATTGAACATACATGTAATGTTTTTTAGGATGTTTCTTTGTCACAAATATGCATTATGACAATGTTATAAGTATTGTGATTGATGGGCAGGCACTGCTTGTTCTGCACTGCATACTACCAATTATATATTTGTGAGTTATCTTTTGTAAACGTTATTGAAGAAACAGTGTTGGGGATCCTAGAGAAAACAATGAATTTCTTATATTAACTGTTCTGGATTGGATGGAGATTTGTCTTGGAAAAAGATATATACATGGTGTCATAATTTCAACTTTGTGTGGCTTTTTGCTGATGAGAAGACTTGTTATATCATGTAATACTGAGTTAACAACATACAACTAGTTGGAGACAGCTTTTTTTGTAAAGAGATATGTGTTCAAATGATAGTTGTATGAATGATGTAGTATTAGAAATTTATGTTTTAAAGAAAAACAATTTTACCTTGATATTTCATCTATTAATGTGATCATTTTTTTACTTGTTTGCTTTAATAGAGCCTGGGGAAGCTGCTGCTGCTGAACATGTGGAGGTGAAGCAGGAAGCCGGAGCCAGCCCACCACGTAAGTGAAATCTGTTGTTGCTATTATCTGCATGCTTGAGAAGTACCATAGGGTTGTCAACATTCTGTGGTGATCAATGCTCCTGTTGATAATTACACCTTGCTGTCCTACTGCATGATAGGGGGAGTGCACTGTCTATTGGCATACTCACTGCAAATGTTCAATTGTTTGGGGTGTGTGCAACAGACCTTCATTGCTGAGGCAGTACCACTTTCTTTTGTTTGTTGTGGGGGGGCGAATCACTGTTGACATTACTTACTTTATATGTGCTGTGACCTTATAAGGGTGGCAATGCATTGATCACTGCAGATACCCAACCACCAAAAAAACACAAACATGGTGGGAGGATATTGTAGTGACCTGCATGGTGTGCAATGCATAAAGTGTCCAATTATGATTTTTTAGTTTTTTTCTCAATCTACAAGTTTAAAAGTGTGCCTTATAGTGTTCATGATCCCTTTTTCCCAGTTAAAGTGAATAGCTGTGCAGTGTGTCTGTCTTCAGCCTTGCCAGCCTCATACTTACCTCTACAATGCAGTGCGATGCTGTTCAGTGCACTGTCAGATATGTGTATTTTTTAAAGGTGATCATGAACTGAGGGAATGTCAATAAAAGTAATAATGCAGGTAATAATGGACTGTTTGCATTCACCCTATGAATATCGTGACGTTTTATATAGCACTATGGAAGTTGTCTCACCACACTTAAAATGCAGTACTATGACAGCTTGCAGTGGTGCAAATTCCATTACATCATACTGTGCGTATTGCTGGGTTGGGTGTTATGAAAAGAAGTTGTTGAGTAGTGAAACTGTGCTAAATATTGGGCCACATAGATCACATTGCTGCATAATTCAATGATGCATGGCTTAGCGACACACAGTGTCATACTTTGAATGAGCACCTATACTTTAAAACAGTGTTTTTTATACTTCACTATATGATGCTGTGGCTGTTATGCGAAATAACTTTTTGGGATAGTGTAAGGACATGACTGTGAGACTGTATGTGAGTAAAGGTGGTAATATGTCTATTTAAAACATTTGTTTCGAGATGAGCATTATATGCTATCATAGGAGCAAGCCCTTGTGGTGTGCAAAATAGTTGCGCAGGGGTGTGTCCAGGGCGATATTCAAAGGAGTTGTGCTATTGAGGAACTGCTTTGAATATCACCCCCAAGCACAGCCACTGTGCATGGCGCAGTGGAACTTGCAGCACCGCAAGTTGACAAAGTGCAGCATTCAACTTGCGGTCTCAAAATCCTGATATTCAAAAGGTGATATGCAAATGTGGCTGTAATTCATGCAAGGCGCGAGGGGGGGCCATTCGCATCTGATTATGGTCCCATTTGCATGCCATTAGCATGCAGGTGTGCGATCCCAGAGGACTTGCGCGCTGCGTTCTCAACAGGCAGCAGCCATCGGGGAAGGGCGCCCGTGCAGGCCAATTGCAGGCAAAGAGCGTAACCCCCACCCCCCAGTGGCCCGATTGCAGGCATACTGTTAATATCCCCCTCTCCAGCCCAATTGGGGCAGCAATGTGTCTCCCCCTTCAACACAGACGTGGAGGTCCAGTGGACTAATAAGCATGATCATGGGATGAAGTAATTAAACACCTCCCCACCTCCTGAATATATCCCTGGTGGTCCAGTGGACCGATAAGCCCAATTGCAGGCTGGAGTATTGAACCCCCCCCACCTCCCGATCATATCCTGAAAATCCCGATTGTGGGATGTAGTTGGTAACCCCCCCAACAAAACACATGAGTGTTGGGGTGGGCACACATTGCTGCCCGCGATTGGCCTGGTGAGGAGGCACAGAGTGCGTATCTCTCAACCATTCCACATTGCGAGGAATGTTACTCATTTTACTTCACAAAAGCTCCGTTTCACATTGTGAGGACTTGTAACACATTCAGTGTTAAATTTTTTTAGCAAAACTCTATAGTAAATGATGCTAAATATATCAATTTGATTAATTGCAGAATTTCTGAACATAAATGCAAACATTTTAACAGTGTTGTGGGCTTCTAATTTAAAAATTAGATAAAGTGTTCCACGTTTTGCCCATTCTTTCCACATTTTGAGAGGCAATGTAACACATTTGGGGAACAAATGGTTGAGAGGTATGAGACAGAGTGTTGAGGGCCAGCCACAGGTGGCAGCTGCTGTGTTGCATCTTGCAATGCAGCAGCTCACCAGTGGGTGGCCCTCAACTTGATCCTTTTTTTTTCTCAAAGTTGTGCAGGCGCAGCTTTGGGGTTGCGCCTGCACAACTCTGCACAGCCCGGCTGAATATCTGGCATGCTTTTGCAGCGCATCTCATATTAGTGACTTAATTATTTAAAGTAGTGATGTGTGTTGAGGGCTTGAAACACGGGTAAAAAGCTGTTTGGTTTCAAAGTATCATTAAACTTATCATGATAGTGTACGCATGAAAAGTATTTTATTATACTGTTACTGTCAAGGTACTTTGTTTTTCACTGCATACATGACTGCACATTATAGGCAGACATGGTGAAGTAAAAATTCTCACACTCAATGAGGATGTATTTCAATTCTATGGTATAATAGTGTCAATAATGCAAAAGTATGTACATACTGAATATTTATGAGTAGTGAAAGAAAATCTAAGAGTAGCATTCTAAGCCACAGCTAACTATACATTTTTTTATGTTGTCAGCTTATTAGATAATATAGATAGTCAAGTATGACGGAGACAGAAATAAGATACTAAATAGTTTAGCGTCATACTTAAAACTATTATCATAACTTTGAAATGAATGCATTTCTGATATTGCATTAGATAAGAAATATTTGAAGTGAAATATTTTAAAGTGGTAATTGTTGAATTTGTGTTGTATATTCATCATAACTTTTTTTTTAAATCTTTGTAGGGCGCCGGCGACTGCGAAAATGCACGGCCCACTGCCGCTGCTACAGACGGCTCACGAGCGAGGTTGTCAGTCTGCGGAAAGAAAATGCTGTGATCCTTGAGAGGCTGGACAAAATCCAGTCTCTCTTGGATGCACAGCAACAGACTGTCAACCTTGTGCTAGAGCTGTCGTAAGTGATGGGTGATGGTGCTGTGCCAAGTAGCAGTGCTTCACCTCCACGGCCACCATCTGTTCCTACAGCTTCCCTGGGTGAAACTGGCCACCCTTCATAGCGGTCCAGTATCTCCTCCAGAGGGCGCAACAGCTTCCACTTCGGTTGCACTCGACATCGAATCCAGTTTCTAGCCTGGATTGCCTCAAGCAGTGCATACACCTCTCGCAAGTGTTGCACAAAATTTAAAAAAAAAAAAAAAGACTTTTAAAATATATTTATATTTATGTTACAAAAATGTTTTTTTCATAATTTATGTTTGTGTATGATGTAATACACATTTCGATTATTTATTTTCCCTGTTCTAATATTATTTGTTAATCTATATTTTTTTATTTTTATATGAAGAAAAATATTTTTGTTTGTGATTTTTTATATATAATATATTTTTATAGTAAAAAAAAATTATTTATACTCTCTTGTGTTTGGTGTGTTATTGTGTAGTCGAGATGTTTCTTGAAAATAGTTTTAAGAAGATTAATGCAACTGTGATTTTCTCATTTGGTGAAACCTCATAGCACACTATTGTGGCATTAGAGTTGGGAATCTCCATAGAAGTAAGTTAGATGTGTGACAATGCTACATTATACTATTTGTGGCACGCTGTTGTTGTTTCATACAACTAGTGCTACGGAATGTGTGTATGTGTATGATGATGAAGATAAGTATGTACGTGCTAGTGCAACAGTGAAATCTCTGTGTTGCCATACTTACAACAAATTTATGTATTCAGTACGAGAAACCTCTTCCACCGCTGTTCACATGATTGATGGTCCCACCTCAGTTGGTAGTGCAAGCACTCTATGAAATCTCAAGTTGCTATAGTAACATATCCATTTGCTCAGTAGATGAACTATTGGTGCCCATGTCATGTCATATTGTCTTTTAGTTATGTACATCTTTTTATTAACATATGTGCTCACAAACAAAATGAGTAAGACACTTTTACATAAAAACTACTACATGGAATAAGAATGACAAATTACAATTAATAAAGTAATTAAGACAATATGATTAACAGTTGACTACTGTTACTGTTAATAACAGTAAATGCAACCACAAGAGTTGAAATATTTCTGATATTGGAACATTTTTTTATATGTATGTGCACTATTCTTACAACTATTAATCATGTAGTATGCTGAGTGATAGTTCTGAAAAAGACAGGATATTCATGGAAAAAAACTCCATTTAATGCATCAGTTAGGGTTGTTCCACAGTGACAAAAGTGAGGAATTCGCTGTTAGGGTTGAAACCCTAACCTCAATTCACCCCCCTACACCACACACACACACAGACAGACACACACATTCAAGTATGGGAGGACCAAGTCAACACAACCAATGACAGACATCCAGCAGCAGGTGACAGAAATAACAAACAATTGTCTAAATGTACTACGAGACATCCCCACCCACCTGACCAGGTACTGCATGCTCAGTGGAGATCAACAGCAAAACTGAGGCCATGTACACCAAACGTACACATCCCTGATTGCAGCTGCACACAACGTACCACACTTAGTAGTTGCATGGCCTTACCTACCGATACCCCACACCATGCCACTTGTGGTTTGCCACCTGAGCAACAGAGTTCAGCAAAATGAAGGAGTTGTACAGGTATAATATCTCTGATAATAACAAGGGTTTGAGAAATGCAGGTTTCTAATTGAATGTAAACATTGTGACAGCCTTATGTTTAGTTTTTATTAACATACATGTAGAGCCTAACCATATGATGAACATGATTTAATGTTGTTTAAAAAAACAGTTTTATTATGATAGCAATAAGCCACTCTCAGCTATTATATTAATGGTCAGTTTATCACTGTCTAGTGACATGTGGCACTCGGTATGCCTCATTCAACATTAAACCCCTACAGGGTGATTGACAGACCATTTAACATAACTGTTGGTCATGCCTTATTGCTTAATTGCCTTTATGAGTAGATACTTTCCCCTCTGGTAGGCACTGCAGCAGCTTTGCAATACAGTGTCCCACCCAGTTACACCATACACTGTCTAGTTAGTGGAGAATGGCTGTGAATATGATCGCATGAAGATGAACAGTTTGACTTGATCATTACAGTCATCAAAACCCTAGTGTGATTATAACTGACAGAGTCAGTGATAGAGGATAACCCCTGCTGTCCTAGTACACTTACGCCATTGTGAGTTAAATCAATACTAAAAGACATTCTGTTTATCTACACCATACCTACTTGATTCCTGTTGTGCCACAACTAACATAGTTGTCACTTTGATAGCATCAGTGACAGAAGTGTGGCAAACTCAAACAGTAGGCATACAGCCTGAGCATGAAACAACTGTAAAAAAAATCACACTGTGTCCATAAGTGTCATAGATCACTCATTGCACAATAGTAAATGTATTACTATTTGAATAAGTTAGTCATCACAGATGCAATGAGATTTTCTTTATCATGTACAACATACTCAGTAAGTGCCTACAGGAAAATCTATCCTATATATATCTCCCGATACACGCATCATTGTTGGCTCAGTAGTGCTATGATATTTAGAAGTTGCTTAGCCTGATCCATGCAATTACAATGTTTCTTACAAAGAATACTTACTGCATCTTTAGTATTGAAACACAGTGAAGGTCTATGTATGTACATCAGCAGTACACCTTCATCAGTAAGAATGCATGTGATACTGGCAGTACGAATTTCACAGCTTTGAACAGGCAATGCTTTTCCATACATTTACATCAGCCTCTCTATATTGAGTAAACCATTGCAGTAAATGTATTACTATGTAAATCACCTACTAAATGTATTACTACTTTTATCTTTAGCAAGCTAGTGTCTTGTAGTTAATTTATGTGCTTATCTTAATTAATGTATACTCACTAGTGTTTAAACCTTTCTACAACTGTCATCATGCAGCTTCAGCATTTATATTGAATAACAACACAGTACCAGTTGTGGTGTGGTGTGGGGCATCAGTAGGTAAGGCCATGCAACTACTAAGTGTGGTACGCTGTGCAGCTGCAATCAGGATGTTATGCTTGGTGTACATGGCCTCAGTTTTGCTGTTGATCTCCACTGAGCATGCAGTACCTGGTCAGGTGGGTGGGGATGTCTGTAGTACATTTAGACAATTGTTTGTTATTTCTGTCACCTGCTGCTGGATGTCTGTCATTGGTTGTGTTGACTTGGTCCTCCCCCATACTTGAATGTGTGTGTCTGTCTGTGTGTGTGTGTGGTGCTGGGGGGGGGTGAATTCGGAGTTAGGGTTTTCAACCCTAACAGCGAATTTACTCACTTTTGTCGCTGTGGAACAACCCTAACTGATGCATTAAACTGAGTTTTTTGCCATGAATATATATATATATATATATATATATATATATATATGACTTGGTAGATGGTTTAGCTTGTGCACTTATTGATGGTGGTAATATGTTCCTGCTGCCCAGAAGCCACTGGTATTAAATATTAGAAAATAGGATTGAAAAATAGAGCATGCTGATTGGCAAAAAGCCATGGTTAGGCATGCATTTATTTTTCAGTACAGCCCAGTACATAACAAGGGTTCCATGTCATAATGGCTATTGCCAAACAGTGATTGCTATTGCAGCGACTGTACATCGCTGAAAAGCAAAATGGCTATGTACATTCCCAGCAATAAAAACAACAACATGGGTAAAAACCTTGCGCCCCCCGCACCCCCTTTCTTTAGATTGTCAACTCCAGGGGGGTGCATGTCGGGGAGGGAGAGACACTTGAAAAAAAAAAAACTCCTGCCTTGGAGTACAAAAAAAAGTACCCCTCCCCAGCCCCGAACCCTGCACCTACCGTATTGTAGCCAGCCACCCTCTATGTCTTTTTGGAATTGTTAGTTATTTGTATTACTTGCTGTCTTGTATTAATTGTTTGGTATTGTTTATTTATGTGGAATTTTCTTAACCAAATCTGGAACTTCCTTGAAAATGAGCTATGCTCAAGTGAATGTCTCCAATTATTCGTATTTGAATAAAAAATGATTTACTACTACTACTACTACTACCCTCAATACCACATGGCCAGTTCAGCAACACCACACTGCACTACCTCCCACATACTTTCTTCCTTATCCCTCCCCTTGCCGTTGATGTCCTATGTTGTAGCTCTTCATCCCTTGCTACCCAATTCCCTCACTCTTCTTCCCTCACTACCCTTTCAGGGAAGCTCACATAATGGGCACTGAAATTGAGTCGCTCATATCTGAGCGAATCAATTTGTTATCCATATAATGGTATACCAATAATAAGTGCCATCCCCTGAACACCGTCATGTATAATTATGCTCAGCCTGCTTTCCCATTGCCTGAAAGAACCCAATTGAATTGCAAATCTCTGCTATTTTATTTCTCTCACTTAGCGAGAGATATACCCCCAAAAAAGGCCACAACCTGTGCCAAATACTCATTTTTTTTACTACCAGCCAGAAGAAAACAGTTTACTTTTGTTTTAGTAATATTATGAAATTGGAAGTACAGAGTGTGCTTTCCTCTGACAGCAACACAGACAGCTGCCAGGTTAGTAACTGCACTACAACCATCACCTGATCTCGGGTTCCACTAGTTGTACATCTTGCACTGTATTATACCACTCATCTCTGAATCACACTGCTATGAAAATAAAATGACAAAAAAAAAAAACAGCAGTAGAATGCAAGTCTGAAGAGGGAGGGGGATTCAACAAACTGTTAAGAAGTATGCTGCTCTGGAACCCTCCCCTTACTTCAGGCTCATGCATTCAGCTGCTGGCAATGTTTCTGCTCTAGGTTTGAGCTTGTCTCGCTTATTTTTGCTATTCTCCCATTTGCCCAGTTCTTTTCTGTAAAGAAGATTCAGCATTTATTTTATTGTACTACCATTGTTTTTTTTAGTTGTTTTCTTTTGTTATTTATTTTTATAATAGCATGATTGGCACATGTTTACTATAATGTAGCTGGCAGATATACTGTGAGCAGGACCAGGGATCAGGTGACAGTTGTAGTGGAGTCACCAGCCCGGCAGTTGTGTGATTCTGAGGTCGGCAGTAAGCACATTCTGTGCTACTGATATTCATAATGATATTAAAAGAAAGAAAAAAAAAACTGTTTTCTTCTGGGAAATAGTAAACAAATGAATATGTGGCACAGGTTGTGAAGCAGCTGTCAAACACAGTAGTCAAATGCAGACGGAGGAACTATTTTATTATAGAAATTATTTAAAACTAATTTTTAATTAAACTTATTTTCTTTTACAGAGCCTGTTTTCTAAGCCCAATAATACCCTCAATGGTGGGTTGTATTGTGCTATATTGAACCTTCCAGTGGCTATAACGCCCTCTGCCTGTGGTGTCAGGCCTCATTATGCCCCTGGACAATCTGATATAGCACAATTACTTGATTGATAGAATTATTTTGGAGGAGGGGTATATATTTTTGTCATTTATTATGCAACTGGGCAGTGTCTGTTTAACACCCATATATGCAGGTATGTGGGACCCTGTGCTCTCAAAGTCTGCTCTCAGCAAAGAGGCAGTGTATCCTTGCAGCACTGGGGTGTTTAAGCAACAGGTATTGTGGACAGAACTGATGTTTGCTAAAGTGTGATGTTTTTGCACTTTGTTAGACTATTGCACTTTCTTTAGTCATTTTAGCTGTACTTACTTGCTTTGCTAAATTATTAAAGAACTTGGAGTTGCATAATTTCAGTATCCCATGCACTTTATTTTCTCTCACCTTTCTGAGAGCATCTGCTTGCATTTGTTCAAAGAAGGCAGGTGAACCCTTGTTCATGCTGTTTCCTATATGGGACATGTAGAGGGGTTCTCTTTTAAAAAAAAACAAATGTGGCCTGCATCTGGCTTTACCGGTTCTGAGAGCACCCACATTGAAGACAGAACAGCCAGAGTATTAATGAAATGGGGTTACCATGGTTGGCGAGCTCAACTTAATTTAATAAGTGATGTTTAGCACACATTTTTTCTTCTGTCGGGAAGAAGTATGTGTAACAATACATATAGAAAAAGTAGGGAACTTAATGCATTTTATCTTATTTATATATTACTAACAAGTACAGTATGCTACAGTACATAAGCTTTCATGCCTAAATGGGACACTTGAGAAGTGCCTTATTTAGAACTGAAGACCTCTGTACTGTAACCTGCTTGGTGGTCTATAAAAGGTATCAAACCACTTAGAATCTTCATTAGATAGTAGTTCTACTATTCAGTACCATTGCTGACTGCAGTACATACTGTATATGCCTTCATTGAGTTCTACAAGCTATCTCACATATTTCCCACACACTGCCTTCATACTTCATTATTTAACTTGGATGACGTGCAGCTTTCATCTTCTTTATGTCTCTGCATAATTGTTCCAGGTTTACCACTACTTCTCTTACATACTAACATACTATTTGCCAGCAGATTAGGCCTTATGGTCTATCAAGTCTGCTCGAACCTAGATCCTTAGTTGGGTGCAGAGACCCTCCCATCCCTTGTGCTCCAGAAACCCCTATCATCCATCCCCGGGACAGGCCATCATCTGATACATCCACTTTCTGTGTCTGTCCCACCCTCTCTTAAAGCCCTCCACTGTGGATCTCTGAACCAGCTCACCAGGCAGAGCATTCCAAGGGTCCACCACCCTCTCAGTGAAAACCTCCTCCTCTTTTCCCCTCACCCTTCCACCTTCCAACTTCAAACCATGCCCTCTGGTGATGCCTCCCTGCTTTAGTCTAAAGATCCCTCCATGTTTCACTTATTTATTCCCTTGAGGTACTGAAGACCTCAATCATGTCCCCTGTCTCTCTCCTCTCCTCCAATGAAAACAGGCAGAGCTCCTCAAGTCTGTCCTCGTAAGTCAAATCCCTAGCCCTCGTATCATCTTTGTTGCCCTCCTCTGTACCCTCTCCAGGAGCTGTATGTCCCTCTTCAAGTGTGGTCTCCAGTACTGTACACAGTACTCAAGGTGTGGTCTAACCAGTCCATTGTACAGCGGCAGAATCACTTCCTTGCTCCTTGAGGTGATCCCCTTGGATGCATCCCAACATCCTGTTTGCCTTGCTAGCTGCTCTCCTGCACTGCTCAGAGTTATTCATACATGTATCCACCATGACCCTAGGTCTTTTTCCCTGTTGAGGCTTCCAGCACCTCCCTCCCAGGGTGTACCTGTGTTTAGAGTTTCCCGACCAAGATGCAACACCTTGCACTTGGTGATATTGAAATTTAATTTCCATGTGAGCCCAGCTTTCAGGGTGTCCAGGTCCTTGCAGGGCCAACCTCCCCTCTTCTCCCTCAACTACTGCTCCCATCTTGGAGTAATCCTGAGAGACTCATTTCACACCTATACCATCCCTGATGTCTGATATGTATGCATTAAACAGGATTGGACCCAGGACCGAGCCCTGTGGTACCCCACTACCAACCTCTGTAGGGTTCGAGAGCTCCCCACAGACCACTACTCTCTGAGTGCGTCCAGCTATCCAGTTTTCAATCCATCTGACCATCAAGGGGCCTACCTCTAACCCCATCAGTTTCTCCACCAGACCATTGTAGGGACAGAGTCAAACGCCTTGCTGAAGTCCAAGAATAATACATCCACAGGCTTACCCCTGTCCAGTTCTGATGTTACCCATTCATAGAACTCCACAAGGTTGGTTTGACATGATCTACCTGGCACAAACCCATGCTGCCACTATCCAGACTCCCACCTCCCCAAGTAAACCCCAATCGTTCCTTTAGTATACTTTCCATTAATTTTCCCACCACCGAGGTTAAACTGATGGGTCTATAGTTTCCTGGTACTTCCCTTCTACCCCGCTTTATGGATTGGTACCACATGTGCCTCTCGCCAATCCCTAGGTACCCTCCCTGTCTCAAGTGACCTGTTGAAAGCTCCGCCAGAGGTCAGCCAGTATGTCCGCCAATTCCCATAGTACTCTCGGATGAATGCCATCCGCCCAGAGAATTTGTCTTTCTTTAGGGCCTTGAGGGTAAACCACACCTTTTGGTGGGGATGGCATCATCTGTCCCTCCACCTTACTGGTCTTTTTATCCTTATCCAGATGTGACACCCTGGGGTACCTTTCCTCCCTTTTGCTCCATTTCTGTTGCTCCCTGATCCCACTCCCTGCCGCTTCTATCCCCTTTGTGCCTTGCTTTGTAGATATCCCATCCCCCTCCCTAGTGAACACAGAGGCAAAGTACTCGTTAAATACCTCTGCCTAGTCCCTCGCCTCTTCCACCCATCCTTCTTCTGATCTCAATCTGCTGAGATGGCCCTTAATTTTTCTCCACTCCCCAATGTACCGGAAGAACCCCTTTTCCCCTCCATGTATTCCCTGTGCCAGCCGTTGCTCTTTACTGGACTTTGCTCCCCTCACCATACGGGTGACTTTTCTAGATGCAAGCTGGTACATTTCCTTATCCCTATCCCCTCTTGTTGTTTTATATTTTTTGTAACGCCTTCTTTTCTCTGACTGCTACCTGGACCTCACTGGACCACCAGCATGGTTTATGTGACCTTGCTCCCTTACGTTTCAACTTAGCGCAGATCCTGACTGCCTCATGAAGTCCCGTTTATGACCTCCCATCTCCTTTCCACACTTGTAGTTGAGGTAATCCCTTCAAGTGATCCTTGAGAATATTTCCCATGCCCATAAAGTCTGCCCCCCTGAAGTCCACTGCCAGTGTCCTAGATCTCACCCCACTCCCTCAATGCTTATTTGAAACCAGACAGTATTGTGGTCACTCCCAGTCAGGGGGTCCTGTACAACCATGTCCCTTACCAGATCCCCTTCTGCCAGAACCACATCCAGGACATGCCCCTCCCTTGTGGGCTCCATCACATGCTGTGTTAAGAACACATCCTGGAAGCCATCCAGCAGCCTCTGCTCCTTGGCCACCTTAGAGGACATGGTTCCCAGTTTGTACCTGGCATATTAAGGTCCCCATCAACACCACTCCTTCCCTTTTGGACCACACTGGGCAATGATGTTGTCCAGCAAACCATCCTCTAGAACATCACTCATCCCGGGGGCCTATATGCTACTCCCAGCTTGACCTTATCTCCTGCTGGGGATCGTGAAGGTGACCCATAAGGCCTCACGTTCCCTCTGCCTCTTCTACCATAGCAATTTCTATGTCATCTCTAATGAACATAGCCACTCCACCCCTCTGCCCTCCTTTCTATCCTTCCTAAGCATAGTGTACCCCGCATTTAGGTCCCAGTCATGGTTTTGTTGGCCCACGCTTCCGTGACTGCCGCCACATCCACCCCTCGAACAGCATGGCCTGGAACTCTGGCAACTTGTTTCCCAAGCTCCTGGCATTTTAACACTAACCCCACCTTATCCTTGATCCTTTTGTCGAACCCCACCCAGATTCCTTATACTTCCATCCTCCCCTGCTCCTCCTGAAACCTCCACCTCCAGTCTGTTTCCCCCTCCCCCTTGGGCTTGAGGCTACTCCCCTCATCTGGAGGAGGGCTTCTGTCAGCCCCTCCTTCTCCTTCCCCCTTACAAGTTTAAACCCCACCTTTCTTGTATGTAGTCAGCCATCCCCTGTTTAAGGACTTCCATCCCTAATGGGGCAAGATGAAACCTGTCCTTGGCATATAGTCCCTTATCCTCCCAACCTCCATTCCAGTTCCCTAACATCCCCAACCCATTCTCTTCACCCCACTTCCTGAGCCATTTATTAACCTCTGTGAGTTTCATTTTTTTCTCCACTGAGGCCTTTGGTACTGGCAATATCTCCGAAAAGGAAATGTTGCATCCATTATCCCGACAGACTCTGGCAAGTTCTTGGAACCTTGCTTGGATTTCCATAATGCTATTTCCTCTAGATCATTAGTTCCCAAATGCCAAGAAATCCAGTTTCCTCCACAATCCCTAACCATTTCATACACCATGAACTTTGCTCTGTGCACTGTCAGCCCAGAGATACTCACTACCTTCACCTGGCTATGGCATCCATCCCCTGTCCTCCCAATGGATACCCTTAATCATCGAATCTCCCAGTAACAGAACCTTAACACCGCATCATCCTTATGGTTACCTCCACTATGCCCTCTCAGCCCCCCACTTTATTCATGATCACAATTTCATGGGAGTCTTCCTGCCTTATTAGAGACCCCTTGTCACCCTCCCTTTCTGCCTCCTTGCTATTTTGGCACTTAACTCAAACCTTCTGAATAGGTGTCCCTTTAACACTCTCTTATCTGAAACCATTTATCTGGCCCTGATGGTTTCCTTCCCCGCACCCCCCATCCCCCTTGTAATAGTACCCCTGTCTCCAGAGGCTCTCTGTGGGTCCCTTTAGCTAGGGCCCCATCCTTGGTACTGACCTTCCTGCTGAAGGGGGGCTCCTCTCCCACCTCCTTTGTCTCCCAGTTTCTCTCCAATCATGCTCTCCTCCCTCATGTCTGGAATATGTTACATCTCCCCCATTTGCTTAACATATATGTTTCCCCTTCTCCATCTGGGACTATGTCTATCCTTTCCATAGCTGTTCTGTGATGCCCTATGGGATTCTGACTCCCTCCCCCCGGCCTCTGTATAAGTTTCCTCATTTCCACCAACCCCTTCCTCCCCCTCTAGGATGCTTAGTATCTCAAATTTATTGTGACACTCTATGTCAGCCTCCATCAAGTAACCCAAGTTTCCCTGACTGCATCTCTAAACTGACCCTCTTCTTCCTCTCTTGCACTGTTCACCTTAGGAGCTCCCTTCCCACAGTCTGCTGTTTTAGGCTTCCACACAACAGCCCTCCTGACTCTTCCCCTCCAGTCTCCTTGAATTCAAATTTTCACCCTGTACGCTTTCCCCTTAGCATCAACTTCCCTATCTAAGGGTCCTCTGTCCCTAATATCCCCCCTTCTGCTTGCTGTAGCATAATGTCCTGTAATTTCAGAGCGTTGCCCCAGCCTCCCCTCAGCCCCACCCTTCTGCTGCCCATATCCACACCCCTTATCCTTGGAAACCCCCAGCTCCCACAGCTTACTCCTTAACCAATATACCTCACTCCTGATACAAGATAGCTGTCTACAGAGTGGGCAGCCTCCCTCTCTCCAGGCCCAATTTAGAATTATTGCCATCCCACAGCCTGTGCAGCCTACAACCCTTCCGAAGATGCCTGCCATGGTGGAATATGGCCACCCTGATTATCCCCCTCTGTTTATAATAGCACACCCTTTCTCAGTCCCTTTCCTGGAGTACAGTTTCTCTATACTGACTGTAGTTATTTACAAACCCAATTTCAATCCCACCAACAAAGTTCCCAAGTCTCACAAACACATACAGTCCAGTATGTGTTCAGTCCCACTAACAGTGTGTGTAAGCAGACACCAGGTACCGTATGATGTCACAGGCCCACCAACTCCTGTTGCTTCAAATTTCAGTCCCAAACAGAAATACTCAGCCCTTCAATCCCAACCCCCAGTGGCTTTTCAGTATTTAAGAAACACCAGGCAAACAACACATTTAAATTACCTTCTAATTTTCGCTGCCAAACATCTATCCCCAAACCTACAATATCACAGCCCAAGTATCAGTTCAAATTCAAGGTAATAATTTTTAACACATAGAACTAATTTCACTTACAACTATTCAAATATTTCAGTTTAAAACAAAATGTAACTCCTGGCCTCTTTTCTACCAACCTGTTGCTTAAGCTCCCAAGTGAACAATGAAAGCCACAGTAATTCCTGTTTAAAGACAAGTTAATTGCAGCTAATGTCCCCTCCTCCAAACACCAGACAAACAACACATTTAAATTACCTTCTAATTTTCGCTGCCAAACATCTATCCCCAAACCTACAATATCACAGCCCAAGTATCAGTTCAAATTCAAGGTAATAATTTTTAACACATAGAACTAATTTCACTTACAGCTATTCAAATATTTCAGTTTAAAACAAAATATAACTCCTGGCCTCTTTTCTACCAACCTGTCTTAAGCTCCCAAGTGAACAATGAAAGCCACAGTAATTCCTGTTTAAAGACAAGTTAATTGCAGCTAATGTCCCTCCTCCAAACACCAGGCAAACAACACATTTAAATTACCTTCTAATTTTCGCGCACAAACATCTATCCCCAAACCTACAATATCACAGCCCAAGTATCAGTTCAAATTCAAGGTAATAATTTTTAACACATAGAACTAATTTCACTTACAACTATTCAAATATTTCAGTTTAAAACAAAATATAACTCCTGGCCTCTTTTCTACCAACCTGTTGCTTAAGCTCCCAAGTGAACAAGTTCCTCTAATATTCTATATATTCTAATATCACAGTTCCTCTAATATTGGCAAGATTTTTCACTACAGAAAAAAGTGAATACCCTTTTCACCCCCCCAAGTACAGATCTATTTAACATTTTACTATAGCATTTCTGAGATCAATTATTTCCTTCTCTGTCGCTGTTGGAACAGGGAGGACCACTATGGCTATGGTCCTACCACTTTCATAAATGGTAGGGCCTGGCCCTACCAGTTTTTGTAATCATGTTCCTTTACTACTAAGGAGGTATGTGCCTGATGTGCAGTAAGCATTGTTACTGTCTAAGCACTCCCACTGTGGCTTGCAGGGTGTCAGCAGGATGTTGAAAAGTGATGGCCTGAGTATTGTTGATGGATGCAGGCTGAGTTTTAGGCCTGTTGAATTAAGGCACAGTGGTCATACTTTAAAATTGGAAAGGAAGGACCAGACCTTCTGGTGGGTATCAAGGAACTATGCACTGGAAGCTGTGGTCAGTCAGTAGGGGTGGGGGGAATTACTCCACAGATTACAATCTGGATGAGAAAACAATTATTCAGTGTGTGAACCCATTCATGTGATGGGTAGGTTTACCCATTACATCCTAGGCCCTACCTCTTTTCAGACTGTTCCACCACCCTGGAATATTCTCTTATTGTTATCTATGTTCAAATCCCACTTCATGGATCTCTGCACAGGTTCTCAATTTTCAGTGTTTGCCTCACAGTTCCATTGAAAATATATGACAAACTCATGGCCTGGTGGCACTGAGGGCTGAGGTGCTGGATGCCACGCCTCGCACCACACTGGTGACCCGTGTTCAGGAGCTAATACGGATCATTGGGGGCTGGCAGAGGAGGAGAAGGATTGAGCATCTGACAGATGGCTTTCCCTCTCTGGGGAGTGGGGTTCACAATGGTAGGCACCCGACTACCCCCTGGCAGAGGCTGGGGTCGGGGATACATGCCATACACTAGGATTGAGTCGGGGCAGACGACAGGTCAAAGACATGTGCGGACACGTGTGTGCTCATGTCTGATGGCATCACTGCATGCCTCTGACTCAGGGGAATAGAACATGGAAACAGTGGCACCTACCGTGGCTTGATGGCCATCCACGAGTGTTCTCTGGGTGCTGGCACCCAAACTGGATACATTGTGGTGGGGAGTTAGGGGCTCCCTGCCACCTTGCTGCTGGGGGTAAGCCACAGGGGTTACTGGGTGCCAGCAGTCCCAGTCGAGAAGGATGATGGCCGGTTCCCCCAATGGCAGGATGCGAGGCTACAGGGATGCGTAGGTGGCCACAGGAGGATAAATACCACAGCAAAAAAAAAATATATATGACAAAACTCTTGCCAAAATAAACATCACTTTGTTGAAACTTCTTAACATTTTTTTTACTCTTTTCTCAGTAAATATATTATACTGTATCAAAATGATCGTTAGACATCTTGCACAGAAGCAAGATTCACAGAAGTGACTCCAGCCAAGTTAGAAACAAATATTTGTCAATGCCAAATGTTGTCTTGCTGGCATTGGCATTGGTAGTGAAGGAGTTAGAGAGATGCATAATAGGCATGGCAGTAAAGTATGGAACCAACATCAACCCCACCCTACCCTGCAGAAACTGACAGGCATTGAGGTGTGCCTTTGGGTCATCTGCCATAATGCTCATGCCATTTCACCTAACCCTACCCTGCAGACTCTGACAAGTGTTGCATTGTGCCTTGGGGTCATCAGACCTTATGCTCAACCATTCCATAAGGAAGTACATTGAGATGGATGCAGTATAGGAGATTGGTTTGAACTTTGGGGCCAAAGAGTCTAAGGTGCCACTTGATGTCTGTCAGTGGCTGGAGGGTGGGGGTGGGGGTGGAATGGTATGAGCATTACAGCTGACGATCCAAAGGCACACCCCTGACACCTGTCAGTCTGTACAGGGTGGGATGTTATGGTTAGAAACCCTAATGCCCCAGGTGTTTTTTTGGTATTTGCAGTCCAAATTTTCAATATCACCTTTTTGTGACCCAATCTCATGAAAGCATTTGGGGCCTCTGCTCATGAACAGTGGCACTGTGATTTTGTTAATCTCTCCCAGATGTTGATTTCCCACCGCAACCGGGCCATTCTGCGTCAGATGTGCAAAAACACATTTTGGGCAGGATGTGAATAATTACAGCTATACTTTTAATAAGGAGATGTACAAAAATGGCAATTTTGAAAATCTGGAGTAAAAATATTAAATATTCTTGAAGTTACGAGTTTGCATGAAAACTCTGCAATGCATGTTCGTAACATAGTCATTTTGTGGAATTCTGTCACCAAATTTTCAGTATAGGAATTTTGGGACCTACACTCATGAACAATGTCACTGTGATTTTCTTAATCTGTCCTGAACATTGATTTCCCACAGCGACCAAGACATTGTGAGCCAGATGTGCAAAAACACATTTAGGGCAGGATGTGGAGAATGACAGCTGTACTGTTCATAAGGAGGTGTGAAAAAATGGCAATGTTGAAATTCTAGAGTAAAAATAGCAAAAATTCTTGAACTTACTAGTGTGCATGAGAACTGTGAAATGCACACACGTAACAGTCATATTTGTGAATTTTTTCACCAAATTTTCAGCATAGGCTTTTTGGGAGCCCACCTCAAGAACAGTGGCACTGTTGTTTCATTAATGGGTACTGAAAGGTGATTCCGCACAGTGACCGTGAAATCACCTTTTGGGACTGAATAAAAACATGACAGCGACTGAATTCATGAGGAGGGATCACAATAACCCCTTATTGAAAATTTGGTGCCAAACATCACAAAAATGGCCAAGATATCTAGCTAATTTGAAACCCCCTCATTGATGTCATTATACAGCTTACCGGCATTTCTTCAGTTTGTGGCCACCGTTGAAGAGTACAGACATGTTCCTGCTCCACTGAAGATCATTGCGCTGGACTCCGGAGGTAAGCTTGAGGTGATGGGGGTGCTGGGATGTGGGTGTGCTGAGGTGGTGTGGGTTGGGAGAGGGGGCACCGGAAACAACAAGGGACCATTTCTCTTTACAGGTAAAAAAAAAAACTAAACACATCTCAGGATTTTTTTTTTCACAGGTTTGTATTTGCACACTGGGGTGGGCTCCCAGTGTGCCACCTATATTTTTTGGGAGGGGGACTGAAGCCGACAGGGATTGTGCCCCCCATTAACACAGAAAGCATGTCTGTGCTTGGGGGGCACATGATGCTGAAGGGGATTGGGCACCCCCTCGGCATGCAAACTATAATATGGGGGACATCGTGCCCACAGGGATTGGGCTCCCCAGTTGGCAAATGAACTGGGGAAGGGGCATGCCAACAGGAGGATTAGGCACCCCTGACATCAGCTTGTTGAGGACTGTGAGAGGTAGACAGCGACAGCCACTGCCATGTTTATTGAAATGTTACACCAGGCAAGGCATATCCCTTCAATGTGGGGGAGCTCCCTAATTGCGGCGGTGAAATTGTTTCAAGTTGGTGGCATGCTTTTGCACTGCTGTCATAGACAGCATGCTGTTTCATTCATGCCACAGAGCCCAGCCCAAAAAAGAAGTGGTGCCAATGGCCACAACATGACCACACCTCCAAAACCTACTATTCAAAACTACCATAATATGTTGCTTGCATGTAATATGAGGCAACATAAAAAGATGACAGAGGTGGTACAAAAGTGAGTTTTACTAGACAGGGTGAATCTTGTGAAAGTAAGGGCAGTGCCAAAACACCACTAGGTCTGAGCAGTGCAAAACTTGTGAATTCCGCTTTATGGTAACTTTTGCGAAATTTCACAACTTATGCAGAATTTTCTTAACTTCTGCCTTTGTGAGAAACTGGAAATCTTCTGAAAAGTATTTAGCAAATTTTCATCCTGTTCTGCCAAATCTTCTCACTGAATTGTGGAATAAAAAACATGAACTGTGTAACTAATACATTAATCCACAATTCATGTGATCATTCCTCAATTCAGTGATTAGTTCTGTGCCATCCCCATAGGAAAAAAAAAATACCCGGTGTTCAATGGCACCCCCAACCTCTCATCACTCACCCCATAATTATTGTTTCCCTGATGTCTATTAGCATCCCTTCCAATCACTCAGCCTGTTATTATTGTTTTCGTGATGTCAAGATGCATCCCCCACCTTCTATTTAATCACCTCATAATTATTGTTTACCTGGTGTCTAGTGGCACCCACCACCCTCAGATTGCTTTCCCTGTAATTATTGTTTCCCTGGTGTCTTGTGGCACACCCCACCCTCCAACTACTTGCTGGCATTGCCATTTAAGTCTTGAAACTCTTAAGTTCCTGGCATCTAGTGGCACCCCTGAAACACCAACACCAGGTTGGATACATCAAGCTGACACACCCCCTTCCACATGTAGTCATTTGACAGACTGAGAATACTCAGATGGGAAGCCCATATGGCACTGGCACAGCCCTCCTCTCACCAACTTGTCTGGCCGTTGAATTGGCTCCCCACCTGAGTAGTCTTAGTCTGACAAATGATGACTATGTTTGAAAGAGGTGGCAGGTTGGTGTACCAACCTGGCATGGGCAGTGTTGGGGGGCACTAGACACCTGGGACTTAAAGGGTAATGGGACTTCACATTCAAATTCCTCATGGGTATAAATCAGATTCAAGAGGGAAGCATTTTTTAGAAAAAAAAGATGCTCAAGAACAAGGAAAGATGCTATAAAGCTGGAGGGGGAGAGACTCAGTGGAAATGTGAGTAAGTACTTCTTCACTAAAAGAGCAGTGGATGCCTGGAACAGCCTCCTAGTGGAGATGATGGGGGAAAACATGGTAACAGGTTTCAAGAATGCATGGGATAGGCATAAGGGAACATCTGAGGAAGGGAAAGGGGGAGTAAGCCAAAGATCAAATAGGGTCTGTGCTGTTACATACCTGTAGTTAGGGAAAATGAGGAGACTAGGTGGACCAAGCAGTCTTTATCTGTGGTCAATATCTATGTTTCTATGTTTCATAAACACTGGTGCCAGTAAGTGATGGGAAGGTGGGGGGGTGCCATTAGACACCAGGGGCCCATTTTCAAAACACTCCCTTGGAGTGATAAGAGCTGTGATGCTCCAGGGATGTGGCAATATCCAGGTATGCCTGGGATCTTGCACCAGATTCTGCAAAATAGCAGGGTCCCAACATTGAACTCCCGGGTTTGCTACAACTGCAGATCAGCACCCAACCATTCGCGTAGCTGCGACACATGCCTCAAGGATCTGTCTCCCCTCTCGCTGGCACAACACAGGATGGGCAGCATTGGTGGTGGTGGTGAGGGGGGGTAATCACATATCTGGAAGTGGTGAGGGGTCAGAAGGAGCATGCGGGGAATAGGGTGAGTTGGTGCAACAGCAGGGAGGTCAGGGATTGGTTTAGCACCAGGGAAGGTGCATATGCCTATGTCTTATATATATGGAGGCACATGTACCGTACCAGGTACTAAAGCAATCCCCACCTCCTTGTTGTCCCAACAACCCATTCTATGCCCCTCTATGCCCCTTCTGTACCTTCACCCCACATGTAGCTATCCCTCCACTGTGTTCCACACTGGTGCAAGGAGCTTAGACTGCCTCCTAGCAGGTCTAAGTGGAGCCCCTTGCTACGGCTATGACAGGGCTTTTGGAATTTGAAATTAGGGGATGTAGCAGCCCCACCATAGCACAAGCCCCCTTGCAACCTGGCATACCCAGATGCAGGTTGCAAGGGTGGTGCAGTGTCCATTTGGTGCAGTGGCTTCCCATTCCAGCACAGACCACATATCAGAATAGGGAATGACACAAACTATAATGTAAGGTGCAACTTGTGTTATTGATGTTTGATACAAGCACCTTGCATGGGCATAGCCATTTTGGAATTGGGCCCCAGGTAAACAATAATCATGGGGTAAGTGATCAGATGGTGGGGGTGCCACTAGATACCAGGGAAACAATAATTACAGGGCAGGTGATCACAGGGTTGGGGTTGCCATTAGGAACCAGGAAAACATGAGTAAGGGGCAACTTTGGTGAGGAATTTGAGGGTTTGGGTGCAACTAGACAGCAGGAAAACATTGCAGGGTGAGCGATCAGAGGGTGGGGGTACCACTAGACACCAGGGAAACATATTATTAAATTAATATTGAGCTAGCGATCAGAGGGTTGGGGGTGCCATTAGACACCAGGGAAACAATGAATATGGGGCTAGTAATACACAGTTCATGATTTCATTCGCAGTTCAGTGACTCACTGAACTGCTGAATGAATGTATGAATTGCAAAGTAACTAATGTATTAAATGGCTAAAAGAAATTCTGCAGAACTGACCTCTGACAGTGATCAATTCTGCAGAATTTTTTCAGGAGTTTAATACATTAATCCACCATTCATACATTTATTCTGCCTTTCTGACTCAGAATTTCTGTGAAAGCTGATAATTTGATTTCCAGATTTTCACTGAAGTGAAAGTCTGACTTCTGCACATATTCTGCCTGGGGTAGTTTTATTTTGTTGTTTTTTTTTTTGCACAGCTGTACTCTAGGTGCACAAACATTCCTAATTTATAGATCTTGCATATAATAAATAATTCTAACATCAAATAATAAAAACATTTACATTCTGTAGGATTTTTACTTTTAGAAAATGAGGACACCAAAAAGGTAATTATGGATTATCTAAATCCACCAGGGTCTGACTGGGAAAAAGAGAAAGAAAAGTAGTAGGATTAAAATAAATGTTATACAGGCAATAAATGATAATGTGCTAGAGCAGTATGTAAAGGGACCAACCAGAGAAGGAAATATATTAGATGTGGTTCTGAGTAGCAAAGCAGATTGAAGAATGCAGTGTGGATGAGTCACCAGGAAGCAATGAGCAGGGCCACTGGAAAATTGCGTCCGCAATTTTTTTGTGGAATCCACAAATTTCACTGTTCTCAGCAAAAAACTGACGTGTTCTGCATTTTCTTGCAATTTTTGAGTTTTTATATTGAACTGTGTAAAAAGTATTAACATTTTTTATAAAATACTCTCAAATATATTGATAATTTTGCATGCAGACTTGGGTTTGGCCAAAACAATGCTGTGCAAGGGTTTTATGTGACATTGATTTCTTTTGAATCCTTGTCTCGTTTGGTTTCAAAATCCACTGGCACAGTACACTTATACAAATAACATTTGTTCTGTGTTGAAGCAGTCTATCAGAAAACATTTTGTTGCTACACAGACTGAAGCAAAAGATGGGAGAAAAGGTGCAAATTATCCCATTCACTTAGATGGGGTGCTAACTATGAAGCCTTTTTGTAAGTGGCAGGGCAAGTTTTTCCTTGTGAGCATACTTTCATTCAGACTAGTTTTGATTCAAACAGCTGAGGATTTTTGGATGGCTCTACCAATTTTAAACTTAAATAAGCTAGTTGCTAACAGTGATCTCACTCTTAGCAACAACCCCCTAGATGCTCACATGCAAATACTACAATAAAAACCTGACTAAAGTCTAAAAACAAGCTTATAAAACACAAAATGTATCTGAGCATTTATCTTTAATGAAACAAAATCACTGCAGTGAGAGAAAAACAAAGGTAAATTACAGGGTACCCTGGCTACTGTGTGATGCAGTAAAAATATATTGGTATTTTTTGAATTTTTTGGTAACGGCATAAGGCCCACTAGGCACAAGTGCCTGTTTTCAGGTACAATCCAGGAACACTGAGGAGGTTGTGACTTGCTCAGAATCACACAGTATGCAAGTGGAGATTGTGGGAATCAAACTCAGGTCTGCTAGATGTTGTCAGCTCATTGACAGTTTGTTAGTCTAACATCTAGATTATACTGCCAGCCCCAATAACCCCCAGATTTAAAGTTTAAATATGTGATTTCAAAAATAGTGTACAGTGCCTACAGTACAAATTATGACCATTAAACACTTTAACAACATTTTACTAAAACTCAGTTATTCGCCACTCTATCTGCCTATTTTTCTTGTACCAAAGTGGGTGAATAGCTGGCAGAGCACTATAAACAGCTGTTGATTAGGCTTCATTATTCTACATCCACAAACAGAAAAATGTGTTTATTCTGGATTTATTTAATATTGATTTTCTGTGGCTCACTTTATAGAATCTATTTAGCACTGTATGAGGCAGATGCTTTTAAATTTTGGAAGATCGGCAATGCTTACGATAGCTTAGCGGTTTAGTATTCTTTTTAGAAACATAAACTTTTCTTTATGTTTTAAACATATTCAGGTATCAGTGTATTTATTTAACAATTTATACTGACTAAAATATGCTGCAGAAAACATTAAAAGATTTATTGTGAAGCACTCAGGGTCCAGAGTAGAACCCCCGCAATAACCCGCAATTTTTGCAAAACGCTCCGCAATTTTGGATAACCTTTTCCGCAATTTTCCATTGGCCCTGGCAATGAATACAACATGGTCCAGTTTACTATCAAAGGAAAGGTAATGGGACAAAAAAGGTGTTCTTAAATGTAGAAATGTTAGATGTGAAAAATGTTGTTGTATATGAAAAGAATTATTAGGAAAGGATTGGAAAGCTAGCCAAAAGGACAAAATGCAATGCAGATATGGGCACACATAAAAGAAGTTATTAAAACTCTGGAAGAAAAATAAATACCTAAACTAAGAACATTTTTAACAGCAAAAGCAAGGCACAACTGTGGCTAAATAGGAAACTAGGTAAGAAACTAACAGGAAGAAAAGACTGTTTAAGAGAATTAAAATGGTATTATATGGGCAGATTATAGGGACCTTCTATAGGAGTGTAAAAATGACAAACAAGAAAGTGCACTTAGAGGTGATCTGTAGGCCTCTAGTTCAAGGGGAGGAAAGGGACAGATAATTTGAGGAAGAACTAAAAAGTGGGGCAGCAAAGGTAGAAGTAGTGGTGGTGGGTGACCTGAAACTGCCTGACATTGATATAGAAGTTCCAAGACTGTCTACTGGTGTAGCTTGTTAAGGAATCTACCAGGCAGAATGTAATCCTTGATGTGGTGCTCACCAACTCAAAGATGGTGGGGTGCTGTGGTGGTAGTGGAGCTGCAAGGGAACAACAACCACAACTCTGTGTGGTTTGAATTGTCCCTCAGGCCAGCAACCCACAATTGAGAAATGAAGTCTTTAACTTTAGAAGGGTGGACTTAGACTGAGTGAACTGGTTAGGTATAAGTTAGTAGGAGAAGGGGCATGGGGGTGGTATATTAATTGGGGCAATAAAAGGAGCCATCCTTGAGGCATGAAAGTCAATCATAAGAACAGTATCTAAAACACAAGTTTAAGGGAGCACTATGGTTCTCAGTTAGGGTCAGGAAACTGGTTAGGTCCAAAATGAAGGCCTTCTATAAATACAAGGAAAGGCAGGGAGTGGCAGAATGGGAGGATTTTCTACAGAAAAATAGGGAACAAAGAGGGCCATCAGGAAGGCGAAAACAGACATGGAGCTGCATATATTGTAAGGGGTGAATAATGGAGAAACAAAGTTTTTTTCAGATATATCAGTGAAAAAATGAAAAAAGGGGGGTATTGCATAACTAACTGAGGAGAGTAAGGTGCTAGACAAGTATGAGCAAAAGGCCACCCTCATGAATGACTAATTTTTGCTCTGCTCAGTATTCACTACAGAGGACTGTGGGTACATGCCAGAAAGCAGCATCAAAGCAGCCATTAAGGGAGTCCTAGAAATGAGACAGCCAATACATACTATCAAGAGGGTCCTGAAAGGGATGGCCGCTTTCAAGAAAGATAGTGTTGTGGCCGGGTGTAGGTAAAGGATAACACTGGCAACAGCAGATTGGTGCAAAACACCACGGTGTTGCTTTATTTTCTTTCAAAGTCAGAATAAAACAATTAACTCCAAAATAAATAAAGCAAAATCTTCACAGAATTGCAGGTAATTCACTTTCCTTAGTGACCAGAGGGAATAACCTTAAGCAATGGTATATCCCTGCTTCAATACATCAGCTTGCAGCAACAGACTATGCATGTTCTTCCTCTACACTTAGTTAGCATCTGCTGATCTATCTTGCTTGTGGAAATGATCCATCCCTCATGCTGGTCTTGCATATTTAGGTGATGAAAAACTCAAATAAAAAAAAAATAAGCTAACGATAAAGAACCTCAGTGCAAAAGCATTGAAGCAAGGCTTACCCCAAAGGGCATTGGCAATAAAGCCAAGTTTCAAAGAAACATAACACCACACATACCCCCATAATGCAAAGCATCATGGAATGTTTATGCAGATCACCATGACATTTTAGGCTGGTTCAGCTTCAAGCAGGAATGCATGGTGCCAATAATTTATTCTATGCATGCTGCACTTTATTTCTGACTGTACTTAAAAACAATAGTTTAAATAACAGCAGTTTATTTTTATCTAGCACTCTAACTATATCAAACCCCTTCCCTTGCAGGATAAACCTAATAAGTTTCAGCAAGGTTTAATAAGTAATTCTATTTGGCACTTTGCACATTACACATCATTCTAACCAATATACCAACTTTCCAGGGTTTGTTGGCCACTGTTTTCAAACAACATGACATTTCATTTTATAAAGCACCTTGTACCTCATTAATACACTGCCAGCACTTTACGTCAGAAAATACCTTAAACACTTTATCTTTCTTCATATAAAGCACATGTAGTACTTTATTAAAAGGCAAGCAAGCTTGACATTTTATGAAAGTATACATATTTATTCAGGTTCCAGCCTTCTTCCTGTATACAGTCAGCTACTGTATTTGCTCATAGCCATATCTGTTATTTCCTTAGAAAGGCATATTTCTTCTGGTGAGGGACGGAATGGTGAATAAGAAACAAAGGAAGGAAGGAAGAAAATAAATGTAGGGAGGATACAAAAAGACTGCCATAGGAGGCCAATCTACTGCAGTGTTAGAAAAAGAACATGATCATTTTCTAGAGGTACTGTTGCAACAGATTGTACAGAAGGAAGGGGAGAAGATAGAAAAATGTCCCTAACTGCTACCGCAATTTCCAGGGTAGAGCACAGCTCTACCACAAATGTCCCAGGACCAGGTGGGTTGCATTAGATGATACTTGGCAAATTAGCAGCAGAGCTGGCTGAACCACTGCTTGGGCTGTTCAACAGCTCACTTAGGTCTGGGGAAGATGCAAAGGATTGGAGGATGGCAGACATTGTTCGTACCTCTTCATAAGGGGGGGAATAAGGAGCAGCCAGGAACTACAAGTTTGTCAGCCTGGCCTGCATTATGGGGAAGCAGGTGGAATCACTAATCAAAGAGGACCTCTTAGACTACCTTGAGAATAATGCACTACAGGATAATAAACAACATGGTTTCATGGTAGGAAGGTCTTGTTAAACTAACTTGATTTTTTTTCTTTGACTGGGTGGCCAAGGAGGTAGACATAGACCACGCGGTACTTTGACTTTAGCAAAACATTTGATTCAGTACCACACAAAAGTTTGTTCAAAATGATGGAAGACCTGAGTGTGGCTAAAATCTTAGTGAACTGGGAGGGTAGTTGGCTAGAGGAGACGCAGCAGAGTGACCTAGGAGGTAGATAAGGGCCACACTGTGGATCTGCCATACTTTGACTTAGCAAGGATTCAGATTCAGTCCCACATAAAAGGTTGCATAAAAAGATGAAAGACCTGGGTTCTGCTAAAACCATTGTGAACTGGGTGTATAGTTGGCTAAAGGGGAGGCAGCAAAGTGTGGTGGTCAACAGGGTTAAATCAAAGGAAAAGGAGGCTATGAGCAGATTTCCACAGGGATCAGTCCTGGGTCCAGTCCTCTTCAACATGTTCATTAGTGAAATTGGTGAGGGAATCTGGGGAAGACTGTGTCTCTTTGCAGATAACACAAATCTATGTGGGAGGCTGGATAGTGATGCATGAATAAGGGATATGCAAAGGGACCTAAAAAACTAGAGGGGTGTACAAAGTTCTGGCACTTAAAATTCAATGGCAGAAAGTGTAAGGTAATCCATCTATCGAATAGGAACTCAAATACATACTATTGGATGGGTGGGTGAGAGTTAGCACTACAGAGGAGGAACAGGATCTACAAGTTATCATCAGTAACTCTCTTAAACAAATGAGTCAGTGTAACAAGGTCTACAGCAAGGCTAACAGGATGCTTAAGATGTATTGGGAGGAGTACTGATAGCAAAATAAAAATGGTAATACTTCCCCTATACAGATCCCTGGTGAGGCCTCACTTGGAGTATTGTGTCTAGTTCTGGAGTCCTCACCTCAAAAGGGACAAAGAGACAGTGCAGTGAAGAGTAACAAAAATGATTGAGAGCCAGCAGGGCTGATCATATGAGGAGTGCCTCAAGGCACTAAATATGTACTCACTGGAAACCAGAAGTGAGATGGGAGATATGATAGGGACCTTCAAGTTCCTGAAAGGAATTAACAAGGTAAACTGCAGAAAATTATTTACCCTGAACACCAACTTGAGATCACATAGTCATAAGTGGAGATTAACAGGAGAGAGGTTCAGGAGGGTCTTGAGGAAGTATTACTTTACAGAAAGATTCGTGAAGCCTTGGAAAAGTCTGTCAGCCAAGGTGGTGAGTGTGAATACAGTCAGGGGATTCAAGCAGGCCCGGGAAAGAATGAAGGGATTCATTGTCACCCAGGGTGACAAGGCCATAGAGGAGAGTGGGGATAGGATGAGGAGGGTTAGTACCCTGAGGAACAATAGATTCCAGAGAAGGTTCCAGTGATTATCAGGAATATGGGCAGACTGGATGGACCTCTGGTCTTTTTTTGCCATCATAGTCTACTGTAAGTTTCTATGTCTCTATGTAACAAGACATGGAATTAAACCTAGCTTCAAATACAAAGAATAATCACAAGAAATCCTAATGGTACATAAGATCTATAAAGTCAGAGGGTTTGGAAAGGAAGAACCCTGACCAGTCTGTACATCAGTGACAGTGAAACATCTTGGATTGGGCCCATAGGCTGTTAAATATGAGATTGAAAGATCCCAACTGTTGGTCCCTAACCCAAGCCAGAGGACTGGCTCAGACATTATCTCATTAAGTACTTTAATTATCTGGATAATGAAAAGGTACTCAGAGAGCAAAATCAATGGGCCCAATTAAAACAGGCAAAGGATCTTACAGTTTCGAAGGCACCAGTTTTCCAGGGTAAAATCCAAACTAAATTCCATGGGCTGGGAGTTTGCCCACTTATACCTCTCCAAGTTAAGAGTTTTCAGACTGGGACACCCACCCAAGGTATTTTCCTGCCCTAAAGACACAGAAAATGATGTAAATATTGAGGAGGCTGATAGTGAGGGCTGGTCGAGGGCAAGGTGCATGTCTCCAGCTACCTGAAACGGCAAAGGATTGTCTGTCTAAACATACAAGGAAGCCTGGATATTGAACACCATTCTGTTTGTAGTGTTGCTCAGTTCTACCCCTCTACAGGTCCTAATTAGCAGCAGTATAATGTCTTGAACTTACTTTGGGCATGTACTGGCCACCCACTGAACCCCCCCCCCTCGCCAAGTGGCTTCTTCTTAGTCTGGTGATCTCACAGTGGTGGGAAGTCCTCGTTTACTAGGATGCCCAAAGTTGGCAAAAACAGTCAGTAACACCCAACAATGGGCAATGGAGATGCTGCCTTTCATTGATTGTGGAAGTCCTTTCATAACACGATGGCCACTTCACCCTCAATTGACAAAACCATATCCTGCCCACCGGAGTGGAAATGGAACTGTGCTACCTTCACAAACGTTTTACTGGGCAAATGGCAATGGGGAGACCAGTGCTCCTGTTTCTAACTGAACACTCTCCTGTCATCGCATTTTCAACCCGAACTAATGGCTCCTTCATAGCTACTGACAACCACTTGTATATCCTTCAGACAATGATAATATAATGAGATTTTTTTTTAATTTCTTTTCTCTCTTTCTTGTTTTGGGTTGTTAAATTCTGTGGCAGTATAATGGGCCTTCAAAGAGTTCTTGATGTGTTATTGGGGGGCAAACACCTTGGGATACCATACAGTTGCTTTTAATGGTGGGGTGAGTAGGATTGCCCATATTGGGTTGGCCTCCCTTCTAGAATGGGCATATGAGGTTGGCATACTTCACCTCAAGGAACAATAGTTGTGAGGGCAAGGGCAAGCACAGCAATAGGCTGTTACTCTGTTGTTTCCTTTTCTCGCAAGGAAAATATACGACATAGTCAAACCATGTACTGTAACTGCTGCTATAACTCTCGAAAATTGCAAGGGTCACACTGCAATCCTGATGAAGGAGGTTGGATGGAGGGTGAAGCTGTGCATCAGATGCACCCATGATGTGCAGGTCTCCTGAGCAATGAATGACATGCAGATCTGTATGCCTCTTTGTATTTGTGTGAACGACCTTGGGGTGTGCTACAATGGGTGTCACTGTGCCCTGTCATTCTTGACCACTGGAATCTCCCAACCTCCAAATTCACTATTTTGATGACTGGTGAGAGCTGACAAAATATTTACCTTTGTCTATCTAAAAATGTAAAGTATGTTTTAGTATTATGTTTTTCACATGTGTGACATGACCAATGTTGGGGGGGAGAAACTGTCTGTCCTCTGACAGGATCAGGAAAATCAGGATATATGATTAATAGGCTCCCTTGTTAAGACATTTGGACTGGGACATCAGATTTACAGCCCTGGCAGCCATGTCGGGGTGGTACTCGGGTGACGTAGTCCAATAAATGCAGGAGTGTTCACACCTCTCTCTTGGACAGCAAAGAGAATGTACCACTCGGATCTTAGGGGATGAGGTCAATCTAACAGGGGGAGACACAGAAGGAGGGGACAGTAAATACTGTCAGATCTCAACTGAGGACCTAGAGCCTGAGTGCAGTTTGTGGGGAGGTGGGGCATACCAAGGCTCCTTAGATTTAAAGCTCTTTGTTTTATGACCAATCAAAGCGGAATGTATAGAAGCCTTTTTATGTGATCTGAATAACTGGCATTACCTTTCAGATTCTTAGTACATTAAAGCCTACATGTATTGAGAGTGGCTATTCTTTAATGCCCTGGAGACCTGCAGCAGAGTTTAAATTAGTAGCAAAGCCCCTGTTGGGCTTCTTTGATGTTTTGAGTTACCAGTTATAACATTTTATTAGGTTAAGCATACACCAGTGCTATAAGATAAAAAAAAAACATAGAAACTACTAATGCTGGATCAAGTTCTTTATGCCTCAATCTCATGGGGGGGGGGTTGCTACAAAGCATTATCTTTAGTTTTACTGTTTATTAGATTGGGGTCTGTCCTGTGGGGCAGGGGGATCTACAATGGGAAGGGGATTTCAGAAGGTTTACAAGGATTATTCACAATTTTCTAGTCTCTCCTCATTTGGGGTACAGAACAAGTTTCACCTGTTTATAAATTAATGGAGGACATGAGTCGTCCATGCTGGGGATAAGTCTGATTATATGTTCAGGGAGGGGAGATGTTAAATGGTATAATAATAAAAACAAGCAAGGCTTATTATCTTAATTCTACTCTAATTTTTGCCAAGCTACTCCCACAAGAATCTTAGCCACCAAGATGCCCAGGAACCTTAAATTTTCTAATTCATAATGGCTGCTGAATTACTGTAGATGTGTTGACCTGGAATGTCAATGGGCTGAGACACATGGTAAAATGGAAAACAATAATGACCAAGATAAAATAAAGATTGACAGTAGATAATCTAGTAATGCAAGAGACACATATGACCAATGCAGAAGTGGGCTGCATGAGTAGTGGGTTGAGTGGCACCTGGATAACCTCTTGTTTCACCACAGGTACCAGGGTGGTGGTCATCTGGCTTTGACCTGGATTCCCAAGGGTGGTTTCAAAATCCATCACTGATCCCAAAGGTAGATATGTGCTTGCCCAAATTGCTATGAATGATGCGTCCTGCTTGTCGCTGGCCAGCATATATGACCCTAATGTAGAGGATGGGTCCTTTTTCCAGTAAATGGCCATGGAGATGTTACAAATACCAGGGCTCTGGGTGATTGGTGGCAACATGAATCATGTGTTAAACACGATATTGGACCAAGCAAATCCTACTCCAGTTCCACACTCAAAAAAATGGGAAAAGCCCATTAGATACTATGCACACCTTTTCCCTGGTAGATGCTTGATGCCATAAGAACGCTTCTAGCCAGAAATTCAGTTATTCCTCACACTCCTTACACTCCCATAGATCATACTCCAGGTTGGACTTGGTAATATGCTCCATGGTGCTTCTTCCTCACCTTGGACCACTAACCTACCAGTCTTCCACTGAATCTGACCAGTCGCCCTTACTGATGGAAATATGGCTGACTTCACTGGGTATCCCTGAAAAATCCTTGAGAATCAATACATTGTTGCTTAAAAATAAGAATTTCATGGAGGGAATGTCCTGGACAGCAATGGATTTTTTAAACCATAAAAAGTGGTGAGATACCTGTCACTCAATTAGATGGGAGGCACTTACAGTCTTCATATGAGGATATGCCATCTCATATGCAAAATATAAGAGGAGGGCAGAAGCACAGGAACCAAAAAAGTTTGTGGTGAAAATCAAAGAGGTAGACAGGCTTCATATGACCACTCCTACACCCACCCTTCAGTATATAATCGTTTAAAAATACATAAATTGAAAGCTAACACAATGGCAACTACTACTGTAGAGAGGGCTGTTTTACTTACACAAGCAGGGCACTACTTTGATGCAAATTTGATGGGAATAGGGAAGGGAAACTTCTGCCTTGGCAGTTACATCAAAAGGAGGGGGAGAGCAATATCTCTCAAATGCAACACCCTGATAAAGGTTTGGTGGTTGGTCACAGAGACATGGGGGAAGTTTTCATTGAATTCTATCACACCCTCTATACATCAGAAACCACCCCAACTAACTAGCAATTCCAGGCATTCTTCACTAAAGTACCCTTCCAGCCCATAGATCCCTCACTGGTGGATAATTCTGAATTGCTCTAAATAAGAACTTTTGGATGCTGTTAATGTCCTAAAAAAAAAAAAAAAAAACGAGAGGCTGCTGCTCCTCAGTTTTTCTGGAGTGCCTTCGACCAACTGGAATTCATTGATATCATGCAGATTGTCCGGAGTGCATGCCCTACATGCTGTAGTTTGGATCCAAGACCAACTTCCCTGATTTTGGGTTGTATCTATTTTATTGGTCTGGTCCTGGCAATGATAGTATGGTGCTCCTTGGAAATAGGAGAGTTTCTGAGCTACCTGAAGGAGGCGGTGGTAACACCCCTCTTGAAGAAAGCTTCATTGGACCCTGACTACCATGCAAACTGCAGACCAATTTCTAACCTTCCCTTTTAAAGGAAGGTGATTGAGAATGTAGTGGCTGTACAGCTGGAGAACCATTTGACTATCCATGATATCTATGAACCCCTCCAGTCTGGTTTTTGAAAGAGGCATAGAACTGAGACAGCGCTGGTTTGGGTGCTCCATGATCTCTTGATGGCCATGGATCAGAAGAACCATTCCATTTTGGTTCTTCTAGATCTCTCATTAGCTTTTGACATTGTGGACCATAAGGTTCTACTTGAGCATCTGAGGTTCATCTGTGGACTATCAGATGTAGTCCTCAGGTGGTTTACATTATTACCTTATTGGAAGAATGCATAGAGTGGTTTCAGAGGTTTATTCCTCAGACCCAGTTTTTCTGTCTTATGGGGTCCTCAGGGCTCTGTGTTGTCCCCCATGTTGTTCGCAGTGTATACGCTGCCCCTTGAAGACATTGCAAGAAGATTTGTACTGAGGTTTCACTGCTATGCTGATGATAACCAGCTCTACCTTTCTTTTGCACCCAATCAGGATGGAGCTTTCTCGGTCTTTACTGACTACCTCAAAGAAATCCAGGAGCGGATGGATTCAAGTTAGTTGAAGTTGAACTCAGAAAAGACAGAGGTGTTGGTAGTGGATCTGGCACACCGGATAGGGAGGCTGGGGGCTGGTTCACCCTCTGGACTCTATCTCGGTGGTGTTTCACTCTCGGCCTCTGAACAGGTGTGTAATCTGGGGGTAATATTTGACGAAGGATTGACTCTGCATTCACAGGTGTCTGCCATTGTCAAGTCCTCATTTTACCATCGGAGGAATATCTCCAGGATTAGGTACCTTGTTCCATCCTGTGATCTTTCTACGCTGGTCCATGCCTTTGTGTCCTCATGGCTGGACTATTGCAATTCCCTTAATCTAGGGCTTCCTGGGATTGAAATCCACCACCTTCAGCTGGTGTAGAATGCAGCTGCCCAGCTTCTGACTGGTACCTCTTGGTCCAGCCATATTTTTCAGGTGCTGCGTGGACTGCACTGGCTGTCAGTGCAGTGCCAGATCACCTTTAAAGTCAGTCTGCTGACTTTCAAAGCCGTACAAGGACTTGGCCCGGACTACATGAAAGAGCTCCTGATCCCTTATTTCCCTGGGCAATTGCTCTTCTCAGCTGGTGAGAGGTTGTTAGAGATCCTGAGGGTGTTTTTGAAATCTTCTGGGGCCTGTACATTTATGTATGTGGCCTCTGACCTCTGGAATTCTCTACTCCATCAGTTATGAGGGTGCGCAACCATGGAGGAATTTAAAAAGGCCCTGAAGATGTATTTATGGATCCAAGAATTTGGAGTTTGATTTTATCTGTTTATTTGCATTAGCTGTTTTTAACTCTAAGATTTGAAATGTTTAATTTGTTTTATTTTGTATGGCGTCTTAGTTTTCTGAATGGCGCCATAAAAATAAAGCTTTATCATTAGTTATTATTACAAGAAGAAAAAGGCCCTCACCCAGATGGCATTCAAATAGATTTCTAGAAGTCCTTTGACAAGCAATTGGGAGAGCCACTATTCAACATGATCAGTGAAAGCTTCACCAAGGGGTCTCTGCCCCCCCTTGGATCAAGTAGCTACCATGATTGCTCTGTCCAAGCCAGGCAAGGATCCCACCAACCAATGTTCATCCCATAGCCCAAATTCCTTGCTTACAGCAGATTATGAAATCACAATGAAGACTGTTGATTCTAGATTGGAAAAATCTTTGCCATCCTGTATCCACCGCGACAAGGCAGGATTCATAAAGGGGAGGCAAGGCAAACATAACATTAAACACACACTTAATGTTATCTATCATTGGGCTAAGCCACCTATTAGTCACAGATCGGCATTTTTGGCCCTCAGTGAGGACAAGGCCTTTGATAGGGTGAAATGGGCATACATGAACTACAGGTATATGCTTAACCAATTTGGGTAGAAAGATCAAATGCTAAAATGAATAAGGGCATTGAATACCAATTCTCTCAACCAAAATTCATATAAATGGGGAATTAATAGAAGCATTTCATTTAACTAGAGGCACCAGACAGGGGTGCCCTCTATCACCTCTTTTGTTTGCTCTCCCTCTAGAACCATTAGCTTTAGCCATTTGGCATCACCATTGAATTAGTCGATGCCAGCTGGGGAGTATAGAGCACAAAGCTCCGCTGTTCGCAGATCACCTACTACTATACATACATCACCTGAAGGATGGGTTTCCCCGCCTCAAAATTCTGTGAACAGAATATGAGACCTTCTCAGACCACAAGATAAATTGGACAAAAAGCGAAATTATGTCAGTAGCGAACCATCATAAAAATAATGTGAACAATAACTCCACTGAGTTACAGTCCATGGACTCACTCAAGTATCTAGGAGTGAAAACCCTGGCATGACTCCATTGATTAAATAAAGTCAATTTTCTTCCCTTACTGAGTGATGTCAAAATGCAGTGTGAAAAATTGATAGCCCACCCTCTTTCTGTAATAGGTAGGATTAATGTTATTAAAATGTGTACTCTTCCAAAATGCCTTTTATCTCTTCCAATCAATCCCTATTAAGCTCCAAAAGAGTTTCATTGTGCAAGTCAAATCAATTATACACAGGTTTAGTTGGATAGGGAATTCAGCCAGAATTAAAAGGGAGATCCTTTAAATTCTAATTAAATGGGAGGTGTGCATTTCCTGGTTTTAGGAAATATTATTTGGCTTCTCAGTTTAGTTTCCTTCCTCTGGGCAGAACCAACCCGCCTTCTTGGGTCCCCATTGAAGAGTATGAATTGGGAGCAGAGCTAAAGCAAGAGCTATCATCTCCTGTTCTGGAACACTTAAAAATATCTCAGCTCACCAACCCTTTTACTAAATCAATGGCTTTGAGTGGGATAGACACACATAAACAACTGTGATGGGTTCCAAGCCTGTCACCTTGCAGATTAGTCTGTGTTATGTTCAAAGGTAACCCCCACTATAACACTGCCCTCCATCAGATCTAGTTGAGACGTGAGAAACTAGAGCTCACCTCTTTGGCCCAAATGATCAATGGAGGGCTCTTGTTGGATTTTCTGTCCCTTTGTGGACTTTTCAATGTCCCTTCAGGTGACTTCTGTACCTATATTAGAATTAGACAAATGCTGAATACATTGGCACACTCAAATTTTGGAGGAATAGGACAACGGCCCACTCATCTCTCACCATTTGAGGAAGAGCTTTACCACCCCCAACTAGTGCGTAAACCTTTTTCAGTATAATACACCCTCCTTAAATGAAGTGTTGAAATACCAACTGATAGCATATGGAAGAAATGGAAATCAGACTTAGGCACTTCACTCACACAAGACATTTTTAAAAAAGCAGCACAACACCTGGCCACTTCTTCCAGAAGCAATAAGTTGAGGCAGATACAGTTAAACTACCTGTACTAGTCTTACATTATCCCATTCTAGAGCCATCATAGGCTTCATGCAAGTTTATCACTATGCCCCAAGTATAAGTTCCAAGACAGGTCCCTTTTATACATGACCCTAACTTGTCCAAGGGTGGCCTTTTCTGGTAGACAGTACTAATATTATGGAAAAAGTTATGAGAAAGCAGTTACCAAATTCACCTTTGGAACTCCTATTAGGTGTTGACCCCATTGCATCTTATCAAAGGACCTGGGGTCATGCTTTTGAACATTGCTTTCGTTAATGCTAGTAAAATCATTGTCCAGCAGTGGACATCTGAGGCCTCCCCCTCTGTTGCACAATAGTCTCCAAATATGTGTCTATGCCTGAGAATTGAGAAAGTTTAGCTTTCTACCAATGGTCAAAATCAAACATTCCAAACAGTCTGGGAACCTGTGTATAAGGCCATGAAGAATAGCCTCTGGTAATTATAGTCGATGTGTTTCAGCTCAGTTAACTCCAAGCACATGGGCTGATGCCATTAAAAATAACATGTTCATCTATGCGTATTTGCTATTCATCACATAAGCCCCAGTGAAACCAAAGTCATCTTTATGGTATATGAAGTATTTCCTTTATATTAACAGCCTTCTCAAGATCATAAAGATTGATGTACCTACTGTTCTTTTACTACTCTGTTTGTATAAACACATGTATTATAACTTCATAATACCAAGTTTACCACTGAGTCATACCTAAGTTAAATGTAATGTACCGAGTCTTGCTTAATAAAATATCTTAAAAACAAAAGATATAAAAAGTCAGCAAATAGAGCCATAGAGCCACTCCTGTAGGAAAATAAGCTATTGATTAGGCATAATGATGGCAAAACATGAAATATTTGCTCAGTATTCAGCCAGTGTGAAATAGAGAATTTAGGAGAACTTGGAGAAAAAAAAGAGATGCAATACAGGTTTCAGTGGATCAGGTTAAGAGTTGGCTGAGCCTATAATAGTACTCTCACAAAAGAGTTTGGAAGAGGGGGAAGAACCACCTGATTGGGAAAATGCTTAAGTGGTACCCACCCATAAAAAGCAAAAAAAAAACTGATAGTGCAAAGTACTGGTCAATAAGCCTTGCTTCAGTAGAAGAAAAGATACTTTAGGGAATAATTAGGGAGAATATAACAAATTATATAACTTTAGAAAATAAGGAGGAAAAAACACAGCATGAATTTACTAGGGAAAGGACATTCTTGAAGAATTTGTCATTTTTTGAGAATGTCAGCAAGACACTTGAGGACAGGAGAGCGGTGGATGCACTACTTTACTTGGATTATAGTAAGGCATTTGAGAGTATGCCCCACAAACAGTTAAAAATAAAATCACAACATTTAAGATTTATTTAAAGTTTATTGAAAAAGTTTTAAAATTTTACACCACAACATACAATGGTGGACATACCAAATCATGAGCATGATACATTAGACAAGTGATAAGCTGAGTCAGCCCACCCAATTACCCCCTCCCCCCACTCCCACCCTCTCACCCTACACATATTGAGCACAAATAATCCATCAGAAAAATCTCTTGACACAATACAAGTGCTGGCTAAGTGAGTTGGACATAAGGGAACCTGATAGCCGGGTAGGCCTCATTGTAGAGAGTATAAGGTATATAAGAGGTCCCAGATTTTCTTGAATTGCTCCATTCTATTATTAAGACTGGCAATGGCCCTTTCCATACTAAGATTCACCAGAAGCTCAGATAGCCATTCATTATAGGGATCTCACTCTGATCAGTCCAGTGTCTTAATACAAGCTTTTTCACAGACATAGCTATTAAGGTTATATGGTACTTACAAACTCTGACTTGGACCTTGGATAGATCCCCCATAATACATATTACAGGTGTAAACAATTCTTTAAGCCCTAGTAAGGGATCCACCGACTGCTTGATAGTGGCCAAGAGGGAAGACACTTTGGAGTAAAACCAGAATACATGGGGAAGTGTACCCTCTTCCGCAAGGCACCTGGAGCAAGTTGGGATGGGCTTTAAGCCCAGTTTAAATAACCATGAAGGGGAATAATATGCATTGTTCAGGATATACATTTGCATTAATCTAAGCCTATCTTGAGTCACAAATTTGTGACAGTTATGCCACAGTTTCAGCCATTCTATGTTATGGTTAGGAAATAAAGAGGCCCATACCTCAGTGGGCCCGGAAAGATCAGGATTTTCAATCATGAAGAGTACTATAAATTGCTGAGACTGCACCCGAGTGACCACACAATTTTAAAAGTTCAGAACAAAAAGGGATACCCTGCACCATGGGGGGCCAGGGCTTTCATTAAAGAGTGTCGTAATTGCAGGGTACAAAAATAATATTTATTGGGAATTCCCAAATGAGTACTTACATCTTTGAGTGGGAACCATTCTCCATTGTCCATAATAAAGTTAGAAACTTGCATATTTAGTAGACCAGCTATCCATTTAGGAGGATTAGTTTACCATCTATTAGGAAATGGGGGTTTCCCAATATCGGTTGATTGGGGTCTCTGCCAGGTTCATACCTGAGATACCGGCAAATCTGAACATGGTCTCTAAGCAAAGTTATAATAGTGGGGTTCATAGCTTTTAAAGGAAGAAGTCCCAGCCTAGCAAATAACAATCCCTCAGGTTTCATACCATATGCGTGGATTAGCGTACGCTCAATTTTTAGCCAAGCAGGGGTGAAGTGTAAATCTTCCCTCATTAGCCATCTTAAATATTTGTTTTTTTATTTATTTAGCTTTTGTTGACCGGGTAAGTGCACTAGACAAATTCTGCCTATTTTCAGGCACAACCCGGGGGAGGAGGATACAGATGAATGCCAACTGACCTTGAACCAGATTAAGCTGTTGGTGGTATTTTTAGTGAATGAGAAATTTGGCCAGGACACCGGGGAAATTCCCTACTCTTTTCGATAAGTGCCATGCGATCTTTAACATCCACCTGAACTACCACCAATCCAGACAGATGGGACCTCGGTTTAATGTCTCATCCGAAAGACGGCACCTCAGAAATGCAGCACCCCTCCCATGCTGCATTACAGTGTCAGTACTGGGATATTAACCCAAGTGCCAGATGTGGGAACTGAACCCACAGCCCTCTGATCTCCCGGCCTCAGAGGTGAGTGTGCTACCTACTGAGCCACTGACACTGCTAATGTGATTGGCCCAAAAATACAAAGGAAGGAGGGGAAGACGAAGTCCCCCTTTAGCCTTGGGGGCAGTCAATTTATAGTAAGCAATCTGTGGGGGTTTATTGTGCCAGATGAATTTTGTAATGAGTGATTGAATTTTAGTGAACCATGACATTGGGAGCCAGATACTGAGCATTGAGAGGGGATAAAAAATCTGGGGAAAAACATTCATTTTGATTAAGTTTATTCTGCCCCACAGGGACAGGGGAAGGGAAGACCATCTGTTGAGATCTAAGGAAATTGTGTGAACTAGGTGATCAAGGTTTAACCTGACAATATGATCAGGGCTCCTGGCTAATTCAATACCCAGGTATCTCAGTGATTCATACTTCCAACTTAACCCCAAGGCCAGAATATCTGCCTTAAAATCTTTATGATTTAAAGGAAAAACTGTGGTGTTACACACTTTCAGTCTGTAATTCAAAATAGTGCTGAATTCCTCAATGATCTCTAGCATTGGGGGTAGGGAATCTTTGGGGTTTGCCACCTGCAAGAGGAGGTCATCTGCATAAGCTAACACTTTTACCTCACACAGATGGATAGGGATCCCCTGCACCTCTGGACAAGCTATTAATTTCTGAACTAGTGGTTCCAGATAGATGTTGAACAAAAATGGGGACAGGGGATACCCCTGGCTGGTGCCAGAGTGCAACTTAAACATTTCGGAACGCACACTGTTACAAGTCACATGAGCAGAGGGGGAACGGTATAAAGCCTTGACCCACACGATAAACTCTGCAGGGAAGCCAAAAGCCTCGAAAGAAAGAAACAAGTAGCGCCAATTAACCCTGTCGAATGCCTTTTCGGCGTCCAGTGAAACCAACACAGCTGGATATGGAGCATCCCTACACACTGAGAAGACGTGTGACAGGGTACGCAAATGGTCAGAAGACAACCTTCCCTGCATGAAGCCGACCTGCTCAGGGCTGATCATGGTACCAATTACAGTATTTAGGCAGTTTGCCAAGATCTTAGTTAAAATTTTTATGTCTATATTCATAAGGGAAATGGGTCTATAATTAGTGACCTGATCGAGGGCCTTATCTGGTTTCGGTATTAAAACTATAAGAGCCTCAAATAGAGAGGTGTCAACCTCATTCCCAGAGATAATCTGTTGAAATAAGGGAAGAAGCATCGGGATCAAATGGATCTTGAACTTCTTATAAAAGCAGGCTGAAAAACTGTCTACCCCCCGGACTTTATTCACTGGTAGGTTATCCAGCACCTCAGACATTCCATTAGTGGAAATCGGAGTTACCAAATAACTCCGTTGGTCCTCGGACAGTTGCGGTAAACTGGCGCCCTGTAGATAGTTTTGTATGGTCTGTTCCGGAAGGGGTGATGACATGGGACCATATAAATCTCTATAGTACCAGGTGAATTCTTTTAAAATATCTACAGGGTGGGTTTTGGGGGTACCATCTGCCCTAGAAGTTATCAAGGATATATAATGGGAAGACTCCATTTGCTTAATCCTTAGCGCTAAAAGACATCCTGCCTTCTCCCCTTGATCAGTGTAAGATGCCCGGGTTTTTAACATAGCATATTCAACTTTCTCCCGCAAAATTTCGTTATACGCAGGTCTTACTTTGGTTAATTCCTGTCTAACAGGCTCAGGAGATTGTGGGAAAAGGTTCTTCTCGAGCTCCCTCATTCTAATCAATAATTGGGACATCGTTAGCATTGCCATTTTCTTCCTGTGGGTGGTCATACTAATTAAGATGCCCCTCATATCGACTTTGAAAGCCAGCCATAGCATATCTGGTCTCCCTGTGGGATCGAAGTTATATTCATAATATCATAGGATATGCTCTTGAATATGACTGACTGAATCCGGTTCTCGGAGCAATAGATCATTTAACTTCCACCTGGACCCCCTTCTGGGTAACGAGAGCAATGACAATTGACAAGAGACCAATAAATGATCAGATAGGGGACCCGGTAATATCTCAGCTTCTATCACCACCGGGTAATAAGGAGTGGGATTGAAAGATGTAATCGATTCTGGAGGAAGACTGATGAACCGGGGACGTGTAGGTGTACAACCTGTCCTGTGGGTGTAACACCCTCCAGATATCATAGAGTCCCATCTGATCTGTTAGCTCTCTAAGTGCCCTCTGAGCAGAAGATAAGCCCTTTCTCCGGTAAACCAATTTGTCTACCTCAGGGTCAAAAACTAAGTTAAAGTCTCCCCCAATAATCAGGGGTAAAGCAACAAAGGGTAATAACAACTGCGTCAACTGCATGAAAAAAGTAGGTTTGTCCTGGTTCGGGCCATAAATACTAGCCAGAAGGACCTCCTTATTGAAGAGGAGACCATGCACTACTAAGAATCTTCCTATGGGATCTTTGACCTCCTTAAACATCCTGAATGGTATTCTTTTATGTATAAGGATCACCACCGCTGCACTTTGAGTTGTCCCACCCACAGCGAAGCATTGGGCAAATTGTTGCCTACGTAACTGTAATGCCTCAAGGTCTAGCAGATGTGACTCTTGGATATATGCAATATCAATGTTCAGAAGTTTTAAATGTTTGAGTATTTGGCCCTGATTAGTTCTTTTCCGGGCCCCTTTTACGTTCCAAGAGGCTATGGTGATACAGTTAGCTATCTTCCCGACCAGAAAAATCTGTAACCTTATAACTTAGCCACACTCTGTAAGCTCTAAGGAAATTTGTGCTCAATACTAAAGCCCACCCCCATCATCTCCACCCCCCAAAAAAATAATAAACAAAACTTGTACAATTTCAACCCACCCTTCCAAAACCCCCACTCAACCCACGCACTGTCTGGAATCCGTTATGCAAGGTATCCAGAGCTCTCCATTCCCATCCAACTCCCAGTCCCCCAGATCATGATGAAAACCACTAGTCTGCCTACCAGAAAACCTTGTGAGAATAGCACTTCTAACCAGAGAACAGAGAATTATATAAACATAACAAGACAAGATACAGACCTCGTAGAATCATGGCTCTACTTATTAAATAAACCTCCGGTTAGTAACAAGAATAAAAGGTAGGCAGACTGAGTAAATAATTGGGGAAAAGCCTAGGGCTTTTACATAGCCAGTTATGCTATAAAGACTTCTGTGAACCCCGATACTCAAAAAAGTGAGAGATTGGGCATCCCCAACAGCTTAAAATTACAATCGGGGAAATGCCACAACAATCGCAGCCTGAATGGAAAGTAGCGGTGAAAGTGAAGCGAAGATGCCCTCTTGTGCCATCTGAAGGCAAGTTCAGTCCCAGTAAGAGATCTACACACCACAACTAGTAACAAACTATTCTAGAACATGAACGAAACTCAGCGGATTACACCTAACCCGTATGGCTAACAACCTACTAGAGCCAACAACCGGAACATTACCCCCTGGTGATGCAAAAAACAAAACCAGAATTCACAGTGAAATTAAACCAGAAACAGAGACATTAAACTATAGTAAAAAGAAGTCCATACTTTAGAGCATGCTATCCCTAAAGCTCTATATTACGCAGGGAAACAAGAAGAAAGTTCCATCATAGGGAGAATTATTGGTAACGTGCAACAAGTTTGTCAACTTTTCCAATAAACACTGAGGGTTCTCTCTTGTAAGAAAGTTCCCGGGTAATGAAATGACACTAGACAAGAATCCAACGCTTCGAGAATGTTCAGGGTGCAGACATAGTGAGCCGATATCTTCCCTTCAGATCCCACTTCTTTATTCAACAAGTGGGAAACAAGTCTGGGAAGGCCTTATGCAGGGCAGATTTATCACTTTCCAAATCCTCAAAAGTCAACCAAGCACCAGATATTAGGACTTGCAACCGTGCAGGGTACCCCATATGGAATTTCACTTCAGCAGCAATTAACTTGGACACTACAGGGTGGAACTGGGTTCTCCGCTGCCTCACAGTGGCGGGTAGATCTTGAGTGATACAAATTCTTTTTCCATCCCATGACACCTCCTGCAGCTCTTTAATCTTCCCCATAAAATACTGCTTTTCTTGGAAATTCAAGAATTTTAATATAATGGGTCAGGGGTGTACGCCGGGAGCAGGCATTGGCCTAAGGGCTCTATGGGCCCACTCTATGGTGTAAGTAGCACCAAAAGGGGAAGGTCCAGCCAGCTTTGTGAGAAGTCTCTGAATGAATAAGATAGTATTCCACCCTTCTTTCTCCGGAATCCCAATTATGACAATATTATTTCTGTGACTCCTCCCCTCAAGATTCTCTGTTTTCTGCTTGAGCTTCTTTATCCTTTGGCGGTTATCCACCACTTCAGTGCTAGTGCGGTCAGCTTTTTTCTCCAAAGAAACCAGGTGAGACTCGCTATCCGCCATCCTAGTGGAGAGGTCCTCTAGCACTGTGGTAATCTGCTTTACTTCATTAACCACTGCTTTAAGATCCTCATGGAAAGGCTTCAGCTCTTGTTAGAATATTTTGAGGGTCAGAGGAGTTGCATCTGTAGAGGGATTAACAGCGGCCGCCCCCGTAGTGGGCCTAGAATCAGTTGCAGGTAGGGCCAGGGATCTCTTGCTGCCTTTTTCCGGCGTGATGGGAGGGGTATGCTTCGGCATGGCAGTACGCATTTCAGCTTCCATTTCCACCCAAGCTGTTGCCCAGAGGTTCTCTGCGATGACAGGAGTCTTTGTGGGGTATAGCCCCATGCAAGAAGCAACAAAATAACCCCGAAAATAGCACTGAGCGACGGGAGCGGAACCGAGAAGCAGCTACTTGGACCTCAGCATCACGTGAGCTCCAACTTTTAAGATTTAATAAGAACATAATCAAATGGATGAGCTGCAGGCTTACAAATGGGAGGTAAAGATACATGGATACTGTACCTAGAAGTTTTCAGCAGAAAAGGATCACTTGGTCAACCCAGTCTGCCAAGATGTTCCCTGCCTATTCTGTATCTGCAGACTCTATCTGGTTTCCAGCAACCCTCCTGCCTCCATGGCATCAATCTAATATAACCATGTCCAATGCATGCTTGAAGACCCTCACTGTCCCAGCCACCACCATTTCAGGTGGCAGTCTATTCCAGGCAATACCATTCTTTCAGTGAGGAAATATTTCCTCACATCACTCTTGAACTCCCCACTTCAGTTTCTTTGCATACCCATGCTCCTGGTGTTCATTCTCATTTGAAAGAGATTCCCCATCTACACTATCTTCAACCCTTAGAAATACTTGTAGGGTTCCATCATATAACCCCTCTCTCACCTGTGTTCCAGAGTGTACATGTTGAGATCCCTAGGTGTGTCTTCATAGGGCTTCATGTGCAATTCTTGAACCATTTTGGTTGCCCTCTTCTGGATTGCCTTCACTCTGTCAATGTCCTTTTTGAGGTGTGGTCTCAAAAACTGGACACAGTACTCCAGGTGGGGTTGAACAAGCAAATGATATAGTAGCAAAACCACCTCCTTCCTCCTGCTGCAGATACCCCTCCCTACACACCCCATCATCCCGCTAGCCCTACCCAATGCTTTGTCATGCTGCCCTGCCACCTTGAGGTCCTCACATATTATAATCCCAAGATCCCTTTCATGAGTTGTGACTGTCAGTATCTCCCCATCCATCTTATACACATTGCTGAGATTCATAAGCTGCAGGTGCATGATTTTACACTTTTAACATTGAACCCCAACTGCAATGTTTTTAACTACTACTCAAGTTTCCCAAGATCCCTGTGCAATCTCTCCACCACCTTTTCCATGTCCACTCTACATCAGATTTTGGAGTCATCTACAGAAACGACTACCTTCCATTCCAATTCTTCTGCAATTTCCACTGTGAAGACATTGAAGAGAACTGGTTGCAGTACTGAACCCTGTGGCACCCTATTGGTCACTCCCCATTCTTAAAATGAGTGCTGCTAACCACCACCTTCTGTTTCTTATTCACTAACCAGTACCCCCCTCTGTCTTATGTCCATTAAGCAGTTTCTAACCTAATTTATTGCTTTGGATCCCATTCTTATGCCAGACAATTTCCTGATCAGTCTCCTATGTGACATTGTGTTGAAAGCCTTGATAAAGTGCAGATAGACCATGTCCATTGCCCCTCCAAGCTACTTTGTTTGTCGTCTGTTCAGTGAAATCTATCAGATTCGTTTGACATGAACCTTTCTCCATGAATCCATACTGCCTGTGGTCTTGCAGCCCATTGGATTCAAGATCAAAAAGTTGGGACTAAATGGCTTTCATTCAGAGAAGGGGATGTTACATGGATACAAAGATATATAGAATTGATGGCAGATGAGGACCGCTTGGCCCATCCAGTCTGCTCACCTACTCTACCCTCCAAATGACCCATATTACCCTCACCCTATCCCGGCTATGATTATTTTATGCCTATCCCAGGCATTCTTGAAAACCTCCACTGTGTGTACCTTTACCACCTCTTTGGGGAGACTGTTCCATGCATTCACCACCCTTTCTGTGGAAAAATACTTTCTCATATTTCCCCATAACCTATCTCCCACTACCCTCATATCATGATCCATTGTCTTTGCGCATTCTTTTTGCTGAAGTAGGCTTCCCTCCTGGAATCTATTAATACCCTTGAGGTATTTAAAATCTCAGTCATATCCCCCTGCCCCTTCTAATTTCCAGTGGATATAGGTTAAGGTCTGTTAGCCTCTCCTCATATGTCTTCTGGTGTAATCCCTTCACTATCATCATAGCCCTTCTCTGGACTGCCTCCACATTGTCTATGTCCTTTGTGAGGTGCATCCTCCAGAACTGGACACAGTACTTCAGAGGCAGTCTTACTAGTGATCTGTAAACTGGCATTATTACATCCTTGTTACTTAGTACTGTATTTACCCCTCCCTATACATCCCAACATTCCATTGGCCTTCCTTGTTAGTTTATTACATTGTCTGGCCACCTTTAGGTTACCAGTTATAATCAACCCTGATCCCTTGCTTGCCTGGTGATCTCCAGCAATACCTCCCACACTGAATACATTTCCCCATGGTTCCCACAGCCGAAGTGCATAATTTTGCACTTTTTGGCATTAAACCTCAGCTGCCACACCCTTGACTGCTCTACCAGCTGGCTTGGGTCCCTTCTAATTTTTTCTACTCCCTAGGGAGTATCAACTTTATTGTAGATTTTTGTATCATCTGCAAAAATATCCACCTTCTCCTCCAGCCCCTACACAATGTCATTTATGAAGATATTGAAGAGGACTGGCCTCAGCACTGAGTCCTGGGGCACCCTGCTGGTCACCGTCCTCTCTGTGGATTGAGCCCCATTCACTATCACCCTTTGAGTCCTCCCACTTAGCCAATTTCTTACTTGCTATTTGTTACTAGTGGTGTCCCACAGGAATCAGTCCTGAGTCAGATCCTTTCTAACATTTTTACCAGAGACTTGTAATTCAGTAATGCAGGATGAATGGCCAAGTTTTCAGATAACTTGAAAATAGGATACATTGTTGACACTGAGAAGGAAGTAGGAAAAATGGAAGGTGAATAAGGCAATTTAGCTCAAGGGTGTAGACAGGCATACTCACTGTACACATTTGTGTACAATTTTGTTGAGTGCCTGTCATAAACCATAAGCCACACTGTTAATATTATCATTCTAATCTGTAGTATTTGGGTTAGTGTAGGCTTCTGAGGAGTGTCTGATACATGTATAACCTCTTTAAAGTAGAGGAATCATCTGACAACAATCTGACTTGTTTGGAAGGGGGTGCCATTTGGAAAGGATGTGTACATTTTTTAATGGGGGTGGGGTGTAACTGTTGGAGACTGTGTACAAAATGGAAATTTCTGGCTACACCCCTGAAATTGTCTGGGTTAGGAGTGCAAAAATGTGTTTCAACACTGACAAGTGTATAGTCTTACATTTTGGGGCCCAAAAAATAGGAAGGGAAAGTATATTCTAAATAGGGAGCTTTTAAGGAAATCCGACACTAGAGTCCTACTGTAGGTGTAATTTTATCAAATAAATTAATACAAGTCCCACAATGTGAGGCTTAGCCAAGAGGAGCAATCATGTCATTGGCAGTATCAGGAGAAACTTTGTTTCAAGATATAAGAAAATGGATCTTCCTCCTGTACCGAGCACTGGTCAGGCCACATATGAATTACTGTGCAAAGTTCTGGGCACCTCAAAATAAAGGGGATGTTGCAATGCTTGAGAGAGTGCAGAGGAAAGTAAGACTCATTAAAGGTATCATGTGAAAGTAAAGTCATATGAGGAAAGAACAGGAGAACTAGACCTGCACAAAATGGAGAGGAGATGAATGGGAGGGGATCTTATTCTAATCTTCAGGAAAAATGAGGATGCAGATCTGAGGGAATATCTAACCTTACATTCAAAGAGAGAGAGAGAGCCTAGTGTGGGGGGGGAGGTGAACTACAGTTAAAAGGTGATATTTTTAAAACTCAAAGGAGGAGATCATGGTTCACACAGTGAGTGGTGAATGCATTGAATGTGGTTTTGCTGAATGTGGTTAGCTGTGAAACACTGGAAGAGTTCAAAAAGAAGTTGGGTTATTATATGAAAAGTATAGAAACTGAGAGCTATAATGCACCAAGATCAAACCCTATGGGCTGTTGCATACTTTTGTCTGAGACACCTATGAACCTGTGAATGTTCTTATTTTCATTCTCCTTGCTGAAGAAGCGGAGTAAATTAAGTCTAAGCTTGCACAAATATATCATAGCAGTACTGTGGAGCTGTGTATAAATTGTATTATTTTTAAACACTGTAGCCCTTATGGAAACATTTTAATAACTATTCATTTCAGTTTTAGTACTACTACCTGGCATGCAACCAATTAGGACATTTCATTTTGTTTTTACTTTACGCTACTTTGATCAGCCTTCTGTAGTGTAATGGTTAAGCAGGTGGTCTTTGAAATAGAAGATTATGAGCAAGGGCACTAGACAATTGTGGAAACCAAAGGTCTGAAGTGTGGGATTTTAACATTTTTTGTGGGAAAAGTGAGGGGTGGTTTTCCAGAGTATCATCATACTGTATGAATTTTACCTACTTGATTTATTTTAGTACAACAAACAGCATTAAAATACATAATTTAAGAATAGCTAAAAAACACACTTTTACACAATATTAGGCATGTTTCATAAAACATGTTACCATGATGCAATATAAAAATCTACAAATACTGCAAGCCAAAAATTCACGTGAGCATTTTCTGAGTCTTTTATAAAATGTGGTTCTACATTATATTACACAGCACATACAGTATTTACAAATTCTTGGCCAAAAAACTTTGTTATTGCATCAGTTAGGGTTCCAGCAACAAAAGTCTGGAAATGCAGTGTTAGGGTTTCCTACCCTGATACCCCAGACCCATCATGCAGGCAGCAACAGGTGTGGTGGGTGTTCCTTGGGGTTGTCAACCTTAATGCTCACCCAGTCACATGTGTAAGTAAGCTGAGGTTGATACAGTATAAGAGAATGGGTTGAGCATTAGGTTGACAACCCAAAGGCACCCCCTCCATGCCTGTTGCTGCCTGCACAGTGGGGATGGGGTGACAGGGTTGGAAACACTAACACCACATTTCCAAACTTTTGCCACTGGAACCCTAACTGATGCATTAACAAAGTTTGTTTCCAAGAATTTCCTTACTTTTTGAGAAAGTATAATTGTTGTTTTCTTTGCTCCGGGTCCTACACTCCCATCCCACCATAGATACATACATGTATGTTGCTGTGCAAGCATTTCAGCCAAAACTGCAACCAAACTGTCAGCATAGCCTTGTTATTACCCCACCTCATGAACGCTGGGCAGAGAAATTTCAAATGATAGAAGAAATGTCATATTGTGCCACTGCAACATCATTCCATGCCACAGGTGACAAAACACATTTTGACAAGGAATTTAAAATTGACAGCTGCCACATTCATGAAGTGATGAAAAGAAATGGCTATGTTGAAAATCTGGGGTGAAAATATTGAAAATTATGAAAGTTAGGAAGGAGCATAGCGAAATGTCAACAGATGCACATAACTTTGCCATTTTGACCCAACATTTTGAACATACCCTTCTTATAACCCCACATCATGAAAAAATATGGTGAAAATGTTGAAATCTGGCCCAAAAGGTGATTTCACCAACCAACCACGAAAGCACCTTTAGGGTAGAATTTTTTATTTTTTTTATTTTAGTCTTTTGGTAACCGGGCAAGGCCCACTAGGCACAAGTCCCTGTTTTCAGGGGTGACATGGGAGCACTGGGCTGTTAACTGACTTGCTCAGAGTTAAACAGTATGCAAGTGGAGGTTGTGAGAATCAAACTCAGGTCTGGTCTGATGTATGTATCAAGCTTGTTCACACCCCATTCCTCTAACCTCTAGGCTATACTGCCAGCCATTTTGGAAATGGCACCAACATTGTTCATGAGTAGGGGGGTCTCAAAAAGGGTATGTTGAAAATTTGGTATCAAAATCTTAAAAAATGACAAAGATTTGCACCAAAATTGAAAACCCAGTGAAATACATTGACTCACATTTATGTTAGTTTCTGAATTCCATGGTAGTCTAGTGGTCAGTCCCCCCTCCACTACCTCTGTCTCTCTCTCTCTCTTTATATATATATATATATATGTGTGTGTGTGTGTGTGTGTGTGTATAAAGTTCCCTGGTAGTGTAGTGGTCCATTCACCCTCCCCTGTTCACTGATCGCCATCCCCATATAAAAATACATAATATTTCCCTGGTGGTCTAGTGGCCCCCCCCTTCCATTCACTAATCGCTGCCCCCTTATACAAATATATAATATTTCCCTAGTAGTGTAGTGACCCCCACCCCACGCGCGATGTCCAAACACAGTCTCCTTATTGGAAAAATATTTCATGATAGTCTAGTGGTCCCACCCCCCTCACCAATGTCCAATCGCTGTCTCCTTATTGAAAAAAATATTCTGTGGTAGTCTAGTGGTCTGACCCTCTCTCCCATCATTGATCACCCTTATGGTATTGAAAACAATATTCCCTGATAGTCTAGTGGTCCCTCCCTGTCCCAGATCCCTGTCCTATGAAATAATAAAAACATAACCCTGGTGGTCTAGTGGACCCCCGCCCCACTATCCTCTCAGATAATGACCCACCACCCCACTCCCCAAACCAGATCAGCAGCTGGTGACCAGCACAGCCTTCCTCACACCACCGCAGCTGGCTGCTGACCGAGTGTGAGGAGGTGGGGCTCCTCTAGACCACCAGGGTTATACAATATGCAATCATTCACAGTTCTGTCAGTGGCCAGCTGTGGAGGTTATGTTTGTGAAGAAATAGTTAAAAATCCTGATGTTAACCCTTTATTTCAGAAAATAGAACTACAGTGCTGCTTTATAGATGATTTGTTTTTAATATGGAAAATAAATTTCGATGAGTTTAATGAATTTGTAACATACTTGCATTGCAGTTTTCTTTCCAGGCTAGCAAGACAAATGTTAATTTCTTAGACTTAAGCATTGAGAAAGATATGAAAGGTAACCTTATCACTAATATTTTTAGAAAAGAAAACAACAGAAATGCCTTATTGCTGGCCTCAAGTTGTCACCCAAACCATACAGGAAAAATATTCCCACTAGACAGTATCTTAGGGTGAGGAGAAATTGCAGCACCATCAATGACTTTGAAACAGTGGCACAAGACTTGACAAACAGATTCCTAGAAAGGGGTTACAGTAAACACATTCTGGAACAAGCTTGTGATGCTGCTAGAAATATGGATAGAACTGAATTGATTGTGATGAATCGTACAAACAACAATGTTACTAACAGGTTCACTTTTGTTACTACAGTACATATTCAGCCCTTGCATCTCATGTAGAAACTATCATTAAAAGGAATTAGCATATCCTGAGAGGAGACGTATGTCTGAATGAAATAAATCAAACTCCACCATGAATGGCTTATAGAAGAGTGACAGCATTAAAAGATACATTGGCTGGCTCTATGGCACTGAGTGAAGGGGTTTACTTGGCACACTGGTGGTCCAGGTTCATGTCCTGAGCCCAGGTACCAGGAGTGAAGACCAGCAGGGAGGGGATTCACAAGCATCCAGGGGACGCTTCCCTCCTGGGGGGGTGGTAGAGCCTGGGCTCCTGGAGGTGGATTGCGGATGAGCATGGGGGTTTGTGAAGCCTCATTACACCCTCCTGTATATCCCTACTGTAGGATGCTGTCTCTACATAGGCTACTGAGTGGGCAGGCTACTGTAAACATGAAAATGGGCACCCTGCTGACCAGATGACGAGCACATGGCACATGCCACCATGAAGCCACAAACATCCCATACTGACCCTGTGGCAGCCTCCAGGGATACAAAGTTGCACCTGCTGGTGCTTCCCCTTTGGATGAGAGGGACCCTCCCGAGACAGAGATAAGTCAGGTTACCCTGGGTAAGGTCAGGAGATAGGGTCAGGAGATGATGGTGTGGGGTTGAGGTGGTGGTGTGGTAGGGCATTAGCTCTCTGAAGGAGTGGCCAGCAGGGGAGCCAGAGGAGGAGTATAAACAGACATGACAAAAGAAAAAGATACATTTGTTCACAGCAGACAAGTGAGAGTTGTAAAGGGAACATAGTTAACAAACTGGAGAATGGGTTGTTATAGATATAAACAAGCATTTGTCAATGCCGAACGTTCGCTTGCAGGTATTTGCAGTGGTGTTTGGCATGTATGGTGCTTTACCCTAATGCAGTGTGTGAATGCTGGTATTTGCACAATAAATTGTCAGCATGATCTTTTTGTTACCCCCATTGTGCGCTACATAGGCGGAAACACGTTTTGGGCAGGATGTGAAAAATGACAGCTGCACTGCTCATGAGGAGGTGTGGTAAAATGCCAATGTTTAAAATCTGGAGTGGAAATATTGAAAATTCGTAAACCCTCACAGCGTCAGTGGGAACTGTGCAACACATCGTAAAACAGTCATTTTTAGGAATTTTTTCACCAAATTTTCAACATTGCCATTTTAAAACCTGTGCTAATGAACAGTGTCACTGTGATTTTCTTACTGTGTCCCATACATTGATTTCGAACACCAACTGCACTGTTGTGCACTACATGGGCAGAAACACATTTTGGGCAGGATGTGAAAAATGACAGCTGTACTGCTCATAAGGAGGTGTGGTAAAATGGCAATGTTGAAAATCTGGAGTGAAAATATTGAAAATTCGCAAATGTACGAGCGTGCGTAGGAACTGCACAACGCACACTCATAAAACAGTTATTTGTAGGAATTTTTAAGCCAAGTTTTCAACATAGCCATTTAAAGATCTCTGCTCATGAACAGTGACACTGTGATTTTCTTAATGTGTCCCATACACTGAGTTAGCACACCGACTGTGCCATTTAATAAGCTACATGGCGGAAACAAGTTTTGGGCAAGATGTGAAAATGACAGCTGCAGTGCTCATAAGGAGGTGTGGTAAAATGGCAATGTTGAAAATCTGGAGTGAAAATATTGAAAATTCGCAAACTTACGAGCGTGCGTAGGAACTGCGTAATGCAGACTCATAAAACAGTCATTTTTAGGAATTTTTTCACCAAATTTTCAGCACAGTCATTTTAAGACCTCTTCTCATGATCAGTGTCACTGTGACTTTCTTAATGTGTCCCATACATTGAGTTCGCACACCGACTGCGCCATTGTGCGCTACATGGGCAGAAACACATTTTGGGCAGGATGTGAAAAATGACAGCTGTACTGCTCATGAGGAGGTGTGGTAAAATGGCAATATTGAAAATCTAGAGTGCAAATATTGAAAATTTGCAAACGATGAGCCTGGCGTAGGAACTGCGCAATGCACGCCAGAACAGTCATTTTTGAATTTTGCACTTCTCAACATCGATGGGACCTTCAATGATGTCACTGTCATGGTGTTATCTGCCGCGGGTGATTTCACGCAGTGACCGTGCAGTGCCTGCGAAATCACCTTTTGGGCCTGAATAACGCCATGACAGTGACATCATTCATGAGAAGGGGTCCCAAAAACCCCATGTTGAAAATTTGGTGCAAAAATTCCAAAAAATGACTGAGATATGCAATAAAGTTGAAACCCCTATGTAGCCCATTATACAGCTTACCGGCATTTCCTCAGTTCGCGGTCGGCTTTGAAGAGTGCAGACGTGTTCCCGGTCCACCGAAGATCATCGCTACGGAGTCCGGAGGTAAGTATGGGGTGGGGTGTGGAAGGCTGGTTGGCAGTGGGTGGGTGCGGGTTGTGGGAGGGGGGTTGGGAGACGCGCCGCGGGACCGTTTTTGTTTTACAGGAAAAAAAAAAAAGACGACGAGGGACATTTGCCACACTGGGGTGGGCTCCCAGCATGGCAGAAGATGTGGGAGGGGCCGAGGAGTCGATGGGGATTGGGCACCTGTCGGCAAACTATGCGGGGGCCGAGGAGCCGACGGGGATTGGGCACCCCTGGCCGCAAAAAACAGTTTGCGGTGGCAGGATGGCTTGGGGCCATGGAGCCGACGGGGATTGGGCACCCCTGCCGGCAAAACAAACAACATTTGCCATGCTGGGGTGGGCTCCCAGCGTGGCAGGAAAGCTTTGATGGGGGGGTCGGCGTGACGCGCACTGGGGGGAGCGCGTGATGTAGGGGACGGCGGCAGCACTCAGTATGGCAGCGGTGTTTTCCTTTGAAGCAGAGGAACACCGCTGTCATACTGAGCTCCTGCACCCATTGGTGCAGGACCGCCACGCCTGCTCAAGGGAGCAGTGCATTGGGTGGGAGAGGCACACCTCCAAGTGTGCTACTCTTCCAAAACATTCCTTGTGCATGTGCACAAGCGAACATAAAAATGTACCTGCTGTAATGTTGTGTTAATAAAAAAATCTTTTGGAAGCACTCATAACCCAGAGAAATTGTATGACATCATACAATTAATTATGTGTAACAGTGAAGGGGTAATATATATGGCAAATTTCAAATGCGGTACTTTTTATGTTGGGAAAACAAAGCATCAGTTTAGAAATAGGATTGGTGAACATTGCAGAGCTATCATAAACAAAGATATAAAAAATGATACAGCTCTGCAGATTATGAACAATACAAATCCAAAAGACCATGGGCAGGATATTCAAACTGCTTCATTCTGTGGCGCAAGCCCTTGTGCTGCTCAAAAAAGTTGCGCTGGGGTGTGGCCGGTGCGATATTCAATGGAGTTGCGCTATTGAGCAACTCCTTTGAATATATCACCCCCCCAGCCACAGCCACTGTGCATGGCACACTGGAACTTCCGCCACCGCAAGTGGTCAGAGTGGAGCATTCAAGATGCGGTGGCGCAAGTTCCATTGCACCATGCGCAACTTTCCGATATTCAAAAGGTGACATGCAAATGGGGTCATAATTCATGCAAGGAGTGGGGGAGCCATTTGCATCTACTTACGGCCCCATTTGCATGCCATTAGCATGCAGGTTGATCCCACGACTTGCGCTTAGCGCCCTGCCAGGCAGTGCAGCCGCGGACCGACACCCCGGCCCGATCACACAGCATGGAGTAAATCCTCCCCATTGGCCCATTGTGGGCATATCGTGAATCCCCCCACTGGCCCGACCACGCCCAGAACGGAGTCTCACTTACTCAGAGCATACTCTGGTGGTCCATTTCTGGTGGTCACTGGCATAGAGCCCCCTGATCCACGTCCCTGGTGACTAGTGATTCCACCACCACCATGTTCACCACCTCACCCCAGCGGGCAGCAGCACCCACCGCCTGCTGCCCGCCGCCGCTGACTGACTGACTGCTCGGTGGGGCTGCCGCCCATTGGTTCAGAGCAGAGCCAATGGGCATGCAGCCATACCGCGTCAGGCAGTCCAGATATGTGAATGAATTCATTCACATATCTGACCGCCTGGTACAGTATTGGCTGCATGCCCATTGGCTCTTGCTCTGAACCAAAGCGCGGCAGCCCTACCGACCGGCAGTCAGTCAGCAGGCGCGGGCAGCAGGCGGGTGGGTGCTGCCGCCCTGGCTGCTGGGGGGGGTGGTGGGCTCCTGGGGTGGTGGGTGGGGGCCACTAGATCACCAGGGACATTGGACCTTGGGGGTGTTGACTCTAATGCCCGCGATTGGGCTCTCGCAAGTCCACTGGACCACCAGGATATTGCCTTTGGGGTTGACTCTTATGCCCGCGATTAGCTCATGTCCACTGACCACCAGGATATTGTTTTGGGGGTTGAACTCGCTCTGCCCGCAATCGGGCTAGTGGGGGTTCAGTTCTGTTATGCCTGCGATCGGGCCAGTCAGAGGGGAGTTCAGTTCTGTATTGCCCATGATCGGGCCAGTGGGGAGGAGTTTAATACTGTTATGCCCATGATCGGGCCAGTGGGGGAGTGTTCTGCCCACAATTGGGCTACAGGGTGGGGGTTACTATTATGCCCACGATCGGGCTGCAGGGGGAGCACAGGGAAGAGGTGGAGGCCACCCACAGGTGGCAGCTTCTGTGTCACACCCTGCAATGCGGCAGCTCACCTGTGGGTGGCCCTCGACTTGATCGTTTGTTTTTTGGCTCAAAGTCATGCAGGAGCAGGTAGGGGGGTTGTGCCTGCACAACTCTGCACAGCCTGGCTGAATATCAGGCTGTGCAGTTTATGTATGGTTCCTCCCCCTCAGGTTGAGCATGCCTTCATTATCATTGCGCTGTTGCTCAGCATGACTTGGGGGACGCAACTGCCTCCTGCTGAATATCGCAGAATGGAGCAATTTCGGACTTGCTCAGGCGCAACCCTATTGTGCATGGCGCAACCCTTTTGAATATCCTGCCCCATGACTTTTGTTTTACAGCTGTTGATAAAGTGTGCAGAAACCAAAGAAGAGGAGACTTTGATAAACCTATACTGCAAAGGGAAGGCTTTTGGATATACTATCTGGATGCCTGCAAACCATCAGGTTTAAATAGAACTTTTGAAGTTATTCCTTTTTTGAAATAAATGAATTAATGTACATGAATGCTTCATCCATATGCGATAGTACTCATTAATATGTTAAGTTAAAAACTTGAATGAAAACTGAAATATGCATGTGAGGTATTGCATTTATTAATAATGTTTTTTCCTTTTTTCTTTCTAATAGTTTTGAGTCAGCACCAGGAATTGAAGGGATCCTGAAGTTGCAACTTCAACACCTAGCTCAATTAGAAGATTGTGTTTTCTTTGTTGCATTTATGCATTTTCAATGTTTTGTATGTATTTTGTAATTATTATTACATAAATGTATTTTTGTATTGTATTTTAAATTTATTTTTGTATTGTGACATCACTTTTTAATGTCCATAGTTGATGACATCATTTCTTGTATAAAGTGAGAACTGTTTGATGATGTGGCACATTCTTTGACAAATGAAGTTTTCCGAAATGTGTTAGACAGCATTTTAACCTGGCACCTTTATAAACTTGGCAATTGTATACTGAATTTAGGAGCCTGTGTCTCTCTATTTGAGGTTGGTGTGTGCTGGATTTTTATTTTTTTTTATTTTGTTGTACATGATATCCTATAACACACCACTCCCAGTGCATTTTCCTACTTGGTACCTGTCCATATTGCAGAAACTTTACACCAATCAAGATGCCCTGTTAGCCATCTTACTGCACGCGCTGGGCCTAAATTGCCAACATGCTGTATCCACAGGAATAGATGATTTCATCTAAAAAGATAAAAGCTTAGCATCCTCCAGTTCTTTCATTATACTGACTTCAAGTCTGGGCATAGTTCTTGGAGACAAGTGCTGTGGAACTGTATCAGTCCTGGAAGAATGCCTCCTTGCTTTGTATATCTCTCAAAGAACTCTTGGAATGCTGGAGCCTTTTCGAGAGGAACAGCTGTGCATGTCAGTTACAGTATTACACAAAGTTCATCACAAACTCATTTTCTTCCAGTGATGAAACTGTTGTCTGTCAAAACATGTTTTAGTGCTTGTTTCTGCTAATGGATTAAAGAATCTGGAACACACAAAAAGGAGACAGTTATAGTTAATAAATGAAATACTATTACTTGGTACTGTGAAGCAGAATGCTTGCAACCCAAGGCTGAGAACAAGACTGGATTGCTGAGAGGAATATGAGAGTGGAGACTTGAGCATCAGAGATTATGCTTTTCCCCTCAAGGGAGGCAGGCATACTGTCTCCACTGTGACACTGTCTGCTAAGTAACCACAGTGGGTCTAGTTGGTGACAGAGAAGCTGGGGATTGGTGCTACCTGATGGTTTTCTATGATTGTGCTTTCATGCTCATACATTGGTGCCCTAACTTATTATATCCTAAGAAGTGTGTTATCCAGCAGACTGCCCCATCTTAGCAGTAAAATGCTTCTGGCACTTTTGCGGCTCAAGCAGCTGCTTTCTTACACTGCATTACTGTAGATTAGAGGGAATGCCACTCTGAGGACCCCACCATGGAAAGAAAATACAATGGGGAGCCAGAATCACTGGCAGTGTGATAAGGCTAGGAAGTCTAAGATGTGGACTCAGGTTGTTTACATGCTGGAACAAAAAGCATGTTAAAAAAAGAAAAGAATCAAGCAACTGAACAGAACAGTGCTACAGTATACATTCCTGTTTTTCTTGGCTTTAATTTTAAGTTTGTATCCCTCTGTGGCTTCATATGGATGACGATTGATGGTACGCTTATGCAGTTAATTGTATAACAGCAAAATCAGCAAAATTAGTGGCCTCTCTCCTTATAAAGATCCTATGGATACATTTTACTTGATCAGTGGCTCAGATGGAATATTATGAAAGGTGCTGCTAGTTGCCTCCATCCTGCAAAACATGTAGATGCTGTGACAGTGGTGCAGACACACAGTACAATATTTGCCAGTACTTTTTGAAAATGTAAAATAAATATTTGGTGTGGTACAAATTATCATTCTAATTAACAAAGACCTTGTACCACCAAAGGGTACAACAGCAGTCTATGACCTTTCTATGACATTTGAATAGTGGTACAATTGCTATTTAGTTAGTATGGAAATCAGTGCACAACCTCAATAATCATATACTGTACTATAACTCTGTTTTACCATAAAATAAAATCCCATAATGATGGTCAACTATTGCTTCTTCAGCTTCCAAAGAGCAGATACACTGGAATTCCTCTTTCTATTTCTGCAGTTATTGGAAAGAGGTAAAGCAATTTAAATGCTGATAAGAAAGAACAACAGTACGTTGGTTGTATTCATAGTACAAGAAAGCAGATATTTTCCAGTGTTTTTCTTTTCTGTAAAACACATACAAACAACAGCCTCAAATCCAGCAAAAGATATTATGGGTATACAAAATTATTGTCTAGTGATGTGCAAAGTTGGGAAGCTTCAGTCCATTGATTAATTCATGACTTTGCCTCATTTCTCAAAGTTAATCTGCCATGCAAAGTCCAAAGTCATGAAAATAGATAACTCAGTGAAATGCTAAATTGGCAGCTTGACTGGTGGAGTTTGGCACAGAGGCACAGTTTGCAATGTTCATTCCCTGGTATCTAGTGAACCCCACCCTGCTGATCATCAGCCTGATATACTATAGAGACTTTCGCTGATGGTCCAATATCATACATAGACTGGCCCGATATAAAGAATAGACTTTCTGTGGTATCTAGTGGTCACCACCCCCCACTGACCTCAGCCCTGATAGCAAATAAATATAAGCTTCCCTGGTGATCCAGTGGTGCTAGTGGTACCCCCTTCCTATCCCAGATCTGCCCCCAAAATACTATATATATATATATATATATATATATATATATATCTTTCCTGGTGTCTAGTGGACCCCCCTCTGGCAGTTGGTGCCCCACCACCTTGCTCCCCCATCTCTTCCCTGAGCCACTGACTGGCTCAGCCCTCCAGGGAGCAAAGGTAGTAACAAAGTAAAAACAAAGGCCTTTGACAAAATGCATCATTGCATGAAATCCGTCAGGTGATGTGGAAGCTCTGTGAGTGGAGGGGTTGGAAGATTGTTTGTAGCATCCTGGATTGTTCCAACTGCTGTTTTTGTTTGTGGAGCATAGTCATAAGGAATATTAAATAAAGAGAAGCACTTTTTGGTGAACTCATCCTGGTATACTAACATACTAATATGCCAGCAGTGTAGGCCTCATGGTCTATCGAGTCTGCTTTGGAGTCAGTACCCTGGATGGGTACCATCTCTGTCTTTATACTCCCCCAGACAAGTCTTCCCCTGCTTTCCCCCCACCTAAACCTGTCCCAGCTTCTCCTGAACCCCTCCACCATAGACACCCCCACCTGCTCCTCAGGCAGCGCATTCCATGGTTCCACCACTCTTTCAGTGAAATGCCGCCTCATCCTTTACCCCCAGAGTCTTCACCCCTCCAGCCTCCAGCTGTGCCTCCTGGTGACTCCTTCCTCCTTTCTCTGAAGGAAACCACTTAGGCTTACCTTATTTATTCCCTTCAGGTACCTGAAGACCTCAATCATATCCCCCCTGTCCCTCCTCTCCTACAATGAGAAAAGGTTGCACTCCCCATGTCGCTCTTTGTATGTCCTATCCTCTAGCCCCCAGATCATCCTAGTTGCCCTCCTCTGGACCCACTCCAGGAGCAAGATGTCCTTCCTTAGGTGCGGTCTCCAAAACTGCATCCAGTACTCGAGGTGTGGTCTAACCAGGCTGTTGTACAGTGGCAGAATCACCTCCCTGCTTCTAGAGTTGATCCCCCGGTGATGCAGCCCAGCATTCTATTTGCCCTTGCCTTGGTCCTCCTGCATTGTTCAGAATTATTTATTTTGACATCCACCAGAACCCACAAGTCTTTTTCCCCAGTCGAGGCCTGTAGAATGTTCCCCACTTGGGTGTATACATGTTCTGGGTTCCTACAACCTAAATGAAGCACCTTGCATTTACTGAAGTTAAATTTCAGTTTCCAGGTGCGTGACCACTCCTCCAGGGTATCTGGGTCCCCCTGCAGGGCCATCCTGCCTTCTTCCCCCTCCACTACTGCCCCCAGCTTAGAGTCGTCCATGAAGAGACTCATTTTGCACCTGATACCCCCTGATATCAGAGATAAAGGTGTTAAAAAGAAGCAGACCCAGGACTGATCCTTGTGGGACCCCACTCATGACTCCCCTGGAAGACGAGACACCCCCCCTCACCACCTGCTAGATGCGTCCAGACAACCAACTTCCAATCCACCTGACCATCAGTGTCCCCACCCCCATCCCAATCAGCATCTCCAGCAGGCCCGTTTGAGGGACCGAATCAAACACAGTGTTGAAGTCTAGGAAGAGGGCATCCACTGGTCTACCCTGATAGAGCACCAACGTCATCCCCTCTTAGAACTCCACAAGGATAGTCTGACATGATCTGCCTGGAATGAAGCCATGCTGCCTATCATCGAGGAGTCCCTGTTCCCCGAAGAATGCTCCCGGTCTCTCCTTTAGAATGGCCTCCATCAACTTCCCTACCACTTATGTCAAGCTGACTGGTCTGTAATTTTCCCTCTACTCCTCTTTGTGGATGGGCACTATATGCAACTGCCTCCAATCCCTGGTCACCCTTCCCATCTGCAGGGAAGTGTTAAAAAGGGCTGCCAGTGGTACAGCCAAGACACCTGCTAACTCCCATAGTACACTGGGGTGGATACCATCAGGACCCAGGGTTTTGTCCTTTTTTAGGGACTTGAGGGCTTCCCACGCCCTGCCTACAGAGATGTCCTCCTCCGTATCCCCCCATGGCAGACCCTGTATACCCTACCCTCTCTGGGCCACTCCCTCAGCTGCCTGAGTGACAGTAGGTGCCCCATTAAGCCAGGCCTCAGCCCCTTGAACACCACATTTTCCCCCTGCCCTGATGCTCCTCTACATCCTCCCTATTGAAGACCAATGCAAAGTACTCATTGAGTACTTCTGCCTGTTCACCAGCCTTCTCCTCCCATCCTCATTCTATCCTCAGTCTACTGAATTGCCAATTCAATTTCCTTCTCTCCCCAAAATACATAAAGAACCATCACCCTCCTTGATCCCCTGCACCAGTCTCTGCTCCTTCCTAGCCTTGGTTCCTCTAACCACTCTGGTAATATTCCTGGCTGTCAGAACATACTCCTTTCTATCTAATACCCTATGGGAGCTTTTGTACCTTCTGTATGCATCCCACTTCTCCCTTTCCACCTCCTGAACCTCCTTAGTCCACCAGCATGGCTTCCTAGACCTACCCCCCTTGCAACTCTCTTTTGCACAGTCCCTGGTAGCCTTCTGTATCCCTTTTTTGATAATTTCCCACCTACTTTCCACATCCATGCACAGTTCTGTCTCCTCCAAGCGACCCATGAGCAGTTCCCCCATTCTTCTAAAGTCTGTCCCTCTAAAATTGACTAACACCATCTTTGAGTGAGCTCTTTCCACCCTCAGGTCCAATAGAAACCAGACCATGGCAAGGTCTCTTCCAACCAGGGGCTCCCCCACTTCAATGTCCCTTACTAGGTCAGTATCAGCCAGGACCACATCCAAGGTACAGCTCTCTCTTGTTGGGTCCATAACCTGCTGAGTTAGGAAAGTGTCCTGGAAAATGTCAGCAGCCTCTTTTCCCTAGCCAAAAGGGTCATCATAGTTCCCCAGTCAGTAGCCGGCATATTAAGATCACCCAGTATCACCACCCCATCCCCTTCATGTCCACATTGGTCCTGGAGATCCACCAGCAGGCAATCCTCCAGGTCATCAGCCAGCATGGGGAGCCTATAGATCACCCCCTTTTTGACCTTCTTCTCCCCTCTGGTTCACAGGATGACCCATAATGCCTCCACATTACCCTCTGCCTCCTCCACTTTGATTATCCCTATGCTGTCCTTAATGAACAGTGCAACTCCTCCCCCTCTGCCCATCCCCCTGTCCTTTCTAAGCACAATATACCCACTCAGATTTAGGTCCCAGTCATGTGCAGGGGTGGCCCAAGTTTCAGTGACAGCAGCCATGTCCACATCTCCCTCCACCAGCATGTCCTGGAACTCATGCATTTTATTCCCCAAGCTCCTGGCATTTGTCAGAACCACTCTCCAACCCATCCCTCCCACCCATCCCATTTTCTCTCAGAGAGGTTACACTCATCCTCTCCTTCCTCCTGGGGGCCTTCTGTCTCCCACTTAGGAGTAGAAGATTGAGCCCATCCTTGACAGTTTTTGGGAACAGCCTCACTGCCCCTCCCCTTCACCAGTTTAAACAACATCTAGCCTGATAAATTATGTCAGCTTCTGCCTTAGTACCTCCTTCCCCAACAGGTTTAGATGAAACCTATCCCTTGCATATAGCCCCTTGTCCTCCCAAGTTTCCCCCCAATTCCCCCACCACCCTAAACCCCTGAGCTTCCCCCCATCCCCCCATCCCCCTGAGCCACTCATTAACCTCCCTGATTTTCTGTTTGCTCTCTACACTGGCCCTTGTTACCGGCAGGATTTCCGAGAAGGTTATCAAGCAGCCATTGTCAAGACAAACCTTGGCCAGCTCATGGAACCTGGCTTAAATTTCCAGCACACTATTTTCTTCAATATCATTTGTCCCCAGGTGTACTAAGAAGTCAGGTGAGCTCCCACAATTCTGAACCAATTCATATACCAGGAACTTTGCCTTGTGCACAGTCAGGCCTGACATACTTATGACCCGAACAGGACTGGGTGTACCCTCACCCTGCCCTTCCCACTGTATACCCCCAATCATGGAGTCCCCCAACATGAGCACCTTAGCACCCTTTGTACCCTTAGGCCCATCCTTATTGAAGGCAACTTCCCCTCTCCCTGACATTTTCCTAATTTCAGCTTCTCCCCTCAACCTACTGGCTGCTGTCCTCCTTGTGTAAGAGCCACTTTCATCCTCTTCCCTCTTATCCCTACTCACCTCCCCTACTGCCTCATTTCCCCATTATTCACCCCCTACCCTTCTCCTAGTTGAGTTGACATCCCCAGCTACCCCCTTCACTTCTGACCCATCAGTATCAGGTCCCCCTCCACCATGCCACTCTCAAGAACTTCCTCTCCACATGTTGCACAAGCTATCCTAGTCTCCCCCCCTTGCATACCTCCTAAGCACCCTGACCCACCTCCTCCCTCCCAGTAGAGTCCCCCATCCCCATGTGTTGATCCCCACAGGTCTGAGCTCCCACTTTTCAGCCCTTATCCATCCAAAAGCCTGGAACTCCCACCTCCAAGTACATTTCACCCTTTTTCGCTTTGAGAGTACTTCTGGTCTTCTCAATGTCCCTCGCACTCCCACCGACAAGCTCCTTTTCACCCCTTTCATCCCTGAGAGTGTTCCTGACCTTCTTGGTGTCCCTCAGCAAACTCATCCTCTCTCCTCCTCTGATCCCTGCCCCACCTGTTCCTCTGAAATCCTTTGTATTTGGTTTATAGACCACCAAGCTCCTCCTACCCCTTGTTACACATTCTACCCATCCCAATCCCCTTCCCCGCTCCACCCCTGTTCTCCTCACCTCCTCTTTGTCATCCAATGCACTTAGTGGTTCAAAACTGTTATAGCTCTCAAAGCCTATCTCCACACCCTGCTCTGGTTTAATAGGACCCCCACGGCTGGGTTTCCCCTTACCCTTCCCAGCCCTTCTGTCCCCCACCGCCTGCCCACACTTTTGGCTCCTTTTTCCATCAACCCCCACAGGAGAGTCACAGTTAACCCCAAGACTAATTCCCACTCCCCCCTCCTGCCTGAAGGGATAATTCCTGACACTATCCTGCCACTGCCAACATGCCTCACACAGTCCCCTCCATCCAGCCCACCTCTCATTTCCACCAGCTGCCACCAGATACTGTCAATTTCCTCTCTAAGATGTGACAGCTGCTGGCAGACTGGACAACCTCCTATCCTCCAGGCCCACTTAAGTACCATAGCTGCCCCATGTCAGTGCACCCCACCACCCTTCCAATGATACCAGCTCTGATATCTGGAGGCCCCATCCATGCCCAGGCCCCAAACATTTGTTAATGTCCTCCCTTATCTGGGTCCCGGTCCATGAGGCCATCCCCCTCAGCACTCTACTGCCAGCCATTTAGCTTATACAGCAACAGCATACAGCAATAACCTTTGGGTAAAGGTCCTCCCACTTCCAAAATGCTCCAAGTTCAGCCCAGTCTCTCAACTCAAAGTTCCTGCCTCCACCTTTCTCTGCCTACTCTGGATATTAAGTAGAGGTCGAGGACAGGGTGGGTGGCATGGGACAAAGCAACACAGCTTCCTCACAGAGACTTGTAAAGTGGCTGGGATCTCCACTGAAATAGCCCAGCCATAAGTTTGAATTTTTGCATCCTGCCACCTGATTGGGCACTCTCCCTCAGCTGTACAGTTCCTCAGAATCCTCTACTGGGCTTCCAATCCACCATCTGGTCTCTCCAGCTGAAGCCAATGTGGCCACACAAACTCTGATGTCCGCTGCACCTCCTCTCACCTCCCTGCCACTGATCGAGGCCTGAGAAATCCCTGGTATCCACCCCTGCAGCATGCACCTCCTTCAGTTCTCCCCAGCCACTGACCATGGCCTACGCCAAGCAACACAGCTCCGTCACAGTGACTATGCTTTCTTCCTTACATCAGTTTGCAATGACTGCTTCTCGTGTGAATTTATATAAGCCTTTACCTCTTCAGCCTGTCAGGACTCACCACAAGCCTGTCTGGATGAGTGGATGATGGATTGGTAGAAGTTTGTACACTATGCACTCTCAATTTTGTGGAGGAGAATTGAGAAGCAGGAGAGCAGTGCTTTAAAATAATTTGGAAAAGGTATTCTTTCATTGCCTTAGTCTGCTCCATTTCCAGGCTATTTTTTTGTGACTACTGTTGGTGCAGTGTTTTCTTCTGTTGTGTTGTGTTTTGTTTCAGCCAAGAGTTGGCATTGGCCTACCTGCCTTCCTGTCTCTCCAGTGTCCTGGCTGTTTTCAGATCTGTCAAAGCAAAACTTCAGCTCACAAGAAGGTTGAAAGGGGTCTCTATGGCTTGTGGAAAACTGCTGATGGAGAACTGGTGAGTACCGGAGAGTGTTGAGCAAGTGTGCAGAGAGAAGTTGGTCTATAGCAGCTGGTCGGATTGGTGAAAACAGAAGAAATTACCAGCACCCTGTACGAGCAGTGGATTCTGTCTTCCATAAAATGCCTGATCCTGCTTTTTTCACTGCAGTTTTAAAGTTATGTGTGATTTGTTTTTAGTTTACTGCATTACTGCATTAATGCAATAATAGATAGCAGTGAAAACATAATTTAGTTAGTTTAGCTAAAACATTAGTGTGGTTACTAGAAGGGCTTATTTTTATTCTTATAAAATTTTACTAAACCTACCAGAATAGAAGGCTTCTGAGTGGGATATTTTTATTGCATTTATATACCCGTTTTACATGTTTAGGATGTTGCTGCTATAAGAGATAAAAGTAATATTGTTTTAAAAACTCCCACCGTATGTAAATGAGGGGGTGTCCCTGTAGTATAAATGAGCATGCACGCCACTCCTCTCTAAGCAGTCTACTTGTAGCTTGCTCAGAAAGCGTTATTCATATGCTCATGTTGCTCAGAGTTTCATTTACAGCTAGCAGCCTCATAGCTTACTGCTCAGTGAAGATTGTTCCTGGGGTGTTCCTGAGTTTTTCTCATTTCAGTGGATTTTGGTGGATTTCTAAGTATCACCGTGATCTTCTTTGGGTTGAGTAGTGCTTTGTTTTATATTTGGGAAAGTTACATTGTGGTGCCTCCCTCTGTCTATGCAATGGGTCTGCAGGACACATTTCCTCCAAAAGTAAATGGAAAGTGAAGGGAAAGAGGGGACTTGTGTGCAGCTGGTTAATCCTCTTAAAGAGTTATATAAGAGTTGCACAAAAAGGAGTAAGTAATCTCCTTTTTTAAATATTTTTGCACTAGTATCAGCCTTCAGTGAAGTTTTAAGAGAGATTTTAAAACTGTGAAGTTGCTTTTTACTTCTTTTTCTCAGTTAGAGAATCTAGATCCTGGCAGAATGTGTTAAATTTAGCCTGTATTATTTTGCTCCTTGTTTACACTGTATATATCTTGTTGTTTGTTTCTGGAGTTCTTTTTCTTTTTTTTAGAACTGAGTTTGTGGGTCAGTGTTTATACCATGGTGTTCTATTTTTTTTCCCCTTTTAGTGCATCTAACATACAATAAAGCAAAGCCAGAGAGTTGGAACTCAGTCTCAGTCTCTATTTGGATTCTATCTGGACTGCCTTTTGGACACCTTTGGTCATTTGGACATTTCTGTGTACTCTTGAACCCTGCTCCTTTAACTGGAGTGAAGAAAGCTTGTTGTCATCATATTCTAGACTTTTTATTAGACTTTCATTTTTAGCTGAGAGAACATTTCTACCTGGACTATAGAGACTGCTGAAAGTCTATCTTGAAGGAAAAAGAAAGGGAGGAAGGGAAAAAAACAAAGGAGGACTATTTAACACATATTTTGTGGTTACTGCTGCTTCATTTTTTCCTTTTATACTTTGTGCATTTTTGTGCTTTTCTGTGCTGCCAGGAGTTATTGTAAGAGATTGTGAGAGATTTTGATAAAATGAAGAAGGAGCCTAGAATGTTTAGTAAGAAGTGCCCCAAAAAGAGGAGTGATAAAGGAAATAAAGTACAGGAAAGTGAACTGAAAGGGACACATAACAAAATTACTCAGTACTTTCAATCACCAATTAATCAAATAGAGTTAAGAAGTAATAAGAAAATGGTAAAAAAAATAATTTGCCCCAAAATTGACATTTTCCCCAATGGGTCTCAATCTTTAGAGTCACAGTCCTCTATACTCCCACTTCTAAAGAGAATTAGGAGTCCAGAAGAAGCTTCCGACAAACATATGAAGTTGGTACAGATAGGTGGGAGAGAAAACATAACAGGGAGATTGATAGAGATAAAAGTAGAAAATACTAATGTGAATAAATCAAATGAAACAAGTTCTGAATTACATCTATCTAATCTTGTTGAAAATGTGCCTAATTTAGAGGTCAACGAAAATCAGGTTTTTGATACTTAGCAAACTGCTCAAATAGATGATCCTCTGGGGGTAGATAATAATGAGGGAATAGTCTCTGGAACCAATTCTGTAAAACCAGTTCCAGAATGTGGGGAGGCCATTAGAAGTTAATTGACCTAAGTTACAAATTACAAACAAACGTATCTGTTTTTAAGGAATTTAACTCTTTTCTATCTCCAGTTACACAGCTTTGTAACCTGGGGCCAAAACCTCAAGATTAGATATTTTGAAGAAGATGCAACCTATGTGTAGAAAAAATGAAAATGAGTCGGGTTATACACAGATCACTCTAAAAGAGGGTGAGGTACTCTGCAATGAGAGGACTAGCGGGAAAAATGGAAATGAAAACTTAATATTTATAATCAATGAGTTAAAGAAATAAATCTGTTATTGAAATACCCAGCTCTTGGAATTGGTTACTATAGTTAGAGCATTTGTGGACTTTTGTGATTCTGAAAAAAAAACAACCTCTGAAAGCAATAGAAATGATATGATGTCACAGGTTCTAATGGAAGAATCATCTTCAGTGCCAATGTTAGAAAAGGTGAATTTCCAGAGAAATATAAGGGACAAACTGATAGACAGAACAAATTAGGAAATCAAGTAGGGTGAAGTATCAAAGCAATTACGGACTCAGTATCCATTAAAGAGGTGGAAGAAGTAAATTCATTGATAAAGGAGCTTAAGGAAAGGAAGCATCAAGTATATAAAAGGGGAATGGAATCCAGAAAAGGTGACAACAAGGTAGAAAATGAAAAAAGCAAAAGAATATCTTAAATGAAGGAAAAAGAACAAAAAATCTAACAGAAAGTTAAGAGAAAACAAATAGATGGCATAATTACAGCTGAGTATGAGGTACAAAAGGCGGAAGTTAAGGATAGTAGAGTAAAGGAAAAAAGAGTTCAATTTCAGAACACAATCAGAAAAGGAACCAGATTATATCACAGGAAACAGGACGACATAGTTGAAACACTAGAGGAGAAAAAGGACCGGCTGTTAGCATCAGGTGACTTATTACCCACTCTGTATATAAAAAGGCTGCCAAAAGCAAAATTGCAAAATAATTATATTGTCAAATTGGCTATCTATAACCTGTTTAAAGATTTTTTAGGTAGCAAATTTAGCTGGCAGGATATCAAGTCAGCATACAGATATTAGGTCAGCCAGTTTAAGGGATGGGTATGTGTGGTCCTTAATGTTGAAAAAAGAAAAAGATTGACTGCTATAAAAGAGAAATTTTCAGATATTGGAATAACCTTAGATGTTACAATAAGGCCAACCCCAGAAAAAAATCTAGACTCAAAATTATTAAAAAAAACTACTGAAAAGAGTGCTGGAAATAGGGAAGCACATGCCCTCAAACAGCCCCGGATAACAGTATATATGAAGCCAAATGAAATTATACATAACTTGGGGGAAGATAAGGAAGAAATAGTAATGAGAAGATGAAGAGAACAACTAGGTAAAAGGATAAATAGCAGTATAATATTAGAGGATGAGGAGACTCTGGAGGCATCGACATTAATGGAAGGTGAAGATTCCCTGATTAACACTGTTAGTAACAGTTTGACTTTAAGCTTGTCTGATGGACACAACTGACTGGGCATTAAAGGAAAGTTAATGAATAAAATGTCACTTCTTAGTTGGTATATAGTGGGCTTAAAAAGCAAACGTTTACATAAAGAATGCATGCAAAGGTTATAACAATGTTCTATTATATTAATACAAGAGACATGGATGAAAAGTTTTGAGAAACAAATGATAGAAGTTTATAATAACTGGTCAGCAATTTCTCTCAATGTACTGACCAGGTTGATATTTTCCATAACAACCAGCTGGTTGTTATGACATTCATGAGCCATGCCAGTCAAACTATGCTGCTGCCTCATTGGCCAACATTCTGTATGTGGGCAGGGCCAAACAGTCTCACAAACTGCTGGAGAAAAATTGCTGGTCTGTTATTATAAAAAATAAAAGATGGGGAGGTTTTCATATGAGAATTTAATTACACCTCGTTGTGATGTTGATAAACCCCTGACTTTCCGCTTCTGGGTTTATGTAGCATCCCACAACTCGTGTGTGCATTAAATTATTATATCAAACCCTTCCCCATCCATTATTTTCTATATAATACTTGGGCTTCCCCTGCATATAGGGGGAAAAGTTTGGATGGTTAAAAGGAGGTTTGGTCATTGTGATTGATACTAGCATAGAGTATAGGGTAACTGAAGTAGGCTCCTGTAATGAATTTTATTTAAATATTGTTATTGCAGATTGTAAAAATGTTTGTGTCATATTCAGTATTTATATTCCCCCTGGTTTGAAGCTGTATGATTATCAGAAAGTGATACAAATGATAGGGGACAGTATAGAGTCTACAAAGTTCAGATTCCCAGGGAATAAATTATTGTTAGCTGGTGATTTTAATGCCCATATTGGAAAACTTTCAGAAGAACAAACAATAGACTGGGGCTTGGATGATGTTTTTAACATTCCAATAAGACACTGAAAAGACAAATAATGGTAAAACTGTTTTACAGCGGTGACTGGGTGGGTAACTAAACTTTTCCCACAAAAAAATTGTTGGTGCAGTGTTGGATTGCGTGCACTACAGTCAAGTGAATATAATATAGTTGAAAGCTTCAGGGTTTTAAAAATGTGGAACAGTGCCCATTTTCCAGTAATGTGCACAATATTTACTGCATTTCATATTAATAAAATAAATAAGGAGGCTGGACACATTGCTGACCAATATATGTGTATCAAGTTTGGGAAAAAAATCTAATGGAATGACTTTACAAAGGTAGTAGTGGATGAGATAATTGAGAAAGAAGAAATACAGTTTAAAACAATTGGTATCTTAGGAGATAATCTGGAAAGTGGTCAGAATATGAAAAAATGATGTTTTGCTTAAAACCTTTGTGAATGAACTAAGTTCCCAGAATAGACCTAAAAGAAGCAATGTGATTAAAGCAGATAAGCCGTGGTTAGATATGGATTGTTATAAGCTTAGAAAAGAAATTAAGAAAGTTGGTAAAATTAAACCAGGATGCCATCTTATACAGTTTTGGGGGCCCTGAAGTGAATATAGAAATCTGCTGGACTCCAAAAAGAGAAATTATAGTAGTAAATTATGAGAAGACCTTCAAGATTGTATTTTAAGGAAACATTCTAAGAACTTTTGGACTATGGTAGCTTGTGACTGTAATGCGAATGATGTTTGTTGCAATATGATTGGTCCAATTAGTGCCTACAAATGGATCGACCATTTTAGTAAAATATATAAAACTACGATTGAAAGTATGGATAGCCCTCAGATAGCTCTTAGTAATGGTGTTCATTCTCTAGGAAAAAATCCACTGGGACTTACAGTGAAGGATGTAGAGTTAGCAATCTTAGCTCAGAAAAGAAACAAGGCAGCAGGAGGGATGGCCTCCCTGCAGATATTCTTTTACATAGTCCAGATTTTGGGGCAAAAATACTTACTCTGGTATTTATTGCGGCATGTTCCTATTTAGTGTTACTGTATGGCTGAAATAAAGGAATCATTGTCCCATTATATAAAAGGGTAGACAAACACGACCCCAAAAAACTATAGGCCCATTACTCTATTACCTGCTGTGCAAAAAGTGTTTTCTAGAATAATTTTAACAAGACTGCAGATGTGGGTGGATGACAATAAATTGTTATCTAAATTCCAGATTGTATTTAAAAAAGGGTCTAGTACTTTTGATCTATTGTTTTCTTTGAATTTTCTGGTAGGGAAGTATGTTCACTGTATAAAAGGTACCCTTTATATAGCCTTCTTGGATGTAAGGGCGACCTTTGATTCAGTAAATAGAGGAAAATTGTGGGATATATTAGTTAAATTAGACATTGATCCCTATTTGTTGGTTTCCCTAAAGCTTTTGCATCAGGATACAGTAGTTGAGGTAAGGTACAGGAAAGATGGTGCACTGTACAAGGAACTATCCATAAACAGCAGTGTAAAGCAGGGATGTCTATTGGCCCCAATCTTGTTTAATTTAAACATAAAAAACGTATTGTCAAAATTACTAAACTTGATACATTTGCCTCAGTTATAAAGAGAAAATCTAAATGTTATTATATATGGATGACCCAATTACTATTTCCCAGACTCCTATGGGACTTATGAGAGGTTTGATTAATGCCCTGGACTTGTTATCTGAGCTGGACTTAGAACTGAATATAGAAAAATCCAAAATATGAATTTTAGTAAAGGCCAAGAAAAAAGAAAAAAAATTGGAATATTGAGGGGAACCATTTTGAAGTAATAAAATAATTTAAATATCTTGGGATAAAGATTGATTCAAATTGGTGTTGGAATCCACATTTAGAAGAACTTGAAAATAATTTGTAAAAAACTATGGGTGCAATAAGAAATGTTGCGAATACATTTTCAAATAATTCCTTTATGGCCTTGGAGAAAACTTTTGAAGGCCAAATTAATGACCCAAATACTCTATGGCAGTGAAATCTGGGGTGTATCTATAGAAAAGCTAAACATAGAATGTATTCAAAATCAATTTTTAAGAGCAAGACTGAATTTGCCACGGGATACAACACCATGCTTTCTCAGACAGGAATCAGGTATGCTTTCTGTCAATACCAAAATATGATAAGGGTGGTAAACTATTGGGGTAGGATGATGCAAATGAATGCTGATAGATTACCAAAGATGTGCTAGGCTGAGTTTACTAACAATGTATACAAACTGGATTCAAGAAAATTCTGGTACTATAAATTAAATATAATTTAAAAAAATATAGGCTGTACAGAGCTATGGTGTATTTCAACACTAGATAATTCACTATTTTACTTAAATAGTGTAAGGGAAAGAATTAAGGATGTAGCTATGGAAACAGATTTCAGTAACATCCATGAGCTGGACTCTATAGGTATATTCAAGTGTCAAACTGAACTGGGGGCAAGAAAAATATTTAGCTCTGTGTGAGAACAGTACACATAGAAACATGTTATGTAAAATAAGGTTAGCTTGGCTGGGGAATATCTACTATAGCCTAAATAAATGTTATTATAAAATACGAAATGGAGGTTGCTCTTGTCAGAATATTTTAAAAATAGATACTATGCATATATTATTTGTTTGTAAAAATTGGTTTGAACAAAGGGAAAAGTGTCTTGATTCCTTGCTCTCACAGCATATTGTTAAGTATGATGAGCTGTACAAAAGCCATATATTAAAAATGGATACTATAAAATTGATGTTTGTATTGGCAAAATTATTTTTTTGGATAATATTATTGATATAATTGAATGTAAACTTTTATATAGTATATTTATTATGTACCAAATTATGTGTAAAGTGAAAGATGTGTTGTTATTTATAAAGTGCAACAAACTGTTGTTTTATGCATTATTTTCTGCCTAAATGAACTGAGCTGAACTGAACTGAAACTGATTGCTTCTTGTTTGAATTTAACTAAGCCTTTAAACACATTTAATTGAATCTCAAAGTGTTTGTGGCTATCAGCAGGTGCCGGCTACCATTTTTCTCTGCATAGCTGATTCAGTTAGCAAGCCACTGCTATCCCCAGGTAGGTTCTTGCTTGCTCCATTTAAATATGATATTAGGCCTGCAATCAGTGGTGGTGGTGGTGGGGGGGGGGCACTAGACAACAGGAACAGTTTTATTTGCACTTAAAAAATCCTGGAGTAGTTGGTGGAAGTCATTTTGACCCAACTTCACCTTTTTGTATCCCAAGCAGAAATTACGGGTTGAGTTTCAAGGCAAAGTTACAAATGGCAAATTTCCTATTAAATGGAAAATCTTCACAAAATGATCTGCGGAGGCGAATTCAGTGACTTTGCCAAAACATTGCCAGCAAATTAAAATTTCAAAAGATCTTTATCCTAGTGTGTGTATGGGATGGTTAAACTGACTAGAAAATAAGAAGTAAAAGAACGCACAGTGATCACTAATGCAGTGGTGCTCCACCTAAGGTAAACAACACAGTGCCCAAGCACAAAAGTCTGCCTGTCTGTTATAGAGAGTGAATGGGTGAGCTTCACAAAACATGGTTGTAGGTAAAACTGTGTCTAATTTGTAGTTTTACTAAATGTTTCTTTCACAAGGCAATAGATGCAGCTTTCATATGCTACTTCCTTAATGCCCACATGACAGCATTTCTGGGGTCTCCTCCAAAGTAAGGTGGCATATTCCTTTACAAAGTCAAATATCTTCGGCCTTATTCTTTACTAGAGCCTATTCAATTCATTCTCAGGCATCAAAAAAAGGCTTATCAATATTTGACTAGTGCCAACAAAGCTGATTTTGCTTTTTTATATGATCTATGTTTATTTTAGTTGCAGACCATACTGTCTCATAAGTATCACTCTTACAATTGTACTTATAAAATGAGTGAGTAAAATTCATAAAAATACTGTCTCCTGATTGAACAAAACACACCATATGACCATGCATCATCCCACAAAGACCGCACACCTGCTCTCTTTCTATATTTCACTCCTCTCCAAAACAATTTGGACCATTTTGTACAACAGATAATCACTACAGGACATGCATTCATGCTCTGATATATGCACACCTTGGTAATTGAAGTCACTCAGTCTGTGGCCTTGTGCCTTACAACACACAGAGCTGTGTAGATCAGAACACAACCACACATCCTGTAGTGGATTACTTGTTACTTATATTAGGACTACATCCAACAACTCTTTTACACATTTTTTGTATACAGTTGGGTTTTGACATAGTATCACTGCTTTTTAGTAAAGCTCCCTAAACTGCATACAGTGTTTCAAGTCCACTAAACACCAGGCATTTAGTTTCATTCCCCAGCTGCCAAACTCAATTGTAGCCCCCCTCCACATCACCTTTTTTTTTATTCTGTAATGATCTGGGTTGGACACTGAACCCATCAGGAAGTTGTGGGGAGAAGAACAGACATTTTTATTTTCTGAAGGGTTAGGCTGGACACCAGCACTGTCAAGTAGTTTGGGAAAGAGACATATATTTTTAGTCCCTGTTGGGTCAGGTCAGGCATCAGACCCGTCAGCTTGAGGGAGACAGATTTTTTTTTAATTCCCTAACAGGCTCTAAAGGGCTTAGAATTTGCCAAAATGTTGAAGGGAAGGTGATTTTTTGTTTTATTCTCTGATGCTGTGTTTGCACATGGATTCATCAGGTAGTTGGATGAAGAAGGAGGGACGTGTTAGTTTAATTTCTAATGAATCATGCTGACCACTAGTCCTATAAGGTATTTGGTGGAGGGAAGCAAGATGTTTTTTCCGTAATGAGTCAGGTTGGGTGCTGGACCCATCAGGTAGTTTGCTGGAGGGGACAGATTGTTTTATTCCATGATGGGCCAGGTTGGGCACCTGATCATTCTGCTGCACAGTAGAAGGGGTTGGAGTGTGCACGGGAGTGTGATCCCAATGTGTGTTGGGGTGACTGTAGAGCTGAGACTGAGCACTGGGAGAAGGAAAGCTTGAGAGTGGTGGAGTGGGGTAGTGGAGCTAATGTTCATAATGTACTAAGACAAGCTCTGGAGTGAAAGGTGAGAATGTCCATAGTAGCTCCTATCATTAAAACCCTTAAAAAGGTCACCTTGAATGTTTTAATGAGCACTCATGTAGCCTGCTCTTGAAGGTAACTTTGTTTTTTTCTTGAGATTATCTCAAGAGATAATGCATTCCATCCAATGACCTCTGTCTGCATGAAACAAAACTTCCTTTTTTTGGTGTTTTGTTTTGAGTAGATAGCTGTAGAGGGTGGCCTCTAGTCTCTATATTGCCTTGTTTAAAATTAAAGCCCATTTCTGAAAAAATGAAAGGGTCATTCATTATGTCTCACATGAATAGAGACGCTGGAATCACAGGCACTTGAGGCTACAGTCTTGTACGTGCATGCCATCTATCCCCCTCAGCCCAGTCTCATATGCCAGTGCACTGTGGGCAGAAAGTGGCAAAGATGGTAGAAAATGCTTGTAGCAGTAACAGTGCAGCAGCAGCCCCAAGTCTGTTATGCAGTGTTTGAATCATTCACTCTGAGCAGTTCCCTTCCTCTTGTGCAGTGTTTGAACCTCTCACTGTGACCTGAGTGAGAGTAATGCAATAAGCAGTATTTTGCTACAATGCCTATTCCACCTTCTATTTACCACATTGCTGCTGCTCTTCCTGATCTATGTTTGAGTTAATACATAGGCTAGGTTGGGCACAGAACCCATCAGGTAGTTGGAGGTAGAGGGGCATATTTACTTCCTTATGAGGCAGATTCAGCACCATGCAAGTAACCTAGTTGTGGGGAGAAAGTGCCAGATTATTTTATTCCTTTGCAGGTGGGGATGGGCATCAGAACTGGCAGATTTTTGGGGAGATGGACAGATTGTTTTATGCCCTAATGGGCTGGGTTGAGCACCAGATCTGTCATGTTATGGGGGGTTGGGGTAATTTTTTATTTCCTGACAGGCCAGGTTGGGCACATAGAGACATAGAGACATGGAATTTGACAGCAGATAAGGACAACTTGGCACACCTAGTATGCTCATTTCCCCACCTAATGGATAGGCTGCAGATCCTAGTTAACCAACAGCCTACTTCCTCTTACCTCCCCACTAGAATTGCCTTATGTCTGTCCCATACATTCTTGAATTCCCCCACTGTTTTTGACTCCACTCCCTCCTTAGGAAGGCTGTTCCATGTATCCACAACCCTCTATATGAAAAAATACTTCCTCACATTACCTCTGAGCCGCCCTCCCCTCTATCTTAAAATTGTGCCCCCTTGTTCTTGCACATCTCTTTTTCTGAACGATGCTACCCTCTTGGACTCTGTGGATTCCGTTGATGTATTTGAAAGTTTCCACTATGTCTCCCCCCCCTTCTCCTCAAGTGTATACATGTTACGCTTCTTTAATCTATATTCATATGTGTTCTGGTGCAGACCCTGCACCATTTTAGTTGCCCTTCTCTGGACAGCCTCCATCCTGTCCATGTCCTTGTGGAGGTAGGGTCTCCAGAACTGAACGTAGTACTCCAAATGGGGTCTCACCAACTGTCTGTACAGAGGGAAAAATACTTTCTGTTTTCTACTGGTGATGCCTCTCCCTATGCATCCCAGTATCCCACCAGCTCTTGGTACTGCCTTCTCATATTGTTTGCCCACCTTAAGGTCATCTCATATGACTACCCCCAGGTCCCTTTCCATTTTTGTTGTTGTTATTATCTCCCCTCCATTGTGTACTCATCCCCTGGGTTTTTGTTTCCCAGGTGCATTACTCTGCACTTTTTTGCATTGAATTTAAGCTGCCATACATTTGATCATTCCTCCAACCTTGCCAAGTCCCTTTGCATCCTTTCCATCCCACCTTCTGTATCAACCCTGTTGCAGATCATTTTATCATCTGCAAAGAGACATACTTTTCCTTCCAGTACCTCTGCAATGTCACTTATAAAGATATTAAAGAGGACTGGTCCCAGTACAGAACCCTGAGGTACCCCACTAGTAACCTCCCTTTCTTCAGAGTGAACTCTGTTTACTATTACTCTCTGTATCCTGTTGTCCAGTCAATTTTTTACCCAGGCTACCACTTTGGGACCCACTCCAAGGCTGGCTAACTTGTATATTAATCTTTTTTGTAGAACTGTGTCAAAAGCCTTGCTAAAGTATAGGTAGGCCATGTCCAGATCCCCTCCCTGGTCTACTACATTGGTCACCCAGTTAAAGAAATCTATTACATTCATCTGACATGACCTTCCTGCTGTGAATCCATGCTGCCTTGGGTCCTATGCCCCACTGGCCTCTAGGAACAAAATTATTTCCTTTAGAAGTGATTCCATCATTTTTCCTACCACTGAGGTCAATGTAACAGGTCTGTAGTTTCCTGCCTCTGTCTTGCTCCCACATTTGTGATGGGGAATCACATCTGCCCTCCTCCAGTCCTTCAGTACCACACCATCCTCCATGATTTGTTAAAAAACCCTTTCTTCTGTGAATGGACTGGTATTGATCTCCCTATTTAGAGTGATTCTATTCTTTGATTTAGGTACCTCCCCCTCCTCTTCTTTTGTGAATACTGAGCAGAAGTATTCATTCAGTATCCCTGCTTTTTCACTGTCATCCTCTGCCCACCCTCCCTTCCCTTTATTAAGCCTCAGTATCCCTCCCTTCATCTTTCTTCATTCCCTAATGTACCTATAAAAGGTTTTATCCCCCTTCTTTACTGGGTTGGCTATCTTTTCCTCAGTTTGGGCGTTTGCTATTCTGACTGTCTTCCCCTCTTACTTCTGCTTTAATTGGTACAGTTCTCTGTCCTGCTCCTTCTGTGTTTCCTTAAACTTCCTGAATGCTAAATTGTTCTCCTCAACCTTCCCCGCCACCTCTTTTGAGAACCATTGTGTTTTTTTCCTTCATTTTGCTTTGTTGATTTGCTTCACACAAGTGCACCAGACCTGTCAGGTTATTGGGGAAAAGTGATTGCTATTTGTATTCCCTGATGGGGCAGATTGGACACTGTACATATCAAGCAGTTTGGGGGAGGCAGACATATTTTGTTATTCCTTGACAGGCCATATTGGGCACTGGATCTGTCAGGTTGTTGGGGGTAAGGAGACAATATTTTTATTAATACCCTAAAAGGCTGCATTACATACCATGTCCATCAGGTTATGTGGGAGAGTGGCAACATTGTTTTATTCCCTAATGGGCTGGGTGTGTATTGGACCAGTCAGTTCATTGCAGGGGGAGAAGGCCAGATTTATTTTATTTTTTGGTAGGTGGAGGAGGATCTACCAGGTTGTTGGGGGGAGGGGCATATTTTTTTTATTTTGCTACAGGTTGGATTAAACACTGGAGCTCTCATGTTGTTGGGGGGGTATTCTCTGATGGGTCTGGGTGGGGACTGGATCTGTCAAGCAGTTTGGAGGAGGTGGATAGACTACTTTTTATTCCTTGACAGGCTGCATTGGGTACTGGATCTGTTATGTTGTTGGGGGAAAGGAGACATATTTGTTTTATGCCCTGAAAGGCTGGGTTGCATATAAGATCCATCAATTTGTTTGGGAGAGAAGGACAATTATTTTTTTGATTCCTTGATGGGTCAGATTGGCCACTGGATCTGTCAAGTTGTTGAGGGAAGAGGATGGATTTATTTTATTCTTGAAGGGTTTGGTTAGGCATTAGTCCCATGAGGTATATGGGGTAGGGAGACATACTTGTTTTATTTGTTTTAATCCCTGATGCACTTGGCCATTCACTGGACCATTAGGTAGTTGTGAGAGGGGTCCAGATTGTTTTGTTCCCTGTTGGGCCAGGTTGGGCAACTAAAATGATTTTCTATTCTGTATTTTCTGTGCTACCACTATGGCACTCTTGTGCCTTGAGATACAGTGCTGAGGAGAGAAGAACACATTTTATTTATTCCCTGTTGGGCTGGGTTGGGCACCAGTATGGAACTCTTGTGCCACTTTTGGATACAGTTTGCATGAAAGTCATAATCTAAAACTTGATTCTATGGGAAATAAAATGGGGGATTTAGAGGCCACAATGGTGGATGAGGGATTGGACCTGGTTGCCATAACAGAGATGTGGTGGACAGAAAATCACAACTGGGAAACAGTAATACTGGGATACAGCCTATTTAGAAAGGACACAATAGGGAAAAGGGGGGTGGTGCTATATGTAAAGGATGAGATAAAGGCTATGACAGGGCAGGAATGTCTGGGATCAGTGGAGGTCCTCTGGGTCACGTTGGCCAAGAGGACTTGAGAAGCAATACAGCTGGAACTCATTTACAGACTGCCAAATCAAGGGGAGGAAGTTGACAAGGAGTTAGTAAAAGAGGTACATATGATGGCAAGCAAGAGGGAACTTCTGCTTGTAGGGGATTTTAATCTTCCTGACATAAACTGGGATATTCCAACAGCAACATTGGTAAGGAGTAGGCAGATACTAAAATCCAAGCAGGAGGTGCCCCTACAGCAGCTAGTCAGAGAACCAACTTGGGTGGGGCTACATTGAACATAACATTGACAAATGGGGACAGTGTAGAGGAGATCAAAGTGTGGGAAAAACTGGGGGCAAGTGACCACAGAACAGGTTTAGACTTAGGATGGGGACAAAAGCAAATCAAACCACCACTAAGGTACTGGACTTACGGAGGGCAGACTTCAATAGAATGAGGGAAATTTTCAAGGTAAAAATGGAAGGTAAGGAAAAGCTGGGGGGCATGGAAGAACTATGGAATGCAATTGAGGGTGGAATTTTGAGGGTGACTAACCAGTGCATTAGGAAGGTGGGCAAGAAAAAATAAGGAAGGAGGCTGGTTTGGTTCTCTAGGGAGGTGGCAAGAGTAATAGGGGAGAAAAAGAGAACTTTCTGGGCATACAAAAATACACAATGAATGGAGGAAAGTGAGGTATACAGGGAAAAGCTTAGGATGGCAGGTCAGACTGTCAGGAGGGGGAAATGGATACAGAGGAGAGGATAGCGAGAGAGGCCAGCCGGGGAGACAAAAAGTTCTTTAGATACATCAGAGAAAGCAGAAAGAACAAGCAGGGTATGAGACTAAAGGGAGAAGGGGAGCTCTGATAGAAAGGGATGAAGAAAAAGCAGACTTACTAAACAGGTACTTCAGGTCAGTATTCAAGATCAAAAAAGAGGGAAAGGGACCAAAACTGTGGGTAAAGAGAATGGAGGATAGGGAGGTAGAAACAAGCCTGTTAAAGCAGAGCAGGATTTTGGAGGAATTGGGTAAATTAATAGCGGACAAGGCAATGGGTCCAGATGCACTACATCTCAGGGTACTCTGAGAGATTAAGGAAGTGCTGCTGGCACCACTAACGTGGTTAATTAACCTATCTTTAGACACCCGGGAAAGTTCCATGGGAGTGGAAAAAGGCAGACGTGGTGCCACTGCAAAAGAACGGAGGATTGGAGGAGCCAAGTAACTATCATCCAGTCATTCTTAGCTTAGTGGTGGGTAAGATGATGGAGGCACTCCAAAAAGAAAGATTAGTATAGTGCTTGACAGAGGTGGACTGCAGGATGACAGTCAGCACTGGTTCACAGAGGGAAGGTCATGCCAGATGAACCTGATCGAATTCTTCAACTGGGTGATGAAGGTGTGCAATCAGGGAGGGGTGGTGGAGGAGGCCTATCATGACTTCAGTAAGGTCTTTGACACCATCCCTCTCAGGAAGCTGAGAACAAGTTAGGCAGTTTTGGGGTATAGAGGAAATTACCAAAGTGGGTGGAAAACTGGTTTGAAGGCAGAGTTTAAATGGCGGTTGTCAATGGGGCTCATTCCAGAGAAGAAAGGGTGACAAGTGAGGTACCCCAGGGGTCAGTACTGGGACTGATACTGTTCAACATTTACATGGAGATATAGCAGATGGGCTAAATGGAAAGGTGTGCCTATTTGCAGATGACAAAAATCTGCTGTAGTGTGTATACTCCAGGGAGGTGTAGAAAATGACAAAAGATCTGATAAAGCTGGTGGGGTGGTTGGGAAGATGGCAATTGAGCTTTAATGCAATGAAATGCAAAATGATGCATATAGGACACAAGAATCCAAAGGCCACTTTCCCACTGAGAGGGGAGGAGATTCTGGTAATGGAGCAGGAGAGGGAAATCAGGATTATCATATCAGATAACCTAAAGGTGGCAAGCCAGTGTAACAGGGCATTAGAATGGCAAACAAAATGCTGGCATGAATAAGAAGGGGTATGACAAGTAGGAGAAGAGAAGTGATAATGCCTCTATACAGGTCCATGGATTATGCTCACCTGAAGTATGGAGCACAGTTCTGGAGACCTCACCTACAAGCGGATATAGATAAAGTGGAGAGGGTCCAAAGAAGGGTAGCAAAAATGGTGCATGGCATGCACAAGAGGACATCTGAAGAAAGGATGGAGGAGCTTGACCTGTATCCAATGGAAACAAGGAGAGGGAGGGGGATATTATCAAAACGTTTAAATATCTGAAGGGAATAAACAAGGTAAGAAAAGGGAGCATCTTCAAGACGAAGGAAAACTCAAAAACTAGAGGGCATGGCTTAAAGCTAGACAGAGGTAAATTCAAGGAAAATGTGAGGGGCACTACTTCACTGAGAGTGTGGTGGCTCCCTGGAGTAGGCTGCCAGAAGGGGTGGTGGGGGTAAATTCAGTGGGGGAGTTCAGTCGGGCATGGAATAACTACTGTACATAGGCTTAAACAAGAAATGGATAGTTAAGCACCCAGAGTGTAAAAAGGAGACTGGAATCTATACTGGAGGGGGTACACAATGGAGAGTAAGGTAAAGGGGTCAGTGAGACATATGGGGGGAAGGGGCAGACTGGATGGGCCAATGGCTCCTTTTCTGCTGACATATTTCTATATTTCTAATATTTTTTAGTCTCTGAGCTACCATAGTCTAACTCCTGTGCTTTGTAAAGCACTGGACCTGTCATAGCTGGGGAGAGAGATATGTTTTTTTTTCCCCTGACAGGCTGAATTAGGTACCAAATCCATAAGGTAATTGGGAGAGAGGGGCAGATTTTTTTATTTCCTGCAGACCAGGCTGGGCAATGGAAATTCTGTTTTTTTTTTTCAACTTTCTCTGCACAACCAATATTGAACTCCTTTGCATTGTAAAGCTCTTTGGGATAAAGCATGTATGCAAGTCATTAGATTAAACAAAATTCTGTTGTATTCTATAGTCCCTAGTCTAAGGAAACTGGGGAGCTGTTTGGTAAAATAATCACACAAAACACAGAGAGTTGGTACAAGTTTCCTTGATCTGCAGTTTAGCACATGGAGCAATACAAAAGCATCATAATTTAATAGACAAGATTATGTAGCAGTTAGCAAACATAGAAACATAGAAAGTGTTGTCCGATGGGGACCTTTCGGTCCATCTAGTCTGCCTGTTTTTCCACTACTCTCCCAGCCACTTATTTCTTCCCTGTAATCACTATTCCCTTGTATCTATCCCATGCCAATTTGAAGGTGCTGACTGTCTTGGATTCCACTACTGACTAAGGCAAATGGTTCCATGCCATCCACCACCCTTTGATGAAAAAGAACTTCCTAATGTTCCCCCTGAATTTACCACCCCTCAGTCTCATCTCATGTCCTCTTGTCCTGGTCTGTTTATTGATCTGGAAGAGTTCCTGTGCCTCTATTTCATTGATGCCCTTGAGGTATTTGAAGGTCTCTACCATATCTCCTCTCTTTCTTCGCTGCTTCGGAGAGTACAAATTGAGTTTATTTAGCCTTTCCTCATATGGTTTCTGATGTAGACCATGCACCATTTTCATAAACCTCCTCTGAACAGTCTCCACTCTATTTATGTCCTTATTCAGGTGTGATCTCCAGAACTGCATGCAATACTACTGATGAGGTCACATCAGGGACCGATACAGAGGCATCATCGCCTCTCATTTTCTACTGGTGATATTCCTCCCAATGCATCCCAGCATGCTTCTAGCCTTTGATGCTGCATTCTCACACTGTTTTTCCACCTTTAAGTTGTTTGATATGACAACCCCTAGGTCCCTATCCTGCTGTGTGGCCTCCAGTTCTACCCAATCCATGAAGTACATCTTTCTTGGATTAGTATGCCCTAAGTTCATGATCTTGCACTTTTTTTCCACTGAACATCAATTGCCATGTTCTAGACCAGTCTTCAAGCATAAAGAAAATAAGTAGTTGGTCAGATTACCCTTCTTCTGGGAGAGCAGCAGCAGGTCAGAGGTCTTCCTAGGATGGTATCTGTGTTTCATCTGCTCAGCCCTCCCCAGCTAATATTTATACCTAGCTTTGAGTGTAGCTACATGATAAGACACACATACCCCCAGGAAACTAAGGTATCTCAGCAAAACTTTTCCAAGGCTTCTGTTGTACGGCAGCATGTGAGATGTATCCCACATGCTGGCCTTGGACACTCAGCAAACATTTTCTTCTTCCCCTTATCAGTAATGGTAAAATCATGTGCAACCCTGACATGCTGCATCTGGTGCAACATCAGAGAAAAACAACTTATGCTCTCATGGTCAGCTGTTTCGCTTAGTAAAATTCCATCATTAAGCTCCTTGAAAGAGGCCACAGAATACTATGCATTTCTTATTAGTCACATATTAGCAATACAGTGTTATAAAACAATGACAGATTCCAATATTCTGTATGCCCACAGTTCCCCAGTTGACACTCTAAGTAAGATACAAAGTACATTGGGAAAGTGATGTCACTAAGAGAAGGAACCATCATGCTATTTAGGTAGGAAAACATCAGCATATTTTAACATTCCAATTCTTTGCAATGGTTGCACAATAAGTGTCTATGGCAACATAGCATACTAAATACAATAAGCACTAAAATAACCTGCAGCACAATTAATAGTTTGAGGCTATTTTCCACCCATGTATTTGAAATGAAAAGATTGAAATCACTGCCATGCAATAAAGAATTAAACAATCATTGAGCAAGTTGAACATACTATTGCTAATTTTAATCATATGTTCATCCTTACTATTAAGCAAGAGTTTCAAGTCTAGAAAAAGTGGAGAAATATGCACATTGAAGGTTGGACTGTAACTTATGACATCATTTTGATGACCAAGTTCACTCAGAATATACTGTTACTCATGAAGCAGTACTTGCAGGATAAGTGTTTGACCAATGACAGTGAGAGCAGTAGGTGTAAACCTGAAGTTTGGAATAGTTACTGGTCACATTAGTGTCCCATATGTAAAGGTTTTATGGTTTGTAACTATGCAATAATGACTAAACATATTGTAGGTGATCTTTACCATAGGAAGGTGCCATTTGGTCAGTCTCACTGGACAGGTGCCATTTTGTATTGACAGGATGCTTATATTTTGCTGAAGATCTCAATCAAAGCCACACACAGGTGATACCACATTAAAGATATAACAGCAACATACATAGCAATGTCCACTTACTGAGCAGCAAGCTGTATGTGGGGTCTGCCACTGAGCTGTAATGGGGTTATATACTACTAGTGAAGGTGTGTCCACATTCTCCTTATAACTTGCACCTGTCAAGTAACCCCAGAATGGACTGTGGCCAGTTTGTCAAAAAGAGCCACAGCAGGATAAAATACTGGTAAAGAAACAATGAAAGATATGTACAGGGTATCTTGTCTAGAACAGATCCCACTTGTGTAGCATTTTCCCTGGTTGGGTTCAAGGTAACATATCTCAAGTTTCTAGTCTTCACAAAAGAAAACTTCTGACAGGTACTCAACACATCATCTAAGGATGTCTTGTGACTGGTTACACATGCTGGCAATACCAACTGGTCAAATAGTTATCAGAGATAAAGTTAGGGAAGTGCCCTTGTTTCCACATCTCTGAGCAAATGTGTGATCATTGTGAGAACATGATTGCCATAGGCTGTGCATATTATCTCTTTTCCCAAATATTTGAATTGAGCTTCTTTATTAGTAATAGCAATCAATTAAGTAAGCTGTGTTTCTGTTTCTTTAAACAAACATGCAATGTTGTGCATATTGTAAACAATTTGTTTTTTCTTCAGTACTAAGACCCTCTATGTCATGTCCCATCAGACTCAGCATACTGATGCTCAAAATAAGTGATATGTCTTTTAATGGTTTCTAGGTCTGATCTATTCCAGACTGACATTCCAGAGCCAAATAGGCCTGAGATGACCCCTACCATTCCATCCAGGCTATAAAGCTGTCTGGAATGGTAGTGACATCTTCTGAGGAGATGCCTTATTTGCAATAGGATACTGAGCTTTAACTTGGTGAGTTGCAGTGATATCTAAAAGCAAAGAAGCATAAAACATTGAAACCTTTGTTCCCACACAAGGCCCTTATTCCATCTTGTCCCAATGGAGAAGAAAATTAATGTATTAAGAACAACAAGTTTATGCATAAAATGTACATTACTCAATAAATTCCCCAGGATAGAAGTAGCAATGAGTACTCTAGGAAGATCCGGTTCCACCATGGGACATTGTTCAGTGCCATCAAACCTTTGTGGCATACAGTAGGTGGTGATGTATCATTAGAAAATGTCAACATTTGTTGCAAAAGCATTAACATGGTGCTTCTTACCATCTTAATGCTTGGGAACTGCTGTCTCTAATTGTCAGTTTATAGATGCCTGAGTCTGAGTGTCACACTGGGTCAATCATGAAGGAAGCATTATCTGAAAAAATATATACTCACTTCTTATACAAAGGTCCTGTGTAAGTCTCTATGATGTTCTCCAAATGTATGCCTCTGCCTACCTTGGATAGCATTCCCTTAAAGGAAAATCTGAAATGTCTCTTAGTGAGTCTCTGCAAAGACCAGTAGAACAGTCCATGAACAACATTATGACATTATAATTATTAGGCAATCTGTGCCACCACAGCACGTGAGAGAAAATGAGTGACTCATAGGTGACAAGCAGTATGGCAAATTTGCCCTCATTGACTGTCACCATTCATTCATGAATGGTCACCTGCAGTCCCATAGCCACATGCCCTGGGAAATTAGAATCAGCTTGATCAGAACATTGCTATAAGCTTCTAAAATACAAAAGAAATGGGGAGGAAAGCTTCTTCATTTTGTAGGTTAGTTCTGATCTTTGAGCAGTTTCAACTGATTTATATGAAATCACTGACAGTTGATACTCAGAGCACATACAATGTACTTGACACAGTATCTATGTCTGTCGTCTTTTATATCTATATTTCTGCACCACTCAACTGTCAGCATTTTCAAAATGGTTTTGTTTGCCTCCAATGGACTCTCATGTGCACATCTGGTACTGCAGAAATAAGTTCCTGGATGTGCATATAGCAGAATTTCAGTCTCTGGATGGCAATTTCAATTTCTTTTAAAATAGTAAAGCTGTTCTAGTAAATGGGCTCCATTTGTTTTCATTTTTTGTGAAACTTGTAACACGTTGTTGGAGCATACAGAAGATCCATGCCTCTCCCCCTCTCAATCACTTTGTATTGCAAGGAGATTGGCTTTGGCATTGCCACTGTGAAAGGGATTGGTGTTTGGAGTTGGCTTTAATCATGTAATTCCATATACAGAAAATCAAAAGATAGCAGTAGTGGCCAGAAAAACAATGAAACAAAACAGCACAGATGAGGGACATTTCATCTTAGTCAGTTAAATAGTTATACTACCAGACATGTTAAAACTCCAGTGTGGAGTAGCAAATGAAAGGTTTGGAGTGGTCAGGACCCCCACCCTTCGAGACACAGTGCCATTTCCATACTATGAGCCAAATATCCATGATAATACAGGGGAATCCCATTCATAATAAAATGTTAAAACCTTAAAATGCTGAAATCAAAAGTTCAGTTTCAGAATATAAAATTAATTTCCCTGTTTAATTAAGGCTCTTGTTCATGAGAGGAAAGGGTGTTTGATTTACATTGTACTGCATTCTAACCAGCCACTCCTTCTTGAGCTAGAGCTAAGAACTCAGGGTTGTCAGAGTAACCCGTAGTGAGTCAGTTTAATTTAAATGTTCCTCTTTAGGAAATGTGCCCCTTGGAGAAGGAGAGTAACAAAACAAAAAGTAATACAACAAATTCTAAACCTCTTATGCTTAACAAGCAGTATGGTACAAGAAAAAAAAGAAACATGTTGCTTATATAATAGGGGTATACCATATGATGGGACTCCCTTACATCTTAGATGGCGTGTTTGTGCCACACAACAAAAAAGCTACACATTACTACATGTGAGCTAATATTAACAGCAAAAAGAGAACCTTCTTGTTTCTGTTCACAGTTAGATATGTGCTCCCTCCTTCACTATGTTCAAACCAGTGAAAGCTGTGGTAGGATGGCAGCTACCTGGACTCCATGCTACAGAAGAAATGATTTCAGTAGGTACATAGGGTAGGGGTTTAATCACATTAGTTCATATCATACTTGACTTTTGCATGAAAACACCTCTTTGTGCATTCATCAGACACATACATAATCATACAAGCACAGAATAATGCAAAAATATTCAAAGCAGAATATCACATAGTGCTGTTATCAAAATCATCAATGTCATCACAAAGTTATTCTTCCTATAAAACCACATACTGCATATACAGAAATGGCTGTAAACTACAGAGCAAAAACACATCTTTTAATTGCAGTACTCTCTCTGTCTCACAAAAATCTCTCTGTACTGACTGTGATCACATTCCCAAAACAATGCATAGCACATAGCCTTGACATTTTTACTTGTTACTCAGAGTAGAGCCACAAAATCTCACTGTAATTTCACACAACACACAGTGGTATGATAATATCTGTGTATCTGAAAAGCACAAAATGGCATAACATACAATTCATAGTATTTATTCAACATGTATCACACAGTATGGAAAGCAATAGTTGTTCCAAAAAGCTGCACTTCTGAAGCAGCAGATACTACTGTGTGTGTCATACTGTCTGGATAGTGTGCACAGAGATAGTGGTGCTTACGATAAAAAGTCAAGATTGAAACACAGCAAAATCAAACACTCACCCGTTGAAACATAGGATTACTCAGCATCCATATTAAAATTCAAGAGGCATTTATTTGTTGAAATCCATAACAGACACACAGTTATAGCTGTGCAAGCCTAACACATGTTGGATACCTAAATCCTTTATCAGTGGTTAATATGAAAGCTGAGTAGTCCTATTTTTCAGCTGGTGAGAGCAGATTTTAGTGTGTTTCAAACTAGTGTGTGTGTGTGTATGTGTGTGTAGAAGGAGAGAGAGAGCGAGAGAGAGGTAAAACAAAAACATTAGAAGATGTCTTTCCTGGGTGATGAAACCAAGACAGATGAATAAGATAAGATAAGATAAGATAAGATAAGATAAGATAAGATACGACAAGACAGGAAGGGAAGTATCAGAGACATGTGGATGGCAACCTAAAATAGGGAAAGTTAAAGCTGAAGTTAAAGGTTAAGGTTATTTGATATGCTGGTGTTTTCCTTCAAGTCAATAACCTTTGTCATTTAAAGCTTGCTGTTAGAATCTCCTATACTTTTGGTGACATTTGGAGGGATCAGTCTTGGTCCCCTTTTTGTGTGCCACATGCATGGCTCTTTTAAGGTCCATGCACTGCAGCTTGAGATTGAAATGATCACAGGTTACACATTTCAAGGGCACTTGCAGTCTGTCTATCTTATTTTGTTTCTCATTTTCTTTTTGTAGTTTATAGTTAACATTTTCAGCTCTGTCACATGTTTCCAAATGCATTTGAATTTGTCCTGCAAAGTTAGAACAGTAACAATATTCTTATCCAATGTTGTTTCTGCTGTAAGAGTGCCCTGAGCCTTGGAGAAGGGTGCTTTAAACAAAAAAACCTACTACTACTTGTATCACCCTTACCAATCTGGGGGCTTACCTTGTAGCCCATAGTTCCCATTTTTCTCTCCTTCCTAGCACCTCCAGGAAATGTCTTCATTTTATTCTGGTCCCCGCTTCTGGCCCAAGTTTTTATTGTGCCCCATGTGCCCCAGAAAACAGCCCATGTATAAACTCTAGCCCTGCAGGGCTCCCTAGTTCAAACCACAATCCCCCACTGTTTGTTTTGGAACTCCAGTGCCAGCAGGGATCATTCATGCACTGCGGTGCCTTTGATCTCCTGACTGCTCAGCTTGCAGTTGATCAGGAGAGTGTTTCAGTGGTTCTAGTGTCCTCACCTGCTAAGAGGGACCCAGTCACCACAGACAGGGCCCTGAGCTGCCACTCTGCTAAAAAATAAAAGAGATCCCCGAGGTGTCTGAGATTGGGGAAAATTAATATTAATGAGCCCAGAACCCCAATCTCATGAATATTCAAGAGGGTGTTTTTGCACTTGGGAAAGCTGTATTTCAGCCATGGCTGAGAAAATGAAAGAAATGTGTTAAACTCAAAATACAATATTTGTAAGTGTTGTATGTAGGGGGGATAAAAGCTTACAGGGGAAAAGAGTTTATAAATAATTAAATAACTTACCTCCTGGCTGCAGCAGTAAAACATTGGGACTCAGAGAGGATAGCCTGACTGCTACAAGGCATCCTTAAATATTGGCAGCAGTGACAGGCAAATGGATTGAGCAATTTAGTAATTCTGGGTGGTGATAACAAGTACACATCAGGGTTAATACACTGAGGGGCATTTGGGCAAATATTCTATTTATTCTGGCTGCATCAGAATGTGTTTTGGGACTGTGGTATTTCTGCCTAAGGGACTGTATCTTTAAGCAGCCATTACAGAGCATCACAGCCAATCAGAAAGCTAGAATATTAAAGCCAGGAAATGTGGGACATTAGCTAAAGCTCATGGGAAACATCCAAGTGCTCATAGGGAGCTGCAGGGGCCTAATTTCAGGCACCACCACAGTAAACCAACAGTGCATTGAGTGAGGTTCATGCATAATTCATTTTGTTAATTTACAGGCCCTCCAGCCAATTGGAGGCCAAGCATCCAATAGCTTCAACCAATCAGGAGCCTCAGGAGAGCCCCATAAAAGACTACGTGTTTCAGCAATTTTTCAGATTTGAGTGGGAACTCCCCACAGGGGTGGGGCTCAGTCCCCCAAGCCATGCAACTGGGCCTGGTGATCCAGGTAATCCTCTTCATCCAGGAGGGGGTGTTTGCCTTTTTTAGCAGTAACAGTTTAAAGTAATTTAGTTAATGCAGGATCTGCTAGCCTGGGGGTTGCCAGAATGTCATCCACATGCTATCTCTTTCTTCTACTTTGGAGAAAGACGTGAACCTGCAACATGATGATATTAAGCTAGCTGTGAGAGAGATAGTCATACCTCAGTTGTGAGAGGACTGAAGATTTCTGGAACCTTGATTGCAGAAATTCTACTATGAGGCACATGAGTGAGTACTCTTGTACTCACTTGGTGCAAGAATGAAAGAGAAATTGCTTAATTTAGGCTGCCATTGCCCACAGACTGTCTGATTTATTGTTTATATGGTCTGCACCCTGCATCCTGCTGTACCTAACCTTAACCCAGTGCTGGTGTACCCTTTTTGGAAACCTTGCTATTTCTTTAAAGTACTGGGTACCCAGGGTGAAATGTGTGGGACTGGAGGTCTCATAATGAATCTTTGGGGAACTGGTATCAGTTGTGGGTAAAATTATCCTGTGTTATATTTGATTCTATGCAGCTTAGATAGCCAGGGTTCTGGGTATCTGTGTTGGTATAATGTGATTGCTTTTTAATTTGAAACCAGGTATTTACCACACTGAAGGGTTTTCACCAGCACAATCCAAATCAAACCAGATCAAATGTAAATATAGTAAATAATAATTATCATAACCTCTACTCCTTTGTTTTCACATTCCTAAGACCTAATCCCCCTATGATTAAATATTGTTATTCTAATTTTGCAAATATGGTGTCATGAGCATGTTATTAGTGAGAGTCATTAATTGATAAAGTGTTTGAAATGTGGGGAGATGTTATTGGATCATGTGTTGTGGTGGCTAATGGTTGTAGCGGGTGGTATGTCCTCCCAGGGGGTTGTAAAAAGTAACAGCTAGCCCAATTTAAAGCTAAACTCTGAGCAGAGGTACTGCACAAAGGTAATAAAGGAACCAGTTTTAAAGCAAATTTGGGAACCCAGGTCCCTCAACCTTGTTTTGGCCTGTAAGGCAGAGGTAGTAGCCCTTGTAGTAGTGCTGCCTAGGGGTTACATACTACTTATCTGATTCTAAATGTAACTGTTACTTAACATATTTCCAGAGGTCTCCCTTATGTCTAGCTTCTTTACCTAGATTCTGAGCCCCATGGGCAGACACAGAAGTAACAATGAATTCTTTCATCCTGCCTAGCTAACTGGGTCCTTGCGGACTACACATCTAGATGTCCTGGCTCTCGGGTTATGACTAGATTTTTCCCTATAGGCAGCAATGAGGCTGCAACCCTTTTTAATTGCTACCCCAGTTTGTATTGCTAGTGGCATAACTGCTTTTGAGTCCAGAACCCATTTTTTAATTTAAATTATCAGGGTCTCAGTGGAGTTGCTAATTGTAATTAAATATGTGGGGGAGGTTGGTAAAATAATCACACAAAACACAGTAGTTGTTACACGTTTCCTTTTTTATGCAATTTAGCACACTCAGCAACACAAAAACACATTAATCAAATAGACAAGATTATGTAGCAATTACCATACAGAGAATAAGTAATGGGTTGATTACCTTCCTTCTAGGAGAGCAGCATCAGGTCAGAGGACTTCTTAGGATGGTATCTGCATCTCATCTGCCCAGCCCTCCCCAGCTAATATTTATACCTAGTTGTGTGTGTAGCTACGTGATGAGAAACAAGGACACCCAGGAAACTAAGGCATCTCAGCAGGACATTTCCAAGACTTCCTGTTGTACTGCAGCATGTGCTGTGTATCTCACATGCTGGCCTTGGACACTCATCAAATATATTCATCTCCTAATTTGTCAGTCATAATAAAGTCATGTATAACCTTGACATGCTGCATCTGGTGTTACATCTGAGAAAAACAACGTATATACTCAGGACCAGCAGTTTTGCTTAGTAAAATTCCATCACTAAGCTCCCTGAAACAGGTCACAGTGTACTATGCATTTCTTATTAGTAACATATTAGCAACACAGTGTATAAAACAATAACAAATCCCAATACTCTTTATGCCAACACTAGGCTACCAGAATCTAATTCCTGTGCTTTGTAAAGCAACAGACCTGTCATAGTTGAGGAGAGAGAGACACATTTTTCTTTCCTTGACATTCTGGGTTAGGCACTGCATCCATCAGGTAGTTGGAGTGAGGGGGAAAGATTTATTTTTATTCCCTTGGAGGTAAGGATGGTTACTGATAATGCCCTAAGCTGCCATTTTTTTGAATAGTCTCTGCTCCTGATGGGCACTCAGAGACAATGGGGTGGCTCAGCGGCAGATGCTCCACTGCTAAGCATGCTGAATTGGAGCATGCATGGCAATGTGAACTATTTGTTTATGTCAGGGAGAAAGCGGAGCCGAGCTTGTGTACCAGAGAAAGAATGACAGTGAGAGACAGAGAGTCAAGTGTCAGAGCTGAGATCATGTGCACTTGAGATTACAGTCTTGGAAGTGCATATTGACCATGTCCTTCGGTTTGGTCTCTGACTGTAGTGCACTGCAAGTTGGAACTGATGGAGAAGCCAACATTCCCTAGTAGCATCAGCAGTGTGGGAGCAGAGGGCTACATATTTTTTTGTTCCCTGACAGGTTGGGTTGTGTAATAGATCCACCAAATAGCTTGGAGGAGAAGGCCATTTTTTTAATTCTCTGATGGGTGGGGCACTAGATCTCTTAGGCTGTTGGGGGAGAGGGACATATATTTTTCTTTTATTTGCTGATGGACTGTATTGGTTCTTAAACTTGTTAGATATTTGGAAGAAAGAGTGAGGCTAGATTATTTTTTTTAAATTTCCTTGCAAGCTGGGTTGAGCATCAGACCCGTCAGATACTTGGTGGGGGGTGGCAGGTGAGGGTGGGGGCATATTCTCTTTAATTCCCTGTTTTTTCAGGTTATTTTATTCTATTTTATATTCCTTGTACTGCCAGTGTGAAACTCCTGTACCTTGTTAGACACTTTAGGATACAGTGAGATTGGAAGTCAAAGTTTCAAACAAAAGTCTTGTATACTATTCTATACTTCATGCACTTTTAGACTAACTCCTGTGCTTTGTAAAGCACCAGATCTATCAGGTAGTTGGTGAAAGAAGGATGAATTTTATCATGTTCACCCTTGCACTGACACAAAGTGAACACAATGGTATGATAGTGGGTTTTGAGAGGTCTGTCAGTGTCAGTCCAATGCAGGGTAGTCTGCAACGGGCTCAACCTCCCTCCCACTTAGAAACATAGAAACATAGATTTTGACAGCAGATAAGGATCGCTTGTCCCACCCAGTCTGCTCATTTCCCTACCTATTGGATAAGCTGCAGATCCTAGTTAACCAGCAGCCTACTTCTTCCTACCCCCAACCCCTAGAATTGACTTATGACTGTCCCATGCATGCTTGAATTCCACCACTGTTTTTGACTCCACAACCTCCTCCGGACGGCCATTCCATGCATCCACAGCCCTCTCTGTGAAAAAATACTTCTTTAAATTACCTCTGAGCCGCCCCCCTTCTATCTTCAAATTGTGCCCCCTTGTTCTTGCACACCTCTTTTTTTGAAAGATGCTACCCTCTTGGACTTTGTTGATTCCCTTGAGATACTTGAAAGTTTCTATCATGTCCCCCCTCTCTCTCCTTTCCTCGAGGCTATACATATTCAGCTCCTTAAGTCTCTCTTCATATGTCTTCCGGTGCAGGCCCTGCACCATTTTAGTTGCCCTCCTCTGGACAGCCTCCATCCTGTCTATATCCTTGTGGAGATTGGGTCTCCAGAACTGCACGCAGTACTCCAGATGGGGTCTCACCAACTGTCTGTACAGAGGATAATAACTTCCTGTTTTCTGCTGGTGATGCCTCTCCTATGCATCCCAGTATCCCCCAACCCTCCTTGCTGCCCTCTCACATTGCTTTCCCACCTTTAGGTCATCTGATATGACACCCCAGGTCCCTTTCCATTTTTGTTGTTGTTAGTATCTCACCCCATTGTGTACTCTTCCCTGGGTTTTATTTCCCAGGTGCATTACCTTGCACTTCTTAGCATTGAATCTAAACTGCCATACATTTGACCATTCCTCTAACCTTGCCAAGTCCTTCTCATCCTTTCCACCCCACCTTGTGCATCAACTCTGTTGCAGATCTTTGTTCATCTGCAAAGAGACATACTTTCCTTCCAGTCCCTCTGCAATATAAGCTTATAAAGACATTGAAGAGGACCGGTCCTAATACTGAACCCTGTGGTACCCACTAGCAACCCCTTTCTTCAGAGTGGACTCCATTTACTTACTCTCTGTGTCCTATTCTCCAGCCAATTCTTTATCCAGGCTGTCATCTTGGGACCCACTCCCAGGCTGGCTAACTTGTATATTAATCTTTGTGTGGGACTGTGTCAAATGCCTTGTTGAAGTCTAGGTAGGCCATGTCCACAGCCCCTCCCTGATCTACTACTTTGGTCACCCAGTCAAAGAAATCTATCAGATTTGTCTGGCATGACCTTCCCACTGTGAATCCATGCTGCCTTGGGTCCTGAGTACCTCTGGCCTCTAGATACTCAACAATTCTTTCCTTCAGAAGTGATTCCATCATTTTCCCTACCACTGAGGTTAAACTAACAGGTCTGTAGTTTTCTGCTTCTGCCTTGCTCCCACTTTTGTGAAGGGAAATCACATTTGCCCTTCTCCAGTCCTCGGGTACCACCTCATCCTCCCATGATTTGTTAAAGAGGGTAGTCAGTTGTGTCACTGGTTCTACCCTTAGTTCTTTTAGAATTCTGGGATGAATCCCATCAGGTCCTATTGCTTTGTCCACCTTCAGTTTTAAGAGTTCTTTCAGAACCCTTTCTTCTGTAAATGGGCTAGTATCAACTTCTGCATACAGAGTGTTTCTACTGTTTGTTTTACATACCTCCCCACTTCCTTTGTAAATACTGAGCAAAAATATTTGTTTAGTATCTCTGCCTTTTCACAGTCACCCTCTACCCACCCTCCCTCCTCTTTATTAAACCTCACTAGCCCTCCCTTGGTCTTCCTTCACTCCCTGATGTACCTAATAAAGGTTTTATCCCCCTTCTTAACAGAGTTGGCTATCTTTTCCTCGGTTTGGGCCTTTGCTGTTCTGACTGCCTTCCCAACTTCCTTTTGCTTTAACTGATAAAGTTCCCTGTCCTGCTCCTTCTGTGTGTCCTTGTACTTCCTGAATGCTTTCTTTTTCTCTTGAACCTTCACTGCCACTTCCTTTGAGAACCATAGTGGTTTCTTACATCATTTCATTTTGTTAATTTGCTTCACACAAGGCTTGTTACCTCTGTGATGGCAGTTTTATTATTCCCCATTGTTCCTCACCCCTCCTTCCTGCCCATTTGCTAGTGCATTCCTTAGTCACTCACCCATTTTGGCAAAGTTAGCCCTCCTAAAGTCCAGTACTTTTGCCTTTGTATGCTTGACTCTATTGCTGTGTTTATTGTGAACCATACTGTTTGATGGTCGCTAGTTCCCAGATGGCTACCACTTCTACATCTGTGATCCTCTCTTCATCTCCATTTGAGAGAACCAGGTCTAAGATTACGCCCTCTAGTGGGCTCCAATACTAGTTGTCTAAGGCATGCCCTTGTAGGGCATCTAGAATAACCCCACTCTTTGAAGTGGCTGCTACAACTGCATTCCAGTTAAGATCTGGCATATTCAGATCACCCATCAGCAATATCTCCCCTTTTTCTGCCATTCTAAGTATTCTTTCTATCATTTCCTTGTCCATTTCCTCCCCCTGAGAAGGGGGTCTGTATACAACCCCTGTGCGGATTGTGGTGCCATTGCTGGTCTCCAAATTTACCCACAGTGCTTCTTCTCCTCCCTGTTTTCCCTTTTGTTCTGTTGCCTTGATTCCTTCCCTTATGTAAAGAGCTACTCCTCCTCCTCTTTTACCCTCCCTGTCCCTCCTGTAGATAGTGTATCCTGGTATGTTTATGTCCCAGTCATGGTTTTGTGTGTACCATGTTTCTGTGACTGCCACTATATCCAGATGTTCCTCCTCCATGAAGGCCACTAATTCAGGAAGCTTGTTACTCAGACTACGGGCACTGGTACTCATTGCTCTCTATTTTTTGATGGCTTTACCTTCTTTTGCAGCATCCCCCACTAATCTGTCTACTTCGGTCTTTTTCTCATTTGGTACCCTGTTTTGTAGGGAGAGGCTGGGATTTTCCTGCTGTTTATCAGTGCCTCCCCCCTTGACTAGTTTAAAAGCTTGCCAATGAAGCCTTTAAACCGATTGCTCAAAAGACTTGTTCCCTTCCTGGACAGATGCAGACCATCCTGCCAGTATAGGCTGGTGTCCCTTCAGGTAGAACCCCAGTCCCCAATGAAGCCAAACTCCTGTGCCCCACACCATTTTTTCAACCATTCATTAAACTGCATGGTGCAAAGTACCCTCGCCATTGACAGGCAGCACCTTTCTTTTTCTTGATCATTTAAGACATTTAACTTGGCTTTAGCAAGGCATTTGACACAGTCCCACACAAAAGATTAATAAACGAATTAGCTAGCCTGGGAGTGGGTCCTAGGGTGGTAGCCTGGGTAAAACATTGGCTGGACAGCAGGACAAAGTAGGTAATGGTAAATGGAGTCACAGTGAAGAAAGAGGGGTTACTAGTGGGGTATCACAGGGTTCAGAACTGGTGCCGGTCCTTTATAATGTCTTTATAAGTGACATTGCAGAGGGACTGGAAGGGAAAGTATGTCTCTTTGCAGATTACACAAAGATCTGCAACAGGGTTGATATGCAAGGTGGGATGCAAAGGATGAAAACAGACTTGGCAAGCTTGGAGGAATGATCAAATGTATGGCAGCTTAGATTTAATGCAAAGCAGTACAAAATAATACACCTGGGAAACAAAAACCCAGGGGAAGAGTACACAATGGGGGGGTGAGATATTGACAACAACAAAAATGGAAAGAGACCTGGGGGTAGTCATATCAGATGACCTAAATGTGGACCAGCAATGTGAGAAGGCAGTAAAGAGGGCTTGTGGGGATACTGGGATGCATAGGGAGAGGCATCACCAGTAGAAAACAGGACATTACTGGCCCTCTGTACAGATAGTTGGTAAGACCACATCTGGAGTATTGTGTACAGTTCTGGAGACCCCATTTCTGCAAAGACATAGACAGGGTGGAGGTTGTCCAGAGGAGGGCAACCAAAATGGTCCAGGGTCTGCACCAGAAGACATACTGTATAAGAAAGACTAAAGGAGCTTGAGATGTATAGCCTTGAGGAAAGTAGGAAGAGGGGGGACATGATAGAAACTTTCAAATACCTCAAGGGAATCAACAAAGTCCAAGAGGGTAGCATATTTCAGAAAAAGAGATGTGCAAGAACAAGACGGCACAATTTGAAGATAATGGGGGATGGCTCAGAGGTAATGTGAGGAAGTATTTCTTCACAGAGAGGGTTGTAGATGTATAGAACAGCCTTTCCGAGAAGGTCATAGAATCAAAAACAGTGGGGGAATTCAAGAATGCATGGGACAGACATAAGGCAATTCTAGTGGTGGGGTAGGAGGAAGTAGACTGTTGGTTAACTAGGATCTGTGGCTTATCTGTTAGGTAGGGAAATGGGCAGACTAGGTGGGCCAAGCGGTCCTTATCTGCCATCAAATTCAATGTTTCTATGTTAAATCTTATGGTTTGAAGCAGTGGAAATATCTAGTATGCCATAGGGTGTGTAATTTATCCTCTTGGATGTATGTATTTACATAATGTTTTGGGAATAAAATTCTAAAGATAATTGTTTTTTACTTAATTACAGAAACACCTTTTTCCACCATGAGGAAGGGGTATTATGGACATTTCAAAGTGTTGAAGGGCTTTTGGGTGTTTTTATGGCACAATAAACCTTTTTAGCTTGAGTACACAGAGTGGTGAGTGGTTATTGTGTTCCTATTCAAATTGCAGTTTGTTTTGGAATTCATAGGAATGCACTACTCCCTGGTCGTGACTTTCTGTCTGCCCAGGGTATAAATGAAGGCACGTCTTCCCAAAATGTGTTTTTCTTGTGGCATGAAACCATATTTTGGGCAAGATTTAAACAATTTCTCTGCTCTTGTTCATGAGGTGGGGTTATAAGAAAGTTATGTTGAAGATTTTCAGTAAAAATATTAAAAAGCAACAACGTTTTTAACATATGTTGTAATTGTTAAGCTTAAATATTTTGATCTGAAATTATAAACATAGCAATTTTGTCACACCACCTTGTGAATGTGACAGCTGTCATTTTCCAAATCCTGGCCAAAATGTGTTCTCACACTTGTAGTGTGAAATAATGTTTTGGCCACTATTTTATAAATGACTCCTGTCATTTTCAGGAGTGGTCATAAAAAGACTATGCTGAACATTTTGGGTTAACATGTGAAAAATCATCTACATTATGAAGAAATGTTGAATTATTCTGATGTTTATTCATAACTTTATTTCTGTAGATTTTGGACCCTAATGTTCAAAATATCCCTTGTGTTATCCCACCTCCTGTTCATGACAGGTGTCATTTTTCAGATTTCCTCTGAAACTTGTTTCACAGTCGCACTACTAAATCACCTTTCAGATGGGATTTAATAAATTCCACCTGTCTTGATCATAACATCAGGTCTTAAAAAGGTTGTTGGAAATTTGGGGTCAAAATGTGCTAGCCCACTGACAATTAGATATTGCCTCTCAGCTGGCTTATCCTGTGTAAATACAATCTAAAAATGTGCAAAAACAGGACACCACTGAAAATGAGATATTGCATCTCAAATGGTCTATCCTGGGTATATGTAAAAATGTGTACAAGCAAGACCTGGTACAACAGCAATGAAAGCTGCAAATATTTGCATTGACAAATGCTTGTTTATTCCCCAATGGTCTGGGCTGGGTACCAGATTATTTTTCACTGGCAGTTTTCAATGTAAAAACAATGTGAGCATGCATGGTAGGGTGGAAATAATATTTCCTTCTAAGCAAGCAGAGTGAAATGATTAAAACTGTTTTAATCCTGACTAGAAATTGTTCTCTCTTGCTCCAGCTACTGATCTCCTCCACCCCGTTTGTTTTCCCAGTCCCTTGCCAAGCAAGTTGGAGTGACTGGAAACTCAACTGTTTATTGATTATACAGAGAGGCTGGGAGAGATAATTCCTAGTTCCTACAAGCATTAAAGGTGCCACAATTATATTTGTTTGTCCTTTTGTCTTGCAATAGTTAAGTAGCATGAAAACTGTAAGTGTTAAATAGGTGATATCATTTTTTTTTCAGTAAACAAAGTGTAACTCTCCATTCACAAACTTGTGCAGTCTGAGTTTATTAGTACTTCCTCTCTGAAATCATTGTCATTCTTGTCATCACAGTGTGGGGGGGGTGCTAGGTTACAGAATCTGAGGACTTCTTCAGTTTATTGTTTATTGTTTATTGAAATCTAGGATTACAACATTTGAGCTTCAAGCTCATTTACAAAGGTTTCAAGTCAGACAGAAAGGAAAAAATAAATTCACAGTACATTACTAGAAAAGAAAAACACATAGAGAGCTATAGGGAAACAAATCACAATGAATTGAACAGTTGTTACAGTTACTATACTTGTAATTTGGAGATTACAAAGAGTTTGTATAGGTGGAGAAGGTTATTAAGCAGCACAGTAGGCCTAAATTAGAGAAAAGGAGGGAACAGATAGAGGAAGTGGGGGGTGTAAAAGTTTGGTAGTAACCTCAAGCTAGGGGTCACTTTGTCATGGGAGTTGGTGATGGGTGGGGGTGTGGGGCAAAGGTGAGGAATTGGGAAGTGGGATGGGATGGAAACTTGGGGAGGTGGTGTAGGGATGGGAGGGGCAACAGGGAATAAGATGGGACAGGGAGAGGTGAAGTTGTGGATTGTTATGTTTAATGTGTTTGAGTCGGCTGTAGTGAGGCCCGCGTAGTGACATGTCAGCAGAAGATGGTACCAATTGAATACGTACATCTTCAGTGTATCAACTTAGTCAGCTGCAAGTGCACAAGACATTCAATACTTGTTCAACAGGTTCTCATGCAATCTTTTCCTTGCATCTAACAAAGTTAGCAAGCTTTACAGACAACTGCAAGGAGCAATAGAAAGACATACCACACACTCACTGGCAGCCATAAAAAGACGTATCCTATTCCTACAATGCATTTCAATGAGACAGCAGCAAAACAATTCTTGAATCTGATTATAATATGAACTGGTCTGCTATGCAGATCAGCTCTAAAAAACTCGAAGAGACCCACACTTGGTCCTACAACTCTTGGACAAGGTCATCAATGCCAAACCATGTTAAAATGAACACATTGATGTTTTGCAATGAGTCTCCTCAAAGCATCTTAGGAATCTCATTGTGAAATGTCATCATGTGCATGCCAGTGTAATTCAGGGTTAAAAGCCATGTCCAGGAGATGTAGACCTCAGTTTTGGCCTCTTTTAAGTCTTCTAAGCTCTTTTTAATCCTGAAAATAAATGAAATAGGTTCTAATAAAGTATAAGGCTGTGTATATTTAGACTTTTTAAAGGAGTATGCCACTCTACTTTGAAAGAGGACCCCAGACATACCACCACTTTTTTTAACTAGCCTCTACATCATTAAGGCATGTCATTTAAGCTGCATCTGTTGTCTTGTGTATGAAAGATTTTTTAAGCAATAAATTAGGCATTCTTTTCTTTCAGTTGGCTTTTGTGTAGCCTTCCAGTTTACTCTTCATAATACAGCGACACATCTGTGTGTGTTTGAGCACAGACTAGAAAATGATTACATTGGTGCTATATTCTGCTGACATGTCACTACTCGGGCCTCACTACAGCCGACTCAAACACATTAAACATAACAACAATCTTTAAAACATTCACAAAAGAATATACATTACAACAATAGGTGGTAGCTATTGCTTGCCATAAGAAAGCTGAATAAATCACAGAAAATAGTGTTTAGTCTCATTGGAAAACATATTTATGATTGGATATTCACAACCAGTTAGTCTAAACTAAAAAGTGTGAAATAGTTACACTATAGACATAGAAACCTCAACCACTGGAGTTATCTTGTTGCACTGAGCAAAACCATTGCTTCATTTAAATCAATGGAACAAAACTACAGAATTACAATTTTTCTAAATCTCTCTCACAAGCCTAATCCTAAAGCAATGTCTCACAAAAAGCATCCTTACTGCACTAGTTAGGGTTAAAATGAAAAAAGTAAGAAAATGTGGTGTTATGCTTTCCAATCCAAACAACCCCCACCCTGCACACAGCAGAAGTATGGGGGGTGCCTTGCGGTCATCAGCAATAATGCTCACTCCATTCTCCTATACTGTACCCATCTCAGCTTATTTACTTATGGAATGGAGAGAGTGTTATAACTGATGACCCCAGACACCCAAACACCTGTTGGTGTGTGTAGAGTGTGAGTGGGGTGTTTTGTTTGGAAACCCTAATACCACATCTCCCTACTTTTGTCACTTTAACCCTAACTAGAGCATTAACAAAGGGTTTTGTAACCTATCTATCTATCTATTGCAACACACTTTGTTAATGCACCAGTTAGGGTTAAAGCGACAAAAGCACAGAAATGTGGTATTAGAGTTTCCAACCCTAACACCCCTTTTCCCACACTGCACAGATCAACAGGTGGGTGTAGGGGGCTGTCTTGGGGCTGTGAACCCTAACACTCACCCCACTTCATTACAATATTAGGTGACGTGGCTACAGCACAGGAGAATGGGGTGAATGTTAGGGATCACGGCCCCAAGATGGCCCACCCCCCCACCTGTGGGTCTGTGCAGGGTGAAGAACGGGTTGGTAGGGTTAAAAACCCTAATGCAACATTTTCCTACTTTTGTCACCTTAGCCCTAACTGATGCATTAACAACATTTTTGCAATTTATTTCCTTACTTTTTGAGATAGTATAATCGTATCCATTTGGACCCTGCACTCCCATCCCTCCATAGATGCATATATGTATCTAACTGTAGATGCTGGAGTGCCTTCAGCCCCTGTGCTTCCAGGTGTGTATAGCAGTCTGAAATAGTTTACTATAAGATATTACACCCTCATGTTCCCCATGCAGAAACTTTTTGAATCCTCGCCAAAATGTATCTTCACACAAGCACAGTGCCAATCCACAGCACAAGTGAAAACACACATTTTTGACAGGATTTGAAAAAATAACAGTTGTGGCATATATGAGGTGGTGTAATAAGATGGCTATGTTGAAAATCTGCACTCAACATATTTAAAATTCCCAAAGTTATGAGCAGGCAATGTGAAATTGTAACAAATAGTCATAACTCTGCCATTTTTAATTATTTGGCCTCACATTTTCCACATAGCCTTCTTATGACCTCACTGGATGTGCCTCAGTACAGAAAACATTCTAATTCTCACCAAAACTTAATTCTGCACAACTGCAATGACATTCTGTGCCACAAGTGTGAAAACCATTTTGGCTAGGATTAGAGAAATGCACATATGAGAGGTAGGGTAATAACAAGGCTATGTTGAAAATATGGGGTGAAAATATTGACAGTTTCCAAAGTTATGAGTGTGCACAGTGAGATTGCAAGGAATGGTCATAATGCACCCATCTATTTTTCAAATTCTGACACCAAATTTTTAACATAGCCTTCTTATGTCCTCACCTCATGAACAATATGACTGTCATTACATAAATCCCACCAGAAAGGTGATTTCCCCAACAGACCAGGAAATCACCTTTCCAGCAGGAGTTGCATAATGACAGTCATATTGTTCATGAGATGGAGTCCTCAAACCACCATGTTGAAAAAGTGTGGTCAAAATGATGGAAAAAGGCCAAGTTATAACAAAACATTGACCCCCTCATAGAAATATACTGAAGCGCATTTACCTTAGTTCATATTGCAGTTGCCAGTTCCAGCAGCAAGATGTGTCTTTGATTGGTGGAGTGGGTCTCTATTCTGGTCCTTTCTAGGTGAATGTCATTCAGTGGGGACGTCACAGGGGTTGTTGGAGGTGGGTGCACAATGGGTGATCAGATGGGGTGCAGGAGTGATCAGTAATGGATGTTTTTTTTATTTTACAGAGTTAAAAAAAATTCCCCAAAACACTGAGGGATGGTTTTCTTATTTAAAGGTATAAAACAACAAAACGGGAGGGGCATACCTCTGACCACTAATGAAAAAGGGGGCATTGGAGGGGGCACCACTGGACACCAGGTATAAACCCAGGAGTCATGTAAGCCCCTGCCAAAAAAAGAAAATGGGTACAGGGCTGAAGCAATTAATAAAAAGATATATACATATAAAAATGTAAAAAACTACAGAAATAAAGGGGGAGATAATTTAAAAAAAATATATTGGGATTGAGGAGGGTCCCACTAGACACCTGGGGCATTCAGGGAGCAAACAAGAGCACATTCCTGTATTTTTCATGATCAGATAGCCCACAAAACATTTTTTCCAACCAGATGGCCCTGGGAGAAATCCTTTTCTGGCATGCCATTTCCCACTTCACCATCTTTTTCGGACATGGCAAAAAAAAAAAAAGAAATTGGTCTGCAAACAATGATTTTTCATGACCAGATGGCCAGACCAGGAATCATTGTTTATAACCGATTTCCTTTTTCACCATTTTTTCATCATGGTGAAAAAGTCAACAGTGAACAAGAGTTCCAGTGTAACCTTCTGGTAGTAGTAACTAAACCAGGGCGAGACCAGGAATCCTTGTTCACCAGCCGATTTCCTTTTTCACCATGAGGAAAAAGGAATGGTGAAAAAGGAATTCAGTGAGAGGCAAATAAGGATTTAAAACTTAAAAAAAATGTTTCTTGAGGCATATGGACATCAGAAACCAGGAAGCACAGCTCATCAACTCTCAATGAGCAAAACACATGCTTTTCTGACTGAAACAGACATCCCTGTGCAGAGTTATGACAGTTTCCTTTGTGAAGAATCAAAAAACAAGATGGCGGCTCATAAAAAACATTTTTTTTTCTGGTGAACAAGGATTTGCTCCTCAGAGCAAACTCCTTTTTCGTTCCATTCTTCTTTCCAAAAAACTGAACTGAGCATGCTCAGAACCTGAAATTTTAAAATTAAATGGCTTTGGATTAGATTAATATTTTTCCCAATCCAATGCAGACATGCTCTGTGGGACAAGCACATTCTACCCTACAAATTTCAGAGCAAAATTTCAAACCGTTTGGCCACAGTGTGATGACAAACAAACTGTGAAAAAAAGGCAAATTTTCATGTATTTTCACTAGGCAAAACACAAAATCTGCAGATCTGACTGACACACAACTTGGCAAGTCATGAGATCTGCCCCTGGAAATGAAGCATGCAAACTTTTCTACAAATCTGTCAAATGGTTGCAAAGTTATTAGAGTGCAAATTTTGAAGTTTAACATTAAAGTGCCTACTCAGCCATAACTATAGTGGTGCTACCGTGCCACTATAATGTGTATATATGTATGTTTGTATATATATATATATATATATATATATAGATATAGATATATATGGCAAAAAAACTCCATTTAATGCATCAGTTAGGGGTTGTTCCACAGCGAGAAAAGCCATGAAATTCGGTGTTAGGGTTGAAAGTCCACCTTGCACCCCCCCAGCCTGCACGCCCAACTGGCATAGGGGTGTGCATTGGGGTCATTGGCCCTAACTCTCATCCCATCACGTGTGTAAAGAAACTGAGATATAGGAGAACTATAGGAGGACTGATGACCCCAACACACACCCAAATGCCGGTTGGGTGGGCGGGCTGGAGGGGTAGGCTGGGGGGTGCAAGGGGGGCTTTCAACCAAAACACCAAATTTCCTGGCTTTTGTCACTGTGGAACAACCCTAACTGATGCATTAAATGGAGTTTTTTGCCATGAATTTCCCTTCTTTTTGAGAATGGTGATTACAAATAATGAAAGTAATGCAGCAGTGGGAGCGCAGGGCCCTTCGAGCCCTGCGCTCCCACCATGTGATGTCTTGTGAGATAGTAACAGGAACAACAACACAAACAGAAGTGCCAACAGTGGTGCACATGGTTACAGAAACATAAATGGTAAAGGAAACGTTAATAGAAATGCAAGTGCAAAGTGACGCCAAAGCTAACAGTGACGCAAACGGACATTGAAGCACATATGAAAACACAACTGGTAACATTAACAGTGATGGCAGCGGTATTTTAAATGGAAGTTTTAAGTGTCACAGCAAAAAGAACATGAAAGGGAACAGAAATGGAAACTCGAATGCAAGCGCACACATAACGCAAACTGTAAAGCACACAGCCATAGTAAACAAAAATGGTAAAGTTAACATGAAGAATAATGCCAAAGGAAAGAGAAACAGAAATGGGAATGGAGGTACGTACGGAAACTCAAACTGTAACGTGCATGGTCACGGAACCGCAATTGTTAACGCAAATGGTAACAGTAACAGCAACAATAACACCAAAGGAAAGAGAAATGCAAATGCAAGCGAGTACAGAAATGCAAACCGTTATGCGCACGGTCATGGTACCACAATTGTAAATGCAAATGGTAACAGTAACATCAAAAATAATGCCAAAGTAAACAGAAAAGAAACATAAATGCAAGTGCGTATGAAAACGCAAACCGTAACACACATGGACGGTACCGCAATTGCAAATGAAACTGGCAATGTTAACAGCAACAATAATGCCAAATGACACAGAAATGCAAAAGCAAGCTTTTATTACAGGGCAGCATTGTTACGGCACTCCAAAGTTGATGCTTTTTCCAACAGGATAACATTACAGAGCCTGCCGCATTACAGGAATCCTTTGCCGCAATGCTGCAAAATAACGGTTTGATCTTTTGGGCTGAAATTTGGAGGGAAGAAAGCCAACATCCCACAGATGTGCCTTTTAGTGGTTTGGTGAAAAAATATTACTGGGAGCCAAAGTTATTGCACTCCGAACTTCTCTTTTTTCCCCATAGGATAACATTATGGCGTTCACCGCACCTTTCAGGGCCCGTATCTCGGAAACGGTGGGAGAGATACAGAGTTTTCATTGGAAAAATGCTTAGCCCCCTAATAGGCGCTAAGTGCAAAATTAACCAGGAAAGTCATAAATCATATGACTTTTACATTTTTTTTCTGTGTCATATGGTTCCTGAGATATAAGCAATTTAGTATTCCAACTCCTCATCGAGGTGCAAGGTGACCCCATGGCACACCCTAATGCCTGTTGGTGTGTGCAGGATGAGGGGATGGGGTGACAGGGGTGGGAATCCTAACATCAAATTTCCAAACTTTTTTGCTGTACTATCAACTCTAGCTGATGCATTAATGAAGTTTTTTGCAATGAATGTCCTTTCTTTTTGAGAAAGTGTAATGTAACTGGTATATGGTTGTGGGAGTGCAAAGCCCTTTGGGCACTACACCCCTTTAAGCTGCCCATTTTTGCATAATGGTATGCATATGTAGGAGGGCTGGACCAATGGGCCCTGTACTCCCACTTACACATAAGTACGGAGACATACCTCAGCCCTAGAGTCATGAAAAGGAACCCTTGTAACACTAATTTGGCAATATCTCAGAAACCATAGCAAATATGAAACACAATTTCACTACAGTTGTAATCATGACTGGAAACCTCCATGCATGCTTTGTTTAGCTAAAGGTGGACTAAGTCACCAAAGAGAAAAATCCATATCTCAAATTGTTTTCAAGATACGGGTGCTGCAACGTTATCCTATGGGAAATTCTTCATCTTCGGAATGCCGTAACTATGGAGCCAGTGTAAATGTTTTCACCAAACCAACAAAATGTACATCTGTGTGTCAAGGGTGTGCCCCCCTGAAAATTTCAACCCAAAAGCCCTATCCTTTCAGTTGCAATTGGTGCAGTAGTGTAGCAAATTGCGACACCGACACAAAATTTGCTAAAGGACGGGTGTGAAAATGTCACAAATTGTGAAGGTGTCACATCAGTTCTTTCACAATTTGGGACAGTATCGGGGTCTGATGCTGGAAAACATATTTCCAATTAGAATTTTACAATTCTGATGCCAGCATTGTGTTCCTCAGGCCCCATTTAGACAAATACAACTGTCAGTGTTTACCTAGGGGCAGTCAAATTTGAACTACCACTGTTTTTCTCCACCACTAAATAAAAACAAGATGGCAGTAGCATGAGACTAGTGAGGGCATTTCAGACAGTAAAATGTACTGCCAGCAGCTTTTAAGAGGCGCATATATTTTGTCTCTTCGAACTATAATGGGAAAACGTTAAAACTGAATAACTTGAGAATGGATTAATGTTTTTTCACCAAATCTTCAAAGGGCTAATCAGTGACCCAAACTACATACTCCCTGAGATTGTCAGGCCAAATGGAAAAACCATTTGGGATGTAGCTCCGAGCAAAGAAACAACCCAAAAAGTGTTTTTTACATGTTTTTTGGTGCTCCACAGCTCCAAACCACAAATCTGACCAGAATAAAACTTGGCAGATCCAGAGGTCTATGGTGTCTAACTGCACATGCAACATTTGCAAAAATGTTACGATGGGGCAAGATGGCGGTGGTGCTGTGCCGCGATCTCTGAGCGCATTTACGCTGCCCCAGGAAATCTGTTGTAATTTTGTTTTATTTCATAATTTTGCAGTTATCTTTTAGTTATTTTTTAGCTCGGGGTCTGATTTTTTTTGTTTAGTTGCGGTTTTCTTTGGTCCCCCTCTTCTTTGTCAGTGCAGCTGTGGGAAAGATCTTTGGCGTTACTGGGAAGATTGTTGGAGTTTCTGCTCGCTGGTCTGAGGGCTTGATTCTTCAGGCTGCGGAGAGAAGTGGAGGACTGGTGACATGGACTCTGACTGATTTTGTTTGGTGACCGGAGTGGAGGAGATCGTTGTGTCTCGAGTCTTTGGAGCTGTGAGAAGGGTCTGTCATGTGTTCAGTGGTGCCATTTTTTCCTTTGTTATCTGGAGGTAAAGAGAGGCAAAGAGAGAGTTTGGGTGGCTAGTTTCTGGCCCCCTTGCAGGCTTTCCACCAGAATTTGTGGTCTGCCTTGTTGGACACCTGTCCTTAGAAGGTGGTGGGCTGGGTAGTTGCTGCTACTTGGTGGCAGCCCTCCTGGCTCTTCTGACCCGCTCCAGACTGGCTGGAGAGCCGACCTGGGAGTGGTAAGGTCCGTTTGCGGGCGGTGTTCGCAGGGTGAGTACCTGAATCTGTCTGTGGCTTTTTTCAATCCCTCTCTTTATGGTCCGGAACTTGGAAAGCCTTGGATTTGCTCTGTGGCCTTGGAATCATTCCAGAGGAGAAGGTATTACAATGAGGCTCCTACAGCAGGAACAGTTGGACCCGTGATTTCATCGTGGTGGTGAGAGCCCTTGTGGGATTATGGATTTTGCTGTATTCCTTTTTAATTAATCTTTCCGGGACTTGCTGACTTTATTCCATTATTTTGGAAACTTTTCTGCCTGTACTGTCCCTCCCTGGGAGGTGAGAGCGCCATGGGGGGTTTGAATTGGGGGTGGGGTTCTTTTTCTGCATTTTCGATTTTACTTTATTTTTGGATGCTTGGAGTGAGAGTTCATGCCTCTATATTCGGACATTTCTGCAGTGGATGGTGGGAGCTCCACTGTTTCAAAAGACTGACTTTTATATATTTAATTGAACTAATTGTTGTTCAGTATCTATTATTCTATTGTATGTCTATTTGGATAATCTGATAGTTTAGTTTATTTAGTTTAAGTTTATGTGTTTTTAAGTCTACTATCTGATTTTATTTTATTGGGATTTCTCTGGAGTTTTGAGATCTCTGTTTTTGGCCTGCTGTTTATGGAAGATGGTAGTTATTCTCGTCCCCCCGTCGTGCACTATTCATCCGCCGCTCTTCATGCCCTCAGCCCTTTCTTTGCCCCCCCTTTGTCTTTCCCTGTTTACCAACACTGTAGGGCTTTGGGAATTGCATGTGGTGGGATTCAGAGGGTGGGGGGGTGTGAACAGAGGGGGATGAAGGAGGGGGGTGTTCGCGTTCGGGTGGTCAAGTCCAGAAGACGACCTGGGGTGAAATGTAGTGACGACCGGGGTCCCTCCTGGTTGGTTCCCATACCCAAGGGCACCACCTTTTCTGTGAATGGTGGGCAGGTGGTCGGGGCTTCCCAGGAGTCCTATCTAACTTGGGTGGTGTTGTGCAATGCCAGGTCCGTTGTGAACAAGGCTGCCATTATTGCGGACTTGGTAGGTACAGCGGACCTGACTTGCATCACCAAAACCTGGCTGGATAGTAATGCGGGCCCAGTTTTTGAGGCAGCAATTCCGGCCGGGTATTTGGTGATTCATCACCCGAGATTGGATCGCAGGGGTGGAGGGGTTGCGGTCTGTTTCAAGACCGAATTGGACCTCACTAGTGTTCCACTGGAGGAGACCAGATCCTTTGAGAGTGTTGTGGTGGCAGGTGGAGGTTATAGAATGGTTCTCATCTATCATCCACCCAGCGATGAGAAAACATTCTTAAAGGAAGTAGTGGACTTCATCATCGACCTGGTACTTGAGTCACCCAGGTTGATGGTGCTGGGTGATTTCAATGCCTGGATCGACGATGAACTCTCGCCTTTTGGTCAGCACTTCCTCCAATTGATGTGTTCATTGGGCCTCTCACTGGTAGTTACCTCTGCCACTCATAAATATGGCCACTCACTCGATCTGGTCTTCCTGCTGGGGTTGGAGGCCTCTGAGGTGGGGGTGGAACCAGTCGGTTGGTCCGACCGCCACACTGTGAGGTTCAATTTTGGCACCCCCTCGCGTAGACCTACCCCAGTGGAGATGGTCAAGTACTGCCCTTTATGGGATGTTACGCCCACTGGTCTAACTGCGGTTCTTGACCTATCAGAATTTCCTGGGTTGAGCTTAAATCCGGAAGTAATGGTGCAAGCCTATAATAAGGCTGTCACCTCTGCTTTGGATTTAATTGCTCCCACCCATGTGCGACCTCTCTCCCTTCACCCCGATCTCCTTGGTTTGATCAGGATCTGAGGGAGTTGAGGAAACTTGGTCGCAGGTTGGAGAGATGTTGGCAGAAGTCTGGCTCGGATGCCGACCATCTTAGACTTCTAGAGCATTACAAACTCTACCAGTCAGCAATTACTCATAAGAAGGCAGTGTTCCTGTCCGGAGAAATTGCTGCTGCTCAGAATCGACCAGCCCAGCTCTTCCGAACTGTAGACAGGCTATGCAACCCAGCCTGTCTGCAGGTCTGTCAAGCTTTTTCACAGTTACAGTGTGAGGAGCTTGCTCGATTGTTTGCTGATAAGGTGACCGACATCAGAGCCAAGATTTGCGCCGCCCCCTCCATGGGAGTTGCGGTGGCCCAGCCTATGGTTGCAAGCACACTGTCTACATGGAGTTCCTTCATAAGGCTGGATATCGAGGATATTATGAGGATTGTCCAGGGCATGCGCACCACAAGCTGTAGTTTAGACCCGGGTCCCACAGGCCTGATTATGGGCTGTGGGGAGGTCATCTTCCCGGTTCTTGCCAGGATAGTCGGGTGCTCCTTGGACACCGGTGAATATTCCCGCTCCCTGAAGGAGGCGGTGGTAACTCCAGTGTGGAAAAAGGCATCTTTGGACCCCGACTCCCTGGCAAACTAGAGACCTATCTCGAACCTCCCATTTGTTGGGAAGGTAATCGAGAAAGTGGCGGCAGCCCAGTTAGACAACCATCTTACCATCCATAATATCTACGATCCTCTTCAATCCGGTTTTCGTAAGAGACACAGCACAGAGACTGCGCTGGTTCAGGTCCTCAATGATCTCCTGATGGTGAGAGACCAGAAAAAATGGTCCATTTTGGTCCTTCTGGACCTGTCAGCAGCATTTGACACCATAGACCATGGGGTGTTGCTTGAGCGCCTGAGATACATCTGTGGGCTTTCGAGTTTGGTCCTCAGATGGTTTATCTCCTTCCTCACAGGTAGAACTCAGAGGATGGTATCGGGGAATTTTTCCTCCGATCCTACTGCTCTGACCTGTGGGGTGCCTCAGGGCTCTGTGCTATCGCCCATGTTGTTTGCAGTGTACATGCTTCCCTTCAGAGACATTGTAAGAAGATATGGGCTGGAGGTTCATTGTTATGCCGATGATACCCAGCTCTGTCTATCTTTTGTACCTGACCAGAATAGAGCTCTCTCAGTGTTTAACAGCTGTCTCAGGGAGATTCAGGATTGGATGAGGTCCAGCTGGTTGAAGTTGAACTCTGGGAAGACGGAGGTGTTGGTTGTGGATCCCAGCCGCCGGATTGAGGGGTTCGGGGGATGTCAATCCTCCGGTTTATTCCTGGGAGATGTGGAGCTCCCGATCTCTGAACAGGTGCGAGACCTGGGGGTGATTCTGGATGATCAGCTGACATTGCGTGCGCAAGTGTCGGCGGTCGTTAAGACATCCTTTTACCACCTTAGGAACATCACCAGGATCAAGCACTTTGTTCCATCTGGTGACCTACCCACACTGATCCACGCCTTTGTGACCTCGCGTCTGGATTACTGCAATTCCCTTTACTTTGGGCTACCTGAGGTTGATATCTGCCTCTTGCAGCTAGTGCAGAACTCGGGAGCCCGGTTGTTAATGGGGACTTCTCGTTCCTCTCATATTACACTGGTGCTCCGAGATCTGCACTGGCTGCTGATTCAGTGGCGGATCACCTTTAAAGTTGGTCTTCTGACTTATAAAGCCCTACACGGGTTGGGCCTAGACTACCTGAAAGAGAGCCCGGTGTCTTACCGACCGATGCGTCCACTCCGCTCCACCAACGAGGGGTTGCTAGAGATCCCGAGGGTCATTTTAAAATCCTCTGGTGTCCGAGCTTTTATGTTCGTGGCACCCACCCTCTGGAATTCTCTACCACGTTGGATTCGAGAGTGCATGACAGTGGAGGGCTTTAAAAAGGGCCTAAAGTCTTTTTTATGGAACAAGGCATTTTTAGATAATGTTGTTGCCTATTAATTGCCCTGCTGTTAATTCAGTTATATGAAGTCTTACATGGTTTTAGTACGTTTTAATCTGTAATTTATTGTAATGCGCCTTGGTTTTAAGAAAGGTATAGACAAATAAAGTGTATTATTATTATTATTTCAGGCAAATCCTTTATATGGTTGCAAAGTTATTAAAGTGCAAAATGTTGTATTTAACATATAAGTGTACTGGCAACCCTAAGTACAGTGCTACTACTGTGCCACTATAGTATATATATATATATATATATATATATATATAAACCTCCATCCAACTTGACCTTATCTTTCCATTACTTAATCCTGGACCAGGACATTTGTTCCATACTTAAACACTTTAAAACATCTGTCCCACTTACCTTGGACCTTTGCCCTCTTTAATCCGAGATCAGTACAGTTTTTAAACATATTTAACAGATGCCTTGATCCCTCCTTCTACCCTCCTTCTGGCACCAAAACATTTTTTTGAAACACCTGGGGCCAGATTTTCAAAAGTGGAAAAAATGCACACATGTCGAAAAAAGTTTTGCAAAGGAAGTGTTCGTTGTGCAACCTCATTTTTTTTCTACACATGCACTCAATTTTCACAAAGACTGTCTTTCTGTAAACTTTTTCACAATTTATTGCAGCTTGCACATATTTTTTGCTCAGCTGCAGAAAAATGCAATACCCATTGTAAAAAAGGAAAACACCACTAGTGTGCACAAAATACTGAATATAGCATTTTTGTAGGTGCAGGGAGTGTTCCCTGCACCAGTAAATTGTGCACAGTTGGTTTGATTTTCAGAGAGCCAGTAGATTGCCACAATTTGTGGCAGTCTATGGTTGTGGCAAACTCTAGGTGTGCCAGGTACCTTGCTCCCAATTCTGTAAAATTAGGTGCTCCTGCTCTGAAGACTCAGGTGTTTCCACAGACACAGGGCTGTGTCAAACATTGGTTGCACCTGCAGGGTTTAATGGAGGGATCCATCAAACCTCTCAGTGCAAGCCTACACAAGCTGCAGAGGTGGGGAGCACAGGCTGGAAGGTGAGGAACAGGGTCTTGTGGGGCAGTGAAGCTGCCATAGGTGACAAGAGGGCATGGTGGCAGTTAAAAGAAGCAGTGGAGGCATCTGGCAGAGGTGCCATATGGCATATCTGACAGTGAAGGGGATCGGTGTGGGGGTGTTAGCATGGGAATACAATTCTGACATGGCCCCAGGTGGAAGCAGCCCTGACACCTGCCCCAGAGGACCCTAGGTTCTCTGGGGCAGGTGCCAGGCTGTTTCCATCTGGGGCAATGTCAGAATAGTATCACCATGCCAACCCCCCCCACCTGGTCTCCTCGACTGTCAGATATGTTGTATGGTACCTCTGCTACTTGCCTCCTCCTCTCCCTGTAACTGCCCCCATTGCCTGACTTATACCATATTACACCCTAACTGCCAAGCCAGTCCCCATTCCCCACCTTCCAGGTCCCACAGCTCACTCACTGCCCTGCTAAGCAGTGGCACAAGGCCCTTAGACCACCTCAAGTCTGGTCTTATGGGAGCCCCCTGTTGCAGCCATGGTGGGTCTTATGGAAACCTTAATTAGGGGATGGTGCAGTCACACCATGGTACACCCACCCTTGTGACCTAGCACATGGTTGCTTTTACTGCAAGGGTGGCAAAGGGTGGCTTTTCCACACAGCAACTTGATTTCACTGCAGCCAGCATCTGAATATCAGGAAAGTCACAGACTATGATGCAAGGTGCCACTTGCGTCTTACATCTTTGGTGCAAGCACCTTGCATCATAGTTCATTGTTTGAAAATCAAGTCCAGTGACTTAGTCCATGGGCTCTAATACTTGAACCCTGGGCACCCAGAGAAAGTCAGGTCATAAAAAATCCAGCATCACCATACACAATACTGCTCAAGCATTTTTATTTAAAGTGCAAAAAACGCAACTTTAAATCATGCACATAGTGCAAACGCACAGTATAATGAGAAATACAGAGGCAGTGCAAAAACAGGTAACCAGCACTTTGCCTATAGAGCTGAGGTTTCATCAGGAATATGTTACTGGTTATCCTAAGTGTCTCTTTAAATGCATTTCATAGCATGGAAAATGACTGCACTTCAATCAAGTAAGCAGAATACAATTAATCAATTATATATTTGCATTAGAGATCCAAGAGACTCCCACCAGTGCTAATATTGATAAAGTGAATAGTAAAAAAGTATTAAAAATGCACACATAAGCAGTACAGCATAACTGCCTCATGAATAAAGTTGCTTACTACCATCCCCAGTACAACATGCATTAATTAATGCTGAAAAAAATACTAGCATAGCAGGATACCGTTGTAAGACATTCATTAGTTTCAACAGTGACATTATAGCACTATAACTAATTAAGGACCAAGGAGGGAGACACACACAACGCAATAAAGAGATTTAAATTTCAGGCATCATTAAGATGTCACTGTACTCGATCCAGTACAAGACTTTAACAGAAAACAATCACAGGAGTTCAAATAATTACCAGTGCATCCTGTTCCATCATTTAAATCCTGGTATGCAAATTACATCTTCAAAAGTATCAAACCACCATGGAGAGATGTTAGTCCTAGGCCATATCAGGCCTTTTGAAAATGTGGCTTCTTTCCATGCCTTGGCACCTTCCTTTCTCCACCCTCTTTCCCAGACCAGAGTTTCTTTTAAATACCTGTCTGACATGTCAAAACCCTTTCCTCCTGTCACCCTCTTCATTCCAAGACCATTACACTTTTTCATCAAACTTTTCTTGTGTTACTCAACAGCAACTCCCTCAGACCCATCACTGAGCTTTTCATGGATTTAATGGTTCTCCTCCACATACTTAGGACCATGAGAGATGAGTGGCCTGGCATGTCAGTTGTGCATGGGCTTGTGTGGGGCACTTGTGTGATAGTGTGGTGAACCAGGGTTTTTCCTCCAGATTCTGATTTTCTTCCCTTAGGGTTGTGGCATGAAATGATGCACATGCATGCATGCAGTGGCACAAAAGCATTCTTAGCATCTAGAGGCTACCTCTTATCCCATTTAGGTGCTCCAGCTGTGCTGTTATCTGGTTTCCACCAGGTGGTAGTCAAGCAATTGGACACAGCGTGCTCCTCCATGAGGGAGAAGAGCTGCTCTTGGAAAACCCAATCCTTCCTTCCCCAGCTATCCCCTGAGTGGCCTGAATCCATTCCTGAATCCAAGTCACCACTGAACTAATCAGCACCTTTTTTAAACATGTGGCCCACACACCTTAGCCCTTCCATCCTCATTTCAAATGCAATACATTTTTTTAAACACATATCCCATATACAGTCCCTAGGCTCCTTCCTCCCTTCCATTGCCTCATTCCCAGAGCATTACATTTTTTTTAAACATTGGTCCCAGCAAACTTACAATCCCCAATCCCCCACAAAAAAAAAAAACTGAAAAAATTATATTTAATTAGAATATTCAGGCGTGCCTCTTTGTTAACAAGATGGACTCAATGATATGCTGGCTAGCCCTTAGACCAACCTGACCCTTCAAAATGTTCTTGTTCATAGGTTCAAAAATTAAATCTGATACACCTTTGGGAAGACTTGTACTGAAATGTTTAAATAGGTGGTGCAGTACAAAAGGCACAGATCTCCCTCCACTAGAATTACAGTACGTGTTGCATGATTCTGTGATGTGTAGAGGAAGTTGTCTCAGAAAACTGGTATAAAGCAATCCAGTAGATTGGTGTGCATTTGCCAGTTGTCATCCAACATTCTTCGGTCATTTTTTTTCAGTACTACCCACATACTACAGCTTCTGTATGTTCAATAGTGGCACAATACATCTTCCAATGTGCAGTAGGAGTTGTCCAAGTGCATCAAAAATGGAATGAAGAGGGATGGGGGTTGACAGCCGGAGGCAGGAGGTGACACTGCCTCTCTATAGATTACTACTGTCCAGATCTGGAGCACCCATATAAGAAAAGAAAGACAGGCTAACGATAACACAGTGTATTGTAAACAAAATGGGCTTGACTCTCAAAGAGGGCTAAGACTGATGCAAGCTGCAGCAAGCAGTAGCTTGTGCCAAAGACCAGTTCTCCAGGGACCCTGCACCAGATTCTGCTACAGGAGTGGTCTCAATGCCTAAGTCCCCACACTTGCCGCAACTGTTTTGTGTGACAAACACACTGCACATGGGAGGGGTTTGCCACATGCTCTGTGTGGCAAAGGCCAGCAGTTCCCCCATCCGTGATCCCTTGAGAAAATGTATTAATGCCCATCCTGGGTAATCTTGTGCCTCCCTCCCTGATCCCTGTTGCTGCTGGGAAATAAGTAATAACACCCCCTTCCCTGGTGGTGTAGTGGTTCCCCGCCCCAGCGCCGATGCATCCAGTAATAATAAGTCATAACACCCCCTTCCCTGGTGGTTTACTGAACTCCCTCCCCAATCCCCAATTCTGCCAGTAATAATAAGTCGGAACACCTCCTTCCCTGATGGTGTAGTGGCCCCCCTTCCCTGATGTCGCTGGTACTAATAAGCAATAAAAAAAAAAACTTCAATGGAGGTCTAGTGGCCCCTCAATCCTTGATGCTGCTGGTAATAATAAGTCATAACACCCCCTTCCCTGGTGGTCTAGTGGACCCCCACCCTGCCACCCCAGCAGGTAGTGCCCACCAGCCTGCTCCCCTATCCCAAAACAGAGCCACTGACTGGCACAGCCCTCTCATCACTTCCACATTCTGCAGCTGACTGGACTGACACTGAGCACATACTGTGTAGTGTAAACACTTATTTATTGGTCAGTCAATGAGTGTGTACACTATACAGTACACAGTCAGTGACAGTTCAGTCAGTACCAGCCATGGAGGTGAGATGAGGGATGTGCCGGTCTCTGGCTTTGTTTCAGAATGGGAGGAGTGGTGTAGTAGGCACTACCTGAAGGGGTGGGGATCAACTGGCCCACCAGGGAAGGGGGTGTTATGACTTACTATTACTGGCGGCATTGGGGATAGGGGAAGGGGGCCACTAGACCACCAGGGAAAGGGGTGTTATTGCTTATTAGTACCCACAGCATCAGGGATTGTGGAAGGGGCTACTAGACCACCAGGGAAGGTTTTTTTTGCATTACTTATTAGTACTGGCAGCATAAGAGATTGGGGAGGGGGGCCATGAGACCACCAGGGAAGAGATTTTTGTATTACTTATTAGTACCAGTGACATCGGAGATCATGGGGGGCCAATAGACCACCAGGGTGATAATTACACTGTACACGAGGATCATGGCAGGGGGGTGCTGCACACTGGTGCAGCCTTCTCAACCTTCCCAGAGGACATTTCTAAGTACCCTTAGACCATTCATGGCTGGTCTAAGGGTACTTAGAATTTTGCCCTCTGAGAGAGTTTTGAGAATCCCACATTAGGAGATATGGCAGCATGTGTCTGCCACATGCCCCCAGCACCATGCCACAGCCCATTTTCAGATACACTGGTGTCACAAGCCCTGTTTTGCACAGGCAGTCTGAAGTTGACACAGGCTGCCTTTGAGAATTGCTCCCGGTGCTTCTATTGGTGCAAGGGGCAGTCTGCGCCATGCCTTGTGGCACAAGTTCCTTGTGCCATGCCGGGATCCTTAAGAATCAAGACCAATGACTGTGTGCAAGCAGATCAGATCTTATGAGGATCAACTTAAGTCCCTGAATATTTACTCGCTGTAGATAAGAAGGGAGAGGGGTGATACGATAGAGACCATCAAGTTTCTGAAAGAAATGAACAAGGTAAATTTTGAGGAAATATTCAGCAGGACTAACAAATCAAGAACATTAAAACATGAGTGGAAACAGGGGAGGTACCCAAAGACTGGAGGACAGCAGATGTAGTCCCCTTATACAAAAGTGGGAACAAAGAGGAAGCAGGGAACTATAGACCAGTCAGCCTCACCTAGGTAGTGGGGAAGATCATGGAAGCACTACTGAAGGAGAGATTGGTGGAACATCTGGTTGTCAATGGACTACAGGACCCAAGGCAGCATGGTTTCACCAGGGGGAGGTCATGTCAGACCAATCTCATTGAATTTTGACTGGGTGACTAGGGAGGTGGATCAGGGAGGGCAGTGGACATGGCTATCTGGACTTAGCAAGGCCTTTGACACTGTGCCACATAAAGACTATTACACAAACTGGGGAATATGGGTGTGGGCAGGACAGTAGTGTGGTGGGTAGGTAACTGGCTGGGTGGCAGGACACAGAGGTGGTGGTAAATGGCTGTCACTCCCACAGAGGAAGAGTGACCAGTGGGGTACCACAGGGATCAGTGCTGGGACTGGTCCTATTCAACATCTTCATCAGTGACATTGTGCAGGATCTAGAAGGCAAAATTTCACTGTTCACTGATGACACAAAGCTCTGTAACAGAGTAGATACACCAGAGGGTGTAGACAGAATGAGAAGCAACCTGCAGAAACTTGAAGAATGGTCAGGGGTTTGGCAGTTGAAATTCAATGCAAAGAGTGCAAGATAATGCATATGGGGCACAAAACCCTGGCACAATATATCAGTTGGGGGTGAGGATATAGCACCAAGCAGGAAAGGGATCTTGGGGTTGTCATCTCTGATGACCTCAAGGTAGGAAACAGTGTGACAAGGCAGCAGGTAAAGCAAATAGGATGCTGGGATGTATAGGCAGGGGCATCACCAGCAGGAAAAGGAGGTCATAATTCGCCTATACAAGACACTAGTGAGGCCCCACCTGGAGTACAGTGTACAGTTCTGGAGACCATACCTACGTAAGGACATAGACAGCGAGAGAAGGTTCAGAGGAGGGCAACAAAGATGGTGCGTGGATTGCATCACAAGTCCTATGAAGACAGGTTGAAGGAACTGAACATGTACTCCCTGGAGGAGAGGAGGAGAGGGATATGATAGAGACATACAAGTATCTTACAGGGAGGAACAGGGTGCAGGAAAACACTATTTTTAAGCGAAAAAGATGTTCCAGGACTAGAGGCCATGGGATGAAGTTGGAGGAGGACGATTCAGAGGAAACATGAGAAAGAATTTCTTCACAGAACGGGTGGTGGACAAGTGGAACACCCTGCCAGAGGAAGTGGTGGGGGCTGAAACAATCACAGGATTTAAGAATGCATGGGATAGACATAAAGGAATTCTAGAGGTCAGGGGTAAGGGAAAACAGACTTCTAGGAAAACAAACTGAACTTACAAGCTCAAATGAGCAGACTGGGTGGGCCATAGGCCCTTATCTGCTGACACAGTCTATGTATCTATGTATCTAGTGGAAGTTGGCAGGGGGAAAGATTTCAGGAGGAATTTGAAAAAGTTTTATTTTATAGAGAGTGGCTGACCCATGGAACTGGCTAGAGGTGGTTGGTGCAAAAACTAATAATGGTATCAAACACAAGAGAGACAGAGAAAGAGGCTTAATGGTTTCCAAGTGAGAAAGCAGTGGGGCAGGGGACAAAGGGGGGGAGATTAGGAGAATAACAGTAACAGGACATTAGGGCCTGGAGATGTAAATGGTTAAACAGGGCAGATTGGATGAAATGATGGTCTTTTCCTGTTGACATTTTCTATGCTTTTGTGTAACAGTCATGGGATAGCCCATAGGGTGAGCACAGAGTCCCCTTTTCTACTTTTCCTGCTAGATATGTATCCTTAGCAGACCCGGGGGAAAGCGGAGAACTTATAGTAGTTTCACATTGGTGAAATGGTTTCTAAATCTTGAGACCGCTTAGATTGGCTGACTCTTCTGACTGTCACCTCATGGCAATAGCTGTAATTGTCAGAAATGAATATTCTTTGTGAACACGCAGCATTGTAGAGATACACTCACACTGTGGTGGAGTCTCCGAATTCCACGGAAAATAAAAGGACCACAAAAAGACAAAGCTTTTGGTCGATATAGGTTTTGTTGTGGGTTTTCATGGTGGGAGCAAAGTATTACAGGAGGAGCTGCATTTTCACAGAATTCAATATAAAATTATGTCTAAACTCTGAGGCCCAGATATTCAAAAGCGTTGCACATGGCACAACAGTGTTGCACCATGTGCAATCCACTGATGTGCCCTGGCATGATATTCAAAAGGGAAAAGTGCACAGCACAAATCCTGATGCACCAGAGCGCATCAGTAATGTATGCAGGCGCAGGTGGGGGGTTGTGCCCATGTATACCCTGCACAGCCCAAAATTCAGCCTAGGATGTGCAGAGCCATGCATGCGAAACCCCTACCTGCGCCAGCACAAAGTTGATCCCCAAAAAAAGGAACAACTGATGGTCTCCCACAGGTGAACTGCCACATTGCAGGGTGCAACACGGCAGCTGCTACCTGTGGGTGGACACCTGAGCTCCGGCTGCAGCTGGTGGCGGCCCCACCATGCCCGATCGCAGGCAATTGTAAAAAAAAAATGACTGCTGTCCAATATCCCTGGTGGTCCAGTGGACCGCTGTCTGCCCAATCACGGGCATTTGTAATATAATAAAGATTAATCTGTCCAATATCCCTGGTGGTCCAGTGGACCTGCCTGCCTGATCGTGGGCTACAATGACAATGATAGCCCCAATATCCCTGGTGGTCCTGTGGACCCTCATTACCGGGCCGCACTCGAATCCTTACCGTCCACGCCCCCCGGTCAGGCGATAAGAAACAGAATTTCACCCACTCCGTTACCTCCCTGAATACCGCCAATTCATCACTATCAGTACAGCGCTTCATTGGTTCACAGCACGTCGCCAATGGGCATGCAGCCTGTACCGCATTACATATCCAGATATGTGAATGAATCATTCACATATGCAGAATGTGTAGTACGGTACGGGCTGCATGCCCATTGACTCACACTGTGAACCAATGGGTGTACAGCCCTACCGAAGGTGTCAGTCGGCAGGCTGAGGGGCAGCAGGTGGGTGGGGTGCTGCCACCTGCCAGCTGACCGGTGGGGAGCAGGGCAGTGGGATTCAGTGGGCAGGTGAAACAGTAAACAAACATGTAATTATGCATTATAAGAAAGTCAAAAAAAGTACATTCATATAAGTATATTTTACAGTGATATAATAAGTCTACATATCAATGTGTTTTTTTATCAGTTGTCTTGTCAATAGAAAATATGTGCATTAATATGAGCAGTCTATGTCCTGGCCAAATGCCCCTCATTCACTAAAAATACCACCAACAGCTTAATCTGGTTCAAGGTCAGTTGGTATTCATCTGTATCCCCCTCCCCCGGGTCGTACCTGAAAATAGACAGGATTTGTCTAGTGCACTTACCCGGTCAACAGAAACTAAATAAAAAAAATAAATAAATATCATACTGTAGTAAACTGCAGTAACATGGATACATTTAAGAAAGGTCTAAGCAAATACCTTTTTAATTACTGTAGAGGGAAATAGAACCATTGTTAAATGGCTAGCCTACATGGGCAAATTGACTTCTGGCTACTAATAACCTATGAAAGATATACAGTATAAAGAATCCTAGATTTATACTGTAGCGGCATCCTAATATAATACATATCACCAGTCTATATTAAGAAGGATGGGGCCATTTGCAAATTTGTATTCAGTGATGGTGCCAAAATCTTGAATTCTTGGACACCAGTGATGCAGTCCCAAAGAAACTAGGGCATTTCAGCATTTTGACATCCTTTATTTATTTATTTGAAAATTGGTAACCAGGAGAGGCACACCAAGAGAAAAAGCTCATTTCCAAGTACGACCCAGGGGAAGGGAACTTAGGAAAAACAGTATCATAATACATATAAGTATAAACTGTGAAGCAGCATTAAATAAAACAATTGTACAAACTTTGAAAATATACAGACCTGTATAAGTAGAGATATAAAGTGTGGCACAGCTCAAAGAAAACCTAACAAGTACACATACAGAACTGACAGTAGTACTGTACTCTGTCAGCAGCACACTGTTGTCACAAGAGGCTTCAGTGGGAACTAATCAGTTCCTTACTGGGGTGGTTATGGCTTACAGTAGCCTGGAAAGAGTCAGGAGAAGGGGTAACAGGAACAGGTGGAAAGAGGTTAAAGTTCCAAGTGGTGCTCGAGAGAGCAAGTATAAGGGAAAAGTCAGATGGAGGATAGGAGTTGATTCAAGAGTTAGGGAAATGGATTTGAGAAGGCAGATTGCCCTGCAGAGGAGCAGGGGTGAGAAGTGGAAAAAGTGCAATGGTCCCTTGAATAAGGGGAACAGGAAGCAGGGGTCAGTTGGGCAAGGAGAGGGATGAGGCAAAAGGGAATGAAAAAAAAACAATATTTGGATATGAAGGTGGCTCAGTGAGCCTGGTGATGTGAGGACACAGAAATGGTGGGGTACAGAAGAATACAATAAACAATGGTGTGTATGTGTGTGTGTGGGGGGGGGCTGCAGTGAAGTGACAGAAAGAAACTGAAGAGGGTGCCAAGTCTGGCAAGGGAAGTGGAAGGGGCAGTACTATAGACCACATTCGCATAGTCAAAGACTGGGAACACCATTTTGGTAACAAGTTCCCTGCAGACATATGGAATTCAGTTCACATCTCATTATACATGGAGCACACTCCAAGCATGCCCAAGTTGTTGGCCATTCATGAGACCTGCAGCAACCAATCAGTGATACTGGAGATTGACAACACCTCTCATTGGACATACTGTAACTCTATGCCATCTTCAACTACCTCTCTCGCAAAGGAAGAGTTTCTGGCAGCAGGGATTACTGAAGAACTTTTATGTGGAAAGGGTAGCTTTTCCATTGAAAACTTTAGAAACCATCACAGAATTGTGCATTCTCCTTCCAGTTAACTATTCAAACTACTGTGTATTTAACTTTAGTTTCAGGCAGGCAAGCTAGTGAAATTGTGAAGAAATGAAGAAGGGCGAGTGGATAGTCTGAGACTGCACTGATAACTAAAGGCTCTGCAGCTGGAATAAGGCACGTTGAATTTAACAGACTGGGAAAGGAACACAATTTACTTTGAAAATGTTGTTTGCAAAATACTTTTTAATGAGTTCTGGTGATGTAGAAGGCACAGAAATAATTGTTTTTTATTTTATTTTATTTTGCTACCTGCAGCAGGAGCAGGGCATATTCAATTCAACAGTCTGGGAAAGGTGCTGGAGGATGTTAAAAGATTTAATTTTGCTACTCATTGTTTTACTGACTACTAGTGGTACCGATGTGCATAGAAATCCGTATTTGTATTGCTTGCCTGTTTGTTTAAGCCTTTAAGCAAGTCATTGAGTGGCAATTAAAGTAGACTGCTATGTGAGACACATCTTCCAGTGGGGTGGGGTGTTTTCTGTTAGTGTGTCAGGGTTCAGGTTGTGCTGCTCTTCTCTATCACACTATGAGTTTTATGGCACTGCAACTTCTCCATTCACCAGGCATGCATGTCATGTAGACATCTAAGAATAAATAATGGCTATTGTGAGTTGTCATTGTTGTATCACATGGCTGTAGTTACATTGTGCCATCATACAGCTCTGCATGTGTTGTTGAAGCATGTAGAAAATAGTTAAATAAGAACAGAAAGAGATGCAACAGATGAGGAAAGGAGTGGAAAAGTGTCCATCAAGCCCATTCCAGAAAGCAAAAATCTACCAGTGGTGGCAGAGATAAAGCTGGTTAGGGTGGAACAAGGACTGAGAGATCCCAGATAATCTACAAGTGCACTTGGTAATTAAACCATCCAGAACATTCCAGAATCACAGACGTTTCACCCTCTTCCTTCTTCAAGTGCTTCCAGTTCTCCTACATGAAACAGGGCTGCTGATCCTGAAATGCAATCATCATGGACTTGCTACTGAGTTCCTCAATATACCACCCCTTTCACCATCAGATTCTGAAAACAGCATGAGAGAAGGAAGTAAATCAACAAGCACAAATCATGTTTCAAAACTTCAGTTTCATGATTCATATTTTCTTAGCGCACAAGTAAAAATAGAAATTTTTAGCACATAAGTAAAAATAGAAATTAATAATACATAGAAAATCATTTTTATTTTATTTTTGGTTGTTTAACCAGGTGAGACACACTAAGCTGAAAACTTTTTTATAGGTGCGACCTGGGAGCACAGGGAAGTTAAGAGACTTGCTCAGGGTCACACAGTATGCAAGTGGAAGCTGTGGGATTCAAACCCAGATCAGGTCTGCTGGATGTCACCAGATTTGCAGCTCAGAGCCTTAAACCACTGCACTATACTGCCTCCCCCTAATAAGAATGATCACATATTAAGTAAGTAATAATACCCAACAGGGTGGGTGTTACTGGGATATAACCAAGGCCCCTGGAATTCTGCGGTTCTACAGTTGTGGAATTTGCCGCAGAATTTGCATCATGCCACAGAATATATATAGTGCTGCAGAATTCATTGTTTTTGGTGAATTTTCATATAAATATACTGTTTTTCATAGTGTCAGGCTTTCTTTCCCACCTCGTTTATCCTGAAGCCCAGCCTCTATGCTCAGTATACGATGTCATCGATGACATTACATCATATTTAGCAAATGACAGGACTGAATTCTGCCAGAGAAATGAATAAATCTCGCAGCAGAAATCAGAAAATGCTGCTGCAGAAGTCAAGGAGCCCTGCTGCAGAAATAAAAAATTCTGCACATGAGAACCGGGGCCCTGGATATAAAAAGACCCCAAGAATGTGAGCCCGTTGCTGGAGGCAGAGGGCCTTATAGTCCTGGAAGGTCCTTTATATCCCATAATGCCCACCTTGGAGGGTATTATTACACTTAGAAAATTGGCGAACATTAGATTTTGTTTATAATAAATTTTATAAAAAAATAGTGTGAAATATTAAGAAAAATGTACAGAAATGGTAGGTTCTGTAAAATAGTCCCTTTGGTGCCACTGGAGGCTGTTGCTGCTTATGAGTCTTTTTTCTTTGTAGATTGTAGTGTTTTGTTATTGTTGGTTTTCAGTACCCCCTTGCGAGTTTTGGTCTCCTTACAGATTGTTTTGTACATAGAAAAATGATTTTGTTTGCAGAGTGTGAGCAGGGAGCACTGACACAAGAATGGTAAGATTGTACAGGTAATGTAGTACTTTGCTCCGGTAGTAAGGAAACAAAAAAGATATTTTGATTTAGTTGGAAATTCTGCTTATTTATATAGGGATGATTTGTGTGTGGCCAGGTGGCGTTTTTTTTAGTTTTGGCATTAGTGCTGTTCAGCATCTGAACATGGCTAGAGCAGGGACAGAAGTGGGACTTTCCTGAAATCAGTCCTGGATTTGGAGTTGTAGTGCCAGCTAACATTAGTTGCCAGTGCCGGGTGCCGAACAGAGGATGGGAGTGGTCAAAGCACTTATGTTCTACTTACATTTGTAAAATAGAAAATAAAATGAAGAAAACTGGTGTTTTTTTTTGGTTGGTATCTTTTTGTATATCATACTGTGACAGCAAGGGGAAAGGACAGTTCTGAGAACTGGGTTGGGGGGCCTCTGGATTACTATCTCACTAAGTGAGGTGAAAACTTTGGGAGGAATCATCTTTCTGATGGGCACAGTGATATGAGGTGGCAACATATGCTACCAGGAGGAACTTTTTATTTGCAGGGCGTTGTTAAGAAATAACAGCCTAGGTGTGAGGCTATTTCAGCCAGTCAGGCTGTTAGTTTTCCTTTACCCATTTTCTAAATCACGTTATGACATATATGTTAAATCAGATTATATTATGTTCTAATATATATTCAATTATTGCAAATATTATGTTTTCATATATATATATAATATATCAGACTATATGTATATGTAATATATAATATTATACCTAATTATATTATCTTCACAAATATACTATTTCAGGTTGTATTATTTGCTCATACTGCATATCATATTACAGTTAAGGCCAGTAGCGCTTTGCTTTGCCACCACCTGGCCACAGTGACAGATCATGGTACTGTGTGGTGTGGCAAAATTAAAGAACGAAAGGACCTCTATTGACCTTTTGTTCTTTTAATTGCTTCCTTGTACCCTGTGATGCGATCTGCTGGTCAGCCCCATGACAGTCCATTGCACAAAGCAGCACACAGCTGGCTTTGACTGGTTGTCAGATTGTGTAACCTGCACGGATATCATATCTACAGCCTGCCCAATGTCATCTGAAGTCATTTCATTCCATTACACAGTGGCTGAAAAAAGAAATCATCTCACAGTCTTCACCTTACCAATCAAAAAATGGATCCTCTGAAGTGTGATAGTATTTTACAGATGGCAATACAAATTCATCGAACTCACATTTTCTCAACATAAAAATAAAGCCATGTTTAAGAATAATAGTAACTAAAAATATTAATTACATAATGGATAATAGATTGGGGGACAGTATGTTACAAGATTTCTTTTTTACACCAGAGGAGTGTGTTATACATAAATCACAAGAGCAAATCTTGAGTGATTTATAGAAGTAGCACTCACCAAGGGTGTATAATAGCATTGGATAAGCACTGTCTCCCATCTGTTGTGTTATATAAATTACTGGATTCGCCTGATGTCATAACCAAACCACCAAAAATGACAGACTGTGAAAAAAAATGTGCAATTCAAAATGCCTTTACTTACGGTTCAGCTAAGACTAGAACAAAACAGTCAAACCATGAGAAAAACATTAAATCTAGAGTTCAGCTTTTAAAAAAGTATCCAACATTTGCAAAAGTTTGCATACTTTGTTGCAAATGACTGATTCAACTTTTGCTGACAACTGTAACCATGGTAATTTGAAAGATGGGAACAGCTTGAATGAACAAAAACATTTTTTTTTTGTTTGTTTTTAGTGACAGGTGCTGGCGACTGAAGACAAATGTAAAATCTGCTTTTAACTTTTTTAAATATGCCACAACTGTTTCATGAGTGACCCTTTGCTTCTGACAAGATTTGCTTTGACAGCACAAAGCTTTCATTGTTGCACACTGTCAAAACACAGAGCAGCTTGAGAAGTTTTTTTTTCCATAATATAAGTTTGTGATGTACCAAACGTATTATAGAAAAAAAAATCAGCACAGATTTTGGGTTGATATTGGAGGTACCCAGTAATAATAGTAAAATAAACACCATAGGACACAGAGATAAAAAAAATCCTCCTCCTCCTCCTCCTCCTCATCAACATCCTTCTCCCTCTATCTTGAATCATGTTTTCCTTGTCATGCATCACTGCAGCATGTGGCTGTTACTACCTTCTTTTCTGCCTTCACACTGTATAAATGGTAGAACTGGACTGGTATCCTTCACTATAGGAGGTGGTACTGTGTGCCATGGGTGTGAAAGTTGCTTGTCTGCCTTGAAGCATAATAGATAGGGCTATTTATTATCATTGTCATGACTAATTATTTATTTGTGAACAATGCAACACCATCTGCCACTGACATTGCCATCAAAGCCACCTTTTATATGTGCCATGAGCATTGACAATTGTCTGCCTGTCATGTGACACTATTGAAAGTGCAATTTGTCCCTGGATTTCCACCCAGAAATAACTCAGGCCACACTGCTTTGTCACTTTTTGGATGCTCACTGGCAATATTTACTTAAAAGGCACAATTTATATTCATCAATTTACATAAACTTCATTTCTAACAATTATTATTTTAAACTTGGACATAACAGTCCCATATCACTTCTAGGACGTAACAGTCCAATCCTCCCTCTTGTGGTTCTGACTCTTGTTCTCTTCCTCTTTCACTACTGCTTCTCAGGGTCCAGACACCGCGATCTGGCCCCACCCTTTCCATCATCATAACCCAGTGCCACACTTACCCAGACCACTCCCTCCACTAGGTGTGAACATGGCGATCCACCACCTAGTTCTATATCCCCCCTTCCCATTAATCACACACCTGGGTTCTTTTGTCCACAGCCTGTGGTACCTTCCCCTCTGCCTGCCGCCCCTTTTTCCCCTTGCTCCCAACCCCTTCTCCTCCCTTCCATTGCACTCCCCAGTATCCTGACAACTTCCAGCGGGGCTCCACCTAGCTCCTGGACCCTGGCAGCCCATCTGTAGCCCCACCTGGCCCACATTGGACCCCATCAGAGGTCAGTTCCACCCTGTGCCTCTCCTTCCCTGTGCCTTTCTCATGTTCCCCTCCTCTTTCTTGCAGGGAGGATGGGTGGGTGGGGAATTTATACAGCAAGAAAGAGGGCTTACTGAGGGTTACATGCCCTTAAGTAGCCCCTAAGGACCCCTGATCAGGATCCCATCGGGCCCCTCCCCTTATCCAGTGGCCAGAAAGCTCTGAGCCTGGTTGTATGACACCCCTATGATGTCATTGCCCCTCTCCCTTTACCTCCAGCCCCCTTCCCCTCTCCCCTTCTTCTGTCATTCATTCCTGTCTGAGTCCCCAGGACAACCTGGCTTGCCTTTTATTGGCCAGCTTAATTGTCTCTGGACCCCCACACAGAAATAACTCAGGCCACACTGCCTTGTCACTTTTTGGATGCTCACTGGCAATATTTATTTAAAAGGCACAATTTATATTCATCAGTTTATGTAAACTTCATTTCTAACAATCATTATTTTAAACTTGGACATAACAGTTCCATTTCACTTCTAGGACATAGCAGTCCAGTTCTCCCTCTCATGGTTGTTCCTCTTGTTCTCTTCTTCTTTTGCCATTGGTTCTCAAGGTCCAGACACAGTGATCTGGCCCCTCCTTTCCATCATCATAACTGGGTACCACACTTACCCTGACCACTCCCCCACATTAGGTGTGGACCCAGCTATTCACCCCTAGTTCTATATCCCTCCCCCTTCCCCCATTAATCCCACACCTGGGTTCTTTTGTCCATAGCCCATGGTACATACCCACTCCCCCTCTGCCTGCCCCCCCATTTTTCCCTTGCTCCCAACCCTTCCACTGAACCATTTCAAGCTTGTGATGGAAGATGGGCCCCCCTTTGTGGGTTAACCCCTCAGGCCTTTCTTGTTGGTTTCCCAGACTAACTCCCCAAAAGGCTGGAGGAACAGGCCCATGCTGAATTCAGTCAGGTGAACCCCATCCCGCACTGCCTCATGCTCATAGGAAATGTCCCTATGCTGAATGTAACCCCTCACCCAATCTTGATCACTGCTCTGGCCACCTTCCTGTTCAGGTGTTTCTGCACCACCTCTATTCCCTTAGGCCATTTTGGTCTCCTGCATACCCTCTGGGAGGTGATCTCAGACCATCCGATCACCACCCTTGGCCACCAACATTTCTCTTTTTCCAGATCTGCAATTATGTCCCTCAACAGGGATTCCCACAGCAATGCCCACAGGTCATTGCCCCTTAAATGCACAATGATACAATCCAAGTTGGCCCAAAAAACCTGAAGCTCCTCCAAAAGGGAAAGCAGCTGTGACCACCTCATGCCTCTCAGGCCCCTCCACCACAATCTGGTGTGTTCCTCTCCTGGGCGCAACTGCAACCCTATCCTCATGGTGGCTGCAAACCTCTCTGCCCAGTGGATGGAGTGCCCCACAGTCCACACCTGTATCTTGGAACCTGTTGCAGGAAGAGAAAAAGGAACACAAATTAGCCAAAGTCAGCACCTCACATATCTCTTGTAACAGTTCAATGTCCTTCTCCCCACCCACTTGACCTCACCCTTTCCTGCTCCCACAGCAGCCGCCTCTGATACTGCCCCAATCCTGATGGAGTGTGGGGAAAAATTGCTGGGATTCTCCCCCACAAATGACACCGCCTTTTTCAGTACTGCCCCCACCAGGAACCCCGTCACCGGAGACCTATCCCCGTTCACTAACCAGGCCCCAGCAATGTGGCCTTGCACCCTACTATATTCCACCATGGCCTGGATTGCACAGGCTCCCTCCCCTGCTTGTCTGCGCATCTCTATTGCAGTGCCCTTACCCCGCTGGTCTGTTTTGGACCTCTGAAGCCAGATGACCACTTTATCTGCCTCCACTCTCACATTCCCCTCCTGCACAACCTGCATCAGCGACCCCTTTCCTGGGCACCACCACCTCTGGAACCCTGAAAACCCCCCTGGCCTTAACAGCAAATATGGCCCTAAACAGATATGCTTCATTTGCCAAGTGGCAAATGTGGTCCAATGCCTTCAACACTTTCATGAGCAGGGGCCCCATTACGGGTCTTTTCCCATCCTGCCTCCTGTCCTGACCCTTTGCCAACCCGTGAACATCTGCTTGATGGCCCAGCTGCCTGCAGCATCCAACCACCCCTGATCCCTGCATGTCCAGTGGATACCCGCCAGCTGGACCACAATGTTGGCATAAGCCACCCCTTCATCCCATTTGTCCACTACGTACTGCATGACTTTCTCTTCCCAGACTGGTGTCTCTGTCTCCCAGCTCATCCGGGATTGAAATGCCTGGAAGCTTTCCCAAGCCCCCCTCATAGGCCTTCAGGGTGTTGGCCAACCATGACCCTCTGAATAAAGCCCTAGCTTTCTCCCCTCCAACCTCCCACAGCCAGTCCAGGACTCTGGTCCAGGCAGGTCTGGCCTGTGGTGCCAATTCCCAGAATCGCTCTATCAGAAAATGAGAAAGTCAGTCAGTCACCTCATTCCATGCCCCTTCAATGTGCTGGGCCCTGAAAAACTGGTTTAAATGCAGTCCCAAAATTACCATGCAACTGAGCACCCACCCCACTGACTCCATATCATCACACTGCCTAGTGATCACCTTCACCACCCCCTTGTTGTTGCACCAAAATAAGATGTGCTACCTGCCATTCAGTCACCCCAAATCTCCAGAGCCACCCATATTGGGAAGATCTCCAGGAATGTGATGTCCCTGGTCCACTCCCATTCATGCCAGTGAGCTGGTCATGCCTCCAAAATCCACTCTCCTTGGAAGTTGGCCCCCATCCTAAGACCCCCAGCTGCATCTGTGTACAGATCCATGTCTGTATTGCAGGCCCATTCCTCCTGCCAGATCGTCACCCCATTGTATGACTCCAGAAAAACCTCCCAAACCTACAGATCCACCCTCACACCTTTACTGATGTCCACCCGGTGATGGGGCTGATTCTCCCTGCCCATGGCCCTCCCCAACCTTCTCGTAAAAGCCCTGCCTGGGCTTATGGCCTTGCAGGAAAAATTAAGGTCTCCAGCAGTTGTTGTACCTGTACCAATGTCACCCTCCTCCTCCCCCCACTAGTGCTAGCAACCCCTTTAACCATGCCACCTGGTCCCATGGCAGCTGAAAACACTCCTCCTCCTCAGTGTCCATCTCGATCTCTAGGAACTCCAGCTTTCAGGCTGGGCCCTCAGTCTTTCCTACTGCCAGGGGAATCCCAATGATCCTGCACATGTCCCTAAAGTCTGTCAACATCCCTTGGGTCTCCGCCTGGCTGGACCCGATCAACAGGAAATCATACAGGTAATGGACTAACCTCCTGTGCCCATACCGTGCCCAAATACCCACTGTACGCATGAACTGAATGCCTCAAAGGTAGATCATGCCACTGAGCAACCCATGGGCATGGCCTTGTGGAAATACAACCAGACTCAAATTGGAAACCAAGCAAGTCCCAGTCTGCCGGGTGAACTGTCAACAGATGGAATGCAGACTCAATGTCTGTTTTTGCCAGCCGGGCCCCCTCTGCCACCTGGATCAACTATACCACCTGGTCTAGGGAGGCATAAGAGATGATGCTCAATGACTCCGGGTCCCCTCATTCACTGACCCCCCCATCAGGGTAGAACAGGTGGTGTATGAGTTGGAACTCCTTCACTTGCTTCTTGGGCACCACACCTAGGGGTAACAGCTGGAACTGCCTGCAGGGGAGGATCATGCATTGGCCCCTCCACCCTCCCTGCCCTGACCTCTTTATGGATCTTTGCCTTGACTGTGTCCTCCTTCCCTTTTACAGAACCCATGTTATTAGCCTGCATCCCCACCCATTTCCACTTGAAGCCTAGGGGAAAAACTCCCTGAAAACCCAATCTCAGCAGCTTGGCTCCTCTCCTGTCAAGGTATTCTTTTGTCCAGGCCTCCACCACCCCTAGTTTGATGGGGTGCAGGCCAGGGCATAGCCCCACCTCTCCTCTCCCAGTCCTGACCTAATTCCAACCATAGTTGGGGTTATAACCCTGTCCCATGGCCCCATGGCCCCTCCAGTCTCCCCCCCTTCTGCATGGAAAAGGGCTGATCCTGGAGCTGCCCACTTGTCTGGCTGGATTTGTCACTCCCTTGTCTGCAGGTCATCATTGGGTGTGACTCCCCCACACCGCGAGCATACATGCCTAAACTTGTGGCTATGCCACATACCGTACATGACACCCTGTTAAAAGCCCATCAAGCCTTGTCATCCTGGGCTGGTGCTACCCTTTTCCCTTGTTCTGCCATCTGCCCCACACTGAACCTGAAAGGGTCCTTACCCACAACTCAGCATGGGTGCAATCCCACCTCAGGTCATCCTTCACTGCCATTCTCCTCTGAAATGCCTCATCATATTTAATCCACCCAAAACCCAGCTTCACCTTATAGGCATCCCTGATGATCATCATTTATTTATTTATTAAATTTATTTGTTCAGGTATAGGATTACAAATATGTTTGAGCTGGAGCTGTTTTACAAAGGTTCCATGTCAGAGGCAAAAGAAATACAGGGATAGCAATGTAACAACAGCAGTCAACAATAACGTTCTATAGTTAGGGAATTGAACAGAATAACATTTTAAGGCATGATTACTAGCTGTTCTGATAAGACAGGATAACCAGCAATGAGGATGAGACTTGATGAAGGGAAATAGTGGTATAAAAAAATAAAAAAAGGGTGTAGAAAGGGAAGGGCAACAAAGGTGCAGCCATAGGTGGTTGTCAGGTGAAACAGGAGATAAGTGCTGGTGACATGGGGGGGTAGAGGGAGGGGAAGGGGAAGGTGGGTGGAGTGGGGCAGAAGATGAAATAAGAGCATCAGTGGGGTTAGGGGGCAGCCGGATGGGTGTTGGAGGAAAGAGGCTGAGGAGACCCCTGGGACATGTCAGCATCAGTTATGGAGGGCAGTCACAGGAAATGAAGGCAGTAAGGTGCAGCCATAATCTAGATTTTAAAAATTCCCAGTGTTGGGGAAGTAGAGATGGCAGGGTTGAGGCTGTTCAGCTGTAGAGGAGCTTTTTAGGTGAATGAACGTTGACCCTGGGTGGTGCAACAGTGTGGAACTTGCAGGAGTTGAGATTTTGAACCCCTGGTGACCGGCATTCTATTCCTATTGTTGTGTAGCAGGGCTGTGACCCCAGGAGGTGCAAGACCAAGGTTAATTTTCTTGGCCATTGTGCAGGTTAGATACTTGAAGCAATTTGAGAGCTGGAGCCAGCTAGTTTTAGTATACAGATCGCAGGTGTGGGTAAGATGGTGAGCTCCAGAGATGAGCCGACAAGACTTATTGAGGGTGGTTGAGATACGTCTGAGGGTAGTCGCTGTGGCAGAGCCATAAATAATGAGACCATAGTCAATAACTGACACCACAGAACTCTGAACAGTGATCTTTAGGGCTTCAGGAGTGAGATGTTGTCTATGTCTGTAGAGGAGGCCAATTCTGGTGTTAGCTGCCTTTCCACAGAATCGACATGAGCACTGTATGAAAGGTTGGGGCCCTACAATATCCCAAAGTATTTGAAGTATGGAATCTGTTCTAGGGTATTCCCATGCAATGTCAAGATAGCCAAGGGGTGAAGCTTGTGCCGATTGTGGGAGCTGCAGAATAGCATGGACTTAATCTTTTTGTGGTTAAGGACAAGTTTATGCTTAGAAAAGCACACCTCAATGGTACTGAAGGCAAGTTGGAGATTCCGTTGTTAGGACATGGGATCTTTGTGAGAGGAGAATATGACAACGTCATCTGCCTAGAGGATGATGTTCTTATTGCAGGATTGTGGTAGAGAGTTTAGAAAGAGACTGAAGAGGAGCGAGCCCAGAATTAATCCTTGTGGTACACCTGCAAAAACTGGCAAGGTGTCAGAGAGGGCATTGGCAATTTTCTCCTTTTGTGAGCAGTTTTCAAGGTAGCTTTTGAACCATAAGGCCAAGTCAGGGGAGAGACCAATGTTTTGAAGTTGGTCAACCAATAGCCAATAGTGGACAGTATCGAAAGCCTTGGAGAGGTCAATGAAAACCGTTCCAGTAAGCAGGCCCTTATTAAGAGAAATATGTACTGCCCCGGTGAATTTGAGCAGAGGAGGTGCTGTAACCCTTTCTGAAGCCTTGCTGTTGAGTGCACAGTAAACTGTATTTGTCCAGATGGTCAGTTAGTTGGTTTGCTATAATTCGTTCAAGTGTCTTGGAGAACAGAGGCAGTAACCACCTCATGATGTAACTCACAATGCCTCAAATGTTCCTTATGTCCTTGTTCATTCTTATAACTTGTATTGTTATCTCGGGTCGCCCCTGAAAAAGGGACCTTCCGGGCTCAGTGGGCCTACCCGGTGGCCAAAATTTAATGAATAAATAAGTATCGAGATGGGGCGATAGTTTGAGTGGCTAGACTTGTCTTCACTTTTATGGACTGGAATGACACAGGCAATTTTCCAAAGGTCTGGGAATTGACTGTAACAGAGAGAGATTTTCAGAATTCTGGTTAAGGGTCGAAGAACTTCCTCTAGAGTTAACGACAGTATCTTCAGGTCAAGGAAGTCTCCACTGGATCTGGATTTGGAGATGGCAGTAGAGATGTAGCGGCACGCTGCATTAAAAGATACTTTCCAAAAGTAGAAATAAGGGGTATTGGCTTGATCAGGATGGATGTTAGGGAAGCTGTTGTCTTCTTCGAAAAAGTCATGGGGGAGAACGGCACTAAGGTCGGTAAAAGGAGAGTTAAAGGTACTGGCAATGTCCAGGGGTCTAGAGTAGTGATTCCATCAACTATCAGCATGGCAGGAGAGTTTTTTGTTTGCATCTCTGTGATTTCTTTAATGTTATCCCAAAAGGCACAACCTTTTCTACCAGTGTTTGAAACTGCATCCTTGTAGAAGGAGCTTTTTGTAATTCAGATGGCCTTGGTACAGGCATTACAGGCCTGTTTGTATTTTAGTAAGTCAGGCAGTGTGTCAGTAGCTTTTGCCACTGCCCAAAGGTGGTCCCTTAGTTTCAACTGTGACAGGAGCTTGGCATTACTCCAGGGGTTACAGAGTGACTTGGCTTTGCATTTTTTAGCCGGAGCAAAGAGGTCACATGCCTTGTTGAAAGTGGCAATGGCCATATAGATCAATAGCAGGATTGCCAGGTCTGGCTGCTTCTCCAACACCAACACTCTATAAATCAGGAAACCTGCCTGTCATGTATCGATGCTCTTCCCTTGAAGCTGGCTTCCTCCACTTTGTGCCCAACCACCACCAGCGCCACTGCCATCTCTGACTTGCCTACTGATTCCCATTGCTCATATTTTTTGGCTGTCTTCTCGTCCACCAATCTAAAGATATCAATTTACTCACCTTTCCAGATCTTCTCTCTTATTGAGGCAGCACGTGGTCACCCCGATGTGAAACCTGGTGGTCCGTCATACAGTTTCCGCACTCCCCACATGGTGCCCGCCCCAGCCTTGTCCAGCCTGCCCCCTTCTTTGATGACCTGCAAGCCCTGCTCCATCTTTGAGACCCTGTCCTCCCCCATAGCCCCCAGCAAACCCTCAATGTATTCCTTCAAATCTGTCTTGTTGTTCATATCCACATCATCCTTACCACCATCTGGCTGTGGTCCTGCTGGGGCCAGAATGAGCTCGCCACCCCCCGGGCACCACCAGTGGGCTGGATCCCTCCTTCTTCTGTGTCTTGCTTGTCTTCCAGGTGCCAGCCCTCTCATCTCACCCTTTCCACTCCTTCTGGGCCTCCTCCTCCGCCTCCCTCTTTCTTAGCCTCCTCTATCAACTCTGTCATCTGTGTCATCAATTTTGTTGCCTCTGCCAGCATGGTAGCACTGGATGCTGGTGTTCTTTTGGGTGCCATCTCTTCTGCTGCATGCCTAGGCTGTACAACAAACACCACATGATCATACCATAAGCTTGCCACCCACCCCCCACCCATGCCCAAGCTCTGTCCTTCAGCCAATCCATGAGGATTAACCAGCTTGTTCCATACATAACTGAACCTCCAGCTTTAATTATAACCCCACTGGGAACCTGCCACCCATAGGCAGCCCTCATCATCAGCTACTACCTACTGCAAGGACATGCCTCTATGCCCTTTTTTTTGTGAATCTGATAGGACTACTTGCTTGACAATTCTTCTTCCCCCCACTTGATGCTGTTCAGCCTGCAGGTTCAAAAATGGCTGCCGTGCTGCATGACCAGACCTCCACAGCCCCCAATGCTGTCTGGCCTACTGGCCCATGCCCTGCCATGCCAGAAAGGAATGAACCACCCTGGACCACATTGCCCCTTCCTCTGAGCCCAGCGGTCCCCTCACGGCAACATCATCCTGCTGCCGTGCCACTCCATGCCTGGGCCAGATGATCAAGAACCCCACTTTGCCCTAGCCACTGAGATTTCCAGTATCACTGTTGCAGGAAATCACGCTCACTGTTGTCACCCCATCCCCCAAAAACTAGTGGAGTAGTGGCCCCGCTGCAGGGCCTAATAAGACAAAGTCACCATTCGCACTGCACTGCTCTGCACTGTGTCCCCAAGGCAGGCTGTCACTGATTGCCCCGCTTTTACTCTTACTGTATTTGCCACCGTACCATCCCACTAGCCTGCACTCCCTATTGGGCCTACTCCTTCCTTAGGCACTCTCAGTGGCTGCATCAGCCCCCCGCAATCATTCTTACCCAACAATCATGCTGCCAGCCCCAAAATGGTGGCTGCACCACGTGGTTGGGCCTCCCCAGGCCCCGACCTGCTTCAGGCCTCCTGGACCACCCATGGCCTGTTGCTGTAGTGAATCTCATGGCCCCAAATAGTGGCCACCCGTGCAGTTGAGCCTCCATTGCCCTGACATATATCCTGGCCTCCTGGACCCATGAAATGGCCTGTCACCATGGTGACCTCCCCAGCTCAGGAACTGCAAGCCATGCCACGTGGTTAGGACTCCCTGGTCCCTGCCTGTATCCAGGTCTTATGGCCAAAAATGGCCAGTTGCTGTGATTAAACTGCATGCTGAGGCTGATCTGTGGGACCTGATTCCTCCACAGCTGCATGCTCACCACCTCCATGACACCAGGCTGCCATTCAATCCAACTGCACCACCACAAAACACCACATATGAATACCTTTCTGGCTCTGGGCCACAGCAGCCCAGTGATTCTGCTGTACCTCACTGGGTCTCCCACGTCATTGCTTCCAGCACACAGTCCTTTACTGCCCTGCCTTTCCAAACCATCAGGTTGGAAACAAAAACCATACTGCTGCTTGGGTGCATCACAAAGACAAAAAGGGTCCCCAGACCTGGGCCCAGCAGCCACACAAAACAGATATGCATTTGTTCCAGGCTTTATCACAAACTGCATACATTTTGCCAAAAACATGTAATAAAGCATCATTTTTGAAAAAAAAACACACACTTCCAGCCTGGGTGCCTCCCAGAAAGAAAGGCCCCCAGGTCTTAGTACCTTACCTTAGCTTGCCAGCAATGCGCAGTAGGTTTTGAATTTATACAGCAAGAAAGGGGGTTTACTGAGGGTTACATCCCCTTAAGTAGCACCTAAGGACCCCTGATCAGGACACTATCTGGCCCATCCCCTTATCCAATGGCCAGCGAGCTCCAAGCCTGGTCGTATGACACCCCTATGATGTCATCGCTCTTCTCCCTTTACCTCCAGCCTCTTCCCCTTCCCACCCCCCCTTCTGTCATTCATTCCTGACTGGGTCCCAGGACAATCTGGCTTGCCTTTTAATGGCAAGCGTAATTATTATAATATTCATGACACAGAAAGTGTTCATGTAGAAATTATACTTTTTTGAGGTTGGCAGGTGGTTAGGAGGGGCAAATCAGGTGGCCCATCACTCTGTGGTCTCCAACATATTATGTCCAAAAACCATATAAACACTACAAACAGGTATCTGCCTCTATCTCTGAAATCAAACAAAGGAGCAGAGGACATTGCAGAGCAGGACACTTCAGCACAGGAGCTAGCACAACAAAACTCACCCAAATTAGGAACCAAAACATAAAAAGGAAAAAGGAAATCCAAAAAACTTCTGATCATAGGAGACTCCATGATTTGGGGAGTTGATACCCATCTTCAGCCAGGGGTAATGGTCAGATGCGTCCCAGGTACATCAGCATGGAGAGACACTGACTACATTGCTAAAATTGTTCAGAAAGCAAGAGAAAACATTGACGTCCTGGTACACATAGGGACTAATGATCTCGCCAGCCTGTCACATAAGGAGTCAGAAGAACTGTGGGTCACCCTGGAAACAGGAAATGGGACAGCCATAAGAACTGGGGTTGTCTACAGGCCCCCGACCAGGGGGGAGGACATAGACACATTATTGTTAGAAGATATACAAAACATGACAGCTAAATGGGAGGTTCTGATAATGGGAGACTTCAACATGCTGGATACAGACTGGTCAATATCAGAAGGAATATTTGCCAGAACTAGACACATGGTGGATTCCCTGCAGGAGGAGAGCCTCAAACAACTGGTACAACAACCCACAAGAGACAGGGCTAGCCTAGATCTAGTACTGACTCACAGATCTCCAGGTAGAAGGTCACTTGGGGGCCAGCGACCATCACATGGTATGGTTCAATTTGGCCACTACATCTAAATCATCCCATTCCAAGGCAAAAATATGGGACTTCAGAGGAGCTGACTTTGATAAGATGGCCAACTGAGTTAAGCTAGCTCTGGCAAAAGAAACACAGGTGAGGGGTACAGGCAAAGTGGGCAAGCATTAGGATGCAATACTTGAAGCAACATCCCATTGTGTTAGACAGAAAAGGAAGTGCAAAAGAAGAAGGAAACCACTTTGGTTCTCAAATACAGTATCAGAAAAGATCAGAGCCAAAAGGCTGGCCTTCAGGAAATATAAGGGAACACAGCAGAATGAAGATTGGGGGGCATACCAAACTGCCCTAAGGGAAGCAGGGAAGGCAGTAAGGCAGGCAAAGTCACAAACTGAGGAAACACTAGCAGGAACAGTAAAAGAAGGTGGCAAGACTTTCTATAGATACATTAGTGAAAGGAGAAAGTCCAGAAGGGGGTATCGCTAAGCTCAAAGGAGAAAAGGGGGCGTGTGAGGAGGAGGACCCTGTAAAAGCATCTATCCCAAACAGATACTTTTGCTCAGTATTTACTGAAGAAAAGGTAGGGCATGGCCCACACCTCAGCACCATGGACACAGGGGGGAAGGAGGTGAGCACTACTCCCTTCACAAAAGAAAGGGTCCTACAAGAGCTCGCTAAGCTCAGGGTGGACAAGGCAATGGGACCTGATGGCATGCATCCCAGGGTACTTAAGGAGCTAGGGGTGGAACTAGCAGAGCCATTAGCAGAACTGTTTAGTGAGTCTCTGAGCACAGGTGTGGTCCCAGAAGACAGGAGAAGGGGTCATGTGATCCCGCTCCACAAGAGTGGTAGCAGGGAGGAGGCACGGGACTACGGACCATTCAGTATTACCTCAGTAGTGGGCAAGATTATGGAGGTATTCCTTAAGGAAAGGATAGTGCAACACCTGGAATCCATAGGGGCACAGGATCCAAGACAGCATGGGTTTATAAAAGGAAAGTCCTGTCAAAATAATCTCATAGATTTCTTTGACTGGGTTACCAGAGTGGTGGACCAATGGGGAGCAGTTGATGTTGCCTACCTTGACTTCAGCAAAACTTTCAACACTGTTCCACATAGAAGATTGATAAATAAGCTGGGTAGGCTTGGGCTGGGTCAGAAGTTGGTCAACTTGGTGGCAAACTGGTTGACGGGCAGAAAACAGAGAGTGGTGGTAAATGGTATACAGTCAGAAGAGATACAAGTCACAAGTGGGGTACCTCATGGATCAGTCCTGGGGCCAGTCCTCTTCAATATCTTCTTTAGTGACATTGCAGATGGACTAGAGGGTAAGGCTTGTCTGTTTGCAGATGACACCAAGATCTGCAACAGAGTAGATGATCCAATTGGGGTGGGCAGAATGAGAAGAGATCTGGATAAACTAGCAAAATGGTCAGAAGAGTGGCAACTGGGATTTAATGCAAAGAAGTGTAAGATCATGCACATAGGGAAGAGAAACCCTGAAGCCACCTATAGGCTGGGAGAGAAGTTGCTGGCAGTCACAAATGAAGAAAGAGACTTGGGTATCATCATCACCGAAGACCTGAAATCATTCAAGCAGACCTCTAAAGCAGTAGGTAAGGCTAGGGGGATGTTAGGGTATTTTAGTAGGGGTATCACAAGTCGTAAGAGGGAGGTATTAATCCCTCTTTACAAGACACTGGTTAGGCCCCATCTGGAGTACTGTGTGCAGTACTGGAGGCCACACCTTCACAAGGACATTAACCAAATTGAGGCAGTCCAGAGAAGGGCAACCAAAATGGTGCAGTGACTGCATCAGAAGACAAATGAGGACAGATTAACGGAGCTCAGTATGTATACCCTTATGCAAAGGAGGGAGAGAGATGATATGATTGAAACATTCAAACACTTTAAGGGCATTAACAAGGTGAAAGAGTCTAACATGTTTAAATATAACAAAAATAGCAGGGCAAGAGGACACAGAATGAGATTAGAGGGAGGCCAATTAAGGAGGAATGTGAGGAAATTCTTTTTCACAGAAAGGGTGGTGGATGCATGGAATGGTCTACCTCAGGAGGTGGTGGCTATGAATACAGTGCAGGGCTTCAAACAGGCAGGTGATAGGCATAAGGGAGCAATACAGATGAGTATGAATAGATAGGCCACTGACAGAGCAAAGGTCGATGGCACATTTATAAGGTAGAAAAAGAAATGGGCAGACTGGATGGGCCTTGCGGTCCTTATCTGCCATCAACTTCTATGTTTCTATGTTTGTCATATAAATAAAAATGCATTTAAAGTATTAAAATTGTATTATATATCAATATGCTCTACTTTTCTTAATTTATTGTAATGTTACTCATGTCACAGGGTCACTCTCCAGTACATTCCTTTACCACTACCAGCAGAAGTACAAGAACCAGTCTCATGTCTTTTTACAACACAATGGGAGCAATGATTAAGCAATAATGCACAACAGTGTGTGTGTTGTGCTGGGATAATGTCATGCCATACATGGTTGAGCACAAGGCCGAAGGCTGAGTGTGACCAATGGCAAGGAGTGACATATTCCCAGCACAGCGCATGCCCTGGAGTGCATTATTGTTATTATAAAATGGCTCAGCTGTAAAGAAGTATATGTACATTTTTGTCTCTGTATTTTTATATTTTAATTCTTAAAAATGGTATGTAACCTTAAAGTAGTCTATGGAAATGTCTCTTTTCAATGGTGATTTTATTGGGGATTTATTTAAAGAAGTTACATTGTGAAACTGTAGTAAAATAGACTGATTAAATAGTACAATAAGTATTTAAATGTGAAATTTTCAAAATAAATACACCAGTAAACGCAATTTTTTTTAAAAAGTCTGAAGCGTAAGAACTTATTGACTTCTGCCTGAAGCACCTATAAATGTGTGCTGTTTAAATCATTTGCTGAGCAAAAGATTTGGATTAAATAGTTGAATAAATAGCATTTTTAACAAATAGTGCAATACATGCTTTTTCCCTGCTTTTTATCAGTCAATATTTGTAAAATCAATGAATTCTGAGAACATTTTTTTTCATGCAGTTCATTAGTTTTTCAGAGGTTGTTTGCTTAATACAGTTCATTTTGTATTTGTAGGTGCATTTCTTTCTGTGCACTTGTGGAGGTCTGTTTCTGAAGCTTCATGCTGGGGCTATTCTGTATTTTGTTTGATGCAATTCAAGGTTGTGTTCTGTGTTTTGGGCTAACATACTGCTTCCTCGTTCGTGTGATTACTTGTTATATATGTTGAAACTGCACATGCAATTTCCTGTGATGATTGTTTGGCTGTTTACTTGGTTCCATAATTACAAGGTGAAAGTTGCTGCTGATTGTACTGTACTGCTGCTTCCTGTGGTTTGCTCATTTCTGTTGGTTGGCAGTTCAGTTCTCTGAAGCACTGTTTGCTGGAGGATTTCTGGAGGTGTACTGATTTGGATCTTTCCATTTATGCAGGATGCTTTAGCTATTTGAAGGTGGGTGCTGGATGCTTCTGGTAAAGTGACTGCAGAAGTCTGTGCATGCTCGGTGGTAGCTCCAGAGAGGAGTTGGCTCCACCTTTGTTGGTTTTGTGTGGAGGGGCCCCATTAACTGCACAATGATTTTTCTGCATGGTGGCCAGTTATGGCCATGATTTGCTGAGCTTCTAGGCCAGCATCATACATTATTTGTATTGAAGTAGCACAGAGACTGTGGTTAGTGTAACTCATTTAGAGGCCCACGGCTTTGCAAATTTTGGGGAGCAATGAGGCTAGAAATTAAATTCCCACTGACTCCAATGTGTACCAAATAGTTTCTTGAGCCTATGGTTTTGCAGGTTTCTTTTGTGGATGCAGGTAGAGACTGGGTGCATTCAGGGTAATTTTTGTTCAGGTAGTTTTTGAATGCTTCTGTCGGGCAATGAGGGTATCCTAGTAGGGCAAGCATACAGCCTCTTAGGTGGTCTCTTCCCATTCTGGAATTTTGAGTGATTCTTCATTTTCTCATTAAATGTAATAGTTAGGTATTCATCTCCTGTTCTGTCTGAGCAGATCTCAAATGAATCAGGCTTTAACTACGTCTGCCCTCCACAGTTGTGTCTGGCAAAATGTATTTGTAGCTCTAACCAGATGCAGTGGACTAGACCCTCTGTCGTCTCACAGGACAGTGACTTGGAGTTTCAGAGGCATTCGAACTGGCTGAGGGGATCATGGAATAATGTTTCATGCTGTCCTTCCCTTCATGCCAGAGGTTTTTAATGTTGGTCAGAAAAACATTATTTGCAGATTGGTATTCAGCATCGGACATTAGGTTAATGTTCTTGCTAATGGGGGTCATTGAAATATCTCTTGATTCCTGCTCGTAAGCCAGTATAGATGCTTATGCAGTATGGGTTGCCTGTAGAGTTTCTGATGGAGCCATAGAAGTTTCTCAGAATACTGTTCAAATCAGATGGTGTTATTTCTGTGAAGTTTATGGTAATTTTATTTTCAGTCAGCCAGTCCAGGAATATATTCCTTGCCTAGGACATAGCTCTCTTTGTTGTTGACTCATTTTTTTTCTTACTCAAATTTGTCCAGGTCTTCAGGAGCTAGTTGCAGGTGTCGTTTCTTCCCCTACCCATTTCATTTTTTGGCTGTTCAGTTCTTTGCTCATTTTCAGTGCCAAATCATTCATTTATGTCTGGTACAGTGAATAGTTTGAAATTAATTTCTGGTTGTTCTGCCATTCTTTCTTACTGTCAGCTGTTGTGAGGAGAAGTTGGGAAGCTGGTCACTGCAGAGGTTTTGACAGCTGGTGACAGGTGTAGTGATCTGTTTATTTTTCCCTCCACAGGCATATAGGGCTGGCCAGGTGTAGATCTGTTATGTTGTACTGAGATATCCTCACACCTTTCCATGACTATTGACCAATCAGATAAGTGTATTTTTTTTCTTGCCATTTTATAACAGCTCTTGATTGTCAATCATTCACCACTGTAGAAGAAACTGGAATGAAGAACTGAAGAATACATACACAATTCCATCACACTTCACATTGCCTCAGCATGCTAGACCCAGGAATTGTATTCTGTGTTTTGTGCTTCAATTGCCTATTCCGATTCTGCTGTCATAGGAACAGGTTCCAAAATGCATGATAAACAATTCTTCCCATGGTCTTTCCCATGGTGAGAACACTTGAACTCCATGCATGTCATTATTTATGACTGTTCACAGCAACTCAATAAAGCTCACTATTTTACTATCATACAACACTTTTTCTTGGTATGTAAATAAAAAAAGAAAAGAAAGAAGATTATGGTACAACCCCAGAAGTTGACTAGTTCTTCTAAACCCAAAATATTAATTATCACAAAATAGTGGGTCCGATACTGGAAAATGGGCAAAAGCATAGCACAGAGGTTTGTGCACAGCTTGCCCTTATCCGTGACCCTGAGTACACAATATTCAGTCAGAAAGTGCACTGACACTATCTGACTGAATAGAGGGCCATGTCAGGGCAGCATAAAGTGCAGTAGTGCTACCCTGACATGGATCTGAGCTGTATGCAGCACACACAAAGTGCATGGAACTGGTGTAACCCAGAACAGTTAGTGCCAGGAGCCCCAGTGTGATATTCAGCTGAAAACAAGCAAATGAGCCCATTGGGCATTCAAGGTGCTAAGGAACATTTTGAATACCGATTACGTGCTCATTTGCATGGCAAGCAGTGGCAGGTTTGCGCCCATGCGACTGGCTCCCTCCCCACACTGATCACCCATCCCCATTAAAGAAAACCCATTCCCTGGCATCCAATGGTACCCACTGACCTCCAATACCTGTAACCATGAAGTACATCTCATTCCTGGTATTTATCGGCATCCACATTCTCTAATCCACATCCCATTAAAGGACCTCAGTCTCTGGTGTTCAGTGGCACAACCCCACCATCCAGTCCCACATTATATTAAATATTCCCTGCTTTCCAGTGACACTAACTGTCCCTTGATCCCTCACCCTGTATTATAGCAAACTCACTTGATGCCCAGTGGCATTACCCTCCCCCGATCCTTACCCTGAATTATTGTTAACTTCCCTGATGTATAGTGGCACTTACATCCCTCATTGCCAACTTGTATTATATTAAATATTCCCTGGAGTCTAGTAGTACCCCCCCCAACATCCAAGAACCAGCCCTGCAAAACTGTACTATTCCCTGGCATCTAGTAGCAGCCCTCAGCCAACAATTCTCATCCTCGTATAAGCATAAGAGATGCCTGGCATCTAGCAGTCCCCCGCACCACTGGCATCATGCAACCCATCCTGACAGCCCCCCTTATTGGTGTTGCCAGTGCCACAGACCCAATATATTGACTGGCACAGCCCTCTTCTCACCACCTCAACTGTCTGCCATATGGACTGACAGTGAGTGCACATCCTCTGCACTGTAAAGGAGTGCAGATACTATAAGATGGTACATGTGCTCCCTTTACAGTACAGAGGATGTGTGCTCCCTGTTAGTCCATGTGGGAGCTGGCTGAAGTCTTGAGAGGTTGGTTATACTGGTTGCCATATTGAATCTGCCACACTAGTGAAATCAATAAGTAGGGATGGTAGGATGGGTTACTCAGTGCCAGTAGTGCAGGAAGGCTGCTAGATGTCAGGAACTGTTTACGTTTGTACAGGGACTGGAGCTCGATGGATGGGGTGCTACTAGATGTCAGGAGATGTACTAGGACAGTGCTTGGAGGTTGGGGTGTACCACTAGATACCAGGGAATATTTAATATAATACAGGGACAATGATAGGGAATGGGGGTGCCAATGATCACCAGGGAAGTTTACTATAATATGTAGCCAGGGATCAGGGGTACCACTGGACATCAGAGAAGTTTACTATAATACAGGGCTGAGAATCAGAGGATGGGAGTGCCACTGGACACCAGGGACAGTTCTGTATTCTACTGCACCAGGGATCAGAGGACAGGGGGTGCCACTAGATGCCAAGGAATGAGTATTACTTGATAGAAGGCTGACTGTGCAGTACCACTGGATACCAGAGAATGCTTGTGCTGTTAAGGGGATGGGGTTCAGAGGATGGGGGTGCCACTAGACCAGGGTGCAATTGTGTTCCCCCAGCCACCAACTTATTTGTTGGCTGCAGTGTTTCCACCAGTGCTAGGGTTGTCCTGAATAAGTTAGCCTTTTTCAGCCATTATTGTGCTGCACAAAGTGGCCAGCACTATTCCTTTTGTGCAGTGCTAATAGGCTGAATATTGTGTTACACTAATATTCATGTCTTCTCCCCTCCCTTTGTGCACTGATCCTTGTGTGCATGCTATCCCATTTAGTGTGCACTCCTCATATGTTGAATATTGTGCATGGGTGCAAACCCTGGGTGAATGGTGGGCACTCACTTTGCTACTGGGAAAAACTTTCGATATTGGACACCTGGTGTCTTGTCATATAAACAAAAATACATAAAAATTACTACAAACAGATATTAACTACATTACTATTATCATATTACCATTTTGTATCTGTTCTATAAACATGTAACACTTGTGCATCTATTGCAGAAGTGTTACCTATTTATAGAATATAAAAAAATAGTGTAGGGACAGATGCCAAGAAATCATAGGGCAATCTTGTTGATGGTAAAGAACATCTGTTCCCTGTACTTCCTTGTGACCCAGATACAGATGCATAGGGCAAGAGTCCATATCCACTAATGCACAGTGCACTTTACTACACAGAGGTGAAGATATGCAGGGCCCTATGCCAAGAAAAGGGTATCCAGTGATAATAGCAATTGTATATGGGTGACGGTCAAAACAGCGACCCATATTACAGTGCTATTATTATGTCCGATATACAAGGTAGCTCAGACTACAACTGCGAGGAAGGAAAGGCAAGCAGAAAAAAGAATATAGCAAGGAAAGGGGAGGGATAGGAAGGAGGGTTATTAACCACTAGTGTGCCAGCTCCCCTGAGCCAACTGTGTGGTGTGGTAGGTAGGGAGGCTGGCTCCAATGGCATGGGTCCTGGCTTCAGGGATCGGGGCCAGGAAGATTTTTTTGTTCCCGCGGCTGCGGGACTTACATTTTTTCTTTTAAACTGGGCAGTGACCCCTCCCCAATATGTACCCTCCTGGAGTTAACAATCCTTAATCAGGGCGTGTAGGGGTGGAAGTGTATTTTGTGTGCCCGGTTACCTGCAAGTGTATATCACCAAATTGCTTTTCGGTGATATACACTTGCCATAATAGCAATCACCATAATGCATTCTCTATTATGACAGAGAACCCAAGAAGAGAGTTGTCATCAATATATGATACCTTGACCCATGTGGCAACCCTGCATCTTTCATTTCATTGCATAACAGTGCCATCCTCCACCCTAACCTCATCCAGCTGAGCCACTGACCTTTCCATCAAACTCGGGTCATCTGGACTGTATACCAAAGCATACCTGCAGGGATAAAAAATTGCATTACACAAAAAGTTTTTCCAACCCTAACACCACACCCCCCATCCTGGCTTTCCAACCATAATACCCCACCCCCACCCTGGCTTTCCAACCCTTAAATGCCAGCCTCAACCTGTATGCAGCAACAAGTGTGTGGGGGAGGTGCCTTGTGATTGTGAACCCAAACACTCAACCCATTCTATGAGTATGTAAGCTGAGCTGGATACAGTATAGAAGAATGGGGCAAGCATTAGGGGTCACAACCACAAGACACACCTCCCACTCCTTTTCCTGTATGCATGATGGGGGTGGGGTGTTGAGTTGAAGCCAGGGTGGTAATAAATTGAGGTTGAAACCCAAAGAGGGAGTGGAGTGTTAGGTTGGAAACCATAAGACTGCAATTCCCAATTTTTGTTCCTGGAACCCTAATGGTGCATTAATGAAGCTGTTTACAGAGAATTTCCTTACTTCTTGAGAAAGTGTAATTGTAGTCTTATTTGCTTGTGGGAGCACAGGCTCCACTCCCAACCATCTGTAAATTTTGAGATTGTAATTGTATCCCTATTTTCTTGTGGGCCCTGCACTCCCATCACTCCAAAATCCTCTGCGTATTGCATGTTGGAGAAGAGGGCACTCCAGGCCTTGGCTGCCATGTATGGATATAGCCTCTGCTCCCAGCACTCCATTATAATATTTTATTTGTGTTTTCGAATGTGCAGTGCCATCCTTCTATAATGCTTGCAATATTGCAATCATATCCCTGTTTCCATGTGGAAGCACAGGGCCCTAGTATCCATATTTGCATGTGGGAGTGTAGGTCCCTGAGGGCCCTGTGCTCCCAGCCAAATATATTTTTAAGATAGTATAGGGCCTTGTGATCCAATGATGTAGTGTGCAGACCAAAGAAACACCTGACATTGCAATGTTCTCCTATAGAAAACATAAGAAAATGTCAAACCTGTGTGACTCGGTAAAAATTAATATATTTTAATGAAACCAGCAAAGGCACATTGGTTGGGCAAGCCATCTGTACCCTGAAATTTTAGAAGAAAATAGCAAAACATTTCTTCACAGAGGAATGACAAAGAAACAACTATTTGCACCTTCAATTACAATGTTATCAAATTGGAAACAATACAAAATTTAACCCCACAGAACTCCACATCAAATGAATATATTTTCAAGAAACCAGAAAAAATGCACATTGGTGGGGCAAAGCATCTGTACTCTGGAAATTTCAGAAGAAAATTGCAAACTGTTTCTTCACAGTGGACTGGCAAAAAAATTATACTGTACACCTCCCATTATGATGTTATCCAATGTAAAAATGAAGCAAAATGTAACCCTTAGAACTCCAGAACAAAGTAATATATTTTCACCTATAAGCATAAATTATTTCAACAATGTGATTAATTTACAAATGTATGCTAGAAATTCAACCTTCCAGGGTATCTATTCAGGTTGTGAGTTTGTACAGTCTGAGAATGTAAGTACTTCTTTATAGCACACTCTACCTATTATCCTAGTTTTAACCCCATATTCTCTTTATTCATTACAAAATGTGAGTTTCATCTAGAGGTTTAAAACTAAACAGATAAAGATGCCTTCAAACTGATCTTCTGAGGAGCATATGCCATTAAAATGTTTGGTAGACAATCACAACATTGTCATATGCGCAGCAGACAAAGGGGGACAGTGGTTGTAATAAACAGAGATTATTATTTAGGGGAAAATTAAAAGACAACTGAAAGATGAGAATGTTTATGTACAACTAAAACATAATCATGCTGTGCAATTTAAAGGGGAAGTAGATGAAATCTTAAATATGTGCTTTGCAAGAGGGTGTCTAACAGATGCAGAGTATAGGGCTCTCATGGTGTCATACCCTATGGTGCCTGTTATATAGATTCTGCCACAGATACATAAAAACATTGTACAATTCCCAGGAAGCCCTATAATTTCTGGTCGGGGATGGCTCACTGAGTCATTGTCTGTGTTTGTAGATGAACATCTACGACATTTTGTAAAATCAGAAAGGTCCTATGTTAGAAACTCAATGAAAGTCATTAATTTAATGGAAAATTTGGATTTCCAGGGTGGACGTTTGTTTGCTACTTTAGACGTAGATTCCATATATACTGTCATTCCATATACTAAGGATTTAAAAGCAATTGAACATTTTTTGAATTTGATGCATGAGGAAAGTATGGTCTCAATGCCTATGTGGTACATGGTTGAATTGGTGCTCACCAAAAATATGTTTTTATTTGAAAAATATTTTTTTTTGCAGATAAATAATAAAGCAATATGGGCAACAATGGCCCCCAGTTATGCTTGTTTATATGTTACCTATTGGGAAGTTCTGTCTATACGCATACAAATCAGTTTTTTAATTTTAGATTTCTGGTGGTGCTATATAGATAATGTGATTATTGTCTGGGAGGGCACACAGACACAATTCAATCAATTTGTAATTTGGTTGAGAACACCAGCACATGTTTAAAATTCAAAAACATGTTCATCATAATGAAATAGTGTTCCTTGACTTGAAAATATACAGAAATACATCTGGAGATGTTTGTACCACTTTGTTACAAAAAGAGATTGACCCTAACAGTCTTCACATGTTCAATAGCTGTCACCCTCACCATACAACTTGTTAACTTATCAAAAGGACAACTCATTAATAAAATGCAAATGCACAGAATATGATGAGTTTGAGGAAAAACAAGTTGACTAAGTGGCCATATTTAGACAGTGGGGATACAGAAATAGATTCATTCTTAGTGCAGTAGAAGCAGTAACAGAAATGGACAGATTGCAGTTGTTGGTTCCAAAGGACAAACCACATGGGCAGAAAATGTGTCCATTTGTAACTGCTTTCTCTAAGTGTAATGAAGTAAATAATATTATTTATCGGAACTGGGATATTTTCACTCAGTACCTAGATTAAAAGTTGTAGTAAATCAGGGTTCTAATGTGGTGTTCCATAGAACTAAAAATATTAAAGATCTTGTGGCTCAAGCATGATTCCTGAATGCCTAGGTATTGCTCATACTTTGTTGACCCCCGCTGAGAAGAAACTTTAGTTGTGGGTCCTGCATTTATTGTAAAATATGAGAATTTGTAAAACATTTGCAAATCCAGTTACAGACCAAGAGATAGAAATTGAACATTTTATTACATGTAGAAGTAAGGGTATAGTTTATTAGTTATGCTGTAGCTGTGGTAATTTCTATGTGGGGTGAACAACTAGAATGTTCAAGACTAGAATAGGTGGACATGTTCATGCCATACAGAATTCAAATCTCAGTTATGCAATTTTAAACACATTAACCAATATATACATATTAAATAAACAATTGATTTTATTGATATTGAACAGGTAACATTGAATGCAAGGGAAGTGATTTGGAAAAGAAAACTGGCCAAAGAAAAAGTTACTGGATTTATCAGTTGCAGGCCAGGAATGATGGGGCATGAATAATGCTTTTGACTATTCAGCCTTTTATGTAAACTTTAGGCTGTACACATTGCTTTATATTGGATTTACATAAATATTAGGTGGGTTCTAGCCCCATAACGGGTCGGGGCAGCAAGATGGCTGCTGGGCTGGGCTGCTCTGCTCCACTCCATGACTGGCTTTTTCTACTCTTATTTTCGGTTTTAAATTTATCTTTCAGAGGCTAATTTTTATGAATGCAACCCTGACTATATTTGTTTGAGTGAGCTTTTTAAGCTATATTGTGTCCTCATGAGCTTTTAAGCAATTCAGATGAAGCGACCATCTGTCCTCGGCATTTGGCATTTATGCTGTTTTATTTGATTATTCACCATCCAGAAAGAATGATGAGGAATCGTATAGGGGAGGTGTAAAAATGCTGATAAGCTCGACAAGCTAGATGAAGCTAAATGCTTAAAGCTGCTCCTGGAAAAATGTGGACCTGAGGATATCCAGGCATCTGTTTTGAAGATATCTTTCTGAACTGTGAGGAGACTGGAGGAGATCAGAGACTGCAGTGCATAGAACAAAAGGGTTGTTTGTTTGCTTCGGACCTATGGCAAATTTGCTGATAAGTTCATTCAAACCTATAACAGGTATGCCAACATTACCAGAGGGTCTGTAAAGAGTATTTTAAAAGTCTAACATTTATTGCACTCAGAGGAGTGTGATTTGTACTTTTCTGTTTTCACAGGTCTGTTACAGAGATAAGAAAGTATGATGTTTTGCTGCACATAAGATTCAGTCTGCTACACCTAGTTAGGCTAAAAGAAAGGAAAATAAAAACTGGTGTATGAACTTCTAGAAGTCGAGAGACTCTCAGACAGCCAGAGGAACTCTGAGGATGGAGTGCTTGTTGTGGACCTGGTATTCAGAGATGATCCTGTTCTTTGAAATTGTGATGAATGGTTAGCCTGGGAAGACTGATGCCAAAATCTAGAAAGATTCAGGAATTTAGGAATTTGATTCCTTTCATGCCTTGGAAATTGGGCTCTTGGAGATAGGTCCTAAATCTGATTTGAACTCTGAGGCAGTTGAACTGCAAGAATATATATATACTGGTTTGAGTCCTGATCCTTTATTTTTGCTTTATCCTTTATTCTATAGTCCTAAAATTTTGATGCAAATGATGAACTCCCCAGACTAAGAAGTTTAAAATGTCTATGCTGATTTAGCTGTTCAAGTGCTTAGCAGTAACATGATGTAAAATGTTACATTAGGACTGTGCGTTATTTTTATTTTTTTCTTATATAGATACATATACAGTTTATTTAGTATGTTATCCACTGCCAAATGCAGAAAGAAAGGTCTGTTTGCTCACTGGGTATGCCTAATTCATTGAACTAGCATTCAGTTACCTGCTGACAGCTTGAATTGGGCTTGAAACTGGTAACCATGTTGGGCCCCAATAATGGGATTTGGGGGCTTTAATGTTATAAGAAAATTGTAGATGGGTGGAATTAGATAGGGTCTCTCAAAACTAGCATAAGATTTTTAATTTGTAATTGGTCTATAAGTCCTCCCATACCAGGCAAACACCCGGAGCACGGAGTAGCATGTGCTGGAGGGTGCACCAGCAGTAATACCAAAGAGGGGAAGGTATTATCAGCAACATATGATTTCTGAATGCTGGTCTGGAGATGGAATCTTGCCACTCTGCTTAGAATAGAGTACTTTAACAGGTGGTTCTGGAATCCCAAAAGGGTCTGGACATTGGTGGTAGGAACCTGTTTTTCTGGATTACATTTGATGGGCATGAATGTCCCTTAAATGGCTATTTTGGTGTCCTATATAGAAAGAAAATAATGAATAGAGTGATTGCTATGGTCAGGGTATGCCTTAAGTGACTCTCATTGTAATTGGTGTATAAATCCTCCCATATCTGGGGATAAGGAGCATGGGGCAGCATGAGCTGCAGCATGCACCTGAAGTCTCACTTAAAGTGGGATGGTCTCACTGATATCATAGAGATCATAATGGTAGCCCTAGAGACTAAGTGTTTTCATTTTGTAAAGTCATAGTATTTCTGATGGATACCTGGACAGCCATAGAGAGTCCTAAATGCCTTGATCTTCTTTATTTAGGATCCAGTATGATGACCACTGGTTGCAATAAAATTGGGATGGATAGCATAATTGAGCTTTAGGGAGAATGCAATAATTTGTATATTTGAAGCCTCCTTATTATAACTAGACTTCAAACTAATTGTTTTTTCTATAAAATGGTCTTATTTTTAGTATGAATGTTTATATATTACCTGAAATTTATATCAGAACTGATTTTAAGATATCAGATTATAACCAGTTACTGTGCTAATAATAGATAATGTATATGTGAGTATATATCTCTGTATTGCCAGTGATGTATTGTAATACTTTTTGTGTAGTTTTGTAATGTTGTAATGGTTATTTAACTGATCAACAATAAATTTGACTTGACTACATAAATATTATGTCAAGCATATGTAGCCTTTTTTATTTTTATTTTTTAACGTGTATAAATAAATTTTTTATTAATGCAAGAAATTAATCAAAAGTTTGCACATGCACAGACCTTTGTAATTTCTGTGCAATATTCAAATATATTTGTGCTATTGATAGAACAAAATAAATAATATGTAGATTAGATATATGTGTGCATGATGCTTTGCATCTAGTACTGTGGTCAATGGATTTCTGTTGCCGTGATCAATTCATCTATTTTATAGATATGCATTGAAATTTGTAATTTGTGTGCAACATACTGAATATATTTGTGCAATTCTTAGAATGCAACAAATAAAACTTAGATTGTATATGTGTGCACATTATGTTTTGCACTTAGTACTGTAATCATAGGATTTCTGTTACCCTATTATACTCTCTAATTTTATTGCCTGACTCATTAAAAAGCTTGCCTATTTGAGATAGAGAGCACTCTTGAAAAGGTAATTTAATGCTTATGTAAAATGAATTACACACATGTGGTTGTAGCCAAATTAAATTGCTCATTCCTTTTGATGCAATACTTCTGCGGGATTGTTCTGCAATTGATTAAGATGTGTGCCTGGTTTAGTTTATTTTTAACTATTACCATGTTAGTGCATGTCTTTACAAAAAATGTGGAAATGTTAATTGAGCGATTGAAAGCATGGTATATAAAGACTTGTTAGGCATTTGCACTTTAGCTCTGATGAAGCAAGGGTTCACCTTGCAAAACGTAAATGTCTGTTGTTTTACTGCGGTTTTTGACTGCTGTTACTTTGTTTGTATTATGCTGCTTTTTTTATAAATAAAAGTGATGGAATAAAATTACCAAGGTTGTGGTTTGTGGCTTTAAGAGGGTGCTGAACTATTTTTTTATTTTTTGGTTCATGTTTGATTTTATGCACCACCATTCATTCTCGGTGCTCCTTTTCTGCTTTACGCATTGCAGTTGATGCATTTTTTGAGCACAGGTTCTCATTTGCTGGAGGAGGCAAACCTTTGCACAACCATTATTTTGCATTTTTTTGGGGTGTTACGTGAGCTTCAAAAACTTTTTTTACAGCAGCAGCATGAGCAACATTTAGTACAATGTAATATTGTTTTATTTTGGGCGTCGGTAGTTCCCTATGTACATATATTTACTTTTTTTTGCCTTGTAAAGTATTGTAGAAGAAGTAATAAGTGGGGGTCTGAGAAATAACCAAAGTACATCAAGAAGTTTTGCAGACATTCTATCTTGAGGAGTGAATTAGATTTTTGCTACCACCAGTAGTGCTACAGAGGCCCAGGATGGCTCAGATGTCAAAGTAATTTATAAGAAATTAGAGAAACTGGTCATGCACGGAAGAAGAATATAATGGCATAAGATTATGCTGGAGGCATATCGCAAAGTAAAGCGAATACCTTGCGGACCTCACATTATCAGCAAACCTGCATTTGGCTTTGATGACCCAGAATTTATGACACTGTGGTAGGCTAATATAGATGAAGCATTCTTTAAGAACATTAAATTAATCCTTAAAATGGCTGACCTGGTTAGAGAACAACTTTCTAAGGAAATAGCTGAAGCTGAAATTAAGCTCATGGAGAAATGCACTGCAGAGGAGTTTGAGAAATTTAACATAATGCAGTGAATAAAATTACCCATCATAATACGCTTTGCAGAAAGCAAAGAAGAAAAAATGCATTCATAATGAGAATGATTACAAACTAAATAGAATACATAATTGGATAATCAAGAAGAACATTTCAGAAAAGCCACAATCAATTTTAAAGAACAATTCTGAAAGTGTATGGGCGGGGCAGCTGTCACTCTTAATAAAGATAATACTGTGCTTTTTTATAGAACAGATCCATCAGCTACATATGAATCTGATCCCTTTTTAGATCCAGAAGAAGAGGACCAGAATGTTCAGCCCAGGCAGAGTCAGTACAGGATGAGATTCCAAGAGCCCTATTCACAGCAAATCAGAGAAGGAATAGGATGAGTAGGGAGTGGGATTACATGGAAGAGGCAGTAGGAGACAGCATTCTTATAACAACTGATGAATGTTGGTATGCAAACTATGCCCCCTGTCACAGTTACCTGCCATTAATATTTCTGAACAGAAATTAACACAAAATGAGGTTGCCATTCTAAGTAAAGGGTTGTCTTTTGCACCATATATAGGCATAAATTATTTCAACACTGTGACTGATTTACAAAAATATACTAGAAATTTAGCCTTCCAATCTATCTGTTCAGGTTGTGAGAATGTACAGTTTGAGACTGTAAATACAGCTTTTAGAGCACACTCTACCGACTGCTGCAGTGTTAACCCCATAATCTCTTTATTCGTTAATAAATGTGAGCTTGATCTGGAGAATTTAAAAACTAAACAGATATATGTGCATTCAAACTGCTCTTCTCAGGAGTGTATGGCAATAAAAAGTTTGGCAAACAATCACAACATTGTCATACGCTCAGCAGACAAATGGGTCAGTTTTTGTAATGAGTAGAGAGTATTATGTAGGAGAAATCAAAAGACAACTGAAACATGAGACTTTTTATGTCAAACTAAAACATAATCATAATATGCAATTTAAAGGGGAAGTAGATGAAATCTTAAATATGTGCTTTGCAAGAAGGTGTCTAACAGATGCAGAGTATAGGGCACTCATGGTGGCACACCCTGTGGTGACTGTTATATATATTCCGCTGAAGATACATAAAAACATTGCACAACCCCAGGAAGCCCTACAATTTCTGATTGGGGTTAGCTCTCTGAACCATTGTCTATGTTTGTAGCTGAACATCTACAACCTTTTATAAAATCAGTAAGGTCCTATATTAGGGAGTCAATGGAAGTCATTAATTTTATGGAAAATCTGAATTTCCAGGATGGGTGGTTGTTTGCTACTTTAGACATAAGTTCCTTATATACCGACATTCCCCACACTGAGGGTTTAAAAGCAATTGATTAATTGTTTAATTTGATATCCGAGGAAAGTATGGTTTCAAAGCATACATGGTACTTGCTTGAATTGGCACGGCTGATACTCAGCAAAAATATGTTTTTATTTGAAAAAGTTTATTTTTTGTAAATAAACTATATGGCAATGGGGCAACAATGGCCCCCAGTTATGCTTGTTTATTTGTTACCTATTGGGACCAGGTTCTGTATAGCACCACCAGAAATCAATTTTTTGGATTTTTGGATTTGTGGTGGTACTATGTAGATGTTGTGATTATAGTCTGGAAGGGCACACAGACACAATTCAATCAATTTCTAATTTTAGTTGGAGAGCACCTGCAGATGTTTAAAATACAAAAAAAAAATTCTTCTTCCTGGTGAAATAATGTTCCTTAACTTGAAAATACACAGAAACACATCTGGAGATGTTTGTATCACATGTTTTCAAAAGGAGATGGACCGTAACAGTCTTACTATGTTCAATAGCTGTCACCCTCACCATACAACTTTTAACATACCAAAATGACAACTGATTCAGACAAAACACAAATGCAAAGAATATGATGAGTTTGAGGAAACACAAGTTGACCAAGTGGTCATGTTTAGACAGAGGGGCTACAGTAATAGATCCATTGTTAGTGCAGTAGTAGCAGTAACAGAAATGGATAATTCACAGTTGTTCATTACAAAGGACAAACCACATGGACAGAAAATGTATCTGTTTGTCACTACTTTTTCTACTAGGTGCAATGAAGTAAAAAATATTACTTATCGAAATTGGGATATTTTGAACTTGGAACCGGGATTAAAATATGTAGTAAATCAGGGTCCTAATGTGGTGATATATAGGGCTAAAATTATTAAAGGACCTGTGGCTCCAAGGATGCTTCCTGAATGCCCAGGTATTGTTCATACTTGGTTGCCCCCCCCACCAAGAGGAAACTTTAGATATGGGTCTTGCATTTTATTGTAAATATCTGAGAACTTGTAAAACATTTGCAAACCCACTTACTGATCAAGAGATAGAAATTGAACATTTTATTACATGTAGAAGTAAGGGTATAGTCTATTTGTTCTGCTGTAGCTGTGGTCATTTCTATCAGGGCAAACAACTTGAATGTCCAAGACTATGACTGGTGAAAATGTTCTTGTCATACATAATTCAAATGACGGCTATGCAATTGTTAAACACATTATCCAATATAAACATATGAAACACACAATTGATTTTGTTGGTTTTGAACAGGTAACATTGAATGCAAGTGGAGATGATTTGGAAAAGAAAACTGGCCAAAGAGAAAGTTACTGGATTTAACAGTTACATGCCAGGAGTGAGAGGGGCATCAATTATGCTTTTGACCTTTCAGCCTTTTTAAGTTAACTTTAGGCTGTATACATTATTATATTTGAGGTTTACATAAATATTATGTTATGCATTTGTAGCCTTCTTTATTTTTATTTTTCAACATGTATAACGATCGTTTTTATTAATGCAAGGAAGAAATCAAATTTTTCCACATGCACAGATCTTTTCAATTTGTGCAATACACCAAATACATTTTTGTGCTATTGCTAGAATGAAACAAATTATTTGTAGATGGCATATGTACATGCATGATGCTTTGCATATAGTACTGTGATCAATGGATTTCTTCTGCAATGATCATTGCACCTATTTTATAGATATGCATTGAAATTTGTAATTTGTGTGTAACATATGTTTCTTGACCGTAGCCTTGACAATATCCGTTGGACTGCTTCCCCCCTTTCTTTTTTGATTTTTGTTTTACGATTGCTATTTACTGCATGTAACTTTAATCCATAAACCACCGTTATATTGTGTTCTTTTTATCTGTATTGCACCTGTATGTTACCACTGTTGTATCTCACACTCTAACCATGTCTACCCTCCCTGTGACAAGGTGCCTTTGTAAATGACTCCCTGGCTCAAAGGTTGTAAATCCAACTTTCAAAATAAATAAATAAATAAATATAAACATATTTGTGCAATTGTTAGCATGCAAAACATAAAACTTAGATCGTATATGTTTGTACATTATATTTGCATTTGGTACTATAATCATAGGATTTCTATTACCCTGTTATATTCAATGATTTTATTGCCTGGCTCTTTAAAAAGTCTGCCTATTTGAAATAGCGAGCACTCTTAAAAAAGGTAATTTAATGCTTATGTGAAATGAATTACACACATGTGGTTGTAGCCAAATTAAATTGCTCATTACTTTTGATGCAATACTTGCTTGGATTGTTCTGCAATTGATTAAGATTTGTGCCAGATTTCATTTATTTTTAACTATTACTATGTTGGTGTGTGTCTTTACAAAAAATGTGGAAATGTTAATTGAGTGATTGAAAGTATAATATACAAAGAAATGTTAAGCATTTGCACTTCAGCTCTGTTGAAGCAAGGGGTCACCTTGTGAAATGTATACATTTGTTGATGTTCTGTGATTTCTGACTGTTGTTGCTCTTCGTGCATTATGCTGCTTTTTTTTATTAATAAAAGTGATGGAATAAAATGACCATAATTGTGGTGTATGGCTTTTGTTGGGTGCTCAATTATTTTTTTGATTTCCTAATATATTTTCACCAGACCAGCAGAAGGCACATCTTTGAGGCACACACTTTATACCCTGACAATTTCAAACCAAAATACAAGCCTTGTGCAGTGACAAAGAAACAGCTGTCTAAAAAATCCTTTTTTTTCAAACTGTGAAAAAGAATCCTTTTCCACAATTTTTTTTTTTGCAATTTGTGGTAAAAGAAAATCATTTTTTGCAAATCACAGAAAAAGATCCTGTTTAGCAGCATATGTTTTCTGCTATTTGAGAAAAAGGATTTCTGCAGCTAAAAAAAAAACTTTTCTAAACAACTTATCAAAAAACTGACTCCAGAATCTTATTCTAAGGGCCCCGATTAGGTAAACACAACTGTTGGTGTTTACTAAAGCCCTCTATTTTTAAAACAATTTAACTGTGTTTCACTTGTTAACTGAAAATAAGATGGTGGCAACATGAAAAAAGATTCCACATTTGCAGCAAAAGATCCTGCATTGGCAAAAAAGGATTCTGCATTTGCGATAAAGAATCCTTTTTCAAGCAGGACATCTAACTGATCTGATAGGAAATAATGGGGAACTTTAAAATTTAATAACCTTGCGATGGATTAAAAAGTTGTCACCAAACCTTCAAAAGGCACATACAGTATATGATGAAAGACCTACAATATATACCCTTAAAATTTCAGACCACAGTTCCACACCATTTTTGTGCAGCAGCATGATAATTTCACCCAAAGTGGTAATTTTCACTTTTTTTGACAATCTGTATCTCTGCACCACATATCAGACCAGAATGAATATTGCCACATCAAGAGATCTTTGGTCCCTGATGGCACATGCAAAATGTCATGCGAGTCACTTGAACAGTTGCAAAGTTATTAAAGTTTAAAATGTTATGTTTAACATCAAAGTGAAAACTGAACCCTAATATTGGGGCACTACTGCGCCCCTATAATATATATATAAATTGCAAAAAACTTCATTAATGTTCTTGTTAGGGTTAAAGCCACAAAAGTACGGAAATGTGGTGTTATGTTTTCCAACCTTAACATCCCACCCCCACACTGCACACACCCACAGCCATCTGAGGTGTGCCTTGGGGTTGTCAGCCCTGACACTCACCACATTACATAAGTAAATAAGCTGAGATGGGTACAGTATAGGAGAATGGGATGTGAGTTAGGGCTGATGACTCCAAGACACACTCCTGGTGCCTGTTGGTGTGTGCACAATGAGGGATAGGGGTGTTATGGTTGGATTCCCAAATGCCACATTTCTCTGCTTTTGTGGCTTTGAGCCTAACTAGACAATTAGCAAAGCAATTTATTTCCCTACTTTTTGAGATAGTATAATTGTATCCTTATCTGCCTGCTCTCCCATCAATCCATAGATGCATATATGTATATACCTGTGGAAGCACAAGGTTCTCTGTGACTTGCATTTCTATTTATATGGCAACAGTGGCCAAATTGTCAGCATAGCCATCTTATTACCCCACCTCATGTACCTGGTAAAGATAATTTTTGAATTACTACCAAAATGCAGTTCTGTGCAACTACAATGCCATTCCATCCCATAGGTGCAAAAACTCATGTTGGCCAGGATTTGAAAAATTACAGCTGTGATATACATGAGCTGGGGTAATAAGATGGCTATGTTGAAAATCTGGGGTCAAAATATTTAAAATTTCCAAAGTTACAAGCTTGGGTAGAGGAATTGCAATGAATGGTCATAACTTTTCAAATTTTCAACATGGCATTCTTATAACCCCACCTCATAACAAGGTAAAGAAAAATTGTCAAATCCCACCAAAAAGGAGATTTTGCCAACTAACCACAAAATTGCTTTTCAGGCAGAAGCAGCATAATAACAGTAATATTGTTCATGAGGCGGGGTGCCCAAAAGGTTATGTTGAAAAGTTGGGAACAAAATCTCAAAAAATGGCTAAGTTATGCATAAACATTGAAACCCCCACTGAAATACATTGAACTGCATTTACCTTAGTTTCTCACATTGCAGTAGCCTGTTCCAGTAATAAGAAGTGTCTTCAATTGGAGAGTGAGTCTTGAACCTGGGACCTTTTGAGGTTCATGAGGGAATGTGGGGTGGTGGATGCTGAGTGGGAGGTGGGTGGGGTGCTGATTGTCGAGTAGCTATTTTTTTTACAGATTTTACCCCCCCAAAAAAATTGAGGGACTGTTTTCTCTATATTTCAGTTTTTTTCTTCAATGGAAGGGTATGGGTAACATTAGACACCAGGGAATACACCACTGCATAACAGGGATGGAGATTGGTGTTTGGGGGTGCCACTAGACACCAAGGAAATGGGTAATGGTAATCAGAGGGTGTTGGTGCCACTAGACCTCAGGATACATGAGGAACAGTGATCGGAGGATGGGGAGGGGCCACTTCACTACAGAAAACTATTTCATATGGTATTAGTGACTGGGGAGGAGGGACAGACTACTATACTATGGAAAATTAATAGTCATATTGGATCTGTGACCAGGGAGGGACCACTACACTATGGAAAAATATTTCACATGGGATCAGTGACCAGGAAGGGGGGATGGACCACTGTACTATGGAAAACTAATATTTATATGAGATTGGTGACCGGGAAGGGGGAAGGGACCACTACACTTTGGAAAACTAATGTTTCATATGAGAACAGTGATTGGGAGGGACCACTACAATATGGAAATAGAAAATTACCAGGAAAATCTGTGAAAAGGCTTTTTTCTGTGTGTCCTAAATCCTTTTTCATGACCCATGATCCTTTTTCATTAGAATGAAAAAGGATTCTTAAAAAAGGTTATTGGCGAGTGATGAAAAAGGATTTAAATAGTTAAAAAAGAAAAGTTCAGAGGCCCTGGGAGCTACAGTATAAAAAAAACTAAGTGAAGCTCATCAGATCCCAATGATCAAGATAAATGTTTGGATGGCTGTAAAAAGACATCCCTGGAGAGTGTTATGACAGTTTGCTGTGTGAAAAAAGGAAACAAGATGGTGGCTCACGAAAAAGGAATTTTTTTCTTGCAAAAAAGGATTGGTCCCTCATGAAAAAGAATCCTTTTTCATGAGACCAAAATCCTTTTTTGTCCCATCCCTCTACCCTAGAAAGTGAAATTCCCTTTGAAAATAATGGGAAATTAAAAACTGAATAACTTTGCAACACTTTAATAATTTTACATCAAACAAATGCAAGGCAGTTCTGTGATCCAGTCTGTTTCTACTATAAAAAAAATCCCACCAAAATTACAAATCATCTTGACACAAAGTGATGAAGAACAACTGCAAGAAATGGCAAATTGTGAGGTTTTTGCACTATCCAGAACTCATAATAAGTACATCCAACTGGAACAAACCTTCTCAGATCAAGATGCCTACCCCATGGGTAAAGATGTTGTGAAATTATATTTTGCCAATGAAATTCTGGTAAAATCAGCAATTTCTCCATGTGAAATATTTTGAGAAATTCACCCATTACGTGAAATATTTAGCCAGGTGGAAAATTCAGAATTTCACCTGCATAATGTGTAATTTTGCCTGCAGAAGGCAAAATATTGCCTTCTACAGGTGAAATTTTGCATTCCACAGGCAAAATTTTGACTTCTGCAGGTGAAATTTTGCATTATGCAGGCAAAAGTCTGCATTTTGCTCCCACGAAAAATTTTGCGAAATGAGCAAATTTCATGAAATATTTCATGTAACGAAATTTTCCAGTTTCGCACATCTCTACCCATGGGACAGCGTGTGACAAGTTTTGTGCAAATCAATTGATCAGTTAAAAAGTTATTAAAGTGCATATTCTGCAATTTAACATTAAACAGGCTTCTCAACTCTAATTATGAGGAACCCGACCACGCCTATTACACAGGTGTGGTTGTGCCTGTGTATTACAGTTGAGGAGGCACTTTGATGTTGAATCTCAGCTTGTGTACCTTCATAACTTTGCCCTCATTCAACTGATTTACATGAAATTTGTCAAGCACAGCCATTGTGCCACAATCTCTTGATTTCATAAATGTTCTGTAGCTTGATTATGTATGGACAAAGTTACAAAGGTGCAAAAAAACATAAAAGTCTCTGTTTTTAAGACTTTTTATTTGCTCTCCAATAACTGAAAAAATATAAAGATTTGATACCTGGAACTTTCAGGTTTGATAGAGTTTTGCTCAAGGTGTGTGCTATTGTGGTTTTTACCTCTCACACTTTAGTACGTTTTAAATTATTTAAGTAAAAAGTTTTGTTTGAGAGCAGGCGCAGTTTAAAAAATCAATGTTCTATGGATAGCTGTTTTTTTTCACTTCAACAGCACATTGCGTATATGACACAGCTGTCATTTACTAAAGGACAGCTGTGTCATATAGGCAAGCACTATACAACACAGCAGTCATATACTGCAATGGACTGTTGGTGTGACTCATATGTCAGGGATGGGGCTACTGTCATTATAGCGTCACCATCCTGACAGTGCAGTGACTTACTATTTTATCTGCTCACCGGGGGTTCCAATCTCTGGTGGCAGTCTTTGTTTATTCATTTATTTTTGGTTTTGTATAATCCGACACCAGGATGCCCACCCTTAGTGTTGGATGCCCCCGAGCCTATTGTTTTAATATACTTGCTGACATCAGGGGCCCAACCCTCATGTTGGCATATACAAGTAACTCCCAATAGTATAGGATACTGGGGAGCTCACCCCCAGTATCCTGAAACAGTTTATTGCTTTTTATAACTCAACAGCAGGATGCCTACCCCCCAGTGTCAGAAGGCCCCCCTGCAGCCCCTTGTTTATTGCACTGACATTGGTGGGCCCGATCCCCATGTCGGTGTTTCAATTCCCCTCAGCAGAGTGGGACACTGGGGAGCTCACCCCCAGCATCCTGAAATAGTTAATTTACTGTTATGGTACCTGCAAAAAAGAAAACCATCCCCAGATGTCTTTTTTCTTTTTTTAACCTGACAAAAGAAAACTGACCCTCATCATCACTTCCTTCTCCCTACCCCAACTCGTCCCAGCTAGTGAGTAACCATAACCCCACACCCCACTTTATCCTATGCTTTCCTCCAGTGGTCATATGCAGTCAGCTTCTCTGGACTGGGACATGTCTGCACTCTTCAAAGCCAATCCATGATCTGAGGAATAAAGTTAAAGAGCCCCTGACACCATTAGAAAAACTTGGAACAAATGTGAGATTTAGAAAGTTCAGTTTATATTTCATTTATTTTCTATAATTATTTATCTTATTTCTTTATTACTGAGAACAGCTGTACAAAAGAGACTTTCTGTTTTTTAGACTTAATCTGCTCTTTCTGCTATCCTACATATGACATCATAATCTGGATTGCATCTGGAAATGAGTTTCAGGTCATGGTGCTTTTCCTGGTTACCAACTTTTAAATTAAAAATAAATAAATAAATAATCCCCCATTTATGGAACTGTAATTATCCCCACAGCAGCAGACTGTAATGTCATAAACAGAACTGTGATGTCATATGTAGGCAAGCAGCCAGAATAGATAGGGCAGTGATCCTGTTTACATGCAAATGGCCTTAGTAATAAAGAAGAATATTACAGAAACAATATGAAAATATAAACTAAATTGTGCTAAACATTGCGTTTTCTCAGAGTTGTCACAACGGTGTCAGGGGCTCTTTAAGTGCTGTATAACATATTTCAATGGTGTTTTGCACTTATGTTCATAACTTTGCCATTTTTGATTTTTTCACCCAATTGTCGGCATGACCTTTTTGGGACACCACCTCATGAACACTGCAACTTTCACTTTGTTAATCATGCTCAGAAGGTAATTTCACAGTAGCTGCACAAAATCACCTTCCGGGCCCAATTAATGACATAACAGTCACAGTAATCATGAGATGGGGGTCCCAAAAAAACTATTTTGAAAATTTGGTGGAAAAATACCTAACAATGGCAAAAGTTATGAACCTAAGTTCAAAATGTCATTGCAATACATTATACAGTATGGCATTTACCTTGATTCCTCAGTTCGTGGTTCAGCTTTGAAGAGTGCAGATGTATCCCAGTCCACAGAACATGACAGCAGACTAGAGATGCAGCAAATTTAAAATCTGCTGGCAAAGTGAACACGAAGTGGCCACTTCATGTTGGCACTTTGCTATGCACAGTGCCCCATAGGAAAGGCTCACTTCACCTTGTTATTATTACTTTGCATTGTCATTCCACCTTTAAAGTGAAGTAAGGCAGAGTGACAACAATATTAGCAGCACCCCACCCACACAGTCACCAGAATGAATTTGCATCCCCAAAGTGCTACTGTCTTGTGTCTAGAAAACTTCTCAGTACTGATGAAGTGAAATGAGAGCATAACAAGAAATGCAAAGTCTCCCAGAATTAATGGCACACTCAGTCATGTACACAGTGTTCAAGTCACACACAGAGTCACCAGAATTAATGTGCATCCCCAAAATGCTGCTGCGTTGTGTCCAGAAAATTCCCCAGTGCTGACAAAGTGAAATGAGAGCGTAGAAAGAAATGCAGTCTCCCAGAATTAATGGTGAACTACAAATGCACAGACAGATTAAGATTACACTGCACAATCAAAGAATACATACAAAAAGGCACAACACCACTTAAGCAGTGCTCACAAGTCACAAATCCAAATCTGGAAAGGAATACATTTTGCCAGTTGGGGGATTAGTGCATGGCAGTAACAATCCACTACCAGTAAAGATACCACAAAGCAGTATAAAAAATTAATGCAGGTACAGTGGAAAGCAGGTTCACACTGCTGGAATTACTCTGTGTCACAACAAAAGGTGTCTGATTTAATGGCACGAATCGCACAAATACAAACACACTACAAGTAATGTGTAGCAAATTAGAAACCTTTAGTAATATAACCAAATGTTTTAAACAGACAAACTATACACTGCTGCACTCCAACAATCAGCAAAAAAAGGCAAGAATTACTGAAAATATTTACAAAGGAAGAGGGGGGGTACCTAGAACAAACAGTAGAAACACACTGGATACAGAAGTTGATACCAGTCTATTTACAGAAGAAAGGGTTCTGAAAGAACTCTTAAAACTGAAGGTGGACAAAGCAATGGGGCCTGATGGGATTCATCCTAGAATTCTAAAAGAACTAAGGGTAGAATTAGTGACACCACTGACTACCCTGTTTAACAAATCATGGGAGGATGGGGTGGTACCTGAGGACTGGAGGAGGGCAGATGTGATTCCCCTTCACAAAAGTGGGAGCAAGGCAGAAGCAGGAAACTACAGACCTGTTAGTTTAACCTCAGTGGTAGGGAAAATGATGGAATCACTTCTAAAGGAAAGAATTGTCAAGTATCTAGAGGCCAGAGGGCACAGACCCAAGGCAGCATGGATTCACAGCAGGAAGGTCATGCCAGACAAATCTGATAAATTTCTTTGACTGGGTGACCAAAGTAGTAGATCAGGGAGGGCTGTGGACATGGCCTACCTAGACTTTAGCAAGGCATTTGACACAGTCCCACACAAAAGATTAATATACAAGTTAGCTAGCCTGGGAGTGGGTCCCAAGATGACAGCCTGGGTAAAAATTGGCTGGAAAATAGGACACAGAGTAATAGTAAATGGAGTCCACTCTGATGAAAGGGGGGTTACTAGTGGGGTACCGCAGGAGTTCAGTATAGGACCAGTCCTCTTCAATGTCTTTATAAGCGACATTGCAGAGGGACTGGAAGGAAAAGTATGTCTCTTTGCAGATGACACAAAGATCTGCAACAGAGTTGATGCACAAGGTGGGGTGGAAAGGATGAAAAGGGACTTGAAAGGTTAGAAGAATGGTCAAATGTATGGCAGCTTAGATTCAATGCTAAGAAGTGCAAGGTAATGCACCTGGGAAACAAAACCCAGGGGAAGAGTACACAATGGGGGGTGAGATACTAACAACAACAAAAATGGAAAGGGACCTGGGGGTAATCATATCAGATGACCTAAAGGTGGGCAAGCAATATGAGAGGGCAGCAATGAGGGCTGGGGGGATATTGGGATGGATAGGGAGAGGCATCACCAGTAGAAAACAGGAAGTTATTATCCCTCTGTACAGACAGCTGGTGAGACCCCATCTGGAGTACTGTGTGCAGTTCTGGAGACCCAGTCTTCCAAAGACATAGACAGGATGGAAGCTGTCCAGAGGAGGGCAACTAAAATGGTGCAGGGTCTGCACGGGAGACATATGAGAGAGACTAAAGAAGCAAATATGTATAGCCTCGAGGAAAGGAGAGGGGCATGATAGAAACTTTCAAGTACCTCAAGGGAATCAACAAAGTCCAAGAGGGTAGCATCTTTCAAAAAAAGAGGTGTGCAAGAACAAGGGGCACAATTTGAAGATAGAGGGCGGCTCAGAGGTAATTTAAGGAAGTAGTTTTTCACAGAGAGGGTTGTGGATGCATGGAACGGCCTTCCGGAGGAGGTTGTGGAGTCAAAAACAGTGGTGGAATTCAAGCATGCATGGGACAGTCATAAGGCAATTCTAGGGGATGGGGTAGGAAAAAGTAGGCTGCTGGTTAACTAGGATCTGCAGCTTATCCAGTAGGCAGGGAAATGGGCAGACTGGGTGGGCCAGGCGGTCCTTATCTGCTGTCAAATTCTATGTTTCTATGTTTCTATTACTGTGTGTTCATTAACGCAGTTATACAAGAAAAATGTAACCAAAACAGAAAGACTACCTTTTTCTCCCAGTTAATGTACCTACTGCACAAATATGCTCCTCCCCCAAAGCATACTTCACAGTACACAGACTGACTGTTCTAAATTAACATTCAAAATCCACACACAATAAACACTCGATGAGATGAGCACTGAAGGGGTTCCTACAACTGATGTACTAAATTTTGAGCAAAAAAAAAACTGACTCAAAAAAGGCATTTTAAATAGCTTTAAGAGGTTTTGAATCGTAGAGATCTGAGAGCAAACTGTCTCCAGCTACCACTGCACACACACAACCCTGGCCAGAACTGAGGCTGTGCAGAACAATCTAGAGCACATGTGACCTGCAATCCCATGAATCACTGCATAATTTAATTTGGAGCTCAATTACAAGGTGAAGTGAGTTGAATTACATTGATTTCAATGTACTTCACCTTAAAATTAGTGGAGAAGTGATTTGAGGAAGGCTGAATAACGCAAAGCCATTTGTTTCAATGGGCTTCACATTCCTCATTATGAAGCGAAGTACTCTGCTTCACATTGTGGAGTACTCCACGGATTACATGTTACTCCATGAATCACTTCGCAGAGCAAATTGGGACCACTTTGCCCACCACTTCTTACAGTACTGTAACTCACATGCTGTATAGGAAGGAAAATGAATGCCATTGACTGTACTTCCCTGATTAGCTGTAGCACAAAACTCCCTGACTTAAAAATGCTTATTAATGAGTACAATGGTGAGGTGGTGAAGCCTGGAGAGGTACTACAAAATTGGCTTACAATACATCCAAATAACTAGTAAAAAAATGAATGCTGTGATTCATGACGTGATCGTAAATCATGATCTGTGACTGCATTTGTGACCGTAATGATGAAGAATGTGATTTGTATCACAAGTGACTCGTGACGATGGTCCTGACTTAAAAACACATATTAATGATACAATGTTCATGCAGAATTATGCATCACATCAGTCCAGTACTCTGAAGGCAAGCCAGAGAAATGACTGTGGCTTAAGTTACAGATGGAGATTGGGTCCTAAAGAGATGCAAATGCACAGACAGATTAAGATTGCACTGCACACTGAAGAGATGCAGATGCAAAGGCACAACACCTAACCAGTGCTCACCATCAGAAATTAAAATCTGGAAAAGAATTACTTCGTCGGTTGGGGTGGGCCGCCGGGGGTGGGCAGGGTACTTCACTGCCGCAGTAACAGTCACTAGTGCTAGTACCAGTAAAGATACCACAGAGAAGCACAAAAAATCATATAGCAGTAGTGGATAGCAGGTTCACATTGCTGACATTACTATGTGGCACAATAAAAAGTATCTGATTTCATGACAAGCGTCACACACATACTCACACACATGCTAAGTAATGCGTAGCAAATTGAAAACTTCAGTAATATAGCCACATATTTTAAACAAATTAAAATTATGCACTGCTGCACCACAACAATCAGCAAAAAAATGGCAAGAATTATTGAAAATATTACTGTGTGTACATTGACACAGTTATACAAGAAAAATATCATCAAAACAGAAAGAACTGTCTTTTTCTCCAAGTTAATCTACCTACACTACAGATAATCCCTCCCCCAAAGCGCACTTGCACTGTCTCTCAGTACACAGACTGTATGCCATACATTAACATTCAAAATCCATACACAAACAATAAACGTTCAATGATATGAGCACAGGAGGGTTTCCTACAATCGATGAACTAAAGTTTCAGCAAAAAAAAATACTGAAAAAAGCTTTTATAATAGCTTTTAGAAGGTTTGAATCACAGGGAGCTCTCAAAGCAGACTGTCTCCTACAGCTTCCTACTCACACTACCCCAAACTGAGGCTGTGCAGAACAATCTAGAGCCCATGTGACCTGAAATCCCATGAATAACTGCAAAATTCGCCTTTGGAGCTTAAAAACAAGGCAAAGTGAGGTGAAGTACATTGCTTTCAATGTACTTCACCTTAAGAATTGGTGGAGTACTGGTTTGGGAAGGTGGAGTAACATGAAATCATTGTTCTTCATGGACTTTGAGTTATCCATCATAACGCAAAGTACTCTGCTTTATGTTGCAGATCACTTGACGAATTCACTTTCACGCCACGATCCACTTCGAGGAGCAAATTGGAGCCACTTTGCCCATTTCTACAGCAAACTACCTCCAGAGATAACTATAGGGTAAAAGAGAGTCAGCCTAGGCCACAAAAGAAAATGACCACTTAAATGCTTACCTCCACTCCTGCCTTATAGTAAATGCAAATTATATCATGGAGTCTGACAGCAGATTTACTCTCCTAAGACACTGTGAGGTTCTGGAAACTAAACATTACAGAATGAGTCAAAAATCGACACTCTCCATACTCAGATCATGTAGCATGAAGAAGACAAATGACAGCCCTGTTGGGAGGTTTGAACAGGAGAAGCCTGGGACTATCCTAATCACTATACGATGAATGGATGGGAGTGGGAAATATGAATCTGGATTGACAAAAGAGAGAGACCATTGCAGAGGAGCTGTTAACACTTGGCTACAACACACTAAAATGGACTAAGTGACCTATACAATATTCAACTAGTTGTTATACAATATTTACTGGCAGAACATTACTGTTCAAATCAAGGGAGTACCACAAGTGTATCAGACATATCGTCACAACCCAGGCATCTCAAGGGGCTAGCAGAGAGGTAGAGGACAAGTTGGGCTACATCACACACATCTTGGAGACTCTGATAGTGGACATGGCTGACATGAAAACATCACTTGCTAGCACCACCGAAGATGTTAGAGTCTTCCAGGGCAGGGTAAACATCGTGGAGCAAAGATCTGATGTCCTGGAGGTACACCTGCACAAAATTTTAGCAAAGCTCAAGGAGTATGAATAACAGCTGCGGAAACTGTGGGATCAAGCAGAGAAGCAGGAAAAATGGGGATGCCACAATGACATTTGGATCCTCTGAGTGCATAGAAGGACAGAATATGGAGAACGTTTTAAATGATTTTCTGCCAAGGGTTCTGGGCAATCAATGAAGGGGACCTATGGAGCTGGAGAGGTCTCACCAAACATTGAGGCAACCAGCAGCTCCCAGCACTCCCCTGAGGCCAATAATCACCTATCTGCTAAGGTACTCCATGAAAGAAAGAATTATTTTAGGGGTGCCACAATACCTCTCTATAGAGATTTTTCCCACAAGGTGTCCATGCAGTGAAAGGCATTTGGTTAACTGAAAAAGACTTGAGGGCAATGGATTTTAAGTACAGGTTCCATTGATTCACAGGGTTATATGTAGCAAAAGATGGTAAATAATTCATGGGTAACAGCCAACAGGACATTGTCTGAAGGATTAATAAATGCTGGCCAAATATCAAGTTATGAACTATCAGTCCCAAAAAGCTTTGGTATCCAGGTGACCATCCAGAAGCACACAGGAACCAAGACCATGGCAGGCAGGGAGGGAGTGGGGGGCAGTAAACAAAGTGAAACAACAATTGTAAAATGGTAGAGACCAATAAGCAGAACTAAAATGGTGGATGCCAGCTTGGCTCACAGGGAAAAGGTACCTGCCTGCAGAAAAATGCTAAGCCCATGCAACCTGATCGATCAGGATGAAGGAACTCTTCCTCAGCAGCAGAGATCCAGGCAGAAATCCAGCAGTGGAACAGGATGTGAAAGACATCCGTCATGCCAGAAAGCCTCCCCACCTGCCAAATATTTCAGAGAGGTCTCCATCTGCAACAAGGAAGTACTCAGCAACTGGAATGAGCAGGCCAACAAATGAAAGATGGGAGATACCTGTAGAGATTGGGCAGATGCAGTGGAAGAGTTCACAGAGGAGTTGATGGTAGCTTGGAAGCACCGAATGATATAATCATACCCGGATCCTAATCATTTGCAGAGGTGGCTGAATTGGGTCATGCATGAAGCACCCCTGGACTGTAAAATATGTGGATCTCTCCAAAGGGGGAGGCATGGAGGCAATAGCAAGCTGATCAGTGCCACAAGTACAGAAAAATGTATTAAAAGTGGTATGTTTTTTGTTGTCAGTTACAAAGACTGTAAGCTTAAACGCTTCTAGTGTTAAATGTAACCTGTTTTGCTGTGGTTGCTTAGATGGGGAGGGTGGGGGAGAGAGAGAGGGGGCAATAGGGATGACTAGGACATAAGGCGCAGGGAGACAAATTGAAGGGAATGATGCCATAAATCGGGGGGTAGAGAGATGGGACAATATATGGGAGAGCATCATGGTACCATGTAGAGCTACTTACGGGAATGCCCAAATAGATTGTGGAATCACCAGATGATCTAGTACTTCTGAACCATAAGCAGCTAGAAAGTACTGTGGCAAAAGCAGTGGAGTAAGGGAGACATATAAGGCATGGAAAATGTGGGGCAGTAATGACAGTGCAAACTGTAATAACATCTAGCCATCTTGTAGTATGGTAGGGTATTGCCCCCCCTGCCAGATGATAATTTATTTATCTATTTATACATATCAGAATTACAATCCTTTGAGTCATGGACTCATTGCAAAGGCTCCACATCAAGTAAAAAGAAGCAATCACAGAATAACATGGTTACAGAACACATACAGCAATACTTTAGATGCAACACTAGAAGTGTGCAGACAGGGTTGTAATGGCAAAAGCAGCTATACAAGATAATATGTTGGCCTAAACAAAGTGGTAGCTAGGCAATCAGATCAGAATGCAAGCAGTGCATAGGTGTGGTGAGGTTGTAGCTGCCCCAGGGGGACGTTGTCACAGTAGGAGAAAGACTAACTTTGGACCCAACAAGGTGGGTGAGCCTGACAGGCATGGGAACCCAACCATCATGCACACCTACAGCTGTGGGTGGAAAATATGTGGTTCCTGATTGCAATTTTGAAAGGACTGATTCTAAGGAGACTGGTGACAGTGGCAGGGAGGGAGTTGAACCAGGATGGGACCCTGTAGCAGAAGTACCTCATGAGTGAGGTTCAGACTGTAGGGACAAGGAGGGTGGACTTCAAGGCACTGCGGTTGGAGACAGCAGGAGTGGCAGGGGGGAGGAATGAGGTCACCCCACTAGGGGAGAGACTGAGGAGTGTTTTTTTTAGTCAGTAGACAGGATTAGTAGAGGAGAATCTCCTCAAAATTGAGCACATTGGCGAAGGAGTAGAGTGAGCGGGTATGTGTGTGTCTGTCAGCACAAGTCAGGAGCCTGCAGGCCTTATTAATTGACATTTGGATCTTACTGAGTGCTGTATTATCTGCGGCTGCATAGATTAGAAGGCCATAGTCCACAAGGGACAGGACTGAGGAGGTGACAGCCAGCTGGAATGCTTTGGGAGGAAGACAGTCCTTATGGTGGTAAAGAAGAACAATCCATGCATTGGTGGCAGATGAGAGGGTGCTGATGTGGGAGTGAAAGGTGAGGGAAGGATCAAAAGTGATGCCCGGGTATTTGTATGAGGACACTTGTTAAAGGGGGAGTTGAGAGCTAGAAAGTATCTGAAGGGGGAGTTTCTAGCCCTGATTTGATAGTGGGTAAATAGCATTGTTTTTTTTTAGATTAATGCCCAATCTGTGGTCCGTGAACCAGCACTCAGTCTGGTTGAAGGAGTGCTAGAGGGAGATCTGGAGGGAGGCAGGGTTTGGGTGAGAAGTGAAAAGGACAACGTCATCTGCATAGAGAAGGACCCTGCCAGAGCAGGAGCTGGGGAGCAAATTAAGGTACAGGCTAAACATCAGTGGGCCCAGAATGGAGCCATGGGGAACACCAGAGCAGACAGGACTAGTGCTTTCAGAGAGTACTGTGAATTTTGAAGCACTAGGACCTGGAGGACAAGTAGCTAGTGAACCAGGAGAGGGGCCCTTAGGAGAAACCAAGCTGAAGAAGAGAGTCAAGCAGGAGGGAGTGACAGATCATGTCAAATGCCTTGGAGAGGTTGATAAAGACAATGCCTAGCAATGTGATCTGAGTCCAGGGCAGAGTGCAGAAAGTTGGCAAACTCCAGAAGAACTGTGGTGGTGCTGTGGCCTGAGCATAATCCATGCTGCTCCATGCACAATAGATTGTGTGTGGTCAGGTATTCTGTGAGCTGATCTGCCACTATTTTTTCTAAGGCTTTGGAGAGCGGGGGAGGATGAAGATTGGCCGGTAGTTACTGGGGGAGGATCTGTTCCCACCTTTGAGTATTGGTGTGATGACCACCATTTTCCAAGCAAGGCAAAACTGACCAAGACACAGAGAGTGATTTGAGCAGGTCTGTGAGTGGGGCAAGCACTACATCAATAACTTGGCTAAGGAGCCTAGTGTCTAAAGGGTCGTTACAGGGATTGGTGCCATTAAGGGCCTTAGTTAGATATGGCCTAGAATCTTATGGGAAGATGGTGCAGAGGCAGAATGGAGGGTGGTGGAGGGTAGGCAACTATGATGGAGGTTTGGGGTCAAAAAAGTTGCTAGGGAGGACAGTGCTGAGGTCAGAGAAAGCTGTGTTGAGGCTGTCAGTGATGCATTGGGGATAATCTCACCAGTATTTATCAAAGCAGACATAAGCAGGGACTAACAGGGATAATCAGATAGGTGGGAGAAAGGACAATGTCCAAAAGAGATGGGAGCAAAGACTAAAGCAAGGACACCCATGTAGGAGGATAGACAGGGGAACAAATTGGCCAGAATATGCAGGAGGGCTTTGGCGGGTGGGAACGTATGGAATGGAGGCTAAGTCAGGCACCAGAAAGCATATACAGGAGGGCAGTTAGTATTATTCAATATGAAGACACGCTCTGCAGAGTTCTGAAGATGCCCCCTCATCCCCACCTCCACGTCATCAGCACGGCCTCAACATTCGGCAGCAGTCCAGAGCATACTCGCATAAACCCACTAAGGCAGAATAGGGTGACAATGATGCATCTTTTGAGAACTGGAGCTGATGCAGGGTGATTCCCCCCATCCCTCCAGTACCCTGACCTTTCCCTTCCTACCATTTCTCATGAATAGAAGAATAGGGCCCAGGGCATTCCTGAATCCATGCAAACAAGTGGCTCGGTGGTTGACATGGGTCAGCATGAAAGCTGTATGACTGAAACAGCTCTCAGATGGTAAAATAGCAAAGTTGAGCAGAAGCAGAAACAGCTCTGGTTCAACCAAATCTATTTTGAAGCACCAAGGTGATGTAGCTGGGGTAGAGAATATTTACTTACCCCTTTCGTCCACACCTAAGGCACTTTAGCTTCTACACACAGTCAAAACTGTTTGGTATCAGTAGAGGTGTGCACTTAACAGTAAAGTCACAGTTAAAATGTTCTCCTATGCAACACAGAATACAAGTGGTTGATAGAGGCTAGCCAGGGGAGTAGAAGAGTGAGAATACGTTAAGAGTCATGGAGATAAAAGGAGGGACAGACAAAGTTTCTTATTTTTGTCTCAGAGATAGTGTCTTGTTGTTGTGCCTGGTCTGCCTTTGTTATATTGTGTTTTGCTGGTTGGAACAGCACAGAACCGATGGGGACACAATTAAGATCTCGACCTTGTGGCTGCTTTGCTTCTGGGATGTGGAAAGCAGGACTAATGCAAGAGCTTGAGGCTAGGGGCAAAAACCCCAAGAGGTAAGTAGTACATGGGTGATAGCACTTTGGTTTGTCTTCCAAAGACATGGAGAGGGTGATGAGGTGTGTCTCCTGGAATGAAAAAAGGTTGAACCACACAGATAAGCACAACAAAGTCCTGCAGCACCTTAAGTTTCTGAGGACTGACTTGGTGATGCTACAGGAGATGCATCTCATGGCCAGGACAGTACAGTGGGTGGGTACGGTGTTACACAGTTGAGCCACATCCAAATCCAGGGGTGTGGCAATACTGTTGCATAGAATGTGTCAATGGACGGAAGAATGGGTAAAAATGGACAAGCAAGGTTGTTGGATGGTAGTCCATTTTGTTTTCCCCAGGGGTTGGGGGTAAAGTTGTAATAGCAAGTGTGTATGCACCAAACCAGGATGGGCCTGATTTTGTCTCTCAAATCAGCCAGGCTTTGGCTGAGGCTAAAGGTGACAAACAAGACATGCCAATAATAGCTGGAGGTGACTTTAGTTTGGTACAGGACATGTTCTTGAACAAGTTACAGCCTTCCCCAGACACACATACTAGAGTCAGGGAGGCATTAGTGGCCATAGAGGAGGAATGGGGAATGATGGACCAATGACAGAAGGACAATCCCACAGGCAGGGATTACATGTTTTACTCTGCAGTCCATGGTACACACAGTCAAATTGATTACTGACTGATCAACAGGGTGGCCTTGCAGGGTATCCAAGAGGTGGTTATGGAACCAATGGTCATATCCAACCATGCAACACTCAGTCTGCTCTTCATACCCCCAGGAGCGCAACCATAATCTACAAGATGGAGGTATAATCACCTCTTGCTAAAGGACAGAGTTTGTTGAATGGATAAGAGTGCAAGCTAGGACATACTTTGAACTTAACACCAACGGGGAAGTAGGGGCACATACAGTATGAAAGGCATTTAAGGCCTACTTAAGAGGATGCATAATCTCTTATTCAGCATCCCAAAATAAGAAGAGAATAGAGGAGGTGGCCAAGTTGCAAAAGAACCTGTGATCTTAAAAAGAACGTCCTCACCTCCTAAGGAGCTTATATTGTCAGTCATGGGGCTTAAATATAAAATTAACGTTGTCCTGCAGCGGAAGGCAGAATGACAGCTTCTCAGATATAAACATAGATGCTGGGATGCTGTCAACAAGGGGGACAAGCCTTTGGCCTACCACTTAAGAAAACAAAAGACCAGTTCCCAAATCCATGCTATAAGAGCACAGAATGGGAACACTGTCTCCAATCCCTAGGAACTGAATAGGTATTGCAGCCATACTATCAGGCCATATGTTCATCCAGCAAACCCTCAATGAATGTAGCACCTGACACAGGGATATTGGCCTTCTTGGACACCTTACAGCTTCTGTACCTAACACAGGGGAGGCAAGACCACACTTTTTAACAAATCATGGGAGGATGGGGTGGTACCTGAGGACTGGAGGAGGGCAGATGTGATTCCCCTTCACAAAAGTGGGAGCAAGGCAGAAGCAGGAAACTACAGACCTGTAAGTTTGACCTCAGTGGTAGGAAAAATTATGGAATCACTTCTGAAAGAAAGAATTGTTGAGTACCTAGAGGCCAGCAGGGCACAGGACCTAAAGCAGCATGGATTTACAGCAGAAAGGTAATATCAGACAAATCTAATAGATTTCTTTGACTGGGTGACCAAAGTAATAAACCAGGGAGGGGCTGTGGATATGGCCTACCTAGACTTTAGCAAGGCATTTGACACAGTCCCGCACAAAAGATTAATAATCAAGTTAGTCAGCCTGGGAGTGGGTCCCAGGATGGTAGCCTGGGTAGCAAACTGGCTGCACAACAGGACACAGAAGGTAATAGTGAATGGAACACATTCTGAAGAAAGGGGGTTCACTAGTGGAGTACCTCAAGGCTCAATACTGGGTCCAGTCCTCTTTAACATCTTTATAGGTGACATTGCAGAGGATCAAATCACATTTTCTGGAGCTGGAAGGACACTACTTTCTTCAACTGCTAGCTGTGTGAGAAATTCTATATTGCACTTGATATCTGCAACAAACGTGCACTTTTGCTTAATTCTGTGGGAGGTGAAACTAACCACCCTTGGTAATTGCTTTTTATTCACATTTATTTAGTGTTTAACCAAGAAGGGGCTTGTAAACTCTGTTTATCTTGTTAGTAACTTCAGAAGGATGTAAATACTGCATTTGGGTAGGTCCTTAGAGGTAGCTAGATTGTCTACTAGGATTTGCTGACAGTTAAACTATTTTTAAATGAATTGCAGTTGGCTGAGGAGTTGAAAAAGAAACTTGCAAACTCTGCTTATCTTGGAAGTAACCTCATAAGTGTTTGAATACTGCATTCTGGTTGTCCCTTGGGGGTAGCTGGATTGACTACTAGGATTTTGGGACAGAAACTATTTTTAAATAATTTACTGGTGTGTAGGAGTTTGTGATAGTTAAACTCTTTTTAACAGAGTTACTGGGGTTAAGGAGTGGTCACAGAAAAACCTGCAGTGTGAAACAGGAAAATACAGTCTTTCAAGCAACAGAGAGTGGTGGATCTAGGTTTACGTTTGTTTGTTACAATTCTTAAGATTTTCAGTGCAGGAAGAGTTTAAAGCACAGCTGACTTATTTTGGGGCTGACAGCTCTTGGAGCACAAACCACAAGGCCTGTTTTGGGTCTGGGAAGGTTTACCTGTGTCTGACTTGGATGTGTGGATTTTTCTCTGTTTGATTAGCAGGGTATTTCTCTATCAAATTGTTGTGTAGGGCATCTTGCTAACAGGAAGGCACTCATTGCAGCAGTGGGTCAGAGCTTTTAGCTGATTGTTTTGCCAGGGCACAGTTTAGGCCCAACCCTTCACACCCCTCACCCCACCCACCCCTGGAAATAGTTTCTTTATAGCTGGGGTTCTGACATCATTTCTCAAGAGTGCAAGGTGCATGTCACTGTCATATCCTCTATCACACTGCACTGACAATATAAGCATACGCATTGCATATTATAAATATATATTTCTATATAACAAACCAATCACACACACAAAAAAAAAACAAATGTGGGGAGTAGTGCAATGTAATGGCTGTGGGGCAGCAGTCTTCCGGGAGTCTTTCTGTAGGCTGAGATGCTGCCCTATTTGCAGACAACTCTCTGCCCTGAGGGAGGAAGTTGCCCGTCTTCAGGCCACACTGGACAGTAGGAAGGGAACCTCCCCCATCCAGGGAGCACCACAGCAATCACCACTACCTCAGAGGTTGCAAAGAAAACACAGCAGTTGGACCACAGTGGGCTCAGGAAGGGTGAGGATGGTGGAACGGAGGCACACCCAGTCAGTTGTTCCACTCCACAATCCATACACCATTCTGGGGGAGCATAGCTCCCCTATGGATGCACCCACAGAGGAGACTAAGGAGGCTGAGGACAGCTGTCACAAGGGAGGCCCACAGGAAGGAGGCAGAGGACATAACAAGGAAAGGAAGCAGCTCCTGGTGGGGGACTCAATTATTAGGGGGATAGAACTGGGAGGAGCTGGGAAAACTGAAGTAACGTGCCTGCCTGGTGCCATGGCTTGGAGGGACAGGAAGCGCATCCTCAGGATCACGAGAACAGCTGCAAGGGATTGTGAGCCGGACATAATTGTCTACCTAGGGACAAATGACTTGGCTCATCATGAGATTAGAGCAGTGCAGAAGGACATTGCAGAGTTGGGGAGGGGCCTAAGACAAGTAGCACACACAGTATCCTTCTCAGAGGTGCTGCCAGTCAAAGGCATGGGTCAGGCCAGGGTAATTGGCACCATGCAGTTTAATGAATGGTTGAAAAAATGGTGCGGAGCACAGGGGTTTGGCTTCATTGGGGACTGGGGTTCCACCTGGAGGGACACCAGCCTATACTGGCAGGATGGTCTGCATCTGTCCAGGAAGGAACAAGTCTTTTGAGCAATCGGTTTAAATGTTCATTGGCAAGCTTTAAACTAGTCAAGGGAGGCACTGACAAGCAGCAGAAAAATCCCAGCCTCTCTCTACAAAACAGGGTACTAAATGAGAAAAAGACCAAGGTAGAATGCTCAGTGGGGGATGCTGCAACAGAAGGTTAAGCCATCAAAAAATGGAGAGCAATGAGTACCAATGCCCATAGTCTAGGTAACAAGCTTCCTGAATTAGTGGCCTTGATGGAGGAGGAACATCTGGATATTGTGGCAGTCACAGAAACATGGTACACACAAAACCATGACTGGGACGTAAACATACCAGGATACACTATCTACAGGAGGGACAGGAGGGTAAAGAGGAGGAGGAGGAGTTCTTTACATAAGGGAAGGAATAAAAGCAACAGAACAAAAGGGTAAACAGGGAGGAGAAGAAGCACTGTGGGTAAATTTGGAGACAGGCAATGGCACCACAATCCGCACAGGGGTTGTATACAGACCCCCTTCTCAAGGGGAGGAAATGGACAAGGAAATGATAGAAAGTATACTTAGAATGGCAGAAAAAGGGGAGATATTGCTGATGGGTGATCTGAATATGCCAGATGTTAACTGGAGTGCAGTTTCAGCTGCCACTTCAAAGAGTGCAGTTATTCTAGATGCCCTACTGGGGGCATGCCTTAGACAACTAGTACTGGAGCCCACTCGAGAGGGAGCAATATTAGACTTGATACTCTCAAATGGAGATGGAGAGAGGATCACAGATGTAGAAGTGGGTAGCCATCTGGGAACTAGCGACCATCGAACAGTATGGTTCACAATAAACACAGCAATAGAGTCAAGCCATACAAAGACAAAAGTACTGGACTTTATGAGGGCTGACTTTGCATAAATGGGTGCGTGCCTAAGGAATGCACTAGCAAATGGGCAGGAAGGAGGAGGAAGAACAATGGGAATAATAAAACTGCCATCACAGAGGTAACGAGCCTTTGTGTGAAGCAAATAAACAAAACAAGACGATGTAAGAAAACACTATGGTTCTCAAAGGAAGTGGCAGTGAAGGTTCAAGAGAAAAGAAAGCATTCAGGAAGTACAAGGAATCGCAGAAGGAGCAGGACAGAGAACTGTATCAGTTAAAGCAAAGGAGGCTGGGAAGGCAGTCAGAACAGCAAAGTCCCAAACCGAGGAAAAGATAGCCAACTCAGTTAAGAAGGGGATAAAACCTCTATAGGTACATCAGGGAGTGAAGGAAGACCAAGGAGGGATAGTGAGGCTTAATAAAGGGAGGAGGGTGGGCAGAGGAGACTGTGAAAAGGCAGAGATACTAAACAAATATTTTTGCTCAGAATTTACAAAGGAAGAGGGGAGGTACATAAAACAAACAGTAGTAACACTCTGGATACAGAAGTTGATACCAGCCCATTTACAGAAGAAAGGGTTCTGAAAAGAACTCTTAAAACTGAAGGTGGACAAAGCAATGGGGCCTGATGGGATTCATCCCAGAATTCTAAAAGAACTAAGGGTAGAACTAGTACACCACTGACTACCCTTTTAACAAATCATGGGAGGATGGGGTGGTACTTGAGGACTGGAGGAGGGCAGATGTGATTCCCTTCACAAAAGTGGGAGCAAGGCAGAAGCAGGAAACTATAGACCTGTTAGTTTAACCTCAGTGATAGGGAAAATGATGGAATCACTTCTACAGGAAAGAATTGTTGAGTATCTAGAGGTCAGAGGGGCACAGGACCCTAGGCAGCATGGATTCACAGCGGGAAGGTCATGCCAGATGAATCTGATAGATTTCTTTGACTGGGTGACCAAAGTAGTAGATCAGGGATGGGCTGTGGACATGGCCTACCTAGACTTTAGCAAGGCAATTGACACAGTCCCACACAAAAGATTAATATACAAGTTACCCAGCCTGGGATTAGGTCCCAAGATGACAGCCTGGGTAAAGAATTGGCTGGAGAATAGGACACAGAGAGTAATAGTAAATGGTGTCCACTCAGGAGAAAGGAGGGTTACTAGTGGGGTACCGCAGGGTTCAGTATTAGGACCAGTCCTCTTCAATGTCTTTATAAGCGACATTGCAGAAGGACTGGAAGGAAAAGTATGTCTCTTTGCAGATGACGCTAAGATCTGCAACAGAGTTGATGCACAGGGTGGGGTGGAAAGGATGAGAAGGGACTTGGCAAGGTTAGAGGAATGGTCAAATGTATGGCAGCTTAGATTCAATGCTAAGAAGTGCAAGGTATTGCACCTGGGAAACAAAAACCCAGGGAAGAGTACACAATGGGGGGTGAGATACTAACAACAACAAAAATGGAAAGGGACCTGGGGTTAGTCATATCAGATGACCTAAAGGTGGGCAAGCAATGTGAGAGGGCAGCAAGGAGGGCTGGGGGGATACTGGGATACATAGGGCGAGGCATCACCAGTAGAAAACAGGAAGTTATTATCCCTCTGTACAGACAGCTGGTGAGACCCCATCTGGAGTACTGTGTGCAGTTCTGGAGACCCAATCTCCACAAAGACATAGACAGGATGGAAGCTGTCCAGAGGAGGGCAACTAAAATGGTGCAGGGCCTGCACCGGAAGACATATGAAGAGAGACTTAAAGAGCTTAATATGTATAGCCTCGAGGAAAGGAGGGGGGGGGACATGATAGAAACTTTCAAGTACCTCAAGGGAATCAACAAAGTCCAAGAGGGTAGCATCTTTCAAAAAAGAGTGTGCAAGAACAAGAGGGCATAATTTGAAGAGAGAGGGGGCAGCTCAGAGGTAATTTAAGAAGTATTTTTTCACAGAGAGGTTGTGGATGCATGGAGCGGCCTTCCGGAGGAGGTTGTGGAGTCAAAATCAGTGGTGGAATTCAAGCATGCATGGGATAGTCATAAGGCAATTCTGGGGGTGGGAGTAGGAAGGCGTGGGCTGCTGGTTAACTAGGATCTGCAGCTTATCCAGTAGGTAAGGAAATGGGAAGACTGGGTGGGCCAAGCGGTCATTATCTGCCATCAAATTCTATGTTTCTATGTTTCTGGAGGGAAAGGTATGCCTCTTTGCAGATGACACAAAGATCTGTAACAGAGTTGATACACAAGGGGGGGTAGAAAGGATGAGAAGGGACTTTGCAAGGTTGGAGGACTGGTCAGACATATGGCAACTTTGATTCAATGCAGAGAAATGCAAAGTAATGCACCTGGGAAACAAAAACCCAGGAGAAGAGTACACAATAGCAGAGAAGGTACTAACAATAACAAAAATGGAATGGGACCTGGGGGTAGTCATATCAGATGATCTAAAGGTTGGTAAGCAATGTGAGAAGTCAGCAAGGAGAGCCAGGAGGATGCTGGGATGCATAGGAAGGGGCATCACAAGTAGAACAAGCATTTGTCAATGCTGAATATTTGCTTGCTGGCATTGGCATTGGTAGTGTAGAAGTTACAGAGCTGCATAATTGAAATAACAGTGAAGTACTGCACTGAAGCCAACCCCACCACCACCCTGCAGAGAGTGACAGGCACTGGGGTGTGCCTTTGGGTCATCAGTCATAACGGCCACACCATTTCACCACACCCTACCCTGCAGACACTGACAAGTGTCACGGTGTGCCTTGGGATCTTTGGCCCTTATGCACACCCCATTCCATCAGGAAACACGGTGAGATGGGTGCGGTATAGGAGAATGGGGTGAACTTTGGGGCCGAAGAGTCCAAAGCATACCTTGATGCCTCTCACTGGCTGCAGGGTATGGAATGGTATGAGCATTACAGGCAAGAATCCCAAGTCACACCCCTGATGCCTGTCATTCTCTACAGGGTGGGGCATTATGGTTGGAAACCCTAACACCTCAGGCATTCGTTGGTATTTTCACTCCAAATATTCAACATGTTTTTTTGTGACCCCCACCTCATGAACAGTGGCAATATCAGTTTGTTAGCCGAAAGCTGCTTATGCACAGTGACTACGGCATTTAGCACCACAGGTGCAAAAACACATTCCAAACAGGATGTGAAAAATGACAGCTATACTGTTCATGGGGAGGTGTAAAAAATGGCAATGTTGCAAACCTGCAGTAAAAATATTAAAAAAACTGGTGAAGTCACAAGCGTGCATAGAAACTGTGCAATGCACACCCATAATGTAAATAGTTTGGGGATTTTTTACAGCAGATTGTCAACACAGGCATTTTGGGACCTCCGATCATGAACAGTGTCACTGTATTTCTTTATCTGTCCCAACAATGATTTCCTGACGACCACGCATTTCTGCATTGAAAGTGTAAAACACATTTCGCCATGTTGTGAAAAATGACAGCTGTATTGTTCATAAGGAAGTGTGGAAAAATGCCACTGGTGAAAATCTGGACTGAAAATATTACAAAGTCATGAACTTACGAGGGTGCGTGGGAACTGCGCAATGCTCACTCATAACACAGTCATTTTATGGACTTTTGTCGCCAAATTTTCAACATAGCCATTTTAAGACCTCTGCTCATGAACAGTGTAACTGTGATTTTCTTAATGTGTCCCATACATTGATTTTGCACACCGACTGCGCCATTGTGCGCTACATGGGCGGAAACACGCTTTTGGGCAAGATGTGAAAAATGACAACTGTACTGCTCATACGGAAGTGTAATGAAATGGCAATGTTGAAAATCTGGAGTGAAAATATTGAAAATTTGCAAACTTACGAATGTGCGTAGGAACTACACAATGCCCGGTCGTAAAACTTTCATTTTTAGAAATATTTCACCAAATTTTCAACATAACCATTTTAAGACCTCTGCTCATGAACAGTGTCACTGTGGTTTTCTTAATGTGTCCCATACATTGATTTCACACACCGACTGCGCCATTGTGCGCTTCATGGGCGGAAACACATTTTGGGCAAGATGTGAAAAATGACAACTGTACTGCTCATAAGGAGGTGTGGTAAAATGGCAATGTTGAAAATCTGGAGTGAAAATATTGAAAATTTGTGAACTTATGAGCGTGCATAGGAACTGCGCAATGCACGCTTGTGAAATAGTCATTTTTTAGGAATTTTACCACCGAATTTTCAACATACTGTAAAAAAATGTTGTAGGTGAAGTATTGGTCCTTTTAAAAAAACAGATCCAGAAACAAATGATTTGATACCTTTTATTGGACCAACATGGATGTTACAGAAAAGAACAAAGTGCTTTAGCTTTCCAACCAACCAGGTCCTTCTTCAGAAGCTTTGTGGCAGTTTTTTCAAATATCCCATACTATTAACACCAGATTATATAGAAAAAGCAGAAATAATTCTCATTGGTTTAACATATACATTTAAAACATAATGGAAGATTACGTCAGAGAAGCTAATTAACACCAGTATGCCTTAAACTGAAGAGCCTCAGAAGGGCAAAGGTTATCAAGAATTCTCTACAGCCAGAGAGTTCTTGTCACATAAATTTAAAATGTCTCAGTATGCCAAGAAAGCATTCTAGTGATAAAAAACCTTGGAGTGGCATTCTCTCTAATACATGTAAGATGAGCTACAACTTACATTCCAATTGTCCTGGTATATTAAAGGACAGATAATGAGAGACAAAATCTTGAAATTAGGTATAACTGCAAGTTGAAATCAAAGCCTCAAATTAACCTACACATATAAACATGATGCATGAAAGTATCACTTGTAAGTGTAAGTAAAAAAAAAAAAAAAAAATTTCTTGTCAAGGACCCCAAGAAAACGAGACCATGAGCCTGATAAATGCGGATTTCAACACAGAGTCTGTGTATAACAAAATGCACAGAATCAGTCTAAGCAATCTAAATGAAAACCAAAGGAATTACACCTTTAATGAACCCCAAGTAAATGAGATATGCATCTTAATATGAGCAGTTAAAATGTGACAGTGTGAAATCCACCCACTGACATCTAATAGAAGGAAATAAATGCACACTATATGTGAAAACTAAGTGTTCTAGCCACATAACAACTGCCCCATGCCACGCTCCACCCAAACATATGTGTGTACATACACCATACCACACCCCCATACACACACACACACACACCTGCACACCCCACACAACACACAACAAATATAGCAAACACATTCCGCACACACACCACACCACGCACAACAAACAAAACACACATACACACCATACCCACAACACACAAAAACACAACACACACCAAACACACACACATACATACATACATACATACATCAGTATACACACACACACACACTCAAACGCACTCACCACAGTGTTAAGGTGAAAAGTCAACAATGTAGATAACCATAAACTTACAAAATCAAAGGCCCGCTGAAGAACTAAACTGTTTATGTCCATCTTTTAAAGTAAAGGTCTATGTAAGTTTAAGTGGAATAATGTGTCATGTACCCAACATCAATGTTCAATCCATCCGCCACCATATTGAGAAGTAAAATAAGTCTAATTTCAGAAGCCCATCTCTGTTGTGTACTGTTGAAATGTCCTTTTAAGACCATCACAGACATATCTGAGATTGAGTGGTCATCCTGGGAGAAGTGCTGGGCTACTGGTTTCTCAATCATCTTGTGATTAATAGAATGTCTGTGAATTCATTCTAGTGCTGAGTTGTTGGCTTGTCTCCCCCACATAACCTGTGCGAGGACATTTCTTGCATTGGATAAAACAGACCACATTACTTGATGTACATGTATAATTCCCCTGTATCCTGAATAGTCTGTTTTGTGATGTAACCACACAGTCTGAAGTGGAAATGAGGTTACATGTCTTACATGTGCATTGATGACAGGGTCGTGTACCATATGATGTCATGGTATTCTGTTCCGGTTCAAGTTGACTCCTAATAATCAGGTTGGTTAAATTAGGTGGTTGTTTAAAAGACAGTAGTGGTAGTTCTTGAAAAATACAGTTAAGGGTTTCATCCTCACTAATTATTGGATGGAGATCCTTAGTAATCTTACTTAGGAGTTCAAGGTCAGGATGGTATGTGACTACTAAGGGTATTCTGTTGGTAGTCATCCATTCCTTATATTGCAGTAGCTGTTCTCTTGGGACCTGTGTTGCACGTTCCACTGCACTGTCAATTTCCCTGCATGAGTGTCCCTGCTCAATAAAGGTGTTTTTCAACATCGCCAGATGTGTGTCTCTGTCTTCCTCATTTGAACAGAGCGGTGATACAAGTGCTTGACTATATATAACAGATTTCTTTGTGTGGCTCGGGTGATTACTTTTCTTGTGTAAGTATCTCTGTCTGTCTGTTGGTTTCCTGTAAAGACAGGTATGTAGGGTACCATCCTTAATAGTGACAGTGGTATCCAGAAAATGTACACTTGTGGCAGAATATTCTAGAGAAAGCTTTATAGTTGGGTGGAGGTTATTAAGTTCTTGGTGAAAATCTTTAAGTGTGTCAGTGCCCTCTGTCCAAATTATAAACAAATCATCAATGTAACAGAAATAAGCGAGTGGTTTATGTGTACAGTGCCTTAGAAAATCCTCCTCCAAATTTGCCATAAAAAGATTAGCATACTGAGGAGCCATCCTGGTTCCCATTATGGTTCCATAGTTTGAACATAATGTTTACCATTAAAGCTGAAGTTGTTATGTGTCAGAATGAATTCAGTGAGTTTACCCACAACTCCAGGGTCAATGTTGGGGTCTAATTCTTTGTCATACAGGTATTTGAGGCAGGCTGAAATGCCATCTGTGTGAATATTAGTGTAGAGGAGGTTACATCCATCGTGGCTAAAAGGGTATCAGGTGGTAAGTCCTTAAAACCAGAAAGTTTATGTAGGAAGTGAGTGGTGTCCTTGATGTAACTATCCCTTTGTATAACCAGCGGTTTGAAAATAGCTTCTACAAACCCTGATATCCCCTCTGTCAGGGTGCCACATACTGTAGGCTTTTTGAGAGCCCACCTTATGAACTCTGGCACTGTTGTTTCGTTACTCGGTCCTGAGAGGTGATTTCGCGTAGTGACTGTGAAATCACCCTTTGGGCCCGATTAATGCCATGACAGTGAGGCTATTCATGAGAAGGGTCCCAAAAACCTCATGTTGAAAATTTGGTGCTAAAATTCCAAAAAATGCCTGAGATATGCAGCAAAGTTGAAAAAACCCTATCTATCCTATTATACAGCTTACCGGCATTTCCTCAGTTCGGGTCGGCTTTGAAGAGTGCAGATGTGTCCCGGTCCACCGAAGATCGCCGCGACTGGAGTCCAGAGGTAAGTATGGGGTGGGGGTGGGGAGGCGGCGCGAGTGGGTGGGTGCGGGTGGGGGCAGAGACAGCAAGGACCATTTTTCAGTTCAGTTTTTTTAAATGGCGGCGTGGATGTTTGCCATGCTGGGTGGCCCCAGTGTGGTACAAGGATGGCTAGTGGGGAGGGCATGGAGCCGACGGGATTGGCATCCTGTCGGTGATAGTATCTGTTGCCATGCTGGGGTGGGCTCCAGCATGGCACCCAGTACTCTGGGGAACTAGTGGAGCCGACACGGGGATTGGGCACCCCGCTGGCTATACGGATGAGTAGCCACGCTGGGGTGGGCACCCAGCGTGGCATATGGAACTCTGTTTTGGGGGTCAGCACAGTTGATGGGGGATTGGGCACCCCCGTCAGCTACACAGTGTGGGGGGGACAATCATGCAGTATGCGTGTGCATGTGTGTGTGTGTGTGTGTGTGTGTAGGGGGAGCACGCATGAGCAGGCAATATCTTATCACTGCTCACTGAAGTGTAGCTCCCCCTTTCAACTGTACTCCATTGCATTTTGGACTGCTGTCATAGACAGCTCCAGCAGGCATTGGAGAACTGTGGCCGCGCCTGTGAACACACTGACTGAATTGGAGGAGGGCTGCCACACCTCCAAAAACTTGGATGATGGCACTATGTTTCTGGCACATGCGTGCAAGCAAACATAAAAAGGGAATTGGTTATCCCTCTGTACAGACAGTTGGTGAGACCCCATCTGGAGTACTGTGTGCAGTTTTGGAGACCACATCTATGCAAGAACATAGGCAGGATGGAAGCAGTCCAGAGGAGGGCAACTAAAATGGTGCAGGGTCTGCATCAGAAATCATATGAAGAGAGACTGAGAGAGCTTAATATGTATACCCTTGATGAAAGGAGGGACAGACGGTACATGATAGAAATGTTCAAGTACCTCAAGGGAATCAACAAAGTCCAGGAGGGTAGCATCTTTCAGAAAAAGAGATGTGTAAGAACAAGGGGGGTACAATTTAAGGATAGAGGAGGGACGGCTCAGGGGCAATGTGAGGAAATTTTTTTTCACGGAGAGAGTGGGGGATGCATGGAACCACCTTCCTGGGGAGGTTGTTGGGTCTAAAACAGTGGGGGAATTCAAACACACATGGGACAGACATAAGGTACTTGTAGTGGGGGGTGGCAGGAAGTAGGCTGTTGGTTAACTAGAATCTGTAGCTTATCCAGTAGGTAGGGAAATGGGCAGACTGGTGGGTCAAGTGGTCCTTATCTGCCGTCAAAGTCTATGTTTCTATGTTAAGAGGACTAGATAGTCTTATTTCTGAAGAAGAGGTGTATGGGGCCCTTTGTTGACTGTCATAAGGTAACGCCCCAGGACCTGACAGTATGTCAGCAGACTTGTACCAATTGGTAGCAGAAGAAATCACACCTGCTCTATGGGCAGCCTTTCAAGGAGCAAGTGACAAGAGCATCCTCCAGCCTGCAATGAGAGAGGTCATCATCACGCTGCTGCCTAAGAAGCCTGCAGACCCACTGGACTGAAAAATCTTTAGGTCCATTTCTCTCATACCTGTTGACACAAAGCTATTGGCCAAAGTGCTGGCATATAGACTGGAGGCAGTCTTATCCTCTATTGTCTGTCTCTCACAGGAAGGTTTCAGCAAGGGCAGGACAGGAGCAGATAAGATACATACGGTCCTCAATCTCAAGTGGCTGGCTATGCAATCTACCACACCCATGGCAGCACTTGCAGTTGATTTCTTTAAAGCCTTAACTCAGTAGAATGGGATTACCTACATGCCACACTAACAGGTTTATGGCTTTGGACCGTATTTCACAAACTGGATTACCACCCTGTATAACACCCCAACAGTGGCTGTCTTAACAAATTAGAACATCTCTTCTCAATTTGCACTTCAAAAAGGAACCAGGCAGGAGTGTCCTCAGTTCCCCTTGCTTTTCCTAGTTGCCTTAGACCCACTGGCCAGGAAACTGCTAAGCACAAAAGAAGTGCGGGGCATAGTAGTGAAAGGAAAGCCATAGCTGATTAACTCATTTGCTGACAATATCCTCTTGACAATGGTGGATCTGGAGGTATCACTAACCCCCATTCTCCATATTCTACAGAAATATATAGACATCTCAGGGTTAAATGTGGACATGAAAAAGACCACCATCTCACCACTCAACCTACTCTACACAAAAAAGGGCCTTCAGGATGTTCGGGTGGTATGGGCCCCAGAGGGGTTCACATATTTAGAGGTCAGGATAATGGCCAGCTGGAAACAGCTAACAGAGGAAAACTACACCCCAGTCTTAAATAGAATTGAGGAAGACAAACAGCAGTTGTTAAACATGAGACTGTCCCTCAAGGCAAAGTAGAGACTCTTCATATGTTCACTCTGCCTAAAGTAGCCCACTTGTTTTGCAAATTATCGGTGGCAACTCCATCCAAGGTCTTTCAGGTGCTCGTTAAAATGATGGTGATCCTGCTGTGTGAAGGCAAGTCCACCAGATTAAGTAGGGGAAACTGAGAGCTCACTGGTCTAAGGGCAGGTTAGGTCTTCCATGGTTTCATGGATATCGAATAGTGTACAGAGTTGTGCAACACACCAGATGGTTCTTGCCCACAAAGCACACTGCCCCAGCTTAGCTGCGGTTTGCATTTAGAGGGGGACTTAGCAGGACTCCAATGGCTGGGAACATTGCTTGGAGGCAAAATACATCTGGAGCCCACAGCCTCTCCAGTTCTGTTGGAAACCTGGAAGGCATGGTATAAGGAAATGACACTGACACATGTCCAAGAGGGTGGACATAGCACACCACTGCAGCACACACACATCTCTGGAATAACCCAGCCATACAGACAGATGGCAAAAGTATATGGTGGTGTAAATGGGCAGTGAAAGGCTTACTCTCACTAACCTATGGGAAGGGAACTCAGAAGTCATGATGATTTTTCAACAACTACAAACAAGATACTAGTTTCCCAAACCAGGGCAGGGTTTGGAATGGATGGTGCAGCTCCATAAGCCAGGAAAACAAAGGAATCACTGGGAAGGTGTATAGAATGCTCTGAGAAGAGCAATCAAGTCCTACAGATAAATATAAGACACAATGGGCACAAGACCTAAAGGTAGTTATCACACAATACTGTATATATGGGACAAGTGTACAAGAGATGCCCACCTGATGTATATACAACTCAATTTGTTGCTATGATAGTATTGCATGCCAGCAGCACTGCAAAACATGGGGTTGCTGCCAAATTCTCACTGCTGGAGATGTTGTGCCCCAAATGCTGATTTGTTGCACATCCTATGGGAGTGCCCAACTCTGTCCACCTTTTGAAAAGGAGTCCTTGAGGACTACACAAAGGTATTGGGAATACATGTTCTGGATACACCAGTCCTTAATATATTAGGTGACACTACACCAGTGCAGATCAATCAAAGTCATCCAAAACATTGGTTGCTGGGAATGCTGCTGGAGGCTAAAAGACCTGTCTTAATGAAGTGGCAATAAGCAGCACTCCCCTCACTCCTACCTTGGCATGTGGTGGTGGCCAGACTGGCAGTCTTTGAAAGGCTATCCTTCTCTAGTAAAAATTAGATGCAGGCATATCACAGGCAATGGGACCCATATCTAAATTCTCACCTGTGCTCAGTACCCATACCTCTACCTGGCAACTCTCCTCTATGAACAAACTATACCCGTGTTCAACTAGCAAGTATCTCTCATGTGGGAGACCTGTATGGCTCATTACCAAAGGACTCATTCAATGTTATGAGGGCCAGGTATAATCAATAAAAACAGCAGGGGAAAACTGCTGGATGGAAGTGTTACATAGTTAAGATGCACATCCATTATGATTAATAATGTTTAAAGTTAATCACTTAGTTGAGTTTCTTAAGATGACTAGAGTTACAATGTATTAGTCTGACACAATGAGGTCTGTCCAATTGGATGGAATGCATGTTACTAAATTTGAAAAACCAATAAAATCTTACATGATAAAAAAGTATAGTGTAAGGAGGGGGCATGGGGTGGTGGCTTCTCTGTGCAAGGGCCAGGATGGGGGAGGGGACAGCGAGGAAGACGAGGGGCCATTTTCTTATTTTCAGGTTTAAAAAGCAAAAAGATGTCTAGGAACTGTTTTTATTTTACAGGTTAGAAATAAATAAATATTTCTGGATACTGGAACTGGGCTATCCAGTGTCCCACACTGTTGGGGGAGGACTTGAGCATGCCAACACAGGGATTGAGCACACCGATGTTGGCACCTATATTTAAAACAATGGGGTTGGTGGGGTATCTGACACTGAGGGTGGGCATTCCAGTATCAAGTTTTACAAAAAACTATAATTAAACTATGTTGGGACACTGGCGGTGGGCTCCCCAGTGTCCTACAGTACTGTGGGGGTAAAATGCTAACATGGGGATTGGGCCCCCCAAAATTGGCAACTACATAAAGCAATGTGCTGCAGCAAAAGCAGCCAACATTTGACTGTAAGCATTATTTATAATGCTCTTGTCATACCTAGGCCCCCTTCCCATTGGAAGTGCTTGCACATAAAATATCACTTGTATTAGGTAGATACTAACAAGTGTTTACCTAAACAGAGGCTGAAGAATCATATTGTGGTGTCAGTTTGCCCCCCCAAACACATAGAAGTGCAATTTTTTTCTGCTACTGTATATGTGCCACAAATCACGGTAGCTGATTGCACAACACACCATCCTTGTTTTCACAAAACAATGGGATACTGCCGCAATTTGTGGCACAAACTCTACCTTGTTTCCTGAAACAGCTGCTGCGATTTGTGGCACAAATACAGCAGTGGGAAAATTTACATATTTCTGGGCAGTTTTGTGGCAAACTAATCCCAGAATCTTATTCCTGGGGCCCTGATTAGGTAATCACAACTACTGGCATTTACCAAAACGCATTTGCGGCAAAAATAAGATTTGTCGAGGCTGGCAGCTAACTTTTCCCTTAGGAAATAATGGGAAACTTTGAAACTTAATAACTTTTGAATGGGTCAATATTTTTCACCAAATCTTCATAAGGCACATCTGTGACCCAATCCTGACATATCCTAAAAAGACATTTCTGAGAAACGCAGTAACAAAGAGTTGCATAAAATGGTAATTTTCACATTTTTTGACAATTCGTGTTTCCCCAACCACACAACCAACCAGAACAAAATTTGCCACATCAAGGGAACTTTGGTCCCCAATGGCACATGCAAAATTTCATGTGAATTGGTCAAATGATTGCAAAATTATTAAAGTGCAAAATTTGGGTTTTAACATAGAAGTGACCATTGAACCTTAACTATGGTGGCGTTACTGCACCATTATAAAATATGTGTGCGTGTACTGTATATACACAATAGGGTTGAGTGGTAAATGAGTGAGATAAAACAGTGTATCATCCACTGCAGTGTTAGTGTGTTATTTTTATCCTCTGCTGTGCTGTGATGATATCAACCATTTACACACACAGATCACAAAAGGTCATCACTCTAGGCAGCTTTCCCCTCAGCATGCAAGAAACACCTGTGCTGTTACCATAGACACAAATGCAGAACTACTTCAGAGGTCTCACTGCTGCCTACAGCTAACTCAGTGAGCATTCCAAAACACACCTACCCCCCCACCAACTTCCAGCTCATTACTGTGACTGCAGCCAGATTTCTAAACAGCACAGCTTCACAGAACAGTCTAAACTACTGTCTGTAGCTAACTCAACTACCACTGAAACACTATCTCACTTGTTTCTCAAACTCTGATTCTCACCCATAACAATTACTGTGATACTATCAGCTTGACTACAGCCAGAATCCTAAAGAGCACAGTTTCACAGAATGCTCTGCACTCTGCCTGCAGCTAAATTAATTACCACTGAAAACAGTATCAGCTGTTCTGACACTCTGCCTCTCAGCTCATTACAATTACTATGATGCTTTCAGCTCCACTGCAGCCAGACTTCTAAACAATTCAGTCTCACAAAAATATGTTTCTCACTCCTACCTAAAAGTAACTCATTAAGCACTGCAAAACACATTAATGTGTCTCCTAGAGTTTATAACACTGCCAGCCCATTCAGAAAAGCTCACACACAGAATAAGCAAACACATAAACAGGAACAGAACACAAGAGAGCATAACAAAACTTCTAAAACTCTTGGCCCTATTGTATATATCGAATACATCATGGTCAGATCGTTTGCTATGGTAAATGTTGTCACTCCTGCATTGTGACATCTGGATATCCCACTCTGCAGGAGTGACAATATTTGCCATATCACACTCATGCCCATCATGTATCCCCTATATACATATATACAGTATATATATATATAGTATTATATATATATATATATATATATATATATATATATATATATATATATATATAGATATATATATATATATATATGTACCAATATGCTACTCGAGAGACAAAGTGTGATATTCAAGTTCCAAAATTTGTTTGGGGCAATTGTCTTAACCTTATCATATTTACATTGCGTACACATTGTAGTGTTGCAGTCCCCAATATAAGATAGTTTGTAGTTCGGAGATCCTAAAAAATGGGATTAAAAGTTCCCACAAGGCCAACGTAATATGAGTAACACCATGTCCTTGACAGCAAATTTGCCATATTATCAAGCATATATTTTTTGATATTACTATGTACTTTGGTACTTTGGTAGTGTGGGACAAACAAAGGCAATTTGCCCATCATGGTTCGTCCTCCACGTTTGTGGATCATTGTGTAAATCACTGATTGATTAACCATTTATCTAGTTTATTTTTAAAAATCAAAATGTTAGGTAAGTTAACTATTTCCTGAGGCAGTTTATTCCACATTTTAGGTGCTCTTATAGTGAAATAATTCATTCTTTTATTTGTTCTTGCTTTCATAATCTCCAGTTGTCTATTGTGTAATCTTGCAACTATTTTTCTAGTAGAATATTTTAATCCGCAATTTTGCATCTGATCTGGATGTTTTGTGATTTTGAATAATAATAACAAATCTCCTCTAAGTCTTCTTTGAGAGAGCAAATGTCTATGGCATCTATTTTATTTATTTATCTATTTGACACTGTAGTGCAGCATGAGGGGGGCACTGCACTTTTGAGGTGCCGTCTTTTGGATGAAACATTAAACCGAGGTCTCATCTGCCTGGATTGGTAGTAGTTCAGGGGGATGCTAAAGATCCAGTGGCACTTATCGAAAAGAGTAGGGGAATATTTTATTGAAAACTTAAAGCAAAATATACAAAATCATATAACTTCATACAAAATCATAATGAAAGAAATCAAAAACAGAAATAAGTAATACAGCATACATGAACAACAAACAAAAATAATCCGTATTGGTACATAACCCCCATCCCATCCCCACTAAAAGAGTAGGGGAATTTTTATTAGAAACTAGAAAAATCAAATAAATACAGTACACAAAATGTTAATTCACACAAAAGAATATACAAATCATAAGAAAAATCAAATAAGTATTTCAGTCATACAATTATTAAAGTACTTCCATAGAAAGCTGTAAAACTCAAATACATCCTAATACTGGAAAGATCCCCACCCCCCACCCCTACTAAAAGAGTAGGGAAATTTTATTATAAACTTCAAAAATAAAAAAGATATACAAAGCAGTGTGAACTCACACAAAAGGAAAATACAAATTGTAAAGAAATCAAACAAGCATTAAAGCGATACAATGTCTGAAATAATAATAACCTAAAGCATATCCTAATACATAAAAGATCCCCCCATCCCCACTAAAAGAGCAGGGCAATATTTTATGGAAAAAAAATAAAATACAAAATCAACAAGAATGTATTACATCATACAAAATCATGAGAAAACAAATAAAAGACCTATGGTTCTCTCCAAGCGTGTGAAAAACAACCTAACAAAGAAACCTCACCCTGTATCTAACCAGGACATATTCCTCCACCATAATTTATACAAATCAGGTAAAACTTTATGCTGCTTCATAACCTGCCACTTCAATATTGCCTTCTGTAATAACAAAACTACTTGCTCTCCTGTCAAGACTTGTTGCCACAGAGACCAACCACACCTAGCTAACCATAGATGATAACTAATAAAACTCATTAATACTCGGATAGTAATATCATCAAATTTGGCCCATGCTCCAGGGAGCACCCCATCGAGCCAAATCCATGAAGGTTGATCCTGAAAGGGGTTTAAAGGCCATGTCCTGTGAAATACTTCCCAAAACATCATAGCAAATGGGCACTCGAATAGAAAATGAGAAAAAGTCTCTATGGATTCCATGCAAATATTCCCTTTAGAACATGTACGTTCATTAATGCCTTTATACTTTAAATTGCCCCGAACCCCCAATTTTTGGTGAGTACATAACCAAATAAAGTCTCTCATAAAGTATGGACATCTTTTGCTGGATAAAAAGGAGTTGATCAGAGAGTGTTGGGTAGCCGATAAAGTGACATACCGGGGGAGACATAATAAAAGTTTACCATTATCCAATTATAAATGGCTTTTTTTGAAAGCATACAAAGAGAATTTTTCTGAAGTTTCCATGCTTTTATTTTACTTATTACACTCAAGAAGTGTCCTGGGAAGTGAGCCACCCATGTCTGTCGAGGGAGAGGAATAGACGGATCCCAATCATCAGAAAGGGGTCCAATCACATCTTCTACTCATGGGATCCAATCCTTTGCAACATTTGTCAGTAATGGAACAAAATAAAAAAAAATAAAAGTTACATAAAAGAAAACTACCGGGTTTAACATACCCAAGCCCCCCTCCTTTATAGGTAAATTAGTCACCCCTCTCTTTACAGAATTCAACCTGCTACCCCATAAACATTGAAAAAAAAAACACTATAAACTGAGGCCTCCATATTTAACAGTGGAGGAAAAACAGTGGCTAAATACAAAAAATGGGACAATAAAAAAGTTTTAATTTAAAAGATAAGCTTCCCTTTAGTCATCTGCCATTTATTCCAGCGGGCTACTTTTCCTGCAGCTGATATCAAAAGTTGTTCCCAATTATACCGCTGGGGATCATCCCCACCAAAATAAACACCCAATATTTTTCTATAGGTCATATCTATAGGAATTCCCCAAACAAGGGAGACATCACTGGCATCATACCCTAAGGGCAGGATCCCACTCTTCTGTGTATTGATTCTAGATCCGGAAAGATTAGTAAAGTCACATAAGAGGTCACAAGCAGCTACTGCAGAAGATTTGTCTGCCAAAAAAAGTTCTATATCATCCGCAAATACCAAAGCAACCACCTGCTTATCCTCTGATCCCACTGAAAGTCCAGTTATTGCTTCTGTCCTATATAATGAATGTAATAATGGATCAATAGATAGGACATATAATAATGGGCTGAGAGGACTTCCTTGCCTCACCCCCCTGTGAACAGAAACTGCATTACCTACCCAACCATTAACACTAGGAATAAGTCTTATTCCTGTATAACAAATCTGTAACCACCTGATAAAAGGAGATGGAAATCCAAAGGACCATGATGTTTCCCACAAATAGTTATATTCAACCCGATCAAAGGCTTGAGATTGATCTAAACATACCAAATGACCAAATAATTCCTGGTTGTCTCCCTTATGTAGAATTTCCCGAATCAAAATTAAAGCATCCTGAATCCATTTTCCTGGGATGCTACTATATTGGGATGGATGCACTACCAGACCTATGACACTAGCCAATCTATTACTAAGAACTTTCATATGAATTTTATAATCGGTATTCAGAAGCAAAATCGGCCTCCATTGTCTTATATCTCACTGATTCCCTCCCTTAAAAATCAAGAGCAAAAGGCCTTCCAACATACTCTTAGGGAGTTGCTGTTGGGATAAGCCATCATTTAAACACATACAAAACTCAGGTCCTAAAACATCCCAAATACTTTTATAAATTTCATGTGGGAGGCCATCAGATCCAGGTGTAATACCTGGTTTAAGTGACCAAATTACATTTTTTAGTTCAGTTTGTAAGATAGGTTCAGTCAAAAGATTCCCAACATCCTTAGGTAGCTGGGGTAAATTAAGTTCACCCAACCGCTGTCTCATTTTCCCTACCAATAAATTCTGGTTATCAAAAACCTGAGAGAAATGAATAGTAATTTCATGTAAAATATCTGCTTTTGTATGCACAGTATTACCAGAAGAGGTATTCAAATAATCCAGATTATGGCAATCACGAAAAAGTTGCATTGAGTCAAATGGCAGTGTGTCTTTCTTCTTACCATTCATGCCATACTTCTGCTGATATTTTAAAGATTTAAGGGCTTCAAGCTGTTTCTTTGCCAGTAAAGTTTTTAGATATTTAATCTTCTGCAAGTCCTCTGCTTCTAAATTAGGGCGGAAAGACATCCAGAAGGCAATATTTTTCCTCAAAGAGGTTATTTCATCATATTTAAATTTCCCATTAATATGCCCTATTGTACGAAAAAAGGAACGTACACTACCAGACAAAAGTTTTAGAACACCCCCATTTTTCCAGTTTTTATTGAAATTTACACAGTTTAATGTCTCAATGTACTCTGAAATTAAATCATAGAACAAATAAACAATTGGAGATAAAAAAGAAATCATAGAATCATTTTAATAACATTTAATCTAAATTTTTGACTCATCAAAGTAGCCACCTTTAGCAGATATAACTGCCGAACACACTCATGGCATTCTTCTTACAATGGACATCAAATATTGTTCGGGAAGTTCTTCCCAACATTGTTGCAGAAGTTCCCACAAATGTGTTGCACTTGTAGGTTGCTTTGCTTTCACCCTTCTGTCCAGTTCATCCCAAACTAGCTCGATGGGGTTAAGTCTGGAGACTGTGCTGGCCATTCCATGATTTGAAGCCTACCATCTTGTTCTTTTCCTCGAAGGTAGTTCTGACATAGCCTGGAGGTATGTTTTGGGTCATTATCTTGCTGTAGGATAAACCCCTGACCAACTAGGCATAGACCAGAGGGTATTGCATGGCACTGCAAAATGCTGTGGTAGCCCTTTTGGTTCAGGGTGCCAGTCACTCTGTGCAAGTCACTGACTCTGGATCCAGCAAAAGAGCCCCAGACCATAACGCTTCCTCCTCCATATTTGACAGTTGGTGTCACACACTGAGGAACCATCCTTTCGCCTACTCGATGGCGTACAAAAACCCTGCGTGATGAGCCGAAGATTTCAAATTTTGATTCATCGGTCCATAAGACCTTCTTCCAGTCTTCAGTAGTCCACTGGCGGTGCTTCATGGTCCAGGCAAGCCTCTTTTTCTTATTTTACCATCTTAGCAATGGCTTTCTTACTGCCCCTCAACCTGTCAAACCTACAGCTCGAAGTCTTCTCTTCACAGTTGAAACTGAGACTGGCTTACTTCGACCAGTGTTAAGCTGTGCTTGAAGCTGTTGTCCTGTGATCTGCCTATCACACAAGCTGTTGACTCTCAGAAACTTGTCTTCTGATTCTGTTGTAGCTTTAGGTCTGCCAGACCTCTTCCTTCAGAGTTTCCTCCAGTTTCCAAGTGCCTTTTGATGGTGTAGAAACTGCACTCACTGACACCTTGGCTTTCTTTGCAATTTCTCTAAAGGAAAGACCTACACTTTTAAGAGTTATAATGGTCTGTCTGTCTTCCTTTGTTAATTGCCTTTTTCTCACCATTATGATAGCAATATACTACTTCCTGCTGTGCAATATTTGTCCAAATAATGCTTCAGATGGTGTAGTAACAGTCTGTTCCAACACTGCTTTTATACACACAGGGGTTTGTAATCAAGTAATCAACAAAAGTTGGGACACCTGTAGGAATTGTTTGCATCAGCTTTCAAGGCTTAATTTACCTCCAATGCTGCAGAACAGCTGTAAGTTGTTAACCCATTACTTGTCCCTGAAAATGCCTTTTTTATAACTCTGAAATTTACATTATTTTTCGTTTTGCTAACCTAAACTTTTTTTTTAACCTCTAGCAGTTTACCGCTTACCTTTGTACCATTTCAGGTTATTCACTGGACTTGAATTGCTTAAATTTCAATAAAAACTGGAAAAATGGGGGTGTTCTAAAACTTTTGTCCGGTAGTGTATCTCCACTTTTGTGTCTTCCCACCAAGTAGTATTATCATCGTATAAAAAAAAACCACAGATTTTCTTGCTTGCAATACTGCTAAAAATCCTTCACATACTACTGGAATAGACAATAATGAAATATTCAGTTTCCAGGTCCCTGGCCCCCTTCTTACCTCAGGAACATCCCTAAGGACTAATGTTAATAGTTATGATCAGAAGTAGCTACATCTTGAAGGAGAGCCATTTCAACTTTTATAAAACCAGATACAAAAAATAATCAATTGTAGAGGCCCGTGGACCACAAAAATATGTGCTACGCTCTGTTATCGGGAGAGAACCAATGGCATCTATCAAGCCCGCATCGCTAATCAGGTGAGTCAGGCACTGAGCATCACAGTATATTTTTTTATTTTGGACAGGAGTAGAACACTGGGCCAAATTAACATTAAAGTCCCCTCCTAAAACTATCAAATGGGATGTCTGCAATAAGGGAGAAAGAGAGCAAAATAGCAGTACTCTCTCATTACTTTGTTTGAGGTGCATAAATATTTATAAGTCTAATCAATTGGTATGCTCATAGTATATCCAGTATCAAAGCTCTGCCTGGCTGCACCTCTAAATGATGCACAACCTTAACCTTAAAAGAAAAAAAACATATCCCAATCCCTGAACACTGATCCTCCCCCTGGGACCAAATACTATCCCCCCAAAGCCATGCATCCGAAGCTGCAAACCTCTCAGCTGCTGAGTGTAATCAGACATCCTGAAAAAAAATACAATCCAGGTTAGCATGCAAAAAATAAGAGAAAGTACTTCATCTTTTATTCAGAGAGTGAATGCTGTTAACATTCAAAGAAGCCACTCAAAAGGAAAAGGGATTCATATATTTAAACAGGCAGGGCTCTTCATTTTACTTTACTTGAGGCTCTTATTACTCTTCCACTTTTTGGGCTCTGAGTTGAATGATCAGCAGGATCCAGGCAATCACCCTGAGAGTTTGCCACCATTACTCCTGCAACAGATAAAGTCACAGGGTCTAGGTCCTGAGAAATATCAGACAACACAGTGAATTTATTAGTATCTTCCACAGGGGTCACCAGCTCAGGTTTCCTCTGTTTGCCTTTCAGTTTAGCTGATTTCCATTTCTTACCCTGTACCAAAACAAAGCCTGAACCACTGGCAGTGGATTCGGGGGGAGGGTTTTCAAAAGGCAGGATATTAGGAAGATCAGTAGGATTACCCTCATGTAAAAGGGGGCCAATGTCATGTAATTTGGGTTCCTGGCCTTCCTTCTCAGTCAAGGGGCCTGATACAGGACTGTTCCCACTAGCAGGTACCCCTGAAGTGGAGGATATGTGGGTCACCACAGGGCCTGGGCCTTGCTTTACCGCCAGATGGATATAATGATCCTGGACTCCAAAATCAGCATCCTCTGTATTTTGTGCAGCAGAGGGGCAATCATCAAAGATATGACCTAGTTCATCACAAAAGTTGCACTTAGGTTGTTTAAAGCAGTGGGCAGTAGGATGACCCACATCTCCACAATAAGAGCACTTCAGAATGTCACAAGAGTTGCTTATATGTCCAGATGAGCCACATTTAAAACATACCCATGGCTGTCCAGGGTAAAATAGAAAACCTTTATCTCACCCAATAAAAAAGCAATTAGGCAAATGTATCAAGTTCTGCTCATTATGGTGCAACTTTATACGGAATTCCACCCTCCTTTCCAAAACCCTTCAGTATCCAGAATGGGCATGGGATTACCCAGGACATCACATCTCTTTCCCAACCAGCGCCACAATGTCCATTGTATTAACCTCATCATTTCTAAATAAAATAGTAATTACCCAAAAAGGTTGCTTAGTAAGGGGGAAAACTATAAAGTCAGTCACAGAGGATTGGTTTTTAGATTCATGTATCTACACCAAAAGGTTTCCAGCAACGCAGGAGTGCGGAAGCTGATATCAAAGGTGAACTCCCCCTGTATATGTATGAGAGTGTAGACCTCCGAGGGGGAGAACCCCATGCTTCGTTTCAGTAGGACTTTTCCCACAAAAAATCTGCCGGGGTTTTTGCGAGGGCCTACATAACATAGATGAATTGCATTTCTTCATTTCGCTAGCTCCACTGGTTTGTGGAAATGACTAGCATAGGAGGGTTTAACAGTATCCCCAGGATGGAGGGCAAGTGCGGGATCAGAAACAATAGGTACAACTGGGGTTTCCTCAGGGTCTGGTGCTTCAATATCTAAGTGACAAGCAGAAATAAAGTCAGACTGGGAAGTAGATACAGGGGAATTAACAGCACAAGAATCAGAAACAGCACTTATCTGCTCCTGTATTTGAGAGGCAGGTCCAGTATTGGGCATCCAATGCCCATCAGAAAGAGGAATCCAACTTGGTGCAAGCAGGGCCTTATCAGGAGACCAAGAATCTGCTTCTCCCATACTCCAAACCCACTGCAGTGATAAAGGAACTGGCTCAAGGTTTTTTTTTGGAAGCATCCTCCGCTGTTAGTAGCTTCGTGACTCCCCCTGTGACTTCTGCACCCGGAGATATGTCTAAGCGCTTCCACTTCCGATCCTCTGCTTGACGCAGTCACTCAGACATCAATTGCTCGTTTACATGGAGCAACTCAGCAGCCAAACACTGCTGTTTCTGCTCAAGACTCAACTGATTCTCCAGACTTTCTGTGATGGGACCACCGCTGTGGACGTTCTGCTGGCCACCCACCTGGTGCATTCCAGCCGTCCCCTTAACAGTTCCATTCTCTTGAAAACTCATAATGTCTTGTAAATTCTCCTGGGCTTGCACAGCCCCATCCATCCATTCTTCACCAGTCCTGGCAGCTCCCCCAGGATCTGGAACAGCAGCCATCTTGAAGTCACCGACAAAAGGGTCCCCCTGCTCACAGGAAGCAGAGTAGGGGAATTTCCCCAGTGTCCTGGCCAAATTTCTCCCATTCACTAAAAATACCACCAACAGCTTAATCTGGTTCAATTTTAGTTGCTTGCCATCTGCATCCCAACTCCCCCAGGTCACCCCTGAAAAAGGGACGTCTAGGCTCAGTGGGCTTACCTGGTCAACAAAATTCAATAAATAAATATTTAGGTAGCATAATATTTAACTTTTCTTTTTTTTTTTATCATAAACTTAACTTGTTGGTAATTATGCCACAATGTGTTTCCTGATCAAATTATGCTAAAATCTGGACAAATTCAGGTTCAACTACCACATTCATGTCCTTGATTTTCTAGCCCATAGTTTTTTTTTTTGTACACCTCTATTTCCCTCATACGAAAAGACAAAAATCACTCAATTTTCAGAAAGTAAATTATAATTTATTTACAAGGGTTTTTTCCACAGGATGTCACATGAGTAACACAGAATCCACAGGATGTCACTCGAGCAACACAGATACAACACAAGAAGTCACATAAGTAACATGGACACCAGAACAACAGTAGTACTGTATTAGTATCATACAAAGTGTCTCACTAAGTCATACAAAAAGTTATTGCTAATGTTCAACCAAATAATTATTGTCATACTGTGGCTACTTGGTATAAAATGATTTGAACATTTTGAAGATTATACTGTAGTCACAACATTATATTGACTTAAAATATTGACAAATGTTTTATGTTTCACAGTGTAGTACAGTGTAGCATGGACTGAATCTCACCTGGTCTGTCTATTACATATACCTGCTAGTCCCAAGCCTACAATGAGAGAGAGGGAGAGGGAAACCAACCTATATCTCTATGAGATAAATGTGGTGTTTGGGAGTAATGCATTCCCTTGCTGCTTGTGGTATTCAAGGCTGAAGGCAAAACACCAGAAGTGTATTAGTGACTTACAACATGGGGTAGATAAAGACAGGTGAGTGGTAAACAACCATCAGGTGACCATTGATTATTCCACAATATATGACAGCTAGTGGTGAACCATCCCTCTGAGAGATCAGGCTGGGATTCTGTTCTGATCTTGTTATAGTGCCAAAATTGCAGTCTGTGGAGCAGCCATTACTATCCCCACTTAGTGAGTGAAAGCCGAGGCCTGTCATGTAGTCTCAAGCAGTACAGCAACAGTAGCTGCAGTGTTTGAAGTTTGTAGTCTTGCTTCTTAACCACCCACATGACCTAGGGATCATCGCACCAAAAATAAATTTCTTGTCTGTCTCCGTCTCTCTATGATGAGGACAACACAGAGAACGAGTGCCAGCCTGGCAGCCATCAAAACAACCCGAGTGAGTGATCGGGAGTGTGGCATATAGCATTTTCTTGTTCTATGTGGGACTTCCCAGGGGACAGAGAGAGATACAACATAACATTTTATTTTACAGCAGTACATCTGTTCTCTGTGGACATGTCATGTGCCACAATGGTTGCCCTCAGTGTGACCCCCTCATTAGATTACAGAAAGATAGTAAGAACTTTGGGATTGCCTGTCTGTGTATAACAAGGAATCAGACAGCAAACAGTACTTGTCCATGCATTACTCTGTCTGTGATCACACAAACACCAGACTACAGGACAAGTGCTCAGTGCGTCAGATGGGTTCAGCCTGTGGCTTGTTTTTCCTCTGTATCCCATGTGCAGTACACAGAAGTACCACACAGCAACATCCACTCAAGGACAAAAGGAACATCTACAACATGTGTGTCTGCTGCTTTGCCACTGTCAGTGTCACTTTACATGGTGACAGTGACAGAGATAGTGAGAGACCCACTGCAATGCAGGAGCAGCAAACATCTGCGAGAGCAAGCAGCAAATTGCCAGCAGTCCCCTGGTTCCACTGCTGACTGTCTCTATCTTAACTTGGTGCCACTGGGAGAGAGAGGGAGAGATGCACAGCAACGGGAGAGAGCAGGAGCCATGGACAGCATTAAATGAAACAAGTTAGTGAACTTGTCTCTTTTGCTGTCTCTGTGCTAGTGAGATCCGAGTGACAATGTGATAAGCTTGTCCCCAGAGTAAAATGTGTGGTCCCCATGGCCATTTTTCTGTCGCACAGCCAGATTGACAGGTAAATCCCATAGTTGTGGCATAAAGTCAGATGGAACAGTATGAAGAGAGGGAGACACCCCCAATGATGGCATGCTTTGAAAGTGAGCTTTATGCAGGTGGACAGAGAAACAGAGTGCCAGCAAGACCTGCAGGCTCTGAGTCCCATTAGTTGCCATTTCTTAATTGGTAGAATACAGTCTGGTAGACTGTGTGACTACAGTGCTGGGGAAAATGTTTACTTGCTTGTCATGCATTAACGTAACCACAGACAGAGAGAAAGAGCAGCTAAGCCAGTGGAGGTACAGACACCTTGCCAGTACCACAAGAGGCAGCTCCATGTTTTGCACTTCACTGCTACTGTACTGTCTCAGAAAGCATATCATGCACAACCAATGTCAGAGAAAGCATAGCAAAACATTTGTTCTGACATTTGTACGTGCATGACAGCAGTTTTACTGGGAACTAATTTTCTAGGCAGCAGAATACAATAATTTGCTTGCCTTTTATAAAAGGAGAAAAAACAGTTATGTTGCTTTCTCATTGTTTTGTAGTGCACCATCTGTTATAAGTGTAATAGCCCACTCCAGGCTATTGTGAGGACACTCAGCCAGCAGCCTCATGCCTAACAATGCACTCAGGGTATTGATTAATCCCTAATAACTGCACACCTTGGAGTGGATTATTGCCTACTAATAGATCTATGCCCTTGAGTGGGTTGCTTCAATTATAAAATGTGTTTTAAGAAATGAATATGAAATTAAAAACTGATTTCAGGGGCCAGATCTTCAAAAGCTTGCCCATGTGCAAAGCCTATATTTTGTGCACTAACCCAGATTTGTGCAGATGTCCATATTCCAAAGCCCTGTTATCATGGGTAAACAAGGTTTGTGCCCAAGAAATTTGGCATAATACAAATGAAAGGTCAGGGACCTGAAATCCGGTGAAGTCCTGTAATCACAGTGTGCCAGGTCATTTTGCATGGTCCCCTTTTATAGCGCAGATATGCATAATTATCCTTGTTACTAATGGTGCTATCCTCCAGATCATAGCCACAACTGAAGATACAGCCCCTCCCTGATGTCAAATAGTCCCTTGCATGGTACCCTCACTCACTATGTCCACAGCATGGTCCTGCAGGTGCATATGTAACCAACACATTTTAGGAGGGGGTGAAATTTTTAGGCTTCTTCAGCTATTATATTGAATGTCAGTAATTGTTTGGTATGCCATGCTAGGCCTCAACCTATCATGCAGCACATGGCACACCAAACAATTACTGTGATTCACTGCAACAGCAAAGTAAGCCTAAAAGTGCACACCAAAACCTGATTGCAAAAAAAAAAAAAACAGAACAAAGGGCAACACTTTGGCAGTCACTGACAGCTATCATCTCAGTAAGGAAAAAATAGTATTTTACTTCACTTGTACTGCCATGAAAGCCATTTTAGGCATACCATGCAGCATATGGCCTAGTTACTAAGATACACTGCAATAGCAGCCAAACGAGCCTAAAAGTGCACAAAAACAATGAACAGGGTTGATGTTGGTGGTGACTGCAACCCGTTACCATCACTTTCAGTCATTTATAAAATGGGTAGGCTAAATCAAGCAATTTGATTGGCAAGTTACCCATGCATGAAATATGTTCCATGCATGGGTAAAAAAAAGGTCAGAGAAGCAGAACCGCATTTCCAAATGAAATCAGGAGCATTAGAATGTTGGCATTTAAAATGCCGCCATCTTCTATTCATTCACTAACGCTCCCTTTATTTCATTTTAACTTATCAACATTTGAACAGCTGTGTGCGTTTTGAATAGAATGCAGTTTACAAATTCCCACTAAAGAGTGTTGTTACTGTCCATTAAACCCCGCCACAAATCTCTTTCCGGCAGTTAGAGTCAGCCCCTGTGAAGCAGTGCTATTTCACGTCTTGTATGGCAGTCAGCCCCTGTTGCCCTCTGGTCTGTTTTTCTGCTGCTTGCTCCCAGGTAGTTTCCCATGTGAATTACTCTTTTCTACTGTGTGGGTCCCTTAATCTGATGAATTGAAATGCCCCTGTAAATGTAGAGAAAGGCTCGGTTAACAATGGAGGGGGAGTGACCGCATGACAGCAGCACAAACATACAACTGCTGGTGGGAGGTACATGAACTGGGGATAGTGTACTTCAGTCAGCTTCAGCAGGCCTGTTTACAAAAAAAAAAAACACGCTTCAGCACTTGTTTGAAGACTGTGCTCACTACAATTATAGCAAACTGGAGTCACATAAATGCAAATCTAAATATGTTTCAGCACTTGTTTTCAGCACAGACTGCACAGTACACATAACCTGGAGTCAGAAATGCAAATCAGCTCATGAATAATATAACTCAGTGTCTGCGGAAGGACTATTTTATCTTACATTAGCATCTTAAAGTCTTTTTTCCACACGCAAGCAAGATTTTTCTACCTGTAAAAATAAAGATAAATATAGGTGCCCATTTTATAAGTGCAATAATACACTCCAGGTGTGTGCGTGGAACATATTTTACCGCACCCAGGGGCTAAAGTCCTCGTGCCTTATTACACCCCTAGCCGTGCGGTAAAATATGTTCCTTCCACACCTGGTCGTGTCTTATTGCTTACTCTATATCCATTTTTGGTGTGTGTGCCCTTTTAGGCTTGTTTTTCTGTTGCAGTGAATCTCAATAATTGTTTAGTGTGCCATGCTAGACTCTCAGCCTAACATGCAGCACATGGCACACTTGATTACTGAGATTCACTGCAACAGCAAAACGAGTCAAAAGTGTACAAAATTACTAGAAACAGTGGTGCCGCTTTGGCAGTCACTGCCAGAAAACTCTCCAGTGAGAATAAAAACAGTATTTTACATTACTTGTACTACCACTGAAGCCACGTCGAACCTACATGAAATACATGGCCCAAACAATTACTGAAATACACAATAGCTAAACAAGCCTAAACATGCACAAAACCAATGAAAATTATGTAAAATTACTGCACCAGAGGGTGACTGGGTGGCAGCACTACATGTATCTTTCCTAGTAAGAGAACATTTCTTTATGTCACATTAACTCCCACATATGCCATCCAAGGCCACAGAGCACACCAAACAATTACTTTTACTTCCCACATTTTACATTCCCTAGTAGACATTAACACACATTGAAACTCAGAATCATGGCATAAAATGTGATTTTTATTTTGTTTCTTTTTTTTTATTTTGCTTCATTAAACTTCATTTAATCTCTGCGCCATTATGCTCCTACTACCTTTCTATTTAAGCCCATTGTAAGCACATTTATGTTTTAAGCCCATGACCTCCCCAACACTACCACCAGACTTTACTCATAAGCAATATTTTAAGTGTACTGTATAACATGTCCTATATCAGTTTCAAGTTAGTTTACTATCATGAAATGGTACTGCACTATATATAGGACAGAAAAAAAAAACAATGTACTGTAATCTAAGAACCCCCGCAGGACCATAGATGACTGCACACAAAAACAAAAAAATATATGTTATTAACCAGGATGTTTTTAATTTAGCAGATAAGCAGGTAGTTTAAAAGTAGTTCTGGTGTTCTAATGCCTCCCACATAAGGTAAGCCCTTAAAGAGATCAGATGCACAGAAACTGAGCACCTGAAGAGACCAGATCCTATTCATTTACTCCCCTAATATTGCATGTGTTTTGCTTCTCATTACATAACTCTCCAAACAGTAGTTATGGTGTTTTGATGAGAGCCAGCACTAACCAGGTCCAGTTGACATACTCCCCAAAAATGCAGTTTTTTTGCCCAGTACAGAACAAACTGTTTAGCAGCAGTAACATTAAAGGAGCCCCTGACAGAGAATAGGATCACAGAAAATGCCCCCCCCTGCAGGAACCAGGCCACACAAAATAATTCCCATGTAGAGACTTGGTCTGTAGAATAGGTATACATGTATAACCATTTAATCTAGGAAACCTGCAGTTGTTCAACTTTAAAATGTTTTATAATCAACTATCTCTGTCCCTACCCCATCCTTCAACCCCTGAGTCCAGCATCTTGGGATGATGAGGCAAGGTCTGACTACATATCTCTATGCTTCCTAAAAAGCAAATGTGTACTTTTACAATCTGCAGATATTTGACACACCGGGGAACAAAAGAGTTGCTGAGTTGCACAGAGAATAGGCCACTGTAGTGCCTGTAACGTGCATAACTCCAAACTTCAGGAAGACAACATGACTTGTCCAGAATCTAGGTAGTAATAAAAAGAAAGCAGAACCACCAGCTCCATGGCTTTAAAAAGCCATGGGGTGATGACTGAAGGTGTCAGCATGCATTTCTGGTTCTCAATATTCTGGGCCAGTGGAGGAACTAATAGTAATGTGGGTCACAAAAGGACTTGAAAAAAACACGCCACGGGAAAAGGGAATTTTCTAAATAAATGAGTTATAAAAAACTGTAAGGTTTTAAAAGCATGTCATTAACAAAATGACCAAACACAATGATGCTTCTGGAACACAGTCCATGTAAATTAAAGGCACAGTCTGCTTAGGATGAGGTACTAGATGGACACCTCATGTTATGAACATTACAGCTGTATAAAATGATTTAATAAAAGGCAAAAACTTTTATTCTGTACAGGGAGTTCATGATGGAGGATAAAATTAAGTAATTAGATAACAAATTAACAATAGTTGGGTTTCTAGGGCACAATAAAGAACTGTATTTAAATATGTAAATTGGGACTGGAAGCAATGCCACAAAATGGAGCCCTATTTGAAAGGGTAAATAGATGCTTGTGATACAACTGAAAGAACACAGTAGAACCAAACTGGGTCATGTTATGTTTAATGTCTCTCTTAATGTGACCCTACAAACTAGGGGTGTGATGTGAACCTTTTAACAATTCAGCAAATGGTTACAGGGTGTTGATGTGCAGTATGTTTGAGTCTCTCAAATACTGTATACATGCCTATATATATATATATATATATATATATATATATATATAGTGCCACAGTAGTGGCACTATAGTTAGGGTTGAGTTAGCACTTTAATGTTATACCTCATATTTTGCACCTTAATAACCTTGCCACAATACTACAGCTTTGCCTGAAATTTTGCATGCACAATCTGATATCACAGATCTTCAGATCTGGTAAGTTGCATTATGGTAGGATGGAAGGTTGCGGAGCTGCAGAATGCCAAAAAACACAAAAAAACTGACTTTTTGAGCGTTTCTTTGTGCGTGCCCACAGCCCACATGATTTGTGCATTTGATCAGAAATCTTCAGGGAAGATGCATTCTGTATGACTGATGTGCCTTTTGAAGATTTTGGGTTAAAATATTAAACCGTTCAAATGTTAATCAAAAAACAAATTTCCCATTATAGTCAATGAGAGAAAAATATATGTGTCTCGCTAAAGTGTCATAAGTACATAGATACATAGATACAGAGACAGTGTCGGCAGATAAGGGCCTATGGCCCACCCAGTCTGCCCATTTGAGCTTGTAAGTTCAGTTTATGTTTTCCTAGAAGTCTGTTGCCCCTTACCCCTGACCTCCTTTATGTCTATCCCATGCATTCTTAAATCCTGTGATTGTTTCTGCCCCCACCACTTCCTCTGGCAGGGTGTTCCACTTGTCCACCACCCATTCTGTGAAGAAATTCTTCCTCACGTTCCCTCTGAATTGTCCTCCCTCCAACTTCATCCCATGCCCTCTAGTCCTGGAACATCTTTTTCACTTAAAAATAGTGTATTACTGCACCCTGTTCCTCCCTGTAAGATACTTGTATGTCTCTATCATATCCCCTCTCTCCCTCCTCTCCTCCAGGGAGTACATGTTCAGTTCCTTCAACCTGTCCTCATAGGACTTGTGATGCAATCCATGCACCATCTTTGTTGCCCTCCTCTGAACCTTCTCTACCCTGTCTATGTCCTTACATAGGTAAGGTCTCCAGAACTGTACACTGTATTCCAGGTGGGGCCTCACTAGTGTCTTGTATAGTGGAATTATGACCTCCTTTCTCTTGCTGGTGATGCCCCTGCCTATGCATCCCAGCATCCTATTTGCTTTACCTGCTGCCTTGTCACACTGTTTCCCTACCTTGAGGTCATCAGAGATGATAACCCCAAGATCCCTTTCCTGCTTGGTGCATGCTATATCCTCACCCCCCCAACAATTTTCCCTTTGTAAATAGCCCTTTTAATTTCATGCTGCAGTCATCTTGTTTTCACTTAGCAAGAGAGAAAAATGCCTGCCATTTAAATTTGGGACATCCTAGGTAAACTCTGACTATTGGGTTTACCTAGTTGGGCACTGAGGATGCAAGTCCTATCTTTATTTTGGGGTAAACCCCCCTCCAGAAATGCCATTTTAAACCCCAGAGCCTCAGTACTTTTGCAAATCATGGGAAAAACTGACATGACACTTTCACAAGTGTGAAATTTACAAGCAGTTTTTGCAAAAGAACTTTGCTCAAAAACTGCAAATCTTTGCCATCCCCCTGCAACAAAACAACTGGGGTTGTTGGACTGAAATTTGCTGGGTGGCAAGCCCTGGTCCCACAGATGTGCATTTTGATGCCAAAACATTCAACTGTCCCAAAGTTACAGCATTCTGAAGCTGATAAATTTCCCATATGATAACATTGCAGAACCAGTGATGCCTTTCAGAGCCTGTATCTCGAAAATTAAGCGAGATACAGAGTTTTCGTTACATGCAGTTTAGTTCACCTGAAGGTGAACTAATCTGTAGAAATAGGTTTGGAAATCATAGATTACACCAGCAGTGGAATTTGTTTCCTACTTGCTATGGTTACGGAGCTCCTGGCAGATTACTGTCACAAGGGTTCCAAGGCTGCCTTTTCAGTGTATTTCATTGCCCTTATCTTGTAAATGATGCACGATACAGATTTGATTGATTTATCTCACATGGAGTACTTGCTGTCATGATTACAATGGCAATGGAATTTTTTTCCTAGCTGAACGGTTGCTGAGATATTAGCAAATTAGTGTTACAAGGGTTTCTTGCCTTGTAGAGCTGCTGTATGGCTCTGTAGTTATATGTAAGTGGGAGCACAGGGCCTGGGGTGCCTGCGCTCCCACATATACATACCATTACAAACAAATGGGCAATATGAAGGGAGCATAGGGTCCGGAGGGCCCATGCCCCACTAACACATACCACTTACAAGTTACATTACACTTTCTCAAAAAGAAGGGAAATTCATGGCAAAACCTCTGTTAATGCATCAGTTAGGGTTCAGAGCACAGTGACAAAAGCATGGCATTGTTTTGTTAGGATTACCACTCCAGCCCCACTCCCACCTCCACACACCAACAGGCATCGGGGTATGTGTTAGGGTCATTGTGCCTAACTCTCAACCCAGTCTCCTGTACTGCACCACCTCAACTTCTTTACACATGGAATGGGGTGAGAGTAAGGCCGACAACCTCAAAGTACAACCTGATACCTGTTGGTGTCTGGAAGGTGGGGGTTGGGGATGGGGTGGTAGAGGTGGTAACCCTAACACCACATTTCCATGATTTTGTCGCTGTGCAGTGAACCCTATCTGATGCATTAACTGAGTTTTTGCCATGATATATATATATCTATCAATATATATGTATATTATGGTAGAACGGTAGTGCTACCATAGTTAGGGCTGAGGAGCCATTTACATGTTAAACCCAAAATTTGCAACTTAATAACTTTGCAACTGTTCAACGGATTTGCCTGGAATTTGGAATACACAATCAAGACCCATACGCCTTGGGATCTGCTAAGCTTTGTACCGGTCGGTTATATGGCTGCTGAGTTATTATGCATGATCTGCGTGTGCATTTACACTTTTTGGGAATTCTATGGTCGCACCTACAGGTCGCACAGTTTGCGACTAGTCTGAAATCTTCAGGGAACGTGCAGTCAGGGTCCCTGATGTGCCTTTTGAAAATTTTTTGGAAAAATATGAACGGTTCAAAAGTTATTCAAAAAACAAGTTCCCATTATAAGTCAATGGGAAAAGTTAACAAAAAGTTCGACAGTGTCACAAATGCAGTTTTTACTTTTGCAAATGACCCTTTTACTGTCGCAAATCTGCCATTTTGTTTTCAGTTGGTGATCAGAAAAATGCTTGACATTTAAATTTGGGACACTCTAGCAACCTAATTCTTTTTGTATTCACCTAGTCGGACCCTGAGGATGCTAGCCATGTTTTTACTTTGGGTAAACAGCCCAGAAATATGTTTTCCAAATTTCTGAAAGTACTTTTCAGAAAAAGTACTTTCACTTATATACTGTTTCGAATGAATTTGCAAAAGTTTTCACAAATTGTGACAGTACTTTTCTAGGCTGTGGGAAAATGACAGCAATTCTTTGGCACCCCACTGGAAAAGAACGGTTTGATGTTTTGGGCTGAAATTTGGAGGTAAGGTAGCCGACATCCCACAGATGTGCCTTTCAGTGATTTGTTGAAAAAATATTACACAGCAGCAATGTTAACGCACTCCAAATCTGACACTTTTTCCTATAGGATAACATTACTTCATCCGACGCATTGCAGCAATTTATTGGTGCCCTGCTGCAAAATAACGGTTCTGTCTTTTGAGCTGAAATTTGGAAGGAAGACAGCCAACATCCCACATATGTCTCTTTCAGTGGTTTGGTGAAAAAATATTACAGGGAGGAAAAGTTATGGCAGTCCAAACTTCTCTTTTTTTCCCATAGGATAACATTGCGGCATTCGCCATGCCTTTCAGGGCCTGTATCTCGGAAATGGTGCGAGATACCAACTTTTCGATGGAAAATAGTTAGCCCCTTACTGGGGGCTAAGTGAAAAACTAGCCAAGAAAGCAATAATTCATATGACTTTTACATTTTTTTCTATGTCGTACAGTTCCTGAGATATAAGCAATTTAGTATTCCAACTCCTCATTTTCTGCTCCGAGACCCATTATTATGCATACATTCTTTGTACTCACTGTCTTTCTCTATGCAGCTTTTGAGGAAAATCAGCTTGTGCCCTTACATTACTTTTACTGCTTCCGTTTACGGTTCCATATGCATTTCACTTACCATTCCTGTCTACACCATCATGTGCATTACCATTTGCGTTTTCATTTGTGCTTGTTTTTGCATTGTTTTTAACGTTTCTGTCTACAGTGCTGTTTCTCTTTCTGTTTCGCTTTGCAACACCATGCACATTACCATTTGCATTTGCGGGCACAATGTTACTATGTGACAAGACATCACATGGCAGGAGTGCGGGGCCCGAAGGGCCCTCTGCTCCCGCCGCCACATTACATTCATTATTTCTCATTAGCATTCTCAAAAAGAAAGGAAATTAGAGGCAAAAATCTCCATTTAATGATTTGTTAGTTGTTCCATTAGTTAAAAAGCAGTGAAATCTGGTGTTAGCTGAAAGTCTTGTCCTCTACCCACCCCCCCCCAACCAGCATTGAGGTGTGCGTTGGGGCTGTCGGTCCTAACTCTCACCCCATTCTCCTATACCTCTGCTTCTTCACACATCTGATGGGGTGAGATTCAGGGCCAACAACCCGAACGCACATCCCAATGCCGGTTGGGGGTCTGAGTGGTGGGGACCAAGGGGGGGGACTTTCAACCCTAACACCAAATTTCCTTGCTTTTATCGCTGTGGAACAACACTAACTAATGCATTAAATGAAGTTTTTATCTGTAATATAGACATATATAATATATATATATATATATATATATATATATATATATATTAGGCACAAATCAGTTGAGTGTTGTTCCACAGCGCCAAAAGTGAGGAAATTTGGTGTTAGTGTTGAAACCCCACTTGGACCCCTTCAGCTCACCCCCGCTACCAGCATCGGGCGATTGGGATAGTCAGTCCTAAATCTCACCCTATCACATGTGTAAAGAAGGTGAGGAATAGGAGAATGGGGTGAGAGTTAGGACCAATGACCCCAACATGCACCCCAATGCCGGTTGAGGGGGTGGACTGGAGGGATTTAAGTGGGGTTTCAACCCTAACACTGAATTTTCTCGCTTTTGTTGCTGTGGAACAACCATAAATGATGCATTAAATGGAGTTTTTTGCCCTTAATTTCCATTCAGTTTGAGAATGATGATGAGAAATAGTGAAAGTAATGCCATGTGTTGCACGCAGGGGCACAGTACCGCAATTGTAAAGGCAAATGGTAACGGTAACAGCAACAGTAGCAGCAAAGGAAACAGAAATGCGCATGAAATGCAAGCGCATACTGAAACAAAAACCATAATGCGCATGGGCATAGTAACGCAATTGCAAATGCAAATGGTAACAGTAACCGCAATGAAGACGCAAATGAAAGAGAAATGGTAAAGCAAATGAAAGGGCTGCTGTAAATGTAAATGACAATGCACATGGGGATGCAAACTGAAATGCAAATGCAAACAGAAGGGGAAATGCAAATGGTAACAGTAACACAAATGCAAGCGCAAATGAGAACACAAAGGGTAAAGGATGCGGTGGCGCACACGGGAACAGAAATGCCAACAGGTACGTAAAAGCAAGTGGAAACAATAACTGTAACATTAACAGAGGTGCATACCCTGTTTTTCCCCCAACAGCTGCATAGAGAAACACAGTGTGCACAACAAATCTATGCATAACGATGGGCCTCGGAGCAGAAAATGAGCTGTTGGAGTACTAAATTGCTTACGTCTCAGGAACCATACGACGTTAGAAATAAAATTTAAATGTCACATGAATCATGCTCATCCTGGCAATGTTGCTTTATATGCGTAGCCATAGGCTATGCATCCTTGTGACAAAAATTCTGTATATCACACCGTTTCGAGATACGAGCCCCAAAAGGCGCGGCTTACCCCACCATGTTAGTCTATGGGAAAAAACATCAACTTTGGTGTACCGTAACTTGCAGGCTGTGCAATATCTTTTGCAGCAGGGTGACAAAGAACTCCTGTCATTTTGGCCATAGTCTGGAAAAGTACTGTCGAACTTTGCCAAAGCTTTTGCAAAACACCACGAAAGTGTTGCATGTGTGACACTACTTTGCTAAAGTACTTTTTCCAGAAATTTGAAAAACATATTTCTGGGGTGTTTTACCCCAAAATAAAGATGTGCCTAGCATCCTCAGGGTCCGACTAGGTGAATGCAAAAAGAATTAGGTTGCTAGAGGGTCCCAAATTTAAATGTTACATTTTTCTGATCACCAACTGAAAACAAAATGGCCAATTTGTGAAAGTAACAGGCCCATTTGTGAAAGTAAAAATGCATTTGCGACACTGTCGAACTTTTTGTTAACTTTTCCCATTGACTTATAATGGGAAACTGTTTTTTGAATAACTTTTGAACCATTTAATATTTTTTCATGAAATCTTCAAAAGGCACATTGAGGACCCCAGCCACATGTTTCCTGAAGATTTTGGGCTGGTCACGCAAACCGTATGACCTGTAGGCACGACCGTAGAATTCCAGAAAAAGCGTAAACGCGCGCACAGATCATGCTTAATAACTCCACAGCCGTATATGCGACCAGTACGAAACTTAACAGATCCCAAGGTCTATTGTTCTTGATCATGTATTCCAAATTTCAGCCAAATCCGTGAAACGGTTGCAAAGTTATTAAGGTGCAAATTTTCTGGGTTTAACCTAGAAATGGCTCCTCAACCCTGACTATGGTAGCACTACCGTGCTACCATAATATACATATATATAGTAGTGAGTGAGTATATATATATATAATATATATATATCTACACACACACACAGATGCACACAGTGGAGGTGGGAGCTTCAAGCTGATGATAAATCCTGCTATTTTCACTGCAGTGTGATAAATGGTGATGACATTAGCAGAGTGAATATAAATGCCTTTTATACATACTTTGCTGATGTCACCACTGACTCACTACAGCCTGCATTCTAAATGGAACTGCTTCACAAAACAGTTTCTGTTTCTCACTGTTGCCTGCAACTAACTCACTCAGTATTGCAAAGGACTCTCACCTGTGTCCCATAGTTGTTCTGAGACTCTCAGCCCATTACTATGCTGATCTCAGCTTCAATACAGCCTGCATTCTAAATGAAACTGCTTCACAAAAAAGTTTCTGTTTCTCACTGCTACCTGCAAATAACTCAATTAGCATTACAAAGGACACTCACCTGTGTCCCATAGTGTTTCTGAGACTCCCAGTCCATTCAGAAACATAGAAACATAGAATCTGACGGCATGTAAGGACCACTCGGCCCGCCTAGTTTGCCCATTTTCCTACCTAACAGATAAGCTGCAGATTCTAGTAAACCAACAGCCTACTTCCTCTTACCCCCACTAGAATTGCTGTATGTCTGTCCCATGCTTTCTTCAATTTTCCCACAGTTTTAGTCAAGTCAAGTCATTTTTATTTATAAAGCGCCTTTCAAAATCAAGGCGCTGTACAGAAATAAATAGAACAATAAAATCCAAACATTAAAATGACCAAAACTAAGACAAATAAGCCAGGGTAAAAAGATACGTCTTTAAAGCATTTTTAAAACTATCAACAGTTGGGCATTCTCTTAACCAGCGAGGTAGAGAATTCCACAGGGTTGGAGTCAAAAAGGCAAAAGCACGAGATCTCGATAACTTAAGACGAACCCTGGGAATCTCTAGCAATCCCTCACTGGCGGAACGGAGGGGACGGAGGGGGCAATAGGGAATCAGAAGATCTTTCAGGTAACCGGGTCCCTGGTTGTGTAGGGCTTTAAAGGTTAGTAAACCAATCTTAAAGGTGATCCGACACCGAACAGGCAGCCAGTGCAGTTCGCGAAGCACAGGCGTAATATGACTGGTTCTAAGAGTCCCAGTCAAAAGCCTGGCTGCAGCATTCTGCACAAGCTGAAGGCGGCGGATATCAACCCCCGGTAGCCCTAGGCAGAGGGAATTGCAGTAGTCCAGATGGGTAGTGACAAAGGTGTGGACCAAAGTTGGAAGGTCCTCCTGGGGAATCAGATGTTTCACCCGGGCGATATTCCTCAGATGATAGAAAGAGGATTTGACAACAGCTGACACCTGAGATTTCAGGGTCAGACCATCATCAAAAATAACGCCCAGATTTCGCACCTGTCGAGAGGTAGAGAGCGGAACGCCACCAAGTACTAAACCTGATAGCTGTCCAGCACCCAGACCCACCCTAGGATGACCTGGATCCACGACCAATACCTCAGTCTTATCCGGATTGAGTCTCAACCAACTCGAACTCATCCAAATTCTGATCTCATCCAGGCAGTTATTAAGTACAGAGAGTGCATCACTCTGATCGGGGAGAAAGGACAGATACAGCTGAGTATCATCTGCATAGCAGTGAAAACTCAAACTGTATCGCCTGATGATTTCTCCCAATGGCAGCATATACACTGCAAACAACATGGGAGCTAAAATGGAGCCCTGTACCCCACAAAGCAGGGAGAAGGCGTCAGAGGAATAAATTCCGGTGACAACTCTCTGAGACCTGCCAGGGAGGTAAGAACAAAACCACTTGTGGACTGTACCAGACAGCCCACAAAAAACCCGCAGTCGCTCCAATAGCACCCCATGGTCTACAGTGTCAAATGCGGCAGATAGATCAAGAAAGACCAGAATGGTACAAGCCTTTCGATCTCTGGCCATTAGGAGGTCGCTCAATACCCGAACAAGGGCAGTCTCAGTACTATGCCTTTTCCTGAAACCAGACTGGAGAGTATCATAGACATTATGAGAAGTAAGATGATCATCCAATTGCAACGCAACTGCTTTTCAATAACCTTACCAACAAATGGCAGGTTAGAGATAGGCCGGTAGTTAGCTAGACAGTCTGGGTCCAAGGAGGATTTTTTTAGGAGTGGTCGAACTACTTCCTCTTTAAGGGAGTCAGGAAAAACCCTCTCCAAGGATTTCCAGATAATGTCAGCAAGGATTGGGTAGATAATTTCTACACAACCTACTAACAGCGGTGTAGGACCCGGATCCAAACTACAACTAGTTGGTCGCATTGTTTGGATGATCTTCACAATGTCCACGAATTCTGGGCGGTGAAAGTCCAGCCAGACAGACTGAGGGTAAGACACCACCAGTCGTCCACCACAATCCCCCGGAGGAGAGGTCGGACCGATGCCGGACCTGATGCTGGCAACCATATCTGCAAAGAAGTGAGCGAACTCCTCGCATCTAAGCTGAGAGAAGGCTTCTCTAGGCTGAAGACAGACTGGATTGCACAGTCTGTCCACAGTCGGAAAAGCTGAGCAGTCGATTTTTGCAGCAGAAATCTCTGGACAGGAATTCTGCCTTCTTACGAGTGATTTCTGATTGGTAGCTATCATAATGGGCCAACAATCTAAGCCTGTCAGCATCAAGGCCCGATTTCCGCCAGGCTCTCTCCAGCCTTCGGCCTACTTGCCTTAATTCCTTCAAGGAGCCATCAAACCATGGACTCCTTGGACGGATGGTAAGAGGCCGAACACGAACAGGTGCAATTTTGTCCAGAGCATCTCCCACAGCCTTATTATAGGCTAATACAAGACCATCTGGACTCATGCATTCACCCGACAGACTCGATAGATCCAGCACCGCCATTAGGTCATTGGGGCCAATACCCCTTAAAGGGCGGTATTGGACCATCTCCGTAGGGGCAGACCTATTAGAGGGGGCCCTGAAACTGAACCCTATGGTGTAATGGTCCCACCAACTGACTGGTTCCACCCCCAAGTCAGTGATCTCCATACCCAAGAGAAAGACCAGATCTAATGAATGACCCCCTATATGGGTAGAGGAGGTAACAACCTGTGTCAGGCCCAGTGTATTCATCAACTGGAGGAGATTTTGACCAAAATGAGATAGTTCATCATCGACCCAGGCGTTGAAGTCGCCCAGGAGTATTAATCTGGGAAACCTCAACACCAGGTCGACAATGAAGTCTGCAATCTCCTGTAGGAATTCGCCTCCGTTACCTGGTGGACGGCAAACGAGGAGAATCCCACAGCCTGCACCCTCACCCAGGATATATTCAAAAGATCTGGTGTTCCCTAATGGCGCATCCACAAGGCCCAGTTCAGATTTAAACATAATGGCCACACCTCCGCCCCTGCGATCCAGCCTTGGACGGTGTATCACCGAGAACCTGGCTGGAGTTGGCGTCCAATATAGGGCAGTGATTTTCATCCAGCCAGGTCTCAGGATACAAGCCAGATCATATGACTCAACAAGATCAGCTATAATAGCTGTCTTGTTTTTATGATCTGGCATTGCACAACACCGCCAAGGCAGGATGAGCTGTCGAGGAAGACTCGGTACTGTCCGATTTCTTCGGGACTCTTGGGTATGGGGACAAGATAAGAGCGACCTCTATCCTGACCCCATTTCACCCCAGGATGTCTTCTGGACCCTAAAACCCCAATCCACCCTCCCCTATCCTGTCCCCCACAAGGCCCAGCTTTCCACCTTCATCCTCGCCTCCTCAAGATGCCCAGTGCTCGACACCTAAAATAGGTGTTGGATGACAGTGGTGGGCACTCAAAGGGACGTAGTTCCCTGAGCCTAGTGGGGGAATAATGCCCAACCGTCATTTATTAAAACAAAAACAAAAATAAACCTACAAATATCGAACCTATAAATAGCACACACTGTGAATTACTGCTGATTATTAAACAAAATTGTGTTTTAAACAATGCAGCACCTCTCACGTGCAACACTGCAGAAGATGTTATGAAATCTCCCAGTACCATCTCTCACATGGCAGGGAATCAGTTAAATAAATCAGATTTATAGTAAAGCAAATAAAAATAAATAAATATACAACCACTCTCACCACCCTAATCCAGAAGTTGGTAAAAACCAGAGAAAACAACAGTCCAAAAATGAATAAAATCCAAATAAGATCAACAAGTTCTCAGCAGGTAAATCAATAATAAATATACAAACAAACAAACAGAAGAGCCCAAAGGTGTCCGACAGATCTTCCAGCGGCTGCTCTTCAAAGACCGAAAGTTCAGACAGTCAATTCACCAAAAGCAGCAAAATACTACAAGGAGACAGAATATGTTTCTTCTGGGAGCAATGCCCCCACAAAACAGTTCTCCGTGCCTTCAAGGAAGCGAATTATATTTCTTCAGGGAGCAATACCCCCACTCAGTCGACAACCTGCGGCTACAGCTGTCTCACAAGTCAGCCCGAACAGCCGACCCTAAGGCAGCTTAGAAGAGGCCCTAGTCCCCCCAGCTCCCTGGGAAGCACCCAGGGCGACTCCTGCCTGGTCGGAGACCAAGTAGTGGACTGCAATCCCCACAGAATCCAAAACAATTCTCCATGCCAGTAAATCCACGAAAGGCCCCAGAAAAAGACGTCCATATAAACGAGCCCTCTGGTGCAGTACAAAGTCCAGCTCCAGCAAAACCTCCTGACGAATTCTCCGGAACCGATCCACAATCCTCAGCAGTCACCACCTTCCCAGTCCACTACAGGACAGCCTGCAAATCCCAAAAATCCAAAAGGAACTCAATTAGTCCTAAGAGTTCAAAAAAGCAGCACGATGGGACAGCAGGGAACCAGTCCACTCCACAACGCAGGCTCAAAACTCTGCCGTACAGGATGCAAACCACCAACAGTAGCCAGCGGGCAAAAAAACGATACAGAAAACGGAAACCGGAGAAATAAACTTAAAATACAGTTTTTCACTTAAACCACAAAGTTACTAATTAACTCACTCCTTCAGCCCTATCTAACTAAAATAAAGACGATAAATAACAGTAAAGCTGAAAATAGAGTTAAAACAAACAGCGCTAAAACGCTGGCAGGCTCAGCACAGCCGCCATGTTGCTCCTCCCACCAGTTTTAGACTCCACAACCTCCTCAGGAAGGCTGTTACATGCATCCACAACTCTCTCCGTGAAAAAATACTTCCTCACATTACCTCTGAGAAGTCCCCCCTCTATCCTCAAATTGTGCTCCCTTCTTCTTGCACATCTTTTTTTCTGGAAGATACTACCCTCTTGGACTTTGTTGATTCCCTTGAGGTATTTGAAAGTTTCTATCATGTCCCCTCTCTTCCTACTTTCCTCAAGGGTATACATATTAAGCTCCTTTAGTCTTTCTTCGTATGTTTTCTGGTACAGACCCTGCACCATTTTGGTTGCCTTCCTCTGGACAGCCTCCACTCTGTCTATGTCTTTGCAGAGATGGGGTCTCCAGAACTACACACAGTACAACCTCCTATTTTCTACTACTGATACCTCTCTCTATGCATTCCAGCATCCCCCAGCCTTCCTTACTGCCTTCTCACATTGCTTGCCCACCTTTAGCTCATCTGATATAATTACCTCCAGTTCCCTTTCCATTTTTACTGTTGTCAGTATCTCACCCCCCATTGTGTACTCTTCCCCTGGGTTTTTGTTTCCCAGGTGCATTATCTTGCACTTCTTTGCATTGAATCTGAGCTGCCATACATTTGACCACTCCTCTAACCTTGCCAAGTCCCTTCTCATCCTTTTCACTCCATCTTGTGTATCAACCCTGTTGCAAATCTTTGTGTCGTCTGCAAAGAGACATACTTTTTCTTGCAATTCCTCTGCAATGTCACTTAAAAGACATTAAAAAGGATCGGTCACAGTACTGAACCCTGTGGTACCCCACTAGTAACCTTCCTTTCTTCACTGTGGACTCCGTTTACTGCTACCCTTTGCGTCCTGTTGTCAAGCCAATTTTTTTATCAAGGCTACCGCCTTGGGACCCACTCCAAGGCAGGCTAACTTGTGTATTAATCTTTTGTGTGGGACTGTATCAAATGCCTTGCTAAAATTTATGTAGGCCATGTCCACAGCCCCTCACTGGTCTACTACTTTGGTCACCCAGTCAAAGAAATCTATTAGATTCATCTGACATGACCTTCCCATCATGAATCCATGCTGCCTTGGGTCCCGTACCCCCACTGGCCTCTAGGTACTCAACAATACTTTCCTTTAGAAGTGATTCCATCATTGTTCCTACCACTGAGGTCAAGATAACTGGACTGTAGTTTACTGCCTCTGTCCTGCTCCCACTTTTGTGAAGATTAATTGCATCCACCCTCCTCCAGTCCTCATGTATCACCCCATCCTCCCATGATTTGTTAAAGTGAGTAGTCAGTGGTGTCACTAGTTCTACCCTTAGTTCTTTTATAATTCTTCGGTGAATCCCATCAGGCCCAATTACTTTTTTCCACCTTCAATTTTATTAGTTCTTTCAGAACCCTTTCTTCTGTAAATGGACTGGTATTGACCCCCATCTTCAGAATGTTTCTCTTTTGTTTGGTTTAGGTACCTCCCCCTCATCTTCCTTTGTGAATACTGAGCAGAACTTTTCATTCAGTATCCCTGCTTTTTCACTGTCACCCTGTGCCCATATTCCCTCCTCTTTATTAAGTCTCAGTATCCCTCCTTTGGTCTTTCTTCACTCCCTAATGTACCTATGAAAGTTCTTACCCCCCTTCTTAACAGAGTTGGCTATCCTTTCCTTGGTTTGGGCTTTTGCTATTCTGACTGCCTTCCTGCCTCTTTCGGCTTTAACTGATAAAGTTCTCTATCCTGTTCCTTCTGTGTTTCCTTATATTTCCTGAATGCTATCCTTTTTTCCTTGACCTTCCCTGCTGCCTCTTTTGAGAATCATAGTGTTTTTTCCTTCATTGTGTTTTGTTGATTTGCTTTACACAAAGACTTGTTGCCTCTGTGATCGCTGTTTTGATTACTCCCCATTCCTCCACCACTCCTCCTTCTTGCCTGTTTGCTAGTGCTTTTCTGAGGCATTCTCTCATTTTTCCAAAGTCAGCCCTCCTAAAGTCCAGTACTCTTGTTTTTGTATGGCTTGATTGTTTGGCTGCGTTTATCATGAACCACACTGTTTTGTGGTCGCTTGTTCCCAGATGACTACCCACTTCTAAATCTGATATTCTTTCTCCATCTTCATTTGAGAGAACCAAGTCTAAGATTGCTCCCTCCTGAGTGGGTTCCAATACTAGCTGTCTGAGGGATGCCTCCTGTAGAGCATCAAGAATGACCCTGCTCTTGGATGTGCCTGCAGCAATGATGCTCCAGTTAACATCTGACATATTCAGGTACCCCATTAACAATATCTCCCCTTTTTCTGCCATTCTAAGGATGCCTTCTATCATTTCCATGTCCATTCCCTCTCCCTGAGATGGGGGTCTGTATACAACCTGTATCTGTGTGTGTGTGTATATATATATATATATATATATATATTCTTTTTTGTGAGAGAAAATGCCTTTTTCTTGAGTGGCCATCTTGTTTTTTTATCAACTATAAGAATTGTAAAATACATACAAATGTCATTTAAAAAAGCAAACACCAGAATCTAGCTAAACTGGTCTCATTTAGCTAGGTTCTGGTGTTTGTTTTCCAGAAATACTTTTTCTGGCACCCAAAATCCTGGGTGCCAGCTTATCGAGAGGGGGCCTTCCATCATGTTCTCTGTATAAGAACAGTGGATTTAATTAGTTCTGTAGAAGCAGTTGAACTCATGGTGCAGGCTGCACTATGAGTTAAGAACCCCACCTTTTTCCCTGGTGTCTAGTGGCACCCCACACCCCACCTTCCGAATGCCGTCCCTTCTCTATTCTCTGTTATTTATATATTACTGATACCAGGATGCCCACCCCAGGTGTTAGATGACCCCCATGCTCACAGCCTTTGTTTTATTAATGCCCAGACATTGGGGGCCCAATCCCTGTATCAACATTTAACACCCCTTTCCCCAGCAATGTGGAACACTGGGGAGCCCAACCCCAGTGTCCAGTAATATTTATTTAATTTATATACACCAGAAAAATGGAAAACAGTCTCTTGAAGTCTTTTTTTAAACCTAGAAAAAGGAAAATGGTCCCATATCATCCCCGGCAGCCCCCTTCCCCATCACGATCCTCCCACTGAGCACCAACCACCCCACACACAACCTTTCCCTATACTTATCACTGGAGGTTGAGGACTGTCATCTTCTGTGGACCAGGACACATCTGCACTCTTCAAAGCTGAACTGCAAACTGAAGAATCAAGGTAAGTGCTGTATAATGGCAGTCAATGGTATTTTGAACGTATGTTGATATATCAGCCATTTGTAGGTATATTTGCAGCAAATTTTCAACATTATTATACTATCTAAAAAAAGTAAGGAAATAAATTGCAAAAAACTTTGTTAACGCATCACTTCAGGTTAAAGTGACAAAAGTAAGAAACTGTGGCATTAGGGTTTCCAACCCTAACACCACACCCCCACCCTGCACAGATGAAGAGGGATCAGGGGTGGCATTGGGATCATCAGCCCTAAAGCTCACCCCATTATCCTATGCTGTGCCACCCAGCTTACTTTCTAATGGAATGTGGTGAGTGTTTGGGCTGATGATAATAATGCCACCCCTCAATCCCTCTTCATCTGTGCAGGGTGGGGGTGTGGTGTTAGGGTTGGAAATCCTAATGCCACATTTCCCTATTTTTGATGCTTTAACCATAACTGATGCATTAACACAGTTGTTTTATATATATATATATATATATATATATATATATATATATATATATATATATATATATATATATATATATATATATATATATAAATAAAAAGATTATTAAGGTTAAAGTGACAAAGTTGTGAAATGTGACATTAGGTTCCCAACATAACACCCCAAGACAACACAGCAGGTGTGGGGTGTGCCTGGGGTTCTCAAGACTAATGGTTATCCCATTCCATCTGTAAATAAGGTCAGATATGTATAGTGTTTGAGAATGGGGTGAGCATTAATGCCTGAGAACCCAAGGCACACCCCACACCTCCTGTGCTGCTGGGGGGAGTAGGGATGGGGAAGGGAAATGGGAAATTGTTTAATCAGGGAAGTCACATGAAGCCATAACTTGTTTTTATGTGTGACCTGGGAGCACAAGGATGTTAAGTGTCTTGCTCAGGGTCACACGGTATGCAAGTGGGGGCTGATGGGATTCAAACGCAGGTCTCCAGGTTTGCAGCTCGGTGTCCTTAACCACTATGCTATTCTGCCTCCCAGAAATCTTAATGCCAGATTTCCCTGCTTTTATCACTTTAACCCTAACTAGTGCAACAACAAAGTTTTTTTTACAGTTTATTTCCTTCTTTTTTGAGATAGTATAATCATATCCAACTGTTCTCTTTAGAAGCTGCCTCTGTGGTCAAGGAACAGGTACTGTACCCTGATCACCAGCCAAATGTATAACACCCAGGTTGGATGAAGTTGTACTCTAGGGGGCTGGGAGACTAAGTTCAACTACTTATTTTATGCTTAAACCTCCCTGTCCTGCTGCTATGATGCATTGTGTTTTAGTGGGGGGTTGGGGGTATAGTACTGCATGAAGTGTCATATTGTTTCACTTACCCAGCTAGTAGAATTGGGGAAAATATTGTAAATGCTAATCTCTAGCTGGCTGCACTCCCCCAATAATATACAGTACAGAGCGATTTAAAACTGGGGAAATCTCTCATTTTCCTCCTGATCCAGCCCACACTACTCAAGGAGCTGAAGAGCACGGTAAATGAATGGTGATAAAGATTAAGTATGTGTCAGTAAAAAAAAAAAAAACAATTAAGCAAGTCATGAGCAGGAGAAAATGGACCAGGATGGCTCCTGCTTACTTGGTCACAAACTAGACAAAGCAATTCCAAAATTTGCTAGACAAAACAATTCCCAAACATTACATCCAGCACCAGCAGTCTGAGGTTGCTTTGTATTACTTTGCTATCAAGAAATTAAATAGTTCTCATCAACCTCATCATCTGGTAATATTTGTCTCCTTATTATGCATCCTGAATGTTGTGACCAAGTGAGTGCAAGCCAGCCTGCATTTTAATTCAGGATTCAGCAACCCCTTGGCTTGCAGGCTGCCTTACACCAATGAGTACTGATCTTCTCTGGTTTTGTTCACAAACAGGAGGAACCCTTCCTCAGACCAAAGTGCAAAACCAGCAGACCACTCACTCCTACTACATTTCTGAAGCACTCTCTGAGCACCATTTTCCTTCTGGAGCATAATGCAGTAGTCAGGACAGCCTGGCAGATTACACAGTGGTGCTGCTATCCCCCAAAGAAGTTAGAGTGATAACTGTGATCTGCCAGTGGCCTTTGTGGAAGGGGGAACTGATCCCCCAACTTTGTTTGCTCCCCCCTTGTTTGCTTTAGGACCCCACCAACTTGGTTTGCACCCACCCTCCCTCCACATTTTGCCTAAGCAGCATACTTTAAAAAATGTTCAGGAGTCATAACAAACTTGATCTGAACAAATCAGGAAGTTTCCTGGACTTGGAAGACACCCATCAACATTGTTTGCTCCTGACTCCCACCCTGATATTGTTTGCTCCCAACCCCAACCCCTCCCACACACACACACACACACACACACACATTTGGTTAGTTTCTGAACCCTTCCCCCAAACATTGATTAAAACATGTTTTTCCATTAATGTCTTTCTCAATGATCATGAAAGTATTGGAGGGAGAGCTAGGTGGCAATTCATGATGGCCCAAGGGAGCAGTGGGATGCAAAACAACAGCCTATATGAGCTATGTGCTAAACTTTAACAAAAAAAAATATTCAGCAAATAAGTCTCTCATTTTCAGCAGGATCAGAAGAGTGAACTTATGATTCAAGAGGATTGAAAAGGTTTCTGCTCTCTGTCAGTTGATGTTTGATGGCTGTTGCAATTTTTGTTACTGCCTACAGCCTGACTTATGCTGTCTTGTCTTCTGAATCTCAGCACTGCTTTACACCAGTGCTATATTAGTAGTAGAAGAGGATGAGGACACTAAGCCTAAAGCTGACAATCAATCATTAAAACAACAAGCTAGGAAACCTGTCCTATCCCAAGTCCAGATTTTGAACTACCTGCTGTGGCCACCACTTAACATCACACTGACTACTGATGACACCCGTTCTAAACTCCACCTTCTCTCTCTAATCTCTAGTACTAATAGTGGAAGAAAGTACCTGTTTGTCTCTTTGTTCTTCCCAACACACAACTGCCAATGCTGCCCAGCCTGGGAAGGGCACTCTGGATGTTTATTGTATGCTGCTGCACCAGGCAAAATGTGTTCAGCCCCCACAAATACTGGCTAGCTGCTAAATTCTTTTCTTATTTGAATTAACCTGTTGCTTCTTGGCTGATTGCATGGGGTGTTGCCAGGCATGTGGTGTGTGATGAGATAGGCTGATGAAAATGAGAGCTGTTCCATCTTTGTTTGCTTGCTTCTGCAGCCCCACATGTCACTCAGCTGACTTATGCCCCTAGCTTTGAAGCATTCATCAATTAAAGTATGTTTCCTGTCACTGCCCCCTCATTGAGTGCACATACACAGCAACAATGCAAAAGTATACACTGTGGTGGGGGGGCACCTAGAAAATTCTAGGTATCTGGGATGGCTAATCTGACCCTGCAACTGCCTTACTGCTGCTGTTTGACACTTGAGTGTCTGCAGCATCTTTTGCAGTCAGTGCTGGAGTGTTGGGGCATAGAGGGTCAAGGAATGTTGTTTCTGTTTTGTTTGTTTTTTCTTGGGCTTGAGATTGGGGATAATATACTCATGTGGTTATTTCTCCTTATAGAATACAGCCACAGTATGTCTATATCCACTTTTCTGAGCAGTATATCTATTTTTAGGCCATGCTCATATACTAGTTTTTAATTGCAAATACACCTCTTTTTAGAATTTACTACAGAGAGAGGTGAGGTCTAAAGTTGTTTTTTCATGTCTTTCTCCTGCTGAAAGTAATGCTGTGCTGTGGACATGATGGCCAGTGCTGGAGGATCCTATTCAGTTCTTTGCTTCATGATGAGCAGTAGCTCTTTCTGATGAGTCTGTGTCCATTGTGTGAGATTCATAGCTGAATTATGTCCACCAGTGATTACACCTATACCTCAACCACACTTCTTACTGTGTTTCTACCACCTCGCACCTCAATAGACCCCCCAATGCACACCCTTGCTCACCTGAACTGGTCCCACTAAGAAGATACAGTCTCTCATTGAAGACACATCTTACTGCTGGAACTGGCGAGTGCTGTATGACAAATAAGGTAACTTGCAGTTCAATGTATTTCAATAGCATTTTTGACTGCAGTTACCTTGTTTCTTACACAGCAGCCACTGGTTTCAGCAGCAAGACATGTCTTTGATTGGAGAGTGGATCTTTCCAGTGGGACTAGTTCAGGTGAGTGAGGGTGTTTCGGGGTTTTAGGGGTGCAGGGTGGTGGGTGCACAGTGAGGAGTCATGGTTGGGTGCTGGTGCATATCAGGGGTGCATTTTTTTTAAAACTTAATATACTTTATGAAAAGTTTATGAAAGTGTAAGGAGCATAGGGTATAAGAAAAGCAAATCATAAAGTCAGCAATAATATGTATAAGATGAATGACAAAGTCTGATCAGATCCACCATGGCTGCATAATGAAATTAGTGAAGTTGTGTGGAATTGTTAAGGAGGTCTGAAGAAACAACACAATGATTTATAAGTAGTAAGATTTGTTTTAGTTTCTGTTCTAAGGAAGGCATACACATTATTAGGAAATATATGGAGGTATGCATTTTAATGGAAGGAATAGGAAGCTTACAAAAGAACCCCAGAGCAAATGCCACTGATGTATGTGTTATCCTGGATGATATTGAGCACACAGCCAAATTTTTTTTTTTTTTTTTATAATTCACTTTATTTTATAATCATATACAATACATATACCATACACAATGAGAAGGGCTGGTACAACCGGGATATCCAAGGTAAGCATTGAGTGTCAATACATCATTACATGACCAACCCATTGTTGCAATACAGAAAAGGAACTTATTTACACAAATATTCTAAACCCAACCCCTCAACCATAACAGCACTCACACGCCATTAATGAGGAAAATCCTACCGACGATTTATAATGGGGACGCAACTCATGGGTGAACTTGGGAGCCCCAACCTGCCAAGACTGCATCTAAGGGACCCCACAACAGGTAGAAACCCTCTACCTTATTGTGCATCTTGGCAATATGAAACTCCACCTGTAATGCTAATGAAGCCAAATTTTAAAGAAAACATAATTGCACATATCCTAATAATGTAAAACATCAAGGAAAACATATGCAAATCCCCATGATGGTACAGAAGGTGGCAGTACGTGAAAAAGTAATGGCTGGCATATGTTCAGCCTTGGGATTATTTACACATTTCTTTTTGGAAGAGAAACAGGGTTTTTGTCCATGAGGTGATATAAGTTATATTTAAGCAATATGTCGATGTCAGGAAGTCAGGTGTAATGATAACATCTTCAGTCAGTTCCACGGACAGAAAACATGACATCACTCCTTTTGTATGTGCAAAACATCTGCAGTGTGTCTCCTTTGGCTGCCATGATGTAGATAGATATTTTATTTACAAAGCACCCATTTCCATAGACTGGGCTCTGCACAAACAGTTCAATAACAAAATATATAAAGGCAGCAGTTTAGACACAAACTAAAATTCTATACATCCCATTAGAACCAATCAGTCGTTAAAAGCCTGCTGGAACAGGTAAGTTTTTAATGCTTTCTTAAAGGCTTCTACCGAAGGGACCTCCCTTAAATAATCAGGCAAGGAGTTCCATAGAGTGGGCATAGCAACCAAAAATGCCCTATCTCCAGCATGCCGCAGCCTCACTCTGGGAAATCCAAGGAGGCACCCCCCCCCACAAAACAGAGTGCCCGGGGCGGATGGTAGGGGACAAGAAGATCATGCAGATAGACAGGTGCCTTTAATGTAGGGCTTTATAGGTCAGGAGCCCTTCCTTGAAGACAATCCTCCACCTGACTGGCAGCCAGTACAGTCCATTGAGAACTGGGGTGATATGATCACTTCATCTCACTCCAGCCAGTCATCTTGCCACAGCATTCTGCACCAGCTGCAGTCTGCAGAGGTTGCCCCCAGATAACCCTAGGTACAGGGCATTACAATAATCCAGTCTGGAAATGATAAAAGTATGTACAAGTGTGGTCAAATCCTCCGGCGGGATCAGGGCTTGGATTTGGGCAATGTTCCTTAGATGATAAAATCCACTCCTGATGACGGCCGACACCTGCAGATCAAGAGTCAAACCATCATCAAGGATCATGCCCAAATCCTTTACCTGCCTAGACAGAGTTAGGGGAACACCCCCCAAGACAAGGTCAGGGGGTAATCCCTCACAATGCCCTCCCCTCCAATGAACTGGATCCACAACAAGTATCTCTGTTTTGTCTGGGTTGAGCCTAAGCCAGTTTTGAGTCATCCAAGCTTGGATCTCATTGAGACAGCTGTTAAATACAGAGTCTGACACCCGGGTATTGGGTGCGCAGGACAGGTACAGCTGGGTATCATCTGCATAGCAGTGAAAACCCAGCCTGTACCACCTGATAATGTCCTCCAGTGGCAGCACGTACACCATGAACAACAAGGGAAACAAGACCAAACCTTGTGGTACCCCACAGCATAAAGGTTTCAAGTTAGGTGAGGCTAAACCTATCATCACCCTCTGCACTCTGCCTGTCAGGTATGACCTGAACCAGTTGATGACAATACCAGACAGGCCACACCAATACCGCAGGTGGTCAAACAATACCTCATGGTCCATGATGTCAAATGCTGCAGAGAGGTCCATGAGGACCAAGATGGTCCAGTCTCTCCTGTCCCTTGCTACCAGAGATCATTAAGCACCCTCACCAGGTCAGTCTCTGTAATATGTCCCACATGAAACCTTGACTGGTAAGGCTCATAGGTGGAGGAATAGGCAAGATGTCTCTCAAGCTGCATGACCACCACTTTTTCAATAACCTTCCCTAAAAATGGAAGGTTTGAGACTGGCCTGCAATTGCTGAGGCAGTCCGGGTCCAGGGTGGATTTTTTTCCAAAGAGGTCTCACCAAGGCCTCTTTCAAGGCCACTGGGAAGACCCCACTCTTCAAGAAACTCTAGACAACCCCAGCAATCACAGGCCCAACAGGTCCAAACAACCAACCAACAGTTGGGTCAGACCTGGGTCCAGTTCACACTGGGTAGGCCGCAGCTTCAGGATTATTTTCACCACCTCCTCCACCCCAACCAGTTCAAACTCATCCCAGGCAGAAGGAGTGTTTTGACAATCTCCAGGCTGGTCCATGCATCCCTTTTGAGAGATACTCTGTCTGTGGTTAATTTGAAACAAAAAACAATATAATAAGACACTGGCCTCCACTGGAGATATTAAACAATAAAGTAAACTGCACTCTTGGGAAGATTGCCTGGGACAAGATGCAATTAAAAAACCGAATAGCAGTGTTCCAGGGAGTATACAATCACCAAAAAAATACCCCTTCCCGCTCATTCACAGGTGTCAATGAATGTGTTTGTTAGCCATGCTGGTTCATCTTCATGCTTCCCTCATTGTAAAAATGTGAAACTACATTTGCGTTCTTTAAAAAGAGTGATAAATGGCATGTCCACGGGGATGGTAGTTGTTCTAGTCTTACTTTTTTCCTGGCTCAGTTTATATCAGTGAAAAGAAAGTAAGAAAAAGAAGACAGCCTTTTGTTTCTACAAGTAGTTGTTAATTGCAGCTGGTATTTTTAACATGTGCAAGGCAACTCACTTCTCAAACTTAAAAGAAAAAATACACTTCATCAAAGTCTTTGTTTACCAAGTACTGAGCCCATGATTAAAATAATTTGAACCCCCTTCCCCCAAAAATGTGCCCTCACATGAAACTGCATGATTAACTGTAAAGACAATTATAAATGTATTTCTAAATGCATTACTAACACCAATGCCTTCAAAGTTTTGAAACTACTAAAAAGACAAACTATATATATATATATATATATATATATATATATATATATATATAGAGAGAGAGAGAGAGAGAGAGAGAGAGAGAGAATGTGGTAAACACATATTGCTAATCCCAAAAGCTGAACTTTATGTTTTTAGTATGTAAATGTTTAAGAAAAACCTGTGGCTCTTTCAACCAGAACACTGTAGTTTGCTAAAGAAGATTGACTCTATACAGACCTGGGCTCTACATGCATCTCCTGATTTCTTCATGATAACTGAATCCTGGCTCACACCCTCGACCCCGGACAAATCTATCAACGTAGCCGGATATATCATCTACCGCTGTGATAGACCGACTAGAGGGGAAGGGGTTGCAATATATGTCAAAAGCAAATTCACAGTCACATTCTTTGACTGTACCTCAAAGACTAAGGAATTTGAATGCCTTGCTCTAAAATTATCACTTTCCAGTGAGAAATCACTCCTTATGGCAGCATGCAACCAACCACCGTCTGGTGGCTGGGCACTTCTGCCACACCTTCAAAACCTTCTTGATTCTGCTAATACTGGGTGTATTCTAATAGGGGATTTCAATCTAAATTGGAATGATGACAGCTCTAAGAAATTGAAGGATCTATGTGATGTTAATGGTCTGTTACAAATGGTGACTGCTATAACCAGACTTAACAGAAAAAACCCTTATCGCAGCACCCTCCTGGACCTTATGCTAGTAAACAAACCTCACACTATCTCACATACTGGAGTATTCTTCAATGAAACAAGCCACCATTGTGCTACTGCCTGCATCAGACATCCTTCCCAAATAAAAACCGCCTCCAAATTCAAACTGAAAAGATGCCTCAAAAAGTTCTGCCAGGACACTTTCCTGAAAGATCTAAGCAACATTCATTGGCAGGATTTCTATCTAGTCCCTACCTTTAATGAGGCATTTTACATCTTTCACAGCCTCTTACTGGGGCTAATAGACAAACACGCCCCACTAAGACTGATCAAATCAAAAAATAAAACTCCTGGCTGGTTCTCTCCCATCCTGAAGAAAGCACTTAGGGATAGGGACTACTGGTGGAAGAAAGTGAGGAAATCCCACCTGGAGGCTGATTGGTTAGCATTCCGTACCTCTAGGAATGCTTGTACCAAGCTAATTAGGTCAGAGAAAGCTAGGTATTTCCAAAAACAACTAGAAGACAATAAAAACAACTCTGCCAAATTTTGGAACATCCTCAAAGAAGTCGAAGGTCAGTCCACTGCAACACCTCTTCCAAACAAAATTGTCTCTGATGGTACCACCTATACAGACAAAGCTGATGTATTAGAGAAGCTTAATGATCACTTTGCCACTGGAGGGCTTGCCTTCGACACCTCACCTTTCAGCAAACTTAGCCTGGCAAGAGACTACATTGTTGGCTTCACTGATAATCACAACCAGAACCAACCGCATTCCACCCCCCTTCAACTTCCTCACAATTACGTTCAAGCAAGTGGAGGACCTCCTCCTTTCTCTGGATACAAAAAAGAGTGTGGGTGCAGATAATATTGAACCTCACTTCTTAAAACTTGGCCATACCTATCTGACTGCCCCCATTATACACTTATTCAACACCTCTCTGATTCAAGATGAGCTACCTGTCTTGTGGAAAACTGCCCACATCCTACCATTATTCAAGACTGGGGATCTGAGTGATCTGAACAATTACCAGCCTATTTCTATACTATCCGTCCTCTCCAAATTACTTGAAAAAATTGTAAACATCCAACTTAGAGAACATTTGGATTCACAAAAGTTGCTAAACCCAGCTTCAGAGCCAAACACAGTACAGCATCAGCTCTTGCCAAAGTAACTACAGACTGGTAAATGGCCTTGGGCTCTAAGAAGCATGTATTTGCCCTCTTCCTTGATCTAAGTAAGGCCTTCAATACTGTGGATCATACCATCATGCTTACTGCACTGAGTAACCTTGGACTTGATAGTTCTGCTATTAAATGGTTCACCAGCTACCTAACCAATAGGTTACAATAAGTCAAAGCCATAGGAGATCTGTCCCCACAAAAATCCTGGTTACGAGGAATCCCACAAGGCTCCATCCTGGGCCCTATCCTCTTTGGAATATACATCAATAATCTGGACTCACAGCAGGGCACAACAAATGTGCACTTATTCGCAGATGATACTGTACTCTGTACCACAAATTCATCCTTGGATCTGGCCCACGAGTACTTACAGAAAGACTTCGTCACCCTCCAATACAACCTTCTCACTCATAAGCTCCTCCTCAATGCCATAAAGACTAAAGCAATGATTCTCTTACCAAAGTCTACTTCCAGATGCCAACATATCACACAGATCTGAACACTCTTAGATGAACTCCTTGAAGTAGTTGATACCTTTAAATACCTAGGGTTCTGGCTGGATAACAAGCTCAACTTTCTGTGCCACTTAAATGAAACCTTGAAGAAACTAAGACAGCGATTAGGTTTATTCTATCATTTTAAACACCTACTCACGTTAGAAGCCAGAATGAGACTAGTACAAACTACATTCCTACCTATACTGGACTACGCTGACTTACTTTACAGTCATTGCCCATCAACGATGCTAAACAAACTGGACACCCTTTACCACCGGGCTTTAAGATTTATTTTAAATCTACCCTGTAGTACACATCACTGTCGTCTATACCAGGTTTCGGGATGGACCTCACTCTCAACTAGAAGAAAAAGGAATGCTCTCCTCTGGTTTTTTTAGAGCATTATCTGATAACCTCCCTGCATACATCTCAAACATCTTCAAATGGGCTAAAGGTTCCTATGGCCTGAGATGCTTCTCCTTAATCTGCTTCCAGTTTCCTAGAGCGAAAACTACCCTTGGCTCAGCAGCAATCAACTTCTCACTTCCATCACTTTGGAACACTATGCAAGACTCATTAAAATTATCCTCACTTCCAAGCATTTTCACATTCAAAGCTCTATTAATGGATTATCTGAAGAAATCATGCAACTGTTTCAGACGCCGATGACCCCTAAGCCTGGGTACCACTCTCAAATCCTATGCCTAAGTATCTCATCCACCCCACATTCCTAACAACAGAAACCTAGGACCAACAAGTCTAGTTTCCTTAGTCTAAGATGGCCCTGCCTATTCTCTACCTTTTACATATTCTGGCCTCCCTTTTGGCTGCCTACTCTTTCACCCCAATGTCTACCCTATTCCTTAATACCTCCTCATTTTTTATCATTTAGGTATGAGCTTTTACTTAGCAGAGACTATATGGGATTGTTGTCTCTTCTCATTTCAGTAAAGCTTATCATTATGTACCTTTGCATGTTAATTATGTTGACCGATATGTATAGGCCCATATTGACCTGCACCTTCACAATGTTTTTTCTTTTTTTTTTTTTTGCACTGTTGTCCACCGTAATTGTAATCTTATGAAGTGTACTGTATTGTATTAATGCCCAGGACCACCTTGAAAATGAGCTTGCTCAATGGTGTTTATGCCTGGTTAAATAAAATGATTGATTGATTGACTGACTGTGTCTATTGTTTTTCTTGGGAGCTGTAGTTTCAGACACTTCCTAATTACTCTTTCCTTTTGAGACACCAGGTGGCTCAGATAATCATTTGTTCCAAGGGTTTTTAAGTCAATTTGAAGGACATTGAATATTTTCTATTCTCCTAGTCCTTAATAAAATTCCGGGACTCCATAGACTTGTTCTGTTCCTTGGTCCAGATCCCAAGCTAATGTGTCTTGTTTCAACATGATAGATCCACCTCATGCGCCTCCCACATGAATAAAAGAAAAGGTGGGGGTGGATCTTTAGGAGCTTCTCGGGTGGAGGTGGGGGTGGATCTTACTCCCCCAAAAAACAATGCTGCCTCCCACTACTCAGGTTCCAGTGCTTGTACTGCCCATTTAAGAAAGAAAATAGTACCCTGCAACCATTGACTAACATAAAAAAATAAAATAATATATCTCATTATACAGTCAACTCACTGGATATATACAGTATTAGGGACAACCAAACAATGAAATATGTACACATAAATGGTATAGACTAGGAACCTGTAAAAAGAAGAAACAAAAAGGCAAGCATGTATTAGGCAAGTCAAGTTGAAAAAGGGTGTCCAACTTCTCTCACCTTCTCTTATAAGCAGAGAGATTATGGCGTAAACTGGCTACTGACTTTTCCATCCATAAAATAGTTAAGATTTCAGCATGCCACTTTATAACATGGAGACTGCATAACAGTCCAGTGTCTCAAGATAACCAACTTGGCTACCGCTGAGATAAGGAAAATGCTATCTCTGAGGACACAGCAAGTGTGTAATGCGTATACCCAAAATGCAGAGTTCTGCCATAAAACTCTCCTGAAGACATAACAAGGGATCTAATCACAGTTTAATATGATTCCAAAACCTCTGTATATGCAAGCAATCCCAGAGGAGATGTTTTAGACTACCCTCCTGAACATTACATGTCCTGCACATTGAAGAATCCAGCCTCCATACAGAAAAAAGGCACAGTGGTGTATAGCAGACATTATATAATATCTTATATTGCTTCAGTCTTAATTTGTCTATTTTGATGTATCTATAAATAAATTCCCAAGAGGCTGTGGTCTCCAAGGTGTGTATAAAATCAGGAAACTCCTTCTCCCAGTAATTGCATTTTATGTGGCCCTCAACTCCCACAATGTCCCTTAATATTTTATAGATATACCACTTGAGGTTGGGTCACTAAGCCTTTTAACTTCCAGTAATTTGAACCATCTGGAAATTGCCAGAGATGGGGTCCCAGAATGTCCTGAATGGCATGTTTAATTTGAAGAAAAGTAAAAGCAGAGGGGTGAGGTGTTAGAAACTGTTTGCATAATTCCCTCAAGAGATACACTTATCCTCAAATAAAAAGTCTGATATAGGGTGAATGCCTGAAAAAGGCAGCAATGCATAAGAAATAGGTTTGTTAGCAATTTTAAAATTAAGATTTAATCTGAGCAGTTGAAGGGGATCATTTTGAGGAGAATATTTAAGAAGACAACAAAATTGCATATTCTTTCCCACTGACCATCCAATTGGGGAACTACACAGTGCCATGGGGAGTTTAGACCAAGATATATAAGTCAAAGCTTGAGAAGAAATACTGAAAGTGGTGCAGTGATGAATTCTATTTCTTTCCATGGGGGGTTAGATTAGGCAGCACTGATACCCAGATCCAGAAGCCACCAAGCTAGAAATTTACTTGCTTGGGACACTAAGTAATACCAATAAAAGTTGGATAGTTGAAGTACTCCATGGTGTTTAGCTAGGGCCAACTTAGACTATGCAATGTTAGCCTTCTTCTCTTTCCATAGAAACACAGAAATATTATGGTGCAACTGTGCAAACCAGGCCTGGGGCAGTGGAATGCCAATCATGCAGATAGGATATAAAACTCTCTGTAAAATGTTCATACGAACAAAAGAAATAATACCCCATAAAGATAAAGGAAAAGATTTCAATGGGTGATGTCCCCTTTGGTACTTCTAATAAGGGGTTGCAAATTAAGTTCAATTGGCTTATTAGTACCTTGAGTCAGTTGAATACCCAGTTAGTTGAGGTCTGCAGTAGACCAGCCACTTTGTAACTCTAGGGGTGTATTCTTAATATCGTCACAGGATTGAGGGGAAAAATAACTTTTTTAGACAAGATTAACTAATATCCTGATATGCGGCCAAAATCAATGAGAAGTTGGAATGTGAGGGTAGAAAAACAGAGGGGTTGATGAGGTGGAAAAATCAATATCGTCCATGTAAATGGGTAGTTTATAAGAACAGGGGCCAATAAAGATTCTGGAAATCAGTGGGTGTTACATAAAATGTGTAGTGAGAGGTTCCAAATAAAAATTGAACAAAAAAGGTGATAAGGGACAGCCCTGTCCTGTACCGCTATGGAGATCAAAGGCATCAGACAGGACACCTTTTCAGGTAATACGAGCAGAAGGAGTCGAGTAAAGTAAGTGGATCCATTTAAAGAATGCATCCTGGATCCCAAAAGTTGCCGAAGTACAGAAGAGAAAGGGCCAGGATACACAAATGAATGCTTTCTTGGCATCCAGGGAGACCAACAATGCAGATATGTTGGACTCCCTGGAGACCAAAAGTAAATGGAAACTTTGCCTCATATGATCAGAAATTAATCAGTCCTGCATACACCTGTTAGTTTTCTGCCAATTAATGGTTGCCAAATATGAGCCAGCCTGTTCACTAAAATGGTGGACAATATTTTAACTTCTAAATTTAATAGAGAAATCGGGAGATAGTTGCCAGCCTCCTATAGGTCCTTACCTGGCTTAGGAATTAAAGAAATGAAAGCATCCAAAAACTCAGAAGGGAAGGCTTTGCTATGATAGTAAGAGTTGTAAAATTCTGTCAGATGTGGAGTCAGTTCAGATTTTAAAGTGGAGTAGAAGTTAGTCAAAAGTTCATCGGTGCTCAGGGCTTTGCCTACATTGAAAGAGGAACTTGCTTTATCTACTTCCAACTCACTAATAGGAGCAGTTAGGAGCATGGTAAATTGGAGAACCAAATGAGGGAGATTAGAGGAACAGAGATTATTTTCTATTTGGCTCTCCATATGAGGTAGGTCTGGATTTGCTCTATATAAATTTGCATAAAATTGTCCAAATTCTCTTGCATTATCTCTGGATGCTGTCAAAACCACATCACTGGAAGAAACGTGGAGGTTTTTAATCAGGCGGGACATCTCAATTTGCTTAATACTCATCGCCAAATGTTTATTGTCTTTTTCTCCATACATTTCTTAATGACATCATGAGCGAAATAAGGCGTACTCTGCCTTCTCCCTATTCAATTCTGCATTAGTGGCTCTAAGCTGATTCAGACATATCCATTCACCCTCAGGAGAAACTGAACTAATATTTTTCTCTAATTTACGTATAGACTGTAGCAACTCCTGAGCTTTTTTCTCCTTGCGCTTAATTCATGTGGAAATCATCCTAATAAGTTCCCCACGAATTATGCATTTATGTGCACTCCAACACACCACTGCAAATGAAAAGATTAGGAATTTGTGGCAATATAATATGAGGTCACTTTTTTTCAGTTTATTACAGTACCACTGATCTTTCATGATGTGGTTATTGAGCCTCCACTGTTTATCTCTCACCACTGCAAATGACAGACCCACTGAAAGGGAGACTGGAGCTTGGTCAGAAATTAAAATACTATGGCCCAGATATTCAAACTGCGCCATTCTGAGGCGCAAGCCCTTGCACTGCGCAAAATAGTTGTGCAGGGGTGTGGCCGAGGCGATATTCAAAGGAGTTGCGCTATTGAGCAATTCCTTTGAATATCACCCCCCAGCCACAGCCACTGTGCATGGTGCAGTGGAACTTGCACCACCGCAAGTTGTCAGAGTGGAGCATTCAACTTACGGTGGAGCAAGTACCATTGCGCCATGCGCAAAATCACGATATTCAAAAGGTGACATGCAAATGGGGCCATAATTCATGCAAGGTGCAGGGGGGGCCATTTGCATCTGATTATGGCCCCATTTGCATGTCATTAGCATGTAGGTGCGCCGATCCCTGAGGACTTGCTCCTGGCCGCCCTGCCAGGCAGCAGCCATCGGGGACTGATGCATCCTGCAGCCGATCGCTGGCAGAACGTGAAAGAACCCTCAAACATCTCCTAATGCCCAATCGTGGGCAGAATGTAATAAGAACCCCCAACCTGAATATCACCCGGCAGCTGGCGGACGGCAGCATCCCACTCGCCTGCCACCCGCCGCCCGCCGACTGACTGTCCGGTAGGGCTGCACGCCTGTTGTGCAGAGCTAGAGCCAATGGGTGTGCAGCCCATACTGTACATGACAGTCCAGATTTGTGAGGGGAGCGGAGTGGTGGGGCTTTGTGGGTGGGTGGGTGGGGGAACACTAGACACCAGGAAGATGTTTGGGTGGGGGGTTGTCAATATACATTCTGCCGCGATCGGGCATTGATCCACTGGACCACCAGGGAGATATTAAGGTTGGGGGTTCCTTATTACATTCTGCCCGCGATCAGGCATTATGGTCCACTGGACCACCAGGGAGATATTCGGGTTGGGGGTTCCCGATTACATTCTGCCCGCGATCGGGCATTACGGTCCACTGGACCACCAGGGAGATATTCAGGTTGGGGGTTCTTATTACATTCTGCCCGCAATCGGGCACATGGGATGTGGGGGTTCTTATTACATTCTGCCCGCGATCGGGCACATGAGATTTGGGGGTTCTTATTACATTCTGCCCGTGATCGGGCACATGGATGTGGGGGTCTGTATACTTTCTGCTCAGCGATCGGGCACATGGGATGGGGGTTCTGATACTTTCTGCCCATGATCGGGCACATGGGATGTGGGGTCTGTATACTTTCTGCCTGTGATCGGGCATTATGGTCCACTGGACCACCAGGGATGTGAACGGGAGGGGGGGGCCACATTGATGACCGCAATCGGGCTGGTGGGGGGGCACAGGGACTGAGTTGGGGGCCAGCCACGGGTGGCAGCTGCTGTGTTGCGCCCTGCAACAGCAGCAGCTCACCTGTGGGTGGCCCTCAACTTAAGCCTTTTTTGGCTCAAAGTTGTGCAGGCGCAGGTTGGGGGTTGCTCCTGAACAACTCTGCACAGCCCGACTGAATATCAGGCTGTGCAGTTTATGCATGATTCCTCCCCCTCCTGTTGAGCATGCATTCATTTGCATTGCACTGTTGCTCAGCCTGTTTTCAGTGGCGCAACTGCCTCCTGCTGAATATCGCAGAATGGTGCAATGTAGAACTTGAGCATGCGCAACCCTGTTGAGCATGGAGCAACCCTTTTGAATATCTGGGCCCATGTATCTTACAGTGATGAGCAGTTTGAATAAAACTAGAACTCACCAGGGCATAGTTGACATGAAAGTGGGAGTGGTGTACAGGGGAGGAGAAAGTATATTCCCTTTGAGATTGATGGAGAATACTCCAAAGGTAAATGAGCCCACAGTTGTCTAATAGGTCATGGAGTGCCTTTTGTGCCAGAAAAGGCCTTTGTGAGTATTTCCTGACCTATCTAAGGTGTTGTCCATTGTGAGATTTCCATCCACTGTGAGATTCCAGTTTTCCAATATCAGTTCAGGCAAAGAATCATGAACAGAAAGAATATTCATGAGATTAAAAAATAAGGTGTGTCCAAATTATGACCATATATGTTGCCCACTAACATCTTGGATGTACCAACCACTGCATGGAGAATAAGGACCTGCCCTCCAAGTCAGCATAATCCTTAATAATTTGAAAAGATAAATGCTTATGGATTAAAATTATTACTCCAGCTCTATGGGAATGATTCCCGGCACCAAAAGATTGCCCCGACCACAATCTACAGAAAAAGTGGGCATCTTTAGCTACCAAATGTGTTTCTTGAAGGAGAATGATACCTGATTGAAAGGAGGCCAAGTTTTTCAGTACATGAGTACGCTTCATGGGGCAGTTACCCCCTTTTATATTCCAGGTAATGCAAGTAATCTGTGATATTGTCATAATAGAAACAATATATTAAAGAACCAGTGCTGGTGAGGAGAAATCAAGTAGCCACACAAATCTAAGACAGGTTCTATGTCTATCCCATAATATGTAATTTCCCTAAAAACATTGCAGTGCTGCAAACATCCCTCACATCCTATATGCAAACCAGCCCTGTGCCCTGAAAAGACAAGAAGAATGTGAACAGAGTAAGAAGATAAGGTATGAACTAGGCTTAAAAAGCCAACACCATCAGACAATATACTAACATAATAAAATGTTAGCAGAATAGGCCTAACGGTCTTTTGTGTCTGCTAATTTGGTCAGCCCACACCCTGGGAGCTGACCTTGCTGCCCCCCTCATCCTCTCTAGATTCTCCCTTCCCAGTCCCAGATATTCTTGCTGCATTGGATTATGTTTCCAGAACCCTTCCCCTGTACCTATCCCACCCCCTGTTTAACCCCTCCATTGTCTCTGCCTCCACCAGCCCCCTGGGCAGCACATTCCATGGCTCCACCACCCTCTCAGTGAAGTAGCACCTCCTTCTTTCTTCTCTGAATCTCCCCCCTCCAACTTCCACCCATGCCCTCTAGCTGCCCCTTCCTCCTTCCAAGCACCTTGACTGCTTTTCCTCTATTTAACCCTTTCATTTACTTGAAGACCTCTATCATGTCCCCCCAGTCCCTTCTCTCTTCCAATGTGTACATATTTAGATCTTCAAGCCTCTCCCCATAGGTCCTGTTCCCCAAGCCCCAGATCAATTTGTTTGCCCTCCTCTTGCCCCTCTCCAGGAGTCCAATGTCCCTCTTTAAGTGTGGCCTCCAAAACTGCATGCAGTACTCAAGGTGCGGCCTCACTAAGCAGCTATGCAGGGGGAGTATCACCTCCCTCCTTCTGGAGGTGATCCCCCAAGTGATGCATCCCAGCATCCTGTTGACCTTGACCACTGCCCTCCTACAAGTCTCAGAGTTGTTCATCTTGACACCCACCACCACCACCAGGTCCCTCTCGGCCATTGAGACTTGTAGCATTCCCCCCCCTCCAGAATGTACTCGTGGCCTGAGTTTCTGGCTCCCAGATGCAGTACCTTGCATTTTCCTGCATTAAACCTCAGCTTCCACTTTCTAGACCACCTTTCAAGAGCCTCCAGGTCCCCCTGTAGGGTCACCCTCCCCTCCTCCCCATCAACCACTGCCCCCAGTTTTGAGTCATCCACAAATAGACTTATCTAACTCCTGATACCCTTCCTTATGTCAGAGACATAGGCATTGAACAGGAGTGGCCAAAGGACTGATCCCTGAGGGTCCCCACTAATGACCCCGCTTGGGGATGAGACTATCCTGCCAACCATGACCCTCTGGGTCCAGTCCTGGAGTCAATTGCCTATCCATCTGATCATCTAGTTCCCCACCCCCATTTCTCCCAGCTTATTCAACAGGACTCCATGAGGAACAGAGTCAAACGCTTTGCTGAAGTCAAGATAGAGGGCATTCACTGGTCTACCCAGGTCCAAGGCTCTCGTCACCTAGTCATAGAACTCCACAAGGTTTCTCTGACATGATTTCCCTGGGACAAATCCATGCTGTCTATCATCCAGGCACCCCGACTTTTCCAGATCCTCCCTAGCCTCTCCCCGCCAATGGGTCCCTTACCTCCAGGCCCCCAATATGGTGACTGCTTTGCCTGGACTACATCCAGTATCTGCGCCTCCCTGGTCGGTTCCCCCACCTGCTGAATTAGGAATGCATCCTGAAAGACATCCAACAACCTCTATTCCCTGGCCACCGAGGATGTCATAGTCTCCTAGTCAGTTCCTGGCGTGTTTAAGTCCCCCAACACCAACACCCTTCCCCTGCCCAATTTGCAGTGTCTCCCAACATCTGCCACCAGACTCTCCTCCAGGTCCTCCACCAGCGCAGGGGGTCTATGCACCACTCCTATTTTTACTCTCTTGTCCCCATTTGTTATCAAGGTGACCCAACTTGCCTCCACAGTTCCCTCCGCCTCCTCCACTCCTCCTATGCCAATGCAGTTTTTGACTATTATTGCTACCCCTCCTCCCCTTCCTTCCCCTCTGTCTTTCCTGAACATGGTGTAACCCTCCAGGTTCTGGTCCCAGTCGTGCTCTGTGGTGGCCCAGGTCTCAGTGACTGCTGCCACATCCACCTCTCCCTCAGTTAGCATCGCCTGGAGCTCAGGCATTTTATTGCCCAAGCTCCTGGCATTTAGCAGGACTACCTTCCACCCTTTCTGTATACTTCCATTTCTCCTGCTCGCATTCCCATGAGAATTCCATCTTCCTCCAGTCTGCACCTTACCAGCTGGCCTTTTCCCACATTTCTCCAGCTCCCCAGGGTGTTGGAGACTGAGTACCACCTTTATCAGACCCCCCTCAACAGCCTTCTCTTCCATCCTTCCCCTCTTCACAAGTTTAAACCCCACCTTTCACCAATGAGCCCCTCTATTTTCACCTTAAGGATTTCCCTCCCCTCCAAATTGAGATTGAGCCTATCTCCAGCATATAACCCCTTATCCTCCCAAGTGTCCCCCCAATCCCCCATCAACCCATACCATCTAGCCCCACACCACTCCCTGAGCCACTGGTTTATCTCCCTAATCTTCCTCTTGTGTTCCCCACTAGCTCTTGGCACCAGCAGGATTTCCAAGAAGGAAATCATGCATCCTATGTCATGACAGATGCTGGCAAGCTCCCTGAACCTTGCCTGTATCTCTAGCTCACTATTTCCCTCAATGTCATTGGTACCCAGGTTGACCAGTATATCCGGGGAACTTCCACAATCCTTTGCCAGCTGATATACCTCATGCTTGGCCCTGTCCACCGTTAGTCCAGGGAAGCATTTTGTTATAACCAGACAGACATCCCCCTACCTATCCCATTTGATACCTCTGATCATGGAATCACCCAACAGGATCACTCTGACCACCTCTTTTCCTCTACTCCCCCCTTCCATGTTCCTCATCCTTTCTACTGGACCCTTCCCCCAGCTGGCTCCTTGCTCCTCCCCCTATCTGGGTGCCCCCTACTGCCCCTCCTTATCTACCCTGCCCACCCTCCCTCTGATCCTATGCCTCCTCCTCCCGAGTATCCTTATGTACCCCACTATCCCCCTGCCGCTGCTCGTGACTGGTCCTTCCCCATCTGCTAAACTTGCTTGGCAGTATCAGTAACCAAACAATCTGGAAACAATTCCCCTGAGAACTCCATCAAATCATTGGAGGAGATGGTAGGGGACACACCCAATGGTAGGAAAATACACCCCATATAGAAATAGGCCATGGTGGCTCAGAGGAATGTATCATGAAACCTGGCCAGTACCACTCAGCCAGTAAACAAAAAGCAAATAGAAATGGTGCAGCCAGAAAAAAAAAGGGGAAATAAACCCTGGACAGGTATATCAGAGAATACAAAACAAGCAGGATGAGCTAAGAATTGAATAATAATAATAAAATAAGGGGGAGGAGAGGGGTGTATTGGTTGCAGCCCAGCACCTATAACCTGAGGTTGCTTCTGTGATCCCATGAACTGTTCTCTACTAGTTCAAATAACTAAATGGCTCATACACATATTAAACAGAAAACATTATCAAAAAAGAGTGCATTTACTTAGTCTCAAATTGGAGACCTAGCTCAAATCCCCTCAAAAAAATGCAATCCAACATAAGCTGTATCCATACACTCTAAGCTCCACCAATGATGTACTAAGGTGTACTGAAGATGTCCCAACTATACCTTTAAATAATGGGGAAAAAGAGTTCCAAAATAAGATCACATCTATAATTTATTGGCATGTAAAAACTGAAGCCAGGGCAGCATGTATGGAAGGCATTTTGCACTCCAAGAATAAAAACAAAATACCACATGTGAGCTACTGGGCAGAAACCAGTCCAGTGAACTTATGAAAAAGGCTGTAGGGATTTTATATGAAAGTCAGATAATCAGAAGCAGCTAAATAGCAGAGAATAGCTCCATATTTCAGCCCAGCCCAGCCCAGTGCCTCTGACCTGAGGCCACTTCTGTGATCCCACCTTGAGATGAACCCTTTCAATCCAAAAATTACTGGTTGATCTATGCCAGATAAAGATAGTTATCAACCCAAAAAGTATTTTGAACAGTCCCAGCCTGATGTCCTGGTTCAAGCCAAACACAAAAAGGCAGTCCAACCTGAATTATGTCCATAAAATTGAAAACCCAAAAAATGAATAATAAGAATGCTTCAAATTTAGATTAAAACCATAAAAAATGAATTCTAAAGCAGTATCGTACCTATAGTCTTTGATGCACAGGAGGTGGAACCAGGATAACAAATATGATGAACACTGAGTGCTCCCAGGGCAGTTCAAATATTTGCAAGAATGACTCGAAACAGAACAATGTGAAATTCAATTAGACTGATGCAATTCAAGAACAGAAAAGAGCTCTGTAAGGCACTTCACATAGCTGAGCATTTTAAAACTACAAAAGAAGGCCGGGGAAACATAGAAACATAGAAACATAGAAGTTGACGGCAGATAAGGACCGCAAGGCCCATCCAGTCTGCCCATTTCTTTTTCTACCTTATAAATGTGCCATCGGCCTTTGCTCTGTCAGTGACCTATCTATTCATAGTCATTTGTATTGCTCCCTTATGCCTATCCCATGCCTGTTTGAAGCCTGCACTGTATTCATAGCCACCACTTCTTGTGGTAAGCTATTCCATGCATCTACCACCCTTTCTGTGAAAGAATTTCCTCACATTCCCCTTAATCGGCCTCCTCTAATCTCATGCTGTGTCCTCTTGTCCTGCAATTTTCTTATATTTAAACATGTTAGACTCTTTCACCTTGTTTATGCCCTTAAGGTGTTTAAATGTCTCGATCATATCACCTCTCTCCCTCCTTTGCTCAAGGGTATACATATTGAGCTCCGTTAATCTGTCCTCATATGTCTTCTGATGCAGTCCCTGCACCATTTTGGTTGCCCTTCTCTGGACTGCCTCAATTTGGTTAATGTCCTTGTGAAGGTGTGGCCTCCAATACTGCGCATTACTCAGATGGGGCTAACCAATGTCTTGTACAGAGGGATTATTACCTCCCTCTTACGACTTGTGATACCCCTACACTACACCCTAACACCCCCTAGCCTTTTCTACTGCTTTAGAGGTCTGCTTGGATGATTTTAGGTCATCAGTGATGATGATGCCCAAGTCTCTTTCTTCCTTTGTGACTGCTAGCAACTCCCTCCCAGCCTATAAGTGGCTTCAGGGTTCTCTTCCCTATGTGCATGATTTTGCACTTCTTTGCATTAAATCCAGTTGCCACTCTTCTGACCATTTTGCTAGTTTATCCAGATCTCTTCTCATTCTGCCCACCCCATCTGGATCATCTACTCTGTTGCAGATCTTGGTGTCATCTGCAAACAGACAAGCCTTACCCTCTAGTCCATCTGCGAGGTCACTAATGAAGATGTTGAATAGGACTGGCCCCAGGACTGATCCCTGAGGTACCCACTTGTGACTTGCATCTCTTTCTGACTGTATACCATTTACCACCACTCTCTGTTTTCTGCCAGTCAACCAGTTTGCCACCCAGTTGACCAACTTCTGACCCACCCGAGCCTACCTAGCTTATTTATCAATCTTCTATGTGGAACAGTGTCAAAAGCTTTGCTGAAGTCAAGGTAGGCGACATCAACTGCTCCCCTTGGTCCACCACTCTGGTTACCCAGTCAAAGAAATCTATGAGATTAGTTTGACAGGACCTTCCTTTGTAAACCCATGCTGTCTTGGATCCTGTGCCCTATGGATTCCAGGTGTTGCACTATCCTTTCCTTAAGGGGTGCCTCCATAATCTTGCCCACTACTGAGGTAAGACTGACTGGTCTGTAGTTCCCCGCCTCCTCCTGCTACCACTCTGTGGGCGGGATCACATAAGCCCTTCTCCAGTCTTCTGGGACCTCTCCTGTGCTCAGAGACTCACTAAACAATTCTGCTAATGGCTCTGCTAGTTCCTCCTTTAGCTCCTTAGTACCCTGGGATGTATGCCATCAGGTCCCATTGCCTTATCCACCCTGAGCTTAGCAAGCTCTTGTAGGACCCTTTCTTTTGTGAAGGGAGTAGTGCTCACCTCCCTCCCCCTGTGTCCATGATGCTGAGCTGTGGGCCTGCCTACCTTCTCTTCAGTAAATACTGAGCAAAGTATCTATTTAGGATAGATGCCTTTACAGGGTCCTCCTCCTCACATGCTCCCTTTTCTCCATTAAGCTAGCAATACCCCCTCTGGACTTTCTCCTTTCACTAATGTATCTATAGAAAGTCTTGTCACCTTCTTTACTGTTCGTAGCTAGTGTTTCCTCAGTTTGGGACTTTGCCTGCCCTATTGCCTTACCTGCTTCCCTTAGGGCAGTTTGGTATGCCTCCTATCTTCATCCGCTGTGTTCCCTTATATTTTCTGAAGGCCAGCCTTTGGCTCTGACCTTTTCTGCTACTGTATTTGAGAACCAAAGTGGTTTCCTTCTTCTTTTGCACTTTTCTGTCTAACACAATGGGATGTTGCTTCAAGTATTGTATCCTTAATGCTTGCCCACTTTGCCTGTACTCCTCACCTGTGTTTCTTTTGCCAGGGCTAGCTTAACTCTGTTGGCCATCTTATCAAAGTCAGCTCCTCTGAGTCCATATTTTGCCTTGGAATGGGATGATTTAGATGTAGTAGCCAAATTGAACCATACCATGTGATGGTCACTGGACCCCAGGTGACCTTTCTACCTGGAGATCTGTGATCCTTCTTTGTTAGTCAGTACTAGATCTAGGATAGCCCTGTCTCTTGTGGGCTGCTGTACCAGTTGTTTGAGGCCCTCCCCTGCAGGGAATCCACTATGAGTCTAGTTCTGGCAGATGTTCTGCTGGTATTGACCAATCTATATCTGCATGTTGAAGTCTCCCATTATCAGAACCTCCCTTTAGCTGTCATGTTTTGTATATCTTCTAACAGTAATGTGTCTATGTCCTCCCTCTGGTCTGGGGCCTGTAGACAACCCAGTTCTTATGGCTGTCCCATTTCCTGTTTCCAGGGTGACCCACAGTTCTTCTGGCTCCTTATGTGTATTCTGAATTTCTGTAGCTTTGATATTTTCATTAACATACAGGGCCCTCCTCCCCACTTACACCCTAGGTCTCTTCTGAACAATACATAGCCAGGTACTGAAGTCTCCCAAGTGTGGTTACTGGTAAACCACGTCTCACTAATTGCTACTATGTCCAGTTTAGCCTCTGACATTATTGCCTGCAGGTCTGGGATCTTATTTCCCAGGCTGTGAGCATTTGTGTACATGATTTTCCATTGGCCAGATTTTGGTGTGTTAGTTGTTGGGTGAAGTTTGGCATTACCCCTGTGCATCGTGTGGGAGACAAACCTTTTTCTTACCTGTGATGCAAATGAATGGCAAACACGCTGAATTCCTGTTTGACCACTAGCTGAGGGAGGGGTGTTCTTCCCATTCTGATATGGGGTGCAGCACCCTCTCCCCATTTGCTAGTTTAAATATTCTGCAAAGACGTCAAACTTCTGCCCCAATGCACTGACTCTCTTTAGTCAGATGCAGTCCATCAAATTTAAAGAACTTCGCTCCCAGAACTGTTGCCAGTTCCTACAAATCTGTGTCCTTTTCCTGGCACCAGTCCTTGAGCCACGTGTTTAGCTCCCCTATCTCCTTTCTCTGACCTTCCGTCCATCTGTTCCTTCTCCCAGACTGGCAGGATCTCAGAGAAGGAGATGCGACTAAATAGATGATAGTTTGTCACCCAGCTTAGTCAGGTGTTCCTTGGTCTCCACAACTGACCGGCTGGCGAGATCATTAGTCCCTATGTGTACTAGGACATCAATGTTTTCTCCTGCTTTGTGAACAATTTTAGCATGCGGTCAGTGTCTCTCCATGCTGATGTACCTGGGAGACATCTGACCATCACCCCTGGCTGGAGATGGGTATCAACCCCTGAATCATGGAGTCTCCTATGATCAAGTTTTTGGATTTCCTTTGTGCTTGTTTAGTTTTGGTTCCTGATTTGGGTGAGTATTGTGTGTAGCTCCTGTGTGCAGTGTCCTGCTCTGCAGTGTCTTCTGCCTCTTTATTTGATTTCAGAGATAGAGGCAGATACCTGTTTAATAGCGTTTATATGGTTTTGGAGGTAATGTGTTGAGAGCAGAGAGTGATGGGGCACCTGATTTGCTCCTCCCAACCACCTGCCAACCTCCTGGACCAACTACCCTCTCCGCGGTCGAGGTTTTTCTGTTGGATGCTGGGGAAATGGCGGGTGGTTCTTATAATGTATTTCCTCTTCAATATGAAATTTGAGGCGGCAATCTCTGCCCCATGCTGCCCGGAGCTGAGACCAAGATCTCCAAAGGCTCAGCATGTAGGACAGTGTCCTAAATCCTGTAAGACTGTCCTTCTGAAAATTGTTCCACAGTACCTGCAGTTAATGAAATCCATTCCAAATAAGTTGCTGGGTTTGTAACCTAGTCAGAGTAATTAGAAGGAAAAAAAAGGAAAAAAAATGCAAGTAATGGTTTAATTGTGCTTTGTTTAACTTGTTATAACAAGTTAAATTACTAGTGCCCCTGTAAATGAGATCACCTTGTGGAGGCCCCACTGATCCGCCCCTTCCTGCTCTGCCACAGGAAATGTCACAACTGTGGTACCCTATAAAAGGAGTGTAGCGTGGGGTGGTTGGGGATGGGGGTGGGTGGCTGGGCCCTTCCCCTGCCTAAAAAGAAGAACCACGGACGAAAGAACAAGGAGGTAAGAGCAGAAACAATCAGTCAACAACAAATGGAGTAACCCTGAAAGCTTATCCTAATGTTAGATAAAACTGTAAAACCTGTAAAGCACCACCTGTAATAATTTCAGAGAAGATATACCCTGTAAGAAACACTTTGCTCCAGAGAAAAATAAAGCAGTAACAGAAGATATACCTTGCAAAAGACAATTTGAATCAGAAGATTACAGCAGTAATCTGTTAGCACACACCTGTAAGCACACCTTGTAATAATGCAGAAGAAGGTATACCAGCAACAACAATTTGAATCAGAGAAAAAATAAAGCAATGAAATGTTAGCCACAAACAGTAGCAATCCCTGTGAGTAAAAAATCAAAACACCACCACACAGTAAATCTGCTTAGCCAAACTAAGTCTTAATCCTTCTCCCTTGCTCTGGTAAGTTTCTCTACTCTGCCTTTCAAGCAGTCTTAGAAGGAAAGAGCTCAGGTGAAGCTAGGTGCCTTGGCCAGCAAACCAAGTCTTCTACCTCTCTTGAAGTCTCTTGCTTAGCTTGATTGGCTGAAGAGAATGCAAATACCCCAGAAGTCATGGTAACAAACAGATGCGCTGCAATCATGTATAGAATTTAATACAGGCTTTGTAAAGTTTTATTTTATTTTTTATTTTATTTAAAGAGCAGTTTGGAAAACCTTTGAGCCATAGGCTCATTTACAAAGGTACCTTGTCACAGCTATGTCTGTTTAATGTTCCAATATGCCAGTTGCCATTTCCGCACTAATGGGGTAACATCACTGAAGATCAAAATTTGCCAACCCTGCTAGCTACAGCAATAGGCATTTAGCCCGAGCTTGATTAAGAATGTATAATTTATCCTGAAAATGTAAACAGCTTAAAATGATTGCCCCGAGTCTATCCTGTGGCATTGGCTGGGGGTGGAGGGAGTGATAAGTCCATTCTATCAGATACTCTGAACCCAACATAGGAAAGCTGGCAATATATTTCTATAACATCTGAATAAATAGTAGCATATCTGAGCCTTCCTGAAATTCTGGGACTCCCACAATAATGAGATTATTGAGGTCATCCACTTTGAGTTCCAGTTAAGTAAGCTGTCTCCACATTTCTTGAAGCTTTTGACATTCTCTGATCTGGGAGTCCTCCAGAGCTCTGATACAAACCTCAGCATCTCCCAGTCTTGTATTGAAAGATTCAAGTGTTGGCCTCAGTAATTGTGGGCACTCAGTCACTTTATTTAAGGTTAGTTTAATTCCGGCCATGTCAGCCCGGATAAGGTCCAATTTATTGGGCTATGAGCTGGGTCCTGGGGAGCCCAGAATGGGATATTTCAGTGGAGGTTTAGGCCACGAGGAAGAGGATGATGCAGCCTAGGATTGAACATTATTGTCAGAGACAGGGAAAAATCTATTTCAATTGATACCTCCCCTAGATCCACCATAGTGCAGGACAGAACCGACAATAAGGTAAATAACAAAAAAGGCTGCTAGACACAAAGGAAGTGGTAACTTGACTGCTGATATGATGGAACTGAGTTAGGCATGACTGTTCACAGCGAGTGCATGAGGTGCCTCCCCCGTGTATGTTTTCTTTTTTTAATAAAACACATTATGGGACCATTTTCTTATTTTCAGCATGTCAATGACCCGGGAGGGTGGGGAATTACCACTATACACCAAGGCAAAAGCAGTCAGATGGTGGGGGAGGTACCACTAGACACCAGAGATAAACATAACTTTTTTAGCATCACATGGGTGCTCTCCAGTAGACACCAGGGAAAACAGAAATATTCATGAAGATGGAAATCAGAGGGCAGGGGTGCCACTAGACACCAGGGATAACATATAACATATTTAAGGGACCGGGAAAATACTGCTGGACACCAGGGAAAATAAAAAAAAATCATTGTTCGTGTCAGATAATCCTTTACCATATGAAATGAAAAAGGATTCTTTGACAGAAAAAAAGGAATCAGGAAGAAACTAAGTCCAAAACTCTTTTGTGTGCCAAGGGATCCTTTTTCTTTTGAATGAAAAAAGGTGATGAAAAAGGATCCCATAGCACGAAAAAGGAATCAGAAAAAAAAAAGTCTGAAATCCTTTTTCGTGCCATGGGATCCTTTTTTGTCACCCTTTTTTGTTCAAGTGAAAAATGATCCCTTGGCATGAAAAAGGATTTTGGACTTAGTCATTTTTCCAATTCCTTTTTCATGCTAAGGGATCCTTTTTCATCATCCTTTTTTTGTTCCAATGAAAAAGGATCCCTTGGCACAGAAAAGGATTTTGACTTTGTTTTTTCCAAAATCCTTTTTCATGAGATGTGATCCTTTGTTGTTTGAATGAAACTCAAGAAAAAAGATATTAGTGAGTCAAGGGAAATAATTTTAAATATTAACAAAAAAGCATTCAGAGGTAATTTTTCAAACGAACAAGTGCAGAATCCATGTTATGGAGTCCGAAGGAGCCAGACACATGTTTTGGTTTCAGTGTAAGACTTCATTTTCGAGAGTTTTGAGGTTTTTTTTTTGAAAGAATGGAAAACAAGATGGGGAAAAATAAAAAAGCATGTATCAACCTATGGGAGTTATTCGGTTATGATGAGTTGTTTCAGAACTTGTGACAGCGTTGGTATGTGAAGGGTGGGGGTGGAGTGGTAGGCTTAGGAACGCTAATGCAAATTTCCATACTTTTGTCACTGTAATAGGAATCCTAACTGATGCATTAATGGAATTTTTTGCAATGAACATATATTATAGCTGCATGGTAGTGTAGCTATAGTCAGGCTTGCCTGGCCACTTCTTTGTTAAACCCAAAATGTTGCACTTTAATAACTTTGCCAATGAATGATGGATTTGCCTGAAATTTTGCATGCACAGTGTAGCACTACAGATCTTTGGATCTGGCAAGTTGCATTATGGTCGGATGTACAGTTGCACAGCTGCAGAGCACCACAAAATGTGCAAAACAGGGGGTTGCACATTTTTTCACTCGAGGCTATAGCCCAGATAGTTTGTCAATCTGTTCTGAAATCTTATGGGAAGATGCAGTCTGGGTCACTGATGTGCTGTTTGAAGATTTGGTGAAGACATATTAATCCATTCAAAAGTTATTAAAATTAGAATTTTCCCATTATAGTCAAAGGGAAACAAGTATATGTGCCTCTCGAAAGCTGCCACCATTACGTTTTACTGTTGCAAATGGCCTCTGTACAACTCTAAATGTACTACAAGAGACATACATCATCATGTTCCACCAACTGTATGAATTCTGCTGCCATGCCAGTGCCTTGGGGGTACACATGCATGCTGGGCAACCATGGGTGATGCCACACATGACTCACTGTATCACAGTGGATGGGTTAAAATTGACAGAGTGTCTAATTAATGTGTTTCCACACTGTACAATGTGTATCAATAGGTGCAGACCCTGCACTCACATGCAAATCTCATGTTACAACAGTATTTTCAACATTACACTACCTTAACACCACTATTGTCATCATTACTTGATAATGCATGCTAACAGCAGATGGTTAAAAACAACTATCAGTAACAAGTATGTATCATTGTTGAAAGACATCAGCAGCTTCATCCATCTATGACAAGAGGTTTTCATGCGTTGTACTGTAGTACAATTATGTATCTCAATATTTACTGGCTCAGTAATCATATACAAATGTTACTGCTACAGTATGTCATGAAGTGGTGCAGATCCCATTATATGATACTGAACAGTACAACTTTGTTATAAATAGAAAGACATCTTTTCAAAATAATGAAACACATACTTAAAAAGGCAATTGACTGTCATTGTACCACTCTGTGGCACAATTGCAATCAAACATCAACAGATACTGTATGATTCAGTCTCATTCGTAATCATAATAAACACACTGCTCACATTACGCATAATACTATGCACTAAAAACGATAAAGTATGAACAACTTTATACTTGCATTCCAGTAGGATAATATATAATTGATGACATATCTTACTCATACAATTTAACTGAGTCTGTACAACTATTATTACAGAAAAATATGTATGTGCCATGATTCAGCATTTGTGTCACTTTAGCTATCTCTGCTATCACATTGGAATGTGTTAAGAGACAGTTAACTGGTAAATAATAGTTTACAGATACTCACTGGTATACAACTGTCACCGTCACATGCTGTTATAGTAGTGGGTTACATGAGACATGCTCATAAACATGTTATGGTTAGCTTTTGTATGTCACCACGGTTGTTTTCACATGTTATTTGTATACTGTACTAGCAAAATTATTGGTATTACAGGCATTTATTATTATGACAAAGTAACTGTAGCTGAATAAACCAAATTTTAACAATCAATGAGTGTTGAGGGGTGATTAAAACTGTCACTTTCACTATACATATGTTAAAAAACATACTCTCTATTTCTTCTTCATTTAACTATTGTAACACATGCCTCTGCTAAGTTCATGTTACCAATCTTTATACCACAACAGCACATGTTGTGGAGCATCACCCTTGGTTGCCCAGCATAGAAACATAGACTTTGACGGCAGATAAGGACTGCTTGGTCCACCTAGTCTACCTATTTCCCTACCTAGAGGATAAGCTGCAGATCCGATTTAACCAAGAGCCTATTTCTTCCTACCCCCCACAAAAATTGCCTTATGTCTGTCCCATGCATTCTTGAATTCTCCCACAGTTTTAGATCCCACAACCACCTCAGGAAGGCTATTCCATGTGTCCACCACCCTCTCTGTGAAAAAAATACTTCTTCACATTGCCCCTGAGCCTTCACCCCTCAATCTTCAAATTGTGTCCCCTTGTTCTTGCACATCTCTTTTTCTGAAAGATGCTACCTTCTTGGATTTTGTTGATTCCACTGAGGTACTTAAAACGTTTCTATCATGTCCCCCCCTTTCCCTCCTTTCCTCAAGGGTATACATATTAAGCTCCTTTAGCCTCTCCTCGTATGGCTTCTCTTGCAGACCCTGTACCATTTTAGTTTCCCTCATCTGAACTGCCTCCCTATGTCCTTGCAGAGAAGGGGTCTCCAGAACTGGACACAGTACTCCAGATGGGGTCTCACCAACTGTCTGTACAGAGCGATAACAACTTCCTGTTTTCTGCTGGTGATGCCTCTCCCTATAAATCCCAGTATCCCCCAAGCCCTCCCTACTGTCTTCTGACATTGCTTGCCAACCTTAAGGTCATTTGATGTGATTACCCCCAGGTCCTTTTCCATTTTTGTTGTTGTTACTACCTCCTCCCCATTGTGTAATCTTCCCCTGGGTTTTTGTTTCCCAGGTGCATTACTTTGCACTTCTTTGCATTGAATCTAAGCTGCAATACTTCTGACCATTCCTCCAACCTTGACAAGTCCCTTCTCATCCTTACCACGCCTCCTTGTGTATCAACCCTGTTGTAGATCTTTGTGTCATCTGCAAAGAGGCATAATTTTCCTTCCAGTCCCTGTGCAATGTCACTTATAAAGACATTAAAAAGGACTGGACCCAGTACTGAACCCTGCGGTACCCCACTAGTAACCCCTCTTTCTTCAGAGTGGACGCCATTTACAATTACCTTCTGTGTCCTGTTGTTCAGCCAATGTTTTACCCAGGCTACCACCCTGTGACCCACAACAAGGCTGGTTAATTTGACTACTAATCTTTTGTGTGGGACTGTGTCAAATGCCTTGCTAAAGTCTAGGTAGGCCATGTCCACAGCCCCTCCCTGGTGTTCTACTTTGGTCACCCAGTCAAAGAAATCAATTAGATTCATGTGTAGCCCCAAGGCTACAGCAGAACTCATACAGTTTGTTGACCATGATGATGTCTGTCTCTTGTAGTACGTTTAAAGAGTTGTATGTTCTTTCTGTTAGCTGATGATGGTTGTCTCTGATTGATTGTGTTGCCTTGGCCATTCCCCTGCTTGCATGTGTGTATGTGTGTGGGGGGATGCAGAGTTAGGGTTTTGAATCCTAACACTGAATTTCCAAACTTTGTTCGCTGTAGTAGAAACCCTAACTGATGCAATGCATCAATGTAGTTTTTTGCGATGAAGATATATATATATATATATATATATATATATATATATCATTGTGAAAAAAAACTCTGTTAATGCATCAGTAAGGGTTGATTTCCCACCAACAAAAGTGTGGACATTTGATGTTAAGGTTTCCAACCCTACTACCCCATACTCCAGACTCCCAACCTCCATACACCAACAGGCATCAAGGTGTGTATGGGGCCATCGATCCTAACTCTCACACCATTCCATCTGTAAACAAGCTGAGCTGGTACAGTATAGGAGAATGGGGTAAGGGTTAGGCCCAATGACCCCAACACTTACCCTGACACCTGTTTGTGTGTGGAGGGTGGGGTGGTGGGGTGGAAGGGTACTAGGGTTGGAAACCCTAACATTTAATTTCCACACTTTTGTTGATGTGGAAATCAACCCTAACTGATGCCTTATCAAAGTTTTTTTTACAATGAAATTCACTTCTTTTCGAGAAAGTGAAATGTTAGTCATCTCTAATGGACAGGTTGGAGCACGAGCCTTCTGGGCCCTGAGCTCACACCCATCCATAACTGTCTCCTCAGGTTTAAAAAATGGAATACATAAGTGAGAGCACAGGCCCTCCGGGCCCTGCATTCCCACCAACCCATATGTAAGTCCTCATGTTTTGAAAATGCTATCCATAGATTTGAGTGCCAGCCATTTGAGCCCTGAGCTCCTACCCACCTATAAGTGTAGTGCTCCTAGTTTAGCATAAATAGTATGCATAGTTGAGAGTGCGGGCCCTCTGGGCCCTGAGCTCCCACCTATACATAAGTGCAGACACATAGCACAGGCATAGCGGCATTTTAAGCAACCCTTGAAACACATGTTTGCCAATATCTCAGTAACTATTGCAAGTGCAGAAAAAAATTCTTTCACACTGTGTTTATCAAAAAATCCGTATCTTGAACCATTTTCGAGATATAGGTGCCGAATGGCACTGTGACTGCCACAACTCAATACTATAGGAAAATGTGTCACTTTGGACTGCTGTAACTCTGAAACTGGTGTAATTTGTTTTGCCAAACCTGTAAAAGGTGCATCTGTGGTTGAAGGGCTTGCCACCCTGCAAATTTCAGCTCAATAGTCCAAACCATTTAATGCCAGTGAGGTGACAAAGAAACCATAATTTTGGGAGATTACTATTGCAAATTGTGAAAGTTTCACAAATTTGCGAAAGTATCATGTAAGTAAAAAAAGTAAATAAGTAAAACTTTATTTTTTAAGCACCTTTCAAAATCAAAGCGCTGTACAAACAAATTAAAACCAAACAATTAAATAAACATTCATAAACATTTTAAAATCCTTCAGGATAAGCTTTAAAAAACAGATAGATTTTGAGCTCAGATTTAAAACTCGAGACAGTCAGGCATTCTCTTATCTGATGAGGTAGAGAATTCCACAGGGAAGGGGCAACATAAGAAAATGTATGCACCCCAGATGTCTTTAACCAAACCCTGTGAATCTCTAGCAATCCCTTGTCAACTGATCGGAGTGAGCAGGAGGGGCAGTAGGGAATAAGAGGATCGTGCAGATACTGGGGTAATTGTCCATGTAGGGCTTTATAGGTCAGTAACCTGACCTTAAAGGTAATCCGCCACTGAACCGGCAGCCAGTGCAGTCCACACAGCACAGGCATAATATGACTAGTCCTAGATGTATCAGTCAAAAGCCTGGCTGCCACATTCTGCACTAGCTGCAAGCACTGGATATCAACCCCTGGTAGCCCTAGGTAAAGGGCATTGTAGTAATCAAGGTGGGTGGTCATGAAGGCATGGACCAATGCAGAAAGGTCAGCTGGAGGAACCAGGTGTTTCACCTGGGCAATATTCCTAAGATGATAAAAGGAGGACACTTGCAAATTTGTGAAAGTGTCATGCTCCCATATGTGACAGTACACATGGCTGCATCAAAATACACATATTTCTGTGTCTTTTTGAAAAAAAAAATGAAACATGGGTGCTGTTCCTAAGACCCTGTTTAGGTAAACACAATAGCTGGTGTTTACCTACAGTACAAGCACTATTTTTTGAACTATAAAATGTTTTCTCCACTGCTAACTGAAAACAAGATTGTGGTGACATGACACTACTGAGGGCATTTGCTACAGAAAAAGGTACTTTCATGACACTGCAAGTTGCTTTCAGGCGGAACATATATTTATCCCATAGGACATAATAGGAAAATTTAAACTTTAATAACTTTTGAATGGATTAATATTTTTTCACCTAATCTTCAAAAGGCACTTCCATGGCCCAATCCCCATATACCCTGAAAAGTGCAGACCAGATGGATAAAGCATTTGGGCTGTATAGATGAGCAAAGAATTTGCAAACTTTGAGGATTTTAACACTGTTTGATGCTCCGCAGTTTTGCAATCGAAAATTTGACTGAAACAAACATTTCCAGATCTAGTGATCTATGGTATGACAACATGTAAGTCAGATTTTAGGCACATTGAATGAATGGTTGCAAAGGTACTAAAGTTCAAAATTTTGGGTTTAACATAGAAGTGTCCATGCAACCCTAACTATACTTGCACTACCAGGCAGGTATAATATATATAGGGGATACATGAGGGGCATGAGTAGAATATGGAAAATAATTTCACTCCTGCAGAGTGAGCCTGGACATTTCATGAGTGCCAAAGGCATAAACAGAAATAAACAGTGCTCATGAGGCAGGAGTGAAAATATTTTTCATATTCCATGATGTGCACATCATGTGTCCTATTTATAGAATGGGGCCTCACTGTTGAAAAATGTACCATTTGTGTGGCTTTGTGCAGCTTTGCATAATTGCGCTGCTTTGCATGGCTTACGCGGGTTTAGCACGGATTTAGCATGGGTTTCAGGCATGTGATAAATGTCAGTTCTTTCAGTTATCAAATGCCTGTGAAAATAACACGATTTATCACACTCATTTATCACTTACCCCCATTGCATATATATATATATATATATATATATATATTAGAGGCAAAAAATCCATTTAATGCATCAGTTAGGGTTGTTCCACAGCAACAAAAGTGAGGAAATTTGATGTTAGGGTTGAATGCCTCCCTTGGAACCCCTAGCCCACCCCCTCAACCGGCATTGTGGTGTGCGTTGGGGTCATTGGCACTAACTCTCATCCCATCACATGTGTAAAGAAGTAGAGGTATAGGAGAATGGGGCTTTTGTCGCTGTGGAACAACCCTAACTAATGCATTAAAGCAAGTTTTTTTGCCTCTAATTTCCCTTCTTTTTGAGAATGAGGATGATAAATAGTTAATGGAATGCACTTCCACCACATGATGTCTTTTTACATAGTAACAGGAACTGCAAAGCAAATGCAAGCAGCAATGGTGACGCAAATGGTAAAGCAAACGTAAATGGTAAAGCAAACGTTAATAGAAACGCAACCATAAAGTGATGCCAAAACGAACAGTGACAGAAATTAACATGCAAGCTAGTACAAAAATGCAACTGGTAAAGTGCACAGTGATGGCACTGGTATTGTAAACACAAATGTTAAGTGTTACAGCAGCAAGAACACCAAAGGGAACAGAAACGAAAACATGAATGGAAGCACGCACGTAAAGACGAACCATATTGAGCATAAGCATGGTACCACAATTGTAAATGCAAATGGTAAAGTTACCATGAACAATAACGCCAAAGGAAACATAAATGTAAACACGAACAGAAACGCGTACGTAAACAAAAACCATAACACTCACAGTCATGTTACCACAATTGTAAACATAAATGGTAATGTTAACAGCAATAATAATGCCAAAGGAAACAGAAACGCAAATGCAAATGAAAGCAGCTATGGAAACTCAAACCGTAATGTGCACGAGCACAGTAACACAATAGGAAATGCATATAGTAACAGTAACAGCAATGAAGATGCAAAACGAAAGAGAAACGCAAACACAAATGAAAGGGCTGCCGTAAACACAAATGGCAATGAACACGGTGATGCAAACTGAAACGCAAACACAAACAGTAGTGGAAACGCAAATGGTAACAGTAATGCAAAGGCAAGCGCAAACGAGAACGCAAATGGTAATGCACACAGTGGCATAGACGGGAACAGTAATGCAAACGGGTACGTAAATGCAAGTGGAAACAGTAACTGTAACATTAACAGAAGAGCATACCCTCTTTTTCCCCCAACAGCTGCACTGAGAAACACATTGTGTACAAAGAATGTATGCATAATAATAGGCCTTAGAGCAGAAAATGAGCTGTTGGAAGACTAAATTGCTTTTATCTCAGGAACTGTACAACGTAGAAAGAAAAAAATTACCATGGTTCATGATTTTCCTGCCTGCGTTTTGCCACAGGCTATGCATTGTCATGATGAAAATTCTGTATCTCACACCATTTCCAAGATATGAGCCCCGAAAGGCGTGGCGGCTGCCACCATGTTAGTCTATGGAAAAAACATCAATTTCAGAGTATCATAACTTGGTTGCTGTGCAATATTTTTTCACCAAACTACCAAAAGGCACATCTGAGAGTTGTTGGCTGCCCTCCCTCCAAATTTCAGCCCAAAAGACCAAACTGTTTGTTTGCAGCAGGAGGTGGCAAGAATTCCTGTCATTTGGGCATAGCCTGAAAAAGTAGTCGCCATGATTTGTGATCTTCTCAAAATTTGCAAAAAGTGTCATTCGTGCGACACTACTATGTGACACTACTGTTTCCAGAAATTTTAAAAACATATTTCTGGGGTGTTTAACCCCAAAATAAAGACATGACTAGTATCCTCATGGTCTGACTAGGTGAACACAAAAAGAATTGTGTCCCTAGATGGTCCCAAATTTAATTGCCAAGTATTTTTCTGATCACCAACTGAAAACAAAATGTCAGATTTGCGGCACTACTAGGGTCATTTGCAACACTAAAAAGTGCATTTGCAACACTTTCAAACTTTTTGTTAACTTTTCCCATTTACTCATAATGGGAACTTGTTTTTTGAATAACTTTTGAACCGTTCAATATTTTTTTTCACGAAATCTTCAAAAGGCACATCAGGGACCATGGCTGCACATTCCCTGAAGTTTTCGGACCAGTCACACAAACTGTGCAACCAGTAGGCAAGAGCAAAGAAATCGCATAAAAAGCATAATTGCGCAATTGGTTGTCACTCAATAACTCCATAGCTGTATATCCAACTAGTACGAAACTTGACAGATACCAAGACCTTCCATGCCCAATCATGCATACCAAATTTTAGGCAAATCCATGGAAGAGTGACAAAGTTATTAAGGTGAAAAATTTGACCCTTTAACCTTAAGAGTGCTACTCATCGCTAACTATGGTAGCACTACTGTGCTACCATATATATATATATATATATATATATATATATATATATATATATATATATATATATATATATATATATATATATATATATCCATGGCAAAAATGCATTTAATGCATCAGTTAGGGTTAAAGTGACAAAAGTCAGGAAATTAAATGTTAACCCACACACACATTCTCCAGCAGTGACAGATGCCAGGAGTGTTGCCATGGGGTCATCAGTCCCAACTCTCACCCCATTCCATGTGTAAGCAGGCTAACATGCTACAGTAAAGGAAAATGGGGTGACAGTTAGGCCTCATGACCCCATGGCACACCCTGGCATCTGCCATTCTGTGGAGGATGTGTGCGTGTGGGTTCTGTGGGTGGGGTTAGTGGCTCAACCCTAACATTTCATTTCCTGACTTTTGTCACTTTAACCCAAACTGATGCATTGAATGCAGTTTTTTGCCATGAATTTCCTTACTTTTTGAAAAAGTTTACTATAACTAGTAAAAAAACATGTATTGATGGGAGCGTGGGGCCATTCAAGCCCTGCACTCCCACCAAGTTGCCCATTTCTGCATAACAATATACATCTATGGGAGCGCGAGCCCACATACATGTAGCTAGAGAGCCATACAGCAGCCCAGTAAAGCAAGGAACCCTTGTAACATAAATTTGACAATATCTCATTGACCATGGAACCCACGGAAAAACAATCCACTGCATGTTTACTCTATGGTTTCAAATCTTGTTCCAGCAGTAGCAAAAACTCTGTATCTCACTTCATTTTCAAGATAATGGCACCAAAAGGCTTGACAGACACCGCAATGTAATCTTATTGGGGAAAATGTCAACTTAGTCATGGCATATCTATGCAACAACTTAATTTCCAAACACCTAAATAGCACAATTCACACCTGTAGGACATCCCCTCAACACCCTGTAAATTTCAAATAAAAAGGTCAAACCATGTATGAACTATGCAATTCTAAAGTTTTTATAGCTGTAAAAATGTTTCAGTTGTGAGATAGCAAAATCTTAGGCCGTGAGTTAAATCCTAGTCCGCAGCCTAAGAAAATCCTAGTCTGAGAGGGAACATCTGGTCACACCAGTCTGGGCTATCTAGTCATCCCCAGGGACATCTGGTCATGAAATTCCACCTATCTGGTCATCATCTCAGGAACGAATCTCGCTGACTAGGATTGTCTCGTGGATCAGGATTTTGAGAGCTCATGAAAGAAGATCGTTAGCGAGTCACAAAATAATTTTTAATTTTCAAAAACCTACTTTTTGAAAGAAATGAAGCAAACCAAAAGCATGGCTTTGTAGAGGGGGCACCCTGAACAAAACCCATGCCTCATTTTGCCCAAAAGTCACCCGTGGAGAAAGTTAAGAAATTTTGGTTGACTAGAAAACTAAAGACAAGATGGCGGATCACGAACTAAGAATTTTTTTGATGGACAAGGATTTTCCTTTGCGAGGTAGCAAAATCCTTGACTGTGAGGCAATTCTTAGGTCACAAAATATACATTTAAATTTTGAACTGAAAAGAGCATGCTCAGAACTCAAAAATTAAAAATTTAAAAACTTTTGAACAGATTGTTATTTTTTTACCAAACCAATGCTGGATGTTCCTTCACCCAAGCTCTTCCTATGTTCCAAACCAAAAGACCACATGGTGTGGTCACAGCACCACTGGCAAAAAATGCATCAAAACTGGTTAACAGTGCATTATTTGGCATTTTGCTGCACAGAAACGGTATGTCTGACCAAAATGTAACTTGGTAAATCAAGAGAGCTATCATACCAGACTGTGCATTCCAAATTTTGTGCAAATCCGTTGAGCAGTTGCAAAGTTATTATCACACAAAATTTGAGGTTTAACATTAAAGTGCCTACTTAACCCTAGCTATAGAGGTGCGACTGTGCCCCATAACATATATATATATACGTATATTATGCCGTGCTACCATAATTAGGGTTGAGGAGCCATTTACATGTTAAACCTAAAATTTTGCACCTTAATAACTTTGCAACCATTCAACAGATTTGCCTGAAATGTGGAATACATGATCAAAAACCATACATCTTGGGATTAGCCAGCATTTGTACTGTTTGGATATACAGCTGCTGAGTTATTAAAGATGATCTGCACGCGTGTTTAGGCTTTTTTTGGAATTCTTTGCTTGTCTCTACAGGTCACATGGTTTGTGCCACCAGTCCAAAGTCTTCAGGGAACGTGCGGCCGGGGACCCCAATGTGCCTTTTGAAGATTTTGTGAAAAAATATTAAATGGTTCAAAAGTTATTCAAAAAACAATTTCCCACTATAAGTCAATGGGAAAAGTTAACAAAAAGTTTGACAGTGTCACAAATGCAGTTTTACTTTCGCAAATGACCCTTTTACTGTCACAAATCCACCATTTTGTTTTCAGTTGGTGATCAGAAAAATGCTTGGCATTTAAATTTGGGACCCTCTAGCAATGTAATTATTTTTGTATTCACCTAGTCGGACCATGAGGATGCTGGGCATGTCTTTATTTTGGGGTAAAACACCCCAGAAATATGTTTTTCAAATTTCTGGAAAAAGTACTTTCACAAAGTACTTTTGCATTTGTGACACTGTCGCATGAATTTGAGAAAAATTTTAAAAAGTTTGACAGTACTATTCCAGGCTGTGGGAAAATGATTGCAATTCTTTGCCACCCTGCTGCAAAAGAATGGTTTGGTCTTTTGAGCTGAAATTTAGAGGGATCGCAGCCAATGTACTACAGATGTGCCTTTCATGTTTTGGTGAAGAAATATTACAGGGCGGTAAAGTTATGGCACTCCAAATTTGATGCTTTTTCCCATAGGATAACATTACGGCATCCGCCGCATTACAGGAATCCTTTGCCACCCTGCTGCTGGTCTTTTGGGATGAAATTTGGAGGAAAGAAAGCCAACATCCAACAGATGTGCCTTTTAGTGGTTTGGTGAAAAAAAATATTACAGGGATCCAAAGTTATAGCACTCCAAGTTTCTCTTTTTTTCCCATAGGATAACATTACAGCGTTCGCCACACCTTTCAGAGTCCGTATCTCGGAAACGGTGTGAGATACTGACTTTTCGTCAGAAAACTTCTTAGCCCCCTAAGGGAGGCTAAGTATAAAACTAGCCAGGAAAGTCATAAATCATATGACTTTTAATTTTTTTTTCTACACTGTATGGTTCCTGAGATATCAGCAATTTAGTCATCCAGCTCCTCATTTTCTGCTCCGAGACCCAGTATTATGCATACATTCTTTGTACTCACTGTCTTTCCCTATGCAGCTTTTGGGGAAAACTGGCCTGTGCACTTACATTACTGTTACCCTTACCACTTCTGCTTGCGGTTCCATACCCATTTCACTTACTGTTCCTGTCTAAGGCACCATGTGCGTTACCTTTTGCGTTTTCATTTGTGCTTGAATTTGTGTTATTTTAACCATTTGTGTCTACAGTACTGTTTATCTTTGTCTTTCACTTTGCATCAACATGCACATTACCATTTGCGTTTCTGGGACCATGTTACTATGTGACAAGACATCACGTGGTGGGCTCCACGTTCCCACTGCCACATTACATTCACTATCGGGGTGCACATTGGGGTTGTTGATCCTAACTCTCACCCCATTCTCTTATACCTCTGCTTCTTCACATATCTGATGGAGTGAGAGTTAGGGTCGGCAACCCCAACGTGCACCCCATGCTGGTTGGGGTGTGGGCGGGTCCAAGGGGGCTTTCAACCTAACACCGAATTTCCTCACTTTTTGTCACTGTGGGAAACCCTAACTAATGCATTAAACAGAGTGTTTTCCATCTGATATATATATATATATATATATATATATATATTATATATATATATATATATACACATATATATATATATATGTGTGTATATATATATATATATATATATATATATATATATATATATATATTGAATAGCAAAAACCATTGTTAATGAACCCTAATGCTTACCCCATTCCTTGAGTAAGCAAGGTAAGATGACTACAGCATAGAAGAATTGGGTGAGCATTAGGGTCCACAACCTCAAAACACATCCCTCATGCCTGTTCCTGCATGCACAGTGGGGGTGGAGTCTTAGGCTTGGGAACACTAAGGTCGTATTTCCCTACTTTTGATGGTTCAACCCTAAAGGTGCATTAACAACTTTTTTTAAATAAATTTCCTTACTTTTTCAGATAGTTTATTTGTATCCTTATTTGCCTGTGTGAGCGCAGGGCCCATCCTCCATAGATGTCCTTATGTCACAGTGGATTCTTATTTTACTATGGGTGTACAATGTCCTTCAAGCCATGTGTACTCATCCTACAGACTAAATTATCAGCACAGCCATCTTATTTCCCCTGCTCATGTATCCAGTAAAGAAAATTTTACAATCCCTGTCAAAACATAATTCTGTGCAACTGTAACACCATTTCACGCCACAGGTGCGAAAAAACATTTTGATCAGGATTTGAAAAATGACGGGTATAACATACATGAGGTCCTATAATAAGAAGGCTATGTTGAAAATCTGGGGTTGAAATATTTAAAATCTCCAAATTTATGAGCGGGTGTACCAAAATCTCAACAAATTGTCATAACTTAGGCATTTTTTTGATATTTTGACTCCAAATTTTGAACATAGTCTTCTTATGACCCTGCCTCATAAACTCCATAGGTGAAACATTTCAAATCCATGTCAATATGCCATTCCATACCAGAGGTGCAAAAACACATTTCTGGCAGGATGTGAAAAATTACAGTTGTACTGTTCAAGAGGGGGTGTGGAAAAATGGAAATGTTAGAAAACTGGGATTCAAAAAAATTTTAAATTACCAAACTTACACTAGTGCATAGAAAAATTTCAATGAACGTCATAACTCAGCCATTTTTAGGTTGTTTTTCACCAAATTTTTAGCATAGGCTTTTTGGGACCCCATCTCATGAACACTGGCACGGTCATTTTGTTAATTAATCTAGAAAGGTGTTTTCATGCCACAATTGCAAAATCACCTTCTGGGCCCGATTAATGAAATGATAGTGAAAGTGTTCATAAGGTGGGGTCTCAAAAAGCCCATTTTGAAAATTTGGTGAAAAATATCTAAAAATAGCAAAGATATCAACCTAAGTTCAAAATGCTATTGAAATACATTATACTGCACTTACCTTGATTCTTCAGTTCGCTGTTTCACTTTGAAGAGTGCAGACATGTCCCAATCCACAGAACATGACAGCAGACAACCTCCAAAGGGTAAGTACATGGTAAGGGGATGGGTTGGTGGGTGCTCAGTTGGGGGGTGCAGATGGGGAGGGGAACCTCAGGTCTGACATGGGACCATTTTCTTTTTTTCAGGGTCAAAACAAAAAAAAGACACTGAGGGATGGTTTTGTTCTTTAAAGGAATATAAAATAAATATTTGGGGACACTGGAAGTGGGATCCCCACTGTCACACACTACTAGGGGGGCATACATGTGTTGTGACACTGGGAATGGGTTCCCCAGTGTCCCACAATGAAGGCCCATTTTCTTTTTTTTTTCAGGTTTAAAAATTAAAATGTAGGGGGACTGATTTTGGGACACTTGGAGTTGGTCCCCCAGAGTCCCTCACTGATGGGGGGGTCATACATCTATTGGGACACTGGGAGTGGGCTTCCCAGTGTCTCACACTGCTTGGTGGTCTTCTAGTGGCAACATGGGGATTGGGCACCCCAATGTCAGCAAATGGAAAAGAATGGACTAAGCAATGGGGAGGGGGTACATCTGATACTGGGAGTGGGCATATCTGTGTCAGATAATATAAATAAATGAACAGGAGGCCAGGGGGTGCCACTAGACATAAGGAAAACATATGAGGGGGTGCCACTAGTCACCATGGATAGCAGAAAGTAATTGGCAGGTTGTGGTTGCCACTAGACACCAAGGAAACAGGGGATCACACATCAGAGTTCATCCAGCAGCACAGGTTCAGGCTGCGGCTGCACAAGTCAAGAAAATCCCGCTGGTCTCAAATATAGAATGTGGGGAAGTGCTACTCTCACTAAGCAGGGCTCCAGGGATTTTGGATGCCCAGAAGAAGTGTTTCTCGGCACACTGTAAAGAAAGAAACATCAAAATCTATCTAAACAGCTCCAATTTAGCTAGATTCTGATAGATCTTTTATCAGTTGAATTCATTTTTATACATATTCCTTACTTTTGTTTTCTTGCTAATGGCAAAACTAGATGATGGACAAAACAGAGCTCTGTGAAAGCACAGCAGGCTCTACATGACCCTACATGCAAAAAGACAGTTAACTTTTGCAAAAAAATAGCCGTATGTGACTCTACATGTGCAAATATGTGTGACAAATATCATCTCCTGCAATCACAAAACTGCATTTTTTCACAAAGTCTGCCTCCTGTGATCACAAAAATGCTTCTGTGACTGACATATAAATTTTCCCATAGAAAATAATAGGAAATTTAAAAATGTAATAACTTTTGAACAGATTAATATTTTTTCACCAACCCTTCCAAAAGGCACATATATGAGCCAAAGGCTTTCTACCCTGAAAATTTCAGGCCAAACCATAAAGCCATTTATGAGATACAGGTGGACAAAGAAACAGTGATTTTTTTGATGCTGTCTATCTCACCAACCACAGCACAGATTTACACCGAATTTGGCATGTCAAGATACCTTCGCCTAGAGATTAAGTATGCCACATGTCGTACTAATGCATTGAACAGTTCTAAAGTTATTAAAGTTCAAAGATTTGGGTTTACTTAGACGATTGCACTTAACCCTAATATACTGGTGTTACTGCCCCAGCATAATACACACACACACACACACACACACACACACATGTATACATATATATATATATATATATATATATAAAGACAAAGAACTCTGTGCCAAACACTGAGGTAAAGGGTTACCCAAGGGCATTTGGCTGGGAAGCCAAGTTTTAAGAAAATGCACAATCACACATACCCCCACAATGCAAAGCATCATGGGCTGCATATGCAAATCACCACAGAATGTTATGCTGGTCCAACTTTAAGCAGAATTGCATGGTGCCGAAAGGCCTCACAGTTTGCAAAGGGTGCTAACAGAAGACATAGACACGTGTTTCGTCCTACCAGGACTCATCAGTATGCCTTTTGCAAACTGTGTGAGAGGCCTTTTGGCACCATGCAATTCTGCTTAAAGTTGGACCAGCATAACATTCTGTGGTGATTTGCATATGCAGCCCATGATGCTTTGCATTGTGGGGGTATGTGTGATTGTGCATTTTCTTAAAACTTGGCTTCCCAGCCAAATGCCCTTTGGGGTAACCCTTACCTCAGTGTTTGGCACAGAGGTTCTTTTGTCTTTTTAAATAGTTTTTATTTTAATGGGTTCACCACAATATATCCAAGGCACACTGTCTCTAGGGTAGCTGGTCCATTCCACTGAGGTGTCAAACAGACGCAGGCATACTGATGAGTCCTGGTAGACGAAACACGTGTCTATGTCTTCTGTTAGCACCCTTGCAAACTGTGTGAGAGGCCTTTCGGCACCATGCAATTCTGCTTAAAGTTGGACCAGCATAACATTCTGTGGTGATTTGCATATGCAGCCCATGATGCTTTGCATTGTGGGGGTATGTGTGATTATATATATATACTGTACGTATATATATATATATATATATATATATATATATATATATATATATATACACATATATATATATATATATATATTCCCCACAGGAGCCCATTATCATGTATTTCCTATTAGACCATACCAATTAAGCTGTATACCTCCCAATTAAGCTGAATACCACAGTGGGGAAAATATATACTATATTAACACAATTACCAATAACAACAAACAATATAGTAAACTATTTATGAATCAACACCGTGTTAACACCCCAGTAATGATCAATTAAACCAGCATACTCGAGTTCTTAAACAGACCCTGCACTAATTACCACTAATGATACCAACTGATTCACTAATTACTCACACCTGTTAATAAACACTATTTCACTGCATTTCTGTCTCCGACCTCATTATTTCACAATGACATGTATTATATAAAACAAATGATAGGTTAGTGTGATGTTTAGGGATATAATTCCATCAATGAGTACTAATGAGTTCATAATGCCAATCGCCCTTCGAGTTTGAGGCTTATTGATTTCATAAGCACTCCTCGGTGTAATTATACCACACTGGGCCATCATTTATTATATATATATTTATACAATGGGGGTGGGAACAATATCAGTGTGATTAAAAAAAGGTTATTTTACCAGAGTGCGATATATGATACTGATGTCAGCAGAGCTAAAATAACTGCCATTTATACACACCCTGCTGATGTCAGCTTTCCCAAATCCCTAACCTATCACTGAAATGCATCTCAATAAGTTCCCCAAAAACATGGACAATTACCCTCACCTGAATGTCACTAAAGTGCAGCTACAAATACCGGCTGCCCCATATCCTGCTCAGATGTGCTCCTTTGATCCATTCCAAATCAAATCAGCTGCCGACTCTAAAAGGAGAAAGAAATAGAAAAAAACATCAGCATCGGTAATGTTACAACCACAAAATAGAAAAACCAACATCACTACATCATGCGAAACAAAGTGGGAAAATAAGTTAGCACTGAAAAACATGATAAAACCTATGGATGAACAACAAGAAATAATAGATATTTGCACGCAATTCCAAAGAGATAGAGAACCTCTGCTAGACCCCACTACAAACAAGAAAGGTTTCACAATCCCAGAAACACAAGAACAGAAGATGCCTGCAAAAAAACAATATTTTTTAGACCCACAATACATAACAAGTACATCCTAAGTACTAAAAATGACACTTGCCGTAAAACAAACCCCGATGTAAAACATCTCCAAACATTTCTACTGCAAGATGTAGAACTCACAACCCCTATTACAGACATAGAACCTAAAGAACTAGACAGATTATTATGCCACTATTTCATAACAAGCCAAAAGACAGACGGTACAGATTATGAACCCTTAACCATTCGATCCGGTTTTTAAAGCAGACAGCTACGTGAAAACGGCTACAGTGAACCATTATCCACCTCAGTAACATTTGAAAAAACAAGGCAAGTCATTATGTCCAAGCAAAAACAACTAAACGGAAACGGACTGGAAAACTGTCCCAATGAAGCAGATGAGCTCAGTGACGATGGACTTGTCAAACTCTATGAATTACAACTACTTGGACCAAGTAATCCACAATCGATAATTAATTCAATGTGGCTGACAGCAAACATGTACTTCGGTGTTAGAGGAAACATTGAAACAAGAAACTTACGATGGGGAGATAGCACATTAAAAACAGAAGGCGAAAACTGCAGATACTTGGAAGTGTGGAAAGAAAGACAAACAAAAACTCACACAGGCTCAAACCCAAAAGACATACATATAATTAAGCCCCGTACCTATGAAATACACAACATACAAAAATGCCCTGTGAGAAATTATCGCAGATACAAAGAGAAATGAACAATTAAAGCAAATAATCCAGAAGCACCATTCTTTTTTGCCATTAACTACTCCATCAGGTTACAATCTTCAACATAGTTCAAACATCAGCCTCTTGGTATCAATAACATAGCCAAGATTGTAAAAACAATGATAAATGAAGCTGAAATACCTCATACAAAAGCTAAGTGATTTAAAATGTACCCCCTACTGATATTATACCAATTTCGGGGCACAAAAAGGTACAGTCCATCAACTCATATTGCAAACTCAGTGATGCCAAACAAAGACAAATCTTGAACATACTGAGTACAGATATTGAGCAAAAACATAGTACCTCAAAAGCTGCAGAAACCCCAGAGATAAAACACAATCCTTCTACAAGCAAAACCGCTGAGACACAACAGCATGCCCTACAGATGGCATCAACATACCTGGATAACATACCAACATGCTTCAACAATCCCATAATATCAGCGTCGAACATCACTTTCAACATATATCAGAATAAGTAAACAAAACAATGTGAGGTACAAACTTGTACCACATCTGTATTAACACCTTGTGCTTCTTTTGCAGGCCTTGACTACCCAGAGAAACCAAAGAAAGGGAACAGATAATCAAATCGGACAGTGATTCCGACTGAACGCCACCAGCCTTACGTGACCATCATGAATAGGAACTAACCTCCTTCCCAACCAAACAATGCCTGTTCTGCTCCACTTCAAACAAAATAAATGTTTAACTGAACTTAAGGTATTCTCATACAGAAGTGCTGAATAAACTACCTTTAAGAAACTAAATACTGTTCGGTGAAAATAAACCGTACCAGTAATATGTAAATAAAATCACTAGTGCACCAACCATACACACAGAAAACAAGGTAAAAATAAAAAAGAAATCACAATGATGACAATACACAGTACATCACACACAAAGTACTTCTCCTAAGAAATTCACCCTTATATCACAACACGTCACAAGTACCTAGCCACAACCAAGCACCTTTCACAGACAATTCACACCACCAATAATAACACACTACACTCACTCTCTACTCTTACTCCTCACAAAACATACACACACTACTCCACAAATATCAGGAAAGCTCCCACCCCCATTGTATAAATACCACATACGATGGGAGGATTGTGTGCTATGGAAAATATTCTCACACCTGCAGAGGGAGCTCTGGACACTTGTGAGTATCCAGAGCTCCCCCTCTTCAGGAGTGAGAATATTTTCCATATCACACTTCTGCCCATCATGTATCCAATATATATATATATATATATATACAGTATATATATATAATAAAGGCTAGGTAACTGTGGTATATAAGGATATATACCCATCAAGATGGCTAATTAGGGCTATTAGCTAGCGAATTAACATTATTCCCCTAATTAACCCCCTAGATAGGTATGTAGCCTTGTATTCCTTAGTTGTCTAGCATTTATTTTATATAATACATGGGGATGGTGCTTCGTACCTGAAGGCTTTGTTTTTCTCAGGAGGCTTATTAGGTAAGGCTGTGATTTTGTCACGGAGTTTTCTAGATAAGGCTGTGGTTTTGTCAATTGGCTTATTAGGTGTGCTAATTAGGATAATAATTTATTAACTGGTTCAACTGGTATGTTCATTAATGTGGTCATTGATTTAATTGGTATTAAGAAAATACAAAATCACACATGCCCCCACAATGCAAAGCATCATGGGCTGCAAATGCAAATCACCACAGAATGTTATGCTGGTCCAACTTTAAGCAGAATTGCATGGTGCCGAAAGACCTCTCACACAGTTTGCAAAGGGTGCTAACAGAAGACATAAGGGTTGTTTGTTTTGATGGTAATAATGTTAGTCTATCGTTTTTTTTACCACGGTATACAGGTTTCGGTGAGGAGATATTCAGCTTTAATTGGGAGGTTTGCAGCTTTAATTCTTTGGAATGTAGGTTTAATTGATGAGGCATACAGGGAAATACACAATAATCGGCTCCTATTTGGAAAGGTCCCATCCATGTATTTTATTAATTTTAACCCCCAATTTTCAAGATAGTCATTTTATGACTCTTATAAAAATTACATATGGTATTTTTAGTATATCGGCCAAAACATCATTTCACACCAGAACTGCGAAAACATGTCTCATCCTGGATTTAAAAACAAATGACTCCCATCATATTTTATAAGGTGATATATAAAAATGGCTATGTTATAAGCTTGGAGTAAAATATTGAAAATTAGTGAAATTATAAGTGAACATTGAAATACTGCAACATTCTCTAATAACCTGTCCATTTTACTATATTTGTACACCATATTTTTAGCATATAGAAACATAGAAACACATAGAAACATAGACTTTGATGGCAGATAAAGACCGCTTGGCCCTCCTAGTCTGCCCATTTCCCTACGTACAGGATAGGCCGCAGATCCTAGATAACCAACAGCCTATTTCTTCCTACCCCCCACAAGAACTGCCTTATGTCTGTCCCATGCATTCTTGAATTCTCCTGCAGTTTTAGACCCCACAACCTCCTCAGGAAGGCTGTTACATGCATCCACTACCCTCTCTGTGAAAAAATACTTCCTCACATTGCCCTGGAACTGCCCCCCCATCTTTAAATTGTGTCCCTTTGTTCGTGCACGTCTCTTTTTCTGAAAGATTCTACCCTCTTGGTCTTTGTTGATTCCATTGAGGTACTTAAAAGTTTCTGTCATGTTCCCCCTCTCCCTTCTTTCCTCAAGGGTATACATATTAAGCTCCTTTAGTCTCTCCTCATACGGCTTCTCTTGCAGACCCTGTACCATTTTAGTTGCCCTCCTCTGGACTGCCTCTATCTTGTCTAAGTCCTTGCGGAAATGGGGTCTCCAGAACTGGATGCAGTACTCCAGATGGGGTCTCACCAACTGTCTGTACAGAGGGATAACAACTTCCTGTTTTCTGCTGGTGATACCTCTCCCTATGCATCCCAGTATCCCCCCAGCCCTCCCAACTGCCTTCTCACATTGCTTGCTAACCTTAAGGACCTTAAGGTCATCTAATATGATTACCCCCAGGTCCCTTTACTTTTTTGTTGTTGTTACTACCTCCCCCATTGTGTAATCTTCCCTGGGTTCTTGCTTCCCAGGTGCATTATTTGCACTTCTTTGCATTGAATCCTAGCTGCCATACTTCTGACCATTCCTTCTAACCTAGCCAAGTCCCTTCATCCTTTCCATGCTCTCAGTATCATTCCTGTTGCAGATCTTTGTGTCATCTGCAAAGAGGCATACTTTTCCTTCTAGTCCCTCTGCAATGTCACTTATAAAGACATTAAAAAGGACTGGACCCAGTACTGAACCCTGCGGTACCCCACTAGTAATGCCTATTTCTTCAGAGTGGACTCCATTTACAATTACCTTCTGTGTCCTGTTGTCCAGCCAATGTTTTACCCAGGCTACCACCCTGGGACCCACTCCCAGGCTGGTTAATTTGATTATAAATCTTTTGTGTGGGACTGTGTCAAATGCCTTGCTAAAGTCTAGGTAGGCCATGTCCACAGCCCCTCCCAGGTCTACTACTTTGGTCACCCAGTCAAAGAAATCTATTAGATTCATCTGACATGACCTTCCTGCTGTGAACCCATGCTGCCTTGGGACCTGTGCCCCACTGGCCTCTAGGTACTCAACTATTCTTTCCTTCAGAAGTGACTCCATCACTTTCCTTCCCACAGAGGTCAAACTGACAGGTCTGTAGTTTCCTGCCTCTGTCTTGGTCCCACTTTTGTGAAAGGGAATCACATCCACCTTCCTCCAGTCCTCGGGTACCACACCATCCTCCCATGATTTATTAAAAAGAGTAGTCAGTGGTTTCACTAGTTCCCCCCTTAATTCTTTTAGAATTCTGGGGTGAATTCCATCAGGCACCATTGCTTTGTCCACCTACAGTTTTAGGAGTTGTTGCAGAACCCTTTCTTCTGTGAAAGGGCTGGGATCGACCCCCCTATCAAGAGTGCTTCTGTTAATTGGATTAGGCACTTCCCCCTCTTCTTTTGTGAATACTGAGCAGAAATATTCATTCAGTATCCCTGCTTTTTCACTGTCCCCCTCTGCCCACCCACCATTGATTCTATTCATCCTCACTATCCCTCCCTTTATCGTTCTACTCTCTCTGATACACCTATAAAAGGTTTTATCCCCCTTCTTAACCGAGTTGGCTATCTTTTCCTCAGTTTGGGCCTTTGCTATTCTGACTTCCCTCCTTTCTTCCTTCTGCCTTAACTGGTACAGCTCTCTGTCCTGCTCCTTCTGTGTTTCCTTATACTTCCTGAATGCTATCTTTTTCTCCTTGACTTTCCCAGCCACCTCTTTTGAGAACCATAGTGGCTTTCTTTCATTTTGATTTGTTTGTTTGCTTCACATAAAGGCTTGCTGCCTCTGTGATGGCAGTTTTGATGATTCCCCATTGTTGCTCCACCCCTCCTTCTAGCCTGTTTGCTAGTGCTTTTCTGAGGCATTCTCCCATCTTGCCAAAGTCAGCCCTTCTGTTACCCCACCTCATGAACCCAGTAGGTTAAAAATTTCAAATCCACACCAAAACATCATTCCATGCCACTGACATGTCATTTGGTAACACAGGTGCAAAAACACATTTTGGCCAGGACTTGAAAAATGTCTGCTGTCACGTTCAACAGGTGGTGTGAAAGAAATGGCTATGTTAAACATTTGGGGCCATATTTTTAAAACTTGTGCCACAGGACTTAGGTTCTTGTGGTATGCCAAACCCCTTTGTTGCAACTGCGCTCGATTTTCCAATCTCGGGTGCAGTTGCAACAGTTTCCATGATTTATGGCAGCTTGCACCAAATATCTGGTGCAAGCTCCTTAACAAAGGCCCTGAGGAGTGGCACACACTAGACCCCAAAAATGTGGTCTAAGGTATGACGAGTGGCACAAGGGATGGAAAATCCAACTTGCTGGCTGGAGACTGCCACAAGCCCCATGTGCCATATGTTTGACACACCAGGGGCTTGGGGCAGTCTTGGTGTTTTGAAAATCCAGCCCATTTGGTGTCACAATATCTATAATTACCAAAGTGATGAGCAAGTGTAGAAATATTCCAATGCATGCTCATGAATTTGCCATTTTTTCATACTTTCATCCCAAGGGCTCAATTTTCAAAAGTGAAACTATGATGCAAGGTGCATGTGCCAAATGGGCATGATGCAAGTGGCATCTTGCATTATAGTTTGTGTCTATCCTGATTTTTGAATGCCAGCTGCAGAAAAATTGGGATGCCATATGTCAAGGACCCCTGCACCACCCTTGCAGCAAAAGCACCCATGTGCCACGTCACAAGGAAAGTTGCATCATGGTGGGGCTGCAGCATCCCCTTATTTGGTATTCTAGGAGTCCCACTGTGGTCACAATGGGGTGCTCAGGTTACATCAGCCAGGAGATCACTTAAGAGCCCTGCACCACTGCCAGGCAGGGCAGTGATTTATGGTGGCAAGATGATGACCGAGGGCAGAAGGACTATAGGGAGTAGCATAGGGAGTGAAGGTGGCACTGCAGCAATGTGAGAATGCTGAGCTGACACCCTGTGGGGGGGTGTTCCATGCAATTGTAGGCAGCTGATCAGCCTATATAAGGTGGTTTGACAGGAGGGGACTGGGACCTGGCCTGAGATGCATACAGCCCTGACATCTGCCCCATAGGAGCCAATGACCCCAACATCATAGGTGGACAGAAGTCTGATTCCACATGGGAAGCCAAGTACCCAGGCACTGTTATGGTGCACATAGACCATTCCCATCCACCATTTGCACCCAAGCCCTTGCAGTCACTACTGCCTGCCTATGGTGGTGGGGTCTTTGGCACAGATGGGACAGGTTCTAGGGCTGCATGCACCTGAGGCCAGCTCCAAGTCCCTTATAAGCTCCCACAAAACTGAATATTAGACCTTGTGCAAACCCCTATAGGACCTAAATGGTGTACTCTTTTGAATGAGTTCCAAGGTGAAACTGTGGTAACATTTTGCCACATTGTTGTTTTACAAAAGAATCACCATTTCTCCCCCAGAGAAATGACTGTATCTTATTTTTGTTTTCTTTCTTTTCATATTGCACTATTTTCTTAGAGGTCACTGCTGTTGGGCAGAAGGTCAGTCAAGAAGGATATTCACTAGGTCTGAACAGTGGAGAGGGTCATCATAATTGGGCAGTGATCTAGTGCAAAAGAGTTATTCAGGGCAAGCTAGAGTACAGCTTGAACCAATAGGGTGAAGTAGTATATAGGTGAAACTGAGCAATAGCTTGGGTACATGGGGACCCTATCCTGAAAGCAACAACTGAATAGGCCCCCAGAGAGCACCCAGTGCCAAAGCATCCAGAGAATCATTGTAACCTTGGCACTTGGAGGGCATTTTTTGTCAAAGCATCCAAAAGATTATCACAAAAGTGACACCCAATGAGCACCCTTGGTGGTAGTTAGTGCCTGCAGTACATAGTGTTAATATGCTAGCAACATGAAATTACATGGCAAAAAGTCCCTACTGTGTGAACAGCAACAGGAAGGCAACCAGAACCTGCATTCTGTAAAGACACTATTCAAAATCACCATGAATTACCAAGGAATCACTTAGGCAATAACTGCTTAATAATCCAAAAGGAAGCGAGCATACGTTGATGAAATCACCATATGTGCTTTAATCAATCAATCAATCAAACTTTATTTAACTAGGCAGTTACATCATTGAGCAAGCTCATTTTTAAGATGGTCCTGGAAACAGAGGACACTATTGCTTACAGCAGACAACACTTCATACAAAAGTTGACATCGGTACATGCAGTTACAATATACAAAGTCGGTACTTGGATGAATCAGACATGTAAAGCAAGTGCAAATATAGGCATTTAAAGTGCAGTGTATACAGGTTGTAGCTTATAGAGTACAAGTGAGGAGAGGAAGGAGGGACATAACGAAGGGCAAGGGAAGAAAAGGTATCAGACACATAGCAGAGAAGAAAAATAGGACAGCCTAATAGAATGAGGCCCCCTGTGAAGCTGATTGATGAGAGCAGGAGGTGGGGGGTGGTTGCCCTAAAGGGAGGCTGGCCAACACAGGAAATAGGCAACTAGGGATTACAGAGGTTAAGGGATTCAGTTGAGTGGGGTAAGGCTTTACCTGAAACAATCACACACAGTTTTCAGGCCTCTGTAGAGCAGCCCCCTAAATATAAAATGGCTGGGCAGCAGGGAGATTTTAAGTAATTTTTGCATGCTATTCCAAAGCATGCTAAAAAGCAGCAAATGGCAGTTGAGCCAAGACATGTCCGTGTTTGTGGTAGCTTAAGGAGGAAAAAGAGGAGTTCATTAATCTGTAGGCACCCTTTGAAATTCAAACAGATCACAGATATAGGGTGGTAGTTTGTTGGACAAAGCACGGAATAGCCACATGAGGGTATTTATTTGCCTCCTAGTACAGAGGGATGGCCAATCTAATGATTGGTACAATGAGCAGTGATGAGTCTGCAAGGGCAAGTCAAGAACAAATCTAAATGCACGATGATAGAGTGTATCCAGCTTTTGGAGCGAATACTGGGGGCAACGGCTGTATAGGAAGTCGGTGTATTCAATCAGGGGAAGAAAGGTTGCTTGAATCAGCCACTATCTAGCTTCCAGGGTAAGTGGGCATCTTATGCAGTAAAAAATACTGAGACACTGCTTTAGCTTTTTTGTTAACTCACTTAGATGTACACTGAAGGTGAGTTTGTTATCAAACCAGACTCCCAGATATTTAAATTTATCCACTAGCTCTAGTGGTTCATTAAGGTGGGTAATAATCTGTGGGGGTCCCAGGTATCCCATATTGTGGGATGGAGAGATAATCATAGATTTGTTTTTTGTTTTTTTGCATTTAACAAGAGCTTTAGATTCAGCAGGTATGTGCTGGAGGATGATAAAATTCTGCTGTAGCTCCTTGTACACAATGTCCAAGAAGGTTCTATGTGATGTGGGTGACCACAGAAGATTGACCCATAGAAGAGCGATATTAGAGTGGCAAAAACAATTTTGCCACCTTGACAACCTTGGCACATGGAAAAACAATGCCAGGGACTGGAAATACTTGCTTTCTGTGGGGGGGGTTGTGCCCCCACACCCCCCCACACTCCCTTACTTAAGGATTCTCAACTCCAGGGGGGTGCATGTTGGGGGGGGGTGCGAAAGGAAAATAAAAAAGATTTTGGGCCAGGCACAAGAAAAGCACTGTAGCGTTCAGACTCAGACCCGAACCCAGAACTCCAGCACTGCAAGTGAAGGCCAACCCCTGATGCCACGGCACAGCTCAGCAGCTGACCACAGCAATACCCTCTACATCCCCTCCACCCCCTCCCAGGCCACTCTAGCTGTGCTCACTCCCCCCGCGCACGTGTACACGTAGCAACATCCTGTCGCTAGGGTCACCGACCCCACCACATCCAGTTGCCCTCCCTGCCCCCTCATCTTTCGGGCTTTCACACATATCGCATCTCCATTTTGGATGGCGCTGTGATTCAGGTGCCCACCTCACGTGCTACCCCCAGGGAGGGGTTGGTCATGTAGAGGACTGTGTCATCTGCAAAGAGATGACTGTTTCCAGCAACCAGGCCGAGTCAATGCGGTTGATGTAAAGGGTGAAGAGGGTAGGTCCCAAAATGAAACCATGTGGAAGGCCTCGGGCAGTAATTTTAGCAGGGAGAATTACCCTTGGGCTTTAGTTTACTGTTTACTATTTGAGAGGTAGCAGCAGAACCACTTAACTGCAGCAGAGGTTAGATTAATGCTACTCAGGGAATCAAGAAGTATGGAATGATCAACCGTATCAAATGCTTTGCTGAGGTCAAGGAAGAGTGCATAGATGTGCTGTTTACTGTACAGGGCTTTTAGTCAGTAATTTGACACTTTGGAAAGAGCAGACACGGTACTGTGATTAGGTTGGAAACCTGACTGGACTGGATTGAGGATTTTCTCACAATCCAAGTACACCCTTAACTAAGAGTTTACAATTTTTTCAAGTAGCTTGGATAAAACAGGAAGCAATGAAATAGGACTATAATTGTTCAGGTAAGTGGGGTCTCCTGACTTGAACAGAGGGATAATGTGTGTGGTTTTCTAACTAGGTGTCAATTCCCCTTGGGATAATGAGCTATTAAAGAGATGGGCAAAAGGAGCTGCCAGATAATAAGAACCTGCTTTTAAGAAGAAGGGTTCAAATGAATTGGCACCAGCACTCTTTTTGGTGTCCAGCAAGAGGAGCAGGTTCTCCACTTGTTTGTAGGAGACTGACTGGAACTTGAAGGGGGGGCTCGGTAGATGAGGGCTATGGTTGGTCTAGTAGCTATGGTGGTGGTGCTTGTGGTGCTCAGTTTACTAACAGGTGACATGTCAAATGCGAGGCCGGAAGTAGCAAAGTGGTTATTGAGCTGATCGAGGATCTTGAACCTATCTGTGTAGGAGGTGTTATTTGCCACAGTTTTGTCTGGTAGTGGGGTGGCAAGGGAATTTCCCTCAACGTTTCTCAGTATCTGCCAAAAATTGGTGGAACAGATTTTGTTTGCCTCCAGCACTGACTGGAAGAATCGTTGTTTTTCCAACCTTACCAGTTTGGTGCAGACATTTCTGGCAACCCAGAAGGAGAGCCAGTCTGAGTCAGACTGCCACCTCCTAGCCCTTTTCCAAAGGGTGTCTCTATGCCATAAGGCCCTCTTAAGTAGTGTCCTATACCAATCAGGTGCGCATTTACTGGATTTGATTTTCCTTAAGGGTGTGTGTTGGTTGATAACGTTTACTGGGAGATCCTGGAAGATACAGAATGCTTCAGACACAGGGTGTAAGGAAGAAATCCTGTCACTTTATGTTCCCAAGATCTGTCAGGAAGGCCGGGAGACTGAAGTATTTTAGGTTGCACTTAAGCTTGAAAGTAGAGGTGGAGGGGAGGTGCGGGGAGCACCTAATGCAGGCGACTGTGCAGTGATTACTCAGATCATTGTGGAAGACCCCTGCATGAGAGATATCATATGGCTTTTTGACAAGTATAAGGTCCAGAAGTGAACATTGGTTGGGATTTTTTTTGTTAGGTTGTGTAACGTCAGATATAATTTGAGTAAGCCCGTGCTCGTCGCAGAAGTCCTTAAGCTTGTTTGCACTGGCATCATTTCAATTAAGGTTAAGGTCACCTATGATAATGCATTCCGTGTTTGCTTTTTCCAGGAAAGAGTGAATATGGGGCAGTATACACAGGCACACTGCAGGAGGTTTATAGCATGCAGCTACCAATAAGGCTATATCAGGCGAGAGGGTAATTTTGAAGGTAAGACATTCAGATTCTTTGGGAATTGATGTTCGAACAACATCGGTGGTTAGGAATTTATCTTTAATATATATGGCAACACCACCACCTCTGGTCAACCTGTCACACCTGATCAAGTTGTGTCCCAGTATGTTAAATGTTTTGTCAGGTAAAGTATTTTTCAGCCAGGTTTCTGAGAGCATTGCTGCATCAGGCTTGGCATGTGGTATCCAGGCATGGACCTGATCAAGTTTGTTGGCAAGGCTGCATGCGTTCATATGCATGAAGCTCAAACCCTTTAGCTGTGGGAGTTCTTTGGGGGCAGTTAACAATAGGGAGGGCCCAGGTTTAATTCCACGCTGCCTGCACAGAGTAGCTGTAGTACTAATAATTTCCTGAGACATATTACCAGGAATCTTAGGAAGGCTTTGTTTGGTTGTTTGCCTTGAACACTATCAAGGGCAGTGGAATGGGAGTTCGGTGAGCAGCCGAAGTTGATCAGAGCAGATAATACTACCCTAACAGAGAGGGTAATGTGGGGCTGCTTAGAGAATGTTGGGCAGTAGGAAGTATGAAGGGTTGGAAATGTGTAAGGATTACTGCCATTGGAGGAAGTTACTGGTTGGCAGACACCATTGGGCTTATTTCCAGTCCTATAGGAGAAAACAGGCAGGATGAGTCTTTCCTGGGTCCAAAACTGGCTCCACTGTCAGAAAGAGGATGTAGCAAATGAGGAGAAGGGGGGCTTTATTTTATTTTGTGCTGACAAAATGGCATATGTCCATTAAAGTCCAAGGAGCTCCTTCATCTTCCTGTTATAACTCCACTCACAAAATTGTATGACATTACTTGACATGTAAGGCAGATTTGGTAACCTCAGCACTGTCCTCTTTTAATAAAGGGCTCTTAAATACACATGACATAGATTACTAAGGTGCAAATGGTAGTGTTGCAAATGAATAACTCAAAGATAGATAAAAAATATTAAAAAGCAACAAGAAAAACAGTAACAAGATAATTTATGTTGATTTTGAACAGCGTTTTTATAGACTGCAGGTGCCAGCTATCATCTTTTTGTAGTCTGTTTGGTTAGTGCTGCACTTCACCTCCCTAGTTCATTCCCAGCATTGCTTTACATGTGTGAACAGCAACTATGTTTCGCCAGATAGTAGCTGGGTACCCAATACTCAGCTTAAAGCAACAGTATTTGTTTGTAACCATACGGGGAAGGGGGTTGGTAACAAAAATGTTTGCTTTTTTTCTGGCAAAAATATGAATATACCTATTTTTCTTTTTCTTTTTCTTCATTCCTGAACCACAGTATAGGATTGTGATGTTTTTAAAGTTTTCCCTTTCCGTGCCATATCCCCATGAAAAATGTAATATCTTTGTACAGTGCTGTGCTGTTTAACAGCAGAAGCACATGTTAGCAACAGCCTAATTTATTCACAGTATGAATTTAGTATATACACTGAAAATGGAACCCCAGCAGAAGAGATTTTAAAATTGTAAAAAGCCTGTTTTACAAATATCTAAGAACATTAAAACACACAAAGGATGAATCTAAGGATATCAGAAATATATTTGTGCTACAAAACTATATGATGACATGTTTTGCTAATTAACTAACAAATACTGTTGCTTTACAGAGCACCCGTTTGCTGTTTAAACAAAAGTCCCCCCATAAAGCTTACCTCTTTAGGAGGTAAGTACTGCAGTTCCTATAATTTTTCCCTTTTGCAGTTTAGATGGGAAAATGATTGTAATTTTTTTCCAAAGAACTGGGGGTTGATCCTTTTCCCTTCCTGGTGTGGCAGACCATCCCCATGCTCAGATAATTTGTGATACTTCAGAAAAACAAGTGCAGAGGTGCGGTCCCTTGAACTTAATGTGAGCTAGTTTTAAGTGCTTTTCTATTATATTTTCAAGATCAGTTTCATCAAAATCAATACCACTGCTCAACTAACAAAGAGTCTCAAAGAGGTAAGCTTTATGTGGGGGCTTTGTGGGATTGTTCAAAATGGAGCATGCCTGTTGCTCTTTAATGTATTTAGTGTTCCTTTCATTTAACACTTTTTAAATAAGTATTTTTTGCATAAGTTGATGTATTTGCCTTTCCTATTCACAAAACTTGTTAACCACTAAAGGGTGCAGGACATGCTGCCCTCTTCTAGCAGAGCTCCTCACCTGTAAAATATACAAATCCCACTTCTGTCACCATCCTGATCAAAGGTTTAGTATAATATTCATGAATGTTCAGCAATAATTCAGAAGTGTGACTAAAATTCATGAATTCCCATGAATTGGGCTGTTTGTATATGTAATATTTATGAGTTATAAAAGTTCATTAATTGATTAACAAGGATGAATTTGGAGAAATGTTCATGAACAATCCAGTCAACAACAACAAAAAAATACAAGCCAATCATGAATGTTCACAAACACACATAAAGAATGACACTCATGGTCATTTGTGAATGTTCATGAACACAAGAGTGCCATTTAATGTTCATGCACAATTCACAAACGTTCATGAACCACTTTGACTAACTCTCAAGACCTTATATGAATTGTTCATCTACATCTCAACTGAGTGAGGCTTAAATGCAGAAATTGAATAGGTTACATACTGGGCCCTGACCTCTGCATCAGCACCTCCTACAAATTATCACCTAGCCCTAGACAATAGGTCAAGGCATCTTACACACAGCTTCCAAACTCAGAATGAGATACAGAACAGCTCTTTAATATTGCTCCTTGATTCCAGGTTGCTTATGCTGGCTTATTCCACTTACCCAGTAGACCCTATATTTTTAAATGTATTCATATTTACAGCATTACTCACTGTCCACTCCTGAGTACAATTCCTGCTAGTGTCCTTCCAAGTCACCACCCCCTGGATACAGTTGATCTGTTAGGATAGGTGTGCAGTTATAAGAAAATCATGCCTGGTCATATGACATTGCTGTCTTGACTGTTGAAGTTATACGATTTTTTTAGTCTTATTCAGAAATAGCAATACCAATTACAATATTTATATCTGTATAAAACGTTTATGCAGATGTAAACATTTCTGTACAAAATGATTAAAGATAGGATGTGTTCCTTTTTATAGTAATATGTTTTAGCCTACTTATACAGTATAATCATCTTATAAATATTCCATGATGCTGCATTAAAAGAAAGGTCCCTTTTTTTATGAAAGTTTGAACATAAATGTGTCTTGAAAATTGGTGTGAATGTTTCCCACAATTTCGCTGCATGATTCTGTTGTGGGAAATTACCCTGCAAATGATATTTTCATGGTAGATTAGCCAAAAACCATTGAAGAGCAAGGTTTTATCAGCACAAAAAGGGTTGGAGTCATCACGATAATACTGATGCCTTCCATATTTTCAAAAACATTTCCTCCCAAAAGAGGCATTTTGATAGTGAGAGTGAATCAAGCCATGTCTAACCATTTTTAAATTTTAATTAGCAATACTCATTCTACCTCTCCCAACACACAGACACTATGTACAGTTTTATCTTAACCAGAGAGTGGGGAGTTGTCCATTCCAATTTTATAGATAAAATAAACATGTTAAAACCATAAGCAAATGTTTAAATCTATTGTTGTAACTGCTCTGTGAAGGTCTTCACTTGTAGGATGCCTGGGTTTCCTTGCAAAATAGACATTGTGACATTTAATTTTGGTTCAAAAACATACGTAATCAATCTAGTATATTTCAGTCTAAATCTGCTGTAGCCGGTGGCTTTCAGAACATGACAAATATATTAGACTGTCTCATTTCAATTCAGTGCACACTACTCATATTTGTTATGTTGTCTCTGTTGCATCTTTCTTTCTCTCCCCAACTTGTCCCCCTCTTTACAAAGAATCTGTGCAGCAGAAAGAGAAAGTAGAGTGCGCAGCAGCATACATACATGGATACAGCATGTTAAGTATTTAAGTACAACAAAATGGAATACATAGCAGAGTTAAACAGCTGAGAATTATGAAAATGTGTTAAAAATATTGGTATACTTCACAGCAAGATACAATGAGCTTTTGTTGGAATTGTGATCCCCATGGTTATTCAACTAGCAGGGATAAATACTATTCTGTTTAGCAACACTATGCTTACAGCAAAATTACCCTTTTAAAATACTAGCTAAAAGATAGAAAATGGCAGAATAACAGCACTGAAAGATATAATATTAATAATTACTCTCGCTGACAGATTTTGAAGCAGTCAGAAATTTAGCAGTGAGCTATTAGGTGTCCACTTATATAATACCATTAGGTCAGCAGCAAATAGGGGTTATAAACTAGGATCTACTGTTTGACAGATCCATACTGGAACAACTTAACTTCACTTTCTTTGGGTGGGGGTTGGGGCATACAAGGAAAAATCTGTGAAACTAGCAGGTCTACATATTATAGCGGAATGACTTATTCTATAAAACAAACTTGGCTGGTCTCCCCTTGTTGATCAGATACACTGTTTGTATTGTTCTTTTATACATGCAGACAGATGCCAGCCAGGGCTTTTTAGTGGTATCACCAGAATATGCAATACTTTTGAATTTGGTGATGTTTCTGGAAATTGTAGGCAGACATTTTTTAATGCCCAAAATAGTGTTTTTTTTATTTGCATAATCAACCAAACTGCATGTGCAAATGTTTTGAATATCTAGTAAACTATATCTAGCAGAGAAATCCTCCAGTGTGCAAACATGTGCATGCATTCTAAATCTACTTCTGTGTTCACCGAGTCTCCTTTTTCATATGCTACCAATGTACTTATTTGAGCACCATTCCATTCCCCATTAAAATGATAATTTCATGGTAATTTGGGTGGGGACAGAGATCATCTCCTGCCACCCCCCAAGAATACCATAAAGGTTAAACTGTTTGCACTCACTGCAGATGCTAATTTATCATTGCACACTCCATGCCTGCAATCCTTTCTGACACTTTCAAAGGAAAAATACATAGATATATGAGGACAGGAAAATATTGGGTTAGACAGGAGTTCAAACAGGAAAAGGCTGCTCACAGGACTCCAAGGGATGTCAGTAGACAGAGTTCAATCAAAAAAAGAGACAAACCACAGTGGCATAAAATATTGAGGCCTTAGTTTGTGCCAACTTACTGCTCTACAGTTTTTGCATTAGAAACATAGAAACATAGACTTTGATGGCAGATAAGGACTGCTTGGCCCATCTAGTCTGCCCATTTCCCTACCTACAGGATAGGCTGCAGATCCTAGTTAACCAACAGCCTATTTTTTCCTACCCACCACAAGAATTGCCTTATGTCTGTCCCATGCATTCTTGAATTTTCCCACAGTTTTAGACCCCACAACCTCCTCAGGAAGGCTATTCCATGCGTCCACCACTCTCTCTGTGAAAAAATACTTCCTCACATTGCCCCTGAACTGCCCCCCCCATCTTTAAATTGTATCCCCTTGTTCTTGCACATCTCTTTTTCTGAAAGATGCTACCCTCTTGGACTTTTTGGTTCCACTGAGGTACTTAAAAGTTTCTATCATGTCCTCCCTCTCCCTTCTTTCCTCAAGGAATAGTATTAGTAGACACACTTGTTTCAGAAATATTGTTGTGTGGGAAACATTTTTTTTGTCTGCTCTTCCCTGTCGCTTGAAGTATTTTACATTTCCAAAGCAGTCCTACCCTGCATCTCTTTTGTTCCTAATAACCCCATTTGAAGATGTCCCACTGTGTATGAACCTTGATATTGCCCACCACACTGATCATATCACTTTGGTAGATTGTTCCACCTATCAAACACCTACTCTGTGAAGAAATGCTTTTTGATATCCATCTTTGAATCTCCCATTCCAGTTCAAGGTTTTACTGTTCCTTAAACAACTCTGTAGAGTCCACCCTGTTAGATCCCTGCATGTACAGTATGTACATGTGTCTGTCACATCCCCTTCCCTCCGATCCTCAAGAGAGTATGTATTGAGATTCTCCAGTCTACCCTGCTGCCCCCAAATCATTTTTGTAACCCTCTACTGGATAGTTTCTAATCTATCTCTGTCTTTTGTCAGATATGGATTCCAAAAGGCTGTAAATAGGCAAAAATTGTCCAGTCGTCCTTCCCGGTCAAAAAAAAAACTAAATAAATAAAACATGTCCTCTTCTGAGTGCTCCACCTTGACTCCATTGTTGTAGTATTCCATCTGTAGACATTTGTAGCCACTGTGCATCACTTTACATTTTGTGGATTTGAATTTCAATTGCCAAATTCGGGACCATTTCTTCAGCTTTTCCAATCTGGTAATTTCCTTATTGTTATCTACTTTCCCACATAGATTTGTATTGTCTGCAAACAGACTTACTTCACTCTGTAACCCCACTCAGATGTCTTTAATATATAGTATGGTACAGAGAATGTTAAAAAAGTACTGGCCTTAGCAAAACCCCTGAGAAACTCCTGCAGTGACCCCTTAAAATCAGATAACTTTCCATTTAGGATTTCTCTTTCAGTCCTACAATATCTTTCAACCAGTTTTTACTCTGCCTGATTAGCCCTTCAAATAGTCCTCATTTTATTACCTTCTGTATTAGCCACAAAAGCAGCACCAAATCAAATGCCTTGCTGGAGTTCAGGTACAGAACGTCAACTTCTTGACTCCTGTACACTACCTGTGTCGCCAAGTTTGAAAAATCAATCAAGTTTGTTTGATTTGACCCGCCCCATGCAAACTCATGTTGACTACTGCCCATTATGCTAGGTTTCCTCTAGGAAGTAAAGTATAGTTGCAGCAAAAGACGTGATCAGATATTTGTAATAGTACTGTGATACAGTATCCCTACAGAAATTCCTTGCCTGCAGTACCACTAGAAGCCCCCCTGAGAGAAAAATATTCCTTAGAAATATCAGAAAATATCAGGAAACAAATGTAGATATCTGATCAGGTCTTTAGCTACAACTACTGTATATCTATTCTTTTATCATTTATTCCAATAGCTTACCCACTACTGATGTACTATGAGGCTCAGTAGCCTGTCATTTCCTGGGTTTCTTCTATCCACACCCGTGTGCAAGGGGAGAATGTTTGCCACCCTCCAATCTGATAACACATAATCTGGCATAGGGTGGAAAAGCTTGTTCTGTAGGATAAATAAAAGTTTATTTCTTCAGGAACAATTCTTAAAAACTTTGACTGAGGACAAGAGAATATGGTTGTTGGATGGAACTCTGAACTCTATGAAGCAGGCAGCTAAGATGGCTGATCAATTGATATCCATCCAACCATCCACTCATCACATAGGTAATGGGGGATGGGCATCAGTTGGTTTTAAGGAAACATTGGAGGGCAACCTAAAGGAAGTGAGCCGGTACCTGAACATAGAGGAGAGCCACTTGGTCTCAAAATCATGGAGATGGGTGAATGCAGGTTCTATATCTGCCAGAAACTGGGGCATTTCTCTTCATGGCTATCTGAAAAATATGAAAAAAGGTGTGAGTGCAGCTGGGCAGTGGCTCTGGAAGCTCCCAGCAGTTAGTATCCTGTGCACAGTCTCCAGTGCCCGCTAACTACACTGTACACGTGCTTCCTGGGTATGTAAATAGGTTAGTAACCCAGGGATTGAGGTACACTAGCACCTCCATTTCTTTGATTAAGCAGAATTTGATTTAAGAGGAACAGATTCTGCCAGGCCCTGTTTTTCAGGATAAGAGGTGTGATGGGCCCTGCCATACCAGTGCCACTGGGCTGGATCTTTTTAAGCTGGGAAGGTAGCCTGGGCTTACAGAATGTCGGTGTTGTACCAGACCTGCATGTGGATATAACCATGTTTAATGACTTTGATAGTAGGGCCATATTGTGCGTCACTACCAGTAGAAAGATGAGGGAACTTGCTTTTAATGACACAGAGGGGACAGTGCATGAGAAAGCAACCCATATCTCAGTAGGAAGAGAAGTTGTAGCTGAAGAACAAGCTGGGAGCAGCAGCTCTGAGCCACAGGTTCAGACTGATGAGAATCCAGCTGTGGGCGAGTCTCTCACAGCAGAGTGAGTTTTGGTGACGGTCTGTCATGCAGTGCTAGGCAGAGCTCAGCAAGCTGACCCATCCTTGTAAAAGTTAAGGAATTTAGCCACCATTGTGGAAGGCAACTCTCTGAGTTCTGGGAAAAGGGAGTACTGAGTACTGGGAGAATGATCTCCTGTACCAAGAGTGGGTTTGTAAGTAGGGATGCAGTGAGTTTAAATTCCTTTGGTGAAGTGCTGGTGAACTGGCCAAATTTGCCTAGTGGAGCAATTTGCAAAATTTTTCTGCCTAAGTTGGAATTTTGCTCAGGTGAAATTTTGCCTTCAATTTCACCACGGAAGGTGCAATTTTACCACAGAAGGTGGAATTTCACAATGGAAGATGAAATTTCACCATTACGCTGGGCAAAATTTTGCCACTCCTACAAGCAAAATTCCTCATTTCGCTCCGTGAAATGGGAGGAATTTTGCGGATTACTCCACAAAGCGAATTTTGCCCACTTCACCAATCCATATTTGTAAGGAAGGATCAGAGGAAGGGATACTCCCACAGATAGTTGTTCCTAGGGAGTATATTAAGCAGCTTCTGGCCTTAGCTTGTGGCATAACCTTATCAGGACACCTAGAGGTCAACCATACAAAAAGGTGGCTGACTAATACATTTTACTGCCCCAGTATTTTCAAAGACATGGCAGACTAGTGCTGGACTTGTCTGTAGAGCAAGGAGGTGAGGAAGGTTGGGGACAAGGCTAAGGTGACTCTGATTCCCCTTCCTGTTATCAAAGAGCCATTTTTGATGAGTTGCCATGGACATTGTGGGGCCACTTATCACCCTAGGTCACACTGGCAGTAGTACATTTTGGTGATCATAGATTACACCACAAGGTACCCTGAGGCAGTGCCCTTGTCCTCCATCGAGACTGAACAGGTGGCCAATGAACTTCTGCAGATATTTAGCCAGGTGGGGTCTCCTAGGAGATTCTGCCAGATAAGGGCATTAACTTCATGTCTGATCTGATGGTTAGTTTGTAGAAGAAGTGTGGGGTAAAGCAGATCAGGGCAAACCTCTCAACTGTCCCTGATTTTCAGGGACATCCCTGATTGTGCCTCAAAATTTCACTCTATCTCTTCTAAAAATTATGTTTCTATGACCAAACAGTGGGGGTTGTAAGCATAAAATAATTTCAAACATTAAAGTTACAGATTTGTTCTTCCTTAGAAAATGCATTTTACACTAAGTTGCTTATTCTATCAGCTTCTTGAGTGGATATCATCAATTTTGAAGATGTGTCCCTGAGTTTGGTCCTTTGTCCCTGATTTTTTTAAGCATTGCCACTGATTTATGATGCAGGAGGTTCAGAGGTATGGCTAAGGGCCTCGCTATAACACCCCCAGACTAAATGATTCAATGGGTCTATTAATACAAACATACAAACATATGAAAGTACCAGCAGAAACAGGCTTTACGGTCTATCGAGTCTGCTCGATTGTGCAGCTAGCCAGATTATTCTTGCAGCTGCCCCACCCTCCCTCCCTCTCACCTGTATTTACCCTCCTCCTTACTCTGTCCCATCCTCTCTTGAAACCACCCACCATTCTACTGGGCACCACCTCCTCAGGCAGAGCATTCTACTTGTCCATGACCCATTCCATGAAAAAAATGTCTCCTGATCTCTCTCTCTCCCCTGAATCTTCCCCCATCTAATCTCAGCTGATGCCCTCTCATGTTCCTCCACCTCCAAATCTTGAAAATTCCTTCTGTATTAGTCTCTTTTATCTCCTTTAGGTATTTAAAGGTTTCAGTCATATCTTCCTATCCCTCCTCTCTTCTAGGGAAAATATGTTCACTGCACCCAGCCTATCCCAGTAGGATTTTCTCTCCAATCCCTGGATCATTTATGTCACCCTACACTGCAACCCTTCCAACAACCTGATGTTCTTCTTCAGAAATGTATGCCAGTACTGCACAAACTATTCCAGATGCAGCCTGACCACTGACCTCTACAGGGGAAGGATCACCTCACTATTCCTGGAGGAGATACCCCTCACTATACACCCCAGCATCTTGTTGGCTTTTGCTGCCACCTTCCTCCACTGTGCTGAGTTGTTCATACTCCCTGTTATAAGCACCTCAAGATCTTCTTCCTCCTCAGAGCTTTTAAACTGTACCCCTCCTAGATGATAGCTCTTCCTCTGGTTCCTGGCTCCAAAGTGCAGTACCTTGCACTTCTTGGTGTTGAACCCCAGGTGCCATGATTCTGACCACTCCATTAGTTTGGTCAGGTCTGCCTGCAGCCCCTTCCACCCTTCGATGTCCTCCACCACAACTCCCATCTTCGTATCATCTGCGAACAGACTGATTTTACTCTGGATCCCTTGTGACATATCAGCTATGAATATCCCAAACAGCACCATTCCCAATACCGATCCCTGTGGCATCCTTCTGGTCACATCCCTCAGTGCTGAGAGCTCCCCTCCACACTACCAGCCTCTTCTGCCTTCCCTTCAGCCAGTTGGTGATCCATTTGACCATCTTTGTACCCGCCCCTATATATTTCAGTTTCTCCCCAACCTCCCATGTGGCATGGATTCAAGGGCCTTGCTGAAATCCAAATACAGAACATTCATTGCATGGCCCTTGTCCATTTCCCTGGTCACCTAGTCATAGTACTCAACTTGATTTGTTTGGCAGGATCTTCCCAAGACAAATACATGCTGCTGACCATCCTGGAGTCCATTGTCCTCCAAAATGTCACCAGCCACTCTTTTAGTATTGTCTCCATGAGCTTTCCCACAAATGATGTGAGGCTCACTGGTCTGTAGTTGCCCGGTTCATACTTAGGGCCAGTTTTGTGAATTGGCACCACTTGGGCTATACTCCAGTCTTGAGGGATGCATCCTGTGTCCAGGGAGATATTGAACAGGTCAGCCAGTTGTCCCTTCAGGATCTCTTCCAGTTCCATAAGTACCCTAGGGTGAATGTCATCTGGTCCTAATGCCTTGTCCACTCTCAGTGACCTTAATCCCTCCAGAACCCTGTTCTCTGTGGTCCCTGTATCAGTCACCCCCTCAGCCCCTCTGCCCACCCCACCCTTTCCCCAAAGTATCTTCCCCCCTCTGTCTTTCATGAACACAGAACAGAAGTACTCATTCAGTGTCTCTGCCTGGTCCCTCCCTTCTCTACCCACCCACAATCCTTCCTGATTCTCAAAATCTGGTCTTTGTTCTTCCATCTCTCACTAATGTATCTGAAGAAGACCTTTTCTCTATCCTTAATGCCCTGTGCCAGCCTCAGCTCTCTGGAAGCCTTGGCCACTCTGATTAGTCTGGTAACCTCCCTGGCTTCTTTGCATACCCATCTTTGTCACCCCCCCGATTTCTCAAATCTCTGAAATGCTTTTCTCTTGGCCCTCACCCCTTCCTTGATCTCCCGAGTCAACCAACTGGGCTTCTTGCCTGTCCCTTCCTACTTCATGTCCTTGTATATGTCTCAGTAGCCTAACTAACTTTGTTTTCATAATATCCCACTTTTGACAAGCATCATTGCTTGGTAGTATTCCCTTCAGATGCCTACCGAACATTTCCAGTAACTTTTTAAAGTCTGCCCCCTTAAATTTGACCACCCTTGTACACGCACCTCCTTTTTCCATTCCTGTATTGAGTGTGAACCACACTGTGTGGTGGTCACTCCCAGTCAGAGGGTCCTCCACCCCCAGATCAATTACAGCCTCTCCATTTGATAACACCAGGTCCAGAGTCCTTCCTTCCCTAGTCATCTCCTGGACTAACTGCACCAAGAAGCTGTCCAGAAATGCCTCTAATATGACCTGCTCCTTTGCACTCGTGGTGGTTGAGGTACTACAGTCCACCCAGTATCCTATGATAAGAGTGCTGGGGAATGGGTGCCTACATTAATGGCAGCCACTCCCCAGAACATTTCAGGGACAGCTATGAGAGGGTAAGGTGGACGGATGCGGAGGTGGGTGACTATAGCAACAGGATGTCACTATATGTACGTGCATGGAGGGTGGGAGCGGGCATGCACAGTGAGGGATGTGAGGAGTGGTACCATGGTGGGTTGCTGACCCCGTGGCATGGTGGGTGGGTTGCCGGTGTCGGTCGGCAGGGTACTGGGTTCAAGTCCAAGCACTGGTGGATTTTTGTTGTGCCCAGCTTGAACCTTTTTTATAATGTTTTCACCCCCCATGATGTGCACCTCCCTGGAGTTGAGAATCCTTTACTGGGGGGTGCGGGGGCAAAGCCCTCTGCAGAAAACATTAAAAAACTAACTCCCTGGCACCCTTTTGCTGTGCTCCAGGGTGTCAGAGTGCCGAAATAAATTTTTGACACTCCTGACTTCTGCATAACGGTGATCGCCTTTACGGTTTTCGCCATTATAACATAGAACAGTCCACCCCAGGTAGGTTAAAGTCCCCCACCACCACTGTGTTCCCCCTTCTGCAGACCCTTCTAATCTCTTCAGTTAGCCCTCGATCTAGGTCTTCCCCTTGTGCTGGTGGTCTGTACATTATCCCATTCTCAGTGTACTATTTCTTGGGTCCTGAAACTGCATCCATAGGGCCTGTGTCCTGCCTTCCTCCCCTCTCTTATGCACTTTATCCCCTTGTGCACATAGATTGCCATGGCCCCCCCTCTCCCCTTAGCCCTATCTTTCCTGAAAATCTTACACCCTGGGATCATCAAATCCCATCCTAGTACTCGGTGGCCCATGTTTCCATCATGGCAGCAATGTTTACCCTCCCCACTGCCAAGAGAGCTTGTAACTCAGCTGATTTGTTACCTAAGCTTCTCTCATTCAGTGAGACCGCATTCCAATCTGTTTCTTTCCCTTCCCCTCTTTGATTCTCCCCCCTATTATTCCCCCATGGCACTTCCCCTATTCCTTCCCCGATAAAATGGAGGGTAAGCTCACTTGGCTCCCCTGTCTGGGATCCCTGCTTACCAGCTGTCCACTCACCACCACCCCACCTAGTTTAAATCCACCTTCATTTGCTATGTACCCCTCTAATTACATAGATACATAGATACATAGACAGTGTCGGCAGATAAGGGCCTATGGCCCACCTAGTCTGCCCATTTGAGCTTGTAAGTTCAGTTTGTTTTCCTAGAAGTCTATTTCCCCTTACCCCTGACCTCTAGTCTAATTTCTGCTTTAATACCCTTTTCCCCTCCCCACTCAAGAGTAACCAATCCCCTGTATATAGATCATTAGTGTCCCTGATCCTACCCCAGCCCCCCCATTACCCCATACCCCTTAGACTGGCACCATTCTCCCAGTCCTATGTAGAACTCCCCAGTCCTTCCTTTCCTCCCCGTACTCATGCAGAGTACTGGGAACACCTCCGAGAAGGCCATCGATTCCCCTATCTCCTTGCACAGACTTCCCATTTCCTCAAACCTCTCTATCACTACTTCCACCATCCCCCGCTAGATCGTTCATATCCACATGCACCACTACATGCAGTTTCTTCCTACTCCTCCTTGTACACTTTAGAATTGCCTGCCCCACCCTGCCTGCCATTAACCCAGGTATGGACTCCACCCATTTATGACTATGCCTTCCCCCTTTACTACCCCATCTGATCCCTTTCAGTATGTAATCCCCAAACAGAGTACTCACCCTTCCTCATTGCTCATCCTCACCCCGACAATTTTAGCAAGGTGCTCATTTCTAGAGTTTGGCATGTATGCAGCGCTTCCTTTCCCCCTGCAGTTCCCCCCCCTCCACCCCTGACCTGTCCCCCCTTCACTGCTCTCTCACTATCCTCCACATCCCTCTCATACACCCTGGGCCCCCCTTCCCCTCGCTATACCCCTCTTGTCCTCCCTACCAGCATTGTTCCTCTCCCCTTTACCCCTGCTCCCTTCATCCACCCTTCAGTTGTGCCCCTCCCGTTTTACCCCTGCCACTCTCTACTGACTGACTACTGTCCCTTGTGCAGTCCCCTACTGTAGCCTCTCCTGCCCCCTCCTGGAGCTCCCCTTCCCTCTCTTCCTCCACCACCAATGTGGTCAGCACCGCAAACCTATTTCCTGCCCCCTCTGTACTGCTGTGCATTGGCACCTTCATTCTGACTGAGCCTTCCCTCCATTACTCACCCCCTGACCCTTGTGCTTCCACCCCCACCTCCCTTCGCAAGAACCAATGTTTCTCCCATGTAGTGCCCTCATGCTAACCCAGGCAGAAGTCCTCCAGCCCTAGATTTACCCCTCCCCATCCTCTGCGGCTCTCCACTAAGCCACAGCACTTCTTCATCAAGACTCCTTAGCCTGTAACAGATTGGACACCCTCCTAGCTTCCACAATATGCTCATCTATACCGCCTCCCAACATCCATTGCAGCCCACTATTCTACCTCATTGATCCCCAGCATTCTACTTCCCCCTGCAACACCCCCTCCCTCTCTCTCTGTCCCCGTCTGCCCCATTAAGGCCACTCCCCCCAGTGTGTTCATCCACACCCTGCTCCATTTGCCCATTGATATGTCCTACTCATGTTATCACTTACTCTGCACTCCTTTTCATACATTCTTAAACAGTAAGTCAGCTATTAATTAACTCACTGAGGCTTCAGGAGCTCTTTGAGAGTTCCACCACTTGTGGCTTGTATACTTTTAACAGTGCAATCTGGAGCTTTCTGAGCAAAATCAAGCCATAATCAGCATGCCACAAACAAATGTGAATACCTCATGAACCATAAGTGCTACATACAAGTATGAGTGGCAAATTTGTTCATCACAAAATTACCTTTCTAATGGTGCTACACAATTAATTATAAGTAGTTCCTATTTGTTTCTATGTTGGTTGAAATAGCAAAAAAGTTGTTTTTTTTAATAAAAAAGGTAACGTAAACCATTTTTTGTGGAAAAATATTTAACATATCAACACCAAATTAAGCATCCATACATTAGATGGAGGTACAAAACTAATTTTGTACTAAAAAGCACTTTAATATGAAACATGCATTTTTCTCTGTTTATTTAAGGTGGCTAGGTGAAGCTTGAGAGATAAATCTCAGCCGTAGACACCATACCATACAAAAATAGAAATTTCTTCTAAAGTATACTTGACAGACACAAAGTATTGGTGACAAAGTTGTTCCACACAAAATTACTTTTCAACGGAGCTATGCAGTCAATTCTACTCACTTCGGTTTGTGAAATATTTAAGTTTTAAGCTGTGACATCCTCAGGTGTCTTAAGTCCTCAGCAGCACAAAGTGCAGGACGTCTGGAGGTGTTAAAGACCTCAGGAATATCTTTTGTGCTGCCCCACCTACAGGTGTCTTGGGGCCTCAATGAGTTAAACAGTAATCTCTACCACTACTACTATTTTTTTTTCTTATGCCAAATCACCAATTAAGATAATACCAACTACCTAACCAAAAATAAAGTACAGCCCTAACTATTAAAAATAAGACCATACTTCACTGAGAGGTTGGTGGAGCCATAGAATGTGCTGCCCAGAGGGCTGGCGGAGGCAGAGATGGTGGAGGAGTTCAAGAGGGGTTGGACAGGTACAGGGGAAAGGTTCTGGAAGCAAATTCCATTGCAGCAAGAATATCTGGGACTGGGAAGGGAGAAGCCTGAGAGGGTGAGGGGGGGCAACAAGGTCAGCTCCCAGAGTGGGGGCTGACCAAATGAGCAGACATGAAACACCATTAGGCCTATTCTGCTGGTATTTTAGTATGTTAGTATTAAAGCCATTTGCTGATGCACATGAGAAAGAGTGGGACAAGCACCTAATCCATCCCCTATTTGCATATAGGGAAATTTCCTAGGAGACCACAGGGTTCTCACCCTTCTATCTCTTGTTTTGCCATAGAGTAAGGGGCCTCTTGATTTGGTAAGGGATGAATGGCAGGGTGAGTAGTCTAACTAAGCAGAATCTGTTGTGGAGTATGTCCTGAATTTCAAGTCACAGCTCAAGGAGCTCAAGGGTTTTACCCAGGGCCTCCTAGACACTGCACAACAGAAGTAGATACCATGGTATGACCATGAGGCCAGAGCCCAGGAGTACAAGGTTGGGCAACCTGGTAAGATTGCTTTCTCACTCAACTGTTGCATTAAACAACCACATGTGAGCAACTGCCAACCTGGTAATGTCTAACCAGGATATTAAGATGGATATCCCAGCTGAGGACAAAATAGGACAGATTAACAACAAAACATTCAACATTGTGCTTGACCATCATCAACTGTGGTTCCTTACTATTAATTGAAGATCAGCTTAAAGATATACACAAAGAAAAGTGGGGGAGATAAGCTGGGTAGCAATTAAAAGGGCAATCATTGATGCTGCCCAAAATGTTAATACATTTACTGGAAAGGTAATGAATCAAAAGAAATCATTCTGGCTAGACAGGCAAGTAAAAGGTGCAATCTGGAACATAAGGAAAGCCTTTTGGGTATATGATGTGGAGCCATGTGGCAACCTGAACTTTCCCAAACTTAGCCTGTCAGTGTTACTAGAGATGTGCAAAACTGGAAAATTTCACCTAGTAAAATATTTTGTGTAGTTCCCTCATTATACAAAATGTTTCTCCTAGGCGACTCCGGTTCCGCTTTTGCGTAATGTGAAATTTCCCCCAATTTCACTTTTGCATAAGGCAAAATTTCACCATTATCCTGAATTTCCCCAATGTTTTTTCAATTTTGCCAGTAAAATTGCAATGCATTATAGGTAGATAGCTGAAATATCACATGCAGGCTGTTTTCTGCACAATATATTGTCTGTTGAGTCGGAGAGCAATTCAGTGTGGTGCATCACAGCCAATAAACCCTTCAAAAACCTCTTTATTTTTGATTTTTGAGAGTTAATTGCTCCCAGAATCTCAGTGTAGTTCCTAGTGCTGCTAGTGAACATTTTTTTTTTGTATCTTTGGATAATACTTAGTTAAACTTAGGTAGTGTTTACAGTTTTCTCTGTGTCTGTGTCTGTGAGGGAGCTGAGTGAGGGGGGGATTGCCAGTGTGGTGTGTGTGTGTGTGTGTGTGTGTGTGTGTGTGTGTGTGTGTGTGAAAGTACAGCAGGATAGTTCCTAATATTTGACAGATTTCTCACAAGTTGTGAGTGAGTTTCTGCAATTTCTTTTAAGTCTTAATATTTTTGTTTGTGCGATACTTATTTGTTATATTTTTCTTACATATTGACCCTTTTTTGGGTAACTTTATCTGAACAGTTACTGCATTCTGACTGAGTAGTTATGTTCCTGTTTTCCTTTGCTTAATCACTTTTGTAATTTTTTTTTTTTGAAAGTATTCGTGTACATTGACCACTTGACTTGTCCATATCCAGGTACACTGCATTGTTGAATTGTTCACAGAAATTAATATTGTGATCTAGCCTCTGCATTTCAGTATTCATGTTTTTCTATTCAATTTGCTTATCATATTAACCCTTTCCTCCCTGCTATACCACTGTTGTTTGCTATCTGACCTACTATATCAAAAATACTTAGTTTTCAAGATAGTGGTGGTCCCTGTACAAGGATATCAGCAAGCCTACAACAAGCAGTCCAGTCACCCCGCCTCCCAAATGTAGCATGTGGATATCATGCAAGCAGCACAAAAAACAAACACTTCCACATCTTGGGCTCTGCTGTTTAAGTCTCAGTCCCATGTCAAATTTAAAGGTGCAAAGTCCCTAGTTTGGGATTATTTTGTGCTTGATGCAGCTGATGACACCGTGGTAATATGTCAGCTGTGTCAAGCACTTGTAAGCCATAGAAAAAAGGGCAGCCACATAGGCACTGGTGGCCAGCATGCCCACTTGAAAAACAAGCACCCGTTGAGCTGGCACCAACACCAGAAAGATACCAGAGCTGTTGGCGGGACTTCCCCATCAAGCTTAATGTTAGTGACAGCAGTGCAATAGAGCAGAAGGAGGGAGGGCTGAATCGGTTGGTGGAGGAGGAGGAGTGTGAGGAATCATTTTCTCTCTCGAGCAGTGGGCATAGTAGCACCAGGCACCAAATGCACTAAATAACCAGTTTCATACATGCTGCACATCCCAGGCCCCAAGAGTCACCTGGCACCCCAGCAAGAACAACATTGGTGGCACAAGTAAAACATTTTTGTCAACCCACTCCCAAGTTGCATCCCACATTGAAGAGTGTGTTTGAGAGGCACTCAGAGTACCCCCCAATCATGCTGCTGCACGTGAGCTGAATGAAGCCACAGATGAAATGCTCGCCATCCACCTGTTGCCCTTCTTCTTTGTGGAGAATCCAAGATTCTGCCATTTGATGGCCTGTGCCTGTCAAAAATGGCAGTTGCCATCACTAACATATTTCTCCAAACGTGCCATGCCCAAACTCTACAGCAGAGTTTCACAGTCCATCCTACATGCCATGAAGCATTCTACCTCAAAATATATCCACTTAGCATGGATATGTGGACAAGTGGGCAAACAGCGGGCAGCTCATATCTGTGCATAACAGCACACTGGGCACAGGTACCTGGGCTGGTTGTTTATTTGGGGCCTGGCAAAAGCTGTATAAAGAAAAATTGTGCTAGTACCAACACACCTGGTATTCATCAGAATGCAACCATAACTATTCAAAGTGTTACAGGGTCTCACAATGGTGAGAAAATGCTGGATGTGCTGCTAAATCAGATTGATGAGTGACTGAATGCACATTCACTCACAGCGGGGTTTATCGCCAGTAACACTGACTCCAGTGTGGTTAAGTGCATTACTGATGGTGTTTTTTTCAGAGTTGCCTGCCTGGTACTCTGCCTTAATCTAGTTGTGCACCATTTTCTGAACCATAATGAAATAAAGGAAACTGTGTCTGTCACCAGATGCATTTGTGTGCACTTTGCCCATTCTGCAAAGGCCCATGACCATCTGCGTGAGCTGCAGCTCACTATCCATCTGCCTCAGCACCATATGAAGCTCAATATTACAAGGTAAAACTCCATACTGTACATGCTGGGCCAGCTTTATGAGCAGTATAAGGTGGTTTCAGATTACCTACTGCTGCACACCACCCAAGACAGTGCTGGAGTGTCCATCGTCCTAACAACAGAGCAGTGGTGACAAATGGATGGCATAATACACATTCTGCATCCATTTGAGCATGCAACATAGGCTGTGAGTGGGGACACTACCTGTGTAAGTCAGTCAATATCCCTTATACATGTGCTGAGGCAGACACTGATAAACGTCATTCACCAGATGGAGGCAAGTGATGATCACAGTTCTATTTATGTAATGGGTCACATGCTCCATATACTGGACAGCAATACACATATCTGTGGCATTATGCAGTCTAATGAGTTTGCTATTGCTGCCATGCTGGATCCACAGTACAAATGTGGCTTGCCTGCCATGATTGAAGGGGATCATGTGTGAGTGGACAAACTTACCAATTACCTTGTCAGACGGGTACATGGTTCACAGATGAAAAATGCAGAGACACAAAGGGCATATATACCAGATGTTGCTACCACCACCACCAGTAAATCCTTAGAGGTCACCAAATCAGAGAAAATGTCAAAGTCACAGCACAGCATGGCAGGTAATCCCATTTGGGATGTTCTTTACCAGGTGGGCATGGAAGGAATTGAAGACAAGAAGGAGGAGCATGATGAGGCAGCAGGACTCAGGGCAGCACAATGTATGGTGGATGCCTGCATGGGAGACACCAAGCATCTGGGCATCACTGATGAGCCATTGGTGTACTGGGGCAGCAAAGTGAGTGTTTGGGCTGCACTGGCATCTGTTGCTTTTAAATACCTCAGCTGCCCACCATCCAGTGTCAGTGTGGAATGGGTGTTCAGTTCTGCTGGGGCCATTGTGCATGACCATAGGACAAATCTGTCACCAATGAATATCTCTATCCTAACATTTCTAAAAATGTATGAGGCTCGCATTCCACATAACACAATTATTTCAAAGGTGTTGCCCCAAGAGCTGTGTCTCAGAGATGATGATGACAATGAAGAAGTCCACACTGGTAAGGCCTCTACTAGCAGGGAGGTAGATGAAGCAGCAATGATAACAGGATTTCCACCTGGTGATGACTCCAGTCTTGAAGACTGTGAGGGCTGCTTCATGGATGATGTGTCAGTGGAAGAAGGCTAAATATGTTCTGCCCCCTCTGCCACCACCGGCATCACCCCCCCTCCACTGAATATACTGTTGTATGTTATTATTATACATTTTTAAATTTTATTTTGCTAGTTGTTCTGTGTTACACATGCAGTTAATCCATTAATTTGATTACCCAACCTAATAACAATGTTTACACTATTTTCATATTTGAAAATGTATTCACCCTTGCTATGCTAACTTTAATGAATGTGTCATCTCAGCAATACACAATGACCGCATCGAGCGACAAATATTGAACAGCATCTTCCCTATTTCCACATATACCTCCTCCTTGAGACCCTGAATGAGTGTCTAGTGAGTGTGCCACCACTGTATATACAATGTAACAATAACAACTTAGTCAGACAGTGCACAGCTAGTACTATTTTACTCAGAAATGCATGTATACCCCATTCCCATGTATACAGTTAACTGTCATGCAATCTGCCTCCTTGTCAACCATCCTAATGTGTCTAACACAAACTTTGACAGTGTGGGCAATCACTCTCATACTGCCAAGAAATTCCACTGAAAATCTATGAAGCTGACAGATGCATGCTCCAGCATAAACAACAGTCTCAGACCAGTACATTAATGCTGCCTCTTAGTCCATCTAAATTACTCCTCTTTCTCCTAGTCCAGAAGTCTTCCACCAAGAAGAGCAGCAGCATTGCCAATGCTAGCACATCTGGGGCCAGTACATTAACCAGCACAATGCATCACTTTCATCCCAGCAAGCACACCTGGTGTCATTTTCCCTCCTGCCAGCCACCCATGACGACAGCATTGCCAGCACATTTTGGGCCAGTACGTCACCCAGCACGATGCAGCAGTTTCATCCCAAACACAGTTGGTGTTGTTTTCCCTCCAACAAAAGAAACAGCCACTCAGAAAGCAACATATATCATCATGAAGCAAGAAATATATACGTTCTTCCTCCATGGCCTGTCTTCTGTTCAATTGATTCATGGTAATTAGATTTCAGTTGTTGTCATGTTATTACTTATACCTCCACTGTGCTGTTATGCATGCCTTTGTTGTGATAGAATGTCAAGTATGCATGCAAGCAGCACACCTTACTGTATAAGTTATCTTATGTGTTTCCATTTAACTCTATGCAGGTTTGCCATGATCATGCCATGTGAGTCCAGGACTGCGGAACAAGGATGATACATCGACATGGCACATTCAGAGCCTAGTCAATACACATTGCAAGCATCATTATGTACAGGTCAGTACTGGAATTGTAAAGTTTTTCACTTGCTAGATTTTGGGTATTCCATTCCAGGTATGTTTCACCATAGACTCATAATTGAAATCATTTCAGTGGTGGGACATTTTTGGGCACTTTGCCAACATTGATGGTAAGTATCAGCACAGGTAAGTATCAATGCTATTTTTTTTTCTTTTGATATTTTTTCTCCAACTTTTTACAGATGTCATTGGTTCAAACAACATCTGTCTTGAATCTGGTGACTGGCAAGTCAAATTAAATTTTTTGTTCAAAAGGAATTCATTTTTTTTTATATTAGTAACAGTGTTAGTTCAGGTAGCATCATAGTGCTGGTGATAAATGGTTGTGCTGCCATTTACAGTGTCATTTGCACATTCGTTGATAAAAATAATATGTCCTTCATCATCTTACAGTGGTTCAATCAAGGGACTTATTTAAGCTGCATATGGGTGATTCCACAGTGTCAATGGCAAAACACATGTGGATAAAATCCAAGGTCACAATTTTCAAGTTAGCACAGCAGTATATATAATGGGTGGGATATTCAAAAGGGTTGCGCCATGCGCAACAGGGTTGTGCATGCTCAAGACCTACATTGTGCCATGCTGCGATATTCAGCAGGAGGCAGTTGCGCAACTGAAAACAGGCTGAGAAACAGCGCAATGCAAATGAATGCATGCTCAACAGGAGGGGGAGGAACCATGTATAAAGTGCACGGCCCGATATTCAGCCGGGCTGTGCAGAGTTGTGCAGGCACAACCCCCAACCTGAGCCTGCAGGACCTTGAGCCCCAAAAAAAAGGCTTAAGTAGAGGGCCACCCACAGGTGAGCTGCTGTATTGCAGGGCGCAACACAGCAGCTGCCACCTGTGGCTGGCCCCCAACTCAGTCCCTGTGCCCCCAGCCTGATCGTGGGCATAGTGTACTCCCCCACCAGGCCGATCACGGGCATCAATGTGGCTCCACCCCGTTCACATCCCTGGTGGTCCAGTGGACCGAAATGCCCGATCGCGGGCAGAATGTAAACCCCAGACATCTCCCTAATGCCCGATCGCGGTCAGAATGTGAAAGAACCCCCTGAACACGTTCCTAATGCCCGATCATGGGCAGAATGTAAAAGAACCCTGAAACACTTTCCTGAGTGCCCGATCATGGGAAGAATGTAAAAGAACACCCCAACATCTCCCTGGTGGTCCAGTGGACGCATAATGCCCGATCACGGGCACAATGTAAATATTACCCCCTCCCAAACATCTCCTGGTGGCTAGTGTCCCCACCCCACCACGCAAGCCCCCACCCTTCCCCCTAGCGCAGCGGGCAGCAGCATCCACCCGCCTGCTGCCCCGCGCCGCACCAACTGACTGCCTAGTAGGGCTGCATACCAATGGTGCAGAGCAAGAACCAATGGGCGTGCAGCTATCTCTATGACAGTCCAGATTTGTGAATGATTCTGGACTGTCATATGCGGTATGGGCTGCAATCCCATTGGTTCTTGCTCTGCACCAATGGGCGGCAGCCTACCGGGCAGTCAGTCGCGGCGGTGGCAGGGTGGCAGGTGGGTGGATGCTGCTGCCGCTGGCTGCCGGGGAGCGGGGTGGTGGGGCTTCGTGGGTGGTGGGTGGGGGACACTAGCCACCAGGAGATGTTTGGGCAGGGGTGTCATTTTACATTGTGACCACGATTGGGCATTATGGTCCACTGGACCACCAGGAGATGTGGAGGGGTTCTTTTACATTCTGCCACGATCGGGCACTAAGGAAAGTGTTCAGGGTTCTTTACATTCTGCCCACGATCGGCAGTAGGAACGTGTTCGGGGGTTCTTCATTTCCATTCTGCCCGCGATCGGGCATTAGGAGATGTTTGGGTGGGGGTTCTTTTTACATTCTGCCCATGATTGGGCTGGAAGCGTCGGTCCCGATGGCTGCTGCCTGGCAGGGCGGCCAGGCGCAAGTCCTCGGGGATCGGCGCACCTACATGCTAATGGCATGCAAATGGGGCCATAATCAGATGCAAATGCCCCCCTGCACCTTGCATGAATTATGGCCCCATTTGCATGTCACCTTTTGAATATCGTGATTTTGCGCATGGCGCAATGGTACTTGGCCACCGCAAGTTGAATGCTCCACTCTGACAACTTGCGGTGGCGCAAGTTTCACTGCACCATGCACAGTGGCTGTGGCTTGGGGGTGATATTCAAAGGAGTTGCTCAATAGCGCAACTCCTTTGAATATCGCCTGGGCCACATCCCTGCGCAACTATTTTGCGCAGCGCAAGGGCTTGCGCCTCAGAATGGTGCAGTTTGAATATCCAGCCCTCTATGTTTGTTTTCCTTCACAGGTGTCCATTGATGATGATGATGTATGTTTTTAGTTGTCAGCAGTGGACCACACCTCGCAGGTGCAGCAGCGTGATCCAGCATCCACACACCAGGATGGAAGACTTCTATTTAGTCACCAATGCCGTACAGAGATGGAATGCATCTGTAAATGTCCACCAGAAAACTAAGCAACCATTCCAATTGAAGTACTTTGTACCTGGCAATAAGGAAAAAGAAGAAGTCATTTTGAGCATTGTTACAAATAAGTGTGCCCCCTCCCATATTTATTTATTTTATTTATTCAAACTCAGATTACAAGTACCTTTGAGTGCAAGTCAGCTCATTTACAAAGGTTTCACATCAGAGGGGAAGGGGTTACAGGTAGACAGGGAGTACAATAAGATGATGTAATAAAAAAATACAGTACAGTACAGTATGTATGGCACACCTTTAAACGAAAAGGATTACTAGATAAATTACATAGCGAATACACTGTAAGAAGAGCCAGCATGGAGAGCTGTCAGTTATGCTGAACAACAGTAAGTGAATACAATTCAAAGCATACAATGAAAGAATAAGCAATAGAGGCGGTAGGAGTTAGTAAAGTGGAGTAGATGAGGGTGGTGGCATTGCAATGATTGATCAGAGCGTAGGGTAGCAGCCAGTGGCTTTGTCAAATGTTGAGGAGGTAGGAGGGGGTAGTCAATAGAGGGATGGCAAGGAGCGTGGGTGATGTGGACAATCGATGCCATGTAAGTGCCGAAATATAAGTGCCAAAGGGTGTGGACAGGGTGCCACAGAATAGGTTGAGGTTGACAGCCAGGGACTAGGATTGGGTGGTACAATCACATGTGCTTTCAGTTATAAGATGCCACCATAGCAAATGTTTAAATGGTGCAAGCTTGGTTTGTTTGGTCAGTTCACTACACAGGCCATTGAACCAAAGTGGGGCTCTGTACAAGAAGGATCTTTGGTACTGTGCAGTCCGACACCGTGGAATGAGGAGGTGTTCAGATTTGGAGGTACGGGTGTGCTGGGTCTTAAGGGATTTATTCAACAGGTATCCAACTCCTGGAGGCAAGAGCCCAAGAAGCATTTTTTTTAGTCAGCAGGCATGTTTGGTACTTGATTCTACCAGTTAGTCGAAGCCACCCAGTTTTGGCATATAGATCACAGGTGTGTGTAAGACGGGCAGCACCTGCGATTAGCCTACATGCTTTGTTCAGAGCAACAGTTAGCCATTTTAGTGATGTGATAGTGGCAGCTCCATATATTACTAAGCCATAGTCAATGGCCAATAGAACTGAGCTGTGGATTGCAAGCTTCAGAGCTTCTGGAGTCAGATAGTCTATATCTATACAGGAGCTCAATCCTAGTGTTAACATTTCTAGTGACATCCTCTATGTGAGGCACATAGGTGAGGTGACTGTCCAAGGTTATTCCAAGGTACTTAAAGTTGTGTATTTGCTCTAGGGGTGTTCCTTGGTTGTTAAGAACAGTGAGAGTATGGGCTTTATACTTATGGCGAGAAGATAAGAACAGCAGCACTTTTGTCTTTTTGTAGTTTAGCACCAATTTGTAGGTATTAAACCAGTTCTCGACCTCTGTGACTCCTAGTTGTAGGTTGGATTGAAATGTGTTTGGGTCAGGGTGGCTTGCGAAGATGACAACGCCATCTGCATATAGGAGTGTCCGTTGATGACAAGCCTCTGGCATCTTGTTCAGGAAGATATTGAACAGGAGATGACCCAGAATTGATCCTTGCAGTACACCAGATCAGACAGCTTTCTGTTCTGAGGTGACATTAGCTATCTTCACCCTTTGCGATCTATCGTCTAGGTAGCTTGTGAACCATTTCAGTGTTTGTAGTGAGAGACCAATTTTTGTGAGCTGACCAAGTAGGAGCGGGTGATTCACAGTATCAAAAGCCTTAGTTAAGTCAATAAAGGCCACTCCTGCAAGATTGCCTTGGTCAATGGATTGTTTAATGTAGCTAGTAAATTCTAGCAGAGCTGTGGTGGTGCTGTGTCCTTTTCTAAAACCATGCTGTTGCGGGCATTGGATGGAGTGAGCTTCCAGGTAGTGCACAAGCTGGTTTGCAACTATTTGTTCCAGCGCTTTGGATGGGGAGGAAGAATTGATATAGGTCTATAGTTGTTATGCAAGGATTGATTACCAGATTTATGAACTGGGGTAACCAGTGCAGATTTCCACATTTGTGGGAATTGGGACAGAGTTAATGAGAGGTTTAGTATCTTAGTTATGGGTAAGAGCACTTCCTCTAGTGTGAGTGTTATTAGTTTGAGGTCCAGACAGTCTCCACTATGTCTTGACTTCCCCAACACTCTATTTAGAAGTTTTCTGACCAGGGTTACAGAGATCTTCTTAAAGTAGAATGAAGCATGTTTAGGGATCTTTACCTCACCTTGACTTGTAGCTTCCGAGTCAGAGTCATCCTCAAGGAAGTCTAGAGGGAGTACACTGTTTCAGTTGGTGAAGGCATCATTAAAAGTGTTTGTGATTTTGAGCAGATCCAGTGTGGGGGTGCCTTCAAGGTTTAGCATTGAGGGGGATACCTTGGGATCTTTGCCAGTGATATCTTTAATGTTTGACCAGAATTTTCTGCTGTTTCCCCAGGTGTTGGTCAGCATCTCCCTGTGGTGCTTAATTTGTGTTTGCCGAATAGCTTGTGTACAGGCATTTCTTGCTGTTCTGTAAGCTTGAAGATTCTGGGGTTTACCAGACGCTTTGGCACAGTGCCATATCATTACATAAATCAATACTTACATCAGGGAATGGCTGTTAAACATAAACCCTTGACATGAACAGACTATGTCTGATGAGCACAGCCAGCAGCCAGATTGGGAGTTAACAGACACACCCCAGCAGCAGAATGCCTGAATATTGGCAGACCCATGTATAAGATAGTTACTGTCAAAGCCAGACATCTCTGTACTGCAGTAACCACAAACTTAATCCTTTGCCATATACACCAAACCCACACCAACCCAGCCTCAACCACCTCCTCCATCACCCGCCCACCAAAGACCATCACAAATTAAGAAATACTTACTGCAAGTTAATGAATTGCACACATGTTGAGCAGCAGCAGCAGCAGCAGTGCAACTGGAGTTAACAGCATCTGAATTCCTGCATGTTGAGAATAGAAACAATAACAAAATTATAGTCCAACTCAGATATCCAAGCTGCAGTCACCTATCCCTCCCAGTAATGAAACATTCAATACTTACCTTGTGCTTGTGCAATGTGAAATGTAGGGCATTCCAGCATCCCATATCCAAATCCTGGCATGCATGTCATGATGATGTACTCCTCAGCACACTAGATAATATAAAATCAGTACAAACATATAAGAACTCAAGACATCCCAATAGCAACCCACCATCCCACTTCTCTTGCACCCAAAAAAATAAATACAGACAGATACTTACGTGTGCAGCAGCAGCAGCATCGATCAACTCTGTGAAGAGGATCCCCATCACTCAGACAAAGCATTATTCCTCATGGCAACTAGTCAGAGCAGAGGCAGCAGCTATAGGCAACAGCAACAGCACACAAAATGCCATTCAGTCCATACTGACTTAAAACCACAGAGCCAACAGAGCTAACCAGGGCATCATCATTGTGAAATGATAATTCTATAGTTCTCAATTAATTAGGAAACCGGCAGCAGAAGGAAGCAAGTGCAACTTTAAGTGGCAGGACCATTTTGAAGGAGGATTTATTTTTGTCATCGTGGCAAACTGACTTATGCTGCATGCCAGGCAGTGGCAGCACCATGGTTAGGCATGAAAACCATATTAAATGGTGCAGAAAACAGCAAATCTGGGTCCCTTGTGGGTGTGAACCATGTAACTGCATGTCTGACACAGGTTTCTGTCTGAATTTAATGTATAATTTTTTAAGAAACATTTCTGGACATGTACTGCATGTGTTGCATTCGCAGCAACAAGGTGTGGCCTAAACACAATTGTAAACAATTGTCAAAACTGCATTTCAATGTCTGGGTGGTGAGGGACACCATAAAACATCATGGCTCAGATCAGATTTCTGTCTGAATTTAATGTACCATTTTTTTGGAAACATTTCTGGATAGGTGCTGCCTGTGCTACATTCGCAGAAACAAGATCTGGCCTAAAATCAATGGTAAACAGCGGACCAAAGACCATTGTTTGGTCTGGGTGGGGGTTTGGTCACCATAAAACATCATGGCTGAGACCTGATTTCAGTCAGAAGTTACTGTAACATTTTTTGGGAAACATTTCTGGACTTCTGGGCCATGTATTTCAGTGTTAGCACCATGATTAGACCTTAAACCATTGGTAAACAGTGGGCCAAACAACATGTTCTGGTCCGGGTGGAAGGTGTGCAACATTTAACAGCACATCTGACACCTGATTTCTGTCTGAATGTACTGTGCAATTTTTTGGGAAACATTTCTGGACTTGTATGACATGTTAGACAGTGGCAACACCACAATTAGGTCTGAAAAGCATTTAAACAGTGCAGAAAACAGCACATTTGGGTCCTCATGGTGGATGTGAACCATGTAACTGCATGTCTGACACATGATTTATGTCTGAATGTACTGTGCAATTCTTTGGGAAACATTTCTGGACATCTGGGCCATGTTAGGCAGTGCCAGCACCATGATTAGGCCTTAACCCATTGGTTAACAGTGGGCCAAACAACATGTTTTGGTCTGGGTGGAAGGCACACAACATTTAACAGTATGTCTGACACCTGATTTCCATTTGAATGTACTATCCAATGTTTTAGGAAATATTTCTGGACTTGTGAGGCATATTATGCAGTGGCAGCACCACGGCTAGGCCGGAAAAGCATTTAAACAGTGCAGAAAACAGCACATCTGGGTCCTCATGGTGGATGTGAGCCATGTAACTGCATGTCTGAAACCAGATTTCAGTCTGAATTTAATGTAACATTTTTTTGGAAACAGTTCTGGACATGTACTGCCTGAGCTGCACTCGCAGAAACAAGATGTAGCCTAAAAACAATTGTAAACAGTGGACAAAAGACCATTGTTTGGTCTGTGTAGGGGGTTGGGGGCAATAAAACATCATGGCTGGGACTAGATTTCTGTCCGAATTTAATCTACCATTTTTTTTGGAAACATTTCTGGACATGTACTGCCTGAGCTACACTCGCAGAAACAAGATGTGGCTGAAAAACAATTGTAAACAGTGGACTGAAGACCATCATTTTGTCTGGGGGGGAGTTGAGTGCCATAAAACATCATGGCTGGGACCATATTTCTGTCTGAATTTAATATACCATTTTTCCTGCAACATTTCTAGACATTACTGCCTGTGCTGCACTCGCAGAAACAAGATGTGGCCTAAAACCAATTGTAAACAGTGGCCAAAACAGCATTTTAATCTCTGTTTGCTGGTGGGGCACCATAAAATATCAGGACTGACAGAAGATTTCAGCTTCAATTTAATGTAACATTTTTCCTGTAACATTTCTTAACTTCTAGGCCCTGTTTGACACCAGCAACTGTGAATTTCAGGTATAAATATTTGGCAAAGAGGCTCTAAGGCAGCTATTTAATGTCTGGGTGTTGGGGGGGGCACCATAAAACATCATGGCTCAGACTAGATTTCTGTCTGAATTAGTGTACCATTTTTTGAAAACATTTCTGGACATGTACTGCCTGAGCTGCTCTCCCAGAAACAAGATGTAGTAGTAGTGGTAAAAGGTTTATTTTTATACGGGTAGAAATAGTTTACATATTTGAGTCATAGCCCCATTTTCAAGATGGACTTGTTATTCTTAGGCCTAAAAACAATTGTAAACAGTGGACCACAGACCATCGTTTGGTCTGGGTAGGGGTTTGGGCACCATAAAATATCATGCTGGGACCAGATTTCTGCCTGAATTTAATGTACCATTTTTCTTGCAACATTTCTGGACATTTACTGAATGTGCAGCACTCGCAAAAACAAGATGTGGCTTAAAACCAGTTGTACACAGTGACCAAAACAGCATTTTAATGTCTGGGTGCTGGGGGGGGGGGCACCATAAAACATCTTGGCTGAGCCCAGATTTCTGTCTGGCTTTAATGTAGCATTTATTGGGAAGCATTTCATTACCTGAGGGCCCTATTTTACATGTGAAGAGCCACGATTCACTCTCACATAGCTTTGGAAAATATGATTGTTCATAGTAAAGTTCAAATATGTGACATTTGTGGATAGGATAGAAGGAGGAAACATTTAAAGAAAAATGGAGCGAGATAAAAGGAGAAAGGTACACAGTTTATGGGCATGGTACTACAACAGGGGGATGGGGACAGAGAGGTGGGAACCGGGGACATGCATGGTCAGGAGGACAAAGTTATTCGTATATGAGAGGGGATGGGAAAGGGAAGGAGCATAAACAACTGGAAAAGATAAAATAAACAAGAGGATATGGATCGGAAGACAAAGGGAGAGAAAAATTTTTTGTGTGTGTTTTTTCTTTTTTAAGGGAAGGGTGCAGAAGAAGAAGAAGAGTGACAATAACAAAGAAAGGAGAAGAAAAAGAAAACAACACTGTTCCACCAGTGGCCATAGGCCATTCATTAGGCACTGCCGCCTGTGCCACCACCACCACAAAGCTCCACCAGGAGGTCCAAGACTTTCTTCTGTTCCTCCATTATTTTTTGGAGGTCCCCCCTTACCTCCTGGCAGAGCTGATCAATGTCCTGATGGACACTTTGGACCTCAGCATGCACAGCCTCCAGGTCTGCACTGGTGACCACCACCTGACTTGGGGGGGCTGCAGGATGCTCAGGGTGGGACGGCACCACCGGGTCTCCAGTCATGTATCGCTGCTGGGAGTGGGGGATGTTGTTTCTGTCTCCTTCGGCCCCTGGTGCATCCTGCTGCTACACCTCCTTCTGGTATGGCCCCCCTAGACTGGCACTACCGAGCCTCAGTGCTGCCTCCTGCTGCTGTGTCTTGCTGTTTGGAGAGCAAGTCTACAGCATGCTCCTGCTGACAATGGGACCTGGGGGTCATCATATCAGACAACCTGAAGGTGGGCCAGCAATGTGAGAATGCAGTAAGGAGGGCTGGGGGGATACTGGGATGTATAGGGAGTGGCATCACCAGTAGAAAACAGGAAGTTGTTGTCCCTCTGTACAGACAGTTGGTAAGACCACATCTGGAGTACTGTGTACAGTTCTGGAGACCCCATCTCCACAAAGACATAGACAGGGTGGAGGCTGTCCAGAGGAGGGCAACTAAAATGATGCAGGGTCTGCATTAGAAGACATATGAAGAAAGACTAAAGGAACTAAAGATGAATAGCCTTGAGGAAAGGAGGGAGAGGGGGACATGATAGAAACTTTCAAATACCTCAGGGGAATCAACAAAGTCCAAGAGGGTAGCATCTTTCAGAAAAAGAGATGTGCAAAAACAAGGAGGCACAATTTAAAGATAGAGGGGGGATGACTCAGAGGTAATGTGGGGAAGTATTTCTTCATGGAGAGGGTTGTGGATACATGGAACAGCCTTCCTGAGGAGGTCATAGAGTCAAAAACTGTGGGGGAATTCAAGAATGCATGGGACAGACATAAGGCAATTCTAATGGGGGGGTAGAAGGAAGTAGAATGTTGGTTAACTAGGATCTGCAGCTTATCCGTTAGGTAGGGAAATGGGCAGACTAGGTGGGCCAAGTTGTCCTTATCTGCCATCAAATTATATGTTTCTATGTTTCTATGTTGCTGCAGGTGGCTCCTTTGGCCAGAAGTCCCATAGTGGGTCTCTGATTTCCCCCTTTTCACATTGTTACCACAAATGCTGCAGACAATCACACTTTTATCATCTGCCTTTGTGGTAAAAAATGTCCAAACTGATGATCTTTGGTTAGGAGGTGGATGCCAACTGATTTGCTGGGGGGCCCTCCCTCTACATCATCAACGTGCCCATGCTGGTGGCTGCTGGGAGCAACATGCTCCTCCTGAGAAGGGGGAGGCAATGGGCTCTGAGTCTCAATGCTGCTGCTGGGTGACTATGTCCTGGTCCATACCCTGCTGCTGGGATGGGGAAGCTGCTTCTGCTGACAATGCTACAGATCGGGGGTGGGAGGAACCTACTGGTTCAGGGCCAATGACCAGTGCCTGCTGCTGCTAGGGGCAGATGCTGGAGCCAATTGATCCTGTTGCTGGGGGGAGGGGCTCACTTATAAATGCACACCTGTTAAGGCAAACTCATCATCCTCCTCCCCTTCTACTCTGTCCAGCTCCAGAGTCAGAACCACTCCCTTCCATAATTATTTAAAAACAAAAGTTTTATTAAGAAACTACTAAAGAAAAACTGAAAAGAGGGGAGTGAACACACACACACACACACACACACTCTCTCACAGACACTCACACACACTAAGATAAAGGGAGAAAAATAGAACAAAAGAGAAATGTAACCCCCTTGTTACCCGGGGTTACTAGAATCACACTTAGAACCAGTGGCAGGCAGTGAAAGGCAGCTTGTGAGACTCCAGTTAAATGTGTTTCACACTGTCTCACTCTGTCCTCAGTCTCAGCTGAGCTGGAGGGATGACAACACCATAGAATTCTCACAGCAGCATAAGCCACATTGGAATGCTGGCTGCAGGGGTTAGCTGTAGAACATTGGGGAATTCAAGTCAGTTTGCAGTGGAGTCTTGTGAGAGGAAGAGATGTGCTGCAGTTGGTAGCCCCTCAGAGCCTAACTCTGATTTAGAGCTACATCAAAAAGTGGGTTGTGTGTTCTCACCCTAAAAAGGAACACAGAAGAGACCAGAAGAATGTGGTAGAGACTGTCCTATGTGTTGTTCCAGTGCCTCATCCTTGGAGGGATGGGGGGAATTCCAGCATTTCAGGGGCAATCCCCTGGCCCTGTCTGGAAAGGGAAGAGCTGCCTGAAAATGAGAAGTGTGTTGAGAACCAGAGAATGTGTTTGTGTTTCCTTTGAGAGAAGCCCCGGGGTACCTGCATACCACAGTGAGTCTGTTCTGAAATAGAGCCTATATTCACCAAGACAGAGTTGGGTAAAAGTATCTGCCTACTTAGGGGTCAGGAGAAGACTAGCCAAGTACAGTGCTGTTAAATGTGTGTATGGCTTGGAAACATCTGAAGCAGTGGAATGGACATAGCCACTTACAGAACTATTTAAATCAGGACACCACCTAAATTCAGTGTAGAATGTTAAATGTGACAAACATTTTGAGATAGTATCTACAACCAGTAGTTTCAAAGAAAGGTGTTGTTCAAAAGGAATGTCCGGGTATAGATTTGTGAATAAGAGGAGGGAGACCCCCATCTGGAGTAACCAGGTTTATCTCTACGGGTTCAGTTTGGGCACCTATAGCTTTCTCCCAGGCACTTGGCCAGTGTCTGCAGAAAGTACCCAGACATGGAATTAAGGATAGTTTCTCCTTTTAGAGCTAGAAAGTGCTCATGGGTGGTTTAGGGAGCCACCATTAAACTCCATGCCATATGGAAAAGTGTCAAAGTACTGGCCGGGGTGCCATGTCAAGGAATCAAAGTAGAAGAGTACCAGTTCTGGCCATGTGAGCCCAGTTGTGTTCAGAACCTGAGGGTCTTCTGTAGTAAAGAATATGTGTTCTGACCTCGGTAAATCTGCATTGTCAGCGAGTGTAGCCCTGTGGGGGTCCATCTTTGCTTTGTTATTCCTGTGTTGATGAGAATAAAAGCCACACTCTAGAATCCCATTCCTGGTTTGGACATTTTCAATTATTGCTTCCTGCGTCCGGAGTTACTTGGACACCACTGCCAGGGGTACAAACCTAGCCATTATGCTGAGTGAATGTTTTCTCCCTGAACCCAAGGGAGAAGGGGTCACAGAAAGATAAACTTTTGTTAAATAAAAAAATAGGGAATGAACAGGAGTTCAACACGCACACACACACACACAACACAAACTCTCACTCTCTCACTCACAATTCACAAAATTAAATGGTTTTCAGTCTCTCTCTCTCTCTCTCTCACACACACACACACACACAGTCTGTGCTACTGTCTATAACCTACAAACTGTAGGAAAATTATGTAGATTCAGTGGCTTCCTGTCTGAGTACAGGCACACATGTGATTTGCAGTCTGCTTCAGAGAGCAAGTCATGTGACAAGCCTTTCTTCCTAATTTTGCCATAGTTAAATGCTAAGGTGAAATTTACCAGTGGAAGCAACATTTACATGTGAAGTTTTGCCTCTACATACAGGCAAAATGTCACCCTAAGGTCGTAATTTCACGAAAGGTTCCACAAGGTGAAATTGGTGATTTTGCTGGAATTTTACTGACAAAATTAGATTTCGCTACATCTCTCAGTGTTACCAGCTTTCCTGAACCCCTCAGATTCCTTCAAGGGTAATCAGTAGCTACCACCACTCAGCATAGGCAACTCTTGGGGTATCTCCAGGGGCCCGATTTTCAAAAGGTTATTTTTCATACAAAGTGCCTGCACAAAAGGTGTATGACACAAGTGGCACCTTTCATCAAACTTTGAGGCAATCCCATTTTTTGAACACAGGCTGCATTGAAATCAGGATGCCTTGCACCCAAATTACCCTGCACCACCCTTAGGATAGAACTGCCCATGTGCCAGGTTGCAAGGTGGTGTGCACCCCAATGAAGCAGCAACATTCCCTTTTTTGCTATTTTAGAAGCCCCATCATGGGGGCAGCAGGGGGCTCAACTTAGACCAGCCAGGAGGTGGTATAAGGGACTTACTCCATAACTACACACTGTGGCAATATGTGGTGCCCTTAAAGTGGGGGACCGTGGAAAGAAAAGGCATGGGGTGCATTACAGGCTGTCGGGGAGACAACAGTCATGACAGGCAGTGATGTGGCTCCCAGTGAGGGTGCCATTTATACAGCCATATAGCTGATCAGATGGGACCACTTTATGGGGGATTGTCTGGGACAGACAGTGACACTGCCCCAGGTGAGCACCAGCCTAGAAACTTCCCCATAGGTACACAAAGTCAATACCCTGTAGGCAGGAAGCTGGTGCTGCAAGTTGAGGGCTGCCTGTGGTGGGGACACCGTTCTCCTGGCATTGGCACAGTCCCCTATTACCCACCCTCCCACATTGTGGCATGCTGCCACCTGCCTACATGGTTCTGAGTTTGTGCAGCTATGTGGCATCTGCCAGGTTGTGCCCACTAGAGCACCCCCTGTACCCCTTCTGTCTCCAGACCCCTCCTGGCATTCAGATTCACCCCCAACCCTTGTGGTCCCTTTAATATTGTGCCTGGCAGGGGTGCAGATCACTTTGGAAATTCCTGTAGGTGCACCAAATATTTGGCACAAGCCTGCAGCTGCAGAAACTCCTAGGTTTTTGGTGCAGGGATGCTCTCTTTTACAAAATTGGGCACAGGGGCCCTGATGCACCTGGAGTTTGATGTGGCCCCAGAGCAATGCAACTTGCTTCACTCTAATGGCTCTTTGGAAATCGAACCCCTGGTCTTGATCTCTCCTGAGCTACTGCTGACACATTACAGATCTTTCTGCTTGAGGGAAATTAACCCACCCTCAATGTCAAAGCTGAGAACTCCTTACATTAGAACAGAAAATGGTAATAGTAACCTCCTCTTCAGAGGCAGAAATACAGTTTTTGTCAACTACAAATCAGTTATCTATATCTCAAATGATTCAGTCACAGAAAGGTGATGTATATAAAAAATATAATATTTAAATACTTTCAGATATTTAAACAGATAATGCTGGATATTGCAGTGAGACTTTAGAGAACAGTAATTCTAGACTTTTGTTTTTAATTTTTTTGAACACTAAAGTTACATACAGAAAAAACTCTCTCTCTCTCTCTCACTTTATCAAGGTTGAATGTCTTAGTACACAGACTACTTTGGTGAATTAGGGTAGACTCAAACCCTTACATGATAACTTGTTTGTAATCCCAAACCTGACTGTCTCTTTCATTCTTTTCCAGACTTTAAGACCCTCCAACTGTCAACCCCCCACAGCATGGCATGTAGTATGTCACTCTGACATCAAAGACTCAACATTCTTTGTGTCTTGAGAGCTGGTACTCATAAAAAAACTGGATGGATTTGGGCCTCGGAGTTGGTATATACAAAGACATCTATTTCTTGCCACAAGTCTTGTCTGGTCCAGCAGGAATGGCTCCTCTCCCCTTAGCCCAGGACCTTCATGAAATTTGAAAGAGATGTTCAACTGGTGTAAGAGACACTCTCCAGAGCTCTTTGGCATACCTCTGATCTGGCATGCCTGTAGGAGCTAATTTTATCAAACAGTTTCTATTTCAGTTGAAATACTGACAAGAGATCTGCAGATGGTAGAAATCAAACATAAAAAAGATGCAACCATATCTGTATGAACCTTGGTACATCTAAGTTGATACATTTGCCACCTAGAAAGAAAAAAAAATATTTTTAGCAGCAGTAAATTATTTTTGTGTGTGTGTGTGAGCCAGCTAGCTCCACCTGCTATGCCATCAGTTCATTCTTTGTATGAATCCCACATTAGTTTCTCCTAACAACTCTCCTCCTTAAGAAAAAATCAGGCATTAGCTATTTTCTGGACAACCTGTCCACATTACCAATGTCAGTATTACAGGACTGTAGCACTCAGCTCCATCTTAATTAATTTTGAGTTCTGGTTGCTGGACCTATGCAGCCATGTAAAGAGGTAAGGTTGAACTTCCTCAAATACAGATATGGTTGCAACTTCTGCAAAGCCCAGACAATTCCTAGACACTCCTCAATCATGGTGTAGGTATCTTCTGTAGCCATCAACTTTCTACAAGTAGTGGCACATACAATATTGGACATACTATCAAAGTCATTATCCATGATTATATCCACAGGCTGGTCTAGTACACTATCGACCTTCCATATGCCCTGGCTACCTTTTCAAATTAAAAAACCTAGGCCAGTGGCACTGATACCACAGAACCCATCACTCCTCTAACCCTAGAAAACAGGATTGGCAGAATTTGTTCCTCTTAAATAAAATCCTGCTTAACCAGAGTCATAGAGGTGCAAGTGTGCCTCAATCCTTCTGTCACCATCCCATTTACATACATAGTGTGCATGTGTGTAGTGGAGTTAGAGGGTGCTACAGTCCGTACACCGGATACTAACTGCTGGGAGCTTCTACTGCTACCCCCCCCAGATGCACTCACACCTTTATTTCATATTTTTGGGACAATAATAAGACAAATGCCACAGTTTCTGGCAGATGAAACACCTGCATTTCACTTCCACACAACCTCTGTTTCTCCATTCATTATGAGACCAGGCAGTAACTCACCCTACAGGGAACTCATCCATTGTTAGTATTGCCTTGCTCACCATTTATTGCTGTCATTTTTCAATTTCACTTGTATAGGTGTTTATTTTTGAGCTGTGACCATTCATTACTCTCTGTACCTACTATTTTTGCATTTAACCAATGTTTTAGTAGCTTACATTATCAAATGTTGATTGACTGACTATTTATTAGGCATTATACTGCTGGTTTCCACGGTTTCCCTTCACCGGGTCTCTCCTGGAAATGAACATTGGCTCAGTGTGCCACTTCTAGCTACCAATTTTCAAACAGATAAAATAAAACAATAGTGCTATGCATTTTAGACTCAACTTCACCTTTGCTCCAGAAAGATACACTGATGTCCCTAAAAATGTTAAAGCTAACTCAGAACATAAAGGGCCTGATTTTCAAATGGGTACACTGGGCTTGCGACCAAGATCTGTGTCACCCCAATGTTTGCTGCACCTGCATCAATGGAAATGTTACAACTTGCACCCAGTTTTATAACCTTGGATGCAAGTTGCAACAGTGCTCTCATTTTACAGCAGCTTGCATCAAAGGTATGGTGCAAGCCTCATAAAATGGCTCCCCCCATGGCACAAATATAGACCGGGGGGAGCTGGTCTAAATCCTACATTCGGCATAAGGTACTTGTACCAGGGAGTTGTGGCTCTGATTCTTGCAAAGTTAGACTTGCAGCATCACCTGACGCAAATCGCCACTTGCATCAAACCCCCTGCTGCAAGTCTGTTGTGGCAAACGCATCCCATTTGAAAACTGGGCCAACTGTATACAATATTGTATAATTAAACTAAACTAATTTGATTAAACCATTCCCTAAGTAGTAATAGTACTGTAAATAAATAAATAAATGAAAAATAATAGTAGTACAATTTTACTCATATCAAGTAATATGAACAGGGATAAAGCTCAGTTGAACCAAATGTTCATTTTCAATGAGGTCCCTTAATTATTTCAAGTCACAAAGAACATACTTATAACAGGGAAAACATAGTATCATATCATAATATTTTACAAAGGTATACAACACAGTAATTAAGTTTATGTTATCCATGCATCAAATTATGATCTCCATGATTTTTTGTAGGTTTCACCCAGAAGGAAATTGATCTGACTAAAGGAGAGACAGTTAAAGAGAGCTCAGAATGCATAAGAGCATATGAAGAGATGCAGTAAGAAGCTTTCATTATCCTAGGGCCCAGCACTAGTTAGGATATCACCATTAACCCTTGTAAACTTACATGTGTTCCTAATTAGTGTATGCCCAATTTACGGCAGCAGGGTAATGAAAGCATTGCCTGACTAACAAACCATTTATTAATGAAACTCAAGCTGATTTTACTCGTGACCAGTCTCAAGGTAGAAGGAATGGAATTCCATAACACAGTACCCAAGTAATAAAACAAAGTTCTCTAACACTAAAGATATGATGACTACTATTCTTAAACTTACTATTCTTAAAGCTAAAAATGTGCTATGCATGTGTGCTATTTAGTCGTTTTAAAGGTCAATGCTAATTCAGTTCAGACAGCTTGAGAGCTATGTACTGTGTGACCTCAACGTGTACACTCTGGAGACTAGAAGAGGGGGGCAACATAACAAAGACATACAAATACCAGCATGGAATAAACAGGGGGCAGGATTCTCAAAGGGCCTTTAGACTGTTGCTAGGTATGGCAAACATCCAGCTTGAGTCAAATCCAGGTGCATGAAATTATGTGCACCATATTTTGCAAGAAAGCATTCATTGTGGCAAAGTTCCGTAAAATGACACAAAAGGTCCACTTCATCAAAAATATGACGCATGGGACAAGAATAACAGAAGATGCATCAAAAATGTGAAGCATGGGGTGAGAATTATGGGTTGTGTCAAAAAATACAGTTGAAGAAATGCCCTAGACAATGGCATTTTAAGCCCCCAAAACATCCTAAACTTGTCCTGCTAGGGAATATTGCTCTATAACCAAATCTTTACATAATTTGCCTTTCCCATTCCATTCATAGCACTCACATGACTGTACTGAGTGGTACTATATGGACTTGTATCTGGAAGTAATAATTTACATGCTAAGGTACATGAGACAGCATTATGAAATCTACAATGCAGGACTCTTGTAGCAGGATGCCATTCATAGTAACATAGTCAGGTCTGCCCACATGTTATGAGCCTCTTCATATACTTTAGTGTCAGTTAGACCAGTTCTGGCTGGTCTAATCACTGACAGGACCATCATGCTTTGAAAAGTAGGCTGAGGGAATTGAACATGTACTCCCTGGAGGAGAGGAGGGATGGGGGGACATGAGTGAAACCTTCATGTACATGAAGGTACTAAATAAGGCAAGCATGGAGGGACATTTCCAGATAAGGGGGGGCACCCAAGGGCACAATCTGAGATTAGAGGGGGGGGTTCAGGAGGGAAATGAGGAGACACTTTTTTATGGAGAGGGTAGTGACAGGGTGGAAAGCACTACCAGAGGAAGTGGTATCCTATAAGACAGTGGGCTGCTTCAAAAGGGAGTGGGACAGTGTAAGGGTGAGGGTCGCTGGAGGGGGGAAGGGAGGGAAGGGCAGCTGAAGTATAAGGGCTGCTAGCTGCACAATCGAGCAGACTTGATAGACCAAAAGGCCTTTATCTGCTGGCAAGTTTGTATATTCGAATGTTCATAAAATCCCAAGTAAGAGTACACTGCATAATTTTTTTGGAGGTAGGCCCAGTTTCAAACATGGCACAGGCATTGTTTTGATGCAAGCATGACACAAGCCAGTCTGGTGTATGCAGACCTGTTTTTGACACAAGCACCATTATAAAATCAGAATTGACACAGGCTTTTATGCAGCTTGCTCCTGTGTCTTTTTTTTCTATGCAAGCACTGTGCATCATTGTCTGACCTTTGGAAATTGAGCCCAGGGTGTCATGAAAGGAACTGTTCATCTGAAGCAGAAAGACAGGTATACTTGGTAATTCACTTAAACTGGCAAGGTGGAAATTAAAGAAGGATGGCCACAAACAATTCTTTCCACAGAAAGGGTGGTGGGCAAATTGAATAAACTGCCTGGGGAAGTGTTATCAGCTAAAAGAATGAGTGATTTCAAACAAGGGAGTAGGGAGACAGTCACAAAGCTATAGTAAGAGAAGTGGGGGCACAGGGTTAAGGAGATGGCTGACCACTAGGGCCAACTTTAGAGAAGTAGGTAGGGTGGGTAGACTGGATGGGCTGTTAGGCCTTTTTCTTCAGTCAAATTCTATGCTATGACCAAAAATTTACAGAGATCTAACCAGAGATTTGATTTGGATCAATATCACGTCCCTTGCATTATTCTACCTTTTGATTTAACCCAGCATCCTGTTAGAATTACTGACTAATGTTTTGTGTTTGTTTCTTTATTTGTGAGAAATCTATTAACTGACAAAGGCACATTAAGCCTGAGCTTATTTACAGATGTGACCCATGTAGAGTGGATGGCAAAATGCAACACAAAATTAAGTCCAGTAGTGTAGATAATAGCAACATATTTACATGTGCGATATTGGTCTGAGCTGTGAATATTAAAATAGGTACAGAATTACAATAGTAGAGTAGAGGCAAGTCATGACATAAAATACAAAGTAAAAAAAATGCATGGACAAACTGCAGGGTCGAAGGAATATAGAGATGTGGTTATAAAGAGAGCCAAGCAGCGTTATGAAATAGCCTCTGTCTTTTGAGCAACCTGATTAGTTACTAACCATGTGCATGGCTTGCAACGAGTCCTGGTATCCTCATCCTAGACTGGTACCCAGTCTCAGTGCCCACATGGAACACAAGCACTACCAACCACCACCATTACTTCCAGCCTCTACACCAACAAAAACAGAAATGCATATTGAAAAAAAAATTTATTTTTCATGTTGGAATAATGTTTCTTAGTGAAGTGAAGCTTAATTCTACAGGTCTGAATGAAGAAACCCTGCCACAACACAGAAAAACAAAACAAGCTGTATCAGTACAAACAGATCCATGGACTAAAGCCACAGATGCTGAAACTGCTGAAGAAACTGACACCCACTCTGCTTAACCCCCCCACCTCACACTTAAATATACAGTATATATATATATATATATATATATATATATATATATGTATATATATATATATATATATATATATAAATGTAAAAAGTACCAGCATCTCGTTAACTGTACAGTTCAATCTGTGGGTCATGTCTTCCAGTCTAACAGCATGCACATCATTGGACATGCTGACTCCCTGGCAATTGGTGCCGTGCCAGTCCCCATGCTCGCTCGCTCCTTGCTGCACCAATCCAACTCAGAATAGAAAAAAAAACCATAGAAAAAGGAATAAAAGAATTGTTGCTTTCAGAAATAACTTAAAATAAAACAAAAAATGTGTCTGTGTGGAATGAGAGGCATGACAACTATTATAATAAAAAGAAAACTGCAACTATGGAGGCCACAGTAGGACAAAAGTCCTCAAGTAAAAACATACATAATAAACCCAGGAGGAGGAACTACTTTATTTAAAATCAAAACAGAAATTACATTTTTTTATTACTCAGTCCTCACAGTTTTAACTATGACATGCATCTACAATATAGATACCCATTTCATAAGTGCAACAAGACACTCTAGGGGTGTGTGCTAGATGCTTCTAGCAAACAGCCAGGAGTTGAAGGCACTGGACTATGGACTCATGACTTACTACTGTATGCCCTTGGCCATCTGCTAGAAGTGTCTAGCACACACTCCATCATGTCTTACTGCTTAAATATGTTATGTACACCCTACCCAAAAGAGGAAAACCACATTTGAATGATTAATTCTCCTTCACTCCATTGGCCACTGAGTTACCATGGTACATTCCCAAGCCCAGTTCATCAGAGTGGGAGGTGGTGACACTGCCCGCCATACCACTGAGCAGCCTCAATAATCCTTTTTTTAAGTTTCAACTTACTGTTTTTGTTGTTGTAGAGGTTAGCTGATGAAGTCTATGCATATGACAGTAGGACATTGTTGCTCCTAAGCAGTGCTTTCCTTCACAGGAGAGTACAAGGGTCGATCAAAATGTTTGTTATCTCACACAGAAAGAAATGCACTACAAACCTAGTATTATTTTATTTTTCAACATAGCCTCCTTTCAGTTCAATACACTCAGTCCAACATTTTTCTAGCACTGTTATTCCTTCATGGAAGAATTCTATATCTTGGCCCCCAGAAACTCCACCACAGCAGCAATCACCCCTTTCATCATCAGCAAATCTCTTTCCACAGAGTTCAGCCTTCAGTTTTGAGAAATAGGTAGAAGTCTGATGGAGCAAGATCTGGTAAGTAGGGTGGGTAAGTAAGTAGTTCATTCCCACATTTTGTTGCAGCAGACACTGCAGTCTGTGCTGTATGGGGTGAAGTATTTTCTTTGCAGGAGCAAAACACCTTGCCTCAATTTTCCATGGCATTTGGTTTTAATGGCTTCTCTCAGCTTGTGCAGTTGTTCAGCTTGGTACTCACCAGTCATTATCTTTCCTGTTTCAAGATAATCAACTATGATCACACCTTCAGAGTCCCAGAAGACAGAGACCATGTTTTGTCACTTGAGGTGGCCTGCTTGAACTTCTTGGGTGTTGGAGATACAGTACATGATGTTTCCATTATTTCCTTTGCTGTTTAGACTCCAGATCAAAATAGTGAAACCACGTTTCATCCATTGTTACAATATGGCTGATAAAGTTTGCTGGATCCCTCTTGTATTGTTCAAGAAGTGGGCTTGAAATGTCCCTTCTGGCTCACTTCAGACCAGATGCCAACATTCTTGGCAACTATCTTGCTGACACTTTGCTCATGTCCAGGTTTTCGGTCAAGGTTAATTGTACTTCCCCACATCTGATGTCAAAGTTGCCGTCCTACATGCTGTGTAGTTACTCGACTCTTTCATTACCATTTGATGGACTGTCTCAATGTTTTCCTCAGTGGTCACCTCTATTGGGCACCCTGACCTGGGATCATCTTCAACACTTCTACCATGTTTAAATTTAGCAGTCCATTTCTTGACAGTTGAACATGAAGGGTTTTCACTCCCAAGTATGTTGACCATATACTTATGGATTTGCATTGCAGTCATTCCTTTGATATGGAGGTACTTGATGATTGTTCTGATATCAGTTTTCTTCATTCTCAAATGATCATCACTTATCAAACTTTGTCTGGCATGTGTCTAAAAAAGAAAACATTTGATATTTATACCAGTAGATCATATTCTATTCATATTAGTGTAACTATACATTGAAAATCATACTAGGTTCATAGTGCAATTTTTTTCTTTGTCCAGCCACATAATTTTGATTGACTCTTGTATACTGTATTGTCCTATGAGTTGAACTGGGCATTTCTAGGAGATTAAAGTCTGCTACAGAAGTCAATTTGAAATTCCATTTACCTCACTAATGAAGTAGTAAACTTATAATGTGGAGTTTAATGATGAAGGTAAGGAAATGTTTTGCTGCTGACTTTGAGTAAAAAGGAAAGGAATGCAGGAAATATGTAAATGGGTTTGATCCCCTTTTTAACAAATGGCATTTCCATCTGTATCTCTGTCTGTCACTTACTGCTGGTATAAAAAAAGAGAGAAAAACTACTGTCTAACTAGGAAAAAAACAGCGCCTATATATTTCCTTATAATGGTTAAATATATGATTTTATTTTCTGGAAAATTGACCAGTTGTCATACTGTACGTATTGCAAAAGGGCTATGGCAGTTGCTTTGCACTTTCCCAGGGCCTACTAGCCTAGGGTCATTATGTAAAGGCCCCAATGTGGCCCAGATCCTCAAAGAGGGGATTTAGTTGGGGAAGAGCACAGATAGGTTCATAGATTCATAGGTAAATACAAGTTGGAAGCCATGGGCCTTTTTGACTCAACCAGTCCTAGTTTTGAATATCAAACTTCCTATTACCCATATACTTGTCCAATTATGTCCTAAAGGTATCCAGGGTGCTGCTTTATACCACTTCCATAGGTAATTTCTTCCAGGTACTAACGAGTCTTTGGCTAAACCATAAGCCCCAGTTCGATGTCTATAAAAATCGCCCTTCAGCTGATGACAGTAGAACCTTCTTTCTTTTTCAGGTTCCTTATTCTCCAGTCCAACACACTCCAAAGGTTCCTATAATTCAAAGCCCTATATACCAGGCAAAGATCACCCTCAATCTCCTATGCTCCAAGGAGGACAGATTCAAGTCCATCAGTCTCTCTCTCTCTGTAAGACTTGCACTACTGTTGCTTGATTTTTTTTGATAGCCCTTCTCTGTTCTCTGAGTTTGCTCAAGCAATCTGATGTCCCTCTTTTTATAAGGGGCCCAAAACAGCACGTAGTATTTTAGGTGGGGGTGTGCCAGTGTAGTATACAATGGTACAAGGAACTTCCTATCTCTACTCTTAATATGCTGTAGATACATCCTAAATTCCTGTTACATTTACTGTCTGCCTCCAAACATTGTTCCCCTGGTGTCAGTTTATTAGTAACTATTATCCCAAGATTCCATTCTCTATCAGTTTCAGATAAGTTCCTCCCATGTAGGCAATAAGAGGCAATTCTGTTCCTGCTGCCAAGGTGCATCACCTTACACTTGTCAATGTTTAATGACAATCTGTGCTCCCCATCCACAAATCTATGTTATTAATTTCATTCTGAAACTTTTTAATAGATTTGTCATCACTGACAATTGCTCTTATCTTCACATTGTTGGCTAACGTTCAGCTCCATAAGCCTGTTGATGTTTGCATAAAAGATATACAAATGCTAAATAGGGTTGGTCTCAGGACAGACCACTGATGGATCCCACCCACTCATCACCTCTGTCCATAATGAGAAGTAACCATCCACACTAACCCTCTGCTTCCAGCCAACCAGCCACAAAGCCACCCAGTTAATAATGTTGGGGTCTAGGTTCATGTCACACAGTTTCTTAAGCAGGGTGAATGTGACATTGTATCAAATGCCTTAGAGAAGTCAAGAAAGAATATATCAACAGGGAGACCTGTATCTAAAGCTCCACTGACTGGATCAATGAAATTAAGTAAATTAGTTAATCAAGATCAGGCCTAAAGCCATGTTGAGTTATATCACCCACACCGTCGCTAGTTATGTGATCATCACTTTTCTCTTTTAAAAACTCTTTCATTAGTTTACTCACAATGAAAGTTAGGCTACTGGCCCTGCAGTTTTGGGGGTTTTTTTGTATCATTTTTGTACCCCTTTTTTATGGCTGCAGTGGGTGTAGCCTTGCAGCTGTCTTGTGAGCACAGTAGAGTGAAAGGAGCTTACCGGATACCGACCAGACTTTTTAAATGGTGAAGGGGAACGGTAATCACTGCATGTTCACCACACTGTTTTGTCCATTTGTATCGGTAGAATATGGCAATGTCCACTGTGTACAAGATTGCCACTGGAGGTCTTTGTGCATATGCAATGAATTGCGCATGCACACTGAACTCCAGCAGCACAGAGAATAGCTAGATTTCCATGACAAAACATTGATTTTCCATTACCCCCAACCATTCACAGTAACATAGAAATATAGAACTTGAGAGCAGATAAGGCCCACCTGGCTCTTCTGGTCTGACCATTTCTCTACCTATTTTCTAACTGCAAATCATACTACAAGTATGCCAGTGGTTTTGCAAATGACCAGATTTAGACCACCTTATACTGTAGTACAGAATGCACACTCCAACTACATTGGCAGTGGGTACCCTTTGCCAGCACATTAGAACTTGTCCAGCAATATTAACTGAATCTTTATTTTCAACTGGCAATAAACATATACAGTATGTGTTTTCTCCTTCAGAAAAGAGCATCTCTCTGTGGGCCTGTACCATGTTACCTGTGCAGAATGTTTTAAAGTCCCATTTTAAACAAGATAGGTAATGCCTTCAGCATTTAGTAAATTAATAGATCTTTGCCTTGTCATGTTGTGTGAATGCCTTGTAGTCATGTGCATCTCCATCAGCCTGTGTCTTTATGTGCACGTTCCCATCAACTTTTCCATTGCAGCCTTTTTGTAAGGTGTATAACAAGAATGGAGTAAGCAGTGTAAATGTTGAATTGAGAGTCATCAACAGCATCTTCCATGGCCGATTCAAGCAGGCACATAATCAATGGCACTGCAGTAACTGCTTTAGCCTTTTCCTGAAGAGAGGCTACTGAAACTAATGCTTGGTGACTTCTGGGTGTTGTGACTGCTCCTGGGTGAGCAAATGAATCACAAAAAATGGCAATTTTCACTGCAAGTTTTACAGTTGGTGAAGGGTAGGAGAAGATGAACCCTCTGTGTATACACTGTGTCAAAGTCATGTATCCCACTGAAAAAGTCAGCTGCTTGGATAAGGTAAAATCCCTAGTATAACCTGAGCGCATCATAAATGTTGTCAAATAAATGCTGTGAATCCAGACTGTGTTTATTGAGTTGCTCTTTCTAGCATGTCTTCATTAACTATTTTCTAACTGTTGCTTGTTTGTGAGGTACAGTAGCAATGAATTCCTGCTTTCAGCAACTAATAGTAATATGTACCTGTCAGGATTAGATTGTGACAGCCTTAACTGATCTCCATGCACATTCATTTGAAAATGGTTGTTGAAACATTTAGGGTGTCATTTCAGCACTGCAATACCTTGACATCTTGTAGACATAAGGTAGGTGGGGAAAGCAGAGATCTTGGATTTAAAAATGAAGATGTGTATGAAGGAAAAATAAATGCTGATGCATTGAATTTAATAATTTAGCAGTATAATCTGGGGATCTTTAAAACTCAATTTCCCATTCTCTGATATTAATTGTTGATGCATTGCTGGCTCTGCTAAAGTGGTAGGCATTTTGGGACCTGAATCCATGAATGTGTCAGCAGCCCACTTTTTGTACTGTACCTGTTGTGTGACCGAAGGAGAAGCGAGGCTACAGTATGTGATGCTAATATAGTGATAACATATCATGACAAGCAGCAGCTTTTCAGCAAGCAGATTATTAACTGGAGAGGCATTTGTGTCCTACCTTAAAATGGGGAATGGTTCCAGGGGTGTTTATCAAGAGCTCAGAGGGCTAAAACATCGATAGGTCCTAATCCATAGTTGGGTCTATAATATCATACAGCTTTAATTACTCGGTATGAGAGGCTGAAACACAAGAAACACGGGACCATAATGAGGCTCCAGCTGCCATAGAAATGCTCTTTTGGTGCCATTTCCAAGTTCTAGAAGCATTCCAACTTCAAAGCTTTTATTCTTAAAAAATAATATGCATAATTTTACACACTCAGAGTTCATGCCTACCCTGCTGAATAGCCATCTGTGAAATTAAAATTCCATGGGTGCAATTCAAGCAAAAGTCTGACTTTCACTTTTGCAGAAGTTTGGAAATTGATTTCTGAATTTCTGTGGAAATTCCACCCGTGGGTGAGATCGACCAACCCAGTTGCCCCACCACCAAAAAGCCCCTGGTGGCTAGCGGTCCCTCACCACACCCACCCCACATGTAAAAAAAAATATTCCTGGTGGCTAGTGGTCCATCCCCTTCACCTGCTCACCCCCAAGTGTACAGTAACCCCCCATCCCTATCTTTGTACTCTAATAATTAAAAAAATCCCTGGTGGTCTAGTGGTTGTTTTTAAGTTGTAACCCCCTTCCCATCCCTGATCCCCAGTCCCAACTTCTGAATCTCTGGTAGTCTAGTGCTCCCCCAGCAGGTGTCCCACCACACTGCTCCCACCCCCATCGTAAACCCCAGTGGCAGCCGGCAGACCGCCACAGCCCTCCTCTCTCCACCATGGCTTTCCCACCCACTGAGCTGTCAATGAATGATTGTCTTCTTGCTGCCTCTGGGGTTTGCAATAGGGTGGTAATGGGGTGGTGGGTCACCTGCTGGGGAGGGATGTAGGGGCACTAGACCACCAGGGATCTGGGAGTCGAGACTGGGGATTGGGGAGGGGTTACAAAAAAAAATACTAGACCACCAGGGATATTTGTAAATTACTACAGTACAGAGATAGGGATGGGGGTTAGTGTACACTTCAGGGTGGGCAGTTGTCCATGTGGAGGGCAGGGACCACTAGTCACCAGGGTTATAACAGTGTATCAGTGGGATAGGTGGGAGAAGAGCCACTAGTCACCAGGGTTTAATATTGGGCAAAATTTCACCCATAACTTTCACTGCAGTTTTCTACTCCACCACAGGCAGATGTTCAGAAACTTCCACGAAAGTTCCCTGATTTCTGTGGAAGTTCTGTGGGGGCGAAACTCCCCAGTTTTGCTCATCCCTACTACTGGATGTTACCTAACTGATGAGGTCAATAAAAAAAAATCATGACTATTGCCACAGTATACTATTTTCTATTCAGGAAAAGAAAACAATTTCTGAAATACTATACAAACTAAGATCCAGAGCAACCCTTTTTTGGAAAGAAGTTCCATATTTTCAGATATTTGTCTTTACTTTTCCTTATGCAGTCCTGCTGTCTGTTTCTGCTGCCTAGGACACCCAGTTGTGGTCTCCAGCATTATTACTGTTGTTTCAACAAATGTTCAGTAACATATACTTTACCCTTATACTCTGTGCTAGAGCTATAATTGTTGTTTACAAAAGTGCTGATGATAAAACAAATTGTGAACAGTTTCTGCAGAAAAATGATAGGCAGAGATTAAAATTGTACAGTAACTGGGTATGTTTATATTTATTAAAGTTCCTTCTAGTTTAACAGTAGTGGATGTTTTCACTGTGAGGTTTGCAAGATGACTCTGAATATGAACAACAAAGGATATGGGAAAAGGCCCTATTGCAATGCATAAGTTATTTTAGGTGTGCAATAAAGATTAGTCCATGGACTATTATTACCCTTCCCATACGGAATTTTCAAGACATCGCTTTCTTAGAAGCTTACACTGTAATAGTTTAGAATTTACTTGTTTGCCATCTGGCAAAGGTAGCTGTTGTTTGCTACAGGCTAACATGTCACCACTGCATATCAGAAAAGAAAAACAACAAAGATGAGACAGAGGTAGTTTTTGTTGATTTAAGTCTATATATGTAAGTCAAACAATGACAAAATTGATATCAATAAAAAGGTTACATACTCATCAATGACTTTATTATAATTAGAAAAGATTCAGCTCAACGGTAACATTAGTAATGATGTCATATTGATGTATACATGAGTACTTGCAAAGTCACTGAAACTATGGAAATTGGTGGTATCAGAATATAGAGTTATAATAATACTTGTTGTATAAGTGTATGATTAAACTGACGCACTATAACAGTAATATCTTTGCCATCATAATGTAGTTGTCATCTTCATCCCCATTGATTTCATCATCAGCATCAAATATCTTGTCTGCCAGGCTGGTGGAAAGAACATCGTTGTCATCTTCATCTGACTGATTCAGGGTCTCCTCTTGGGACAAAATATCCACCAGTTCCTGTGGTATAATGTTACCATCACACTAGTCATACTCCAGGATTCCTGTTTCATCAAGTTTCAACCCATGTGTTTCAGGACTTGGGTTGTTATGGTGTGACATTTGGGCATTTTTCCAAACAAGGGTTTGGTGATTCACTCTCAGTACATGCATTCTCAATGTTGACCTACAAGACGGCAGTAGACTTAGATCAATGCCATCATAATGTGACAATAGTTGGCTGTTTCCTGTGTGAAATTTCTGCCTTGTAATGTCATAGCAAAGTTTGTTGATATCAATACATGACGGCTGCCTGCACAAGCAGCAGACAAATCTTTCAAGGTCAGCATAGATGGCATCTGATACACGTTCTGTGTCACCAAGTGTTTGCAAAGTTGCCATATACCCCTTTTGTTTTCAGAGGATGTTATAGGGTTTGATTTTCCTTTTCCTAACAAATGCACTTGTACTGTCACACCCTGAAAATGTATGCAGTGCAATCAGTGCACTACACATCTCAGCAGCGTGAATCTGGATTAGAGTTTTGATGTTCAAAAGCCAACATTTGTTTGCCACTCCCATGTTAAAGTAGATGTTCTTCTATATTTGATTGCCATAGTACAGCAGCAGTAGAAATACATCTGTGTCTGGTGATCTGATGATGATGTCAGTGAGGATGTTGATGCCACTGCATAAAAGCAGTGAAGCAATATTCACATATCCGTGTCCTCCTGAGATAAAGAAAGCTGTGGTGCAGGGCAGCTCTGTGTTATGAATCCATCAAGGCTTGTCAAAGAGATACAGTTTTCCTCACAGACAAAAAAAGATTTGACGACCCATTAGTCTTGGTGCATATGTTTCCTTTTGCCACTCATTGAGAAGAAGCTTGATCAAATGTGTCTTGTCATTGTTTGTGAGAAAGGATTTCCAATCTCTTGGATTTTGTTGATGGACTTTTCACCAAGTAAGAATCTGATGATCCCCATCTTCTGTGTTCAGTCAACATTATGGAATTATATGTGTAGGTGTCTGTTACAAAGTCCAACCTTTGTAGCTTTTGTAATGGACTGAACACCTTTTCAGCTAGCTCTCCAAATGTCTGTGGCAGACCAGTCATTGACTGGAGAAGTGCAATGCCATCACAGATGTAAACTTTGTCTTCAACCCAATTCATTGTACTGAGTGATGTCTCATCTTCAAGTTTGTGAAGAAGGGTGGATTTCTCTGTCTTCATTGGTAGACCTTCTGAAGTTACTAATGGCCATGGCAGTGGACTCAATGGATATGAGAGAGCCTTCTCCATAATAAGGTTGTTCTGTTCTGAAAGCATTAGCAGTTGCCCAAAAAGATTTATTTGTGCAGTCACCTGAACAATCTTCTTTTGTGATGATCTGAATTTCTTTGACTGCTGGAGGGAAGCAAACATCTGTAGTGACTGCTTTTTCAAGGGCACATGAAAGGGAACTGTTTTGTCAACAAGCCTTGTCTCCACAAATTGTTGAAAGGCTTCTTTTCCCCATTTTACAGCACTGAGCAAGTCATTTTCAACATCTCCTGGGGCTTCTGCACCTGAGGAGAGAGAGAGAATAATGTTTCTTTGACTTCTATCTCAAAAAGATTGATGAAGATTCTGAATGCATTGATCAGCTTCTGTACATCCTTATCACTGCATGCCATCTCTTCAGGCCTAGTATCTTTGAGAAAGGACTTCTCCAATTCTACCATTCCAGAAGTTTCAAGTATGGTGGTAACATAGCTTGCTCGGGCATGCCTTGTCACACACCACTGGTAATAGGCTGGATAATTCCTGCTGAATCCAACAATACCTCAATTGGACTTGGCATGTTGATTGATTGTCTGTTCAATGGTCAGATCAACAGCATTCCTTGATGATAGCACATCAAATCTACTCACACTGAACCCACCATTCTGTAGCAAGACATCAGCTCCAGGATGAGTATGCTCTAGGTTTAGAAGTGTCAGAAAATAGACAGATAGATACCTTGCGTAGTTTTGGTGATCCAAGCTAAAAAGCAGAAGGCAAAGTTGTTCAACACCTGCTAGGTGCATCTCCTTGGTAGAACACAGAAACCAAAGCACCAGCCAGATTCTGTCCCTGTACTGAATACAAAACTGTGCTGTATTCCCAAGTTTGCCATGCCTCACTTTCTCTTTCAACTTGAAGTATTTTTGCAAAGTTGGTGACAAGAGTCACTGGTAACTGCCTCACATAATGTGTCAGATCCTGGTCTTTCCACTAGCCTTTTCACCTTTCCTTTGGCCTCTTCTACCAGTGCAGAATGTGTGATTGAAAAAGAAGGCATTCAAGTGCCTCAAGGGTAAGCTTATGCACCTTTATGGCCCTGTTGTAGTGTTTGCCACTCAATAGTTTTTCAATAGAACCACTGGCACACATCTCTGACTCAGTAATGATGTCTGCAATGCCAGTACTATGTAACAGTTTCCCAAGGGCTTCTAAGTATAAGCAAATTGTGGGGAAAACATCAAGTCACACAATGACATCACTGAACTGTCAAGCATTCTGTCACACTATAGCACATGCCTTCTTTGCAACAGCAAGATCAAAAGTAACAATCATGTACTGTTGGCCAACCTCTCTGGTAGCATTTTGTAATACCTGCAGTACATGTTAAACAGTGGAGCTCTCTGAAATAGAAGAGTTGATTGATACCATGTAGTCAACATTTGTTTGTCTTTGCACTGATCCTGACTGGTCCACTATGGAAGATACCCAGCCTATCCACCCAGGAACATATTGTTTTCCATCATACATCTGACCTCTGCAGAAAAAACACATGAAATCTGATATACTGTGCAAGCTTGTTTCACAATCTCTGGAACAGTGGTGGCAGCCTGAACTACACTCAAAGTTGGTTGAACATGTTGCTTAATAAAGCATGGTTCAAGCTCTTGGAGCTTGTATTTAACATATCTCTTTTTGCTTTTGGGCTGGCTAGACATAGTAGATGTAGGTAGGCATTCCTCTGCCTTTTTCTGCATTGCAATACCATGAGTTGAATGTGTGGTGCCAGCACCAGAAGGGGGTTTCTTCATTAAGATCGAAATTGTCCCAGCAAAAATGCATTGCAATATTTCTGTCAGTGTCTATGGTTACAGGTAGAGTGCTGTCATTCTCAACAACACTATCAAACATAGAAGTTTCTAGCTCCAAAAGGGTTGACTAGGACACATAGTGTCCGAAGCGGTTGAGGATAATCATGATTTCAGGGCAACCAGTGATGTGTCTTACAGTCATTCCTATGAGGAGATGTTTTGGCATTTTCCATTGACCACAGCTCACTGCATAGCAAATATATTGACCAATTGAATTCACCAACTTCTCTCTTCTTCTTGAGGTGTTCAAAAGAATTATATTGGCCAGAAATGAAGTGGACTAGGAATTTTACAAGCACATCTGGGGGTGAGATGGTGTTGGAGAGCAGAAAACCTAAAGAAGGTGGCCAGGGGAAGCTCCTGTGATTCCCTAAAGGAATCTATGATGTGACAGTGCAAGAGTCACTGACACTTCAAGTCTTCTGTCATCTGATACAGCAGCTTTAAATGCAATCTCCACAGCTTGACCAGTTAGGAGCATATCAGAGTAAACAAGTTCACTTCTAAAGTTTGGTTGCCAGAACCATATCCTCTGATGAAAGTGTTTGATCAACTTATTTTTCAACCTGTCTGTTTTGTAATTAGGATTATGGAATGCTGGGTAATGAGCCTGCATACACAAATAGTACCTCTCACATAACATTGTCGTTCATTCAACCTGTGATCCTCTGATGATATTCTTTTCAGCATATTTGGTGATATACTCAAATGCCTTTTCATGAGATCTGATTTGTTTGACACATGTACCAGTTTGGTCCACTGCTGCATTTCTGTCATCTTTCCTTACATAATCACAGTGACAAGAGTTGTGATAATGAGCCTCCCTTTCAATCAAAATTCATCTCGAATACTGCATAGAAGATTATCGTCTTGTTTCACCTCTGCTGCTTCTGTGGTAGATATTGCTGAAATTTTTGTTACACCCTAGTTCCCTAGTTTTTGTCTTCTTTTTTCCCTTCAGAAATCCACTCATCTTTTTTTTTCCACATATAATACACTGGTTCAAAGGAAATAACACTTGAGAGGGTGTTTCAGTTCTGCTCCCTTGGGAGGTTAAAAGCTCTTGGTCCTCTGTGTCATCATCAACCTAGCACTTCTTTTTCCTAAAGTATTTGACATTTGTAAATGACTGGTAGCACTATGTGTGATACTCATGACACATGTCAGTAAGTTCAACAGGTATGTTCTTGCATATGTCATCAAGTTTGATACTTGGGTCATCACACAATTGTCTCCTACATGCAGCCTCTTCAATTTTAGACCAGCTGATCAATGTTAAAGGTGCTATTAAAGGAATAATGCCTGACAGGATGGGCATTATGCTGGGATAACATCCTGCCTTGGGTGGTTGGGCCCGAGGCCAATGGCCGAGTGTGTTCAACACCCAAGAAGGGATGTTATCCCAACATAACACCCACCCTGGAGGGCATTATTCCTATTATACAATGGCTTGTTGTTATATACAGAATAAAAAAAAAATAAAGTATGTTTTTGTTAGTGTAGAAAAATATTTTTTGTTTCTTAAGAGAAGATGGATAATGATAATGCTGCAGCAACAACAAACAATTAGCAGGGATGTTATGCCAGGATAAAATCCCTGCTGTGATGGCCAACTGACCAATCAGAAGCAAGGATTCTTTCTTGTCATTGTATAATATTATGTCACACTTGTTCTTGCTGTTGTGAATTATGCAAATCTTCTCTACGGTAAGGCACCTTGTCTGCCTTGACTTAAGTGCTTTTAGTGCAACAGGATGCTCACCAGCCATGTTGTCTCGAGTCCTGAAAAAATAAATTAAAATGATTTATTTTGCTTTTTCCAGAATTATTTTCTACTAAAACAACCATTTCAATATTGATTTATGCAATAATAATTTTATAGATAAAATCTTGATATATCCCCATCTACAGCCTATTTGATTTCCAAAACTGTTGGGTCAAAATTGTGACTTTATGATTACATTACGATTGACTTCATGAACCTCTAGATTATATTCATATGACAAAAAAATTAAAAACCTTTTATTGATACCCAATTTGCTTTTTTCTGTCACATACTTAGATTTACTTCATGAAAAGTTATCCCTACTCCTCCGTCATTGCCCTTCACTTCATACGAAAATTGATGACATATATGACCTGTACCAAACAGAAGCTACCATCAGCAAATGACAAACAAATAAATTCCAAATTGCTATGATACAAGCTTTAAAAAATCATAGTCTTGAAAATTCCCTGGGTGGGGAGGGTTCACTATCTAGCACATGGACTAGATCTTCTGAAACAAAAACAGTAGTAACAATTCAGTATATGTTATACCCACATTGCTATATTCAGAAAGACAGCTCCATCTTGCTTTATGTTTAAGGTAATATTGTTTCAGAATGTTTATTTCAGCATTCAGTATTTTGTGTGGAAATATACATGGGTTGGGTTCCCACACTTAGTGGACATTAAAGGACAAAGCAGAATGTTTGAATCAAATATGCATTAGAGATGAGATTACCTTGATGCATAACAGATTTTCAATAGAGTAGTAAGGAATACACAGTAGCTGTCAAAAAGCATCCAGCCTTAACAAGAGACTATTTTGAGTGCACAAGGCATGTAATTGTATTAATTTATAGTAGGAAGTTCATCAGAAATGTTTTTTCTGTTTCCTTTTTTCCTTTTGTTTAGCTGGCAGCTTCTTTATGTTTAGTCTGGAATGCAATGGTAGTTGGCATTTAGTGATAGATGATGTGGGATAGGCACTTCCAATCTTCACTGGAGCAAAACAATTTTTGAAATATATTTTTGTTTCATGGGAGACTATTCATACTTTGCTGTATAAATAAATACTTTTCTACTTTTACTGTAATTTTGTTATTAATGGATATGATTCCATCATAATCCATTATAATAAAATCTACATACTCTGGTCAGATCCTAAATGGGTGAAAATACATTAACATGATATGGAATATATAATTAATGTGAGGCTTGGATTGTAATTTCCTTGTATTATTTTGTTATAATCCTACTATTACTTCACAATAACAGAACAAAACTTCAACTGAATTATTGTAATAGAGAGGTAGCTATTGTTTCACTATTGAGACACATAGACACTCATACTGTGCCTACACAGACACACAGTGAGGCACACACATACTGTACATACATAAATGCATGCACATATGCTCACACATGCATTCATGTACACACTCATACATTCTTGTGTGCACACAGACTTGCACCATCCCATTACTCATACATACATATCCCATATTACACCAACACCCACATACCCCACAACACACAGACACATGCATTCAATTACAGATGCCTGCAAACCCTACTACACAGATTCCTGCACACCAACCACACACAATTTTGTTACACACTTCTTTAGACATACAGTCACATACCCCATTAAAAACATACACAGAGATACTTGCACAGCCCATATAAGACAATCACAAATGCCACACACACACACACACACACACACACACCCACTACACACATGCAATATACAGAAGCCCACTGAGATGCAATATCTCATTTAGGATATGGTCTTCATTTTTCTACCCCTGCTAGTAGTATACAATCAGTACTTAAACAAGCATATGTAGTTGTTACCTATATAAGAAGAAAACAGTTATTTATATTGCTGCTGTATGTGAGGAGGTAATAAAAGACATAGCAGAGGCTGCACTGGGCACTGGTCTTGTGGTGCATGATAACTTTGAAATACTAGTACAGAAAGTTGGCCACTCACCCCCTAGTTGCAAGTAAAGACACTGCTCTGTAGTAACTGCATATGCAATTACCCTTGTACTTATTTGTTTCTCTCTTTTGATTAAATTTCGCTGTAGTACAGAAACACAGGCACTCACTTCCCAACTGAGAATAAAGATGCTGCTCTGTAGTAACTTCAGTAAAAACTGAGGTTTATTTCAGTGCCAACATAATAAACATAACCTCACATCTAACAGATTTTGAAAGATTGACAAAGGAATCTTCTGAAACGTGTCAGGCATGAGGTTATGTTTGTTATACTGGCACCAAAATTTCTGTTGTACAAGAGGTACCTAAAAAGAAGAGCAAAAGAAATAATTACACTGGATACTTGCATATGCAGTAGATGGCAGACGGTAAGGTGAGGGGGCGTCTATGTATATCTATCTAGCATCCTCAGGGGTATGAGTGTGAAAATACCATGTATTCGTACACCTAGAAGCTGAATTAAAGGAAAACTATAATCAAAATTGACAGGAAAATGTTGTACGGAGTGTCTTGCTCTGTGTATGCAGTCCTAGGGTGTGCATTCCTTGTTTGCTGTTAGGAGTTTTATTAAATTTGCCTTCTTGTTTTACGGCCCCTAGTGATCTCTTCATTCTCTTCTTTTGCTACCTTTCTTTTTCCCACAGTGACTCTTGTCCTATGACTTTAATAGTCATGCCTGATTACAGGCTCACTATGTTCACTGTGCCATCCAGGTCACCTGCATGGTAGCCACATTGTTTGGCCTGGCTAGTATTTGTGGAGGAGAAAGTCAGGCATGCTGTTGCCTTGTACAGACTGTATTGTAAATCACTTTAGAATACAATAGAATCAAGCATCAGTTAGCAGCAGACATTGGACAAGGGTTGAAATAATACAGCAGGTATCTACACCTTTATGCAATACCTCCTCAGAACTGATTGGACTCCACTTGAAAAAGCTGTTAATACAAACAAGGCCTTAGATTGTTTCATCTCTACTTTCATCAGTGCCTGTAATATCTTCACCTCTGCCAAAACTAAAAAAGTCAAATGGCTTCCAACCTATGGCTTTCTGGCTCCCTCACTGAGCTCATGAAAAGTCGAGACAATCTCTTGCACAGAGCAAGGGTCACCGACAAGCCAATCAATTACATCTCTTACAAGGGGCAAGAAATTTATGTACCAAGGTAATAAGGAAGGCCAAAGCCACCTATTACAAAGATCTGCTAAATAAGAACTGGGGCAATGGGAAAGGCTTTTGGAAATCCATAAAAACACTTACTGGGTGCAAATCCAAAGTGCCACTAGACCTGATCATTACTGCTTCTATCACCCCACAGGAACCAAAAGAAATAGCAGACACATTCAATGCAGCCTTCACTGACTTAAGCTCTATCCTATCACTTGATTTCCTATCTACCCTGACACCTGAGAATCTCTCAACTCAGGGTTGCCCCCCCTCAAAACCCTAGCATTCTGTTATTCTATTTCAAACAACTCACCGTAACTGACATGATAAAGTATGGAAAACAAGTCATAGGAAAAACCAGGGTGGGTGGGGATTTGATCGACATGAAGCTGGTAGCCCTCACCCTTGAGGAACTAGCTCTACCTCTAACCAAAATCTTCAATATGTGTCTCAGAACAGGGGTATTTACTGACATATGGAAGTTGGCACTAGTTACCCCAGTCCACAAAAGCGGGGATCAAATCAAATTTGCAAACTATAGGCCCGTATCCATTCTTTTTTTTAATTAAATATACTTTATTAAGCATTTACCAACAGATCTTCAACATACCAACTGTAATTGTCTCAGCAAAGAAGACGTTATAACATGAAGGTACAAAAGCAAGGAAAAAGAAAATACAAAAAACAGACATCATGTTCTGAACAGTAACATTAGGTAAATGTACACAGGTATACTGGAGAAAACAAAAGGGGGGGAATCCCCCAACAACACCCCTACGAAAACCCTCCTTACCCCCACCCACCCCAGTCCAGCCCAACCAGCCCACACCCCAGAGCACAACAGAGGGAGAAATTATATTAGAAAAAGAGGTAGAAAAAAAAAAGGAGGGACAGCATAAAGAGGAAGAAGGGGGAACCAAGTCCCCAGCCTCCCCTACGCCATAAGGGGAGCAAGTCATCGGCAGAACCATAGAAACATAGAAACATAGACTTTGATGGCAGATAAGGACTACTTGACCCATCTAGTCTGCCCATTTCCCTACCTACAGGATAGGCCGCAGATCCTAGTTAACCAACAGCCTACTTCTTCCTACCCCCCACAAGAATTGCCTTATGTCTGTCCCATGCATTCTTGAATTCTCCCACAGTTTTAGACCCCACAACCTCCTCAGAAAGGCTGTTCCATGCATTCACTACCCTCTCTGTGAAATAATACTCTCACATTGCTCCTGAACTGCCCCCTTCTATCTTTAAATTGTGTCCCCTTGTTCTTGCACATCTCTTTTTCTGAAAGATGCTACCCTCTTGGACTTTGTTGATTCCACTGAGGTACTTAAAAGTTTCTATCATGTCCCCCTTCTTTCCTCAAGGGTATACATATTAAGCTCCTTTAGTCTCTCCTCATACGGCTTCTCTTGCAGACCCTGCACCATTTTAGTTGCCCTCCTCTGGACTGCCTCTATCCTGTCTATGTCCTTGCGGAGATGGGGTCTCCAGAACTGGATGCAGTACTCCAGATGGAGTCTCACCAACTGTCTATACAGAGACATAACAACTTCCTGTTTTCTGCTGCTGATGCCTCTCCCTATACATCCCAGTATACCCCCAGCCCTCCCTACTGCCTTCTCACATTGCTTGCTAACCTTAAGGTCATCTGATATGATTACCCCCAGGTCCCTTTCCTTTTTTGTTGTTGTTACTACCTCCCCACCCATTGTGTATTCTTCCCCTGGATTCTTGCTTCCCAGGTGCATTATTTTGCACTTCTTTGCATTGAATCCGAGCTGCCATACTTCTGACCATTCCTCCAACCTTTCCAAGTCCCTTTTCATCCTTTCCACGCCTCCTTGTGTATCAACCCTGTTGCAGATCTTTGTGTCCTCTGCAAAAAGGCAAACTTTTCCTTCCAGTCCCTCTGCAATGTCACTGATGAAGACATTAAAAAGGACTGGACCCAATACTGAACCCTGCTGTACCCCACTAGTAACCCCTCTTTCTTCAGAGTGGACTCCATTTACAATTACCTTCTGTGTCCTGTTGTGCAGCCAATGTTTTACCCAGGCTACCACCCTGGGACTCACTCCCAGGCTGGTTAATTAGTATTAATCTTTTGTGGGACTGTGTCAAATGCCTTGCTAAAGTCTAGGTAGGCCATGTCACAGCCCTCCCTGTCTACTACTTTGGTCACCCAGTCAAAGAAATCTATTAGATTCTCTGACATGATGTTCCCACTGTGAACCCATGCTGCCTTAGGTCCTCTGCCCCACTGGCCTCTAGGTACTCAACTATTCTTTCCTTCAGAAGGGACTCCAACAGTTTCCCTACCACAGAGGTCAGACTGACAGGTCTGTAGTTTCCTGCCTCTGTCTTGGTCCCACTTTTGTGAAGGGGAATCACATCCGGCTTCCTCCAGTCCTTGCGTACCACACCATCCTCCCATGATTTATTAAAAAGAGTAGCCAGTGGTTTCACTAGTTCCTCCCTTAATTGTTTTAGAATTCTGGAGTGAATTCCATCAGAACCCATTGCTTTGTCCACCTTCAGTTTTAGGAGTTCTTGCAGAACCCTTTCTTCTGTGAAAGGACTGGGATCGACTCCCCTATCAAGAGTGCTTCTGTTAATTGGATTAGGCACTTCCCCCTCCTCTTTTGTGAATACTGAGCAGAAATATTGATTCAGTATCCCTAATTTTCACTGTCCCCTCTGCCCACCCACTGTTCATTCTATTCAGCCTCACCATCCCTCCCTTTGTCTTTCCGCTCTCTGATGTACCTATAAAAGGTTTTATCTCCTTCTTAACTGAGTTGGCTATCTTTTCCTCAGTTTGGGCCTTTGCTAGTCTGACTCCCTCCATGCTTCCTTCTGCCTTAACTGGTACAGCTCTCTGTCCTGCTCCTTGGTGTTTCCTTATACTTCCGGAATGATATCTTTTTCTTCCTGACTTTCACAGCCACCTCTTTTGAGAACCATAATGGCTTTTTCATTTGTTTTGATTTGTTTATTTGCTTCACACAAGGGCTTGTTGCCTCTGTGATGGCAGTTTTGATGATTCCCCATTGTTGCTCCACACCTCCTTCTAGCCTGTTTGCTAGTGCTTTTCTGAGGCACTCTCCCATCTTGCCAAAGTCAGCCCTCCTAAAGTCCAGTACCCTCACTTTTGTATGGTTTGACTCTGTAGCTGAGTTTAGCGTGAACCACACTGTTTGATGGTCACTTGTTCCCAGATGGCAACCCACTTCTAGATCTGAGATCCTCTCACTGCCCCCGTTTGAGAGTACAAGGTCTAAGATTGCTCCCTCATGAGTGGGTTCTGAAACTAGCTGTCTGAGGCCTGCCATCTGTAGGGCATCAAGAATGGCCCTGCTCTTGGATGTGGCTGCAGCAAATGTGCTCCAGTTAACATATGGCATATTCAGGTCTCCCATCAACAGTATCTCCCCTTTCTCTGCCATGCTAAGAATGTTTTCTATCATATCCTTGTCCATTCCCTTCCCCTGACATGGGGGTCTGTACACAACTCCTGTGCAGATTGTGGTGCCCTTTCCAGTCTCCAAGGTGACCCACAGTGCCTCCTCTCCTCCCTGTTTACTCTTTTGTTCAGTTGCTTTTATCCCTTCCTTTACATAGAAGCTAATCCTCCCCTCTTCTCCCTGCCTGTCTCTCCTGTAGGTTATGTACCCTGGTATGTTAACATCCCAGTCATGGTTCTCTGTGTACCATGTTTCTGTGACTGCTACAATATCCAGGCATCCCTCTTTCATCAAGGCCACCAGCTCAGGGAGCTTGTTGCCCAGACTATGGGCATTGGTACTCATTACCCTCCATTTCCTGATGGCCTTACTCCCTTTTGCCCCATCCCTGTCCTTCTTGCCTTTGTCACTTTCTCCATTTACCCCTGCCCTTCTCCCTATCAACACCTCTATGTTGGTATTTGCCACACTTGCTACCGTGATTTATTTGGGGGGGCTAGGATTTCCCTACTCCTTTCCAGTGCCTCCCCCCTTGGCTAGTTTAAATGCTTGCCAATGAAGCATTTAAACCTATCACCTAGGATCCTGGTTCCCCTCCCTGACAGATGCAGCCCATCATGCCAGTATAGGCTTGCATCACTCCAGGTGGACCCCCAGTCCCCAATGAAGCCAAATCCCTGAGCTCCACCAGTTATTCAACCACTGATTGAATCCCATGGTGCGGAACACCCTAGCCTCTCCTATGCCATAGATGGGCAGCACCTCCGAGAAGGTTACCGTGCGTGCTACTTGACTAAGGCCCCTCCCCAATTCCACAAACCCTTCCTGCACTTCTCTAATCTCTTTCTTAGCCAGGTCATTTGTCCCTAGGTGGACAATGACATCCAACTCTCTCCCCTGTAAACAAATACAACTATGTTTCCTACTGCAGGTCTCAAACCCTGTACCCTTGCCTTTAGGGTCTGCTGCTCTACCTCCTGGCCAACTGAGTCAGGCTAAAGCCCTCACTGCTTAAGAAGGTTGTGTTGTAGGTATGAGAGCTAGCAGAGGGCCCCATTGGTTCAGAAAGCCTTCTTGATGGGCCTTCCTTTTGGCAATATATTTCTCCATTTCCAGAACTTGGAGCATCTTTGAGTGCCATTCTCCAAAAGAAGGAAGTAAATTGTCAAGCCAATGTCAGACAATAACTAGTTTAGCCACACTCGATATTAAGGACATGAATGCCTTGTGGCAATCCAGCATGTCCACTGGGAAAAGGCCCACCAGGCAAATCTGTGGGGTGAAGTAGAAGTTTAAGCCCAAAGGTGGATCTAGGGAATCCTGTATTGCTCGCCACAAAGAAGCCACCATTGCACAATCCCAGAGGATATGTTTCAAGGTCCCTTTGGAAGAACAACATCTAAGAAAGTTTGGGGACAAGGACCTACCCATTCTGAAAAGCATGGAGGGAGAGAAATATAGATTGTGTAATATGCGGAATTGTAAGAAGCTGAGGCAATCTTGTTTAATATATTTATACAGATGATGCCAAATGTGTCGCCATGCACCCACCTCCAAGTCTAGCCCCAACTGATGCTGCCAGTAATAGCAAATTCCCTTGGGGCTTCTTGGATCATATTGTTGCAAAACGTCACAGAACTTAGATATGGGATGCGGAAGAACTGCAGTGGCGATAAGCATCTGTAACAGGGGGTTAGTGGTCTGAGCCCATGGATGCGGCCCCAAAAAAGAAGAAATTGCACTGGCCAGCTGTAAGTGTTTAAAAGGATTGTAGGTGGGAATACCAGTGTGGATCTGGACATCGCCAGCTGAAAGAAGCCTACCTGCAACAAGCATGGAGGCCACCATTGCTGTTTAAAGAGGTGGGCAGAAATTGAAGGGAATTGGACAAGTCGCTGTAAGAAAATGCAAGTTTCCAAGGAGCAGCTCAGCTGTGTCCTCATAGGGGTCAAAGCCCAGATGGCAGTAGATCTGTTGAAGGCCTTTAAGTGACCAGAATATGGAAAAGGTCTGAAGTGGCTTAGGAAACTCAGAGGGTCTGGCGAATAGAACACTGTCCACAGTGAGGCTGTGTTAAGCGACAACACCGTTGTTCTAAAGAAAGCCACAAAGGGTGACATAAGCCATCTGCTGTGGTAGGGGAGGCAGAGATCCATCTGAAAAGTTTGCTGCAGTGAATGGCACAGTAGTATAACAAACTGTTGGGCACACGACATCCCCAAACTATTTCCAAATTGTGAGCTTGTAATAAGCCCTCCAAACGGCCTTCCCATACAAAGAAAGTCAGATAAACAACTCTGCAAATGTGTACACTGAATTTTTAGAAGATAGGCAGCAACCATACTCAAAGGGTAAAGGACTCAGGGCAGAATATTCATTTTTAGCACATTCACTCAGCCCCATAGGGAGATACAGAGAGATCTCCATCTCTGGAGATTCAGCCTGACATCTTGACAGATGGAAGAGAGGTTAAGCTTGACCATCCTGATGATATATCTGGAGATTTCAATCCCTAAATAAGTAAGGACCTTGGGTTCCCAGGCTAAACCCAGGTCATCTTTCCATTGTTGTAACACATGAACATTTAGTGGCATAACCTTGGATTTTTTCCAGATTAAGTTTATAGACCATGACCTGGTCAAATTTATCAATTTCCTCCAGGACCGTTTGATGGATGTCTGGGGAGCCTGTATATTCAGGAGGAGATCATCTGCGTAGGCAGAGATTTTCTAGTCCCCCCCCCACTTGGACACCTTGGATGTCTTGATGAGTTTGAATAGACCAAGGAAGAGGTTCTAGATATAGGTTAATGAGAAACAGGTAGAGAGGACAGCCCTGTCTTGTACCACACAAAAGAGAAAAGGAGAGACCATATCATTGCTTGAGTGCCTGGAGTCCATCTGTGGACTGTCTAGTACAGTGCTCAGATGGTTTTTATCTTTTCTATCTGGGAGAACACAGAGAGTTGTGTCGGGATTTTTTCCTCTGACCCTTTTCCTCTGCAGTGTGGTGTCCCTCAGGGCTCGGTGCTTTCTCCCATGTTGTTTGCAGTGTACATGCTGCCCCTCGGAGACATTGTAAGATGGTACGGGCTGAGGTTTCATTTTTATGCTGATGATACCCAGCTCTACCTGTCTTTTGCCCCTGACCATGTTAGTGCTGTCTTGGTATTTAATAGGTGCCTCGCTGAAATCCATGACTGGATGAATACGAGCTGGTTAAAGTTGAACGCCGGTAAGACTGATGTTATGGTTGTGGACCAGAGTCATGGGACGGGGGTTGGGGTCTGGCCAACCCTCTGGCTTATTGCTGGGGGGATCAGATCCTTACCTCTGAATGGGTGTGTAACCTAGGAGTGGTACTTGAGGACAGGCTGACCCTTTGTCATCAGGTGTCAGCAGTTGTTAAGTCTGCATTTTACCATCTTAGGAACATTGCCAGGGTGAAGCACCTTGTTCTGTCCAGCGATTTACCCGTGTTGGTTTATGCCTTTGTGACCTCACACCTTGACTACTGTAACTTCCTGTACTTGGGGCTTCCTGGGGTTGATATCCGCTGCTTGCAGCTAGTGCAGAATGCTGCTGCAAGGTTGTTGACTGGGGCATCTAGAAGGACACATATTACCCCTGTGCTGCGCGATCTGCACTGGCTGCCCATACAGTGGCAGATCACCTTTAAAGTAGGTCTTTTGACCTTCAAAGCCCTGCATGGACTGGGTCCTGACTACTGGAAAGAGCTTCTGATTCCTTACCACCCTGTATGACAGCTCCGTTCAGCTGACGAGGGGTTGCTAGAGGTTCTGAGGGTTACATTGAAGTCTTCTGGGGCCGGGGCCTTTGTGTTTGTGCCCCCAACCCTCTGGAATTCTCTGCCTCACTGGCTTAGGGAATGCATGACTGTGGAATCCTTTAAGCAGGATTTTAAGACACTTTTGTGGAGTAAGGCATTTGTGAATTGATGTTGCTGAGAATATTGATTTTATATGTGTATTTTGCTTTTAACATTCATTTGTACAGTGCCTTGGTGCTTGAAAGGCGCTTAATAAATAAAGTTTTATTTATTTATTATTATATCTATTCTGTCCCCCCTCTCTAAAGCCCTGGAACAGATCATGTCAGATCAGCTAATTGAATTCCTAAACAAATATAACCTTCTGTGTGCACAGCAACACAGGTTCCATAAAAAGCACAGCACCGTGACTGCACTGATTGATTTCACTAACTACCTTTACAGGGTGCTAGACAGTGGTATGGTTGTGGGGTCTATATTCATAGACTTCACTAAAGCTTTTGATACAGCAAATCACCAGGTCCTACTTTCTAAGCTCCTCACCCTTAGTCTGTCTCCCAAGACCGTTACCTGGCTTGGAAGCTATCTCTCCCAGAGAACACAGTCTAGGAAATTGAATGAGATACTCACTGACCCTAGGGCATTGACCCTTGGAGTCCCTCAAGGGTCTATTCTTGGGCCCTTACTATTCAGCCTATTCAAAAACATGCTACCTTCTACTTGTCCTGCAAATATGCTGTTTTATGCTGATGATGAGGTAATCTTTTGTGGTGGCAGCCTACTGTCCCAAATAAGAGCAGCACTACAGGACAGTTCCTAAAACTTGTTTCTCCAGAACAGACTTCTCATAAATTTCAAGAAGACAAAAGACATTCTGTTTTCTATGCCACAGTCAAAGATAAAAGCTGCCCCCCTGACTGTCCTCAACAAAAATGGGGAAGTACTGGAGAAGGACAGCATCTTTAAATACTTAGAAGTGTACCTGGATGACACCCTATCCTTCACCTCACACATAGACTATGTTGTTAAAACTGTAAATGTAAAACTTGGCCTGCTATATAGACACAGGCATGCACTGACCCAAAGTGCACTTCAGATCATAACTAGCAATTCAGTGCTGTCCACTATTGACTGTGAACTGGTAATATACAGCGCAGCCACCGACACTGCCCTTACTAGGATTAAAGTGCTGTTAAACAAGACCTGTAGATTGAGAATAGGGGTTGAAAACCTGACCCTCACTTCCAGCCTTTACACCCAAAAGGGGTGGCTCCCACTTCACCTAAGGGTAAAATGCCAGGTTTGCCTACTAGGTAAGAAGACCCTACTTGGACTTACCCCTGACTCTGCAGTGGGAATTTTAGAACACACCCAAACCACACTAAAAATGAGAAGCAAGGCTCAACATGCACTCCAGGTCTCTTTTAAGTGTTCCTCCCTTACCCAGAGGTCACTATCCTACAGAGGACCTCTGTGGTTCAATGATCTTCCCGTCACCCTCACTGGTGCTGATCAGCTAAGCTTCTTCAAAAGAGAGCTCAGACAGTTCCTCTCCTCTGTAATCAGCTGTGGCTACAACACATAGCAAACCCTCAGAACCCCCCATTCTCACACCACTGATCAAACTGAGCAATTACTGCACTAGGAGCCCTGCAACCTGAGTGTATATATCTTCCCCCATTCTACTCAACAAGGCTACCTTGGCAGCCACTGTCTCTCTCTCTCTCACCTGTCACCTGTCATTCCTTTAGGGACTCCCACCTAGAACTCCACTGGCACCCTATTCCTTTCCTGCCTGCTATTCAACCTGAGCAATGTCTTCACTCAGAGCTCTGCAACATCTGTGACTAGTCCAATTCTCTCTCCCTTCTTGCATCCTGACAAGGCCTCTATTAGGTCACTTCTGTCTCTCTCTCTCTCTCCTTTACCTGTCACTTGTATTTCCCTATGACTTGGCCAACTTTTTCACCCTCCTATTCACTTAGCTATGTTACCTGTAAAGGTCTACTCAACATGCTTTGTACCACACTTGATATGCTGATTTATTTAAATCATACTTAAGGGACTACACTTGTATAGAACTCTGTATGTATTAATATAATTGTCTACTTGAACTTACAGTAGTTGCACCTTTTGCATTGTCTGTTTGGCTTGGAACCTTTGTAAATAAGTCTCCTTCTCAAAGGTATTAATCTGAATCTTAAATAAATAAATATGTATAGTTTCATAAATGTAATGTGTCAGCTACTATGACATACTATGTGCTACATTTTTTTAATTTTGGTTTCCCTTTTCAGGATTTTGAAGGTATCTTAATAACCTATCCAAGATGTCTGTATACAAAGTTGACTGTCCCCCATACTGACCTCATAGTACTCTTTTATGACTTCATATTGCTTACCATGGCAACAGTCTGTGATGTCACAGGCAACAACTGTGAGGTCAGTTGAGGATAATCAAATGCTGTTTGGAAGACACAATAAAGAGAGTTCTGCATATCTGAAATATAAAAAGAGATCAATGAAAGGAGAAAATTACAAAACTTGTAAAACATTAAACAAACATAATTGTTGTCAATATCACATTTTGAAGCCTTTCATTTTAGTAAATGTTTGCCTTAAGTTTGCAAGTTCTAGCCAGCATGTGTTGTGACTAAGAAAATCTACTGGTACTATGGACATTTTCACTTGGCAAACTGGTATACAGCACAGTACTCATTATACTGTTACCTTCTCCAAGACAAGCCTGAAGTGCTAGATAAATGAAAATTTTACTAACCCAGTACTAACTCTATCAACATTTGGCTAGTGGGCTGCTGTGAATCTTGATCTCTGACTAGTCACACAGAAATGATAACTGAGACTGAGGGAGGTTAGGAAAACCTCAGGGTGTTTTAAGGGGAGGTCTAACAGCAGTGAAATTAATAATTTTGTTCAAGGTGGCACATAAATAGAACTGGTGGGATTTAAACTGGAGTCATCAGGCTCAGATCCTTGCACTCTAATTACTTAGATGCACTTATTTCTTATAGGATTTGGCTACCTAGCAGCCTCACACAGCTTCCTCCATTTCCTAGTTCCACATGGGCACTGCTTGAGTAGGTCTGCCCCAGGTGTGTGTGTGGTGGGGGGCTATGGCGCCCAGCTCACCCTCCCCTGGGACTCTCCTTTCCTTTCAAAATCCCCATATACCTATAGCTGAAACTGTGGCAGCTTATTCACCTGCTCATGAATCCTAACTCAGCTTCTACTCCTCAGACACCATCCTCTTGCTTTCCCAGAACTAACCCATCACTCCATTTACAACTTTTTGATGCTAGAGAGTGACTGGACAAGGTCTGGGGGGACTACTAGATGTCAGGGAGTAAATAGGCTGGGGGGAAGACAGAGAGAGGGGAAATTGTTAGAAGCCAGCTACCAAGAGACTGGGTAGGACTTTAAAAAAATGGTGCCTGTGACATTATTAAGGTCTTCATGTAGGTATGGGTAGATTTAGTTAGGTACTACCATGCCAAGGCTGTTCTCCCGGTACCCAATCTAGAACATACTTCACTAAATACAAGAATATCCTACATGTATGACTACATCTAAGTCTATTACATAATAGCATCTCTTTCTACTTCTATTATTTTATTTCTCTTCTGTAGCTGCATGCCGGGCCACTTGGAGGGAAAAAAAACTGTTGTTTCTTTCTCCAGTCCTCTGTTCAATGTGCCTGTGCAACTGGTTTTGTGCTTGTGTAATGTAAAAAACTTTGGCTGTTTGCCTGTCTATCACCAGGATATACCACCCTGAGGGGTACAAAGGCAAGGAACCCTAGAGGAGGGTTCCACCCCTTGAGGTGCCACAAGAGTGATTCCCTTGGCTAAAGGTACCTTACCAAGACAAATTGGTAAATCATCAGTCATGATTTTTGAAGGTCAGTCATGACTGATTATTGTTAATCATCAAATGTTACCATAAGATCATCAAAGGAGATCACTATCAAAGATCATCATCTAGATTATGGTTTAATTATCAAACATGAACTTTCAAATCACCAACTGATGATTATTAATTATTTTTTGTAAGCCTAAATCAGCTTGATGGTTGCTGATGATCTGTGGATGATCAATTGATAATCATTGATGATTATATTAGTTCAATATTTATAAGATTGCATGTCACAGAAGTAATAATTAAAGTTTTATTAGTTAATTATGAAAATATGAATGTCACATATCAGCAAAGACAAATTAATTATGAATTATAATGTAAATCATGTGAAGTCAGGTTTTAATCCTATTAGGAAAAGCACATTGTTACACGCGGTCCCTGCACCCTAATTGGTACCCTCAGAAGTACACCGTAGACAGCTAATGCTTAGGTATAGGTTATACTAATATTTAGGGCTAAGGACATCTACTGTATAAGAGTAGATGTCAGGATATGAATGCATATTATTGTAATACACTTTGCTTGCTAATACACATGTATTCTGCCATGTATTTTCTGTGTATTTCTTACTAGTCAGATGCCAAGACACCTGTGTCCTTTACGTAATTATAATATGTAAGATGGCATTGCCATCTTTTGGTGATTTGTACTACTACACTAAGTTATATAAGACTCTGTATAAGAACTCTTTCGTTCTCAAACTGATGACTTTACAGAATTGTATAATGTTATCTTGGACTGTGGAGCCACCTCTAATTTAGCCAATAGGGCTCATCTCTGTAACTAGAAATGTTTCTATCTTTTGGTAACCATAGTAATTATCATAGGTATATAATGTAATGCACAAGCTTTACACTTCGGAGACCCGAGAGACCCCAAGAGACAACAGAGAAACTTCGAGGTGTAGGGAACGCTTAGCATTGGCTCCCGGTTCGTATTGGTAAGAACTGCTTAGGGCAGCTGTGATTTATCTTTTGGTAGTAATAAACTTGTTTATTACTCTAATGCAATGTGTCTGTGATTACTTGCATTCCCAATATTGTCAAGAATCTGAAAGTGAGGTTTAGACCTCTCAACAAATTGACAACTGTGTGCAGGCGATATTTGGTGTTCGTAAGTTTTCACTTGTTGCTTAAACTTTTTCCCTTTCCCACGGGGCCAGTAGGTGTACATTCCCGTATCACCTCTCCTGTTTTAAAAACAGTTTGTAGTCATTTGCAAAGTCTGGCTGACTTTTTGGGTGTGGTCGATGCCATCTCGACCCACTCCATAGCAGTTTTGAATTGCAAGCCTGCACCTAATACAGTAGCCAGGCTGTGTTTAAAGTACTCGTGCTGTGGATCGATATGCAGCACGCTGTCTTTTTCACAGTTTGAATTTTCGTTCCCTCCCACACAATGGCCACAGTATCAGATATCTGCGCAGAGCTGAGACTCGATGTCTCGAACTTCCTTGCCTCCCATGGAGGATGGGCTGACTTTGCGCGGGATGCAAGTCAATCCAACAACCCTATACTGGGGATCTCAACCCAGTATGCAGAGACAAGACAGTCAACCAATAAGCATCATGCTAAAGGGTTGATGGTCACAGCTCTCTACGCTGCTTTGGAAGCCTCTGAAGCGAGGTTTCGAACCCTTGATCTGCAGATTTCATCTCTTAAGCAACAGATGGGTTTGCAGGAAACAGAATGTATTAGACCGCAGCAGAACTTGGAGTCTGAACTCCAAACTCTGCGCAATGAAAAGGATTCACTATTGTATCTTTCAGCCCAGGCTGGTGAACAGGAAATATGTATGTTGAAGCAGCAGTGTGAAAGTTTGAGACAGGATAAGAGTCAGGCTGTGCAAATGAATGATTTGCTGAGTGCTGCGAATGCTCAGTTGAGTGATGAAATGGGTTAGCTGCAGGATGAGATTAACCAGGTACGTAATGACTTAGAAGTAGCTTACAGGGACAATCGCAAATTGAGCACCACATATAGAGTTTTGTAAAAGCAAAAGCAAGATCAGGTTGATATGGATGTTGCAAGTGTGAATCACGATGAATGTAGAACTAAGATGGTGACACTGCGCCACCAGTGAGAGGTTCTGGCTGGCCATGTTAAGGCAATGGGAGGCGTAGCCCCTGCCTTTCATTCATCATCAGAAAGGGAGTTATCTGATGATGACGTTTCACAATACAACACCCAGTCATGCCCCTACTATGGCCCAGACTCCATACCCAGCCATCCACAGCATGGCGGGTCCCCGGCCCCAACTCCCCATGTCACACGTCGGCGACGTCGTAATGCTCATCATGGGAGACGCCAACATGACGGCCCCCATGATAGGGGGGGATCAGGCCCAAGCCTGGTCCCGACGGCACCTCCAGTAGACGTTATTAATGTGGAAGACAGGCAAGAGATAGAAACCATGATTGAAACTGCAATAGGCAATATCCCTCTTCCTGAGAGGAGTAAAAGGGCTATTAAAACCCAGATTAGGCAGCTTTTCCAAGATGCTGGCACTCAGGAAGGTATTGTCTACACTGCAGCTGAAGCTGCAGCTCGCGCAGCCTTGGATGGTGCTCGAGACAATCTACCTTTGCCTGATCGACCCACTAATCCCCTGCAAATGGCCTACTCTGTTCAGCAAATTGCTGACAGCATTAGGTTGGATGAATCCGTCCGACAACCTCAGCTGTCACTTGGAAAAGGTATGTTCTAAATGCAAGATGCTTAGCCTCACTGTAGAATATCAGGTCCAAATACTACACCAGACCATCGATCCTGGTTTATGGGCCAAACTCCCCGAAGCTGTTCGCCAAGATGGGAATGCTACCTTTGACGAGGTTGCAGCTGAGCTCATTTCTGCTCACAGCTCAAGTGTAGTAGGAGTGATGCTAGCATACCCTGTGAAGCAGAATGCAAAAGAAAGTCCAGCACTTACCATCAGAGACTCTGAATGGCCTACAGAGCAGGAAAGCACCTGGCACAAGAAGCTGCAGATGTAGATCTTATCGAATATAAGACCTTATTCCTTAGGAACATGATTCCAGTAGTAAGAGAAAAGGTAGAGCCAACCACTTACCCAAATATGGATAGGTTTGCCGATATCCTTTGGAAAACCGAGAGAGTGTATCAACTGTATATCCGTGACTTGGGCTCCTGTTCCAAGAAGGTAGCTGCCATGGAACACGTTTTGGAGGCCATGACACACTACACAGTGGAAGGGCAGGCTCAAACGCCAACAGGCCCAACATCAGCCAGCCCCTCCAGCTGATAATCAACACCCCCAACAAGCCCATCAACAACAACCACTACAACAACAGCAGTGAGGTGGGAACCGGAACTGGCATAACAACAGGAAGCACAAGGGTAGAGGTAGACCACAATAGAGAATAGGTCCTTCGTATAGGGGAGATAGCTGAAGAAAAGTGGAAATTTCGAGAGCTCCTGGGACAAGTGCACTCTGTGGCAGATGCTGTTCCCGCACAGGCCCTTGCGGCGGTACAACTGGCAACCCAGGCCACAACCAGCCATGGGGACACCGGAGGTACAGGCCCTCAGGCCCACACAGGTCTGAACCCAGAAGCTCCTCCCTATATAGTGTCAGTACAACATGATGAAGTGATTCACATGACCCAGGCCCAACCTCTGCATGCTTCCAGTAGTACGGATTGACAATTACAGGCCCCAGTCCGTATTGTAAACAAGCTAGTCTTGGATACAAATGGAAGGCCCTGCACCGAGACCGAGGTCATGGGCCGCCTATTAGTAGTTTTGCTAGATACAGGTGCAGCTGTATCTGTGCTACATGATGAACACCCGGACACGTCCCCTTGGTCCACCAGACGGAGGACCAACATGTCAGGAGTTGACGGTACTAGGCTACCTGCATACCGCTCTCTACCCTTACCGGTAGAACTAGGCCACTTAAAGTCCACACACACTTTCCAACTAATGGTACTGCATGATCATCCTAGTATTATAGGGATCGACTTCCTTGCGCCACACGGCTGTGTGGTGGACCTCGCTAACATGCTATTGATACAGATTCAGGGTCAATATCATACCATTTTGATTCATGATTCACACGTTGTGGCAATGATATCTGCCAATGACAAAGAGTATGATGTCATAGATTTGTTCAAGAATCATGAACTTTTTCCAAAACTCCTACCTATTGTGCAATGACCTTTGGAAGCGTTTGCAGTCAATAAGCATGACTGTGGTAGAATGCACACCGTCACTGAAGTGCCAGGCCCAACACATGAGAGGCAAAGGCAATATCCTTTCCCAACTGAGGCCTTGCATTCCCTTAGAGAAATGATCAAGTCACTCCTCAAGCAAGGAGTTATCAGAACTTGTGTTTCCACTGACAACTCCCCAGTATGGCCTGTGAAGAAACCCACAGGCACCTGGAGATTTACTATTGACTACAGGAAACTTAATCAGGTCACCCCCAGTTGTTCCCCAACTGTGGCATCAGCACCAGATGTGCTACGACTTCTGACCCCTGACTTAAAGTGGTTTAGTGCCCTGGACATCTCCAATGGTTTTTGGTCATTGCCATTGGCCCTTAAGAGTCAATATAAGTTTGCCTTCACCTTTGAAGGAAGACAGTACACGTGAACTTGCTTGCCACAAGGATTCCATAACAGTCCATCCCTCTTCCATCTCCACATGATGGATGCCCTCAAGAGTTTCTCTACCCCCCAATGTCTCTTACAATATGTGGATGACCTGTTGCTGGCCACAGCCACGCAGGAACAACATTTGAATCTCTTGGACGAACTATTGACTCTCATTCAGAAAGCAGGCTTGAAACATAACCCAGCAAAAGCACAGCTGTGTCAGAAGGAAGTACTCTTTCTGGGTCTAAAAATAACTGACCAAGGTCGAAGCCCTACCTGGAAGAAGGTACAGGGATTGCAAGACTTGCCATTACCTACCAGTGTGGAAACTCTTCGAAGGTTTCTAGGTATGGTAAACTATTCGAGAGATTTCATTTGTAATTTTGCTCAGAAAGCTGCTCCTCTGTATGAATTACTTAAAAAGGATGCACCATGGACTTTGGGCCCTATTCACACCCAGGCTATGATGTCACTGAAGCAGGCCTTGGCCTCCGCCCCACCACTGGTGAACCCCAATCCAGCACTACCATTCCATCTGGAGTGTGCCACCTCTGACATTGCTATGTCAGCAGTGCTAGCCCAGAAGGTGCATGGCACCTTGAGACCCATTGCATATGCCTCACAGCTCTTGACCCCAGTGGAACAGAAGTACAGCCTTTGTGAAAGTAACCTTCTGGCCACCTACTGGGCTGTCAAGCACTTCCTGTATATCATTGGGTACTCGCCACTGATTATTAACACCAACCACACCCCAACCACCTGCCTGCTCTCAGACAGAGTGAAGTATGGCTCAGTCTCTAACACCAGACTGACACACTGGTTGCTACTTCTCCAGGACAGATATACAGGTACAACCGACTAAAGTTCCATCTATGTTAGCTCATGGCCTCCTTTTCCAGGGAGAACCCCATTACTGTACACTACAGTCACCTGATCTTCCTGATCCAGGTCCTTACCTCCCTGCCACGCCACAAATACTTGAGAGTACTTCTTTGTGCCGTATCTTTACTGATGGTTCAGCATCCTACTATCAGGGAGAACAAATTGCAGGGATGGGTATTTTGGTGATTTACCCTTATGGGAACACTGTCAAGATATCTAAGCGCTGTAGCGTATCCTCATCACAGTATGCCGAGATGGCAGCGGTGGCCTGTGCCCTTGAGTTCATCCAGCATGGAACTGAGGATACCATCAATTTTACAGACTCTAACTGGGTTTGTTGTTCCCTTACAGAATTTCTTCCCTTCTGGCAGAAGAACTCCTTCCTCTCTTCTGATGGCAGTCCAGTGAAGTACAAAGAATTGGTAATATACATACATTCACTGGCACAGAAATTTGCACACAAACTCTATGTACACAAGGTTAAAGCCCACTTTCTCCATAATCCCTATCATGCCTTCAATGATACAGCAGACACCCTTGCTAAGGAAGGGGCCCGAGGCGGGAACGTCTGGATGATGGACCACCCAGAGGTTAATGCAGCTGTACACATTGCAGCACTCAAGAAGAAATCTGAGCCTTTTTCCCCCTTGGACCTCTCCGCAGCCCAACAGCTGGACACTGAACTCAAAGAGGTGTTCAGATTCCTTGACAAAGGTACTGAAGAAAAACTTCCCACACATAATCCCTATCGAAGGTATGAAGGTAAGTTGCGCTTGTCACCAGATGACAAGCTCATTTGGTTCCAGCCAGATAACTCTACCACTAAGTTGTGGGTGGTTCCCAGACACCTAAGATCTGAGTTCTTGCACCAAGTGCATGACACTCCTACTGGTGGACACCAGGGAGCAGAGAATGCCCTCCAACAACTCAAAACCACCACTTGGTGGCCTGGTATCACCAAACATGTTAAACAATACATAGACAACTGTCTCGTTTGTGAGCAAAGCAATCCTATCCCTACCAAACGAAATGCCAAACTTTTACCACAAAGACATTCTGGCCCTTGGCATGCCATTCAAATTGATTTCATTAGTCCTTTGACCAACACCAGCAGAAATAATAAGTATGCCCTTGTGATAACTGACCTCTTCTCTAAGTGGGTAGAAGCTTTCCCCACTAAGACATGTACAGCGAAAACTACTGCCAAAATCCTGGTGGAACAGATTTTCTCCAGGTGGGGTCTACCTCTTAAGGTAGATTCTGACAAAGGAACCAGTTTTATAGGTGAGTTGATGAAAGAATCCCTTGAACTCCTCGGAGTTCAGCAGAAGTTCACATACCTTACCACCCTCAATCCTCAGGTCAAGTAGAAAGAGCCAACTGATGGATTAAGCAAATGCTTTCCAAATTCATTGAGGACAATCCCAAAACCTGGGATTCCCTATTGCCTTTACTCCTTATGGTAATTAGGGGCACATCCTCAGCCACCACCCAGCTCACACCCTTTGAGGTGATGACTGGTAGACAGATGAGATTACCTTAACACCTGTTGTTTGACCTGCACACCCCCACTGCAGACCGTGTGTCTGTAGACTAGTATGTGGAAAAACTCAGAAAAGACCTCATACACACACACTTTTATGCTGCCAACTGCATGGGCAAGGCCCAGCAACAATCCAAAATACAGTTTGACAAACACGCACAAGAAGTGGATTGGCAAGTTGGAGATCAGGTAATGGTAATTCGATTTGCACATCCCACCCTCTCCTTCTCCAATAAGTGGGAAGGCCCATACCCTATTGTCAACAAGCTCAGTCCGGCAGTCTATCAAGTTAGACTCCTCCACAACAACAAGCTGACTGACAAATGGTTACATGCAAACCAACAGAAACTGTATAAAGGAGCTTAAATTACTTTTCCTCACCCCATTGGGCAGAATTGTACTAACATACTAATCTTTGATCTTCCTTTTCAGATACATTGACAAGATGGCTATCTTGTTCCATTATCTCCTCCTCTCAGGAGTTATCCCCTGTATCCAGGGCACAGTACCAGACCTCCTACGACACCTCGATCCTCCAGCACCTCCTCCAGAGGGAGTAGCCATCAATATACCGTATAGTATGATCACTGTCCAGGAAGGTTCTGGTGCTTACCTCACTGCCTCGGTTGTTGCTCCTGACAAATCTACTCTTCAAATTGAGTGGCAAACCACATCACAAGGACAAATTCTCCCTGTGGACAAACTCTCCAAAGGAACTTTCCAGGGTTGGCCCAATGCTAAATTATCTCCAAATAGTTCACTGTCCTTGTTACAAACTGCATTAAGACATTCTGACATCACTGCCTTAATAGATCCTTCTTACTGTAATTCTTTATCCAAAGATTCTGCTTGTAGACTTTGTGCTATACACCACATGGCTTCTGCAGCCATGTACCTTTCTGTGTTACCACCCACTGACAAGCAGCTTTTGGAACGTCCAAAGCATAACCCTGGTCCCCGTAGTGGTCTAACAGCCACTGCCCTCCCAGGTTCTTTGATTAATAACTTACAGTTTATGCATATACCTGTTTTGTTTAATCTTACTTATTGGAATGTGAAAGAGTTTGGTATGTGTCACAATACTAGTACATCAGTGTTTTATAGTACATTATTGCTTGATAGTTTAGCTGCATTTCAGATTCGTACGCAAGATCCAATTGCTGGGGTCCATTCTACTGAACATAGAGGCAACTTCAGGAGGAAGCCCTCTCCTGATAATCTAACTCATAAATGTAACAAACATGAAGTTGACAGTTCTGATGTTACAGGTGCAACAGGTACTGTCACAGGTCTTTTTGGTACGGCTATGTCTATCTGGAACAAGGCAGACATTGCTGCTATCAAAAGTAATTCTGCTAAGTTCTCCACTGGCTTGGTCAATAACATTTTACCTCCATTATTGCATGGTGTGGATGGCCTTAGTCAGGAAGAAAGATACACTGTATACAACATGCACAACATCGCTAAGGCATTCACTGATTCTAAAGACAAGATCAACGCACTCATACAACAGAACAATAAGGAAGCAGATAAACAATACATTGCTAGAGAGATACTCTGTTCTGCTTATGGCTCCTACATTATCACTACCATCAATAACCTCTTCCGTGATCTCGAATCTGGAAGAATTCCTGACATTATACATGATAGACGCATCTCCAAATGGTATTGTCTGATATGTAAAACCACTAGCTGTGTTTCCATGTGTATGCAACAGACTTTAACTATTCCTCTCTCCACAGCTAGGAATTTGGGGTTTGTGACCAGACACCCTAATACTGGTCCTTGTTTTACTGCTAAGAAATGTTCCATAACAGATACCATGTTTGTTTCTTTCACTGTCTCCTTACCATGCTTTGATCCTACCACAACTTTGTTCGACAAGCTTGCACTGGTACATTCCATAGGACATTTGGATGAAGACATCTACAGAGAATTCCTGGATCTACCACCTCTACTGGTCTACCATTCTTTCCTGGATGCCTGGGGGGCTCCGCACACAGACTGCTGTGCGAAAAAGCAATATATTTACTTGTGCCGATGTGATGTGTTTGATGTTATACAACCTGTTTGTGGTTACTCTCCAGACAGCATTGATTGGACTTTCACTATGGATGATGACATCACTGCAAATGGCACCAACTCTTTCGACTCAACTTTGGCTCCGGATAAGCTCTACCAGTCCGATCGTGAGGAGGTTCATCACCTGTCAACATGGATTTCCAAGACGACCTACACCTGCCCTGTCCAGCTGCAAAAGTGGAGACTGCCTACTGTGCATTCACAGTATAATTCCGATGGTGAATATTGTGTAGTTACGAATTATAGAACCTACACATATGGTTCTGTTACTTGTGCTATTGATTACCCCAATTTCTGTTTTGTCCCCCACCAAAAGACTGTTATTGGACATACTGTTATAACCCCCGTCCCCCTTCTAGATGCAGACATTATTGATGGTAACCAAGATTATCTACTCACACTGTCAGAATACTTGCCATACTTTAATGTACACATAGACCCACTCACATTTACACTGAAATCACTTTTAGACAGGAAAGACACACACCTCATCCACATCAGCAATAATATGACCAAAGCCAATGAAGCTGTTCTTGCCTTGATTAATGATGGAGCTATTAATAACGCATTAACTAACACCTGGTTGGAGATTACTTTTAAAGGTTTTGTTATTATACAAGCATTTTTAATTTTCATTTTGATTATTATGCTTTGCTGCCTATGGCGCACACTATGCCAACACCGTGAGCAGCTTGAGCTCCTTTACAAGGCTTGCGCATCAGGATTGTAAAGGACCACTGCTCCTGTCCTTTTCCTAGACATCTGCCTGTGTTGCCCTTGGAGGCAACAAGGGGGGGAATGTTACACGAGGTTTCTGCACCCTAATTGGTACCCTCAGAAGTACACCGTAGACAGCTAATGCTTAGGTATAGATTATACTAATATTTAGGGCTAAGGACATCTACCGTATAAGAGTAGATGTCAGGATATGAATGCATATTGTTGTAATACACTTTGCTTGCTAATACACATATATTCTGCCATGCATTGTCTGTGTATTTCTTACTAGCCAGATGCCAAGACACCTGTGTCCTTGAAGTAATTATAATATGTAAGACGGCATTGCCATCTTTTGGTGATTTGTACTTTACACTGAGTTATGTAAGACTCTGTATAAGAACTCTTTTGTTCTCAAACTGATAACTTTACAGAATTGTATAATGTTATCTTGGACCATGGAGCCACCTCTAATTCAACCAATAGGGCTCATCTCTGTAACTAGAAATGTTTATATATTTTGGTAACCATAGTAATTATCAAAGGTATATAATGTAATGCACAAGCTTTACACCTCAGAGACCCAAGAGACCCCAAGAGACAACAGAGAAACCTCGAGGTGTAGGGAATGCTTAGCATTGGCTCCCGGTTGGTATTGGTAAGAACTGCTTAGGGCAACTGTGATTTATCCTTTGGTAGTAATAAACTTGTTTATTACTCTAATGCAAAGTGTCTGTGATTACTCGCATTACCAATACAGTCAAGAATCTGAAAGTGAGGTTTAGACCTCTCAACAACATGCAATGTCTGGTATAGACATACATTTGCATACCTAATTTGCATATTTCAACAGCACAGCTTATGGAACAAAACAATGATAATTTCTATTTATAAATTAATTTTGCATTGACAGTATTAGTTTTCAGACTATTAGCAAAGGATCTGAGCACAAACCAAGTACTTTTAGGAACTCACCACAACCCTAAAAGGAACCACTTAATGAGGATATATAAACCAATATGAGCTATTCAAACTCCAATAAAATGTGAGATATCATAATAAGCATAACTCAAAACTGTAGATGCCTCAAAAAATGGTATCATAACTGATCTGTCCTGTAAAAATATCTACATACAAGATAAATTCCAAAAGTATGGAGACAAAATAAATTTAATTTCTAAATTTCTTTCTGTAATCTTGATCATGGCCAATCAAGAAAAATCATGATGATATGAGATCATCATTAATCATAATCACAATCTCCATAACTTCATGGTTTCTGATTGGCAGTCATTTAACTTTGATGGTTAATTATTGTTAATGATGATTGAAGTTATAGTTTTTGAGGCTTAAACATGATCTTCGAACATAACAGATAATGTTCATTCATGATACAACATTAAAACATCATCATCTTTTTGGCTTGGTAGGAAGAAGCCCAAGGGAGAGAGAGATGTGCCACTGGAGGAGTAGGGGTGGATGGGGGGGCAAGGAAAAAATGCTTTTGTGTGGAGTGAGGAGAGCAGCCCTTGAACAGGCAAAAAGGGGTGTGTGGCCAGTTGCACTGCCCCCTTGAACCACAGGCTATAACCTTCCAATTCAATGTGCCTGTGCAACTGATTTCATGCTTGTGTAATGTAAATAAACTTTGGCTGCTTGCCTCTCTATCCATGGGCTATACCACCCTATAGGGGTACGAAGGCAAGGAACCCTAGGGGAGGAGTCCACTCTTTGAGGTGTCATGGGAGTGATTCCCTTTGCTAAAGATACCTTAGGAAGAAGCTCCCCAAAAAGTGTCAAGCAAAGCATAAAAGGTAGTGAACATGTATCGTGGTCAAGGACCTGTACATAGGTTGATTGATAGTATGGGTTCAGTTGGTAGCATGATTCAGTTGGTAGCATGGGTCAATGAAGACCTGTACGTAGGTTGGATGGTAGCACAGGTTCAGTTGGTAGCATGGGTCAGTGAAGGCCTGTACATAGGTCAGTTGGTATTGAGGTTCAGCTTGTAGCATAGATCAGTTGGTCATATTGTTTGAGTAAAGTAGGCAGGAAATGACAAGTGAATAGTGACCCACTCAGAGGTCTGACTGTAAGGCATGAAGGCTTGGCTTCCTAAGGAGAGTGAAAACAGCCAAAGGTGGAGACAGGATGATTGCAGGACATCCACCCAACTCCATCCAAGAGCAGAAAACTACCTAAGTGGGAAACCTACCTAAGTGACCTAGGGATTACAAGGATGCCTATCTAGTAGTATGAACATTGGTATGAAGGAGAGGTAAAAAACCCTTTGAGGGGGAAACCTCTGGGGATCCAAGGCCTAGGTCACTTTCCCTCCAGGTTTTGGCACAGCTTTGGTTAGTGACGGCTCTGATACTCCAATTAGGAGATCAATCCAAGGGAATTGCACTTTCAGGGAACACTTTCACACTATCCCTCTAACAGGAATACCATGGAGAGTTGTGAGCACACTATGCAACAAGAGATGACCAAGGTGGGAAGAGGAGAGTAATGACCACTGAGGCACTCACCTGGCCTACTGATCTAGGAACAAACCAGGTGAACCAGAGGCAGCTGTAGGGAAGATAGCATGAAAGGGTGCCTCAGAACCCACTTGGGCAGCTAAAGGGGCCATTTCCATGACAGAAGAGATGCAGCAAATTTAAATTCTGCTGGTAAAGTGAACATGAAGTGAGCACTTTGCGTTTCAGAGTGGGCAATGCAAAGTGCTCACTCCACCTTGCCATTACCACTTTGCATTAAGGTGGAATGGCAATGCGAAGTAAGGTGACGTCATTGTTTTTAATGGACTTTATGTTCCTCTTTATGATTCTAAGTGATCCACTAGGTGTTTCAGATTTGGCAGCCCCCTCACACATCACATGGCTTACAGTACTGTAAGTCACATGCTCTTTAGCTAGGCAGGACAGAAGTGAGTCATACAAGTAGACACTTTTACTTTCTCCTGTGCAGACAGAGAGAGAGGAGTGTGCTTTGTGACTGCTGATACTTTGAGATCAGAGTGAGGAGGAGATTTGAACTTTGATTTAGACCCAACAGCTTTTATAAAAGCTACATTTTTTTGTCTTTTTTGTACGCTTTTTTACTTAATTTGTTCTTTCTGAAAATTTTATTTTTCTTACCTTTATAAGTAGTTAGTTGTTTGTCTGTGTCTGTGTGACTGTGTGTGTGTTGTGTGACAGTGTGAGTAATGGCTGCTCAGACTGAGGGAGCTCAGTAGGAGAGATGGACCAGGGTGAGGGAATGTCTGGGGTGGAGGCAGCTCTGGGAGAGCGTGGTAGTGGTAAGCATCATACAGTGTGCATGCGTGGGGAGCACGGGCACCCATTCCTATTGGACCACTTGAACCTTGTGAGTGCCCCACCCCAGAAGCAGGATCAGCACTGCCTCCTGTCCTGACTCTGAGACAGTTGAACCACCATCACCACCAAATACAGCACCAGGTCCTCTGGAGCAGGATGTGCCTGTTCCCCCGGGCCCAGGTGTGGATCCCATCCCTGTTCAGCACCGTGACCAGCCAGCTGCCAGTTCATCTGGCACTCCCCTGCCTGTGTCTGGTCCTCCCTGCACCTCCATTGTTTGGCAGTTTTTTGACTGTGTTGGGGGGACAGCAATGTGGTTAAGTGCTGCTTATGTGAGGTGGAGGTGCATTGTGGCTCCTGGGGGACTCAGTTGGCAACTTGGGGCCAGCACACCCATATGCTTAATCACCACCAGTTAGAGTGGCAGGCTGCCACAGAATGGAAAATGCCTGCACCTGCTGACCATTCTGTGGCAGAGGGTGTAGCTGTGCATGGTGGTATCCCTAAGAAAAGGAGGGCCACAGCAGCACCTGCTGCTCCACCAGCACCCCCACCACCACCCACACCACCACCACTGGCAGGTCAGCCTGTAGAATGTGTGAACCACAGAGAACTGTGTGTAACACAGGGTAAGTTGGCAGTTCTCTGGAGTGTTGTTGAGGAGAACAACGAGAGGGTGAGTGCTGTGGAGCAGCTGCTGGATTGCATAGAGGAACATCAGTTGCAAATTATGTCCATGCTGGAACTGCTGCTTGATCACCATGGGATTCCATATTAGTTTTTTTTTCCTCACACCATGTGCCCCCCCCACACCTTCCTTGCTGTGTTATAAAATGCATTCCTCCACTATCCTTGACCCTTGTATGTAATTATGCCCTTGTTTTGTTGTCTTCCATATGCGTGACACTTTGTATTCGGAACAGTGCAAGTATACTGTGATAAACTGCATGTGCGTAGCCAGTCTTCTTTCCAGTCTGTGTATGTACTGCAGACACTGTTCAACTCCCTGACTTAAAAACACTTATTAATGAGTACAATGATGGGATGGTGAAGCCTGGAGAGATACTACAAAACAGGCTTACAATACATCCAAGTAACTAGTAAAAATATTAATGTTGTGATTCGTGATGTGATCGTAAATCATAATTTGTGATTGCATTTGTGACCGTGATGATGAAGAAACATGAATGCCTACTGCTGTACTTCCCCGGGCCCCGATGAGGTGTGGCACAAAACTCCCTACTTAAAAACACTCATACAATGGTGGGGTGTTGAAGCATGGAGAGATACTACAAAACAGGCTTACGATACATACAAGTAACAAGTAAAAAAAATTTATGTTGTGATTCGTGACGTGATTGTAAATCATGATTTGTGACTGCATTTGTGACCATGATGATGAAGAACGTGATTTGTATCATGAGTGACTCGTGATGTTTGTCCTAACTTAAAAATGCATTTTAATGAGAACAATGTTCATGCAGAATTATGCACCACACCTGTCCAGTACTCTGAAGGGCAGCCAAAGAAACAACTGCGGCTTAAGTTAGAGATGGAGATTGGGCCCTAAAGAGATGCAAATGCACAGACAGATTAAGATTGCCCTGTGCACTGTAGAGATGCAGATGTAAATGCACAACACCTAACCAGTGCTCACCATCAGAAATTCAAATCTGGAAAAGAATACCTTTGCCGGTTGGGGTGGGCTGGGGGCAGTGTACTGCACTGCTGCAGTAACATCACTAGTACTAGTACCAGTAAAGGTACCACAAAGAAGTACAAAAATTACACAGCTGCAGTGGATAGCAGGTTCACATTGCTGAAATTATGTTGCACACTAAAAGGTGTCTAATTTGATGACATGCGTCACACACATACTCACACACACTAAGTAATGCATAGCAAATTGAAAACTTCAGTAATATAACCACATATTTTAAACAAACTAAAATTATGCACTGCTGCACCACAACAATCAGCAAAAAATGGCAAGAATTATTGAAAATATTACTGTGTGTACATTAACAGTTATACAAGAAAAATATCACCAAAACAGAAAGCTCTGTCTTTTTCTCCAAGTTAATCTACCTACACCACAGATACGCCCCTCCCCAAAGCACACTTCCACTATCTCTCAGTACACAGACTGAATCTTGTACATTAACATTCAAAATCCACACACAAACAATAAACACTCGATGATATGAGCACAGGAGGGTTTCTTATGATCTATGAACTAATGTTTCAGCAAAAAAAAATGACTCAAAAAGGCTTTTTTAATAGCTTTTAGAAGGTTTGAATTGCAGAGAGCTCTCAGAGCACATTGTCTCCTACAGCTTCCTACACACACTACCCCAAACTGTGGCTGTGCAGAACAATCTAGAGCCCATGTGACCTGAAATCACATGAATCACTGCAAAATTTGCCTTTGGAGCTTAAAAACAAGGTGAAGTGAGGTGAAGTACATTGTTTTCAATGTACTTCACCTTAAGAATTGGTGGAGTAGTGGTTTGGGAAGGCAGAGTAACGCGAAGTCATTGTTCTCAATGGACTTCATGTTACCCATTATAATGCGAAGTACTCCGCTTCAAGTTGCAGAGCACTCCGTGAATTCACCTTCACTCCGCAAATCACTTCATGGAGCAAACTGGGGCCACTTCACCCATCTCTACCTGAGAGCCCCACCCCTTTGCTGCTGAAGTCTTAAATGCTACATCAAGAGGTGCTGTTAGTACTGTTGATGACTGAAGGTCCACCCAGAGCAAGGATCTTCCCTACTATGGGCTAGGTGAGAAGGATCCCACCCCAAGCTTTGCATGCTCAAGATGTGGACTTTGGGGTGCAGAGAGAGACTGTCAGTGACAAGGCTAGCACTGAGTCCTGGAAGTAATGGATATGGTTGGCATGTCTCCAAATGTGGAGGAGTGAGTTGTAATGAGCATGGGATCTCCATGTGGGTCATGATGGATAATAGCAGACATGGTCAGACAGACTGCTGTGGACCCTCATGTGGGTCTTGACTGAATGAGAGCCGATGTGGAGAGACCTGTATGTAGGTCAGGCTGAGCAATATGGATCTTCTTGTGGGTCTATGTAAAGGAAATAGCATTTGTCAACCATGGGAGTGCATGCCAACCAAATTCATTAGGAAGCCAAATTGGAAGTGAATTGAATTGTATACTATGAGAAAGAGAAGGGTGAGGCCAGGTGAAACCCAGGGCTGATGGTTGGAGATTAGGAGGCTATGAAGCCGGTTATGGTAGCAGGAGGCTAACAAGCCAGTACTGTAGGAAGTGCAGTTCAAAGCAAGGAAAGATGATATGCTGCCAGACTTGTAAAGGGATATGCATTGCTGGTAGTGCAAAGGGGACAGGAAGGCTTGGACGACTGAGTAAACTAGGTGCATAATATTAGGGAGAGGATGGTAGAAGGCTGGGAAGAGCCAAAAGCCCTTAGGCAGAGGGTTCCTGGAATCGCTGGTTATGTTGTGCCATGAAGGCTATGCAGAGTAGCAGAAGGAGGCCAGGTGAGCCAGGGGCTTACACAATATGTGCCAGATAGGAAGCTGCCCCCACTGCCTGGGGCAGCGATGCCCACTATTACTCCTTAGTTCTCCACCATTGGAAAAACAAAGAAGCCACAAATATGACACCTCAACAGCAAGCAGCTAATGAAATAAATTAATGCCAACTATGGAAGCAGGATTAGATTTTCATCAGAAATAGACTGCTGTGGGTTTGGTATAAGTAAGGTTTGGTAAAGGTGGGAGTAGCAATAAATGAGCAACAAATGAGCCTAAATAACACAAATATAGAAGTGAGAAGTAATGCAGAAGGGCAGGACACTTCTGGAGCAGGCAGGAGAATGAGACAGAATGATAGCTGGTAAGGGTATTAAAGTGAAGTTTACACATGGTATAGGGTGGTACGAGCAGATGATTGCTATGGTTTCAGTGTGCAGAGTGAATTAAATGAGAAGCATGATATCTTAGATGTCTTTAAGCCAGAGTTAAGTATTTGTAAGACAGTAAACAGGGAGTAGTAATTAACAAGGCAGCAGAGCCATGTACCAGGTGTAATCAATTAAGTGGAAAAAGGCAGCAGACTGTAGTGTGAGCTGAACAATTGCAGGAATGAAGATTGTTAGGCAGAAAAGTAGGTTGAGCTAAAGCATACACAGAATCATGCAGTGGACAGAGGCCTGCAATATCAGATGAGAAATGGAGCCTGGGGGTACATGCACGGGGCAGCTTGAGGCAAGGAAACACAATGTGTAACCTGAAGCAAAATTAGCAATGTATACACAGGGCACTAGAAACTTAGAAAGCCCCAAAGAAACAAACAAGACAAATGCAAGGACAGGAGCAGAAAGGAAAGCAGCACAAATGGAAGCACGGAGCAGCCAGAGGCCAGCAATACAAACCAAAAGCAGGAGAACAGAAAAACAGAAGTCCAGCAAAAAACAAGCAGAGTCCAAGCAAGCACATGGGAGAGGGGCAAAGTCCCAGCAGACCACATGAGAGAAGACAGACCGACAGATCCTCCAGGTGCAAAGAAAAATGCTTGTGTGTGGAGTAAGGAGAGCAGCCTTTAAATAGGCTGAAATAGTGGTGTGGCCAGTTGCATTGCCCCCTTGAACCACAGGATATAGCCTTCCAATTCTCTCCTTCCTTGTTTTAATGCTCCCCCTTCCCCACCAACTAGTGCTGACAGTGAATGTGTACAACTGCCTGGCAAGCAATTTTCATATTATTTTTTAGAGTGTGCTTTCTTAGTTAAAGGCCAAAGATGATGGGTAGGCATGGGGCAGTCTCCTCTACTCCTACAGAGTTTTTAAAGGGCCCCTGATTTGATTGAGGAGAACTACCTCACAGTTCAGTAAAAGAATCCTGCTCCTCTTCTGCATCACTGGTGCCTTCCTTGTATGTCCTGCTTTTTGACTTCACTTGGGCTTGCGCAAGGAACATTTTGCTACTAATGGCATTTTAGAGGTGTGTCACTACCGACCCAATTACAGCTAAAACAGCAATGGGCTTGGCAGTGTAGATCATAGACCAGGCACTCTGACGTGGCACTTTGTGTAGTTGAAAGAAATGAACCACTCCAATGACAGAGCAGGTGACAGGCAGCTGAGTGTGCTCCATCATCTCCCTGGACAGAAATGAATAAAAACGTGTAAATACAGCAAGAGACACAGCCAAGTGTAGGCGAGAGCATGTAATGTTGTGACAATTATGCAGGAGTAGAGACAGGGAATCAGAGCATCCCCCCAATACCTTGCAGGCTATTGTTATTATTTGGGAGAGAATGAGAGAATGACCTGAATGTCTTTGCCAAAAAACAAACTCCCCAGCCAGTGATCTTCACTGTGACAAGCAGTGAGTGAGAGAGACACAGTTACAGTGCTACCAGAGTGACAGCGGGTCGAGAGCACGGTGAGCAGTGCTACCCAGTCTGGTGCCATGTGTGTCTCTCTCTCTCTCTCTTGCTCTCTCTCAGTCTTATGTCACAGACAACAGCTGAGTTTTTTGTCCCACTTTGTCTTGGACTGATTAGACGTGCTGCCTTGCTGTCTCCCCATGATGCACTGAGCAGCCCCCCCAAGCATAGTCAGCTTGCTCCAAAATGGGAAATGCACCCCCACCAGAGCATTGTAAGCATTGTCCGGTTGCTCTGAGTGAGAGAGAGAGATTTCCACCGGTATACTGTCACTACAGTGACAATTTTATCACGATCAAAACTACAGTGACAATAGTGTCAGGTCACTGTAGTGTCGGCATGGGACCTCAGCACTGCTTTCTGGGAGTATTGCACTCCCTTCCCAAAGCAACTTTGACTCAGAGTTGATTAATTTAGTAGCGGTGGTTGCAGGAGACAGTGCACCCCACATGGCGGTTTGGCGGGCAAAGCCACCCCAAAGAAAATACAGTCCAAAGTGACTCATTTTATGCTAATCGCAAATGTGGTCGACATAAAGGAGTCACTGAAATGTCAGTCAACAACACAATTGTTGAACAACTGTCATAGATCCACTTCACCCACCCTCTTCTCCTGACATTCTGTGGTCAAAATCGTTCACTCCTCAACAGTGCTTGACAGAGGGAGAAAGCCCCCACCCCACAGTGTCCAGTCTACAACCTGTGATCACCGACAGCAGTGGACAGCAAGATCAAGGGTTGCAATTCCCTGGTCCCTTTACCCCACCCCCATGAGCAAAAGTAATGACCGCTGTGTGTCTTCATTCCACCAAGGTCATAGTCGTTCACTTCCTGACAGTGCCTGACAGCTGGAGACAGCCCCCTTCATGGTGTCCAGTCCAAAACCTGTGATCACCAAGAGCAGTGGACAGCGAGGTCAAGGGTTGCAATTCCCCAGTCACTCCCCCCACCCCCATGAGCAAAAGTAATGACTGCTGTGTGTCTTCATTCCCCCAAGGCCGTAGTTATCCACAGAGGGTCCAACGGTGTCACTGTGCCAGACTGCAGACACCGACGCATTCAGTGGTCAGCAATGGGCTGTGAATTGAGGAAATCAGGGATGTTGTGCAATGTACTTCAATGGGTTTGTGTACTCATCAGCATTTGTCTTCACTGCTGGTTTCCCAGCCAGCCAGCCATTGTCCTCGCTCAGTCTCAGTCTGTGAAGTGAAGTTTTAGTAGCATAGAATAGAGATAGAGACAGGAGAGAGAGACAGAGATGAAGGTCACGTCATGCAGTTTGTGTGCTGTCTCCTCTGTCTGTCAGCCTACCTCTCTCCATCAGCGCACTGTGCAGTAGTGTGGTACATGTGTCTTTGTCATGGTTTGACAGTGCTGGCAACATAACTGTGTGTGGTCTGGGGAGGCGGGGTGCAGCTACTGCCACATGGGATCCTACAGTTATGTGTCTCTCCATATCACAGGCACAGTTTCAGCTGTGCCAGTCAGCATGTCAGTGTTAATTCCCCACTATGTTCCCACAGAAAGGGACAATGAGAGACAGTGAGTGTGTTGATGGTGGTGGTGGTGGTGGTGGGGAAGGTAGATAGATAGATAGATAGATAGATAGATAGATAGATAGATAGATAGATAGATAGCTAGATAAATCCATGTGTCATCGAGACATTTGCTTTTGCAAATACATGCAAGCGAACATTCGGTATTGACAACTGCTTGTTTATTTTCAAAACAAAACTCCCTGATGAGATCACAAATGTTCCTCTGGTATACGTCAGGCATCTGAATAAGAAGAGGAATGATTTTGTTTCTTGGAGCATTCTTAATTTAATAGATATTGTAATAAGATATTTGTAAAGTCAAAAATACAAAAGTTACTAAAAAATCTAATAGTTGTGAAACAATCAGGTCTCTTTACTCTCAAGAAACAATTATTTTCCAGGCTGCTGAAGAGCAGCCTCTGCATCTGTCATCATTAGGACATGTTTCTAGTTTGAGCCTGAATTACGACAGAAGCTCCCACCAGCTGTCGGCAAAACAGAGCCTTGGCTGAGACACCCCAATTGGATCTTTCTTGCATGTATAAATAGGACCCTACAGTGCCTACTGGCTGTCATCTATGCTTATTCAGAGCCCTCTCTCTGATAAGTGAGTAGGTGGGGTGCGGGTGAAGCTCACATGACTCTCAGCAAAGCCTGCATGCTTAAGAAAAAGAGATATGTTTAACTTGGATCACTCATTTTGTGCTCATTTATTTTGTGCTTTGAGAAAACCACTAAAGAAAACAAAAGGCACTGAAGGTAGGATGAGGGATCTGTTTTGAGAACAGAGTACATGGCACTGTACAAATCCCATACCTAAAAGAAAGAAAGAAAAAATGCCAGGCGCCACTGATCAGATTGGCTCTCCCACTCCTCACATAATTCTGTTTTAATAAACAAGTCTGTTGATATATCGACTTGTATGTTGTATAGTAACCATGTGGGCACTTGCATGAGTTACACGGCAGCCTGCAGTGGAAAGGGTAAGTTCCAGCCATCAGTGTGGTCATCTACTAGACACTAGGGGAATGTGACTCTGAGTTGTGACAGAGTACCAGGAAATTCTGTGTAGCAGATCAGAGCTCCCACTGTGGAGTCCCAGTAAATCCACATCAAGTGGCAGTTCAACAATTGCTAAAATTTTGCATTTCACTGTTACAAACATACAGACATATGAAATTTGTCAGCAGATAAAAGCCTAGAGGTCTATCAAGTCAGCCCGAATGTGCAGCTAGCACCCCTTATTCTGCAGCTGCCCCTCCCTTCCGCCCTTCCCTTCCATTGACCCTCCCCTTGTTCTGTCCCATCCCCCTTTGAGGCAGTCCACTGTTCTACTGGATACCACTTCTGCAGGTAACACATTCTATCCAGCTACCACCCTCTCTGTAAAAAAGTGTCTCCTTGTCTCCGTCCTGAACATTCCTCCCTCCAGTCTTATATCATGGCCCCTGGTGTTCCCGGCCTCCCTTACTTTGAACAACCCCTCTGTGCCTGTCTTGTTTATTTCTTTCATGTACTTAAAGGTTTCAATCATGTCCCCTCTGTCCTTCCTCTCCTCCATCGAGTACATGTTCAACTCCCTCAGCCTCCTCTCATATGATAAGTTCCCCAGCCCCTTGATCCTCTTTTTGCCCTGTGCTGCACCCCCTCCAGTAACTTAATGTCCATCTTCAGATATGGGTGCCAGTACTGCACACAGTACTCCAGGTGCGGTCTAACTAATAACCTATACAGTGGCAGAATCACCTCCTCCCTCCTCGAGGATATACCCCTTGCAATGCAACCCAGCATTTTATGAATATACAAACATACAAAATTTGCTGGCAGATAGAGTCCTAGAGATCTATCAAGTCTGCTCGAATGTGCAGCTAGCATCCCTTATTCTGCAGCTGCCCCACCCTTCCACCCTTCCCCTTTCATTAACCCTCCCTCCTTGTTCTGTCCCATCCCCTTTTGAAGCAGTCCACTGTTCTACTGGATACCACTTCTGCAGGTAACGCTTTTCACCCAGCCACCACCCTCACTGTTAAAAAGTGTCTCCTCATCTCCCTCCTGAACCTTCCTCCCTCCGGTCTCATATCATGGCCCCTAGTGTCCCTTCCCTCCCTTACTTTGAACAGTCTTTCTGTACCTGTCTTGTTTATTCCTTTCACGTACTTAAAGGTTTCAATCATGTCCCCCCCGTCCCTCCTCTCCTCCAGTGAGTACATATTCAGCTCCCTCAGCCTCCTCTCACATGATAAGTCCCCCAGCCCCTTGATCATCTTTGTCACCCTGCACTGCACCTTCTCCAGTAACTTAATGTTCCTCTTCAGATACGGGCACCAGTACTGCATGCAGTACTCCAGGTGTGGTCTAATTAATTACCTATACAGTGGCAGAATCACCTCCTCAAGGATATACCCCTTGCAATACAACCCAGCATTTTGTTGGCTTTTGCAGCTGCCTTCCTACATTGTGCTAAATTGTTCATTGACCCTGTAAGGAGCACCCCCAGATCCTTCTCCTCCTCTGTCTGGGCTAGCTGCACTCCCCCCAGCTGGTAACTCCTTCTTGGGTTCTTCATCCCAAAATGCAGCACTTTGCACTTTTTGGCATTAAACACCAGTTGCCAGGTGTCTGACCAGGTTTCAAGCTTTGCCAGATCAACCTGCAACCCCTGCCATCCCCCTATGTCATCCACCACCGCTCCTACCTTGGTATCATCAGCAAACAGACTGATCTTGCTCTTGATGTCCCATGATATGTCTGCAATGAATATCCCAAACAACACTGGTTCCAACACGGAGCCCTGAGGAACACTGCTCATCACTACCCTTGGGTGTGAGAGTTCCCCACCCACCACCACCCTCTGTTGCCTTCCTTGAAGCCAGTTTCCTACCCATCTCACCAGCTTTGCACCTGCCCCTGTTCCTACTAACTTACTTCCCAGCCTTCCATGTGGCACTGAGTCAAATGCCTTACTGAAGTCCAGATACAGGACATCCACTGCTTGGCCCCTGTCCTGTTGCCTAGTTACCCAGACATAGAACTCCACCAGGTTGGTTTGGCAGGATCTGCCCCATATGAAGCCATGCTGTCTGCTGTCCTGTAGTCCTTTGGCCTCTAGGAGGGCCACCAGCCTCTCCTTCAGGATAGTCTCCATTAGCTTACCCATGATGGATGTGAGGCTCACCGGTCTGTAGTTCATCCCTGGGGCCACTCTTGTGGAGGGACACCACATGAGCCATCCTCCAGTCCTGAGATACACACCACGAATGTAGTGAGGCATTAAATAGGTCTGCCAAAGGTCCTGCAAGGACCTCTGCCAGCTCCTTCAGTACCCTGGGGTGGATGCCATATGGGCCTGGCGTCTTGTCCACCCTCAGTGCCTTCAAACACTCCCGAACTCTGCCCTCCATGATTTCCCCATCTGTCACCCCTTCCCCCCTGTTTCTGCCATTTCTCCCCCCTTGGTTGTCACTCCCCTTTTTTCTTTAGTAAATACTTAGCAGAAGTACTCATTTAGTGCTTCTGCCTTGTCGCACCCTGCTTCCACCCAACCCTCCTTCCTAATCCTTACTATGTGGTCCTTACAGCTCCTTTTCTCCCTGATAAACCTAAAGAAGTCCTTCTCCCCCTTCTTAATGCCTTGTGCCAGCCTGAGTTCTATAGATGCTTTGGCTCCCCTTACTACCCTTGTCACCTCCTTCGATTCTGTCAATTACTCCTCCCTGTCCTCCCTCTCCTTGTTTTCTTGTACTTCCCAAAGGCAGCTCTTTTCCTCCTTACCTTTTCCATGACCTCCTTGCTCAAACAGCTTGGTTTCTTAGCCCTAGCCTTCTTGCTCTGGGCCTTGCAGCAGGTTTTGGTTGCCTCCGCTATCCCCAGCTTTATGAGCTCCCACCTCTGGCTAGTGTCCATACTAGATTGAATTCTGGCCAGGTACCCTTTTACCTCTTTCCCATCCTCCCAAAGTCAGCCCTCCTGAAGTCCAGCACTCTTGTGCCAGATTCCACTCCTTCCTTGCCCATATTCAATGTGAGCGATACTGAGTGGTGGTCACTCCCTGACAGCAGTTCCTCCACTGTAAGTTCTCTCACAAAGTCCCCATTTGCCAGTACAAGGTCAAGGGTATTCCCTAACCTGGTTGGTTTACTGACCATTTGCAGCAGGAAGCTGTCCTGGAAGGCATCCAGCAGTACCTGTTTCCTTCTGTTCCTGGTAGTTGGGGTACTCCAGTCCATTCCTGGCATGTTGAAGCCCCCCACAATCACCACACTACCCTTCTCACAGGTCCTCCTGATCTGTCCTGCTAGTTCCCTGTCTATGTCCTCCATCTGAGATGGTGGCCTGTACACCACTCCCATTCCAAGAATCCTATTCTTGGAATCCTGGATTTGCATCCAAAGTGACTCCGTACTACCCTCCTCCCCTTCCTCCCTTACACATTTCAGTCCTTCCTTAACATATAGTGCAAACCCCCTCCTTTCCCAATCACCTTGTCCCTACGAAATAACCTGTACCCTGGTACAGACAGGTCCCAGTCACTGTATTGGGCGGCCCATGTTTCTGTGATGGCTGCCATGTCCACCTCTCCCTCTGCCATGAGCACCTGTAACTCTGCAGTTTTCCTCCCAAGGCTCCTAGCATTAAGGATAACCACCTTCCACCCTTCCCCCCCATCCTGCCCTAAGTTACTAGCATCATTAATAGTACTTGCCATTTGTCCTTTGTCACTGTTATGGGGGGTAAGCTCATATGGTTTCCCAAGCTGTGGTCTCTGCATATCTCTTGCCCAATTGCCACCCCCCACTCCTAGTTTAAATTCCCAGCTTCCTCTATGTACTCCTACATCCTCTGTTTCAACACTTTCTTTCCCTCCTCACTCAAGTGGAGTCTGTCCTTGGCATAGAAACTACTGTCCTCTCATGCCCCTCCCCACCCCCTCAACAGACCATACCCTTTAGCACAACACCAGGTTCTTAGCCATCCATTAAATTCCTCTATTCTCAGCTTTCTTGTGGTGCTTGACTTGGGCACTGGAAGTATCTTTGAAAAAGTTACTGATCTTCCTGCCCCCTCATATAATTGTGCTAGTTCCTCAAACCTCCTCTGGACTATATCTACTGTCTTGTCAGCCAGATCATTCGTCTCAAGATGTATAATTAAATGAAGCTTGTCCCTACCCCTTCTAGCATATTTCAGAACAGATTTTCCCACCCTTTCCACTATCATTCCTGGCATGGCCTCCACCCAAATGCGACTATGCCTCTCCCCTTGCTACCCCACCTGACTCCTCTTAGTATTGAATCCCCCAGCACTAAGATTCCACCACTCTTACTCCCTGCTTGCTTCCATTCATCTCCTTCTCTCATTTCCAGCTAATCTTCTTCCACCTGCACATTATTTCCCCCTTTTGCCCCTGTTGCATTTCTTCCAGCAGAACTTCCCCCCGCTCCAGTTTGGTCCAGGCATTTATCAATTACTCCTCTAATTTCATCATTTCCCTCCTCCACCTTCTTCCTCTCTAGCAGTGCAAAACTATTTTCTGAAGACCCTTCACAAATGCCCACTCCCTCTCTCTTCATAGTATCCTGTTCTCTCCTTTCTACTTCATGACTTTTGCCACTTTTTCACCTCCCCTCACAAGTCCCTATCTCCTCCTTCCATTTGTCTTTTGTCTCCTGACCTGTTTTCCCTGGCAATCGTTCATCCTGGCCTGGGCTCCTTTGTCTCTGTTTCCCTTGTTCTGAACCTCCCCTCACCACTGTTGACTTAAATCACCCTCCCTCATCTCCCCTTCTTCCTCCCTCCAGTATTGGGCTAAACACACCCCAAACTGCCTTGCCTGTCTTATTTCCTCCTGCAGACCCTCAATCTCCTTTCTAAGTTTCTCTATGTGATTGCACACTAAACATTCTCCCACACTCCAGGCAATTTTTAGAAAGATTGGTGCACTGCAGTTGTTGCAGCCTACCATCCTACCCATTGATGTCATTGCCCACCAACCACCCCCCACCGTTCCAGATGCAGTATACCAAACACTCCCCCAAGTCTCCTCTCTCTGCCCTCTATCAGTGCAAAACATTCTTTCCTTAATTTCCCTTACCCCCTTTGCTGTACATGTTTAGATAGATTGAGCAACTGCTTTTTATATTCCTATCCTTCCTATCCACACTAAAAAAGATACTTTAAGTAGCTATTGCACAACCCTCTTCAAACTCCTATTCCTTCTTTCCCCAATGCAATAGCAATGCAAAGAAGTAACAATGAAAGCTCCTAGATTTGCAGTTACTTCCCTTCCACTGAGATAGCAGTCACCTCTTCACTTGCTGCTGTTCCTTTTCTGGATGTCTGCTTCTGCTATGACAGGTGCATATCCTTTTCCTGTTTGAGGAAGTGATGTCAGAACCCCTGGTATAAAGGAAATAATGGACCAGGGGCGGGTGGGGTGAGGGTTTTGGGGGGACCAGCCCAAGTCTTCCAGAAACAATCAGGCAGCTGAGGCCCCTGGTCAGACCATTAGCACCCTTCCCCCACTCTGCACTAAACTTTGCAGCTAGTGAAGCTAGCAAAAATGAATCACAATTCTACTCAAAGCCCCCAAAATAGATTTACTACCAAAAGAAACAGGACTCCAACTCAAACAGCTTCACCAACAACACATCAAAATAGGCTTGAAATTTGAAGATATAGGTCTCCAGTTCAAAGAAACAGCCCCAGTTAAATCACACCAAATAGGATTTAAATCAGAAGAAATAGGCCTCTACAAATGCAGCCTGTTACACAGTGAAACATCAAACAAGTGAGCCCACTTATAGCTACCAAAACAGGTTTCAAAATTCCAACAGCCCCAAACAATACCCTGCTAGCCCCTTAGAAGTAGTAAGAAAGAAAATAAATAACCTTCTACCAAGTAGAATCCACAAGAAGCAATGAAAAAACAACAAGAAGAAGCTACTGTACTATAACAGATCTGATCTTGTCCCCTTCTAGTTCCTTCTGAGAAGCCAAAGCAACTGACACCACACCTGATTCAGCTCTGCCTCCCTAGCTGATTGAGACCTGGCCAGACCATTAGCACCCTTCCCCCACTCTGCACTAACCTTTGCAGCTAGTGAAGCCAGCAAAAATGAATCACAATTCTACTCAAAGCCCTCAAACTAGGTTTGCTATCAAAAGAAACAGGACTCCAATTCAAACAGCTTCACTAACAACACATCAAAATAGTTGTTGGCCTTTGCAGCTGCCTTCCCACATTGTGCCGAGTTATTCATTTAACCTGTGAATAGCACCCCCAGATCCTTCTCCTCCTCTGTTTGAGCTAGCTGCACTCCCCCTAACTGGTAATTCCTCCTTTGGGTTCTTCACCTCAAAATGCAGCACCTTGAACTTTTTGGCATTAAATCCCAGTTGCCAGGTGTCTGACCAGGTTTCAAGCTTTGCCAGATCATCCTGCAACCCAAGTAGGAGGAAGTAAGCTGTTGATTAACTAGAATCTGCAGCTTATCCATCAGGTAGGGAAATGGGCAGACTAGGTGGGCCAAGTGGTCCTTATCTGCTATCAAATTCTATATTTCTATGTAACCCCTCCCATCCCCCTGGGTCGTCCACCACCAGTCCCATGTTGGTATCATCAGCAAATAAACTGATCTTGCTCTTGATGTCCAATGATATGTCTGCAATGAATATCCCAAACAACACTGGTCCCAACACCGAGCCCTGTGGAACACTGCTCATCACTACCTTTGGGTGTTAGAGCTCTCCACCCACCACCACCCTGTGTTGCCTTCCCTGAAGCCAGTTCCCTACCCATCTCACCAGCTTTGCACCCACCCCTGTGCCTTCTAACTTACTTCCCAGCCTCCCATGTGGTACCGAGTCAAATGCCTTACTGAAGTCTAGATACAGGACATCCATTGCATGGCCCCTGTCCAGTTGCCTAGTTACCCAGTCATAGAACTCCACCAGGTTGGTTTGGCAGGATCTGCCACATATGAAGCCATGCTGTATGCTGTCCTGTAGTCCTTTGGCCTTTAGGAGGGCCACCAGCCTCTCCTTCAGGATAGTCTCCATCAGCTTACCCACAATGGATGTGAGGCTTACCATAGGTAAATATCAGTAGCTGTGCCACTGAAAAAGAAAGTCCTTGTCAGCCTGGGCATTACAAGTGCAGTGCAGAATTGCTGTGCAGTCCTATAGATCCCTATGTGATTCAGCTTGAACTGTGGCCGGCACCTTGCTGTTTTCTCTTCAAAATGGTAAAACAGTGAAGTTTGCCTATTTTGGCATTGGCCACACTCAACAGACTGTTAACAAAAAGGCTGCTGTTAACTGCATTAATCTGTCTTCAAATTGAAGCTTCTGCTTTGTTTAATCTGTCTGATGACCATTGTGGAGCATAACACAATTTATTATCAAAATAAAAGTTTAGGCTAAAGTACATTGCATGTCTGTCATTTCCTTCATATATAGTCAATAAATTAGGCAGTACACATTAAAATATGTAATGAATATGTCATGCCAGAGTATTTATTTGCTATGCTATGCTATGTTAATATATGGATGGGATGGTTTGTAGCCTGTCACAAACCACCAGGAGGTACACTGACATTGCATAAATATTACTCTGGGGTGCCTTAGTCTATTTACAAAATATTCTTTCATTGAGAAGTTCATTTTTTAATGGCAGTTTGAGTATTGTTGCCCTTTTAAGAATTGGCTCGTTGTTTAGAGCTGGTTTCAATGATGCAGGCTTAGCTTTGCTGAGAGTATACAAAATGTGTGAGGTCCACTTCTCCAGTAAGAATGCTGTTTCTTTTTTAAGCAACTTTTTAGCCTAGGTGGTTTTTCACAGGTCTAGGTCAAAATAGCAATAAAAACATATTTCAGTGAAAAACAACACAAGCGTAATAGTGTTGACAAAGAAAGCACCAAGGAAAAAACACTGCAAACAAACTCCAAAGGGGATGTAACTTGGGAGAGGGGAACTTGGGGGTGCAGGCAGATTTAATAATACATCTCCACTGAGGACGCAACTTGGGAGGGGGGAACCCGGGGGCAGGCAGATTTAATAAGAGAACTCCAAGTTGGATGCATCTTGAGAGGATGGGAACTGGGAGGGCAGATTTAATTGTTGAACTCTGCAGGGGAGGCATCTCAGAGGGGAGTCAGAAGGGGGCAACAGCTACAAAACCAAAAAAATAAAAAAAATATACAAAGTTGGCATCTAACCCAAGTCAGCTGGATGTAGCAACCTGATTCATAGCTTGTGACTCTAACTGCTACACTATGGCTGCAGGCTGGTTAGACAGCACACACTCACAGACTTACAGTCATTAGCATGAGTGAAAACACCTACAGGTATAGTGCTATAATGTCTACATTATAATTTCCCTATAGCTGTTTTTACTCATGCAATTTTGTCCATGCAGATTTTACAGCTGTCTTATCTCCATGCAGTCTTGATCAGATACTGTTTTTCACTGTTGTTTTGATTACAGCTACAGTTTCCTGATTTTGTACAGGGCTATTATGTGTCTTCCTTCTTCACACAGGTATTTCTTAGTTGTATTTCATTTTAGAGCACTTCATGGAGAATTTGTGGCAGTGTTTGTATTGCAGGGTTGTTCTATACTGTATGTCTGCACATGCTATAGTTTACTTTCTTTCTGTGCTTTTGGTAAATATTTTTCAATACATGTTCTTTCTGCTTTATTTGGGAGCATAGTTGTGTTATTTTTTTCCAGATTTTGTGGATGTATTCCAGGTTTCTTTGTGTTTGTTCTTGAAGCTTCATTTCATGATTAGGTTTGCAATGTTTAATTTTGGAGTTTTTTGGGTAAGGGGGTTCAGGCTTAATTTATTTGTTATTGTCTTTGCTTTTTTTGTATAATTTATTGATGTTTGAGTTTAACTTGAAGCAATACTGCATATGTCTTGTCTGTGTAGAAGGAAGGGGGAGGATAATGAGCTGTGGATCGAGTAGGGTCTATGGTAAGAATGAAGGTAGGAAATGAGTAGACTGGGTGGGCCAAGCAGCCCTTATCTGCCATCTGATTCTATGTTTCTATGTGGAGGGAGATGCTGTTGTTGTTGTTCCATTGGATACTGATAATGGGGAGGAAATCTAAGCATTCCATAGGACATTCTTCTCCAGTGAGGGAGGGCAACCACCATTGCTGCAATTCTGCCACCTTGGTGACCACAGGTAGCATTGCAGCTAAGGGTGCCACATGGAAGGGGATGATATAAGAGGGGGACCTGCATGGTGCACATATTGTGTGTGCATGCTTACTGGCCCTCTTGCAGGCTGATGTTTTCAGGGACAAAAGCTGGATACAGCTTGGCCCTGGTGTCAGCTTCTAAGGAACCCCAGTTAATCTGGGGCAGTTCCCACCATCTCTTCCATCAGCTAATGACTTGCATGATTGGGGCTATATCCTCCTGTATTAGTACCTTACCCAGTTGTAAACCGAGACTCTATTGGGGTGAAAGACAGGATGTAGGTGGGGACCAGGGGATGCTTGGGGTTTCAGTGTGCCTGGAGCCAGAGTAATGAGGGAATAAAATGTGAATTATAATTTAAAAAAAATGTTTTTTTGATTGCTCACCATCTATGAAACTTGTTGATGTACAGTAACCCCTCACTATAACGAACCTTGTTATACCGAATATCAGTTATAACGAATGTTCTTTGTGGCTCCCACGTTCCTCGGTCAGTTGTTTATAGCAGAGTTAAATTAGGTTTTGTTTTCTGCTGCACTTCGCCCAGTCTGCGGTCTAAACACCATATCAAAATCTTTCAGCATGTAACCAAGTAACAAATAAACAAACTTAACAGATGTATAACACAGCAGTGGTATAAGCTCACAAAATTTGCTCCATTCAAGTTAATTTCATCTTGCTGTCTCTTGTTTGCAGCTACAGCAGTATCCTGGCAACTGAGTAGGGTGGGGGTTGCTGACTCAGCTGACTCAGCTAACTCATCTGACTCAGCTGTTAATCAGCAATGTGTCATAAAAGGGCAACTGGCAAAGGATTTGTTACATCTAAGAATAGAAAACATCCATAATGAAAAGGTCCAGTTATTCCGTGGAACACAAGCTACAGATCATTGATCACCTAAAAGGGAGTGAAAGCCTTGCAAAAATTAGCCAGGAAATTTAAAAACCTCCAAGAGTACAATTTGCACATGGCACATTCAAGAGGGAGTCCTAAGGGATTTTGTGCTGGAGTGCTCAGAGGGAGAAGCACTCAAAAGGAAAAATAGACACCGTGCCGATGAGGACAAAGTTGATAGAGTGACCCAAATTTGGTTCCAGCAGCAGAGGGTAAGTGGCGTTCCCATGTCCAGTGCCATCATCTGCGAGAAGGCACAACATTTTGCATGGACAATACAGGGTGCTGGTTCAAAATTCACAGCCGCTACAGGATGGCTGTGGAGATTTCAAAAATGGCACGGTATCCAACAGGGTTTTATTGTCGATGAGCAGCGTAGCTGTGATGACCAAGCTGCTGTTGACTTTATGCCTAAACTGAAAAAAAAGTGATTGAAGATACCGGCTACATACCAGAACAGATCCACAATTGTGATAAGACAGGTCTGTTCTGGAGGTGCCTGCCAGATGCTACACTTGCCAGCAAATTGGAGACAAATGCCACAAAGGGGTTCAAAATGAATAAAGATCACGTCACACTCCAGGTGGCATGTAATGCAACTGGGACCCATAAAGAGAAGCTGCTACTAATTGGGAAGTTTGCTCATCCTCACTGTTTCCATCATTGTAACATGGCTTCTCTGCCAGTACAGTATCGGAACAGCAGGAACGCTAGGATGACATCAGATATTTTTCGGCATTGGTTCCAACACACATTTGTCCCCCTCAGTTAGAGCACATCTGAGATGTGAAAAGCTCCTTCCCAAAGATCTGTTGCTCATGGACCAATGTCCAGCTCACCCAGCAGAGACAGACATTCGCTCCTGCGATGGGAAGATACGGGCAATGTTTTTGACGAAAAACACAACCTCACTACTGCAACCTCTTGACGGTGGCATCATAGCCACTTTTAAGAAGATGTACCAAAAATGGCTTCTTGGAGATCTCACCAGTGCTGACACAGGGAGCAGTGTAACTGAATTCCTAAAGAAGCTTATGTTTCATTATGTAGTGTTCCTGTCAAGTGAGGCTTGGGAAGGTGTGTCACAAGGCATGATTGCACACAGCTGGATCGCAACTCTTGGTGTGGCATTCACCGAGCAACTGGATGTCCCTGAGGAGGAGAATAAGGATGACACACTGGAGATCTTATCCCTGGCAGCCACCCTGAATCTGCCTGTGACACAGGATGAAAAGGCAGATGAGCTAATGGAGGAATGGCTAGCACACAATGACTGTATCCAGATGAGTGAGCACCTAACAGACAGTCAAATCATAGGTGCTGTCACCAAATGCTCGCAGAATGACTCAGATTCAGATGTTGAAGAATCACCAGAAGATGAAGAGGAGCTGCCAGGAACAAAGGATACCGTAAGTGGGTTGGTGGTTGGATTGTCATGGCTTGAAGTACAAGAGGTGAAACCAATGAAAGTTTTACAGTTTTGGCAGTTGCTATCATTTGCTAGAGATGTTGCTGCAAAAGCCGAAGAAAATCAGCAAACCAAAGTTACAGATTTCTTCACAAAGAAAAGTCTGTAAAGTTAAGCACTAAACACACTATATGGAGATGAACATTTTAGTAATTAAAAGTTTAAATAAAGATGTACCCCTTTTACCCTTTTTAACAGTCACAAGCACTCCCGACCACAATCACCAATGCTCAGCAACAAACTCCTACAGCACAAAAAAAGAAAAAACTAAATAAAGAAAGAACAAAACAAAAAAAAGAAACATAAACATAAAGTTTATCCCCCATGCAACCTTACACTAGCGTACCATGCCACTATGCATGTCAATAACCGCACTTGCTGCTGGAAACACTTTCCCTCGATGTAATGAATGACTCGGTATAACGAACATTCGTTACAGACCCCAAGGCATTTGTTATAGCAAGGGATTGATGTATCTGGTTGTTTTTTATCTGCCTCATTTTTTTTAGTTCTTTTCAGTAAAGGTAAAACATAATTAATGGCCTAATCATATCAAATTGTATTTTGTTTTGAGACCTTGATTTTATTTTCCTGTATTCTTTCTAAAATTTAGGAATGCTCCACACAGTCCCACCAGTCACGATGCAATAATCTCCACTAATTACATCAGGAGTGGCTAGACAGTGTGAGGTATTCCCAAACTTCAGGGGTTACAATGGGGCTGATTAAGGACTGTCAACAACCACTAATATTGTGGGGAACAGTTTTTTTCCCTTTTATTAAGAAAAATAAATCACATATAAAGCAATCAGCTGCATCAGCAAATTCTACAATTTTGTATTATTTATTTATTTATTAGAAAAGTCAGATTTACAACCTTTGAGTCATGGACTCATTTACAAAGTCACCTCGTGGTGGGGGGGTAGACAGAGTTACATAGTGTGGTTACAAAAGTGAGAACAGTACATGTGCAATACATTAAACATAGAGTACACATAGCTTACATAATAATGTTACTTATAATAGGTTACAGTCAAATACAAGGTACCCAAGGGTTACATTGGGGGTACAGCCCTGGACATACCTAGATAATACCTGGAGAGGGTGGAGGTAGGGATGGGGAGTGGGGTGGGAGGAAGGGTGAGAGGACAGGCTGTCTGAAGGATGTTGCCAAGTCAGGGAGGCCTGATAGAAGTCTCCCTCAGTATGATTAATTAGGTGTATCTACAGCAATGAGTGTCAAAGAGACACTCTTTCCTTCCTGTTCTCTTTACCTTGTGTTTTATATCACATGATCACTGAAATGGTATGTTTGTAGTTATTCATTTTTAATATTGTATATCTGTGTTGTCCTACTTGTTTCTATGCTGTGTAGCTCCCTCCCCCACCCACTCAGGGCCATGCTTAGAAATGAGCCTCAACTCACTGCACCTCTCCCAGTCATCGATGTTCAAATCAATCAATCAATATCAATAAGTAAATACATAAGTTCTGTGTATTTCTGCTACAATTGCAGCACTTCTTTCTCACTAATATGTTTTATTGGTATATGAGTTTGCTGATCTCTAGGAATATGATCTGGAGAAGGGGACACTGCCCTATATGTAGGACCATGGCAGAGCTCCATGCTCAGCTGGTGGCAACAAGGGTAGAAATATCTCAGGTGCTTTACCAGCTCAAATGGAACCCACCCCCCACACATCCACTTCCTCAGAGACTCACTAGTCTAGGGGGGTGGAGAGTGGTGGGGAGGAGGAGGAGAAGGAGGAGAAGGGGACATGGGGTAGCCATAAGAAGGTAGTCCAGCCCATCACTATCCAGAAAGCAAATTGCTTTGCACCCAGAGAGGAGACAATTTTACCTGACTCTGCTGAAGTCGGGGGTCTCTGAGCCAGTCAGACAGCAAGGGCAGGACAACATGATGGCATCTAAGGGGAGCAAGTCTGTCACACATGTGCACTGGGCTCCAGTGGCAATCTTGGACACTGCGGACTGTGTCATCATGCCCCCAGAGTTCCTTGCACATGTACAAGTATTCACACATGTGCACATAACTCCAGTGGCTATCTTGGATACAGCAGAAAGTGCTGTGATCCACCTTGTCCTCAGCTGTAGTGGTACCGACTCTGGCCAGAGTTTGTTATGTATTGGTATTACTGTTGTAACTTTCCATTCTTATAACACCTTGTCTTCAGAAATGGAGCTAGAAAAAATTTCTTCCAAAGGTCCTGCTATTTCTACAGCTAGTTCTTTTAGGAGTGCAGGATGCAGCTCATCCAGACCTGGTGATTTTTTGTTATTTAGAGTTATCAATTTCTTTCTGCCCTCCACCTCAGGGATCACAAAAACTGAATGCTAAACCTCTGGTATGTTGTTACAATCTGTGTCACTAGCTTGATAGATACTGACAAAAAGTTAAATGCCTCTTTAACAACTCTACTCCCCATACTGTAGTCTTCAGGAGCCTGCTATGGAGGATGGGTCAGTGTCCTACTTGTAGGAGTCAGAATGACCTTCAAGCTCATCTGGAAGCAGCATGGAGGGAGATAGCCAGCCTGCATCACCAGCTAATCTGGAGTTCAAGCCAACCTCTCCCCCAGAGACCCACTGGCCCTGGCAGTTGGAGGGCAGTGGGCCAGGGGAGTGGGGAAGATTTCTAGGATAGAACACACAGGATCTGTTTGGACTAATACTATTCTAATAAAGAACCATTTTTCACCACCGGAGAAGATGAAGGATCCTGATTCAGAGAGAGGTCATCCTGAGCTCATCAAGGGGACTAGGTGTAGTGGAATGACAGCATCCAAAGGTGGCAAGGAAACAGGTGGTGAATCCAGGAGTAAACAATTTTTTGTTCTAGGTGGCTCAATGATCAGGGGAGTCGAGTTCCACCTGAATAAAGGTACACAACCTAAGGTGATGGTGAAATACTTCCCTGGAGCTTCAGCACAGCGTGACACTGAATGCATCGGGAAGTTGGTAGACAAAGCAGAGAAAGGAATCAATATTCTGATTCATCTTGGTGTGAGTGATTTGTCTGCTAGAACAGTGGAAGAAACCAAGCAAATTTCATTAAGCTGGAGGAATGGCTGAAGGCTAGAATGACCACATTGACATTCTCAGAGATCCTCCCAGTGTGGAGCAAAGGGGATTGCAAAGACAAATTCAGGAATAAGGACATAGATGAATTCAATGCTTGGCTACATGGATGGTGCCCTTAAAAAGGATATCAAATCATAGGCTCATGGGAGAGCTTCTGGGAGAGGAAGCTATTCAGGTCTGATGGACTTCACCTATCAAAGAAAGGAGAGAGTGCACTTGGGCAGAATATTTTCATCCATCTTGACCAATTAAACTAGGAGAGGGGGAGTCTAATGCTAGGGAACCTATCAGAAAATATACTTCTGATAGGAACTTAGTCGTCACTCCCCCACAAGCAGGAATTTCTCCCCCATGACCTAGGAAAACATATAGAAAATGGTTGGAAACTATCAGGAACTGAACACAGAACCAGGCATCCGCAGGCCCAATAGCAGAACCAATAGTAGTGAATAGCAGCTGAGGTACCAGACTACTGAAGGGGGTATACATCAATGCCAGAAGCCTGAGCAACAAAGTAAGTGACCTGCAGGCAATGATAGTGGATTCCCGAGTGGACCGGTGGCCATCACGGAGACTTGGGCCTCAGAGAAAAATGACTTGGACCTTTTGGTCTGGGGGCTATATCCTGTTCAGACAGGATAGATGGGAGGGCAGGGGCGTGGAGGGGTAGCATTATATGTAAAGGATGGATAAATGCCATCTCAGTAGATAGCATCAAAAAGGTGGGTGAGGAATCCCAGTGGGTGCTACACAGCTTGGCAAGGGGGGAAGAGGATCCACATAGGCTGAGGGCAGGGATGAAGAGCTCCTAGAGGAGATCAGAGGTGTAGCACAAGAAGAGGATGCAGCGGTGGTAGAAGACCTGAATATGCGTAATTTGTTTTTTACAGTTAATCTTATTATTGAGAGTCAGAGATATACAATCAACATACAGTACAAATTAATGACACAGTATACAGTCGAAGAGCCAACTACATCTTTACAAATATTCAGAGTTACATGCATTACAACACGCTACTATAATTCTTAAACCAGCCTTTGTCATCTTTTTACTGGGTTCTTGTGTGCCAAACCTGGTTACGGGTCAGTCATACAGGAGAGGTTGTTAATAGCCTAGGCAAATGCCTGGCTGGGGAGGGCTGGTTTGTCTGCTAGAAAGATTTCTGAAAATACAGAGGTTTAGTTTTTCAAAGAGACTGCACATCTTATGAGTAGGTATCACACAGCCATCTGTGCTTACTCAGGGGGGCTTGAGCAGGTCCTTACCTTGTAGGGCTCCAGTGTTTCTGTATTGACTTGATATATGTTGGATGAAAGATTACCACCTTTCTTGATAAGCCCTAATGTTACCAGCAGTGAAGCGTGTTAGTCTTGTGAAAGTGGCTAGTTTTTCCATGGCCTTCAGCCAGTCACTGAATGTGGGTATCACTGTGGATCTCCATCTTTGGAGGATGAGTCTCTTGACTTCTACTGTGGCCTGCATCAGCCACAGTTTCTGCTGGGCAGGGATATCAAGGTCCTGAACCCCTATCAATATTAGCAACAGCACAGGGAACATGGGGATCTGGTGGCCCAGTATCTTGGAGCAGCATGCACTGACCTTAGCCCATAGGGGCCAGAGTGGGGTTCATTTCTATAGGATGTGACATAGGTTGGCCCCATCTGCTCCACATCTCCAGCATTGGTCCACTTGGGTCAGCCCCATGGATTTTAGCTGTGAAGGAATGCGGTACCAGAGATGCACGATTTTGTTTTCTATCAGGGTACTACATGGGTCTCCACATGCTTTATGGGTCAGCTTCCAGCAGTATTCCCATTTCTTGTCATTTACAGCAGCTGCTACAGATAAATTGCTCATTACTGCAGTGTACCGCCTAGTGTGGCACTGTACCACTTGGTGTACCACTCAGTGCAGCACTGTGATGCACAGTGCAACATGGTATTGAGAATATTTAGTGTGGTATATGTAGCATCAAAATGTACTTCTCTTCTAATCCACTGGGAGGTGACTGCAACATATCCGACTTATAGAGTTACTGCCTGTATTTTAGTCAGCGGTATGCCATTGTGTTGATGTCCTGAGCTATAAAGAAATGGTCTTCTGGTGTCTATTCCAGCGTTTTTGTGTTTTTTGCAGCCCAGTTTGAAGTGTCTTGCAGGTAGACAGGAGTACAGTGTATGATTGGGCTACCCCGTAGTTTCAGAACCACTAGCAAACTAGTGAACTGCTTCAGTGTTGTGGTTCAAGGACTGAGGAAAACTGGTGGGTGGCCAGTACAACAGCAGAGTTTGGCAGATTTCAGCAAAGTTGGAGGAATTCTGGATTGAATCTAAAATAAAATGCACTCTGTGTAATATCTAATACCATGTAATATCTAAAACAGTTAATAAAACACATTTTTAGCCACAAAAGAATAATGAATACTCAAGTTTTATTTAATTAATTCCTCACTTATGGCAAAAAAAAAACAGTGCAAAAGTGCAAAATAAGTGACAAAAAAGCACTCTTATTTTACATTTTGCCCTGACTCTGTATAAACTAGCTCTCTAGCTAGTGGGACTGCTCCCCCACTCCAGTAGTTTAGTCGTTATTTGATGTTTCACTGTGTTTTAGTACCTTTGCACTGTTTTTCTTTATATGCAATCAGTGAGGAATTGACAAAATAAAATATGTATTTCTTATTCTTAGGTGGCTGAAAAGTGTGTTTTATTAACCATTTTTGATATTACACAGAGTGCATATTATTAATTGGTCTGTGGTAGGTGCACCATTGCTTGTGTCTTTTCCTTAGGACCACTGTATCTTGGCAAACTGACTTCCCCTTCAAGTTCTGAAAACCGAAGAAAGCAGATCTAAAAAACTGGATTCTTGTCTTTTTACCTCATGTTATTCTTACACTCTTTCTAGACAATGTTGCTTGCATCTCCAAATGGTAACAGCTTGGTTTCAAAAGCCCCCCACCCAATCCTTCTCCGTCCACTTCTCATAGGCTCTCATAATCGATTTAAAATGACTTTTTAATTGTGGCAGTTATGTTTTGCATAGATCTGGTACAACCTTTGTTGGTGTATTATGTCTAGAACTTACTTCCACATGAGTTTCTCCCCTAGGTATCCTTCGTATATCAGACATTGCCCAAACTCCAGAAACCCCATCCCCCACCGCCACCTCACCAGTATTTAAAGCAAAAAATGCCTATGTTAGTTTAGATGCCTTTTTTCTACCTATTTAATAAAGTGCACAGAATAAAGAAATAAAATGAAAAACCAAATTATAAAATTAAATTAACCATAACAGACAACAGTACCAGAAAATGATCATCATGTGTCTTTATATTGTTTTAAAACTTCATTTGTTACTAATAACTTTTGTCCTCTCTCTCGATCACGACCACCCCCATCCCTGCCCACCAAGGTACATGCACTACCTCAACTGATCAAAATGCCTAAAAGGCCAGCCTTTATTTATTTTTAAATTAATAGTGTGTATATTGCAATGAAAAAAAGAGCTTGGGCACATCAATTGAAACACAATTACATACATTCTGGGTGATACTCATGGGCGTTCAACATGAGCTTTGCAACAAGAAACATTATGGCGTGATCCCAGTTTGTACTGAGTTAGGCAGAGATCAACAATGAAATCAACTAAAGATATAATGAATGTATAAAAGAGACATTTTTCATACTTTATTTTATTTTTTGCCAAAAAAAACTTTCTTTTTACTTGCTTCGTCTTTACTCAGACAATATCGACTACACTAGTTCCCTAATCCTTGACAATCAATCAAGATCTCCAGACACATTCATAAATCTTTTTTTTATTCACAATATCATTTGCATGCACAAAAAAAGGGCATAAAAGGTGAAAAGACAATCCTCTGTAACTCGGGTGGTTCGTAATTAATGAACCAGTAAAATGTGCATTTATCAAAGATAATACAATTCTTGATGACATGCTTTATTATGTTAAAAAATGAACAAGGTGCCTGCTCTACATAACCTAAAAATAATAAAAAAAATATGCTGGGTCTTTTTCTCACATTGCACTGGGTGGACAATCACAGCCCCCCCATCACGCACGAACAGAAAAGGAATGTAATTGGGCTACTTGATGACCAGTGACATAAACTCATTTTAACTTTATTTCCATGTTATTTAGCTTGCATTGCAGATAAAAAAAAGTAGAGCAAATGCAGCTAGGTTTGGGCGCTGTTCAGATATTGCAATAGCATTCACTAATAGCTAGTACTGTAAGTCAAGGTACTGTACCTATGAAAGTCAACATGTTAAAAACCTGAAAAGAGGCATTACTTGGTTACTTGGTTCAAAGGACAAAAGAAAGCTGAGGCCTATTGAGATTGTCCTCCACATGTGTGGATTATTGTTGTGATATTATCTGGTTAACCAATTGTCAAGTTTGATTTAAAAGTCATAACAGTAGTTGAGTCAACAATATCTTGTGGGAGATCATTCCATAATCTGGGAGTTCTTATGGAGAAAAAGTTTTGTCTTTTGTTAGTATTACATTTATCAATATCCAGTTGTTTGTTATTTAGCCTAGGTACAATTTTTCTGGAAGATAGTGTTATACCACATTGCTTCATCAAGATGGGTGACTTAATAATCTTAAAAAGTTGCAATAGATCACCTCTTGTTCTTCTCAGTTTAAGGGAATGTAAACCTGTCTTCTGTAGTCTAGACTCATAATCAAGATGTGCTAAGTGAGGAATAATTTTTGTAGCTCTATTCTGAATCCTTTCAATTCTGTCTATATCCTTAATGAAGTAAGGACTCCAAAAAGGGGAGCCATAATCTAAGTAGGGCCTAATGTGTGATCTATAGAGAGTAATGATGCACTGTTCACTTTTAGAAACAAATGTACTATTTATCCTTCGCAGAAAAGCATTGGTTTGATTGGCAATTTTATTACAATGAGAAAATGGAGAAAGTTTATTGTTTGCTAGGATCCCCAGATCTTTTTTGACGCAGGAAACCTTAATATTTATATTGTTCAGTGTGTATACCTGTTTAGGGTTATTTTTCCCCATATGTGAAATGGCACATTTTGATACATTAAAGTACATTTTATTGGTAAGAGCCCAATGTTCAATTGATGCAAGATCAGTTAATATTGACTGTAAGTTAGCTGCGTTGTTCACAGCACCCCCTAGTTTGGTATCATCTGTAAATTTCATAAGGATGTTAGATGAACACATTTTCATATCGTTGATGAAAATATTGAACAGCCTGGGTCCCAAGACCGAGCCCTGAGGAACACCACTCGTCACTCGACCCAAGTCTGACATGATGCCATTGACCCGAACCCTCTGGGATCGATTAGTCAGCCAACTTTTTATCCATAAAACTAATGTTGCTGAAAAGCCTAAATGAATGAGTTTATTAATCAAAATAGTATGTGACACTTTGTCAAAGGCTTTGCTGTAATCTAATCAAATGACGTCAGTAGGAATATTTAAGTCAAGATTCATACTAATGTAATTGTAGAAAGATAGCAAGTTTGTAGTGCAAGACAAACCTGTTCTAAATCCATGTTGAGTTATGTCAATTATGTTTAGGGATTCTATTTCTTTCTCTAGAAGTATTTTGATTACTTTTTCCAGTAATTTACAAGGAATTGAAGTTAAACTGATCGGACGATAGTTATCAACTTTTGAATGGGAGCCCTGCTTAAAAATGGGGGTTACTATTGCCGTTAGCCAACCATAGATTCTTGGAGAGATTTATTAAAAATAATAGTGAGTGGTAGGGTAATAGTGTCTTTGACTCCCAAAAGAAATTTGGAACAGATATCATTGGGGCCAGGACTTGTGGATTTTTTAAAGCTATTAATAATTTATAAATATCATTCTGTAACACCTTATAATCTATATTGCCTAATGGAGGTTTATCAAAAAGAGTTGGAGATGGATCTTGAGTAAATACTGATAAAAAGTAATTATTTAATGTAGAGGCGGATGTGAAATCAGAGGTTATTATTGTGTTTATTTTTAAGGGGCCAATTGTTCTACTTTTTCCCTTTTTACTGTTTAAGTAGGCATAAAGTGATTTATGTGAATTTTTAGTGTGTGCAATACGAAATTCTAGGTTACTTTTAGCTTCCAAAATTAGTTTTTTTAATATTTTGGCAGATTCCCTATATTGAATTAGTAATTCATTGTTTGTATTCATGGGAGAGTGTTTCAATAGTGAAAATAACTTACATTTGTGTGTAATTTGTTTTTTTATAGACAAATTAAACCATGGTGGAATTTTACCGTTACTATTATACTTATGTATATCTGGAATGTACTGATGTTCAAGTATTTGGATTTGTGCTTTTAAGAAATCCCATGCTTCATTAGTATTAAGAGAAGAAAAAGTATTAACCCAATCAATTGTTCCTAGGTGATAATTTATTTTTTGAAAGTCTGTTCGATCATATTGTTTAATTCTTTGTTTATTTAATACTGGGCATTGAGATAATGGGATAGTAAGAAGTATTGACATGTGGTCACTATTACCAAGAGGTTCAGATATTAGTAGGTTATTCACAGGGATGTCTATATTTTTTATAACAAGGTCCAAGATGTTGTTACCCCGGGTAGGTTCCTTGACCAGTTGATACAGTCCCAGATCAATAATTGTTGTGAGAAAGTTATTATCGTAGTGATTGGAGCCCATTAATGTATCCCAGTTTATAGTTGGTAAATTAAAATCGCCTAAAATTAAGACAGAGCTATTATTGGCTAGCTGGGAAATATCTTCAGTTAACCTTGAACTTTGGGTAGTGTCTGATGAAGGATGGCCGTAACAGGTTCCAACTAAAATTTGTGGAAGACCCTTAGGTTGAATATACACCCATACACTTTCAGAATCTACACTTGCTGAAGATTTATAGGAGATGATGCTATCTTTAACATAACAACTAACCCCACCACCCATTTTGGTGTCAGGTCTATTTTTAAAGTAATGTTTATAAGCTGGTATTTCAGCTGTCCAAATTCTATCAGAATTGCCCCAAGTTTCTGTAATGGCTATTAAAGATAAATCAAGAAGATGAGCCTTAAATTCTAGCTCAGCATGTTTTGCAATATTTAAGGATCAAGCAATAAGAGATAGAATATTTAACTGATTATGGCTAGAAAAATGGGTCCCAGTGTTAAGAGTATTGGTAAATGTCCCAAACTCCCCCTTAACAGTCAGTTTAAATAAGAATGAATAAAAGCAGCAATTTTATGTCCTAGTAAAGTGCTGCCCCATCTACTAAGGTATAAACCGTCCCAACAAAAAAGGGATGGGTTCTGATGAAATTCCTCCCAGTGTGTCAGACAAGAAATATTTTGTCTAAGACACCATTTCCTCAACCATTCATTTAAGGATTTTATTTTAGTTGTAATAAAATCTGTTGCTCTTGGAACTGGTAATATTTCAGAAAGACATATGTCACAACCCCTTTCCACCAGTAAGTTACACAAAGAGACAAAGTCCTGCTTAATACGTTGCAAAGGCAGTTTGGAAATATCATTAGTTCCCACGTGTACAACCACTAGTGGGTTTTCTCCAGCCAGTTGTAAAATTGTATTAAGCATTGTGGTAATATCAGAAATCCTTGCCCCCCGATAACTAGAGCAAGTACGGTGTTCCTTGTCTGGGTTACAGACCGCACGTTCTATGTATTTCGTGATTGAATCACCCAAGATAAATATTTCCTTTTTATTAGCTATTTTCTCAGGGGTAATTTGAGAATGAATAGGGGCCACATAGGATTGGTAACTTGAGGTTTTGTTGTATATTGCTTTATTTCCAGCAGTTGTACCAAATTCAGGACTAACTGATACAGTATCATCAATCATTTGTGACAAACGTTCAAAGGAATTGTGTGTAGGAATTTCATATGAAACAGGGGATGATGAAGTTTTAATTGTTGTCTTTAATTTTGTATGAGGTACTGTGATCCAAGAGTTAGTCTTACTGACATTGGGCTGTTGACAACATACAGCTGCAACTAAAGGAGTAGAAGTGATGGTTGGATGATCTAATATTGGGACATGTAAAACATTTAAGTGGGACTTCTGAGTGATATCATCATCCACTATTTTTGTGGAAGAAGAGTTAGCCTCCACCAAAATAGACATCTGGTTGATGTAGTCTTCCAGGGCTTTAATATCAGATTTTACAGACACCTTAGGTTGCAATCTACCAATGTCTTCCTGTAGTTCACTAACTAGGACACACTTTTCACACATGTAATTAGTTGTTTGTTTGCCAAGGGCATACATTTTACATGTTGTACAGTATTTGTTTGCCTTTTTCATTTTTAATTACAAATGGTAAGGAAGTACTGAAGGGAAACAAGTATGTGTAACAGTCCAGTTATAACTTGTAAGATTAGAATACAAAGTGTTACCTCAAAGTCCCCTTGTCCATGATGGACACGATAGACATGCGCTGAGATGCACGTGTCTCTGCGCGCATCTCCGTGTGTGGTCCCACACAGTCCGGCCCGCTTCGCTAGAGCGGATTTTTAAATAAGGTAAGAACCGGAAGCTTAATCGCTTACTTCTGGTTTCACAAAATACAATCGCTAAATAAAAGTGTTTAAAGCCTTTAAAAAGGCTAGCCCAGGTGATATAGAGGGCTTGCAATGCACAGATATGCCCCAAAAAGGCACAGAGGATAATTTAGGCAAGTAGTCTGGGGGGAGGACTGGAGGCAGAGATCAAGAAACCTCCAGTACCCCACAATTCCTTGCAAGCCAAAAACGAGCTAGTGCAGGGAGAGAATACCCCAGATCACAGTCTATACCACAGTAGTACACAAAGCACAGAATCACATTAAATTAAAATTATATATAAGGTATATCATTCGGGACCTCTCTCCAGAGGTGGGCTATTACAACAAACAGTAGTATTATACTGATGCTCGCTCACTAGAGCGGATTTTAAATAAGGCAAGAACCGGAAGCATGAATCGCGCTACTTCCGGTTTCGCACCTAAATGCAATCGCTAACAAAAGCGTTTAAAGCCTTTAAAAAGGCTAGCCCAGGTGATATAGAGGGCTTGCAATGCACAGATATGCCCCAAAAAGGCACAGAGGATGATTTAGGCAAGTAGTCTGGGGAGAGGACTGGTGGCAGAGATCAAGAAACCTGCAGTACCCCACAATCTCTTGCAAGCCAAAAATGAGCTAGTGCAGGGAGAGAATACCCCAGATCACAGTCTATACCACAGTAGTACACAAAGCACAGAATCACATTAAATTAAAATTATATATAAGGTATATCATTCGGGACCTCTCTCCAGAGGTGGGCTATTACAACAAACAGTAGTGTTATTACAATAACATATATTATTATAATGTGAACTATGAAAATATCTTGAAAATGCAAAACATTATACACAGATAGATAGTAATTCAACATCCAGGTTATACAAAAAAACAGAGGTACATGCTGCATGGCAGGTCAAATCATTTGCCAAGGCTCCAGCACTAAAATAAACAAACAGCAACTTAAAGGGCTATTTTACATTTTGTTTCCCTAACATCCAACCTCTTTTCTCAGTGATCGGGTCCCTCACTACACCATCAGCACAAACCTACCATAAATCAGAAAATCCAGGGACATGAGACCACAAAGACATAGACATCATGAAATCAGTGGCTATCAGGATATTATCCTTTTTTTTTGTCAATAAATTATGATGAACAAGACTATGATAACCCCCCACCCCACCTCAAAACTGACTACTACCACCAACATACACATAACACAGAAGGCTATCAGAAAACAAAATAAAGTATTTTGCTTATTAAATTTTGGGAAACATTAATAAAATACAGCAGACTAGTGCCTGGTAATAAACAGACACACCATTCTTGAACAGCTGACCCATCATTGCTCCCTGCAGCAGATGTCTGGGATATAAGGTTACTAGTTGTTCTATTATCAGGGCTATGACTGTTACGAGGAGCAGTCTCCCTCCCCTTTTCTTTTAAATATACAGTATTAGTGAGAAACATTGAACTCAGTAGGAGCTGAATGCGTTTGCTGTTAAGTGGTACACAGTAGACTGTGCATCACTTTTTTCTGTAATAAGATCATTTGGAACGTCTGAGAGAGCACATTGTTAATATCTCCCCCGAGTTCTTTTTCTTATGAAATACATTTTAATTCAATGAGATAGCTGAAAATCTCAAGTATACTTAGAATGCTTTCTACCTGTGTTGTTTTATAGCTTCAGCCAGCAAAGCAACCTACTATATACAGTAGTTTAAACTTTGTATTTGATTGAGATGTGCAAGATGTTTAACTACTGCTTAAAAATGAAAACTGCTTATTTCCTTGGAGTGGAGTAGAATCACACTGGTGCTTGTACTAAATATTTAAGTGTGTGCACTCCCAAGTGTCATTAGGGCTAATCAGACTTCCTTCACTTTTCTGTTATTATAGACTGTAAATGCTCACAGTGGTGAGAAATGATATTACAGTGAACAGCTCTGAAACTTTTTTTGGGGGTTCTAGTTGTATTTCAAGGTCCACCGAATATCTATTTGGATCATACTGAATTCCAGTCCACAGGAAATCTGTGTTTCCAGCCTTTTCTGCAATGTCTGGCCTGAAACAGATGATCACAATTTCTACAACTTTAATAATGAGCATTGAGTTTGCAACTTTCCATACATGAATTAAAGCCACAGAATCTAAAAATTCATAGTCAAGTCAAGCTAACTGTGGATTTTAACCTACAGTACTGTAAATATTATAAGTACTTGCACTTTAACTGATCCTATGCAAAGACAATGCATAGTGTTACTTCACTGGTGAAAATGTTGGAGTGATTCTCTGCACAGAGCAGTGTTCGGCAGGCAAAGTTGCACTGAACTGGAGAAAACCTTTCAAAGTGTTCTTTGTGCTTAAAAAAACAACTTTTCTTTGAAGTGTAATCCTCCTCTATCCACTCAGACACACTGTTCCCATCACTCTAGCACCCAGAATTTTTACAATCAACTACTCCCAGCCAGCCACGCTCTAGCACCCACTTCACTCCCAACCTCAGTCTGGGCAAAGTTTATTATAAATTTAGGAAAATTATAGTACTGTACTAACTATTCCTACCCTAACAGCATCACTAAAAAAGAATGTTGAGAACATTTTAAAGATCAACTGTAAATCTAATAATTATATAACTGTTTTCCTTTTGCGGGTATTGGCAGTTGAATGAAATAAACATGCTAATAAACTGTGTTAGTGTGGTCTTTTTGCAAATGTACCAGTTTTCAGCTCAGCATGCCTTTTGATAATGACTGACAGATTCGTTCACTGATCTTTTTTCCCTGTACCTCAAGACAAAAGTAAAAGAAATGAAATTAAGCACTATCTTAATAAAAGTTAATATTTAGTTTGATTTTGTTACAGGCAAATTAAATATTACTTTAACAGAAAATATTACTTGATCAGCAAGCTAAACTAATCAAGCTAACAATAATAAAACATTGACCTGCCAAAGTCAAATAAATGTCATTAGATGCAATAAATTAAGTTCCCTGATAACAAGGTTCTCTGCTTAACCTATCACCGTTAATATCCCCATTTAAGATACAACTGAGAAATTCCACAAAGAGGTATTTTTATTTTTAGATCTTAAGGCAGGCAAGCAGGAAATTGTTCTATTTTTCACCTTTGGCAGTACACCATGGACATAAGAGCAAGGAGGGCAACTAAAACAGTGCAGGGTCTGCAAGAGAAGCCATACGAGGAGAGACTAAAGGAGCTTTAATACGTATACCCTTGAGGAAAGGAGGGAGAGGGGGGACATGACAGAAACATTTAAGTACCTCAGTGGAATCAACAAAGTCCAAGAGGGTAGCATCTTTCAGAAAAAGAGATGTGCAAGAACAAGGGGGCACAATTTGAAGATGGGGGGATGGCTCTGGGACAATGTGAGGAACTATTTTTTTCACAGAGAGGGTGGTGGACGCATGGAACAGCCTTCCTGAGGAGGTTGTGGGGTCTAAAACTTTTGGAGAATTCAAGAATGCATGGCACAGACATAAGGCAATTTTTGTGGTGCGTAGGAAGAAATAGGCTGTTGGTTAAATAGGATCTGCAGCTTATCCTTTAGGTAGGGAAATGGGCAGACTAGGTGGGCCAAGCAGTCCTTATCTGCTGTCAAAGTCTATGTTTCTATGTTTCTATGTTTCAAGGGTGCAAGCATCCATCAACCAATAAGATTATGTCATGTTTACTACCAGTTTACCAGCCTACAGTATAGTAAATCATTTAGGTGCTATGCCTTAGGTACACAGCATCTACCAGCTGAGCTCTACCTTCTTATTTTCACAGTGGTCCTGGTTCTACTTAGTGTTATATTTGAGATGACTAAAGTCCAGGGAGTCTGAATCATTTAATATTTTAAGGAAGGTGAATTGTCAAATAAATACTTTGCATTGCTGTATTTGAATTGGAAAATGCAAAATATTGCACTTCCTTAGGACATTGACACAATGAACCAGTGGTGTCCTTCCCATCCCTGAGCTAGTTCCTTTAATGAGTTTAGGCATCAGAGACTAACAGAACCCTGTTAAAATGCAGAAATCTGTGGAACAGTATTACACTGGTCCTGCTGCCACAGCACTGTGTCCTGGGGACAAAGTTAGAGACCCCCCCCACACACACACACACTCTGTCATTCAGCTGTGACTACAGAATATGGGGGAAGGGTGGTTGTAGAAACTGCAAGTGCTGTAGTTAAGCCCTTTGTTTGTAAAAGCAACCAACCTGAGAGGCATACATTTTGGCCATTAAGACCATTGACACATACTTAACCTAATCTTTTCCACTCTGCATTTTACAACAGCAGCACTGCAGCAAAACTGGGCAAAAGACTAGCCCTACCTTTTGTAACAGAAAGAGTAAGAGATTTTATCACGTAACTGTCACACACCTAACTGATCTCAATCAGCCCTCTTGAACAAGACTACTGAATTGAATGGTGGGAGTTGGACTGCGCTGGGGTATGATACTCTGGAATCAATTCAGCAGTGAGTGAGTGCACTTTGTCTTTACTTCACTTCACAGCAGGATTAATGTGGTCAACTCCCTTCATCTTACATATTGGTCCCTCTTTCTGAGCACCCTGGTACGATAAGTGTTTATTAAAATTAATACATAAATCACAGATCTGTGCAATATGCTGGCATCTGCATGGCCACAATAGTTCCATGAAAACATAGATGGCTGCACTAACAGAAGGGGTTTAAGCAATTGAATGTTTTTCTGACAGACAGCTATTCTTTTATCACTTTTACAATACCAGTAGTTCATTAAAGTTAGAAATGTGGATATTTTATAAAAAAAAAAACAATAGTGTGCACATTTTAAACGTTTATTGTGGGATTAGGTTAGGTTCTCTGCAATTTACAGATGCATATTCATTCTATCAATTTATAACATTACTTGAGAAAGTAGTTTTATTTTATTTATTTTTTCAGCCAGGGACCAGCTAGGAGCAGGAGAGAGCTGTTTTTACCATCGCACACACTCTCCTCTCCACTCTGATCTTTCTGTGCGCACTTGTCTCTCATTTATCTGCAGCCAGCCAATCACTTAGCCAAGCTGGGACATTAAAGGGCTGGGAGGGGACTGCAAGTCCGAGGAATCTAAGATTTCTCCCTGCAAGCCTTTTGTTCCTCACATCATTTTTTTTTCAGCCAGGGACCAGCTAGGAGCATGCAAGAGCTATTTTTACCATCATAGCTCTCCTGTCTGCTCTGATATTCCATCAGCTTTTATCTTACTAATGTGCATTCCCCCTATGTAGCACTACACTTTGCCTTTATAACACTATCACTACTTTGCAGCCCACTGCGATTATTGAACTGAAGACATATGTCTGGTTGATTGTTACAATATGCTACATATCGATTTATTGTAAGAAATCATACAGATATGTCACTGCTGAATAAATGGACAAACAAACAAATGAATGACTGGCATTTTTGCTATCCTAAACCCTGACTGGCTAAGAAAAAGCCAGTCAGGCTTTACTATAAGCAGAACTGTTCATTCAGTCATTCACTCATTCATTCATTCATTCATTCAACTACCCAATACTACCAAATTGGGAATGGCATCTCTTGGCAACCCCAGATAGTTTTCTTGTTGCCATGGTAATATTGCTTTTATGTGGTATTTCATGAAGTTAGATAGTCAGAGGAATGCTCCTTTTCCCTAATGATCAAATCTCCTACCATGAACTGACCAGAACCCTGACAGCAGTGAACAAAATATCACTAAATCAATGTAGCTGTATATCATTTTCTGTGGGGGTTCAGCTTTTATATACCATTTGGAGCTCCAATGTCAAGTGTGCTTGGCTTTATTACTTCAGGATCACAGAAGAGCTGGTGGCTATCATGGGAATCAAACCCATAGGTCTACTATTTCTCAGTTCAGGGCTATGATCTGTACTGCTCTGCATCCATCAATGATCTGCTGATAAGGCACTGCACTAAACAGCAACTAACATACTTTGCAGCAGACTTTTAACTTCTCAGTCACACAGGCATGGACAGCCTCTGCCGGTTGACCTCTTCATGCTTCATTCCCACAGGTAAAGTATCAAACTGAGTTATAAGACCCTACTGAAAATGACACGTTGCTTCTGTAGAGCTTTCAGAACCATATACTGTAGGTCTGTACTGAAAAGAATGGTCTTCGTGAAAAGCAGAAACACATGATTAGTTGCAGTTTGGAGCATCCTCAAGGGGCACAGACTTCAGACATCACCCACAACAGGCTAGAACACATTTTTCACTATGTTGGAGCAGGCCATTTCTCTGACATACACTCACAGGCTGTTGGGAGGAGGTGTTAATCTGGTTACCTGATCCAGCTAGAAATAAAATCTGGCTTGCATTTCAAGTATAGTATCTGAGATCTGTACAGTGTGTGCAGTGGGAGTTCTCTGAACAGTCAGTGATTGACTTTCATAAGTGTGGTATAGCCCACACACTGTATATTTTGTACTTTCTAATTTCGCTATATCGAAAAAGTCTGGGGATGCAGTGCTCATCAGCAGTCAATAAGTAGTGTGGCAGAACACAGCAATATTAGTAGGAAACGATCCAGTACAGCAAGGGAGCACTGAGAGAATGCAGCACATATTATTGTGCACTACCTCATTACTAAATAACTGCTGATGAACAATCATGCCCCCCACCTGTCCATTTTCAGCCTTGTGTGGGTGGGGGAAGGGGAATAACAACTGAACAAAAAATGCCTCCAGCAGCTGGAAATGATTTTTCTGGCTGGCACCCATGACATACTGTAGATACTGGCAGCACAGTGAGCATTCCAAAATCTTAACTAAAAACTGTAAGACAGCATATGATTTATCTTAAAGAGGACTGGAAATCATTTAATCCGTGCAGTCATAGGACTTATGTAATGTTACTACAGTATGTCTTAGTTTGTGTACACATTTCCACACCTCTGACCACTTCAGTAGATTCTAGTGTTGTTGTAATTCTGTAATGAGTGGCTTCTGACTTTAAACACATTTGTAGATTAAACATGGGAATCTCTCTCTCTCCTCTCTTAAGCTCACTCCATCTGTAAGCAGCATTTACTTTTGATGATGTGCTAGAATAAGTAGTATACCAAGTGAAAGAGAAATGTTGATTAACACAAGTATAAGGGCTCAGAAATGTAGAGATAAAAAAATCAAAGCACAATATAAAGATGCAGAAGGCCCACAAGGAGGGAATAATGATGCCGGAGTCAATGCAATACAATAGAAATAAACAACTAATGGACCAGCACATATGATCCTTATAATTATATGGCTCCACCTTGAGAACAAAGCCGGTAGAGTCAAATGAACTGTCTGTGCCAAACGATTTTGATTCCTGAACAGTGCCATACAGATCCATAAGAAATAAAGCACTTACAATCAGTCCAGGTGTGGGAGTCTGAGTCTGATTGCTAGCCTGTTTTTGTTCCAAGTGGACTCTATTATATCGTATTGAGTTTTTATCTTCAGAAGGGGACACTGTTCGTGACTATAAGTGTTCAATTTTATATGGCTTTTTACAGCATCAAGAATAAAGTTATTTGGCAAGGACAATTTACTTGAGTTCACTATCTTTACTTTCAAGGGGGCACCTAATTATGGGAATCCTTCAATAATAAGATGAACAAAAAAACAACCCTAAGAAGAGGACCGTTCATTTATAGCCTATGCTGCTAATATCATAAGGGGAAAGCTTGCACATTTCGGAGCCTGTGTGGTATTTTTGCCAAAAGGCGCCGTCAGAATGTGACAAGCACTGTACTTATAGTTGTCACCTTGTTCCTGAATACAGTATACATTGAAAAAAATCTATAAGAAAGAAATAACACAATGTCAGTTTGTAGTTGTGAGAAAAAACATGAGTGAAACATCTATTGTTTTTGAATAATTCATTAGAAGAACTGCATTCTGCTGCAGCAAAACACAGAAGCCTATAAATATGGAGACTGCAGGGACCGTATGCAGTTAATAATTCAACTATGTTGTTTTAAACAGGACAAATAAACAATGGCACTTCCAAATGCTTATCTGCAAGGGCCACCTAAGTCACATGTGAAATACCCTTGTAAATTAATACGACTGCAGAACATATGTAAGTTAATAGTTCAACTACAAACCTGGGATCATAGCCAGGCCTAACAGAAAAGCATCCTTGTGCATATTTTCAAAATGTGTATTTTCGACGTATAATGTTATGTAAATTTAGAAGGGGGATTTCAAGATGAGTGTGTTGCTACACTCAGATTGTTGGCTCGGGCCCGCAATTAATGAATTACTGTATCTGTTAATGTGCTAAACCAATCCTCACAGCAACATACAGTACAGTATATATAAATGGCAGCTCCACACTTGTGTGCCAGGTGAAAAATAATACAGTTCAGTAGCAACAAAAACTGGTACCATCCACAGCATTCAGTCTTCACCAAACCGACATCCATTCTGTGTGTGGGGGGAGGTACCTGTCATGGAATTATGTCCAATTATTTTTCATAGTTTTTCAGTATTTATTTACTGCCTGCTAGTACTAGTCAAGCTGAAACAGTGTTTTTGTTTTCTGCTGCAACAATACTCCATGTAATGGAGAGTCACTTCATTATTTCACACTGGATGAATGTATAAAGAAAGAGTGGATAGATTTCAACTGCAGCCATGTAAACTTTAATTGGTCACCACGTTCAGTGATTTGCAGCTCTCATTTTTTGCCTGAAGATTTTGAGCTGAGTTTTGATTTTAAAAAGACATTTCAAACTAATGTTAGCCACCGGTAAGAATCTTTAAAAAAGATGAAGTTTAACTTTCTCTTTGATTAAATCTTTTAAAATGTTTATTAATTCTATACTTGTCAGAGTTCTCTTTTGTATTGACCAGCAGTTAATGCTTCCTAATCATCATTTCATTATGTATTTTCCAATATCTGATCAATGTTGTATTCCACTTTTGAAAAAATGCATAGTGTGCATAGTAAGATGTTTAACTTCTTGTATCTAATTATCATACTGAAGATGCTATGATTAATGTTTTAAGCAATGAGTATGATCTATGAGTCATAAATTGATTTATCCAATAGTGTTGCCACAGAAAAGTGCTGATTTTCTATTTGATGACAGAAAACCACCATAAACCATGTTAATCCCTTGCACGCCCATTCATCCCCACACTCATGTATTGTAAAATCTTTTTAAGCAATTGCACTTTTCTCCATTGCTGCATATGGAAGAACTACACTGTGCATAATATAGTCAAGGGAAGATGAGGGTTACTCTTATATATAGTAAAGTATACAGTATATTGCTTAACATTGCATTATGTGATCCATTCACATATTGGATGTATGTACTGTAGCTCAAAGACACTGACAGTACCTGTGCTTAATGCTTTAGTAGTGCACACCAAATGTCACATTGCTGCTCCCCTAACATTCTTACTGTACAAATGATAAAGCCAAATTGGCTTATGTACAAATTTTTTTATTTTTTTATTTAGTAAACTCTAGGATTACAAGTACCTTTAAGCAGGGACTGCTCATTTACAAAGGTTCCACCTCAAAGGATGTAGGGGGAACAACAATACAAAGGAAGCAATTGATGCATATATTACATTTCAAAGTTGAATTAAGCACGGCATGTACAGTGGTTTGCAGAGAGAGAGACAGCAATAGCCAGTATGAGTAAGTTTTGATGGTGAGCTTCATATGGAGTGGAGAGTGGTAGGAAGGAATGAGCAGGCAATGCCAATCTCAGGTAGAAGTGGCGGTTGGCATGAGATTGGTCATGGTGGCTAAGGCCTAGCGTCAGCTAAAAGGGGAGGGGTGGGTAAGGGGAGGAGTGCAGGAGGGGTGACAAAAGAGGCACAGGATGCAGGAACCCAGAGCACTACTGTCACCGATACAATGAGAAGACCATGCTTTAGGAGAGGCAGTCACACTGCGTGGTTGAGGCAATGAAGTGTCGTAGTTCCCTTTTAAAGGGACCAAGAGTCGTAGTTGTAAGTGCTTCTTTGTTAAGGGTATTGCAGTACTGAGGTGCCCTTTGTGAGAATGATCACTGCCCAATGGTGGTCTGGCACCTGGGGACCTTGAACATCTGTTGCAGAGCTCTCCATGTAGATTGGGTGCTGCTTTGGGCAGTGAGGAGTTTTGCAACTCCAGGCAGCATGTGCCCAAGGAGAATTTTTTTGTGATTAGACAGGTCTGGTACTATATTCGGCTCTGGAGAGGTAGCCATCCAGCCTGGGCACATAGGTCACAGGTGTGAGTTAGGTGGGGGGCACCTGTAAGGAGCCTATAGGTTTTGTTGAGAGTCACAGATATCCTCCAGAGAGTCGTAGGGGAGGCACAGACGTAGATGGCAAGACCATAGTCAATGATGGAGGTGACAGAGCTATAGATAGACAGCCTAAGGGCTTCAGGGGTCAGGCAATGCTTGTGCTTGTGGAGCAGGCCAATCCGTATATTGGCAGCTCTTGCTACATTACCTATATGATGTGAGTACGAAAGTGAGCAGTCCAGGGTAATGCCAAGATATTTGAACTCAGGAACATGCTCAAGTGAAGCCCCTGCATGGTTCTTGATGTTGAGGAGCTGAGTTTTGCACTTGCTCCGTGGGTTGTAGAATGTCATAGTCTTAGTTTTGCTAAAGTTCAGAACCAGTTTATGTGAGCAGAACCAATCTTCAATACACCTGAAGTAGCTTTGAAGATGACTCTCTAGCAGGCTAGTATCACGGTTCCTTGAAAACAGTACTGCATCATCCGCATAAAGTAATATTCTCTGTTGACAGATACTAGGGAGACCATTAAGAAAGAAAGAAAAGAGTAGTGGTCCTAATATTGACCCTTGGGGACACCTGAGAGGACTGGCTTTTTATTTGAGGTGACTCCAGCGATCCTGACAAGTTGGGCCCTGTCCCCTAGGTAACTAGTAAACCAGCTCACTGCATGTTTAGAGAGGCCAAGGGCAGACAGTTGATCGAGAAGTAGCGGGTGGTTAATGGTGTCAAAGACCATCATTAGATCAATGAATACTGCCCACCACTCATTTCTTGGTCGATGGTGTCATGGAGGAAACTGGTGAACTCCAGGAGTGACATGGTGGTACTGTGTCCTTTCCGGAAACCATGTTGTTCAGGGCAATGGATTTCATACTTATCCATGAACTCCACAAGTTGATCATAGGCTATACATTCGAGCGCTTTTGATAAGGAGGGGAGGATGGAGCTGGGACTGTAGTTTGTGTGTAGCATCTTGTCTCCATCTTTGAACGTTAGTGTGATAGTTGCTTGTTTCCAGAGTGATGGGAATTGACCCAATCTTAGGGAAAGGTTAAGGATCTTAGTCAGGGGTTCAAGGAGTTCATCTAGAACTAATGCGATTAGCTTCAGATCGAGGGAGTCCACTGTATCCAGTTTTGCTGATGGCCTTGCATATAGGTTATGGCTAGGTGCATAGGGACCTATTGGAAGAAGAACTGTGGGGTGGGGTGTGCTTTGGACGACGTTGTTGAGGTGGAGTTGATGGTGAGGACAATGAAGAAATCAGGTGGTAGTACGCTGCTCAGGTTAGAGAATGTGTTGTTGAATGTGTTAGAGATTGTATTAAGGTCAAGCATAGGTGTACCATCAATGTTAAGCATAGTTGGTGGTGTCTTAGCTGCCTTTCCTGTGAGGTCCTTTAGGTTGTTCCAGAATTTTTTCCCATCACCCCAAGAGCTGGAAAGTGCCTCTCTAAAGTGTTTGCTTTGGGCATTGCGGATAGACTGGGTATGACTATTTCTTGCTGCTTTGTATTGTTGAATGTTTTTCTTTGCTCCTGTGGCTCGAGCACAGTGCCAGAGGTGGTCCCTTAGTTTGAGCTGTGCTAGGAGTTCAGAGTTTATCCAGGGGTTTGATATGTCTTAGACTTTCTTCTATACTAGTGGTGCGTAAATGTCACAGGCTGTGGTCAAGAGTCTAAAGAACAGTTCCAGTGCTTTGTTTACATCCTTGAGAGCGTCAATTTTAGACCAATCAAGCCTGCTTAAATGAGATTTTAGTAGGTGTAGGTGTCCATGCTTTAGCACTCTAGTGAATATAATTTTTGGGGGAGGCTTAGTGGTATTAATAGCCCATGAGCAGATCACAAGCAAGTGGTCACTTAAGGAGTCTGGGAGGACAGACACCTTAGTAATTCAGTCAGGGCGATTTGACAGTATCCAGTCTATTAGGGTGCTGGTCACTGTCCTGTAGTTGTTTCTAGCTGGGGAGGAGACAGGCTGAGTGAGGTGCTGTGCAGTGACAATATCCTAATAGATGCTGGCCTCGGGTGCAAGCCAGTTGATATTAAAGTCCCCCATTATTATGTCTCCATACTATGGCGCAGACCCTTGAGGCATTCCATTAAGTTATTGAAGCTGGTATCCTGGTTCTTTGGGGGTATGTATACAGAGACTACAGTGATATTTTTGTTATGGACCCCTAGAAGAACTCTAATAGCGAGGATCTGAGATGGTGAACCTGGGTTTTGAACTTGGATAGTGTGTCCCAAGAGAGAATCTTTTAGGTAGATGGTGCAGCCACTGCCACCTTATAGTTTTGCAGTTTCAACTCAGTGGCAATGTTTTTGTTTATTTAAGTATGGGCAGACATACATGATGAAAGAAATTTGTGACCTCCTTTGCCATCATTTGTGGGATGATCCGTGATGACCACTCGCATATCAGTACTGATTTACTTGCAGTAATGTTCCTCATTCTGTATTTGGAAAACTAAGCAAAACTTGAGTACCACTGACATGTTAAAAGCAGTTTTGTAACATGGTAATACCAGCATTGTGTGCAAGACAGTAGACTCCACACTGATGTTAGAGATTAGAAAATATAAACTGTCTGATATGCATGTGCATATCATGGGAGAAGTTGTGTCAGTTATTGATGCTGTGAGATAGGTACCGTGCTATCTCAATTGCGTATTTTATTTTCAAAAAGGAAAATCAGTGGGATATCTACACTAGCAGCAAATACAGCATGAATACCGTCTGTGACAGAGCAGTCTTTAGGTGTACTGTACATGTGATTTAGTGTGCTACAGTTTCAATCAGCATGCAGTTGTGTCTTGAATAGTGTGAACACTCTAAAACCATCCTTCTTGGTAACTTCAACATCAACTGGCTTGAGGCTGGGGCATTTAAGGACTCCGTCGTAGTGGCCTACCTTACCCAGATGGTGGACTACCCAACCAGAAAGAACTACAAAACTGGGACCAGCACCCTACTGGACTGGATTCTAACCAGCCACCCCTCTCAGATCATGAACTCCTCAGTCCTCTCTGACTCACTCAGTGACCATTCCCCCGTTAGCTGTACTTGGTCCAACAAATTCACTAACCCCCCTCCATAATCATCTCCAGCAGAGTCCTACCTCATGGTCAGTTAACTCACCTCAAATCGCACCTCCTCTTACGGACTGGTCTCCTATCTTTAAGGCAACTGATACTAATTCTGCACTGGACCAATTCATCCACACCTTTAACGAAGCCTGTAACAAATACGCTCCTTTCAAAATGCGCAAAGTTAAAACTCTCTGCAACCCGTGGCTTTCAGATGACCTCCTAAAGTAACTAAAATCCAGAGACCACCTTTGGTAACTGGCTAGATCCTCCGGTATGCAAACTGACATGCAAAACTACAAATGTGCATGGGATGATTGCACCAAATCCGTTCGGCAAAAGAAATCTGACTACTACAAGAAAGCCCTCACTGATTCATGGGCAAATGAGAGAGGCTTCTGGAACAACAACTAATGGGATACTGGAGGATTGAGTACTAGCAACAACACTCAGACAACCAGTATATGCCCATAGAGGCTGTGTAAGCTTCTCTACAGACCTGTTGCACTTCTTTTTCACTGTTATCACCTGGCTTATCCTTTTTAAATGCTAGGAATCACCTATTTTAACTTTAAAAACATAGCACAAAACTGGAAGTACACGAGTGCTAGCACCTCTGGTTTTACACTACTTATACACTCACTCTAGCTAGTGGGGTGAGCATGCACGGGCCATGTGTGGAGATGAGTGCAGAGTCCGGTGCATCCCACATGTGTCTACCGTGTTCACTGGGAACATCAGAACAGGGGTACGAGAGGTTAATACCAGGACTTTATTTACATTGTTATCAGAGCCCCTATTTGACAGATAGGAAGTCCACTGAACAAATCAAAATGAAGCAAGTTAAGAATTGCTGTACCTCCTGTGAAATGTATACTACTGGGAAACAAGTTCCCAATTTTATATGCACAAAATGTCAATTTGTTATAACACTACAGGCAGATATAATACACCTTATTACCAGAACCCCAAACAATCCTGAAATAGAAGCTTTGGAGGACTACATTGACTAGATGTCCATATTACTGGATATTGATACATGAGCCGCTCCCCCTGACAGATGAGTTGGGGAACTCGATATGGATCCCCCAATGTGTTTGACACTACCTGGCAGGGACACTATTACAAGCTCTACCCCTGCCACTATTAGGGCTGAACCTACTAAGTATGACTTTAAAATCTCTGATGGTGCAGGAAGGGTGCCTACCTTAACTTTACCAGGAACTGGCTGGTGTACCTTTGTTTCTGAACTACCATTGCACAACTCATATCATCCTTTAACCCACTTGAATACTGATGAACCTTGTACACCTGATACCCCTGACCCAGACTTTGTTATCCCAGGAATCATGCCTTCAGGGAAAAACATTAACATCTCCTCCACTTCAGTACCTTCCATATCTTTTGATGGTTCCCTACAATAAAAAAAAACTGTCATTTCTCCTGTACACTGTGAGAAGCACTTTAATCCAGCGCTACATAACAGACAGATATTTGTTCTAGGTGATTCACTAATCAAATATACTGATCGCATTATATGCAACCCTGATAAAACCAACAGAACATGTTCTAGTTATTGAGGGGCAAAGGTATCAGACATCTCTTCAATGATTACACCAATCTTATCCAAGGGAGGGGTGAACCCCCTTGTGGTCATCCACTGTGGGACCAACGTCATTACTAGAACACCTCTTGATCAGTTGAAGCAAGACTATGTGGCTCTCTGCAACATACTAGTCAATAGAGGTTGTAGTATTTGCTTCTCAGAGATTCTTCCAGTCCCAAGAGCAACTTCTTTAATGGTTAAAAGATTAAAAACCATTAATGAATGGCTTTGAAAATTCTGCCTTAGGCAGATATTCCATGCTTAACACATGGGAAGAAATTTGCAGACAACCCTTCTCTCTTTTGTTGGGATGGGCTGCATCTAAGTAGAAGGGGAAACATGTTACTAGGACACAAAATCTGCTCCCATATTCACAATCATTTAAACCGTTAGTCATGGGGGAGCCCGGATCTAGCCGCAAGTCTCTTATTACTTCTAGACTTCCTCAGCAGAATAATCAACTTAATATACTTTCTTTTAATGCCCGTTCACTAAATACCCTTAAAATGGCAGAACTTTAAGCCAAGATTTTACTCTACAATCATAGCCTTATATCTATATCTGAGACATGGGGAAACTCAGACAAAGCTTGGACTATGGTGATAACCAGGGTTTACACTTCATACCAAAAATAGAACAGGCACCAGGAAGGGTGGGGGGGTCTGTCTCTATGTCAGAAACAACATCTTATCCTACAAACTTAGTTCAGGCCCCCACCTTGAATGTTTATGGGTCTCCCTCCAGTTTCATGGGCAGCCTAAACTAACAGTAGAAACCTGTTATAGACCTCCGGCAGCTGATCTTGTCTGTACTCAGTCATTAACTAATGAAATAAAAATATTAGCTACCAATGGTATGGTCCTTATCTTGGGCAACATTAACCTTCCATCTATCAACTGGTAATGTTTAACTGGTAGCTTTCAACACGACAAGCTTTTTTTGTCTTCTATAATAGATTTAGGCCTTATTCAACTAGAAAAGGAACCAGCTTGAGGGACAAACACCTTAGATCGTCTCATTACCAACATTGATAACAAAATAACAAACTTTAAAACTTCTGATCTTTTAGGTAATAGTGATCATCTATCCTTATACTTTACTATATCATATGACTCTGAACCAATAAATAACTATGCTAAAATTAAACTATACAAGAATGCTGATTTTCTTACTATAAATGAGAAATTAAAAAGTATTAATTGGGTTGATAACCTTCTTGATCTTAATACTGAAGAAGCTTGAACCATACTCAAAACAATAAATCATGAGCTTGAACATCAGTATGTCCCTGAAAAAAAAAACAAATATAACAACAAAGGGAAGGTACCTTTATGGTTTAATAATATCATGAAAAAAACAAATTGTTACTAAACAAAAGTTATTTAAAACTTTAAAAAATTGTTCTGCAGACACAAAACAGGGAGCCCTTCTCAACTACAGACAATATGTTAGGACTTTAAAGAAGCATATTATATTAGCAAAATTAAACCTGGAGTTTAAAATTGCCCACACTAAGGACTCCCATAAACTACTTTACTCGTACCTGAATGGAAAAAAAAGGAACATTAGAGTGGTAGGGCCTCTATTGATTAACAACTCCACTATGATCTCTAACACTGAGACAGCCTCAGCCTTTAGCAATTATTTCTGTTCAGTATTTTCTACGCCTGATGGACGGCAACACAGTTATTGTCCCCCACTCTCTGATGTAGGGTATACAATTTCTTTACATGACACCATGAAAGTACTGGAAACCATTAAAAAAACTTCTAGTCCTGGGTCAGATAACATTAATCCCGACTTCTTGATTGGGACACTTGATAACATCATTCTACCATTAACTATAATATTCAACAAATCCTTACAAGAATCAACTGTACCACAAGACTGGCTTACCGCATTGTTACCCTATCCACAAACAGGGGTTACGTTCCAGACTTGAGAATTATAGACCTATTAGTCTCACTTCTATCCCCTGTAAGATGACGGAAAAAATTCTTAAAATAGCTATTGAACAGGAAATGGTGTCCTTAAAAAATGTATATCTGTCACAGCATGGATTCAAGCAAGGGTATTCGTGGACCACCAATTTACTGACCTTTTATGAATACATCAATAAACACTTAGACTGCAACATCCCCATTGATGTTATTTTACTGGACTTTAGTAAAGCCTTCGATAAGGTATCACGTGTAATTTTAGTGAATAAACTTATCACTCTAGGGTTTTCACCATTTATTAAAAAGTAGGTTCATGCTTGGCTTACTGGTCGGACTCAGATGGTCAGGGTTAACAGAACCCTTTCCCCCTTAGGACGTGTCACTAGTGGGGAACCCTAGGGTTCATTGTTGGGTCCGACTCTGTTTAATATCTTCATTAGTGATATGAAAATTAATTCTAGCAATATTTTCACTAAGTTCACGGACAACACCAAAATTGGGGGGAAGAGTCGATGACCCAGTTAACATGAAATCTCTTACACTCAACCTAGGTTACATAGAACAATGGGCATTAATAAATGGAATTGCCTTTAATGTTGACAAGTTTTCAGTAATTCACCCTGGTACTAATAACCCATCTCAGACCTACACATTAAATGGTGTAAATATTAAAACATCTTGTGAAAAAGATCTAGGGATTATGGTTAACTGCAAACTCTCATCAGTTGATTATTGTAATAAAATTGCTAATTCAACAAACGCTTTAATCAGACGTATTAATCACATATTTATATCCAAAACTGAACAGTGCATATTAACTTTATATAAAACTTACATTCGACCCTATACAGATTATAGGTCACCTTTGTGGAGCCCTTATCTTGTTTTAGACATTAATAGAATCGAACAAATACAACATAGGATCACAAAAACTGTTCCTTACTTGTCGCAACTTGACTATAATACCAGACTTAACTTTACTGGCCTTTTCTCCCTTGAGATGAGAAGGGCCAGAGGAGAGCTCTTACAGTTGTTTAAAATAATTAAATCTCCAACTCTAATGTCTCAATGCTGTATTACATATGATACTAAGAAAATTGTTCCTAGACTACATAATAAACAGCTTTATATTCAAAAGGGAAGAACTAACAAAAGATTAAATTGTTTTTCCATTAGAGCTCCCAGAGTGTGGAACAAGCTACCTCAACAGCTTGTAGGCAGTTCTAATATAGGCACCTTTAAATTAAATCTGGATAAATGGCTTCTCAACTAACATCATTAGGGTATATTATCCCACTTTGTGGGAGACAATCTTGATGGGCAACTGCCTTCTTTTGTCCTGTAAATCAAGTAAACATAAAATAAATCTCTGGGAAGCAGTCCAAATCCTCGCTGGCCATGCTCAATATAAACAGGAGTATCACGCTTGACCTGAAAATCATTGCGAACACCTTCAACACCACATTCAATGACCTCAGCAGTGTTCTCCCCCCTGATGTTTTCAAAGATGATGATGCCCCCTTGTCTCTCAACCCCACTGCCCCTACCAGTCACCCTCCCTTCTACTTTAAAGCAGTAAAGAAGAATGAAGTTTGCAAGTACATCACCAAAGCCATAAGCAAATCCAGAACAAGCAATGATACACTTGACCTCAAGCTGCTGTCCCTCACTCTAGAAGAGGTTCTTGGGCCTCTTGCCAGGATTTTTAACCTCTTTCTTACCCTTAGCCAGTTCCCAGACAAATGGAAATAGGTCACTGTCACCCCGATCCATAAAAGTGGTGATAAGACCGCCCACGGGAACTTTCGCCCAATCTCTATTCTACTTCCTCTCTCAAAGGCCCTGGAATGTATAGTAGCAGACCAGCTCATCAACTATTTGGACAAATAAAATATTCTTTGCAAGCAGCAACATGGCTTCAGAAAAGGTCATAGCACTTCTTCCACCCTACTTGAATTCACTGATGCAATCTACAGCTCATAGGACAATGGACAACTTACTGGAGTTATCTATATTGACCTGACCAAGGTCTTTGGTACTGTCCACCACTGCCTCCTGCTTGTCCAGCTTCAAAATGCAGGGCTCTCCTGTGACTCTGTTATGTGGTTTAAAAGCTACCTTGAAAACCAGTCACAGCACGTAAAAATTGTGGATGTGCCCTCTGATGCCAAACCTGTTTGTTCTGGAGTTCCCCAGGGCTCCATCCTAGGCCCACTCCTCTTCAGCTTGTTCCTTACCACACTACCTGACTCCTGTTCTGAACAAATCATACTTTATGCTGATGATGCAGTAATCCTAGCCTCTCACCAGGACCCGAACCTGCTGCAAGACAACCTCCAGCAGGGTTTTTCTTTGGTTGAGAACTGGTTCATAAAGCATAAACTGATCTTTGATCAGAAAAAACAAGGCCAAGATTTTCAGCAGCTCCCATAATAAACATAAGCATCACCACCTCTCTGTTAACACCAGACAAGGAAGCACACTGGAACAGGTACAAACCTTCACATACCTTGGGATCACCCTCGACTCTCACATCTCCTATGCTGCCCACATTAATAATGTTGCCAAAGCTGCTAATTCCAGACTGGGCTTACTGTTCCACCACAGGGGACACCTAATCCCGGAAGCCCTGGCAGCTGCTGTCCAGAGCGCCATCATTACCATTATTGACTATGGTCTTGTCATATACAGCTCCGCTACTACTACCATGCTCAAATGAGTATCTACCTCCTTCAACAAGGCTTTTCAGCTCATCACTGGCTGTCAACATCTTACACACACTTGTGACCTCTATATTCAAATCAGTTGGTTGCAACTTGCCAATCGAATAAAATACCAAACCTACATGGTTGCAAAGAAAATATTGATGGAACATGCACCTTCTGGAGTCTGTGCTCTCCTACAACCCAGAAACAACAACCTCAACACCAGGGGGTCTAAACTGAGGTTTCTTCAAATTCTCCTTTGTCACACAACACAAGGTCAATGATCTTTTGCTTATAGGGCTCCCAGCTGGCTAAACGGACTTTCTAGTGACATCTTCCCCACACCCTCACTTAGTGCTTTTAAGTCAAGTCTCTGCCACCCACTCACTCACTCATTGCCTCCAGCACCTGTGACTGCCTTGACTAAAACAGACCTCCCACCCTGTGGTTCCTTTGCTGTAGCTGCCTGGAGGACACCGTTTCTATAGCACTTTGCCTATAACCTGGTGGGGGACTCAATTATTAGGGGTATAGAACTGGGGGGAGATGAGAAAAATGAAGTAAGGTGCCTGCCTGGTGCCATGGCTTGGAGGGACAGGAAGCGAATCCTCAGGATCACGAGAACAGCTGCAAGGGATTCCGAGCTGGATGTAATTGTCCACCTAGGGAAAAATGACTTGGCTCATCATGAGATTAGAGCAGTGCAGGAGGACATTGCAGAGTTGGGGAGGGACCTAAGATGAGTAGCACACACAGTTTCCTTCTCAGAGGTGCTGCCTGTCAAAAGCATGGGGAGGTGAGGGTACTGGCACCATGCAGTTTAATGAATGGTTGAAAAAATGGTGCGGAGCACAGGGGTTTGGCTTCATTGGGGACTGGGGTTCCACCTGGAGGGACACCAGCCTATACTGGCAGGATGGTCTGCATCTGTCCAGGAAGGGAACAAGTCTTTTGAGCAATCGGTTTAAATGCTTCATTGACAAGCTTTTAAACTAGTCAAAGGGGAGGCACTGACAAGCAGCAGGAAAATCCCAGCTCTCCCTACAAAACAGGGTACTAAATGAGAAAAGACAGAGGTAGAACGGTCAGTGGGGATGCTGCACTGGAAGGTAAAGCCATCAAAAATGGAGAGCAATGAGTACTAATGCCCATAGTCTGGGTAACAAGCTTCCTGAATTAGTGGCCTTGATGGAGGAAGAACATCTGGATATCGTGGCAGTCACAGAAACATGGTACACACAAACCATGACTGGGACATAAACATACCAGGATACACTGTGTACAGGAGGGACAGGGAGGGTAAAAGAGGAGGAGGAGTAGTTCTTTACATAAGGAAGGAATAAAAGCAACAGAACAAAAAGGTACACAGGGAGAGAAGAAGCACTGTGGGTAAATTTGGAGACAGGCAATGGCACCACAATACGCACAGGGGTTGTATACAGACCCCCTTCTCAGGGGGAGGAAATGGACAGGGAAATGATAGAAAGTATACTTAGAATGGCAGAAAAAGGGGAGATATTGCTGATGGGTGATCTGAATATGCCAGATGTTAACTGGAGTTCAGTTGCAGCTGCCAGTTCGAAGAGTGCAGTTATTCTAGATGCCCTACAGGGGGCATGCCTTAGACAACTAGTACTGGAGCCCACTCAAGAGGGAGCAATATTAGACTTGATTCTCTCAAATGGAGATGGTGAGAGGATTACAGATGTAGAAGTGGGTAGCCATCTGGGAACTAGCGACCATCAAACAGTATGGTTCACAATAAACACAGCAATACAGTCAAGCCATACAAAGACAAAAGTACTGGACTTTAGGAGGGCTGACTTTGCCAAATGGGTGAGTGCCTAAGGAAATAGCAAATGGGCAGGAAGGAGGGTGGAAGAACAATGGGGAATAATAAAACTGCCATCACAGAGGTAACGAGCCTTTGTGTGAAGCAAATAAACAAAACAAGACGATGTAAGAAACCACTATGGTTCTCAAAGGAAGTGGCAGTGAAGGTTCAAGAGAAAAGAAAGCATTCAGGAAGTACAAGGAATCGCAGAAGGAGCAGGACAGAGAACTGAATCAGTTAAAGCAAAAGGAGGCTGGGAAGGCAGTCAGAACAGCAAAGGCCCAAACCGAGGAAAAGATAGCCAACTCAGTTAAGAAGGGGGATAAAACCTTTATAGGTACATCAGGGAGCGAAGGAAGACCAAGGGAGGGATAGTGAGGCTTAATAAAGGGAGGGAGGGTGGGCAGAGGGAGACTGTGAAAAGGCAGAGATACTAAACAAATATTTTGCTCAGTATTTACAAAGGAAGAGGGGAGGTACATAAAACAAACAGTAGTAACACTCTGGATACAGAAGTTGATACCGCCCATTTACAGAAGAAAGGGTTCTGAAAGAACTCTTAAAACTGAAGGTGGACAAAGCAATGGGGCCTGATGGGATTCATCCCAGAATTCTAAAAAGAACTAAGGGTAGAACTAGTGACACCACTGACTACCCTTTTAACAAATCATGGAGGATGGGGTGGTACCCGAGGACTGGAGGAGGGCAGATGTGATTCCCTTCACAAAAGTGGGAGCAAGGCAGAAGCTGGAAACTATAGACCTGTTAGTTTAACCTCAGTGATAGGGAAATGATGTAATCACTTCTAAAGGAAAGAATTGTCGAGTATCTAGAGGCCAGAGGGGCACAGGACCCTAGGCAGCATGGATTCACAGCGGAAGGTCATGCCAGATGAATCTGATAGATTTCTTTGACTGGGTGACCAAAGTAGTAGATCAGGGAGGGCTGTGGACATGGCCTACCTAGACTTTAGAGGCATTTGACACAGTCCCACACAAAAGATTAATATGCAAGTTAGCCAGCCTGGGAGTGGGTCCCAAGATGACAGCCTGGGTAAAGAATTGGCTGGAGAATAGGACACAGAGAGTAATAGTAAATGGAGTCCACTCAGAAGAAAGGAGGGTTACTAGTGGGGTACCGCAGGGTTCAGTATTAGGACCGGTCCTCTTCAATGTCTTTATAAGTGACATTGCAGAAGGACTGGAAGGAAAAGTATGTCTCTTTGCAGATGACACTAAGGTCTGCAACAGAGTTGATGCACAGGGTGGGGTGGAAAGGATGAGAAGGGACTTGGCAAGGTTAGAGGAATGGTCAAATGTATGGCAGCTTAGATTCAATGCTAAGAAGTGCAAGGTAATGCACCTGGGAAACAAAAACCCAGGGGAAGAGTACACAATGGGGGGTGAGATACTAACAACAACAAAAATGGAAAGGGACCTGGGGGTAGTCATATCAGATGACCTAAAGACGGGCAAGCAATGTGAGAGGGCAGCAAGGAGGGCTGGGGGGATACTGGGATGCATAGGGAGAGGCATCACCAGTAGAAAACAGGAAGTTATTATCCCTCTGTACAGACAGCTGGTGAGACCCCATCTGGAGTACTGTGTGCAGTTCTGGAGACCCAATCTCCGCAAAGACATAGACAGGATGGAAGCTGTCCAGAAGAGGGCAACTAAAATGGTGCAGGGTCTGCACCGGAAGACATATGAAGAGAGACTTAAGGAGCTTAATATGTATAGCCTCGAGGAAAGAAGGGAGAGGGGGGACATGATAGAAACGTTCAAGTACCTCAAGGGAATCAACAAAGTCCAAGAGGGTAGCATCTTTCAAAAAAAGAGGTGTGCAAGAACAAGAGGGCACAATTTGAAAATAGAGGGGGCGGCTCAGAGGTAATTTAAGGAAGTATTTTTTTACAGAGAGGGTTGTGGATGCATGGAACGGCCTTCCGAAGGAGGTTGTGGAGTCAAAATCAGTGGTGGAATTCAAGCATGCATGGGATAGTCATAAGGCAGTTCTGGGGGGTTGGGGTAGGAAGAAGTAGGCTGCTGGTTAACTAGGATCTGCAGCTTATCCAGTAGGTAGGGAAATGGGCAGACTAGGTGGGCCAAGCAGTCCTTATCTGCCGTCAAATTCTATGTTTCTATGTTTCTATGTAACCTGCCCCACTTATGCACTTCCCCTGCCCATTCTCTGACAATGCCTTCTGGCTGCTCAGCTCCCAACTTATTTCCACCCTTCCCACTTTCCACACCCCCAATGCTCCTACCTCTTCCCTCCTGGCCTCCTCTTCTTTCTCTCCTCTCCTCTTCCCTTCCTCCTTTTACTTTTTGCCCCCGCCCCCTTCCTGTTGTCCCTGTTTCCCCACCTCCTTTTCTTCTAGTTCACACTTATTCACTGTAACCTTAAGTACTGACTATGTACCTCATCCAAGGTTCATACTATCATCATGATTGTCTTGCTGTAATCTATGACATCGAACCTTTGTAAAAGAGCCTTAGCTCAAAGGTATTTATAATCCTAGACCTAAATAAATAAATAAATAAAATAAAATAAAACAGGACAGTCAGGGAGCAGAGAGGGGTAAGCAGAGCTTCGGTGCAGGGGGGCAGACACAAGCAGTGGCAGAGGTGCAGCACAGGACGGGCGCACCTTGGAAAAAAAATTTAAGTAATTAAGATTGCGGGAAGGAGACTGCTGGCTGGTTTATTCAGAGATCAAGTTGAAAGAATCAGAGCACAACTCCAGTCAGTATCTGTTCCAGCAGATGTGAACTGTGGGGACACCTGCTGGAATGTCTCCAGTTAACAAGATAAACATTTCTTAAACAGTGCCACCTGGCACATTTGGCTACAGAGAAAAATAAATTCTGAACTCAGCATACCTTGACACATTGGTCAGTTGATGCTTGGCATACCACATGCCACAGACTGCATACTGCATAACGTTCAACATACCTCAGCATGCCTTGCAGCATACCTCGCACACCGAAGAACACCGAGGTACTGAGGAACTTTTCTGTGGCAACCACTGTATGTTTTGGTTCAGAGCCTTTTGCCATCTAAATTTACTTATGAACATATGAAATTGCCAGCAGATAAAGGCCTTATGGTCTATTGAGTCTGCTCAATTGTGCAGCAAGCGGCCCTTATACTGCAGCTACCTCTCCCACCCATCCCCCAATTTAGCCTACAGGGAGGGATCAGGGCAAACTCCCTCATTTTTTGCAGATTGCTCCCATCAGACCTTTAGTTTTCTTGACCCAGAGCCTCAGAGGGAGTTTTTGTCCATTTCTTATACCTGGTGCTTTACATCTGGGGAACGTGCAGCCTTTTGTAATCTTGTTTTGGTATAGTTGCCTCAGTTGTAGATATTTCCCAAAATCTTTGCCAGGGAGATGGTAGCGCTCTTTGAGGGAGGCAAAGGCAAGCAAAGGCAATTTTATTTATAAGGTGCCCACTCCTGGAGGCTCTATGCGTTGTACACAAACAAGAACAGACAGCAGTTAATTAAGACATAATAAAAGCTCATAAAAACCATTACAGAACTAAAATACAAAAAAATAAAATGAAATAGGGTTTCAGAAATCAGTCTTCAGGAAACTGGCCAAAACTAAAATAAGGATGTTAACAGTCAGACTCCAAGCTGAAGAGGTGGGCCTTTAGCCTCCCCTTAAATACCTCAATTGAGGGAGCATCCTGGTCTGGAGGAGGAAACAAGTTCCACAGGGTCAGCCCAAAGACACTAAACACCTGATCACCCAAGGTCTTCAGCCAAACCCTGGGAACATCCAGGAGGCCCCTCGAGGAGGAGTTGAGGGAGCATGTAGAAGACACCTGTGTCAGGAGTTCAGACAGATAACCAGGACCCAGCCCATATAGGGCCTTCAATGTGAAAAGACCCACCTTGAAAAGTACCCTCCACTTGACTGGCAGCCAGTGCAAAGCAAGCAGGGCTGGAGTCACATGACTGGACCTTGAAAGGCCCATCAGCAACTGGGCCACTGCATTCTACACTAGCTGTAGCCTGCAGAGGGTCCCTCCCAAATTACAGAGCATTGCAGTAGTCAAGCCTAGAAGTCATGAATGCATGCACTAGTGTCGACAGGTCTCAGGTTAATGAGCGGCTTAATCCAGGCAATTTTCCACAAGCGGTAAAAACCACTGCTGACTTCAGCCGACACCTGATCTTCAAAGATCAGTTTGCAATTAAGGATCATGCCCAGATTTTGCACCTTCTGAGAAGCCACCAATGAAGCAGACCCCAGAACAAGTCCAGAGTCAGCCCCTGGTGGCAACCCATCATGCCCATGACCGTGCTCGATCACCAGCACCTCAGTCTTGGCCGTATTGAATCTTAGCCAGCTGCAAGACATCCATCATTGATTTTAACCAGACAGCTATTAAGCACATCAACCGCTCACAGTTTTCCTGGACACAAAAGACAAATACAGTTGGGTATCATCTGCATAGCAGTGAAACTCCACACTGTATTGTTGAATGATCTCGTCCAGGGGCAGCATGTACACTGTGAACAACATCGGCAACAAGATCGAGTCCTGAGGTACTCCACAAGACAGAGGCATTGGGGAGGAGGAGGAGGAGGAGGAGGAGGAATAGAACTTCCCCATCACCACCTGTTGCACTCTGTCTGAGAGATAGGATTCAAAACATTTGATGACAGTATCAGTGAGTCCACAAAACTAACAGAGCCAATCAAGAAGCATAACATGTTCCACAGTGTCAAAAGCTGAAGATAGATCGAGGAGCACAAAAACTGACCTGTCTCCTCTATCTCTAGCCCTAAGCAGATTATTATGCACTTTCACTAGAGCAGTTTCAGTGCTATGTCTAGCCCAAAAACCCGACTGGAAAGATTTATAAATATCTGAGGACACCAGGCGATCCTCTTGCTGATGTGCCACCAATTTCTCAACAACGTTATTCAAGAATGGCAGGTTGGCTCCAACTTCTGACCCCTGATCTTCATCACCTTGAAATTTCTATCAAACTAAGGGGCTCCCAAGGAAGAAGATCTGGGTCATATACGGACTGGTGCGATAACATCTAAAGCTTCAGTGACTACCCTATTATAGGTGGCCACAGCCTCTCCAGTGCCAATTGCACATTGTGCATCAACACTAGATAGGTCAACCAATGCCAATAGTCCCTCTGGGTCAACACCCCTTAAAGAACAATAGCTCACCATCTTCACAGGGGAGGCCCCAAAGATGAACATCGCGTGCAATGGTCAGACCAAACGACATGACCAATCTTGAGGTTGTCAGTCTCAAGACCCAGCTGGAACACCATATCGAGTGTGTGGCCATGTTGATGAGTAGCAGCAGCAACAGCTTGTGACAGGCAAAGTGATTGCATCAACTGGAGAAGGTCATAATCAAAACACCAGGATTCATCATTGACCCAAGCATTGAAGTACACCAGGATTATGCACCTGGGGGACGTCAACACCTGGTCATCAATGAGGAGTCCATTACTTGGCTACTAGCCATCTAGGTGTCCATGATCCAGATGATTCCATTATTACTTAATTCCCCCCAGTTTAAGGGTTGGTTATACACTTAGGTTGTCCACCTAAGGACAAATGATATTAGCCATTGTGGATTATTTCATACAGTGTTGTACCCTTCTAAATCTAGGCAGAATCTGATTATTTTGCCTAACTTATGCCAGGCCATATGTGCTGCTTCTATGATATACCACTTCCTTACTTGGAGAGGGAGTTTGAAGCCTATGCTACACACTAACAAAAAAGAAAAAAAAAACTAAACAGGAAGGGAGAGAAAGACATGAGGGGAGTGGTGCAATGCACTGGCTGTGGAGCAGCAGTATTTCGGGAGATGATCTGGAGGCTGCAAGGCTGCCATATTTGCAGGCACCTCTCTTGTCTGAGGGAGGATGTTGCCTGTCTCCAAGCTGACCTAGTGAGGATTCAGGAAACTTCTTCCCCATCCAGGGACCACCAGAGCCACTGCTGCTGCCTCAGAGGTTGCCAGGAAAGAGGATTGGTTGGACCACGGTGGGCTCAGGCAGGGTGAGCATGGTGGATCAGAGGGGAATCCCTCCAGTTGTACATCTCCACAATTTATGTACCATTCTGGCAGAGTGTGGTTCCTCTATGGAGGCACTCACAGTGCAGACCAAGGAGGATGCTGGGAACCTCCACAAAGGAGACACAGAGGAGGGTGGCATGAGATCCCACAGGGGAAGGAAACAATTCCTTGTGGGGGACTCAATCACTATGAATGTAGAACTTGGGGGGAGAGGGAGGTAAAGTGCCTGCCCAGCACCATGGCTAGGAGGGAAAGGATTTGAATCCTCAGGATCGCTGGAACAGTGGCACGGGAGAGGGAGCTGGACATTATTGTCCACCTAGGGACAAATGACCTGGCTGGGAATGGGATAAGAGCAGTGCAGGAGGAGTTTGTAGCGTTTGGGAGGGGCCTTAGACTAGTAGCATGCACAATAATCTTCTCAGAGGTGCTGCCTGTCTATGGCATGGGTGAGGCTAGGGTACTCCACACCATGGGATTCAATGAATGGTTGAAATACTGGTGTGGAGCGGGGTTTGGCTTCATTGAGGACTGGGACCCAACTGGAGGGATACAGGCTTATACTGGCATGATAGTTTGTCCTGGAAGGGAACCAGGATCCTAGGTGAATGGTTTAAATAGTTCACTGGCAAGCATTTAAATTATCCAAGGGGGAAGGCACTGAAAAGAAGTATGGAAATCCCAGCCCTCCCACAAAACAGGGTAGTTAGTGAGGTAAACACTAAGGTAGAGAATTCAATAGGGAGAAGGACAGAGGTCAATGAAGAAAAAAAGGCAAAGACAGTAAGGACTGGGATGGGGCTAAAAGAGGTAAGGATGTCATAAAAATGGAGGGTGATGTGTACCAATACACATAATCTGAGTAACAAGCTCCATGAACTAGTGGCCTTGATGGAAGAAAGACACCTGGATATCGTGCCAGTCACAGAAACATGGTATAGAGAACCATGATTGGGATGTCAACATATCAAGGTACACAATCTACAGGAGGAACAGGGAGGATAAAAGAAGAGTAGGAGTAGCTCTCTTTATAAGGGAAGGGTCAAAGCAATGGAACTAAAGGGTAAACAGGGAGGAGAGAAGGCACTGTGGGTTACCCTGGAGACAGGAAATGGCACCACTATGCTGCGGAGGTTGTATATAGACCCCCATCTCAGGGGGAGAAAATGGACAAGGAAATGATAGAAGGCACTCTAAGAATGGTAGAAAGAGGGGAGATATTGTTGATTGGGACCTGAATATGCCAGATGTTAACTGGAGCACCTTGGCTGCAGCCAAATCCAAGAGAAGGGTAATTCTCGATGCCCTACAGAGGGCATGCCTCAGACAGCTAGTGTTGGAACTCACTCGAGAGGAAACAATCTTAGACCTGGTACTTTCCAATGGGGATGTAGAGAGGTACTCAGATTTAGAAGTGGATAGCAATCTGGGAACAAGCGACCACCAAACAATGTGGTTCATGATAAACACAGCCATAGAGTGAAGTCACACAAAGGTGAGGGTATTGGACTTTTGGAGGGCTGACTTTGGCAAAATTGGGGAGTGCCTCAGAAAAGCATTAGCAAACAGGCAAGACGGTCAGATGGAGGAACACTAGGGGGAAATCAAAGCTGCCATCACAGAGGCAACAACCCTTTGTGTGAATCAAATAAACAAACAAAAATTAAGGCACAAAACACTATGGTTCCCAAAAGAGGTGGCTGGGAAGGTTAGGGAGAAAGAAATAGCATTCAGGAAGTATAAGGAAACACAGGAGGAGCTGGACAGAGAACTGTACCAGTTAAAGCAGAAGGAAGCCAAGAAGGCAGTCAGAATAGCAAAGGCCCAAACCAAGGCAAAAATAACCAACTTAGTTAAGAAGGGGGAAAAAAACTTTTATAGGTACATTAAGGGGCAATGAAAGACCAGGGGAGGGATAGTGAGGCATAATAAAGGGGAAGGGGTGGCAGAGGGTAACAGTGACAAAGCAGAGATATTAAATGAATACTTCTACTTAGTATTCACAAAAGAAGAGGAGGGGGAGGTGCCTAAACTAAATAATAGAAGCATACAGGATAGGTGGGTCGATACCAGTCCATTCACAGATGAAAAGGTCCTGAAAGAACTCCTAAAACAGAAGGTGGACAATGCAATGGGGTATGATGGGACTCACCCCAGAAATTTAAAATAACTAAGGGGAGAACTAGTGGCACCTCTGACTATCCTTTTTAACAAATCATGGGAGGATTGTATTGTACCTGAGGACTAGAGGAGAGCGGATGTGATTCCCCTTCAAAAAAGTGGGAGCAAAGCAGAAGCAAGAAACTACAGACCTGTTAGTTAGTGGTAGGGAAAATGATGGAATCACTTCTGAAAGGAAGAATTGTTGAGAACTAGAGGACAGCGGGGCACAGGACTCAAGGCAGCATGGATTCACAGTGGGAAGGTCATGTCAGATGAATCTAACAGATTTCCTTGATTGGGTGACCAAAGTAGTAGACCAGGGAGGGGCTGTGGATGTAGCATACCTAAACATTAGCAAGGCATTTGATACAGTCCCACACAGAAGATTAATAAACAAGTTAGCCATCCTGGTAGTCGGTCCCAGGGTGGTACCCTGGGTAAAAAAGTGGCTGAACAACAGGATGCAGAGGGTAATGGTAAAAGGATTCCACTCTGAAGAAAGGGGGGTTACTAGCGGGGTACTACAGGGTTCAGTACTGGGACTAGTCCTCTTTAATGTCTTTATAGGTGACATCGTGGAGGGATTGGAAGGAAAAATATGCCTCTTTGCAAACAACACAAAGATCTGCAACAGGGTTGATGCACAAGGCAGGTGGATTGGATAAGAAGGGACTTTGCAAGGTTGTAGGACTGGTCAAAAGTATGTCAGCTTAGATTCAATGCAAAGAAGTGCAAAGTAATGAACCTGGGAAACAAAAACTCAAGGGAAGAGTACACAATGGGGCAGGGGATTAACAACAACAAAAATGGAAAGGGACTTCGGGGTGTTCATAGCAGATTACCTAAACTTAGGCAAGCAATGTGAGAAGGCAGTTAGGAGGTCGGGGGGGGTGGGAATACTGGCAGGCAGTATAACGCAGTGGTTTAAGGCTCTGAGCTGCAAATCTGGAGACCTGGGTTTGAAACCCACAGCCCCCACTTGCATACTGTGTGACCCTGAGCAAGTCACTTAACTTCCCTGTGCTCCCAGGTCACACCTGTAAACAAGCTTTCAGCTTAGTGTGTCTCTCCTGGTTAAACAATTGGAAAAAAAAAATACTGGGATGCATAGAGAGAGGCACCAACAGTAGAAAACAAGAAGTTGTTATCCCTCTGTACAGACAGTTGGTGAGACCCCATCTGGAGTACAGCTTGCAGTTCTGAAGACCCCATCTCTGGAAGGACATAGACAGGATGGAGGCAGTCCAATGGTGTGCAACTAAAATGCTGCAGATACTGCACCAGAAGCCATATGAAGAGAGACTAAAAAGGTTACTATGTATACCCTTGAGGGAAGGGGGGGGGACATAATAGAAACTTTCAAGTACCTTTAGGGAATCAACAAAGTCCAAGAGGGTAGCATCTTTCTGAAAAAGAGATGTGCAAGAACAAGGGGGCACTATCTGAAAATAGAAGGGGGCAACTCGGGGGCAATGTGAGGAAGTATTTTTTCATGGAGAGGGTGGTGGATGCATGGAACAGCCTTGCTGAGGAGGTTGGGGGGTCAAAAACAGTGGGGGGATTTAAGAATGCACGGGACAAACATAAGGCAATTCTAGTGGAGGTCAGAGGAAGTAGGCTGTTGGTAAAACTAGGATCTGCAGCTTATCCAAAAGGTAGGGAAATGGGTAGATTGGGTGGGCCAAGCAGTCCTTATCTGCCATCAATGTCTATGTTTCTATGTAGGTGTTCAGGTTTGGGCCCTGAAGTATCTCTGTTTCTATGCCTATCCATGCTGACTTGTCTGTGCCTAGATCTTGAAACATTTTACAGTTATTAGCAACTGAAAATGCATATGCATACTGCTGAAAGTGGGGTAGGCCCCAGCCTCATCTGTGCCTGGGTGCTGTCAGCTTGGCCCTACTGTATCTGGGAGCTGCAGCTCCCCATAGGAATTTAGCAGTCATTGAATCTAATTGTGAAAACCGTTTTCCTGGTATCCCTACTGGGCTGAGGGTTAGAAGGTAAAAAACCCAAAGGGCCAGCATCATTTTAATTGTAGCAATTTTGCCAGGCATAGCTAGATTAAGGTGTTTCCACTGGTCTCGTTCACTCTGAAGACTGTTGGTCAGAGGTGTAAACTTTTGGTTTACTAACTTGCTCATTTGGTGGGTTATCCCTACCCTTAAGTATTTTATTCCCTATCCTGCCCACTCTGAATACACTTTAGAAGCCATTCCAGGCGTGGTCAGGTCATTCAGGGCCAGTACGTCGGTTCCACTCTCAGAATACACCACCTGCTTTGTGCTTGTCATTAGGGTGCCGGTTGGCAATTTCACCAATTGCATTCTAAGTGGAGGGGCTGCACAATCGTGCCCCTCCACACCCCTGCAACTAAAGATTCTAACACTGGTGGGAGCAGACCTCAGGAAGTGTGGGCAAATTATGGTGTTTGACACCCTGATGACAGGCACCCTAATACTGGCACCCTGAGGGTCTGCAGTGCAGTAGTTGCATTTTATCTTTGTTTATACATAGCCCTGAGACATCTGCAAAGGAGTTCAAGAGTTTGAAACTATGCAGTGCACTCACTTCCATGTCCTTGGTTAGATCAGACAGTTGTCTGCATACATTGCATGATATGAGTTGCCCCCTATTTCCAGGCCTGTTATATGTGGATGCCCCATTACTGCACTGGTCAGGGCCTCAATTGCCAACACGAATAACATTGGAGAGAGTGGGCAGCCCTGTCTTGTCCCTCTATGCAATGTAAAGGGGTCTGACATTGTGTTATTTGTTAGAATCCTAGCCATAGGGCTTTTGTATAGTACCTTAACCCACTCTCTGAATTCTTCCCCGATGTTACAACTTTGAAGTGTGGTGGGAAGGAAATCCCATTCTAGGGAATCAAAAGCTTTATCAAAGTTAATTGAGATGGCTGCAGCTGGGGAGTGCAGGGTATTTGCACTTTGTATTAAGGTGACCAGTGCTCCTAGGTGGTCTGTACTTGCCTGGTCTTTAACAAAACCCACTTGTGAGGGGTGGATCAGTGAGAGAAGACCTTTTCCAGGTGGGTTGCTAATACCTTTGCTAGGATCTTAGTGTCCACATTAATTAAGGAAATGGGCCTATAGCTAAATGGGGAGTTGGGTCCTTCCCCACCATGGGCAGCACAGTGATGATGGCTTCCCACATTGTTCTTGGTAGTTCTCCTTTTTCCAGGGAATTTGTTACCATAAATAACATAGGCAAAGACATGGATTTCTGCACTAACTTGTAGAAGTCTGCTAGGAAGCCATCTCCCCCAGAGGCTTTATGTGGGACCATACTGGCAATGGCGGCAGTCAGTTCTAGTGTGCTAAAGGGGCATCTAACTTGTCTTTCTGGGCCTGTGAGAGTTTTCTAATCTTTAGGTCACTTAGGAAGGTTGAAAACTTCTGTTGCTCCCACGTTACATGGGAGCTGTATAGGTTTTTTGTAGTTAAAAGTTTTATTAAGTATTCAACATAATCATACAGTAAATAAACAGTGATACAGTGCCAGAAACATCATCAGTCTTCACAACAACTTGAGATTTGTACATGTATGGCTAAGTCACTACTTTTAAGTCTCTTAGCTCAAATTTTATACTGGGGTGTTACATTTCCCCAAGAGCTCTTTCTCTGTCTTACAACAATTAGTGATCCATCAGTATGTTATATTACCAGTTCATGGAGGTTTTAACAAATCTTTGGTACTTGAGGGGGATCCTACCTTGGCCTTATCTTGCACAAACTGCAAATACTGCCCTCATTCTTCCAGGAACCTGTTAAGTATACTAGATGAGAGGTATATTAATCGTGCATGCATTGCAAGGGTTAATATATTGCCAGGAGCCATTCATTAAAGTTTGGGGCAACTTTCCTTCTATGCTGTATAGGTTTTTATAAAAATCTTCCATGGCATGATGTATTGCTTTGGGAGAGGTCTGCAATTTGCCTTTACTGTTTCATAGCTGTGCTATGTGCCTTTCAGCCTGCAGCTTTTTAAGCTAGTAGGCCAGTAGTTTGCCTGACGTTTCCCCCGGGCCCAGTATTTATGTTGAGTTCTCTGAATTTGAAGTTCAACCTTCCTTGTGGCCAAAACATTTAGCTTTATTTTCATGGAGATTATTTCGTATACTAACCCCTGGCCCTTGCTGGGTCCTATCTTTCGCTTATATTTTTTTTCTCTCTTCTCTAGTAGCTTTTCAAGGTCCTTTGCCTCTTTCTCCCTCTTTTTCCTTTGGTAAGCTGTGTAGCTAATTATTTTGCCTCTCATAGTCACCTTGTATGCCTCTCATATTGCAGCTGGGCATGAAGATCCATGTGGGTTGTCAGCAAAGAAACTTTTAGTTTCTTTACTCAGCCATTTCTTAAATTCTGCGTCTTGTAGTTATAGGGGGTCAAGCCTTCAGCTAGTTGATTTGGGAGAGGGTGGGTTCATTGCCAATGTTAGAGTCAGTGAGGAATAATGAAAATGGGGTTATGGTGGCATCAAGCACTTAAGAAGTTAGGTTTCCAGAGGTGAACCAGTAATTCCACCTGCTAGCTGAATTGTTGGCCACTGACAGGTAGGTGAAGTCCTTTTCAGTTGGGTGTTTTAATCTCCATGCATTCTGCAAGGTGTGTAGGAATAGCATGTTTTTTAGGATCTTGGTGGCTCTTACTTTGGGTTCTGGGTTAGCAGTTGAGCAATCCATAAAGTGGTCTAGGGCCAGGTTGCAGTCCCCTATGACCAGGATGTCAGACTCCTCAGATGTCATGTCTGTTTTGGCTTGTGAAACCTGGTTAAAAATGTCAGGTGTGTCCTCATTGGGGGCGTATATGTTTGCCAACACTATTAGGCCCCTGTGAGTACTCACATTAGCCAGTTTCCATCTTCCCTCTGTGTCTGTCTTATGATCCATTAGGGTACACTTAAGTTGTTTGGGTTCCGGTCAGTAACATCGTGGAACAAAATATAGTGGACAAAAATAAAGTGGCAAAAACAGTGCCACCATCAATATTGGCAGCACAAAATGAAGTGTGCCAGAACAATGCAGGCCACATGACATGCAAGTAGCAAACAAAGGCCACTGCATGGAAACACTGCACTAGAACACGCAGCAGCAGGCACCCGTGCACAGGAACAGCACAGGGGTGCAGCAAGATGGAACAGAACAGGGAGCAACCACCACTGGGGGAAGTGGGCCACTGGACACCTACCATGGTAATCTAATGGCACAGGCACCCAACAGAATGCTGAGTGATGGAGACAGTGCACAGAGGTAACCACTGGAGGACAGGTGGACCATGGACACCATGTGGGTGGCCATGTATAATGCAAGGGGCCAGGAGCACAAGCCAGCATGTCCCCAGCAACACACACAACACACAGGACAGGGGAGATTGCATGTTTGCTTGTGCTCCTGGCCACTGGAATTCTAGTACAGTGTCTCCCTGGCGGTGGACAAAGTTTGCTACCTGCGTGTCATGTGGCCTGCATTGTTGTGGCATGCTTCATTTTGTACTGCCAATATTGATGGTGATACTGTTTTTGCCTCCTTATTTTTGTCCACTTTATTTTGTTCCATGATGTTACTGACTGGAACAATTGTTTGTGGTTCAGTATTGAAACCCCTCTTTTTACTGACCCTGCTGAGCTATGCACCTCCCATCTCACCCATTCCCTTACTAGTTTTTTTGCCTCCTTGTCAATTAGTTTGCTCTCCTGCACAAAAACAATCTGAGTATTTAATTGTTTAAGTCTATAAAGGACTTCTTTCCTTTTTATAGGTGAGTTAAGGCCCCTCACATTTCATGACATAGCTTTCAGGACTTGTAGGTGAGCCATAACTACTCTTTTTCCTTTCAGCAGGTTCTATTCACCTGTTGTTACACAGTTTTCTTCTGTCCAGTGTTTTTGTACCAGGGTTCCCCCTCTCCTGACCCTCTGACACCCTTATATCCCTTATTTGACCCATGTGTTCTCCCGTGTACTTTAGTTGTATACTGGCTCTCTTTCTCTATCTCTAGCACCATTTAGGGCTGGGCAGACTGTTCTGAGGGAGATCCAGACCCTTGGATTGAACCCATAATGCACAGACCCGGATAAATATGGATTTCAATGCAGAAGTCCAGTTCAAGGTCCATGGAAGTGCCATTTGTACCATTTTGTGTATTGTTGCCATGGGGATGCAGTCAGCGTGCTCGCTCCACATCCAGGCAGCTGGTGGCATCCAATCAGGCAACAGATGATCACATGACACAGTCAAGGTATATAACGATGCAGAGTGCACAACATGGCCAAGATGAAAAGAAGATGGTCGGAGGAGCACCTTGCTCACTCACTGCAGTTGAGAGCCACCAGAAGAAGTTGTCAAAAAGAAAAAAAACAAAAATATACATTTTTGGAGGAGAGGGAACAGAATCTAGGAGAGAGCAAGGAGACTTACTGGGGAGAGGGTGGGAGAGAAACTGATTGTCGGGGGAGGGTGATGGGTCAGAACTGGAGAAAGGAGGAATCCAGAGGGACTGAGGAGATAGTGGTAACCTGGATGGCTGTCAGCGGAGGGGAAGGCAAAAGGCAGGCAATGTGGCAGTGTGACTGTGTACATGAGCAAGGGCAGGCTTGAAAAATCTTTGACTTGTGCCATTGCAGAAGATCCAGAGGAGAGAGAGAGAGAGAGAGAGACTACTGGAGGCCCAAGAGAAATTTTACAGTTACAGAAAATCCTGAACAAAAGTTTTGTTTTTCTTTTCTTGTCCTCAGACAGTGTAGCTGTGTGTGCATGAGCAAGGGCAGGCTGGCAAAATCTTTGACTTGTACTATTCCAGATCCAGAGGAGACAGTGAGAGACTACTGGGGGCCCAAGAGAAAGTTTACAGTTGCAGAACATCCCAAATACTTTTTTATTTCCTGACTTCAGTGTGGCTATGTGTACAGGGCAAGGGCAGCAGGCTGGCAAAATAAATCTTTGACTTGTGCCATCCAGAGGAGAGAGAGAAAGATTGCAGGGGGAAGGGGCATGAGAAATTTATCAGTCCCAGGAATCCCAAATAAAAATGCATTTTTTTTTCCTGGCTGAGAAGTAGTTGTAGTACTAGAAAACATTACCGCCTCTTGGACCAGGTAGTGTACCATATACCACAGTACATGGGGACATGAGTAGCAGCTGCATCATTCACATGGTTAGGGTGAGTGGGCTATCTTACTGCTGCTCATTTGATCTTTCATACACATTTCTTTGTCCTGTTCAGCTCTGACTGGAGCATCCATCAAAATAATACCCACACAGCACCATTAGTAAAAAATATCTTAGCTGCCTGGCATTGCATGCAGTGCTTAGTGGTGCTATGATATAGATATTTGCATCTCTCTCTCTCTCTTTCTCTCTCTCTCTCTTTCCCAGCACATTTATGTCACAGACCTGAGCAGGATATGCCACCATTACAGGCCAGCCATGAAGGGGCTAGTAGTGAATGATTGCTTTTACGTTTAGCAGTTTTACACACATTTTTATACAAATAACCCGTTAAATTATTTCCTTTGGGCCTCTGTGTCAAATGTGACCGACTTTGGCCACTTTTATGCATTTTTTCACATTTTTTCAAATATTTGTTAATAAATTAGAATTAATCAGAACAAATCAGAATTTCACCATGTTCTGGTTCTTATTTAATAATTGTCAAAACTTCACAGAGTTCTCCCAGCCCTAATCTCTATTGCTTTTATTCCTTCCCCAGTAGGGGTCTTGTTACTCCACCCACTGCTTACCATTAGAGATGCAGTGAATTTAAATTTCACTGATGAAGTGCTCATGAAGTGGGCACTTTGCATTGTCATTCCACTATGAGGAGTGACCAATATGAAAGGCTCACTTAGCCTTGTAATTATTACATCACATTGTTATTCTGCCTTGACATGAAGTAAGGTGAAGTAACAACAATATTGTCAGCCACCCACACAAAGTCACCAGAATTAATGTGCAGCACTAAAATGCTACAGTCTTGTGTCCAGTAAATTCCCCAGTGCTGATGAAGTGAAATGACAGCACAACAAATAAATTAAGGTCTCCCAGAATTAATGGAGCACTTAGTCATGTGTGCAGTGGTCACACACTGTCTCAAGAATTAGTGTGCATCCCTAAAATGCTGCTGTCTTGTATCCAGAAAATTCCCCAGTGCTGACAAAGTGAAATGAGAGTGTAACAAGCAATGCAAAGTCTCCCAAAATGAATGGTGCACTCAATCATGCACGCAGTGGTCACACAGTCACCAGAATTAATGTGCATCCCCAAAATGCTACTGTCTTGTGTCCAGAAAATTCCCCAGTGCTGATGAAGTGAAATGAGAGTGTAGAAAGAAATGCAAAGTCTCCGACAATTTATGGCGCACTTAGTCATGCGCAGTAGTCACACACAATCACCAGAATTAATGTGCATCCCCAAAATGCTACTGTCTTTTGTCCAGAAAATTCCCAACTCCAGATGAAGAGAAATGAGAGCATAAAATTGAAAGAAAAGTCTCCATTTAATTCATTCCACACACAGTCATGCGTGCCCGCACTCCAATAAAAACTACAATATGCCCCTTGCTGCTGCTTTTGGAATTTCATATAATGATTCTTGACCTGACTGGGTTGATGCACAGTGTCTTGCCAAATCATGTGCTAGAAGGATGACCTGACCATTAAGTTAACCATCCATGATGATGCAGTAGTGCTGTTGGTTGTCCAATGTCTATTGCACTGACCCCCAACAGAAAGGATGCCCTCTGTGTGTACACTAATACTACCCTTGATAAGTTAATGTACCTGGCACCATCATGGCTTTCCACAGAACCTGAGTTGACCTTAAATGTTCATATCCATTATACACACACACACACACACACATAATTATATATATATATATATATATATATATATATAATGGGATACATGATGGGCATGAGTGTGATATGGCAAATATTGTCACTCCTGCAGAGTGAGATATCCAGAGCTCACGATGCAGGAGTGACAATATTTGCCATAGCACACGATCTGACCATCATGTATTTGATATATACAATAGGGCCAAGAGTTTTAGAAGTTTTGTTATGCTGTCTTGTGTTCTGGTCCTGTTTATGTGTTTGCTCAGTCTGTTTGTGTGCTTTTCTGAATGGGCTGGCAGTGTTATAAACTCTGGGAGACACATGAGTGTGTTTTGCAATGCTAAATGAGTTAGTTTTAGGTAGTAGTGAGAAACACAATTTTATGAGGCTGTATTGTTTAGAAATCTGGCTGCAGTTAAGCTGAGAGCATCACTAATTGTAATGAGCTGAGAGGCAGAGTGTCAGAACAGCTGATATTGTTTTCAGTGGTAATTAAGTTAACTGCAGGCAGAGTGCAGAGTGTTCTGTGAAATTGTGCTCTTTAGGATTCTGGCTGCAGTCAAGCTCAAAGTATCACAGTAATTATAATGGGTGAGAATTTGAGTTTGAGGAACAAGTGAGAGTGTGTTTCAATGGTAGTTGAGTTAGCTGCAGGCAGTAGCTTAGACTGTTCTGTGAAGCTGTGCTGTTTAGAATTCTGGCTGCAGTCACAGTAATGAGCTGAAAGTTGGTGGTGGGGGGATAGGTGTGTTTTGTAATGCTCGCTGAGTTAGCTGTAGGCAGAAGTGAGACCTCTGAAGTAGTTCTGCATTCGTGTCTATGGTAACAGCACATAAAGAATAGTGGATTGGCAAGTATGCATAACCAATGTGTTGTGCCACTGAAGGGTTCTGATTCCCTATGACCTCGAGAGCGAAGCTTGAGAGGTCCATGGGAATCAGAACCCCAAAGTAGCACAGCACACTGGTTGGGCATAACATTGCCCATCCATTATTTTTTATAGTGTATGGTGCCCCTACGATAATTTAAGTGAGCATTTTAATTTTTTTTAAGCCGTAAAAGGAATTCTTTCTACTGCGTTTTAGTCTGGTATTCAAGTCAGGTTGCTAAGGTTAGTGCTGTGGTTGTTAGGGACCAAACATCCCTACAACTGTAGCATGGTCTGCCATTGGCTGTCAGTTGCCTTTGGGAGGGGATTCCAGAAAAATAACCATGGAGGACGTATCTCTCGCTAAGCGAGAGGATCATGAGTGAAAGGATTCACCTGTTAATGTGAGTAGTTTTAAATATCTGGTTGAGCATGCAGTTTTTTAATAGCTTAAAGTATCTGGCCAATCCTGCCTTTTTTCGTTGTGCTCTGTTCTTCATCAGTTCAGGGGATGATCATGCCACTGCCGCAGCTCTGAGTTTTTCTGTGTTTGGTCCACTTTTAAAACGAGCTGAGGGTGTGCAGCCTCTAGAGACTTTCGAAATGTTGTTGTAGTACAGTGTGGTACAATCACATTCCATGACCTTTTGAACTGTGGTATAACAACATTTTGAAAGCCACAGAGTTCCATACACAAGCAAGCCTTCACCATACACTATAAGTGTTTCTTGCATGCTGAGGAGAAAGCTGCCTAGAGTGATGACCTTTTGTGACCTGTGTGTGTAAGTGGCTGATATCATCACAGTAGAGCAGAGGATAAAAATATCACACTGCAGTGGATGATGCACTGTTTTTTCTCACTCATTTACCACTCACACCTATTGTGTATATATATATATATATATATATATATGTATATATATTTATGCAACAGGTGTCTGAATAAATCTGCACTGATACATCCATTTATCTGTGCTACTATGTGGATAAATATGGGATATACAATGGTGAGCTGTCAGATAAATGATTTATCTACACAAGTGCTGTTTGACCTCGGGGAACTTCCACGATGGCGTAAGCCACGAGTAAGGGTGTCCGAGGTCAAACAGTACAAGTGTAGATAATCATTTATCTGACAGCTCACCATTGTATATTTCATTTATGCAATAGGGATGCTTCTTATCAGTGTGAGAACATTTGGTTTTGACTGTTTATGTTCTTTTTAAATGGTAATTTCTGGGACTTTCTGGGACTTTTGGTTAACTTTCCTGGTGTATGTCCGCCTAGTGGGTGGTTATTAAATGAAACACCACTCATTTTGTAGAGAACTTCTTGCTGAACAAATGTCATGGTGACAGTATCATGCTACCTTTTTGTTTTAAAGTTATTCGCATTTGTTTGATGAAAAAGTGAAACAAAATTTAATTTTATGCTGTTTTGCTAATTATAAAAAAAAAACTAAAAGGTGTTTATTATAATGAAATGCCACTCATTTTGTAGATATTTTCATGCTGAACATTTTTGTGTTCATAGTACCATGCTATCATTTTTAGTTTTAAAGTGATTCACATTTGTTTGTCGAAAAGTGAAAGAAACTGAATTTTATGCTGTTTTTTGCTAATTTTGAAAAACTAAAAGGTATCTCTGAATGAAACACCACTCATTTTGTAGATATTTTTATGCTGAACATTTTTCGTGCTCACAGTACCATGTTATCATTTTTCATTTTAAAGTTATTTATATTTGTTTGTCTGAAAAGTGAAAAGAAAATAGGATTTTTTGCTGTTTTTTGCTAATTATAAAAAAAACTAAAAGGTATCTATAAATGAAACACCACTCATTTTTTAGATATTTTTGTCCAGAACATTTTTCGTGCTCACAGTACTATGCTATCATTTTTCGTTTTAAAGTTATTCACATTTGTTTGTCAAAAAAGTGAACAAAAAAGCTTTGATTGACAGTTTGCATTTATCCCACATATGTGGGATAAATCTAGGGTGGTTAGATTTATTCCACATATGTGGAAATAAATGGATTTATTCAATGGCTTTTGGTCTCACACCTATTGCATAAATTTATTTATCGACATAGTAACTACATCATCACCCATTTATCCACACAGTAACTACATCACTAACTACCACCACCTGTGCTGCCTTCTTACCAGCACTATCTTCCAGTTTCACTTTCACCTCCTCACAGTGCTCTTAAAAGCCAAGCTATCATAGTCCCAAACACTCACAAAATGCACACCCTAACCAACCCCCCCCCCAAACTGGAACCACATTTTAAATGAAAACACACTTAAGCAAAAAAAAGCAATTTTTTCCTATTTCTCAGTACAGCAATTCTGCAAACCAAACACAGCAACCAGGCATAGAGAAAATACTGGAAAAGGAACTTAACTAAAAAAAATATATATGACAAACCAGAACCCAAAAAAATCATGTTGCATAAATCAAATATGCAGGGGGTGCCTGTGGGATAACAAAGTTATTTGTTCAGTTGCCAGTGACCATCAGAATTCCTTACTCATGGCTTCGCCACTGTGAGATTACTGAGGTCACAGGCAACTGTACAAATAACTTTGTTATCCCACAGGCACAGGTATCCCCTGTATATATATATATATATATATATATATATATATATATATATATATATATATATACACACATATATATATATATATATATATATATATATATATTCTTCATGTACATACATGTAATCATTTTTGTATCACAGGTCACATAGTCAAACTTGGGGTGTATTTCTTGACCTGATGAGGAATTTCAGCGATGAAATACTATCAAGCCAGTGAAGGTAAGTATTTTTTTTTGGGGGCATTATTTAAAAAAAGTTAAAAAAGATTCATCAGTGTTTTGGTCATCTTTACACATCTTCAGCATATCATCAGAACTGAAAAAAAAAAATTAACTGCTGTGATTCATGAAGAATGTGATTTGTCTCGTGATGAGTATTTGGTGTAACATAACCAACGATAATAAACCGTACAGGAAAGCGAATACCTTCGACTGTACTTCCCCAAACTGTGTCATGCAAAACTACCTGGTCTGAAAACTCATATCGATGAGTACAATGGTGATTGAACCTGAGACCCGAGATACTACAAAACAGACTTACATGAAACTAACTACAAAAAAACTTAGTTTTGTGATTCATGAATCATGACTGTGAAGGTGAAGAACACGATTTGTATCATGAGTGACTAGTGATGATCACCCTGACATAAAAATGCACATCAATGAGTACAGTGTTCACACAGAGATATGCACCACACCAGTACTCTGAACGGAAGCCAAACAAACATTGAATCCACATTTCCATCTGACTTGTTCTTAAAGGATGTGTACTTGTTTTTGAGGTCTATTCAAAACCATTTTGGAGAACAAAGGAAATATACTAACAAATGATTTTTACATCCTGCATATGCCCCAGGCCAATGTTCATCACCTTCAGGAATTTAACCCATTCAGGAATTTATCACATTCTGGGTCTTTGAGCCACAATAACAGTTTTCTGGTCCCCAGTAGTTCACCATTGACTGTGGATTTGATTACTTTTCATCAATCACGTGGCACCTCTGAGAACATGGCTTTATATATTGTGCTCTGCAATATCACAGGGCAAATGCAGACCAGCAAGGCCAAGAGGACTAGATGCCATACAACAAAACTAGTCTGCAAAATGATTAAAGCATACCTTCTTAGGATACTACTTATGCTACTTCTGATATCTGGAAATGTCCATCCTAACCCAGGGCCTACCGGCCTAGCACCCCATGCCACAAAAAGGTGGGAAGGGTCCCTCACATTAGCCTCAATCAATGTCTGCAGCCTCCTTAACAAACTTGACATCTTGCAAACCTGGGTCCAGCAACATAGCCCTGATGTACTCTCTGTTGTTGAAACGTGGCTTAACCCCAAGATACCAGACGCTGCAGTCACCATCCCTGGATACTCAATATTTAGGCAGGACAGGGTTTCCAAATGAGGTGGGGGCTGTGCCATCTACCTGAGGAATTCCTATCTGGGTCAAGTCTTCCCGTTCTCAAACCCTAAACCACCCTCGCAGGTTCTCACTATTAAAGTACTACTCGGGGCACACAACAAGGAGCTCACCATTGCCTCTGTGTACCTACCCCCTAAAGATCAGCCCAATGGATTTATGAGCATATTGGAAAGCCTACAGGGATTACACCATAACTCTGAACTCATAGTACTAGGTGACTTCAACATAAATTGGCTATCACTGGAGGCCAGAAACTACAAGGATGCTGTCACGTCACAGAACCTCACCCAGCTTGTTACCACCCCCACCAGATGCAACTATAGGACAGGGTCCTTACTAATCACCCTGAAAGAATCTCAAAAGTCTCAGTGCTCCCTGATGGGATCAGTGACCACTCACTGGTCACATGTACCTGGACAAACAAATTCATTAAGCCCCCTCCTAAAATAATCCACACCAGAGTGTTAAAGCAGGGGTATCTTGAGCCACTAAAGATACACCTAAGCCACCTGGACTGGACACCAATCAACTCTGCCATTGATGTAAACCAAGCCTTAGACCTTTTCATCAGCCACTTCACTGCGGCCTGCAATATCTTTGCACCTCTCAAAAAGCTGAAGGTCAGGGGCAGAGCAAACCCTTGGATAACCCCCGCTCTAATCACTTTACTCAAACATAGGGATCATCTCTGGCATTGTGCCCGTGCAACATCCAAACCTGGGGATATTCATAAATATAAAGCTGCCAGAAATGAGTGTATGAGGGCAGTTAGGAGTGCCAAATGCAAATACTTCAAGGAAGCTTTCTCCAACTCCTGGGGTGATAGATAAAAATTTTGGAGCAACTTGAAAGACCTCTGCAAGCACAAACACTGCATGACTCCTGACACTCTCCGGTTGGCTATCAACAGCTCTGTCACCTCCATTATCGATTATGGGCTAGCAATTTATGGCTCTGCCTCCGCCTCTGCCCTCCGCATAATTACAGTTGCACTCAATAAAGCATGCAGGCTGCTAACTGGGGCTGACCAACTTACACACACTTGTGACCTGTACACTCAGGCAGGATGGCTCCCTCTCATCAGCCGGATACAGTATCAAACCTGCCTCTTAGCCAAAAAAGTCCTCCTTGGGGTCATACCCCCGTCATTGAAAAGCTCCTCATTGACCACCACAGCACCCAGCAAACTAGAAGTTCACAACAACTAACCTTCCTTGTTCCCAGATGCCGGACTACCATGGGCCAGAGGGCATTTGCCCATAGAGCACCACAGTGGAATAATACTCTCAACAAAGAAACTCTTACTGTTGCTGCTCTTGGCCCTTTTAAGAGACAACTACGACTTCATCTCATTTCAACTAGTCTTTGTGACTGCCTCGCCTAATCAGGGGCCCACTGTTCACTGCCCTCCACTTCAGTCTTGACAGCTACCTCTCCCTGCCTTGCCCTCTTCTACCTGCCTACCCCCTTGCCCCCTCTCCCTTTCCTCCCCCCGGGCATTTTCTGACTTTTATCCCTCCCCTCTAGAGCTCTTATACTCACCCTCTACCCTCCAACAATGGCATTCCTGCCTGCATACCCCCTTCCCTCTCACCTGCAGTGCTTATTTCTAAGATTACCCTTGGCTGGTATGTCATGCTACCTAACATTTGGCACATTTTGAATTACTGGAATTTCCTAAGGCTCAGTCTCTTGCTTCCATTTATTGTGTAACTATGTATTATTATGTCAACCGTTGTATGTATGTATACCCCCCATTCCTTCGACGTGGAACCTTTGTAAACGAGCAGTTCCTGCTCAAAGGTATTTGTAATCCTAGATTTCAATTAAAAAAAACCAACAAAAAAAAAAAACAACTGTAACTTAAGTTACAGATGGAGATTGGGCCCTAAGGAGATGCAAATGCACAGACAGATTAAGATTGTGTAGCACACTCAAGAGATGCAGACGCAAAGGCACAACACATAGCCAGTGCTCACAAGTCACAAATCCAAATCTGGAAAAGAATAAGTTTTGTCGTTTGGGGGGGGGAGTGCATGGTAGTAACAGTCCACTACAAGTAAAGATGCCACAAAGCAGTAAAAAAAATTCATGCAGGTGCAGTGGTCAGCAGGTTCACACTGCTGCAATTACTCTGTGGTACAATAAAATGTGTTTGATTTGATGGCACATGTAACTCACACATAGAAACATAGAATTTGACAGCAGATAAGGACCGCTTGGCCCACCCAGTCTGCCCATTTCCCTACCAACTGGATAAGCTGCAGATCCTAGTTAACCAGCAGCCTACTTCTTCCTACCCCCACCCCCCCAGAACTGCCTTATGACTATCCCATGCATGCTTGAATTCCACCACTGATTTTGACTCACAACCTCCTCCGGAAGGCCGTTCCATGCATCCACAACCCTCTCTGTGAAAAAATACCTTAAATTACCTCTGAGCTGCCCCCATCTTCAAATTGTGCCCTCTTGTTCTTGCACACCTCTTTTTGAAAGATGCTACTGCCTTGACTTTGTTGATTCCCTTGAGGTACTTGAAAGTTTCTATCATGTCCCCCCTCTCCCTCCTTTCCTCAAGGCTATACATATTAAGCTCCTTAAGTCTCTCTTCATATGTCTTCCGGTGCAGACACACACACACACACACACACACACACACACACACACACACACACACACACACACACACACTACACTACAAGTAATGCATAGCAAATTGAAAACTTCAGTAATATAACCAAATCTTTTAAACAAACTGAAATTATGCACTGCTGCACCACAACAATCAGCATAAAACATGTCAAGAATTACTGAAAATATTACTGTATGTACATTAACACAGTTATACAAGGAAAATATAAGCAAAACAGAAAGACTGCCTTTTTATCCCAGTTTTAACCTACCACCACCAGAGATAGAATCCTCCCCCAAAACACACCTCAAGTGACTGTCAGTACACAGACTGAATGTTCTAAATTAACATTCAAAATCCACACACAAGCAATAAACACTCAATGATACGAGCACAGGAGGGTTTCCTACAATCAATGTACTAAATTTTGAGCAAAACAAAATTGCTCAAAAAGTCTTTTTTGACAGTTTTTAGAGGATTTGGATCACAAAGCTCTGAGACAAAACTGTCTCCATCTTCCACTACACACACTACACAGAACTGAGGCTGTACAGAACAATCTAGAGCCCATGTGGCCTGCGGTCCCATGAATAACTGCAAAATTCACCTTGGAGCTCAATAACAAGGAAAAGTGATGCCAAGTACATTGATTTCAATCTACTTCACAATAAAATTGGTGGAGAAGTGGTTTGGGGAAGGCAGAATAATGTGAAGTCATTGGTTTCAATGGACTTTGCGTTCCTCATTATGACACAAAGTACTCTGCTTTGTGTTGTGGATTACTTTGTAGAGTCTGCATTGCTTTGCAAATCACTTTGCAGAGCAAATTTTGGCCACTTCATCCACCACTACCTATCATGCGCATTTTTAGCTGTGGTTCTGCACTTTTTGCTGCAAGCCACTGGCAGTGTACATTTTTCTTTTGGTAGTGACATTTACCCCTACTCCTGCTTTTCCCTAAGATCCTATAAACAATAATTAACATCTTTGTAATTAATCAAACATACAACAATCCATCTGTGGCATAGTGTTCCCTATACAATGAGGATAGCCTTTCTTCTGCCTGCCCATGGTTCAGGAAGCACCTTGGGGTGGAAAAATCATTAACATTTTAACAAACCTTAGATAGTAACCTTCAGTTGTGGCCAAACACTTAATTTTCTTTTCTGGATTGTGCGCACTAGGGCCTCTTCATGGTTGGTGACCTGGGCTAGGGCTAATTTGCCCCCACCTTGTATTAGGTATGACCAAAGTGATGGCTTTTGCACTGCCCCTATATGTGTGCTCTGTAAAGTATTTCTTCTAGTGCTGTCCCCTCTGATCTGCCACTGGGGTGCCTGTATTTAGTTGTGTTTTTCCTTTCTTTGTCCCTCCCCTGTCTGGGGGGGGCGTGAATTATCCACTTTTCTATGCTTCATTCCAGTGTCAGGACTGGCCCCTGCAAAGCACCTGTAAGCCCCTTGTCCATTCTTTTGTGAGGTATCCTTTTCCCACTTCCCATTTTCAGGCTGTCCTTGGCTTAACACCTTGGTAGAGCTTGAGTATGACCCTCCGCCTGCCCCCTCATCTCCATAGGTAGCTACTATTGCTTCAGATCACAGTTAAGTTGAATCCTTTTCTTTTCAGAGGCTGTAGCCCTATAGCAATGGTGGTTTTGTATGGCTAAACCAGGTGTCATGGAGGGGATTATTCAGAGATCTGGTGCATGAGGTTAGTCACCATTAAGAAGACATTTCTGATCTTGCCAGCCTATGCTACATCATGTCTAGGAATGAGTGCTGGGGGAGAGTCGGTGCTTATACCATGTGTATAAGGTACTCTCTACTGGGCACCGCAGCTTTCCATAGAGCATATGGGGTTATGTATACCTAACTGAGCACTAAGGAGTTCTTCATACATTTTACAGAGGTACTAGGAGTAGCACCTCTTCCTGTTTTATTCTTTACAATGAAGTTGGTAACAGAAGCTATGTCCTTTAATTCCACTGCCACATATTTATACTTTGCTTAAATCTCCTTCTGGTGAAGTACTATACTTCCCAATGCCCCTTAACTGTTTGCACACCTAAAACAATGCATTTTTCCCCATTGGGATCACCTTCTAGCTACATATTATCTTTAAGCTTGGATGTCCCAGCCCATTGTAGCTTTTTCCCTGCCACCCTTTTAAGCAGACTCTCTTAAACATTAGCAGTGGCTGAGCACCTTGTCACTAAACCTACAGTTTTAGATACAGCAAGGTGCTTACAGGGAAGTCCAATATGTAATTTAAATTGTTCAAAATCTGAGGCCGGACGTTTTTGGGTGATCACTGGTCTTGGAGCATAGTGGTCCATCTAGGTGCCAGCAGTGAGAGATAGTTCATGTAGCACTCTCCCCTCTGTCACCTCGTTGATACAGTCTGCTCATTCTTCATACAATGATGCCCAGTTCACAAGTAGGTCTTGGTTTGGGTCAGGTTTTTCTTGCTGCAATCCTGGCTTATGGGTTAGATACAATGCTGGGTGTCGCAGCTCCCCCAGGGGTTCATAGCAATTGGAAGTCTTAATTGGGGTGTCCCTGGGTGAGCTGACACTGGTGTCTGAGGTGTGTTGCTCCCTTTGCCTGCTTCTCTACCTGTTTCTTCGGGTGGGAGACCTCTTCCTTTGTGGGGATCTTTTAGCCCCATTAGGTTTGTTGGCTTTTTTGGTTCTGCCTCGTTGGACTTTCTGCCAGGATTCCTCAATATTCACTGGCTGTAATGTTTTGGGTTCTGTTTGGCACTGTCGCTCCTCCATGAATTCCATCTACTGTCATGCTGCACCTCATGGCTGGCTTGGGGGCTGACATGACATGTTGTTCTTAACAGTTATGTCCTGCAGAAAATGTTCCACTTCATTAAGTGTATTAAAGGTTATGTGTTCTCCATTGTGTTGAATTCTTAGCATTGCTGTGTACCTCAGGGATGCTGGTATGCCCAAATGAGATAGTTTTTGTTTCACCCCAGCATAAGTCCTTTATTTAAGGGAGAGTTCAGGTGAGAAGTCTTGATAAAGCTGCACCAAGACACATTGCTATTTTATTTCTCTCTGTTGTCTTGTAGCTCTAAGATACATCTCTTTTACAGGGTATTTCAGGAATTTGCAAAAGATGGGTTTAGGGTGCTCTCCTTGTTTGGGTCTGGGAGCCAGTGACTGGTGTGCCATCTCAAGTTCTGGGGAGGTTCATTGTTAAGCCATAACATAGCTGGTAGTGCATGCCTCACGATTGCCAGCATATCCCTTCCTTCCATCCCCTCTGGCACCCCCACCACATGAATATTTTTCCATTGGGCATAATTCTCCATATCATCTACTTTGGCCAGTAAGAATTGGATCTGATCTATATGTTAGTGAAGCTGTCACTCGTTTTGGTACAGCTGGACAGCCTGATGTCTAACTGTTGTTTCTGTGCCCGTCACTCTATCGGCTAGTTTTTGAAAGTCACAATTCGTTTTTGGGATTGTTATCTTTAGCTCTGCTGTATCTTGGAGCACTTTATTTAGCATACTGTAGTAATAAATCTCCCTAGCTCAGGAATGTGTAATGCCTGAGGCTCTTGTGGTGTGGGGAAATGCCTCCCAGACATTTTGTTTCACTGTGCCTCCTACCTGAGCAGCTGGCTCAGGATCTTTTCATTGGATGCCATGGAACTAGAGGACTGTTGTCACAGTGGTCTTCTGAGCGGGAGTCATGCCATTGTGTGAGGAGTAGTAACTCACGTGGTTCTTCACATCGCCAGGACTGATTTGTCTAGTTTTAGTCTCTTTCAAAAGCCTTTTGTTTCCAATTGATTTGTAGTGTTTTACTTTCCCAGTGGTTAACACGCTATTTTTAGCTGTACAAACGAAGGTTTTACCATTTGTCTATAGCAAAATTATACACCCACCATATTGGATGTCAGGCTCCACCCCACTGAATATACCTGATGTTAAATGGAGCATCCCAGTGGCAAGTTATTCTAGGAGCCAAAATGTGGCTGATGTCCTATAAGACTGTCTACTTACTCAACTAGTTAGTGCCCCAACCAGACTGGACTCCATCTTGGATGTCATCCTTACTAACTCGGAGGTACCGAGGGCTATAGTAGTTGGGGAGTCACTGGTCAACAGTGACCACAACTCTGTGTGATTTGAGTTAGCCTTATTGGAAGAAAAATTGCAATCCAAGACAGAGGTTTTAAACTTTAGAGCAGCAAATTTTGACAAAATGAGGGATGTAGTCAGAAGCAAGGGTGTTCGCTGATATCGACAACTGCATAACAGCAAGCCCAAAGTTTAGTGACTGCATTACAGTGAGGAAAGACATGGAAAAAATGCCTTTCCCCCTCCCTGAGGTGCTACAACCTCAGAATTGGTTACATAAGTAATGGGGAGAGGGGTTGAAGCCCCCCACAGAAAAGCATTGTTGCAGTTTCTGTCCTGGCTGTAATGAAGTTGTGATTATGGGCTTGATGTTATTCAGTCAACCATATGATATGTAACTGAATCATCATCATCATCTTCATTTATTCTGCACCTTTCAAATATCAAGGCACATTACAAAAATTGAAACAACTGACAAAAACAGTGATATATTAATACACAGTAAAATCCAGGAACTATCAATACTAATTACAATAAGCATTACTCCATAAATAGGTCTTCAGAGCACGTTTAACCCCTCCCCCACTGTTGCGCATTCCCGAAGCTGGTGGGGTAGAGAATTCCAAAGGGCTGGGGCAGCATACATAAATGCAACCGCCCCAGAAAATTTCAAAGCTACCCTTGGAATCTTTAGTAACCCCTTGTTGGCCAAGCGGAGCAATTGCTCAGGCAATAAGACAACAGGAGCTCTTTCAGGTAGTCGGGACCAAGTCCATGTAGGGCTTTATAAGTCAGTAATCTGACTTTGAAGGTGATCCATCACTGAACTGGCAGCCAGTGCAGTTCGTGCAGCACCAGTGTAATATGGAAGGTCTGAGGAGTCCCCGTCAGCAACCAGGCTGCAATGTTCTGCTCCAGCTGCAAGCAGTGGATATCAACCCCCAGAAGCCCCAAGTATAGGGAGTTGCAGTAATCAAGGTGCGAGGTCACAAAGGCATGGATCAGTGTGGGAAGGTCACCAGACAGAACAAGATGCTTGATTCTAGCAATGTTCCTCAGATGGTAAAAGGATGACTTAATGACTGCCAACACTTGAGATCGAAGCATCAGCCTATCATCAAGCATCACCACCAGGTCCCACACCAGTTCAGAGGTTAGGAGCTGGGAGCTCCCCAGCTAAAGCCCCAAGGCTGATGAGCCCCCAACCCCCCTATCTGGTGACCAGAATCCATAACCATCACCTCCAACTTCCCTGAGTTCAACTTCTGCTAGCTAGAATTCATCCAATCCTGGATTTCAGTGAGGCAGTTATTAAATACCAAGGATGCTCTATCCTGGTCAAGTGCAAAAGACAGGTAGAGCTGGGTATCAACAGCATCACAGTGAAACCTCAGCCAATACCATCTTACAATGTCTCTGAGGGACAGCATATACACCACAAACAACATGGGGGACAGCACAGATCCCTGAGGAACCCCACATGACAGAGGGAGAGGGTTGTAAGAATAAATCCCCAACACAACCATCTGAGTTCTACCAGTGAGGAAAGACCTAAACCATCTGGGGACTGAACATGTCAGGCCACAGATGAACCTCAGGTGCTCAAGCAGTACCCCATGATCCACAGTGTCAAAAGCTGAGGAGAGATCAAGAAGTACCAAGATAGATTGTCTTTTCTGATATCTCACCATCAGGAGATCATTGAGCACCCAAACCAACACAGTCTTGGTACTATGCCTCTTATGAAAACCAGATTGGAAAGGTCTGTAGATGTTATGGATGGACATATGGTTCTCCAGCTGTACAGCCACTACCATCTCAATTACCTTCCTCACAAAGGAGAGGTTAGAAATAGGTCTGTAGTTTGCCAGGCAGTCTAGGTCCAGAGAAACTTTCTCCAAGAGGGGTGTTACCACTGCCTCCTTCAGGGAGCTAGGAAACTCACCCGACTCCAGGGACCACCAGATTATCTGTGCCAAGACCAGGCCAAAGATGTCACAACAACCCATAATCAGGGTAGATGAGCCCAGATCTAAACTACAGCATGTAGTACACATACCCTGGACAATCCACATAATGTCTGCAATCTCTGGCCAGTCAAAGGTATGCCAAGAGAAGTGAGGGACAGTGGCCGGGCACCGATCACCAACAACTCCCATAGAATGTGTCAAATGGATCTCAGACCTGATGTTGGCCACCTTATCAGCAATGAACCGAGCAGGCTCTTCACACTCTAATTGTGAATGTTTGAAAGAGCTGAGCCGGTCGGTTCTGATCGGCAGCAATCACCCCGGACAGGAACTCTGCCTTCTTATGGGAGATTGCTAACTGGTAGAGTTGGTAATGCTCTAGCAGTCTAAGATGGTCAGCCTCCAGGGCAGATTTCCACCAGCAATGCTCTAACCTTCATCCTAGTTGCCACAACTCCCTCAAGGTCCCATCAAACCAAGGGGACCAAGGGTGGAGAGAGAGAGGATGAACACAGACAGGAGCAACAGAATCCAGTGCTGTGGTAATGAACTCATTATAGGCCAGAACCAGAGCCTCCAGGTTTCTGCTTGCCACAGGAAATTCTGATAGATCAAGCACCGCCGCTAGGCCTCCAGGGCTCAAGTCCCATATGGGGCGGTACCTGACCATCTCCACAGGGGTAGGCCCATGCGAAGGGGTGCAAAAAATTGAATCTCCCAGTGTAGTGATTGGACCATCCAACAGGTTCCACCCCCACATCAGAGGCTTTGATCCCCAGGAGAAAAACCAAGTCAAGCGAGTGACCGTATTTATGAGTAGCAGAGGTAACAGTCCGTGTAAGGCCCAGTGATGTCATCAAGTGGAGGAAGTGTTGCCCAAACTGCAAGAGTTTGTCATCATTCCAGGCATTGATGTCACCCAGGACCATCAGCCTAGGTGATTCAAATGCCATATCGATCACAAAGTCTGCCACTTTCTGAAGGAATAGCTTCTCATCCCCGGGTGGACAATAGATGAGGGCTATCCTACAACCTACACTTGCTACAATGGTACACTCAAAAGACCTGGCATCCTCAACTGGTACACCTGTGAGGCCCAATTGAGCCTTAAACCAGACCGCTACCCCCCCATCTCTGCAGTCCAACCTCTGGCTATGTATTACCGAACACCTGGCTGGAATCGTAGCCTCAAGTATGGGGCCAGTATTTTCATCCAGCTAAGTTTTGGTGATGCAATCCAGATCAGGTGTCCCCACAAGACCTGCAATAACTGCAGTCTTCTTCTTAATAGATCTGGCATTGCATAACATTGCTCGAGTTGGACGGGTCTCCTGGGCCGTCCCGACCACCTGCCCACCCAAAATGGTGGTGCCCCTTGGTATGGAGACTAGGCATGGCAAACCACATTCCAGAATACATTTCACTCCAGGGCATCTTCTGCTCTTATCTACCCTGATGCAAGTGCTTCATTCATCCATCCTCCACTGTTCGTGCCTCCCACCCTACCTCCCACCCCATGGGCAATGCCCAGTGCTCTACAGTGTTGATAGACAGAACATGATAAAAGTGGGGGAAAAAGGGTGGAGGGTATGAAGTGCAGAGAATGAATAGTGCATGACCTGGGGGGTTAGATCTGCAAGACATATCACAGGTGGAATCAAGCCTGTTAAGGATCCAGGAGCATTTAGATGTAGAAGAAATATGGGGGCTGGTTAAGTTAGTTATTTCAGAGGCCACCAGGATGTGTGTAAGAACAGTGACAAAAAAGAACAAACACAAAAAAAATATATGGTTCAGTAACTAGGCAAGGAGTGCACTCACAACCAAAAGGAGGCCTATTGGAACAATAAAAGAACTCAGGAAACCAGTGAATGGGAAGCTATTTATTTATTTCTTTATTGAGAAATTCAGAAAGACCTTTGAGTCGAGGACTCATTTACAAAGGTTCCACATTGGACATAAAATGTACAGAGACAACATAATTACAGATTACAGTACATTAGTACAGGCACCGGAGTACATAGGTGTTCATTAAGTGGCCATCAGACAAGGATAACAGAAGTTTCAATAATTTAGCACAGCCATATAATTGCAGATGGTTCTGTAGTAGGCTGATGGTCATATAGTAGTATCAGAACATTTAGGCAAGAGGACCTAACGATTCAGTTTAATGGAAGTAACAGTCATAAATAGGATTGCGCTGACCAGGGGTCTGGGAAATGGGGAACATGAGGGGGCATAGTCAGGGTAATTGTCGTAGGTGGAGGGCAGAGAGAGAAAAGAAGGGGGATATGTCAGGGGCAATCACATGGGTTGGAGGCCTGAAGGTGTTCCCTTAGCCGGGATTTAAAAGGGCCAAGCCTTTTTTCATTAGTTATATGGTTTGGGAGTGAGTTCATCCAAAAGAACAAAGGAGCAAGGAGCTTGGTGAAATCAGCTGAGGCTACAGTGGAGCTTCAGCTTGCAGAAGGGGTTACAGAAGGGAACAAACACTTTATCTATCTATATATATATATATATATATATATATATATATATATATATATATATATATCTATACAAGAAAATAGGAAGAATTGTTAGATTCAAGAAGGTGACACAGAAGTGGATGGGGATAGGCAGAAGGCCATTGTTCTGAACAACTATTTTTGCTCAGTGTTCACCAAGGAACACAAAGGCCTAGCACCAGGCAGTGGCATCAAGGCTACAGACAAAGATGTTCTACAAATGGAAACACCATCAATCACCAACAGTAGAGTTAGAGAGGCCCTGGATCAATTCAGAGAAGACAAGTCACCAGGACCGGATGGAATATACCTGGTGCTAATGATGCTAGCAAGTGAATTGTCAGGTCCCTTAGCACATTTATTCAGCTGATCACTTCAGACAGGGGTAGTGCCGGGAAACTGGAAAACAGCTGATGCAGTACCTCTCTATAAGGGAGGGAGCTGGGAGGAAGCAGGCAACTTCCAACTGGTCAGCCTTAAGTCAGTAGTGGGGAAACTAAAAGAAATCTTAATAAAACAAGACTTGATAGAGTACCTAGATAAGAATGGTCTGCAGGATGACAGGCAACATGGGTTGGTGGTGGGAAGGTGATGCCAAACAAACCTAATCACATTTTTTGACTGGGTCACTAGGAAACTAGAGAAAGTCCACCCAGTGGACCTTCTCCACTTTGATTTCAGCAAGGCCTTTGAGTCAGTGCTGCACAACCATCTGCTGAAAAAGTTGGAGGACCTGGGTGCAGCCAAGTGCATAGTCAGTTGTGTAGTTAATTAGCTTAGAACAGAAAACTGAGACTAGTGGTCAACAGGGTGAGGTCTGATGAAGGCACTGTCACTAGTGGTGTGCCCCAAGGCTCAGTGTCAGGGACAGTCTTGTTTAATGCCTTTATCAGTGACATTGGCATAGGTATTAGGGGAAAAATTGCCCTATTCATGGACAATACAAAGTTAGGAGGAAGGGTTGACAGACAGGAGGAGGTTAAGACCCTACAAAAAGACCTACAGAGGTTGGAAAGATGGTCCAGTGTCTTGCAGCTGAAACAAATGCAAGGTGATGCATTTGGGTAAAGGGAACCCAAGGACAGAGTACCACCTAAATGGAGTCCAGTTCAGTACCAAGCAGGAAGAATGGGACCTAGGTGTCATCATAAGCAGCACCCTTAAACAGACAAGCCAATACAACAAAGCTTATAGCAAGGCCAACAAAATGCTGGGTTCATAGGGAGGAGATTCGACAGTAGGAGGAAGGAGGTAACACTGCCACTCCACAGGTCCCTGCTAAAGCCCCATCTGGAGTATGGTATCTAGTTTTGGAGTCACCATCTGAAAAGGATATAAACAGGTTGGAGGCTATTCAGAGAAAAGTGACCAAAATGATCCAGGGCCTTCAAGGGCACTCTTATGAGAAGTGTCTGGAAGCATTAAATATGTCCTCACTGGAGACAAGTAGGGAGAGGGGAAATGTGATTAAAACATACAGTACAAGTTCTTGAGAGAACTACATAAGGTGCCATCCTCAAACCTGTTCAACAGCATCTCTGACTCTAATACTAGAGGGCATGAGCAGAAATTGAGGGGGGTGAGCTTCAAGAGGGAGCTTAGGAAATATAATTTTACAGAAAGAGTCATGGAGCCATGGAATAAACTGCCAGCTGAGATAGTGGAAACAAAGTCTGTGACATCATTCAAGCTGGGGTGGGACAAGGCTAAAGCATAATCAAAAACAAAAGGAGCAGTAGGAGGCATTGTGCAGAAGGGGGGGAAGGGTTAAGTCCTGGGATCTGAGAACATCCAAGGAGCACATGGGCAGACTAGGTGGTCCCTTGGTCTCCTTCTGCCATCTTTTTTTCTTTGTTTCTATGTTTCTACTGAGCAGTCGAATTTTTGGTTTTCCTATTTTCATACCATTGACATGATTATTGAAGGATGTTTTGTTTTCTTTGATGTCAGAAGCCAATCTAAACTTATAATTCTTTGTTTGCATCTTTGATAGCTTTCTTATACTCTTTGGCCCAGATATTCAAAAGGGTTGCGCCATCCGCAACAGGGTTGCACATGTGCAAGTCCTACATTGCGCCATTCTGCGATATTCAGCAGGAGGCAGTTGAGCCACTGAAAACAGGTTGAGCAACAGCGCAATGCAAATGAATGCATGCTCAACAGGAGGGGGAGGAACCATGCATAAACTGCGCAACCCAATATTCAGTCAGGTTGTGCAGAGTTGTGCAGGCGCAACCCCCAACCTGCGCCTGCACAACTTTGAGCCAAAAAAAAAAGGATCAAGTTGAGGGCCACCCACAGGTGAGCTGCTGTATTGCAGGGCTTAACACAGCAGCTGCCACCCGTGGCTGGCCCCCAACTCAGTCCCTGTGCCCCCACCAGCCCGATCGCGGGCAGAACATAAAACAACCCCCTGCCCAAACATCTCCCAATGCCTGATCGCTGGCAGAACATAAAACAACCCCCGCCCAAACATCTCCCAATGCCCGATCGCGGGCAGAATGTCAAAACAACCCCCGCCCAAACATCTCCCAATGCCTGATTGCAGGCAGAACATGAAACAACCCCCAGTGCCCGATCGCAGGCAGAATGTAAAAGACCCCCAATCCAGAATATCTCCCTGGTGGTCAGTGGACCGTAATGCCCTGATCGCGGGCAGAATGTCCAGTGACAACCCCCAAACATCTCCCTGGTGTCTAGTGTCCCCCTCTCACCACCCACGAAGCCCCACCACCCCGTTCCCCGGCGGCGATGCAGCATCCACCCGCCTGCTCGCCGCCGCCGTGCTGATCGATACCGTGGCTGCATGCAGAGCTAGAGCCAATGGGCGCAGCTCCATTCGCGACATGACAGTCCAGACTTGTGAATGAGTTCATTCACAAATTGGACTGTCATGTACGGTAGGGCTGCATGCCCATTGGCTCTAGCTCTGCACCAAGCGGCAGCCCTACCCGACAGTCAGTCAGCGGCGGGCGGCGGCAGGGCGGTGGATGCTGCCACCCGCCAGCCGCCGGGGAGCGGGTGGTGGGGCTTCATGGTGGGTGGGGTGGGGGACACTAGACACCAGGGAGATGTTTGAGGGGTTGTCACTGACATTCTGCCCGCGATCGGCATTACGGTCACTGACCACCAGAGAGATATTTGGGTTGGGGGTTCTTTTACATTCTGCCCACGATGGGGCATTGGGGGGTTGTTTCACATTCTGCCCGCGATCGGGCATTGGGAGATGTGTGGACGGTGGGGTTGTTTTCACGTTGTGCCCGTGATCGGGCTGCAGGGTGCGTCGGTCCCCAACGGCTGCTGCCTGGCAGGGCGGCCAGGCGCAAGTCCTCGGGATCGGCACACCACATGCTAATGGCATGCAAGAAATATAATCAGATGCAAATGGCCCCCTCGCTTTTGCATGAATTTTGGCCCCATTTGCATGTCACCTTTTGAATATCGGAAATTTGGCGCATGGCGCTATGGTACTTGCGCCACCGCAAGTTTAATGCTCAACTCTGACAACTTGTGGTGGCGCTAGTTCCACTGTGCCATGCACAGTGGCTGTGGCTGGGGGGTGATATTCAAAGGAGTTGCTCAATAGCGCAACTCCTTTGAATATCGCCCCGGCCACACCCCTGCGCAACTATTTTGAGCAGCGCAAGGGCTTGCGCCTCAGAATGGCGCAGTTTGAATATCCAGGCCTTTGCCTATATCTTTACATGCTGACCATGACACTCAGCATGGGTTCCTTTTGTGGGCAGGGTATGCCATTTTCCTATTTCTAATAATCTGCTTAATATTTTTTATTAAATTATATAGGAATCCTTCCTTTGTTATTACTTTTAAGTGTTGCTGGTACAAAGTTCTTAATACAGTGACACAGTTTAGAGTACAGTAATTCTCATTTGGCTTTAAGGACTGCCCTTTAAAGTCATATTTCCAGTTCCAGTTTACCATATAATTTCTAAGACATCAAAATTTGCTTTGGCATAACATCTTACTTTTGTTTTCCCTGCAGTTGGTTCCCAAATTGTTTTTACTGTAAACTGAACCATGTTATGGCCACTATCGCTCAATGACTCTCTAGCCTTGCAATTTAGAATGTTGTCTCCCAGGTTACTTACAGTGTAACCAGATCTAGGATGTTTTCACCTCTGGTGTTATCTTGAACAAACTGCTGGAAATTATTCATAACCATAAAGTATATCAGCCTCTTTTCATGTTGTGCAGTAGCAGTGCAGTTTGTCCAATTAATATTTGGAAAGTTGAAGTCTCCCATTATTATTTCTCTGGTATCTGTATCAATGGCCTACAACCTCTAAAAACTTTATTGGTATTCTCATTAGATAGATCTGGTGGTCTGTAACATACACATAGCACAATCTTTCCCACTATTTTTAGGGTTTATATTTACCCATAGTTGCTCCATGTTATTGTTGCTTACTGTATTTCCTGTGTGTGTGTATCTCACTAGAGTCATTTCTATTTAATAGATACAACACTACTCCACCTCCTCTTTTATTATTTCTGCTTACATGGATATAAATTATGTCCAGATATATCCTTTCCCCAGTTATCACCCCTCCACCAGGTTTCTGTTACAGTGCAAATTTGAATTTCCTCTAAGTGTAGCAAAATCTCTAGGTCATCTTTTTCATTATTCACACTCCTGCTGTTCAATAGTAATATCCTTAGGTCAGGATTCACCCTATCTGACCCAAACCCTTTTACAAATAGTTTAAATTATTTCCTGATAATGCCTCAGTCAACAGTCTTCCTACAATATTCCTGCCAGCTTGATTCAAGTGCAGCCCATCTTTTGCAAACAAATTATTTTTGACATAGAAATTTTATCCCAGACCTCACACACCAGTTGACCAGGCATACATTTATTTGTCAGATAGTTTTGTTCTTTTTGGAGTGACATTTATTTATAGGCAGTTAAATATGCCTGAAATAATAGCTTTTGCTCCACTGTTTTCTACTGTCTTTCCCAGTTCTAAGATTTCACTCACAATGGGGCCTTTGCACTGCCAGGTGGGAAATATGTGCTGGAGGCATGTGTCCCACCCACGTAGCTCTGCACCTGTGAACAGGTGCACACCAGCTGTATTCAGCAGTGGCCAACACCTGTCCATAGCTCTGCCACCCCAGGCATGCAGAACACTACAGGTTGGCCTGCGGAGCTTGGGACCCAGGCAGGCATCCAATCAGATGCCTGCCTGGGTCCAAAAGTGGATTCCTAATGTAAGAGTGCATGGGTCCAGGTGCATGAATAGGCACTGCAAGCACCTGGACCTGTGTGGCCATGCCCATATGGCTGCAGCCCCTGGAAATCCCCCCTCCACTGCACACACACCAGTATTGCCACTCCCTGTAACCATCCATGAAAACCCCACCACCACATGCATGTCAGGGTCCTGGTGTCAGATTACATGGCACCCTCACACACACACACATGGCAGCCTGCTCTACATAGCATGATGCTTGCCGACCCACCCCAGCCATACATCCATGAACAGAGTACCCTAAGATAGCAGAGCTAAACACCTGTCTCCACAATGATCACACTGCCAGCAGATGTGGAGTTGAGGGGAGGGCAGTGTCACCAGCCTTTCACAGCTGTGGCACCAACAGTCCAGCATCAGTGTGGGGGAGCTGGTGCCTTGGCAGGTGGGGTCTGCTGCACAACAGTGATGTTACTGGGGGGGACAGGTCAGGGCTCCAGGGGTAGACAGGCAGGGCTGTTCTGGGATGGTCCATTTCGACTGGGCACAGGGTAGTGCAGCACCTTTGGTGACGGTTACAGTATGTGCTGGGGAGGGTGATGTTTGGCTGTCCATGCAGGGGGAGCATTGATGCTCCAGGGACAGGGCTTACATCTGGGGGGCTGCACTGCCTATGGGGGCCAGGGGCAGGCATGTGTGAGGGTTGCCTGGCACAGATGGTGTGGGTCAATCCTGAGGTGGGGAGGGGGCTGGTCTGCACCCAGGGGATGGGTGATTGTGGGCACCCATCTGGCGTATGTCCATGATGGACACACCATCCACATGGATGGAATCTTGGGCATGCAGCCACCCCAGCCCTCCCAGTCAACATCATGTGCGGGGCAGCTCTGCTGGTCAGGTCCTGGTGCCGCCACGATCAGCAAGTGTAGTCCAGTGGGGAGCTCAGTGCGTTACGGTAGGGTCTTGTCAGAACAAAGGCTTACATCACTTTTTATAATGATGCAGTTAGATTCAGCTCATGCATTACCCAAAAATTATTTCATAAATTACCAAGAATAATAAATATTCACATGTGATATCTGTGACATAGACAGCCACCTCTGAGTGCTGTATCATTTTTTATTTCTTAAAAATAACAGAAATGTGTTATTGAATTTGTCTGCAGGAAATGCCAGTGCACTTGGAGTGACCTCCCTCACTCACACATCACCCCCCCAAATCACAGTATGTGAGAAGACCACACACACAGGAACTTAGATAAAAAAAATCTAACACCTGCTAGGCCAAGATAATTGCAGGGCTAAAAGGTACCTAAAATCATGGACATCCTGTTTAGCTATTTTTGTTATCAGTAGCCTAGTTGGCAGGAAAGAACATATCCATTTTACAATGTTTACAGGAAAGGAAAGCAGGGTATGACACTTCTCTGTGAAAATTAAAAAAGCTTTGATATCTGTGAAGATCAGGAAGACCCTTTTTCATCAAAGAGGTGTCATTTGAGAATTGATGTTATGCTGAGAAAAACAGGATCTTACTGCCATATAAGGATCCTGTTTCCTGTAGAGATATAGTTTTAGTAATAATATCCTGATAGGGAGGAAGTACAGTGACCTCATCCAGGGGCTGGAGAAAGCAGCTTTTAAAAACTATGATTCTGGTTTCATAGAAGGACTTCTTTACCTGACTTTGAAGCAGCAACATCAAGCCTTTAGAAAATAAGTATTTTGTGTGGCTAGGAAATATAGTTGCAGTTTTACACCCTTTTGTTTAATGACCTGTATGTTTTAGTGATAAGAGTTCTGTATATTATTGTTTACTATTTTACCTTTCGTTTAGTAAAGATATATTTTAAAAACAGAAACTGCCTGGTTTGCCTTGAAACATTTTCTTTGGTTTTAAGTGAAGTTAGATGATGTTAAAGCTGACACAGTGCATGAGCTTATGGGTGTACCAAACTGGGAAACAGTTTAAGAGTTTCTCTGGGTCAAAAAGGGTTCATTTTGTAATACCTGGTTAGGTGCCCATAGGCAAAGATATCTGGCCCCCCGAAGACAGAATTATCTGAACCTGACAATTGTGTATGCTAACAAGAGGTTAACAAGTTTGAATCCCTCCAGAACTTGGGACTAAGGTGGCTTGAATCCACAAAACAGACAAGAGGGCTACCTTGTTCTGTTCACTGTTCACAAGACTACACTCAGAGGTTGGCACTTTGGGAGTAGAGGGCTTACCTGCTGAGCGACTCTGTGGCAGATTGGTTGGCAGTGGTGCGATAAAGTTTGGTATAATAAGCTTTGTTGTTCAGTGTGTCAGCTTGAGACTGTTAAGCTCACTTGAAAGAAAGAAAGGCAGTGATTAATTTTTTTTTAAAAGGGAAACAGAACTTTATCACTTGGCGTACAGTCAAGTTCCTACCTATTTCATTTTTTTTCTAAAGTGCAAAGTCAGAGTAGCACTAGTTAGGAAAGATGGCATCCAACTACAGCAGGCACACTGCAGAACAGTTAAAACAGTGGTGGGAGGACAGAGGAGTCCTGTTCAAGATGACATCCAAAAAGCAGTACCTCGTAGAGGCCCTGATGGTAGCAGATACCCAGAGCAGTGAGTGACCAACCATGACTGAAGGGGATCAGACCTCGAATGTAGCAGAACTAGAGGCCAGTGAGGGGTCCCAAGCTGATGAGGAGTACAGCAGTGCCACTGTCAGTGAAGGGCCACAGCAGCAGGGGATGGTCACCAGTATCCTGAATCCAGAGGTACTCAAACTGCAAATTCAGTTGCACAGGATGGAACTGGAGGCAGAGTGAGAACGGAGAGAGGTGGACCATGAGGCAGAGTGACAACAGAGGGAGGCAGACCATGAGGAGCATGAGTGCCAGCGAGCTGCAGAGGAGAAGAGAGAGTGAGAATGCAGAGAGGCAGAGGAGAAGAGAGAGAGGAGCACCAGTGGCAACGTGAACTGGATAAGCTACAACTCCAACCAGCAGCACCTGGGCAGGTAAGTGGCTTGTGTTTATTTGGGACTGCAGGACTGTGTTACAAATTGAACTCCAAATTAATAGCTGGATTTAAGGAAGAGGAAGATATGGATGCTTTTTTAAACTCTTTTGAAAAAGTTTGTATTCAGGCTAAAATTTCTCAAGAGTCCTGAAGCTTCCAGCTATCCCCACTGCTTACTGGGAAAGCTCGTGATGCATTGGGTCAAATGGACAATGAGGACAGTGATGATTACAGCAAGTTAAAAGCTGCACTGTTAAAAAAGTTAGAATTATCTGCTGAATCATACAGAGCTAAATTCCGTAAGCTCAAGAGAAGCCCTGATATGAGCTATGAGGAGCTGGCCATGGAACAACGGCAGTTTTTAAAATGGTGGGAAGGAACTGAGGCAAACTCTGTTAATAAAATTGAAAATGTGATTTTATTAGAACAGTTTTATTGGGCATGCCCAGCACAGCTAAAAACCTGGCTAAAGGACAGAGATCCAAAAACAGTGCAAGAGGCTGCTGAACTCTCGGACCACTATGCCAAGAGCAGACCTGCTCTGAGAGCAAATGTGGTGAGTGTGGCAGTGCAGAAATGGAAAAGCGCACCTTCAGGGTAGCTAAAACCCTCACTGCCTCCACTGAAACCAGTTAGCCCCAGGTTTCAACAAAAAGATTTTTTCTGAAATAAGAAATGCTTGTTGGTTATGTAAGAAAACAGGGCATATTGCCAGACAGTGCCCCAAAAAAGTGAGCCATAATACACAACAGGGTGCTAGAAAAGAAGTGGATTGTTTGTGTTTCCCTGAGAGCATGCCAGTGAACATGAGGGAACATATGCACCCAGTCATACTAAATGGTGTACAGATGCAGGGGTTAAGGGACACAGGGGCATCCCTGACATTGGTAAAGGGGGATCTGGTACAGCCTGGTCAGCTTATACCCAATAAATACGTAACTGTACGAGGGTTTACTGGTGAGGAGAAATCATTGCCACTCACTAGTGTTGTCCTTGACTGGGGTGAAACAGGGGGAACTGTGCAGCAGGTGGCTGTAGCAACATATTAGCAGTGGATGTGATCCTGGGTAACAATCTCTGGCAGGGGGTGGTATGTGTAGTTACCGATAGCCAAGCAGCAAGGGAAAATAGTAGTTCCCTGAGCCCCCCAGAAGTCAATGGGGAAGATACTAAAAGGCTGGTTCTCCAGCCTGTGTCTCCAGAGGGGGAGACTAATATAAAGGGGGTAGAAATTTCCCCCATAAATAAGTAACCACCCAGCTACAGAGGGTTACTCCAAAGAGGGAGAGGTAACCCCTTGTCAGAGGGTTGGAATTGACAGTGATCTTGAGAGCCCCGATGCTAGTGCTAGGGACCCTGGTTTAGGAACTGAAGGGGACCTGTCTCATGCCTTGGGAAGGTGTGAGGGGTTTGCAGCTGCTCAGAGAAGTGACCCTAGTTTAGAGAAGATGAGGGCTTGGGCAGACTCGGATGGTGCACAGGGAGGTGATGGAAGACATAGGGTTTATTGGGAAGATGGACTTATCTATACTCAGGCAGTACAGACAGAGGGAGGGATGCTAGGCAGGCAGCTTGTTGTTCCCCAGGGATATCATGAGCAGTTGCTCAAGGTTGCCATGATATTCCCTTGTCTGATCATCTGGGAATCACGCAGACAATGCAGCAGTTGGCCCAGAATTTCTACTGGCCTCACTTCACCCAGCAGGTGAAGGAGTATTGCAGGTCTTGTCACCGATGCCAACAAATAGGGAAGGTGGGCAAGAGAACCCAAGCAGCCATAATTCCATTGCCTGTAGTGGAGGAGCCATTCCAGAGGGTGGGAATGGATATTGTGGGGCCTTTAAATACCCCCAGCTCCTTAGAGAAGAGATTCATCCTGACTGTGGTGGATTATGCCACCCGGTACCCAGAGGCAGTCGCCCTATCCTCGCTGAAGATGGACAAAGTGGCAGATACCTTACTTGGAATTTTCACCCATGTTGGGTTTCCGCAGGAGGTAATCACCAATCGAGGGGCTTCCTTCATGTCGGACCTAATGAAATGTCTATGGAAGAAGTGTGGGGTGGTGCAGAGATGCATGACACCGTATCACCCACAAGTCAATGGACTTGTGGAAAGATTCGATGGTACCCTGAAGGCAATGCTCCGGGGCATTTGCTAAGCAACATGGAGGGACTGAGAGAAATACCTTCCCCACTTGTTGTTCCCAAACAGGGAGGTGCCCCAAGAGTCGACAGGATTTTCCCCCTTCAAACTCTTGTATGGATGCTGGGTACGTGTGCCCCTAGACTTGATCCGGGAGGACTGAGAAAGCAAGCACTCCACCCAGGGAACTCCCATTGTGGATTATGTCCTTAGGTTTAGGGAAAGGCTGAAGGAGCTTATGGGGACAGCCCAGAGCAACCTGGCAGCTGTCCAACAGAAATAAAATGTATGGTACAACCGCAGAGCCAGAGCTCGCTAGTACATGGTGGGGCAGGAAGTCATGGTCCTTATACCGGTCCAGAAATACAAGCTGCAGGCTGAGTGGGCAGGACAGTACAAAGTGGTTAGGAAGGTAAATGACTTAAACTATATTGTGGAGTTACCTGACCATAGACAGACAGAAAGGATGTACCATGTCAACATGCTGAAGCCATATGCAAATAGGGCTGATATGGTGTTTGCATTGTGTAGTCACGGGGAAGGGATGGATGAAGGAGACCCCTTCTGGACTTACTGGAAGAGAGTAAATGGGAGTCCTCTGTGGAGGCAGTAAAATTGTCTCCCCAGCTGAACCCAGACCAGATCCAAAAAGTGAGGGAGGTTTTAGCACATTTTGCCCCTTGTTTAGCACCAAGCCTGGACTAACCCCCTTAGCAACACATGATGTGGAAACAGGGACACAGACACCCATACGGCAGACAACATATCGGGAGTTAGAGGCTTCCCAAAAGGACATTAGGAGGGAAGTGGAGAAGATGCTGGATTTAGGGGTAATCCAGAGATCCCACAACCCCTGGGCCTCACCCATAGTCCTTGTGCCCAAGCCAGATGGCTTGACTCATTTCTGTGTTGACTATCATGGACTGAATGCAGTCACAAAGTCCAACGCCCACCCGATGTCCTTGTCGGACGAACTCCTGGACAAGTTGGGAGGGGCAACATACCTTATGATTATTGACCTGACCAAGGGATATTGGCAGGTAGAATTGACAGACAGAGCTAGGGAGAGATCGGCCTTCATCACTCCAATAGGCTTCTTTGAGTTCAAAGTAATGCCTTTTGGAATGAAGAACATCCCGGTCACTTTCCAAAGGTTGGTGAACCAGGTGTTGAATGGTGCTGAGAAGTATGCCATAGCACACATGGATGACATTGCCCTCTTTAGTACCAGCTGGGAAGAACACCTTTCACACCTTAGGGAAGTGCTGGGCAGGATGCAGAGGGCCCAGCTCACTGTCAAAGCTGAAAAGTGCCAAGTGGCCATGAGGGAAGTGGCATACCTCGGGCATGTGGTAGGCTGGGGACAGCTCCATCCTAACCAAATAAAGACAGAGGTGATCCAGGTGTGGCCCAGACCAGAAACCCAGAAACAGGTCAGGAGCTTTCTAAGGACAGCAGGGTACTACAGAAAGTTTGTACCTAATTATAGTGCCCTGGCTGCATCTTTATCTGACCTGACAAAGAAAAGGATGCCCAAGAAAATTACCTGGGACTCAGCCTGTGAGGAAGCCTTTACCAAACTGAAGGAGTCACTGTGCAGTGCTCCTGTTTTGACAAGTACTGACTATAGCAAAACTTTTATAGTTCAGACGGACGCCTCAGATGTGGGTATTGGGGCAGTACTGAGTCAGACTTCCAACCAAGGGACAGATCACCCAGTAGCACACCTGAGTTGGAAGCTGCTCCCCAGGGAGAAATCATACTCCACAGTGGAAAAAAGAGTGTCTTGCCATAGTGTGGACCCTAAAGACATTAGAGCCATACTTGAATGGGCAGCATTTTGTGGTGCAGACTGACCACAACCCCTTGGTTTGGCTGACACAGATGGGGAAGAACAATGGGAGACTGCTAAGATGGAGCCTTGCTTTACAAGGGTATGATCTAAAAATTGTGCATAGGGCTGGAGCTAATAATAAAAGCTCAGATGGGCTGTCTATGGTATATGAGGAGTGAACTGATTTGGGAAGCTCATCCCATGCAAGGGATGAGCCCCAAATTCAGTTTAGGTGGGGATGAATTGTGACATAGACAGCCAGATCTGAGTGCTGTATCATTTTTTATTTCTTAAAAATAACAGAAATGTGGTATTGAATTTGTCTGCTGGAAATGCCAGTGCACCTGGAGTGACCTATCTCACTCACCCCCCCTCCAAGATCCCAGTATGTGAGATGACCACACACACAGGAACTTAGATAAAAAAAATCTAATACCTGCATGGCCAGGATAATTACATGGCTGAAAGGTACCTAAAATCAGGGACATCCTGTTTAACTAGTTCTTTTATCAGAAGCCTAGTTGGTAGGAAAGAACATATCCATTTTACAATGTTTACAGGAAAGGAAAGCAGGGTATGACACTTCACTGTGAAAATTAAAAAAGCTTTGATGTCTGTGAAGATCAGGAAGACCTTTTTCATCAAAGAGGTGTCATTTGAGAATTGATGTTATGCTGAAAAAAACAGGATCTTATTGCCTTAAAAAGGATCCTGTTTCCTGTAGAGATATATTTTTAGTAATAATATTCTGATAGGGAGGAAGTACAGTGACCTCATCCAGGGGCTGGAGAAAGCAGCTTTTAAAAACTATGATTCTGGTTTCATAGAAGGACTTCTTTACCTGACTTTGAAGCAGCAACATCAAGCCTTTAGAAGATAAGTATTTTGTGTGGATAGGAAATATAGTTGCAGTTTTACACCTTTTTGTTTGGTGACCTGTATGTTTTTGTGAAAAGAGTTCTGGAGGTAGAAGATTTGGTTTGCTGGCCAAGGCACCTAGCTTCACCTGAGCTTTTTCCTTCTAAGACTGCTTGAAAGGCAGAGTAGAGAAACTTACCAGAGCAAGGGAGAAGGATTAAGATTTAGTTTGGCTAAGCAGATTTACTGTGTGGTGGTGTTTTTATTTTTTACTCACAGGGATTGCTACTGTTTGTTGCTAACATTTCATTGCTTTATTTTTCTCTGATTCAAATTGTTGTTGCTGGTATACCTTCTTCTGCATTATTACAAGGTGTGCCTACAGGTGTGTGCTAACAGATTACTCCTGTAATCTTCTGATTCAAATTGTCTTTTGCAAGGTATATCTTCTGTTACTGCTTTATTTTTCTCGAGCAAAGTGTTTCTTAAGCGTATATCTTCTCTGAAATTATTACAGGTGGTGCTTTACAGGTTTTACAGTTTTATCTAACATTAGGATAAGCTTTCAGGGTTACTGCATTTGTTATTGACTGATTGTTTCTGCTCTTACCTCCTTGTTCTTTCGTCCGTGGTTCTTCTTTTTAGGCAGGGGAAGGGTCAGCCACCCACCCCCATCCCCAACCACCCCACGCTACACTCCTTTTATAGGGTACCACAGTTGTGACATTTCCTGTGGCAGAGCAGGAAGGGGCGGATCAGTGGAGCCTCCACAAGATGATCTCATTTACAAGGGCACTAGTAATTTAACTTGTTATAACAAGTTAAACAAAGCACAATTAAACCATTACTTGCATTATTTTTCCTTTTTTTTCCTTCTAATTACTCTGACTAGGTTACAAACCCAGCAACTTATTTGGAATGGATTTCATTAACTGCAGGTACTGTGGAACAATTTTCAGAAGGACAGTCTTACAGGATTTAGGACACTGTCCTACATGCTGGGCCTTTGGAGATCTTAGGGCTTAGCTCCGGGCAGCATGGGCAGAGATTGCACGCCTCAAATTTCATATTGAAGAGGAAATACATTATAAGAACCACCTGCCATTTCCCCAGCATCCGACAGAAAAACCTCGACCGCAGAAGGTAGTTGGTCCAGGAGGTTGGCAGGTGGTTAGGAGGAGCAAATCAGGTGCCCCATCACTCTCTGCTCTCCAACACATTACCTCCAAAAACCATATAAACACTACTAAACAGGTATCTGCCTCTATCTCTGAAATCAAATACAGAGGCAGAAGACACTGCAGAGCAGAACACGCGTGCACAGGAGCTAGCACAACAAAACTCACCCAAATCAGGAACCAAAACTAAACAAGCACAAAGGAAATCCAAAAACTTCTGATCATAGGAGACTCCATGATTCGGGAGTTGATACCCATCTCCAGCCAGGAGTTGATGGTCAGATGTCTCCCAGGTACATCAGCATGGAGACACTGACCGCATTGCTAAAATTGTTCACAAAGCAGGAGAAAACATTGATGTCCTAGTACATAGGGACTAATCGATCTCGCCAGCCGGGTCAGTTGTGGAGACCAAGGAACACCTGACTAGGCTGGGTGACAAACTATCATCTATTTCATCCGCATCTCCTTCTCTGAGATCCTGCCAGTCTGGGAGAGGGAGCAGATGGATGGAAGGTCAGAGAAGGAGATAGGGAGCTAAACACGTGGCTCAAGGACTGGTGCCAGGAAAGGGACACAGATTTGTAGGAACTGGCAACAGTTCTGGGAGCGAAAGTTCTTTAAATTTGATGGACTGCATCTGACTAAAGAGGAGTCAGTGCATTGGGGCAGAAGTTTGCGTCTTTGCAGAATATTTAAACTGAAAATGGGAGATGGGTGCAGCACCCCATATCGAATGGGAAGAACACCCTCCCCTCAGCTAGTGGTCAAACAGGAATTCAGCATGTTTGCCGCTCATTTGCATCACCAGGTAAGAAAAAGGTTTGTCTCCCCATATGACGACAGGGTAATGCCAAACTTCACCCAACCAACACACCAAATCTGCCAATGGAAAATCATGTACACAATGCCCACAGCCTGGGAAATAAGATCCCAGACCTGCAGGCAAAATGTCAGAGGCTAAACTGGACATAGTAGCAATTAGTGAGACGTGGTTTACCAGTAACCACACTTGGGAGACTTCAGTACCTGGCTATGTATTGTCAGAAGAGACCGAGGTGCAAAAGGGGGAGGAGGCCCTGTATGTTAATGAAAATATCAAAGCTACAGAAATTCAGAATACACATAAGGAGCCAGAAGAACTGTGGGTCACCCTGGAAACAGGAAATGGGACAACCATAAGAACTGGGGTTGTCTACAGGCCCCCAGACCAGGGGAGGACATAGACACATTACTGTTAGAAGATATACAAAACATGACAGCTAAAGGGGAGGTTCTGATAATGGGAGACTTCAACATGCCAGATACAGATTGGTCAATACCAGCAGGAACATCTGCCAGAACTAGACTCATAGTGGATTCCTGCAGGGGAGGGCCTCAAACAACTGGTACAGCAACCCACAAGAGACAGGGCTATCCTAGATCTAGTACTGACTAACAAAGAAGGGATCACAGATCTCCAGGTAGAAGGTCACCTGGGGCCAGTGACCATCACATGGTATGGTTCAATTTGGCTACTACATCTAAATCATCCCATTCCAAGGCAAAAATATGGGACTTCAGAGGAGCTGACTTTGATAAGATGGCCAACAGAGTTAAGCTAGCCCTGGCAAAAAGAAACACAAGTGAGGGGGTACAGGCAAAGTGGGCAAGCATTAAGGATGCAATACTTGAAGCAACATCCCATTGTGTTAGACAGAAAAGGAAGTGCAAAAGAAGAAGGAAACCACTTTGGTTCTCAAATACAGTAGCAGAAAAGGTCAGAGCCAAAAGGCTGGCCTTCAGGAAATATAAGGGAACACAGCGGGATGAAGATAGGGAGGCATACCAAACTGCCCTAAGGGAAGCAGGTAAGGCAGTAAGGCAGGCAAAGTCCCAAAGTGAGGAAACACTAGCACGAACAGTAAAAGAAGGTGACAAGACTTTCTATAGATACATTAGTGAAAGGAGAAAGTCCAGAGGGGGTATTGCTAAGCTTAATAGAGAAAAGGGAGCATGTGAGGAGGAGGACCCTGTAAAGGCATCTATCCTAAATAGATACTTTTGCTCAGTATTTACTGAAGAGAAGGTAGGGCAGGCCCACAGCTCAGCATCATGGACACAGGGGGAGGGAGGAGGTGAGCACTACTCCCTTCACAAAAGAAAGGGTCCTACAAGAGCTTGCTAAGCTCAGGGTGGATAAGGCAATGGGACCTGATGGCATACATCCCAGGGTACTTAAGAGCTAAAGGAGGAACTAGCAGAGCCATTAGCAGAATTGTTTAGTGAGTCTCTGAGCACAGGAGAGGTCCCAGAAGACTGGAGAAGGGTTTATGTAATCCCGCCCACAAGAGTGGTAGCAGGGAGGAGGCGGGAACTACAGACCGGTCAGTCTTACCTCAGTAGTGGGCAAGATTATGGAGGCACTCCTTAAGGAAAGGATAGTGCAACACCTGGAATCCATAGGGCACAGGATCCAAGACAGCATGGGTTTACAAAGGAAGGTCCTGTCAAACTAATCTCATAGATTTCTTTGACTGGGTAACCAGAGTGGTGGACCAAGGGGAGCAGTTGATGTCGCCTACCTTGACTTCAGCAAAGCTTTTGACACTGTTCCACATAGAAGATTGATAAATAAGCTGGGTGGAAGGCTCAGTGGTCAGAAGTTGGTCAACTGGGTGGCAAACTGGTTGACGGGCAGAAAACAGAGAGTGGTGGTAAATGGTATACAGTCAGAAGAGATGCAAGTCACAAGTGGGGTACCTCAGGATCAGTCCTGGGGCCAGTCCTCTTCAACATCTTCATTAGTGACCTTGCAGATGGACTAGATGGTAAGCTTGTCTGTTTGCAGATGACACCAAGATCTGCAACAGAGTAGATGATCCAGATGGGGTGGGCAGAATGAGAAGAGATCTGAATAAACTAGCAGAATGGTCAGAAGAGTGGCAACTGGGATTTAATGCAAAGAAGTGCAAAATCATGCATATAGGAAGAGAAACCCTGAAGCCACCTATAGGCTGGGAGGGAGTTGCTAGCAGTCACAAAGGAAGAAAGAGACTTGGGCATCATCATCACTGATGACCTAAAATCATCCAAGCAGACCTCTAAAGCAGTAGGTAAGGCTAGGGGGTGTTAGGGTGTATTAGTAGGGTATCACAAGTCGTAAGAGGGAGGTAATAATCCTCTGTACAAGACACTGGTTAGGCCCCATCTGGAGTACTGCATGCAGTATTGGAGGCCACACCTTCACAAGGACATTAACCAAATTGAGGCAGTCCAGAGAAGGCAACCAAATGGTGCAGGGACTGCATCAGAAGACATATGAGGACAGATTAACGGAGCTCAATATGTATACCCTTGAGCAAAGGAGGAGAGAGGTGATATGATTGAGGCATTCAAACACCTTAAGGGCATAAACAAGGTGAAAGAGTCTAACATGTTTAAATATAAGAAAAATAGCAGGACAAGAGGACACAGCATGAGATTAGAGGGAGGCCAATTAAGGAGGAATGAGGAAATCTTTTCACAGAAAGGGTGGTGGATGCATGGAATGGCTTACCACAAGAAGTGGTGGCTATGAATACAGTGCAGGGCTTCAAACAGGCATGGGATAGGCATAAGGGAGCAATACAAATGACTATGAATAGATAGGCCACTGACAGAGCAAAGGCCGATGGCACATTTATAAGGTAGAAAAAGAAATGGGCAGACTGGATGGGCCTTGCGGTCCTTATCTGCCGTCAACTTCTATGTTTCTATGTTTCTATGTGTATATTTCTGTTTACTATTTTACCTTTTGTTTAGTAAAGCTATATTTTAAAAACAGAAACTGCCTGGTGTGCCTTGAAACATTTTCTTTGGTTTTAAGTGAAGTTAGATGGTGTTAAAACTGACACGGTGCATGAGTTTATGGGTGTACCAAACTGGGAAACAGTTTCAGAGTTTCTCTGGGTCTTGCATAGAGTTCAAAAAGGGTTCATTTTGTAATACCTGGTTAGGTACCCATAGGCAAAGTTATCTGGCCCCCCAAAGGCAGAAGTATCTGAGCCTGACAATTGGGTATGCTTACAAGAGGTTAACAAGTTTGAATCCCTCCAGAACTTGGGACTAAGGTGACTTGAATCCGCAAAATAGACAAGAGGGCTGCCTTGTTCTGTTCACTGTTCACTGGACTACACTCAGAGGTTTGCACTTTGGGAGTAGAGGGCTGACCTGCTGAGTGAATCTGTGACAATATCATCCTGTGCTCTCCAGATTCAAAAATGATGGTGAAAAACACTGTTGCCACACTTTGGATTATATAAGAGATAAATATATTTTATTCATATACATAGAAGTCTTAAATATTCATAACTAGCATACATATCAAGCATAATAAAAATAATGTAAACATAGATTGTAATGTAAACAAAATAACAGGTTTTAGAAAATCAAGTAAATCAAATAAAACAAATTACACAAATTTCAGCAATAAGCAACATAAATAAATAATATTGTGCATAATAAATCGCAGTTTATACTATTTCTTCAGCATACTGATAAATATCATGACCTTTTTTTACTATGAGAACTTGCAACTCATTACACTAGTGTTTCAGATTATCTTGGTATGATAATTGTTTAAACTTTATAGTATGTAAAAGGTATTTTCTTTACATTTAAATTCTAGCTTAACTATATAACAAAGGTTTTGGAGCTGAAATGCACTATGTTACCACCCCAGATAGCCAAAAAAGTACTATAAGTAGAATAAAGGAATACTTTGTTTTAGTTATCTGTAGGTGCAGTCTTCTACTTTTTAACTTTCAAAATCTTGGTGAGAATTTCTGGTTTTGGATGACAAATGTACTTGCTGGTGAGTTTGGCTTTAGTCTGCTGTCTTTTTCCCTTGAACTTGGAACTGTAGAGTCTTCTGACATCAATGAAGCAATGCAGTCTGGGTCCTTCTTGTTTAATGTCACAAATCATCAAAAGTCACTTTAGGATTTAGTGGGAAAAATCAGACAACAAGATTTTAGCAGTTCAGCACAGTCTGTAGAACAATCTCTCCCTGTGGACAGCAATGTTGTTTTGGTAACTGGACTCTCTGACTCTGCTATTTCAGTTCATTTCTGCTCTTGAACCTGCAACTCTGGACTCACTGCTAGTTAACAGCACTGCAGACTTGCTGGTTGGTACATTTTAAAGTCAGTCTCTTGTTCAGGCTTTTAACAGAAACTCCAAAACATTACTATAGTCCAAATTCAAAGTATGCAAAACATAGGCCTTGCTTAATCCAAAATTGGGAAGACAGTCCTTCCTGTGACAGTCGGTTTCAGCAGCTGGAACTGTTGCAGTTGTACTGGCTTTCAGGCTGGTTTGGTACCCCTTGAGGTGGCAATGTTAAAGCCCAAATGATGTCCCAAGCAGGTGTGGCTTCAGGCTTTTGACTTAGTACAAGTCCCAAGCTCATCCAAAACTGTCAGGACATTCAACAAAGGTCTTCACACACAAAGAATTATGCAGTTCTGGGCTGGCTTTGCCTGCATCTCATTTATGTCCCACTTACTGGTGACATCACCATCAAGTTATGATTGGTCTGAGTACTCTTTGAGGGTGTTACTGTTAGCCCATTCTAAGCCATTTTTTTTGTCAATATGACCTCATCTTCAAAAACTATTTTTGATATAAAATAGCTTTTCTGTCTTGCATCTATGTGCACCTTTGTACATATATAAGACTTAAATTCCTAGATGTGGCTAACAGAGAGGATTCATTCGAGACCAAACATGATGGTGTCAATCCTAATATAAAATCTGTAATTTATAAAACCATTATAAAACATTTTCCTTTATAGATATCTTAACATTATTTACAGATTTCAGAAGTAAATTTTCTCATGTTTAAAATTATGTTAGTTTGGCATACCTGCTATCAGTAGAACTGTGTAAATTTAATAAAACTTCTTTAAGACAGGGGTTTTCTTTGTTTGAGGTAAATGAGGTGTGACTTCATGTTGCTTTGGATTTTATCCAGAAGGCTTACAATCCACCCAAATAGTTGTTTTTGATAAATAACCACTTCACTTTCATTGAAAAGATAGCAAGATCAGCTTACTATTTTTTTTTTTAGTCTTTTGTTAACCTGGTAAGACCCACTAAGCACAAGTGTCTGTTTTCAGGGGTGACCTGGGAGCACTGGGTGGTTAAGTGACTTGTTCAGAGTCACGCAGTATGCAAGTGGAGGTTGTGAGAATCAAACTCAGGTCTGGTCTGCAGGATGTATCAAACTCTTTCACACCTCATTCCTCTAACCTCTAGGCTATACTGCCAGCCCTTGTAGACACAAAACTTGTCAATATATTTTAAACAGTTTTGGGCTACAGATTTTTATACATAGCTTACTCTATACTATGCTGGTAGGTTTAAAACTTAGCCACAGTGCAGATTCGTGCATTTCCAATAGCCTGTATAATTGTGAAATGTATCAGAGTTTTTGTATATTTTCTATAAACAAAAGTCTTAATTTCTTAAAGCCAGTCTGAGTCTATGTTAACCGCTGAGATTTTCTCTGGTGGTAAAAAAACAAAGTTGTAAATTATGTCAAGTTTCAAGCTCTTCTGCTACTAATAGGAAGAGGCTATTCAGTTTAAACAGACTATCCTAGAAACAACTTTTTTTTTCTGGGGGTTGACCATATATGCTGTATTCCTTTTTCATGGCATCATTCCTCCATTTCAGTATTCAAGCCTTAAGCAGCATTGTCCTTGTTTTAGAGTTCATTTAGATGTTAATGTGACCAGAAACATTTATAGTACATAATAATTAAGCCAATATAAGAATATAGAATAGCAATTAAGAATATAACAATATTATAATAATAAAATAGTTTAATCAAATTAGTTCTGTTCCTACAGTCCTACCTGGCATAACTGGTACCCTCCTCCGCACCCCAATGGCCAGCACTATGCACCTTTGTGCATGGCATGAAGTGCTGGCATGCCTCCTTCCCACCCCCAGCATGTTGCGGTTCACGTGGCTGAAGGATCAGGTGGATAGGGGCTGCACACCCTCATTAGTGCATACTGTGTGGGGGGCACAATGGATGTAGACTGGCTATGTATCACAGATCCATGTAGCAGAGCCACTCTGCACCTTGGTGCAAGGCCCCAGTATCCTTTTCATGATCCTTCCCTATATCATTAATTCTTATATGGACCACTACATTATAATATTTCTCATTGTTCAGAAGTCCAGGTAAACATTTTTAAATGGGATTAATCCCATCCCCTGGCAGGCATTTGATAGCCCTGTTAAATTTGTCTATGTGCCACAAATCATCAAATTACCCCCCAACCCCAAACACTGAGTCCCTATAGCCAGGATTTTATCATCACAACGGGATGTTTCCTCCTTATTTTTCTGTGCATAATTGAATTTGTTTTTTGCACATGAGGTAATATGTGAATCATCTGGTTTTGCTAGCACCTGGTATCTATTGGTCAGCAATGTGTCTTCCCCACCAGTTGTGTTTCTTCTTTTTTTAGAGGTGTTTTAGTAATGATGCACCATTCCTCCTTGCCCCCTATCTCGTTGATCTCAAATTCAGGATTATTATCAGCCAAATCCTCCCCTGCCCTCTTTCTTTTCTCCCATTGAGGTCTGACTGGGGTTTGTGGGCATAAATACCCTACAATAATATTTGAACCATTGCTTGGTTTTCTTAATGTTTATTTTATAGTGTTAGGTTCTGTGCATAGTATGCCTATTTCAATACACTTAGGGCATATAAATTAAACAAGACCCACATCACATGGGTCAGAGGTATGCATGTGACAGCTTACACATTTTGCTGCAGAACCTGTACTGCACAGAATGTCTAGAAGGTCCTCTGTTGGATACATCATTTTTGAATTACATTTAAAATACAGTCCAATAGATTATGAGTACACCGGCAATTAGCTAATCTTTTGGTCACCACAAAGGATAGTGTGTCACATGTCACACCCTTACAAATGAGGCTGACTTCCTCATTATGCAGAGGTGTTACATCAATTTTAAAATAAGTGCGATAAGGTACTATAGGTTCCCACTGTCTGCCACAAGTATCCTAAATATGGCTCAATCCACAGTCCTATGATTTTAATATAGCTAAATTACTTGTATTCCCCTGCTGTTGTTATAGTCCCCACACATGAAATACTGCATCTTCCTTGGTGCTGCTTAGCCACGTACCACTGTCAAACACTTACACAGTAGTCACAATGTATTCAACAACAGGTACTATAATTGATAATGCTCCCATACAAAAACTGTCACTACCTGGAAGCTGAATGCAGTGTCACACAGCAGTACAAATCCAGTTAAAACTCAGATTCACCCACTCTTTCAATAGCTTTTAAATACTGCCCAGTTATAAGAAAATTCAAAAGCACCCCACCTTAACAATTTTTCAATCAGTTATTAGTTTTACTGTAGATCTCATTCCTGCCAATGTTGCAATTCTCACACTAACTCTGACAGTGTTCATGTAATTACTCTGATTCCTCAGCAATTAACAATGAGGGTTCAGTTTTGCAAAATATTGTATTATTGTCCTTTGCCCAAGAGGAATTTAGGTGAATAATTGAACACTAATCTGATTTGGAGAGAGGAGTTTAGCCCGTTACCCAGTTGTCCCCAGTGGACACAGCAGACACATATAGATGTGCTTGTCTCTGCGCCCATCTCCGCAGGTGCTCACATGTATGTGCTCACCCTGCTTGCTCTGGGGCTCAGTTATATAGTATGGGACAGGAAGTTGGGGAGCAGGAGGCACCTGACCTCCAGCTGAGTTATAAACATTAAAAACTTCCAAGTGAATTAAAATAGTGAGGTTCACTGCACCCCAATAACTAAAAAGTGAACATACGCCCTTGAATTTAAACATGTCCTATTTAAAGTTGTCCAATTTACAGCAATTCTGTCATCCCTACTGCCTCCCACGGTCACTTTGTCACACACATGCTGTCTCATTGGAATCTGGAGTAAAGCATTTTCATGGGTACCACACCAGATCAGCAATAATGTTCTATGGCTTGACAGTGGGCCCTTTATTTATAAAGCTACCCAGAGCATGGGACCTGTACAGGCAACTACATAAAATGTCTGCAAATAAGTTCCAGGGGCCCAGTTTTCGAAGGGCTTGGAGTGATTCAGATACTAAGCCCCTTTCCCAACATACATATGTAGGTGAAAAGGCCTTTGCCACCAACACACAGGTGTTGGTGAAAAGCCCTGCAATAGCAAAAATGCTATTTTCAACATTTTTGCCACACTGTCAATTAATTCTTGCACTTGTGCTTGTAAATTTGTGCATGCTGCCATAAATAGTGTAAAAGGCTGAGAACAGTCAACCTTTTCAAAAAATTGCACATCTGAGACAGAACTTGCAGTTATGCAAGGGGATCTCCTTATGTAACATCTCTTGCCACATACATGTAATTTCTTGAAAATTGAGCCTCTGGTATATCACAAGTATTAGAAAACCTACACAAATGTGCAACATCCATGTCTACTTTGAGAACGTGTTCAGGACATTGTGTATATTCTCATGAACTGTGCAACATATTACAGTAAGAATCAAAGAAAGTTGGTTCACCTGTTGTTTCCTCACTGTGGCAACAGAATGCAAATCCAGTGAAAACAAATTTGCCAATACATTTTTAAAGGCCACTCTAAACTGTGAAGATGCTTACTCTTCCTTTGAACAGATTTAGAAATGTTAAAATAATTAGGATTACATTTTAATTTTTTTTCAACAGCTAGTTAGTAACAACATAGTTACAGCATTTAGTAATAACAGCAAATACAGGGATGGAATTTAATTTGTATCATAATCTTACATCAACACTTCTTTTTTCCTTGACTAACGTAAAGCAGCTTTAGTAATGTTAAAGAATTAGGGATCAGCAGACCACAGAGAATGTTGGGCATCTTATTTTTACTGGAAATATGTTTATAACCCACAGCTGAAATGAAACTGTCAGAAAGAGAAGACAAAAAAAAAAAAAACAAGAAGACAACTCACAGAAAGATGGAAAAAATAAATGAGTTCTGGTAACATTCACTCTGCACTGGTTGAAGGTAATGGCGGTCATCTCCTCCATCGCATTTTAATCATGTACTATTATTTATGAACAAGTACAGCAATAGTGTTCTGTCAGGCAGTCATCTTTTCTATTACTGCAGCCTCTCCTGGCCATTTTATGATCATCTGTGAAATCAACTGTATCTAAAAGAAAGTTGTCTGCTGTAAATTTATTTATTGAAATGTGGAGGCAAGACTGGATGTAAGAGAAAAGGACAAAAGTATGAAAAGAAAAGGGCCCAGAGACAAAAAATAACTTTCATTTCTAAAGCTCAAAGTTTTGTTTTTTTCTGGTGGCCTACTGAAGAATAAGTCCCACAGGTATTCCCAGTGCACTCATTATAGTTTGATTGTTCATAATTCTCTATCCATTCATACCCAAAACATAAGACCATCAGATCAGATCAAAGCCTTCATTTCAGATAAAAATAAGTAAAATATTAGGCTTATAAAGATGTTTTGAAGTCAAAGAGATTCAGTAAGTCTTTTATTTATGCTGCTGAAACTGATCTTAATAAGGTAAGTTTGAACCAATAATGTCATTTCATTTGTGCTCTCAGTCTTCTTTTGCAATATCACAAAACATTGGTATCATAATAGCTGATAAAAAAAAATCTTATATTACAGTTACTGTGGCACTTCAAAATTGTGCTAAACAGTATGCTGAACAAGAGTTCATTTTGGTCTAAACATTTTCAAACCTGAATAAAACAAACATGTCCTCACTACAGAAATTACATAATGGTGGTGTCTCATCTCATTCTTAAGAGCAATACGACTTGGCTAACATAATCAGAAGGCTTGGGGCCCAAGAGGAAGATGCTTAGTGTTGCAGGTTAATGCATAGGCTTTGGACATATTCAAAACATGTATGACAGGTCTTTATTTGAGCCTCATGTATTTACAGTTTTCTAATATCATCGAAATGGCCTTTTCTGCCTTATTGACTAATGTTTTGAAGTAACATTGATCCAGGTGAAATACTGGAGAAAGATGTACATGGAATCAAAAATTACCTAGCTACATAAAGTATGCATTTTTGTGAGATTGAAGTAAAAGCAACATCTCATAAGAAAATGTCTTACAAGTTTTCTTCCTTAGCTATAGGGGAGAAAGCTGCTTCAGATTTATGCTAGTATTATTCAGGGAACTGAGATTTTATACAACAAAACAGCCACCATTAAAAGCTGACCATGACATTGAACATTTTGATATTGCAGAAGTATATGCAATTGATTTTGTGTCTCATTTTGTTATTTAAAGATACAATAACAGATGTGGTATACCACTGCTATCTGATTTTGGTGATGGTACAGTTTAAATATGTATCTACCATAATTGCTCTTCTTGCTTATAACTCATTTGGCAGATTTAACATTACCTGTAACAAATGTTAAGTTTATACCTTTCTTATTCTGTGGATCCTGGTGGACAGTGTACTACTGACTTTGTCTTATGTTGCATTATACTACTGAATTTGTATTATGTTGCAAAGGGCTGTCAGGTCATTCCTAAAGGCCCAATAAAATCTTTAGTTATACAGATTCTGTACTTCGGCATTTACTGACTGTTTCACAGTTGCAACTCAGCTTTATTCTCCTTTATGTGACCTTCATCTGCTCCTGTTGCTGGTCCATAAAGAATATTGTGTTCTTCTGCTTGTAGCATCATGATTGGTTACTATAGAAATGATTGCTGTATGTCACAAGCACAGGTTTCTGATGTCACTTACAGGCAAGACATGGGGCAGATGTAGATCAAGTTACAGAATAATTTATTTATGCAACTGACCTTATTAATGAAGAATAAGAAAAAGGTAACCACTGGAAATATTTGAAAAAAATGAATTGAATTTTATCCAAATATACTTTTCAATGTTTTCATTGAGGTCAGAGGCTCTATAAAAATATAGCTATACTGATTGAAGAATACAACATAATTTTATATCATATAAATCCATCCATATAGTCAGATCTCTCGAATTATGATAGCGTGCAAAATTAGATATTAATAGTGCACTAATTGTCTGCAGGCAAGCCAATCATTGCACCAAAATATGTAGTGTTTGTAGGCAATCCAAGCTACCATGATGCAATCAACATTGTTATTGTCATTTTGTTATTTATGAGGAAAGGCACACTAAGCTGCGACAGCTTGTTTCCAGGTGCATCCGGGGGGGGGGTTACATGCACCGGTTTTATTGATGGAGAATGTTGGTCATAATACCGGGGGAGGGGCTCCCCCCTCTTCATAAATAAGTGCTATGAGATCTTTTACTTCCATCTAGACAGTGACCATAGATGGGAAGAAGCAGCCACAATTTAATGTCTCATCTGGATAACAGCACCTCAACAGTGCAGTGCCCCCTCATACTGCACTACAATGTCAGTTTTTGGTATTACCTGAAGTGTATGGTGTGGGGCTAGAACTCAAAACTTCCTACCAGTCTGGCCACACAAGCGAGTGTGCTACCTACTGAGCTACAACACGTTTCATGCAATCACAAAAAATTGTATCAAAGTCTTCCCTTAAAGAGGGAATGCTGGCCAGGATAAGAACACTGTGGTGATTGCAGCATATTTCCAAAGAATGTACTGGGATCATCTGAATCTGGATAACCACCAAAAATATACAGAAGAAGATTTAGTGTAACATCTAATCCAAGGAAAGGCATCTCAAATATTACAGCATCCCTTCCCCCACACACAGTATACTGCAGTGTCAGCTCTGGCTAGGAGCCAAGATTATCAGTAAGGGGCTTGAACACATGGCCAGCCATTTCATTTCTCATGAAAACAAACAGAATCATAATGCAAATGTTAATCCTTGTAATAGACTTTGTTTTATAACTTAATCCTATCTTGGTGCTCTTTTCTAAATTACAGATGATTAAACATGACTTGCTGAATGGTGACACAGTCAGTCACATATTGGCATATAAATGCAAGAAATCTAAACATAAATCAGCACAAATACATTTATTTATTGTTCAATTTGTAATTTTTGATCAGGAAAGGCACAGTAAACATTGTTAGTTGGTTTTCAGGGACATCCTGGGGTGGGTTACATGGACCTGTTTCATTTTGAGAAGAATATTGGCAATAGCACTAGGAAAGCTCCTGTGTTATATTTGCAGGAGGAGATCTGGTCCACCAGCCCATGATGGCAGACACTGGTGGTGAAGGAGGATGCAAGGGTGCAGTACTGGCAGATGAGCTGACCTCCTTATCTGCACTAAATGATCAGAAAGTAGATGGAACTGAATTGAATATTGACAAAACTTTATTTGATGGTATGGAGTGAGGCTGAGAGTGGAAATGTATTGCTGAGCCTGTCTCTGAGCGTGAAAGAGGATAAACTGAATCTGACAATGGAGGAAAGGAAGCATCACCTTCTCTCTCTAGTAGCTGAGAAAAAAGTAAAGTTTATTTATGAAAGAAATAAATTAGCAGCAGCACATCAGAAATAGATCCCTCCTTCATGTTGAAGACAGTTACAGTACCTGTAAAGCTGCAGTCTGTGCTGTCCAACAGCTAAGAAGTAGTAGAATCAAATGGGGCTAAATGTCAGTGGGCTAGAGATGGGTGGAAGGATGTTGTCATCCATGTTTTTTGAACAGTTGAAGTCTCAGGATCATGAACATTTTTAAATCAGCAGGCTTAGCAGTGGAGATCTGATTATAGACCAAGCTAAACAAGCATTCAGGTTAGATCTGGGAAATGTGGTTGGCCGACAGGAGAATATTGGGCAAAGTGCCATAAACATGTCAGACAAACACAGTGCTGATATTGATCTGGTCAACATTATTCTGACATACTGTACAGTAGCAGTGTCAGGTGGAAAGGAATCACACATACCCAGAATAATGACAGTAAGCAAGTGGTAGGATTATGACACAGACAACCTGCACTGATGTCCTAGCCTGTAGAAATGGAGATCACCTAGTCAGTGGAGGTGACTTTGATAGTTACTGGTTAGATTGGGGTGACAGGTGGTGTGTCCTTGATCCCAAGTACAGAACCAGTACAGAAGACAGTTCCAGGAGCTCCTCCAGCTAATGTGGTTAAAGAGGTAAGAGGCACCCCCCGGCTCCCTGGGACACAAAGGAGATTCTGGTTAAGGCAACAGGAAGAGGGGTTGCAAGGGAGGAGGGGAACCAGCAGAGCTCAGAGTGCATGACACCTGCAAGCTGTGAGGCTAAGGATGTTAGCACTATTTCTGCCACACAGGAGATGCAGAGCTTTGCTCAGAAGTTAAATACTAAAATTTGCTGCTGCTGCTGCACCTAATTTAGCATAAAGTGTAGATAGTTTTGTCAAGATGTAGCAGCTGTCTTAGGAAAAATCTACTCAAATCTGGACAGGCTCCTCCCCCTCTCTTCAACAATCTATTGCTGTGGTTTTGAGCTCTGTTCAAATGAGCACTGGGCCTAAGGGATACAAACAAAAATTGTGGACACTGCTACAAGGAAGGCCATTTTGGGCTTCCAAGTAAAGTTACAAGGGGATCAGAGGTGTTAGTGGCTCAGCAAACCCTGAAGAAAATCTAAGAATACACTGTGCTCTAAATATAGACAAAACATGGACATGTGTGCAGCACATGACGAACTGAATCATTGGTGGAATGATGTGTGCTTAAAGTATAATGGATGTCTAGAATCACTGCCTGATGTGAATATGTCAAAAGAATATTGGGAAAAAAAATACTACTTTCTTTCTTTCTTTTTTTTTTTGCTTCAGAGTTACATTCTGCCATCCTTTAAAACATCACAGTCTTTGGTAAGGTTTTAGAAGTTGGATAATAATATGAAGGACACAGCTGTCTGCTCTCCATTTGTGATCAAACTTTTGACAAAGCCAGCATTAAAAACAGTAATGAGCTACTCTTACACAATTTTATGCCAAACTTCTGAAACTGGTACCTGAGAAAAATAAAGGGATACTGATTATGGAAGGGGACTGGAATTTCATTTTTGACAGGGCATTGGACACAGCATCCTAAATTCCAAGCCCGAATGTCACTCTCCCAAGAGAATAGTGGCCCTGCTGAAAGTGCTGGGGATGGGAGACATTTGAAGACATAACTACCCCCAATCCACAAACTACACAAGCTACTCTCTCCACTTAAAAATATACCCTAGGCTCAAAACCATCATATCATTAGTACAAGATGCTGCAAGATTCGATTCCCTTTGTGTAGGCTCCTCTACCTTATCAGATCACTAGTCGGTGTTTATTGAGGTCGACCTACACATCCAGAAGAAGAGAACCTCTGCAGACAGACTCTCTCCCTCCTCAGGGATTCTGCCCTTGTAAAGGACATCAAAGAGGACCTGTCAAATGTTGTACAGGAGAATGTCAAGCAAATGGTCTCCCCACAGGTGCTATGAGACACTGCTAAAACAGTTTTAAGGGGAAAACTAATTTCAGTGGTGGAATACAGAAAAAAGGAATGGAAGAAAAAACTTGTGAACCTCTCCTACACCCTACAGGAATTGGAGATGGAGCAAAAGGTAAAATGGTAACTACACAGAGACAAGGAAATAAACAAATGACAAAATGCAGGCCTTGCAGAAGGCAGAAACAGAAAAGGTGCTCCTTTATTTTAAGCAGCTATACCATTGGGAGCCCAAGTTGATAAACTCTTAGCCTACTGACTAAAACAGCATGCTGCCAAAGCAGCCATAACCAAAACAAGGAATGCCCTAACAGGAAACTGTACAAAAAATGGATCAAATATCAGAAGTGTTTGTGGTTCACTATAAAACCCTATACAGCTGCCATACTGAAAGAACAAGGTCAAGTAAAAGAGACTTTCTGCACTCTCTGGCTCCATCCAAGTTGAAGGAGGCCCAACGTGCCAAGCTAACGGCCTGTATTGTACACCAAGAAATATATGATATCATCAAAAACCTTAAAACAAATAAATGCCCAGGGCCCAATGGGTATAGCGGAGAATTCTATAAAACTCTTACTAAGGAGTTAACTTCCCTGCTTAAACTGGTTTTTAATGAAGTGGGGGGAGGGGGAACCTGCAACCCACTTGGAACTATGCTATTGTAATGGTAATACCTAAGATGGGGAAGGATCCAACACACTGTAGCTTGTATCACCTCATTTCACTCCTTAACACAGACTATAAATTATATATAATTATACATGGCCATATTGGCAAAATGTCTCAACCTTTTGGTACCAGGCATCATCGATCTGGACCAGACAGGCTTTATAGTGGGCAGAGAGGCTCCAGATAATCTGGAGAACAATTAATATCATCAATGTCATAACATGGTAAAAAAGAATGGCCTGTGTTATGAGACTTTATGCTGATAAAGCCTTTGATAAGGTAGTGTAGAGTTTCCTATTTATGGTCCTTGAATAATTTGGATACCCTGAAGAATTCATCATAGGTTTAAAGACCTTATTATTCCTCACCAGAGGCATACATTCGAACAAATGGTGGCTTATACCCTAGATTCAGCTTAAATTATTCACCCAATATATTGAGTCCCTAGAAAAATGGATCTGAGACAATCCCAGGGACCAATAGGCATAAAAGTTGGTAGTAACTTCCAGAAGATAGTGTTGTACATGGATAATGTGGTTTTGTACCATGCAAATCCTGAAACCTCAATAACAGAAGTTTCGAGAGGCCCACAACTCTTCAGGACACACACAGATTATGCCCTCAACAAAACATAAATCAAGGTTTTGAAATTTAACTATAAACCCTCACAGTCATAAAAGAACTCTTCCTACTGAAACAGCAAGCCACCTAGATGAAATACCTAGGGGTGCAGGTAACAACAAAATCTACCCAAACTCCATGAGTCCAGCTTTGCCCAACTGACACAAAAGGTGCAAGAAGATTTGAACAAATCGACCCTAGTAAATTTCCCATTATATTCCAGAACTGTCTCTTTCATAATGAACAAACTACCATAATACCTATATCTTTTTCAGTGTATACCCATCCTAATACCAAAACAGAAATTCTTGCTTTGTCAAAAAGCTTTCTCAAAAAATCTCTGGGTGGGCAGAAGGCCCCAAATAACTTATAAACTGTTGCAAATGGGCAAGACATTGGGAGTGACAGTAGCAGCAGACCTCAAAATGTATTATTTTGCAGTGTATCTCAGGTCCCTGATGCTATGGTCAGTTCCCACTTATGGGGCATTGTAGAACCTGATAGAATAAATGGAAGAGGGGGTGCACACATAGGAGTCAGAGCAATGGATAAAACACTCACATACAAGAACTCAGACATAGACATCTCAACAGTCTTCTTCACCTTTAGGTGGGTTATCAGATGTGAGACAGACTGAATCTGGATCCCTACCTATGGTAGTTTAAATGGTTGACCTGGGATCCCTTATCCCCACTGTCCTCAAATGACCTGACTTACAGGAAGTGGGCACATTGAGGACTGTGCTTCCTGGTATAACTTCTGAGAGGGTGGAACCTGACTGACTTTCAGATCCTTCAGCAGGCTATCCACTTATATAATACAGATCACTTCAAGTATCAGCAGATTAGGGGTCACATTCAAACAAAGAGTAGAGTAATACAGGAACTGCCCCCAATTAATCATCTGTCAGCAACCATGATTGGTTTAGCAGAGAAATCTTATTTAACAGATATGATCCAGACAGTTACCATCAGTGGTCACCAACCAAACATTTCACCCGTGGCATGTGGCATGCCACAGGGATCAATATTGGGCCCTTTATTGTTTCTTGTTTACATAAACGATTTTCCCAGCTACATGAAACATACCAACATCAGACTGTATGCAGGTGATACATTTGTGGTGTGTGAAGGGACTAGTCCGGAGGAGGTAGAACACAACCTGCAGTTCAACTTTTTCGAGAGTGGTTAACCCACAAAAAAAAAACACAATCTATGTTTCTTTTAATTCCTGCTCTGAAAAGTAATGTAAAGAAAATTGTTAAACTAGAAATAAAAACATTGGATGGCACAATTTTGACAAAATCACCTAGTATACACATTTGGGAGTTTATTTTAGCCAACATCTGTCATTTGAACCACATATTAAGGATTTGACCAAGAACATTAATGCTAGAATTGGAGCACTAAGATGTATTTTAATTACTTTTTAGAATTTCAGATAAATACCTTTGAGACAATGGCTCTTTTACAAAGGTTCCACATCAGTATACAAAGAATAGAAGTATAGTTTGTGTGAGATTAGCAGGCAAGCAGTTTGAATACAAAATTTAGTATAGGGTATACATGGTCTAAAGCTACAGGTGATATAAATAACAATTAGAACAACATAGTCAGGCATACATTTCAGAATGATTAGTCACAATAAATACTATTTACATAAATTAAAGCTGCCAGAAGGGCATTGTCAAAGGGAAAGTTAAAGTGTAAAAAATTGAGTTGCTGCCAATTGTGCCATGTAGCGTAGGAAAGTGGAAGAGAGAGTGGGAGTAGAGGGGTAACTGGGAGGGAGGTAAAAGGAGAGGTGGGTGGGAGGCAAGGATCGGGAAACAAGTGCAACATTTGGTGGGGTGAGCAGATTAGAAAAGGGAGAGAGGAAGGGAGTTGAAGGAGGGTAAGAGAGAAAGGTAGTGGTCCTGGGCTAGGGAGAGAAGCAGGGGAAGATATGGGGAGGGTGGAGGCAGGCAGAGGTGGTGATAGTAGAGAGGTGCGAAGAACAGAAGTGACTACCTGGGAGGTTAGGAGAAACAGTCACAGGTGGCTCTGGGCACAAGCATTTGATGTAGCTTGTGTTTGAACAAGCAGAGGGTGCCTAAGTTGGTGAGTTCGCTGCCCAGGGAGTTAAACATCTTAGGGCCTCTACCTGCAAAAGACCGCTGGCCTTGAGCAGTGTGACAGCGGAGAACAGCCAGAAAATAGTTGTCAGAGCTTCTTGTGAAATGGGGGTGGTTGGCTGGGCTTAAGAGAGACTGAACCCCAGGGGGCATAGTCCCATTAATGACTTTTTTGCTAGTAGGCAGGTTTGGAAAGTGATCCTTCCCTGAAATTGTAGCCAGTTTGACTGTTCGTAGAGATCGCAGGTATGCATGTGGTGGGCAGCACCAGTAAGCAGTCTGCAGGCCCTGTTCAGCACTGTAAGAATTCACAGTAGTGCTGTAGCTGTGGCTGCCCCATAGATAACAAACCTATAATCAATAATGGAGACAATAGAGCTGTGTATTGCTAGCTTAAGGGCATCTGGAGTCAGGCAGTGTCTATGTTTATAGAGAAAGGCCTATATGGATATTTACAGGTTTTGCTGCTGAATCGATATGGCTGGAGAAGGACAGAGTAGGGTCCAGGGTTATACCAAGGTATTTGAAAGTCTGTGTCTGGTTCAGGGTCACACCCAAGCTGTTTTTGATTGCCAGCTGTTGGTGTTTATGTTTCTTATGTGTGCCATGGAACAGCATAGTCTTTGCTTTCTTGTAATTTAGCACTAGTTTCTGTGAGACGAACCAGGTCTCAACTTGCTTGAAACTTTCATGCAGTTGTTTCTCCAAGAGGGAGGGGTCAGAATTCTTAGAGAAAATCACTGCATCATCAGCATACAGAATAATGTTTTCATCACAGGTAGAAGGGAGATTGTTCAGGAAGATGCTGAAAAGAAGGGGTCCTAATATTGACCCTTGGGGAACACCAGCCTAGACAGGTAGTTTGGAGGAAAGGGAGTCACCAAGCTTAACTTGTTGTGACTGGTTGAAGAGATAACTGTTGAATCATTGTAAAGTGTCATGAGAAAGCTCTAAATTGCTAAGTTGTTCCAGTAGTAATGGATGGTTGACTGTATCAAAGGCCTTCGAAAAGTCTATAATGGTGGCACCAGCAAGTTGTCCTTGGTCTAGTGCTAGATGAATGTGGCCTGTAAATTCAAGGAGGACAGAGGTGGTGCTATGTCCTTTGCAAAAGCCATGTTGCTGTGGACATTGCAAGTTGTAGTTCTCCAAGTACTCCACCATTTGGTCTGCAACGATTCTTTCAAGAGCTTTGGATAAAGGGGGTAGGATGGAGATGGGCCTGTAGTTACAGTGTAATGTCCTATCCCCAGACCTGTGAATTGGGGTCACCAGGGTGGACTTCCACTTGAGTGGGAACTGGGAGAGCATGAGGGACTAGTTAATAATCTTCATAAGAGGGAGCAGGACATCGTCAAGGGTGAGGGCGATGAGCTTCAAGTCAAGTGTGTCCCCACTTGATCTGGATTTTCATACTGTATCACAAAAAGTATTCAACTATCAGTATTATGACTGGGTAATTAGGCAATTAAACATTAGCCATGCAGTGGACATCCTGTACCTGAACTTCAGTAAGGCGTTCAATTCAGTTCCGCATGGGAGGCAAGCTGGAGGGCATAGGGGCAGGGCCGAAGGTGGTGGGATGGGTAGTAAACTGACTGCAAGGGAGACAGCACAGAGTGGTGGTAGATGGGGAGCTCTCAGGTCTGACAATGGAGACATGTAGAGTACTGCAAGGCTCTGTTCTGGGGCCAGTGATGTTTGGTATCTTGATAGTAGACATCTCAATCGGCATCAAGAGCAAGATTAGCCTGTTTACAGATGATACCAAAATAGGAGTAGTAGTGGATGACTTAGGAGGGTGGTGGGATTGCAGGACGATCTGTCAAAACTGGAGGCCTGGTCAGTTACTTGGCAGCAGGGATTTAATGCCAAAAAGTACAAAGTGCTACACTTTGGCACAAAGAACCCAAGGAGGAGCTATCAAATAGGAGGAATTCAGTTAGCCATGACAGAGGAAGAGAAGGATATGGAAGTGATCATAACGGGGTCAATGAACAACTCAGCACAGTGTAGGATGGTGGTGGCAAAGGCCAACTGGATGCTGGGTTGTATTGCCAGGGGTATATCCTCCAGAAAGAGGGAGGCGATCCTGCCGCTGTATATATCACTGGTCAGGCCACTCCTGAAGTGCAGTACTTACATCCTTACCAGAAGAAGGACATTAGGTTACTGGTGGACATGCAGCACAGGGCAACAAGGATGATCCAAGGGCTAGGGGACATGCCATATGAGAGCAGGCAGAGAGAGCTGAACATGTACTCTCTGGAGGAGAGAAGAGATAGAGGGTATATGATTGAAACCTTCAAGTGCTTGAAAGGTATAAAAAAGACAGAAACAGAGGGGCTGTTCAAGTTAAGGGGGAGGGACACTAGAGGGCATGATCTGAGAGTGGAAGGGGTAGATTCAGGAGGGAAATGAGGAGACACTTTTTTATGGAGATGGTGGTGGCTGGGTGGAATGCATTGCCTGATAAAGTGGTGTCCTGTAGTAAAGTGAGCTGCTTCAAAAGGGGATGTGACAGGATAAGGGGGAGGGTCACTGGTAAAGGAGGGGAGGAAGGGAGGGAGGGGGGCAGCTGCAGATTAGGGTTGCTAGCTGCGCAATCGAGCAGACTTGATAGACCAAAAAGCCTTTATCTGCTGGCAACTTCATATGTTAGTATGTTCATATGATCAGTAGCTAATCAATTAATTTTACCTATAATTGATTATGGGAGCCACATATATGGACTCGCAAAAAAAACAACTTCATAACTTGGACATTAGTTATAATAGATTTTAAAGATTTGGATTAAAATGTGATTATAATACCCACCATTGTATAATGTATGCACATCTAGGTTGGAGCCCATTAGAAACAAGAAGAAAGGGCATTAGGGCAACTCTAATTCATGGAATTCTTAAAAATAACAAACCGTCTTGTTTATGAGGCAAATTACAAAAACCCAATCATCAATCAATCAATCAATCTTTATTTAGCCAGGTGAAACTCCATTGAGTAAGCTCATTTTAAAGGAGGGCCTGGTAGGTACAGAATAAATAATACAGTAGCACAATAGAACATATAGCACTAATGGGCATAGTAATGCAATACATAGCAATAAAAACAAGGTACAAGGATAATCAATGAGGCCCGGTCGTAAGGTGACTCCTCATCCCAGTAAACAGTACAGCAGAGAGGTGGAAGCAAGTCAGCACCAATGTACTGAACCAGTGATTTTAGACACTGATAGCTCTAGTAGTGCAGAGTTAATGCTAGTGACAGTGCAAGCTGAGGGCTCAGCAGCTAGTAGAAAGCAAGGATGAATCCAGGAACATGGCTTAGGGTAATTCTAATGAGAGGATAGAAAGTGTAAAGGGTTGGCAGTAAGAATAGCAATGTATGGCTACAATTTAGTGACAGGGAGAGCATTGACAAGGCTCTGAGAAGTATCTCGAATCGAGTGACTTGAATTCTGCAAAACCAATAGGATGCACAAATTTTATGGATTTCTGGATGGTGTTCCACAGCTGGGGCAGCACATAGCTGAAGGAGGGTCTGCCAAAATGGGAAAAGACTTTAGGCACAGATAGTGAGAAGTATGAATGGCTTCTCAAGGCATAGTTTTGTAAGGTGCAGGAGGGCAGACAGTCAGACATGAAGGAGGGTAGCATCTTAGATATAGATCTTTAGATCCAAAGTATAGCATTCCTTTGCTTCCTGTACATAAGTGAGGTCCATCCTACCGTGGAATAGAGTACATAGTGATGGGTATTATATGCCACATCTGAGATGAAATGGAAGACACTATGATTAAGGGTGTCAAGCTTAGATAAGGCTTTTTTTGGGACTTAGCCATACAGGAAGTCTGCATAGTCCAAGATATCTCGGAACGTGGTTTGTACAAAGCTTTTTCTGGCCTCCTGGATAAGCAGATGCTTGATTCTAAAAAAAATCCAAGCCTCTGTCTAAGTTTTTTTGAGAGTGTGTCTATATGAGCAGCAAAAGAAAGACTGTTGTCAGTCCACATAGCTAGGTACTTGATCTTGGTCACATAGTCAAGTGACTCACCAAGCAGGGTGGTGATAGTGGGAATATTGTCATGCTTAAGGGCATTTATGGACTTGGTCATTGGGGATAACAGCATAGCCTTGGTCTTTTTGGCATTCAACAGGAGCTTTTGACTCAGGGTTTGTTGCAGTGTAAGAAAATCTGCTTGCAAGTCCAAGACAGCACTTTCGGGAGTAGGCCTGGCAGTGTAAAGGACTGTGTCATCCGCAAAGAGATGTACACTGGAAAGTCTGATTCCACAGTCGATGTTGTTGATATAAAGTGAGAAAAGTAAGAGCCCCAAGATGGAGCCTTGAGGTACGCCTCTCTGCTAATCTGTTTTAGAGTGGAGAGATCTCCTACTGCTTTTACTTGCTGCATCTGCTCTGCCAGGTAGCATGAGAACCATTTTAGGGAAGATGCATTCAGACCAATGTTGCGGAGAGTAACTAAGAGCAATGCATGGTCGACAGTATAATAGGCCTTGCTTAAGTCGAGGAATACCATGCATACGTGATTCTTTAAGTCAAGGGCTCTTTGCCAGTCATTTGTGACTTTAGCCAGAGCTGTGATTGTGCTATGGCATGGCCTAAAGCCTGATTGCACAGGGTTTAACAGATTTGAGGCATCATTGTAGTTTCTTAGTTGGCAATTCATTAATTTCTCCAATCGTAGCTTCCAATTAAGAAAAAAGTGTGCCAGAGATTTAATTGTCCCAAAAATAAACAATAACTATGGTAAAATGTCCTTTCAAGATAAGGCAGCTTGCAGCTTACACCTGGAATGAAATTCCTCCACAGCTGCAAAAGCTAGAAATATCTCCGTCAGCCTGTAAAACCTCAATGAAACAAGAACTGAGTTTCAGATGCTAATGCAGTAGGTGAACTATTAGAGGTCCACTCATGACCCCTGCCGTTTATTATTATATTTGTAATTTTTGCAGTTCATTGTACTTTTGTATTCTTAATTTTATGATTTTGTTCTAAAGTGTTTGTATGTGATGTTTTTTATGTGTAACTTATAGCAAAGGTAATAGCCTACAGGAACACCTTGTGCTATAAATAGGGTATTTATAACCATAATGTGAATTTCTTCTTTACAACTCTTATATGAATAAATATTTTACTACTACTGCTACTATCACATGAAGGTGAGGAACTGCATAAAGGACACATCTCAACCCTTTATAAACACACTGACTCACATCAAACACAAGTGGAAAGAGGAAATCAGGGTAGTGCTAACTTACGAAGAATGCTCTATTTCCAATCTTTCAGCTTTTAAAACAACCAGTTCTTCATTCTGGCAGGATAATGCCTGGAAAATCAGAACACAGTTCTTTTACGCCAATGTGATACATGGAAAGTGAGCACTGAACCCCTCCCAAGTCTGCCGAGGACTTTGTTAAGAAAACAAGGCACAGAACACACACATTTTCTGGTTATGCCCAAAGCTGATGGTATTCTGGGAACATACTGAAGAGGCCCTCAAGGAAATGTTTATGTTAGATTCTCCACTGACAGTCACACATACCATTCTTGGCCTCCAATCAGTTGGTGTGAGAGTCAAAGATGGCATCTACTGTACCTATGGCATATGCTTCTGTTCGTAGCACAAAAGACCATAATGAGACAGTTACTGAAACCAAAATCCCCAGCATACCAATACCGAATGGATATTGTTATAAAGAGTTACCATATGGAACAGCTTGTACACAGGTAATCTAGGGTGAATCATGCTTTATAGGCAGATGGTTAAGGAGGGTATTATATATAAGTGAAAGGGACACAGATTTTATCCCACAAACAGACTAAGGGATAGCGGTACAACAACAGTGATCTGGTGGCTCTCCAGGGAGGTGATGAGCAAGTCGTAACTGGAAAGCATACTCCACCTAATAAATTAACCGAACAACTATGAACCTGTAGAACCTGCATTACCAAATGTGTTCTCCAAATAAGCACCCACTTATGTTCCAAATTGCTGCGACTCATTCTGTAAAATGTAATAATGAAAAGTCTGTACTTGTTCTGATGGCCCGTGTCCATGTGGATCCATGTTGTAAAACAAATATGAATTAAAAAAAAAAAACAATAATGAGTTTGTATACAAATGAGGGCATTAATTTCTCGGCTATCTCACCCTGGCTTTTTTAGCAGTGTAATGAATTGGAACAACCTAACCCTGTAATAGATAGTGAAAATTGTGGACAAGGGAGATGTAAATGTTATGTTTAATTGAGACAAACAAACACCGGCAGTCCCCAGTGAAGCCAAAGCCCTGAGCTCCACACCAGTTTTTCAACCATTCATTAAATCCCATGGTGCTGAAATACCCTAGCATCATCCTTGCCATAGACAGGCAGCACCTCCGAAAAGGTTACCATACATGCTACTTGTCTAAGACCCCTCCCCAACTCCACAAACTCCTCTTGCACTGCTCTGATCCCATTCACAGCCAGGTCATTTGTCCCTAAGTGGACAATGACATCCAGCTCCCTCCCTTGTGCAGCTGCTCCTGCCTTTCTGAGGATTCGCTTCCTGTCCCTCCAAGCCGTGGCACCAGGCAGGCACCTTACCTCCCTGTCCCCTTCCTCCCCCATTTCTATCCCCCTAATGATCAAATCCCCTACCAGAATTTATTTACTTCCCCTTTGGGGTCTCATGCCACCCTCCTGTGGGTCTCCTTTGTGCAGGTTTCCAGCATCCTCCTTGGTCTCCACTGCAGGTGCCTCCATAGAGGAACCACTCTTTGCAGAACAGCATATGATTTGTGGAGAGGTACAACTGGAGGAATGCACCTCTGTTCTACCACCCTCTGCCTCCCTGAGCCCACCATGGTCCAACCGCTCCTCTTTCTTGGCAACCTCTGAGGTAATGGTGGTGGCCCTAGTGGTCCCTGGGTGGGAGAAGAGGTTTCACAAATCCTAGCCAGGTCAGCCTGGAGACGGGCAACCTCCTCCCTCAGACCAGAGAAGTTCCTGCGAACAGGGCAGCATCGCAGCCTCCAGAATGTCTCCTGGAACACTGTTGCCTCACAGCCATTGCACTGCACCACTCCTATCTTGACTTATTGTGTGTTCCATCTCCTGTTGCTTTGTATGTTTACTGTCTCCGTGGCAGTAGTCTTCCTCCTAGGGATTGACAGTTGGCGATAGTCACAGGATCTAGGATAATGGGTGGGGGAAGGGGCAGCTGAGAGCACGGAGGAGAAGTAGGGAGAGATGGTGGCGGGCCATAGGTTAGATACATATTTAGCACAGTGTGAAATGTGACAGTTTCCGAGAGACAGTAGTGCCAGAGAATGGTAGAGGTTGCAGTGGTGTGTAAGGGGTGAGGCATAGGGAGCAAAACAGCAGAAGGCATTAAAAAGTGTGTCCAGCTTAGATAGGGTGGACTTAGGGGCTGCACCATAAACAATCTCACAGTAATCAAAGGAGGGAAGTATCATCTTCTGGACCAGTTCATGTCAGATGGGGGGAAGGAGGCTACTGCGGTTCTATAAAGTGCATAGGGTGTAGTTTTTTTGAAATAGCATTGATGTGGTCTAAGAAGGAAAGATGACAGTCGAGCCATACCCCCAAGTAGCAGAATGAGGAGACATCTTCGAGTTTTTGACCATCCAGGGTGTGGAAATAGAGAAGGGATGGGAGTCTGGACAGGCGTTATCATGTGCCAAAAGTCTTCATGACAGTTTTTTTACATCAAGTGAGAGCTGGTCAGAGCTGAACCATTGCTGTACTTTGTTGAAGTCGGCTTGGAAGTTAGTTTGTACTACTTCGGGGTTGGAGCCTGAGGAGAAGAGTACAGTGTCATCTGCATACATGTGGCTTGAGGTAGTAGAGCAGATGAGCGGTAAGTCATTTAGGAATATAGAGAACAGTATGGGTCCCAGAACCGACCCTGGGGGACACTGGTAGTTAAGGGAAAGGGGGAGGAGATGGCATTTACGACTCTAAGAGACTGGGTTCTGCCAGAGAGGTAAGATCTGAACCAGTTGGTGGCAGCAACAGAGAGGCTTGATTCAGCGAGACAAGAGAGCAGTATGGGGTGGGAGATGGTGTTGAAGGCTTTTGCAAGGTCAACGAAGATGGCTGAGGTGATCAGCCCACTGTCCATACCAGTCAGGATGGAGTCGATAAGTCTTATCAGGGAGGATGCAGTGGAGTGTTCCTTTCAGAAACCTGACTGGTAGGGTGTGAAGAAATTGGAGTCGGTGAGAAAGTAAGTAAGTTGAGTGAGTACAAGGTGCTCTTGTAGTTTCGCTAGTACTGGGAGGAGGGAAATAGGGTGGTAATTGGAAGGGGAGGTGGGGGTTCCTCCTTTTAGAAGGGGGATGACAGTGGCATGCTTCCATGCTTGGGGGATGGCAGCGGTGGCAAAGGATTGGTTTAAGAGTTTGGCAAGTGGAGTTGCTATGGCGGTGACAGAAAGATAGAGGAGTGTAGGGTCTAAGCTATCTGGGGATTTGCCTTTTGAAGGGTTGAGAGAAAGTAGTGCATCTAGGGCATCTGCTGCAGAGATGTCATTGAAGGAAAAGGAGCGAGGCCTAGTCAGGTGTGTTACGTCTGTAGAGGGTGAGATAGGTGCAGGGTGTGGCAAGGCTGAGAGGAGAGTGGCAACACAAGTGAAGAAATATATGTTGAACTCAGTAGTGACTGCTGTTGGCTCAGCGAGAATGGAGTTGTTAATATTTAGAATTGGAGTCGGATTGGCAGCTGGTGGGGTGAAGAGGGAGTGAATGACCTTCCAGAATTTTGAGGGATTATTTAGGTTGGACTGTAGGGAGCTGCTGAAGTGCTCTGCTTTAGTTAGGCAAGTGGCTCTGGTACACTTGTTTCGGAGCATGTGGTATGCAGATAGATGTTGTGGGAGGCGTGAGGATTTATGCATTTTCCAGGCTTTGTCACCGGCAGTTTGACATGCAATCAGTTCTTGGGTGATCCACGGCAGGTGGTTGCCTTGTACCCTTGTACATCGCATCGGGGCATGTTTGTCACAGATGCTGAGGAAAGTGTCTTTAAAGTGGAGAAAGGCGTCATCAATGGAGTCCATAATAGGGGCAGGGGCCCAGTTTGCTAATGCAAGGTCGTCTAACAGCGGGGTGAGATTAAGAGATTTGAAGAAGTGTTGGACTAGAAATTATGGGGGGAATTTTGAGCGGTGGATTTTGCACACTAAGAAAGTAACGTGGTGGTCACTGAGGGAATCAGGAAGAATACTGGCATTTATGACCCGGGGATTGAGTGGTTACCAGATTTTAGGTTAAGCCAGGTGGGCTCAGTAATGATTTGAGAGAGGTTTAGTGCAGCAATTTTAGTCCTGGTTTTGTTGAGGGCAGGAGCCATCCAGTTGTGGTTTAGATCACCCATAATATAAAGTTCCCCTGTTGGGGTTAGGCAGGAGATTTGCTTGAGGAGGTTGGCAACAGCAGAGGATGGTGTGCCAGGTCGGCAGTATATTCCTGCAATGTAGATTGGTAGCGAGAAGGGGAGTGTCAGCTGGAGTAAAATTAATTCATAGATTTTAGGTTCAGACTTGGCTAGGATAACCAAATAGTGCCAGTCTGAGTTGACGTAGATGGCAACTCCGCCGCTCTTGTGGCTCTGTCCTTGCGGGCCAAAGTGTAGCTTGGGATGGTGACAGAGGAGTTGCTAAGGTTTTTTGTGAGCCAGGTTTTGGACAAGGTGAGGATAACTGGAGCATAGTGGGCAGGAAGTACTTGGAGGGAGTCAAGTTTATGGACCAGGCTTCTTATATTTAGGTGCAGGAGTCACAGGCCACATGGGAGAGGGTCTCCAGGGAGAAGTGAGGAAGTGTCCGATGTAGGAGTGGGGCTTGCAGTGATTGAGAGGGTGTGTGTGATTTTGGGGCTGGGATTTGGGTGGATGTCACATGCGGCAAGGAGCAGGAGCACAAGAGATAGGTAGACATGATGGAAGCTGTCCAGAGGAGGGCAACTAAAATGGTGCAGGGTCTGCACCGGAAGACATATGAAGAGAGACTTAAGGAGCTTAATATGTATAGCCTCAAGGAAAGGAGGGAGAGGGGGGACATGATAGAAACTTTCAAGTACCTCAAGGGAATCAACAAAGTCCAAGAGGGCAGCATCTTTCAAAAAAAGAGGTGTGCAAGAACAAGGGGGCACAATTTGAAGACAGAAGGGGGCAGCTCAGAGGTAATTTAAGGAAGTATTTTTCACAGAGGGGTTGTGGATGTATGGAACGGCCTTCCAGAGGAGGTTGTGGAGTCAAAACAGTGGTGGAATTCAAGCATGCTTGGGACAGTCATAAGGCAATTCTAGGGGGTGGGGGTAGGAAGAAGTAGGCTGCTGGTTAACTAGGATCTGTAGCTTATCCATCAGGTAGGGAAATGGGCAGACTGGGTGGGCCAAGCGGTCCTTATCTGCCGTCAAATTCTATGTTTCTATGTTAGTGGGTGAATAGCTGTATGTGACTGATGGTGAGCGGACGTCTCTTAGTTAGAAGGCTTGGGTGATTATTTGGAGCAGGACAAGGAGGAAGTAGTTGAAAAGTAAGCCAGAAGAGTGATGGGATGAAGAGAAGAGGGCTGGAATGTGTGGCTGAGCGAATCCAGGCTTGGGTGAAAGGGAGAGTGGACGCTGGAGTGGAGGAGTGGGGAAGACCAGTGAGATTGGGCAGAAAAAGGGAGGGGGGCATGGGAGAGGTTGGTGGCATGTTGGAGAGGAGGGAAGGGAGGAGGGAGGGAGAAAAGAACATGGATGAGCAGTGAAAGGAAGCCTAGTAGTTGGGCCATGGCATGGATCTAGCATTAGAAAGCCCCTAACTGTTGTGGCAACTTAGAGAGAACAGGCATAGAGGACCAGGGAAATGAGTGGTTCCTGCTGGAGGATGGAGGACGAGTGAAAATTATGGCCTAGATAATCAATGAGGCGTGACTAACAATAGACTGTAGGAGTGAGCTAGAAAGCCAGGGCGGGGTTTATGTGTATTTAATCAGGACCAGGGGTGGGGATGAGTGGGTGGACTGAAAAATCGGCAGCTAGGTCTCTCTTCTGGGAGGTAATCAGTCCCTGAGGTCAAGTCCGTACCTGTGCTTCTGTGAGAGGCTGGTCGCTTCACATCTGGGCTGCGGGTGGCAGTCTGGCAGGTTGGGTTCATCAGAGAACCACAGCTGTGGCTGTCAGACTACCTGAAAGGAGAAGGCAGAGGAGAATTAAATAAGAAAGTCAGAGGGGGTGGGACTGCTCATGGAGCTAAAAAGAAATACAGACTGGCTTAAACAGGGGGGTGTTGCAGACTAAAATGTTAGGCAAGGTGCCTCAGAGTCTAAGAGAGCAATAACAGGGCTATTTAAAACACAATACTAGAGTAAAAAGGTGAAAAGGGGTGGTGATTCAAAGGCCTGAGCTGAGATCACTACTGGTCTTATGAGGGAACACAATACAGGCATTTACATTAAATCAGAAAACTTCAGCTATAAAATGCAAGCAAGACAGTTTTAACAGAAAACATAATTTAGTACAATATAATCAAGCGTTAACAGTGCAGAGCTATATGGAGCCAATCGGAGTGCTCCTGGGGCTGACTGCAGCCAGTGGGTCACAGCAGGAACAGACTCTGGATTCAAACTCAGAGGCAACTGTCCGCATGTAAAAAAAGCAAAATCGGCAGCTAGGGCTCCCTTCCTGGAGGTAATCAGTCCCTGAGGGCAAGTCCGCACCTGCGCTTCTGTGAGGGGCTGGTGGCTTCACACCTGGACTGCGGGTGGCAGTCTGGCAGGTCAGGTTCATCAGAGAACCACGGCTGTGGCTCTCAGACTACCTGAAAGGAGAAGGCAAAGGAGAATTAAATAAGAAAGTCAGAGTGGGTGGGGTTGCTCGTGAAGCTAAAAATAAATGCAGACTGGCTTAAACAGGGGAGTGTTGCAGACCAAAATGTTAGGCAAGGTGTCTCAAAGTCTGAGAGAGCAATAACAGGGCTATTTAAAACACAATACTAGAGTAAAAAGGTGAAAAGGGGGGTCGGTTTCAAAGGCCTGAGCTGAGATCGCTACTGGTCTTATGAGGGAACACAATACAGGCATTTACATTAAATCAGAAAACTTCAGCTATAAAATGCAAGCAAGACAGTATAGGGTGCAGCAGCTTCACCGTATAGGGTGCAGCGCGCTTAGCATTCTTCCCCTTGTGTGCCATGCTGCGTTATGCAATGTCACCCCCACTGGCCTTCTGTTCCACTCACAGGACCATAGCCATCACTGTGTTACATGGCTGGTCACTGCCACCTTCACATGCATACTGCTGACAACCAAGGTATTCACAGTCCCTGGTGCCACTGTGTTGGGGGCCCTTATGACAGTTATGGGCTTACAGGGGGAACCCACATGCCAGGGCAAACGTATATGCATGAGCAGCTTCCTTCACACACTTTTGTCTGGGACAAGCAGTGTGCTGTGCATGTCACCCCAATGTTTATGGGCCTCTCCCCTTTACAAGGCAGGAAGCAAGTGCCATGTGTAACACGCAGTACTGCTTATCACACAACATCTACGTGTATGCTCTCCCACCCTCCTCCTCTGACATTGCCAGCTGCAGGCACCACCCCATTAATCCGACAAGGGCCCTATTATGGCATCTTACGGCATCCGGGAAAGTGGTTATCAGAACATGTTTTGCAGACATCTGACATACCCCTTAGATGTACTAGGACAGTGGGGTGGAAACCCCAAAGGTGCTGACTTTATGCCATGGTATTGCACACATCATGGCATATGGTGCTCCACCGCCATCCAATCTGCAACACTGTTGGCCACAGTGGCAAGTACTCTACATATCATCCCATTGTTGCTTGGCGTTTTCCATATGCACACATGGTGGTCCACTGTTACTGGTCATGTCCTCCAGTTCTAATCCACTCAGGTGCATGGGGCAGGCAGTGTTCCTCCCCTCTTTCATGTCTGGGGGGGGGCTTGGAGCTACCCTGAGCTGCACAACTACTGTTTCTTGTCCTTACATTAGTGTAGTGGTGCCCTCATCACAGCAGCTGCCAGGGAATGTCCCAACCTGCTAATCCTGATCTGTAATGACAACAGGCACGTGATGCTGTGTCACTGTCCCTAGAACACGACATAGTGCTGATCCCATGGGATATATACCACACATGGTACTTACCTTGCCTGCTGCCATGTCCAGTCTCCTCCTGTGCTGCTAACCCTGAGGCCTCCTTCTCCTCTTCCTGGGTAGTGGGAATGTCTGTGATGGAGAGACAAGAAGGAACAGAACATCACAAAAAGGTCCCTTTATGGGGGGAAGATGAGTGCTCATGTGGCTAATGCCAAGTCCACCTTCCTCTGGCATGCCTGTGGCCTCCCCTTATGGTGATGTCCACCTCTCTAGATATGTTCTGCAGATGCCACAAACAGATGGGGTTCCTCCAGCACAGGTCATTCCACCTGTGTTTTACTTCTCTGGTGGTCTTCCTGACCCCAGACAGGTGGCGCAGTTTGCTAGCAGTGCTGCACCACACCCTTTCCATCTGAGTTGGGGTGTGGCACTTGCTGCCAGGAGGAAGCTACACAGAGGCCCATTGCTCCACTAGGCTGACCAGGAGGGCCATCTCCTCCTCTGTGAAGCTAGGCACTCCTCCCCCCCTCCATTGTGCTGCCATTTTCAATAGGAAAAAAGACTGGAGTTTTTACAATAAAGGTGCCGAAATGTTACAGTAGGTGCAGTGTGCACTACCAGCTATAGGCCAGGGTGCCTCCAGTTTGTCCTGCTGTATGCTGTGGAGCACCACGTGGTGGGTATGTTTACTTCTGCATTCTGCAGCAGCATGTGTGCATCATGCATTTTGCATCAAATTCCACGTTGACTCAAAATGCAGCAGTATTCCCCTCAAAATTGCCTCAATTTACATCGATTTTTAGATGAAATGCCACAACTGTTCCCTGTCCCTCTGAAGTTGCACATCTTGCAACATTGCTTCAGACTAGCCACTCCTGGACCCCCCTCCATCCCACTCATCCGATGGCCTACTGTGTATCCCTCCTGCACCCTGCTCTCCTTCAATAACCTAACTTTTCCTCCCTGCCCCCCACCCCAATAATTTTCTAATTTTGTGTCCAAGGACCACTAGATGCCTTCTAGGGCCATGATGTCCCACCTGATGTTGCACTTGTGGACCCAGGCCAACTATACCATTGGGTGATATCACACACACACTACCACAGTGCCCAATTCCCAGCATACTGCACATCACTCACGTGTTTCAAACCATGACCTCCAGTAGGCCTCCCTGGGAACACCCATGTACTGTCCCTGTTATGCTAAGATATTTCTATGGTCCCTGCCTGTGCCTCCCACAAACATCACAGACCTTGAAATGTTGCTCTTCCAATCCTTCCCAGTGTACCTGCTGCTGCAGACCCCAGCATCCTGTCTGCAATACCCACTGGCATTCTGCCCTTGCAGTAAATATCCCCCAGACCAGACAACCATATTTGTGCAAAACTGACACACACATGACAATGTTCCAACATTGCCCTTCATCGTGGTCTGTGTGCACTATTTCTCTCCCAACCCAGGGTGCACTCATGTTCCCCATGTACCCTGGGACCAATCACTTGCTCCCACCAGACTGCAGACCACCAGTCCATCTGCCCCTATATAGTCTCTGTTTGCCAGCATGCTCTGGGTAGTGGGGACCCACACCGACTGTCATCATGGCACTGCCAGATGCTGCCCCTGGGTCAAAACTGCCACCACTTCCAACTCACAGTCCTTGCCACCCAGCACAGTCACCTTCCCACCTGTCTCATCTGTTTGTGTGTGGGCACTCACACGTCCTTCTCAATGCTTCACCTGGCTAAAATGCCACCAGTCTCCAGTATCTGCAGGATGCCCCCACTGGATACCAATCTTGCTCCACCCCTCACCAGAGGCAATCACAAAGCAGTGGGTGCACTGACATAAGACATGCCTGCCCCAGATTCTGGGATCCTTCTCTGTTACATTGCCTGGGCACACATCGTGTTATTGATGTCATCCAAATCTATACTCCGTGTACTGTCTGTTGTCATGTACTATGTGGTGGTATTCAGGTGAAGTAGCTCTAAATAAGGTCCAATCTGGCATGAAGCCCTGCAGTTGCTGTGCCCACTCTTTCCATCCCCTGGCCAGATCTGGAGTCCCCAAGGCTTTCCACTTTGTCCTCCTCCCCCTCATGATCAGGGTGCATCACCATGTCTGGCATGATGACATGGTGAGCCAGTCTGATGCTATGGAGGATGCAGCAGGCAACAAATATCTGGCATGCCATCCGGGGTGTATATTGCAAGGCTCCTTCTGACTGGTCTAGACAGCAGAATCTCATTTTAAGCAGACCAAAGGTATCCTCAATGATGGACCTGGTGGCAGCGTGAGCCTCATTGTATCTGACCTCTGCCTTTGTCTCCGGGTGCCTCACTGGGGTCAAATTCCATGGCTGCTGTGGGTAGCCTCTATTGCCTGAGGAAATGAAAAAGCATTGTTAGCCACCTAGTCACACCATTATCCATCCTATTATCCCAACCCCATGCCCCAAACGTGGGTCCCCCATACCAATGGCCCTCCCTGTTCCCCACAGGTCATGGGTCATATCAGTCACACACAGTGCCCACGTACAGCTCCATTGACCTTGCTAGCAGCCAGGACTGCATGTGACCTCCATGCCAGGTAGGGCAGCAATACATCTGGATCTGCTGTGCCATATCCAACCCTGTTCTCTACCCTGCGGATCCAACAAAACATCATGCAGTTGCACTCACACTGTACCATTGCTCCGTGCACCTCTCCTGCATCCCCACTCAGGCACTTACCTAATAGCTAGCCTCCCCGGTTGTTTCCAAGTGTGAAGGCCTCAGAAAGCCTACTCTGTCTCAATATGTATGCATCATGACAGGAGCGATGTACTGTGCAACCAAATCGTGGATACGGCACTGGCTGTCGCACACAAGCTGGACGTTTATCGAATGGAATCCCTTCCTGTTGACATACGCATCCACATCCACAGTCGGTGTGTGTATTGTCACATGCTTGCAATCCATGGCACCAAGTACACAGGGAATTGCACAATGCAATAAAAGTCATGCTTTACAGCAAGTTGTTGCTGCTACTCCTGGGAGAAGGAGATGTATCTGTTAGTCAGATGCATCAGGGCCTACAGGAATTGCTTCAAGAATTTTGACACTGCAGACTGCAAGATGCCCACAGTGTCATTCATTGAGGTCTGAAAGATTCCCATTGCAAGGAAGGACTGTGTTGCAGATACCTTCACTTCAAATGGAATTGGATGTCCTCTCTGGGTTTGACTCTGGATCCCGCCAGAGATCCTCACATAGGTCCTGTATGGCATCATGGGGAAGATGGCATTGTGCCAAACACTGCTCCTCTAACAGCTCCTGAAATAATACCCACCTCCTATGCACCCTTGCAGGGTATGTCCACCACCCCCTACCTTCTCTTTCAGCTGGAGCATCACACTCTGCCCAGTGGGACTGTAATCAAACATGCAGACATCAACTATGAATAGCCAGGGTGTGCACATTGAGATGTCTCAGTATCTCTTCATAAGGCTTCTTGTGCAGCCCCTGCACAGTTTTAGCTGCCCTCCTCTGGACAGCCTCTATCCTCCCTCTGTCCTTCCTGAGATGTGGGGCTCAATTTTCAAAGGGTCCATTAGATTGATGCAAGCTGCAGCAAATGGCAGCTTGCAGTGAAACTTGGTGCAACAGGGACCCTGCACTAGATTTTGGTACAGGAAGCCTCCCAGCACCAAACTCAACAAAGTGGCTACAACAGCTCTCATGCATCAAACAAATGGTGCACAGGAGGGGACTGACAGAAAGCTGCCCTCAACCCCTGGCCGGTACACAACTGGCCCACTGTCATGTTGCCCAGCCATGGCAGCCATGACACACAACTGGGGATGGAGGACAGCCACAGATGTACAATAGGACTAGGATACCATGAGCATGGAATGACCTCCATGTACCTGCGGTACTGTTAGAATGTCTCCGTGGACATGCAGACCCATGGTCAGACATGTCTGCAGTGTCACACCTGCTGTGCATCATGGAACCAAATCCCTTGTTGCACAGTTACTGTGGTCAAGCACCAGCAGAAGGTACAGAATGGACCCCTGATGTTTGCAGTGCCCTCGGATGACCCCACTACCACAACAGTGATGTGCAGTACCCACAGATGGGAATGCAAATGTCTGTCACATGTTCGGTACCCAGACATCTCTGAGGTCTCTGCCCATTGTGTAGTATTGTGCGAAACTGAGAAATTTTGTTACTCAAAATATTTTGTGAAATTCGCACATTTCACAAAATATTTCATTGGTGTGAAATGTGAAATTTCACCTGAAAATTGTGATATTTCACAATTTTTGGTCATAATTTCGCAATTTTCAAGCAAAATTTAGCATTTCACACCCGCAAAATATTTTGTGAATTTTATGAAATATTGTGCATGGCAAAATTGCTGATTTCACAGCAATTTCACTGATGAAATTTTATCTCGCAACACCTCTACCAGTGTGCCATGGGTCGCACCTAGTGCAATTAGAGGCAATACAATACAGCCACCCTCTCCTCAGCACATCCATGTGGTACTGTACCTTCCAATTAAATCTGTAGTCACATCTGTACTGATGTGACATTGGTACTCCCTTAAAGCAGCAATGCAATGAAATTAGGAAAAAAAATTAACTCTATGTTTTTTTTTCACTATAAAAGATTCCAGGCATCTTCAAGTTTTATTTGGTGGTACAATTTTCTAATGCCACCAAAATTTGTGTATTGTATGAACATTTTAATTTATTTTTACTCAAGAAAAAAAGATGGCCACCACATTTTGCATAGAAATAGCATTGTAGACCTGACAAGGGTTAGCATCAAAAAAATAAAAAAAAAAGACTTATGGTGTATAGTATAGGAGGTACATTTGACAAGTACATTTGACAGGTAAGCAAATATTTTTCTTAACTGTCACTTAAACAAGCTTTTTTGGAAAAACATTTTTCATTGCACTGCTACTTTAACACCACCAACACAACCAACATATGAGGCAAAAACAAAATGGTAATATTAAATGCCAATGCCTAGGCCAATTTTAATTATATGGCGCCCAATCCCAAAGGCTCTGAGTGCCTTACACTAAAACAATTAGACAGTTAATTAAAATATAGTACAAATAAATTAATAAGCCAGGGCCAAAGCATAAATTAAAATAATAAGTTATATAGAAACATAGAAATTGACGGCAGATAAGAACCACTTGGCTCACCTAGTCTGCCCATTTATCGTACTTACTGCAACACTACAGATCCTACTTGATCTCCAGCTTTTATCCTTTCCAGTTTTCAATTATGTTTTACAAGCAGCCAGCAAAGGAGCCCTTCCTCACTTCACAGGGAAGGGCATTCCAAAGAGTTGGAGCTGCCACACCAAACTCCCTATCACCCGATGATTGCAAGCATGGCTGTGGAATAGAGAGGAGGTCTGCCTCCACTGACCTGAGGGCACGAGCAGGAGCTTAAAGAATCAAAAGGCCTTTCAGATAGCCTGGACCCAGACTGTGTACAGCCTTGTATATTAATGAGCAAACCTTGAAACTGATGCCTCACCTGACCGAAAGCAAGTGGAGAGCGCGGAGGACCGGAATGATATGCTCAAAATGGGATATCCTGGCAACCAACCAGGCTGCCACATTCTGAACCAGCTGAAAATGGTGCATCAGTTTCATGGCTAGCCCCAGGTAAAGATTATTGCAGTAGTCCAGTCTAGATGAGATAAAGGTGTGCACTAGTGTCGCGAGGGCGGTCAGCTCAAGATAGGGCCTAATCTAAGCAATGTTGCAGAGATGGTAACAGCCACTGCAGACAACAACTGACACTTGGGATTCCAGAATCACCTTAGAGTCCACAGAGACCCCCAGATTCTTAACCCTATCTGCCACGCAGAGGGTCACACCCCCAAAGATGGAAGTGCTGTATACCCAGGTATCAGGGAAGAACTGTGTCAACCCAGCTCCACCAATAGCACCTCCATCTTAGATTAATTCAGCCTGAGCCAGTTGGCCACCCTCTAGTCCTGAATAAGACGCTCACTCGATACAAAGATAGCCGCCCCATCATTAGGGACACAAGACACATACAGCTGGATGTCATCGGCATAGCAATGAAACTCCAAGCTGTAGCGTCTAATGATCTCCACCAGGGGCAGCATGTACACAGTGAATAGCATGGGAGCCAGGATCACCCCTTAAGGCACCCCTCAGCAGAGTGCAGCACTGCTAGATGTATAGGAGCCAACTACTACTTGCTGCATCATTCTGCTGGTTGTGTATGGCTCAAAACACCACAAAAGGGTGCCTGAGAGTCCTACATAGCACCTAAAGTGAGCCAAAAGCACACCCTGACAAAAGGGCTAGAAAGATGAGGATAGAACATCGTCCACTATCCCTTGCTGAGAGGAGATCATTGAATATCCTAACTAGGGCAGTCTTTGTACTGTGGCGAAGCCAAAAGCTGGAGTGGAAGGGCTCATAGATGTCATACCTCTCCAGGTGCTGCTCTAGCTGCAATTTCACAACATTCTCGAACAAGTTTCCAAGAAAGGGAAGGTTCAAGAGAGGTCTGTAATTGGCAAGATCATTAAGATCTAAAGAAGCCTTCTTAAGAAGAGGTTCCCCCCACTGCCTTTTTTAGGGCAGAAGGAAAGACACCCCCAAGAAGAGAACTCCTGATGATCTCTATCACAATTGGCCTGAGTGAGTCCCAGCATTCTAAAAGAAGTCTGGTTGCTCCAGGGTCCAATGCACAGAGGGTGGCTCACATTCCAGAAGCCACCCATGATGAAGAAACTGGCCCAAACTCAACACACAAAAGCTGAGTGCCTGTAACCCACATAGACTGGACAGAGTCAGCTAATGGTAGGCTGCTGGGTGTGATCCCAGCTCAGGTGGAGGACACCTTATCTAGATAGAACTGGCTGAACTCCTGGCATCTTTCACGAGAAAAGGTTTTACAAGACTGTAGACAGACTGGGTGTAATGATCTGTCAAAAGTGTTGAAAAGCTGAGCAAGCCGATTCCTTCCAGCAACAGTCACCCATGACAGGAATGCTGTCTTTTTCTGGGTGATTATCCACTGATACTCACAATAATGAGTTCTCAGCATCAATTTGTCCACCTCCAAATGGTTCCTCCACCAACAATGCTCCAAACTTCGCCCCTCAGTTTTCAGCTTTCTCAGTAATTTCAATCTTGTTGTTTCGTTTTGTACCTCTGTATTATTCTCCCAGATCCACCTCGAAAATGAGTTCTGCTCAATGGTGTCTGCCTGGATAAATAAAGACTTTGATTGACTGATTGATTGATTGATTGATTGAATGGGTTCCAAACAGCTGGCAGGTATCTGTGGCTGGCAGCCACAGCTGGCACTGGCACACAGGGTGTTGGACCAGCTATTGCTGGTCTAATCATGGGTGCCACCCCATAGGTATGAAAATGCCACAAAAGGGGATGCTGAAGCCCAGTAGTGGTGCATGACTCTATCCACCATGGCACACCTGGAGCATCAGCGCAAACCCGGCACATGATGGTGCGGTGCACATGACCACGCCTTGACCACAAGCAGCATATTAAAATAGAAGATGCCTCATGGTGTGGTGCAGGGTGTCCCTTTCATCATTTCTGTTTAACACGCGCACTGTGCATCATTCCTGAGCCTTTGAAAATAAAGCCTGTGGTCTCCAGAACTGGACACAGTACTCCAGGTGGCATCTAACTAACGATCTATACCATGATAACACCACCTCTCTGCTTCTACTGGTGATGCCCTTCCCTATGCACCCAGCACCCTGCTAGCACTACCTACAGCCTTGTCACATTGCCTCGCCACCCCAGGTTCTCTTTCCTGTTTAGTGACTATTACTACGTCTTCCTCATTCAATACTTTGCCTCTAGGTGTCTCTGCCCTAGGTGCATAATTTAGCACTTTTTGACACTGAAACCCAGCCACTATACCCTTGATCACTCCTTGAGTTTTTTCAGGTCTCTACACATTCTCTCTGCCTCCTCTGGAGTGTCTACCCAATTGCAGCTTATGGTGTCACCTGCAAAGAGGCATATTTTCCCCTTTCAGCTCTTATGCATTGTCACTTATAAAGATACTGTATTAAAGGGAACTGGTCCCAGCATTGAGACCTGAGGTGCCCTGCTGGTTACTCTCCCTGCCCAAGAGTGAGTGCCATTTACCACCACCCTCTACTGCCTATCCAGCAACCAATGTTGTACCACATTTACCACCTTGGAACCCACCACCAAACTACTCGGTTTCCTTAAGAGCCTCCTATGTGGTATGGTATTGAAGACCTTGCTGAATTCTAAGTAGTCCACATCCACCACCCCACCCTAATCTACAGTAGTTCCCTTGTCACCCTGTCAAAGAAATCAATCAAGTTCATCTCACATGACCTCCCCCCATGAATCTGTGCAACCTCAGTTCTTGTAACCCTAAGGATTCAAGATGACCCACTGGCCTTTCCTTTAGAAGTGTCTCCATTATTTCTCCACACTTACAGAATATCAGGCTGATCAGCCTGCATTTGCCAGCCTCCTCCCTGCTGCCATTTTTATGAAGCAGGACTATGTCTGCCCTCCTCCAGTCCTCTAGAACCACTCCTTTTTCCAGTGAATTGTAGAATGGGGGCTGTCAGAGGGGCAGTCAGTACCTTCCTGAGTCCCCTCATCACCATTGGGTGTACCCAGTCCGGTCCCATAGTTTTATTCACTTTCAGATTTGCAAGTCCTTCCTGGACTCTTTCCTCTGTGAATGGACTTGTGTCTACCTCCCTCCCTCCCCCAGTATTCCTGCTGTTTTCATGTGGTCCACCTCCCCTTAGCTTCCACTATGAAGACTGAACAGAAGTATCTGTTCAGGATATCTGATTTTTCCTGACCCTTCCCTGAACAATCTCCCCCTGCCCTTCTCAACCTCACAGTCCCACCCTTAGTCTTTTTCTTATCACTCTTGTACAGTACCTAAAAATGACTTGTTCCCCTTAGTTACTCCTTTGGCTATTCATTCCTTAGTTTGCACCTTTGTGCACCTCGTCACATTCCCTGCTTCAACTGGTGTAGCTAAAAATTTCCATTTTGTACATGCTCCAGCCAACTGATGCCCCTATTTAAGAAATGTATACACTCTTTCCAACTGCTCCCCAATACAAAACAAAACAGACTGTTGTCATACTTAATGTTTCATCTAATTTCCAGATAGGTTGTACACATATCTGTGTCTTAAACAATGCACATTTAAACACGTGCAGAAATTACACAGAATCTAAAATAACTCAAGTACTCCAGATAAGAATGACAATGGTAACAAAAAGGCATATGGTTTGGGACAGGTGCTTAAAAAACTGTACACAAATGTGTACAGTGAGTATGTATGCCTACACCCCTGTGGCTTTTCCTCTTACACCTCCTATCCTTTTTTTAACTCTCTTTTTTTTTCCAAGAATAGGATATATCAGCATGACAAGTACAACAGACATTTCATCTGAGCAGTTTTCAGTACAAACTGTTATACAGCTGAAATAAACCCTAGATATAACCTAGCAGCTAAACAGTGCTCCCTGCAACAAAGAATAGCTCTGCAAATATTAAATATATCCTTCTATCTGCATCTCTTTGCAACTCCTGAATGCTACTCTTTTAGCCTTTACCTTTGCAGCCACTTCCCATGAGAACTATAGCAGTCTATTTTTTCTCCTGTTACTAACATACTAAAATGCCAGTAGAATAGGCCTAATGATCTTAAAGTCTGCTGACTTTCAGCACCTGCACTGAGGGACGATTTTGGTGTCCTCCCCTTCCCCTTGGGTTATACAGTCCCCAGTTGCAGATGTGCACCTGCATTGGACCTGGTCAGATTTACCCTTCCTCTGTACCTGTCCCATCCCTTCTTAAACCCAGTTTCCACCTCTATCAGCTCCCTGGGTAGCGCATTCCATGGCTCCACTACTCTTTTAGTGAAATAACACCTCCTCATCTCCCCTCTGAGCCTGCCCCCTTCCAGTTTATGCCTGTTCCCTCTCGTTGTCCCCTCTTCCTCCCTCTGGAGAACCCTGACTTGTCCCCACTTATTGATTCCATTTATGTACTTAAAGACCTCTATTATGTCCTCCCTGTCCCTCCTCTCCTCCAGGGTGTACATGTCGAGCTCCCTGAGCCTTCCCTTATAAGTCCTCTCCCCCAGGCCCTGGATCCTTTTGGTTGCCCTCCTTTGGACCCTCTCTAAGAGTGTAACATCCCTCTTTAGATGTGGTCTCCAAAACTGTACACAATACTCAAAGTGTGGCCTAACCAAGCAGTTGTACAAGGGTAGGATCACTTCCACCTTTCTGGAGGTAATCCCCCTGGCGATGCATCCCAGCATCCTATTTGCCTTTGCCATTACCCTCCTACAGGTCTCTGAGTTGTTCATTTTGACATCTACTACTACCCCCAGGTCCATCTCACCCTCTGTGACTTGAATTTTGTCTTCTCCCAGAGTATACCCCTGGCCTGGATTTCTGACTCCCAGGTGCAGAAACTTGCACTTCCCAGCATTGAATTTTAGTTTCCATTTTCCTGACCACCTTTGCAGTACCTCCAGATCCTTCTGCAAGGCCACCCTCCCCTTCTCCTCATACACCACTGCACCCAGCTTTGAGTCATCTACAAAGTGATTCATTTCACTCCTGACCCCATTCCTTATGTCTGAGACATAGGCGTTGAACAGGAGTGGCCTCAGCACTGATGCCTGGGGCACCACACTAGTAATCCACCTTTGGGATGAGGTTAGCCCCCCAACCACCACCCTCTGAGTACACTCAGAGAGCCAATTTCCTATCCATCTTAACAACTCTTGCTCGCTTCTTTTGTGCAAAGGTTTTTATTTTGGTTTTTGTCTTTGCTCTGCCCTCCCTTAATTGGACCCACTGTTTCTCTACCCCACACAGGCAATACACCACACTAGGTCATCTCTGAGGCATTCATCCATTTTTTTTTCCTAATCCATCATCCTGAGGTCCACAGCCTTCATCCTTGTGTGATTTGCCATTGCTGCTCCTTATGTTAAAACACACTGAACAGTGCTTGCTGGTCCCCAAGTGGTAGGGGTTATTTATTTATTATTTATTCAGTTTTGGTGACCGGGTAGCCCCACTGAGCCCCAAAGGTCTCTTTTTCAGTGGTGACCCAGAGTTAGTTACAGAGATAAGGCATACATAGTGGTTTACAAAAATGTTAGAACAATGCTTATTTACAAGATCTTACAGTACGGATATTAGACATACAGAATATTTGCTCCGTGTACAAGACAAAAATGAAACAATTGTTGACAGTGGGTGATACAGAGGTCAGGGTCAGGGTTGCCACCTGTCATGTTTATTTACCTTCTTATTAGTCTTTTTCAGGGTTCCTATCTGGTACTCTGGTTTTGCTCAGTGATAATTATGTTTTTGAGCCATTCTAAGTGCTCACATAATTTTGAAACATATTTTGTTATATCATTCATTGTTTCAGCTGCATGTCCAATTTACAGACATGTTCTGCTGTCAATATAGCCCTTTCTTTGTAAAAGAAGTCAACCTGGGTGGGGTAAAGTATGGCCATTAATACCATTAGCAGATGGTTGACAAAATCTTTCCTTCTCTGCATCTTAGAGCAGCACAGCAGCAAAGCTGGGCAAACAAAGTCTGACCCTACCTTTTATAACAGTAAAAGATTTAGTTAGCTTTCATTTCCATTTGTTGGTAAATTTTTCAATCTCTAACAACATAGAATGTTTAAATGTTTGGAATCATTTAAAAAAATAGTTTTTCCTTCCTCTAAAAATGTATGATCACTTCTTTTGTCTTCAAAATAGTATTGTGGAAAAGAAAAGGAATTAGATCCAGAAAAAAGGGCACATAATAGGAAGAAACAGTTTATTGTATAATATTTACAGTATTTCCATTGTCTCCCCAGATCATATCTGTAAATGAGATTTCATTTATGTCTGTATGTTCACCTGATAAATAATTTCAATAAATAATAAACTACCAACTCAATGGTGGGGAAATTAATGGAAACACTGCTAAAGAAAAGGATTGTGGTATATCTGAAACCCAGCAGATTTCAGGATCCTAGGCAGCATGGGTTCACAGTGGGAAGGTCATGTCAAACAAATCTGATAGATTTCTTTGACTGGGTGACCAGGGAATTAAATCGGGGAGGGGTGGTGGATGTGGCTTACCTGGTTTTCAGCAAGGCCTTCAACACCATTCCACCATTCCACATAGGAGGCTTTTAAACAAGTTGGGCAGCCTAGGAAGTGGGTCCCAAGGTGGAAAACTTGATCAGAAATTGGTTAAGAGATAGACACAGAGGGTGGTGGTAAATGGAGTTCATTTAGTGGAGGGGAAGGTGACCAGTGGGGTACCACAAGGATCAGTTCTAGGGCCAGTCCTCTTTAATTTCATTATAAGCAACATTGCAGAGGGGCTGGAAGGGAATATATGTCTATTTGCAGATGACACTATGGTCTGCAACAGGGTTGACATTCTGGGGGGTGGAAAAATAATGAGGGACCTACTGTAAGCAGGCTTGAGGAGTGGTCAAGAGTGTGGCAGCTAAGATTCAATGCAAAGAGTGTACAATTATGCATTTGGGACACAGAAAGCCAGGGGCGGAGTACATGATGTGGGAGATACTGATGACCACTAAACAGGAAAGGGACCCGGGGGTAATCATATCTGATGACCTAAAGGTAACTAAGCATTTTGAAAAGGCTGTGGGGAGAGTCAGTGTGATGCTGGGGTGCATAGAGAGATGTATAACCAGCAGAAAAAAAGGAGGTGGTGATATCACTGTACAAATCATTTGTGATATCCCATCTGGAGTACTGTGTCCAGTTCTGGAAGGCGCATCTCCGGAAGGACATAGAAAGAGTAGATGTAGTTCAGAGAAGAGCAACAAAAATGGTGCAGGGTCAGCACCAAAAGTCATGTAAGGTGATATTAGAGGACCTCAATATGTGCACCCTGGAAGAGAGGAGAGAGAGGGTGATATGATAGAGACCTTCAAATACCTCAAGGGTACAAGAGGGTAGCATCTTTCAGAAGAAAAGATGTTCAAGAACAATGAGTCATGATATGAGTCTGGAGGGGGGGTAGACTCAGGGTTAATGTGAGGAAGTATTTTTTCACAGAAAGGATGGTGGGTGCATGGAACAGCCTCTCAACAGAGGTGGTATGGGCAAAAATGTTAGTGGAATTCCAGAATGCATGGGATAAGCACAAGGGAACCCTAGGAACATAGAAACATAGAATCTGACGGCAGATAAGGATAGAATCTGATGGCAGATAAGGACCGCTTGGCCCACCCAGTCTGCCCAATTCCCTACCTAATGGATATGCTGCAGATCCTAGTTAACCAGCAGCCTACTTCTTTCCCCAGAATTGCCTTATGACTGTCCCATGCATGCTTGAATTTAACCACTGTTTTTGACTCCACAACCTCCTCCAGAAGGCTGTTCCATGCATCCACAACCCTCTCTGTGAAAAAATACTTCCTTACATTACCTATGAGCTGCCCCACCATCTTCAAATTGTGCCCCCTTGTTCTTGCACACCTCTTTTTCTGAAAGATGCTACCCTCTTGGACTTTGTTGATTCCCTTGAGGTACTTGAAAGTTTCTATCATGTCCCCTCTCTCCCTCCTTTCCTTGAAGCTATACATATTAATCTCCTTTAGTCTCTCTTCATATGTCTTCCGGTGCAGACCCTGCACCATTTTAGTTGTCCTCCTCTGGACAGCTTCCATTCTGTCTGTGTCCTTGCGGAGATTGAGTCTCCAGAACTGCACGCAGTACTCTAGATGGGGTCTCACCAGCTGTCTGTACAGAGGGATAACAACTTCCTGTTTTCTACTGGTGATGCCTCTCCCTATGCATCCCAGTATCCCCCCAACCCTGCTTACTGCACTTTCACATTTCTTGCCCACCTTTAAGTTATCTGATATGACTACCCCCAGGACCCTTTCCATTTTTGTTGTTGTTAGTATCTGACCCCCCCATTGTGTACTCTTCCCCTGGGTTTTTGTTTCCCAGGTGCATTACCTTGCACTTCTAGGAAAGAGAGGGTAAAAGCCGGAGATCAAGTAGTATCTGTGGTATTGTAGTAGGCATGGAAAATGGGCACACAGGGTGGGCCAAGTGGTCCTTATCTGCCATCAATTTCTATGTTTCTATGTAACTAAATAAAGAAATTAATAACTAGAAATAACCCAGAAAAACACATTTATTTTTTTGTTGACTATTTTTCCCTTGGGTCACGGCTCGCAGGAACTCTCTCAGGCAACCAATCCTTATGTCTGCCGAGCTGAGATCCTCTGTGGCCTAGTGCCCTCGTTCGCTCCCCCCGCTGCCAGCACCCCGGGTTTAACACGCCCAGGGAGGGTAGCCCGACTCCTTACTTGAGCTCCTTAATTAGGCAGACTCTGTCAAGCTGGCGGGGCCCAGGTGGAGGAGTGATGAAGCCCGGCTGAGTCAGATCCAGCATTGAGCATGGAGGATAGGTGCTGTGCCTATCCCTCTGAGCTGGGTTTTTCCTTTTCCTGGCCATGCCTCCCCTTGAGTGTGCACCCCCCACGCTTGGCACATGGCAACCCTCTCAGCATCAGGCACGCTGTAATGTGCCTTCCACACTACTGAGGCACCCCCGATCTCCAACAAGGGACGTAGGAGTACCAGGCACCCCAATGCCTTCCCCCTCCCGGGTTAGGAGAGCAGCCCACGTGGCGATCAATCTGATCCCTCCCTTGCCGACCCACGGCCCCCGAGCTCGCTCCTGAACTTGGATCACCAGCGTGGCATGAGGTATGGCATCCAGCACCTCAACCCTCAGCGCCACCGGGCCCAGAAGAACAAATTTAAAGGGGCACTGTCAGCTTCTTACCCATTTTCAGTTCCCCAGTGACACTTGTGCCTGTTAACTGAGCTCTACCCATCAATTGCTCAGAATTCATTTGAAAAGCATATCTGCTATCTTTAATCCTTATTTTTCACAAAAATAGCTTTTACTTGGACCAATCTTAACTACACAGTCTGCTTCCTTCCACTTGTCCTCGACATATGTATGGCGCTGAATTATGCTGAACTTGAGTATGAATGAGTTTGGGGATTTGAGGGACATATAAAGTCAACAGTTTGCAATATAATACTGATGGCACTGATTTCAGCATCTGCAGCCAATGTTTGAACCGAGGGCTATTTCATAAAGAAATTGTTGTTTGAAAAGTGGAACTGGGACTCAGCATATGCACACACTGATGCACAAGCACTGAGTCCTGGTTTAATTTTTCAAACAATAGTTTCTGTATGAAATCACCCTCAATTTGAAAAGTGACTACTATTGACGACATCAGCACCATTAGTGTTATGACAAGCTGTTGACTTTATACAGTATGTCACTCAAACTGCCAAACTCATTTATGCATGCTTTTGGTGTGATTCTGCACCATGCTTAAGTTACGGCCATGCAGGAAGGAGCAGATTGTGTAGATAAGGTTGGTCCAAATAAAAGTTGTTCTTGTGAAAAATAAGAGTTAAAGATAGCAGATGTGCCTTTCAAATGTAAGCTGAGCAATTGCATGGTAGAGCTCAGATAACAGGTACCACTATTACAGGGATACTGAAAATGGTTAAAAAGCTGAGAGTGTCCCTTCAACAGGTATAGTATGTTAGCAATTTTGTTGAACTGCTGCTTTCAGTGTTGTCTTTTACTGTTTCATTAGTCTTCACTGACATAACAAATGGCTTTGGAGGATGAGCAATACATGATCAGTCATGAAAAGGGGTGGAGTTTAGGATGTAGTTTAGTGTCCAGTTTTCACCTCTTTCAAAGGTGACAACCCTACCAGGTGGCATCCCACCTTGACATCTGCAATACTGTTCCTGTCTGAGATTACCATGTCCAGTATTGCCCCATTACAAGTGAGCTTCTTGGCTAGTTGCCTGAGAAACACCCACTGCAGTGAGTCTAGAATGTCCCTGCTTCTACAGCGATCAACCTTAACTTTATTTTTTTAAACTAACCAGCAGGACAAGTTGATTTAAAATTGCACTAGAACACAAATGGTTGCACTAGTCCACAGTTATAAAGGTGAATTTTGATCACTTATACAGGAAAAAAATTCAAGCCAAGAAATACTCAGATTATTGTACAGTTAATCTGCTCCCACATTCCTTCCTGTCTCAGCAAAAAAACAAAACAAAAAAGATTGCCATGCAATGTCACATAGTGTGCCCCCCAATTGTTTTGTACCATGGTCCCCTCTTTTCCTCTTTTTGTATCGCTCCCCACTGAACTAGATGAACACACAGCAAGAAATGGTCAAGCAAGAAGCCCTAGCTCTGCATACACCATAGCCGACATCATCTTGCACCTCACCCCATTCTCAAAACCACCCACAGGGCAATGAACACAGTCAGGCCAAGAAAGACAGAGAAGGACAATATCAGACTCTAGCCTGTTATTAGGTAGAGACCTGCACTTGAGGAAGATTTTATACAGTACCAGTGAGCCAGGGCAAATCTATGATTTCTTTGGGGTTGGGGCCATACAAACCTATGAGGCTTTGGAAACAGAAGACTGCTACATTTTTATTTATACATACCAGGCACAAAAGTATTACATTTAACAGGTTCTGCCCCAACCATAATAGCATTTTTTTAAAAACATTGTCCATTCATCAGTCCAGGGGAAACAGTACCCCAGCATGAACCACTATCACCTCCATTTCTATTTAGGAGGATCTGTTCACATCTGGAATATCTGTTTTAACCTTTCAAATTATATATTTTATAAAGGTTTATTTTTGTACCATACATTGTTTTAGGATGAGAACTCTAAAAGAATCCAACCACGAAAACTCGGTGCAGGGCTGCTGCGGTATAAACAGTCGGCCAGCCTGACAGTTAAACTGAAAAAAGGAGAGGACCACACTCAAGGAGAAATCCATCACATTTCTGCTGGCAATGCAAAATAAAGACTTTATTTGCAATTTAGAAACAGAAGTGATGATTCTGATAGAGCTGCTAGCCACTACTGCCCCATGCCCCTACTGCAGTAGCAGCTAGCAGATCGGTCTGTGCCATCACTTCTGTTTCTAAATTGCAAATAAAACCTTTATTTTGCATTGCCAGCAGAAGTGTGGTGGATTTCTCCTTGTGTGCGGTATTCTCTTTTTTTTCATTGTTTTAAGATGAAAAGATATGCTGGTAGAATAAGGGTGGAACTGCATGGATGGCATTGACTTGCTTTTTTTTGTTTGTTTGTTTTTTTTGTTTTATATCACATTTTTTGCCCACTTCCCCTGCCAGGGGCTTGGTGGCAAGTGCATTAACCATCAGGAGCTCTCTGTTCCCCCTTCCTGGGGTATCATGCTGCACGGTAAGTTGGGACTGGATTTTCATTTCCTGTCTGGAGTTGTAGTCCCTGAATCTCCATTCATTGAGGGCACTGGCACAAGGACCTGAGTTTAGGCTGCAGAAGTGCGGATGGCATCCTCCTCTCCCATACCGCTAGCCCTGTGTACCAGGAGCATTAAAGCAGCCCCCCTCAGAGGAGGAGAACATCGCATAAGACACTTGATCCTGCTCCCCCCGGCCAGTTCCCAAAGATCAGGCTCATTCCTGAACCTGGGTTGCCGGCATCAGAGTTGGTAGCACTGCTACCATGCCAAGGGACCGGCCAACATTGACTTGCTTCTTCCACGGGGAAGAGTTGGGGACCCCTACAACTGCCAGTAATGGCTGCTATGTGTCTATGGATGACTATGTCAGAGGCTGAGCTGCAATGGTGTCCAGGAAAAGTATACAGCTGGGAGACTGGGAAGGAGAGGGAGCAGCTGTTAGTCTGGGATAAAATCCACCACCTGCAGAGCAAGCTCTGTATACCTCTCAGCATTTTGCCACTGAAATGTTTGATAGGGACTCTCCGAATGTAGGTAAATGAGGTGTAATGGTCTTAATAATGTGGAAAAATCATCAGACACACAAAGATAAATTCACAACAGTAGAAGCTAGCGACTTAACATAAATGAACCCTGGATCAAAGCATGGACACTAGCTGAAAGCTCTTACAATGGAATGATAATTACTCACATTGAGTCTTCTGCCAGATAATTACAGCTCTTAAAGAGCTCTTAATCACACCAGACCATCTGGAACACTGAGGGAGATTAGCATGAGGACTAACGCCTACTAAAGTAGGGTCTTTTTTAACTTCATTCACAGCCATGAAAAACCTGCAGTAGTCAAGATGAACAAGTAAAAGGTTAGCTGCAGTAGTTCTATCTAGTCAATTTGCACTAGGTCTTGGACTAGCAAAGCAATATTAAAATCAATCCCTGTTCTAGCTGCTGCTGAGAAGCTCCAATCTACATCCAGCAGGCTGAATTACACCACCAGCAACACCTCCACCTTTTTTGCCATTGTGCTGATAGCTTCCCCCATTGCCTTATCCAGTTCCACCCCATGTGTTGGAGGTCTGTATATCACCCACGAGTAAATGATGGCTAAAGCTTCTTTCTCCAGGGTGACCCCACAGTACCTCCACCCCCCCACCTTGGTTCTCTTGTGTTTCCATTACCTTGATACTAGGCTTGCCAGCTTTAGATGACTTGAAAACTGGATACTAAACCACACCCCAAACTCCACCTCTGTCTCCACCCCTTTTTTATGACCGATAAGTATATCGCTCCTTCCCCAGAGACATTTGCAATGTCAGAAAAGACTTTAAAAGTGATAGGAAATCATTTTATACTGTTACTGTTTCTTTATTATTTTCATTTTGGTAAGCAGGGAAGACCGATTGGGTACAAGGCCAATTTATTGGGGTGATCTGGGAGTACAGGGAGGTAATGTATCCTGCTCAAGGTCACACAGTATGCAAGTGCAGGCTGTGGGAATCAAACCCATGTCTGCTGGATGTACCATACTCATTGACAGCTCCTTGCTAAAACCTGTTAAACACCTTTCCTTTTTCCTTTACATGTCAGTCATGTATTCCGACAAGCTTTGACCAATTTGTGATTTAAGTAATTACAAATGTTTCTAATACCATCAGTTCTGCATTGTGTTCCCTTTACTCCAGCAGCTACTGCAATTTCTTTTCATACTTCTTAGGTATTCCACAGTTTCAGACAAACAATTCCATGCTATTCATCTGAATAGCCTGTAATAGTGAAACTAATGAAACCCCTAAGTGGCGCTATCCCAAGGGCTACTACCCCTGCCTGTATGGCTAGTGACAGGTTAAGGGGCCTAGGTCCAGCGACGGGTGCCTCCACCCAGAGGTCAGGGTTGGTAGTGGTTAAACTAGCTTGGGCACAGCCCTCTGGGACACTGTAACCCCCCGCTTTGTTCCCCCTAGTGGCCCACACAGTACACAGGAGTTACCTTCCCTATACCCCACATGTACACACTCATTACACATACAGTACACACTTACTCTCAGGACTGATTCTGCAGCATGTCCCTGAGGACCCCCTGTAAAATAAGGTTAGACAATGCCACAGCAACTATGCAATATTCTCTGCTATATGTACTGGCACCACAAGTAGGACACAGTTCAACAAATATAAATCTGATTTATTCAGGGGAAGTAACAAGGAAGGGGAATCAGGTTGATTTTGCATTAAGACATATGAATCACAGTACTGTGCATGAAACTTAGGGTTCGAATGTCACACTCGCTGGGTACCCAGGATGGTGAGAGCTAGCCAAGTCTGTTGCCCGGGGTTGGCAGGCTGGTGCAGCTGGTTGGGGGCCCTAAAAGAAAGAAAGCCATGCACAGCAAAATTGTAATCTGGAGCAGAGGCTCAGTTCCAGAAAAAGAAAACACAAGTAAATCAGATGCCACACTTTTGTTCCATAAATTGTTGCAGGGGGTTGCCCTGAATTGTACTCACGATACCCAATACAGATTATAGGCTGGATGGTGTTGTTTCTGGGTTTCCAGCATTCCACACACACTGCAGAGTGAGGGAAATTAAGATCGCAATCTCCCTCCAATTTAAGGCACATTTATATGTAAAGGAAAGTACTGTACCAAGCAGACTGTTCCATGACCCAATCGCAATTACTGCAAAATACCTGGGAGCACTCACAGCTTCAGCAGTCCCTGACAGGCTGATCGCATTCAGCAAACTTTCGGTCTTCTTCAGGTTAAGCCTGGTTCCCACACTTCTGCTTCTTCTTCCTCTTCAAAAACTCGGATTCAGTTTTAACTACGATTACCAACAGCCGCAGGCCGACTTTGGGGCCTACACATGCGCTTCCTGCATGAACTACTCACCGCTCGAACAATAGGGCTCCTTCTGCCTTCACTGTCAACTCGGATCTGGCTTGCCAGCAACAGTTCAGTGCATTTCCCTTAGATCTGCTAGAGTCCAGTTGGCTGATGAAACTGTCAGTCACAGCAGCGCTCCCTCTATAGGTGCAAAAAAGGCACCATTGGACCAGAACTACACTTTCCATGGGCTCCTTCCATTTAGACCCCTTGTAACAAGCTCCAGCTGGGAGTCCTTTTCCTGACTGGCCCAAGTAGTCTCCATTTTAGGGCTTCCCCAACCCAATTGGTCCATTTCAGCAGTTCAGAACCAAAATGGTGGGGCTTCACAGAACAGTTCGTGCTGCAAGAAAAGCAGGTTAAGCAAACTACATTTTTGTTACTTTTCTATATGGTTTCTGGCAAACAGTTACATCTTTGAAAAGAGCTCCCTCTGCACCCCTAGCAACAGCAGAATCAGAGAAATTACTCAGCAGCTCAGGCGGGACTTGAGCAAAACACACATAGTCCCCCCTAGGCAAATTAATTATGTCGGCTAGCAGGCAGACTTTAAAGAGACAGTACTCATAGGCTTTGGAGTGCGAGCAGTGCCCACAAGTAAATGGCATTTCGCCAAATGCCAGTTAGGCAGGGAGCACTCAGGCAAGCTTTTGGAAGGCTTTTAGGAACCCCCATTTGCAGGGGGGTTACACCTTTCCTGGCCTGAAAAAACTTGGTGTCCGCATCAAGTAGGTACCCTTATAACACTTTAAGGCAAATCACCACATTCATTCATATCACCAACAGTTTAGGCCTGCGTCCTTTTGAACAGCAGTCAACATATTAAACCTTTGTTATATACACTTATTCTGTATTTCACAGCTTACTACTTGTTACACAACATTATACATACAGTGCATTTTGAAATCAGATCATTACTTCCTGCACACAAAACCTGAAGACATGGGACCCTTCCCTATCAGCTACCTTAGGGCTAGATGGGGCAGGGGCACCATACCTGGAGGGAAAAACAATTAACCTGGAGTTAGCACTAATGCTCTGTTTGGGCAATGGGCTCGGAGACACATATACTCCTTTATGGATCACATTAAGAGGTAACTGTACAGGCCTCCCAGGGGAATCATAGCTGAGGAGCACTACATTCTTCACAGCTTGACCAGTGTTTCTAGGGGGAACTGTTACAGTCTCTGCACTTTTAGTCTCACTTTCAGCACTGTCTTTACTTGTCAGGGGAGTTTCCATCGGGGTAGAAGGGTTGGAACTTGGGGCACTTTCAGCTCCAGTATTTGCAATTTCTGAGGTCACAACACTTGGCTCACAGGGAGCGCTCTCTGGCACTGGCAGTGAACCATCAGGGCACTCAAAATACTCTTCTTGCTCTGGTATATCACCAGTCTGTCCCAGTTCATCATTTTCCTCCTCTGAAAGCTCATACAGTTCAACCATGCACAGTGACGCAAGATCATCAGACTTAACACTCTGCACCTCATTTTCTGGGAGCATTGGCTCCAAGGACAAAGCTGGGGGCTTAGGCAGTCAAGAAGGCCCAGCTTCATCTCCATATTTGAGTAGGGGATTACCTTGAAACAATTGACTTAGTTCATTAGAAGGGTAGTACCCAAAGTTGCACTCACTTTCCTCTGAAGTAGACTGACAGTCATTTTCAATTGGGGTTTGCTGTAGAGAAAACCTTAACTCAGCAACTGTAGGTGCAGACTTTCTCTGCCTTTGCTTAACAAAAGCTCTGGTCACCGGTATGGGGGGAGCACTTTCTGGGAGCTCAGACTCAATCAGTATTTGGCCAATGGGCAGCAAATGATTTTGATGCATTGTCTTAACATCTTTTGAATTGTTTTCAGGCCTTACTTTGTACACGGGCAGATCATCCAGTTTGCCCACTATAATGTGAGGGAGATGATGCCACCTGTCAGCAATTTTGCATTTGCCATGCAGTCCCAGATTTCTTAACAATACATGATCTCCCTCCTGGAGTTCCTGTGTCTTCATCTTTTTATCATGCCTTTCTTTGTTTGCTAGATTTCTTTTGGCAGCCACGGTTTGAGCCAGTTGGTATGCATGATTCAGCTGGGCCTTCAACTTTTTCACATACTGTAGATAATTATCAGCTTGGACCCCTTCAGGAGAAACTCCAAAACAAACATCTACCGGTAATCGGGCTTCTCTTCCAAACATAAGGCGGAAGATGGAGAACCCAGTGGCACCACTTTTGGTGCAGTTGTAGGCAGGCACCAAGGTGCTAATTTTTTGGCTCCATCTGGGCTTGTCTTTTGGGTGGAGAGTACCAAGCATGTCCAGCAGAGTGTGGTTAAAACGTTCAGGCTGTGGGTCCCCCTGTGGGTGGTATGGGGTGGTTCTGGACTTTCGCACTCCCCACAGAGAAAGCATCTCTTTGATCAAACGACTATCGAAGTCTCTCCCTTGATCAGAATCAATTCTTTGCTGAGCCCTATAGTGAACAAAAAAGTTTTCTACTAGTACTTTTGCCACGGTGGATGCCTTTTGGTCCTTGGTGGGGAAAGCTTGGGCATACCTCATAAAATGGTCAGTGACTACCAGCACATTACTAATATTTCTTTGATCTGGCTCCAGACACAGAAAGTCAACACAAACCAGCTCCATGGGGGCACTGGTGGTGATGTTAACAAGAGGGGCAACCCTCTGGGGCAAAGATTTCCTTTGTAAGCAGTGACTACAAGTTCGAATATGTTGCTCAACATCAGCCCCCATCTTAGGCCAATAGAATCCGGACCTCACCAAGTCAAGTGTTCTGTCTATACCAAGGTGCCCCATATGATTGTGTAAAGACCTCAATACTAAGTCTCTGAAAGCAGTGGGCAAGACCAACTGTTGCTTGTCTATTTGCCCCCCCCCCGTCTACGGTTTCTCTGTATAGCAGTCGATTAATCAGTTTCAGCTTAGGAATTTCCTTGTATAAAAATGCAGTTCTCAAATCAGTGGAGCGCAACTTGGACACATCTTTCCCTGCATAGAGGGCTTCTAGAGCTGATTTGATCATAGGATCTCGGGATTGAGCCCGCTGAAGACTGTCATTGTCAATCTGAGGCAGTGCACCAATATCTAATGCAGAAAAGTGGCAATAAGTAGCAGGTAGGCATTTCTCAGATGGTCCCAAACAATCCACCAGACAGTCCACTATGTCAGTGGACATTTGTTCCTCCCTGTCAAACATCTGCAGAGTGCTCAGATATCAGGTTCTGACAGTCTGACCCAGTCATTCCAGAAAACAGGCCTCCGAAAGAGAGCATCAGCATCTATGTGATTCAGGCCTGCTCTGTATTCAACAGCGTAATCATATATAGATAATGAGGAAAGCCACCTATGGCCAGTAGCATCCAACTTGGCTGACGTCTGCACATAGGTCAAAGGATTATTGTCAGTTTTTACCGGTATCTTAGCCCCATACAAGTACTCATGAAATTGGTCAATAATGGCTCACTTCAAAGCTAGGAACTCTAACTTATGCACAGGATAGTTCTTTTCGGATGGGGTCAGACTTCTGCTGGCAAAGGCCACTGGTCTCAGGCCATTCTTGTGCTCTTGGTATAACACAGCCCCCAAACCTTGCAGGCTAGCACCAGTGTGTAGAACATAGGGTTTTGCTGGATCTGCATAGGCAAGGACAGGAGCGTGAGTGAGTTGATATGTAATCTCATGAAATGCAGCTTCACAGTCAGGCATCCGTCATGCTCCAAAGAATTCATTGGAATGGGAATACACTCTCTCAGCCTCAGGGGAAGCCAACCTCTTATATTTTTTGTTAGTAGGAGGGTAACCTTGAGTAAGATTAAGTAGATGGTGAATCACCCGGGAATAGTCCTTGATGAACAACCGACAGTAACCACAGGATCCCAAGAATCTTTGCAGCTCTTTTAGATTGTGGGGCTGTGGCCAGGTGATCAAGGGCCTCAACTTTACTTGGATCAGTTTCTATTCCATCGGTGGACACTATATGTCCTACATACTTTACAGAGGTTTGGAAGAACTGACACTTGTCGATGGATAGTTTAAGGCCAAATTCTTCCAATCGGTCCAACACATAGAAACATAGAATTTGATAGCAGATAAGGACCGCTTGACCCACCTAGTCTGCCCATTTCCCTACCTAACAGATAAGCTGCAGATCCTAGTTAACCAACAGCCTACTTCCTCCTACCCCCCACTTGAATTGCCTTATGTCTGTCCCATACATTCTTGAATTACCCCACTGTTTTTGATTCTACGACCTCCTCAGAAAGGCTGTTCCATGTATCCACAACCCTCTCTGTGAAGAAATACTTCCTCACATTACCTCTGAGCAGTCCCCCCTCTATCTTCAAATTGTGCCCCCTTGTTTTTGCACATCTCTTTTTCTGAAAGATGCTACCCTCTTGGACTTTGTTGATTCCCTTGAGGTATTTGAAAGTTTCTATCATGTTCCCCCTCTCCCTCCTTTCTCCAAGGCTATACATCTTTAGTTTCTTTAGTCTTTCTTCATATGTCTTCTGATGCAGACCCTGCATCATTTTGTTTGCCCTCCTCTGGACAGCCTCTACCCTGTCTATGTCTTTGCAGAGATAGGGTCACCCAAACTGTACACAGTACTCCAGATGTGGTCTTACCAACTGTCTGTACAGAGGGCCAACAACTTTCTGTTTTCTACTGGTGATGCCTCTCCCTATGCATCCCAGTATCCCCCCAGCCCTCCTTACTGCCTTATCACATTACTGGCCCACCTTAGGTTGTCTGATATGACTACCCCCAGGTCCCTTTCCATTTTTGTTGTTGTCAGTATCTCACCCCACATTGTGTACTCTTCCCCTGGGTTTTTGTTTCCCAGGTGCATTACTTTGCACTTCTTTGAATTGAATCTAAGCTGACATACATTTGACCATTCCTCAAACCTTGCCAAGTCCCTTTTCATCCTTTCCACCCCACCTTGTGCATCAACCCTGTTGCAGATCTTTGTGTCATCTGCAAAGAGACATACTTTCCCTTCCAGTCCCTCTGCAATGTAACTTATAAAGACATTAAAAAGGACCGGCACCAGCACTGAACCCTGCGGTACCCCACTAGTAACTCTCCTTTCTTCACTATGGACTCCATTTACTATTACCCACTGTGTCCTGTTGTCCAAACAGTGTTTTACCCAGGCTACCACCCTAGGACCCACTCCCAGGCTGGATAAATTGTTTATTAATCTTTTGTGTGGGACTGTGTCAAATGCCTTGCTAAAGTCTAGGTAGGCCATGTCCACAGCCCCTCCCTGGTCTACTACTTTGGTTATCCAGTCAAAGAAATCAATTAGATTTGTCTGACATCACTTTCCCGCTGTGAATCCATGCTGTCTTGGGTCCTGTGCCCCACTGGCCTCTAGGTACTCAACAATTCTTTACTTCAGAAGTGATTCCATTATTTTCCCTACCACTGAGGTCAAACTGACAGGTCTGTAGTTTTCTGCCTCTGACTTGCTCCCACTTTTGTGAAGGGGAATCACATCTGCCCTCCTCCAGTCCTCAGGTACCACCCCATCCTCCCATGATTCATTAAAAAGGGTAGTCAGTGGTGTTGCAAGTTCTTCCCTCAGTTCTTTTAAAATCCTGGGGTGAATCCCATCAGGCCCCATTGCTTTATCCACCTTCAGATTTAAGAGTTCTTTCAGAACCCTTTCTTCTGTGAAAGAACTATTATCAACCCCCCCATCCAGAATGCTTCTATTGACCGGAGTAGGTATTTCCCCCTGCTTTTCCATTGTGAGTACTGAGCAGAAGTATTCATTCAGTATCCCTGCTTTTTCACTGTCGCTCTCTGCCCAACCACCTTCTACTTTTTTCAGCCTCAGTATCCCTGCCTCAGTCTTTCTTTGCTCCCTAATGTACCCAATAAAAGGTTTTATTCCCCCTTCTTAACCGAGATGGCTATCTTTTTCTCGGTTTGGGCCTTTGCTATTCTGACTGCCTTACCCACTTCCTTCTGCTTTAACTGGTACAGTTATCTGTCCTGCTCCTTCTGTGTTTCCTTATACTTCATGAATGCTATCTTTTTTCCCTTACCTTCCCCGCCACTTCTTTTGAGAACCACGTGTTTTTTTCCTTTCATTTTGATTTGTTTATTTGCTTCACACAAAGACTTGTTGCCTCTGTAATGGTGGTTTTGATGTTTCCCCATTGTTGCTCCACCCCAGCTTCTTGCCTGTTTGCTAGTGCTTTTCTGAGGCACTCTCCCATTTTGACAAAATCAGCCCTCCTGAAGTCCAGTACCTTCACTTTTGTGTGGCTTGACTCTACAGCTAAGTTTATCGTGAACCACACTGTTTGGTGGTCGGTTGTTCCCAGATGGCTACCCACTTCAAGATCAGAGATCCTCTCTCCATCCCCATTTGAGAGTACCAGGTCTAAGACTGCTATCTCCTGAGTGGGTTCCAAAACTAGCTGTCTGAGGCATGCCCCCGTAGGGATCGAGAATGGCCCTGCTCTTGGATGTGGCTGCAGCAAAGGAGCTCCAGTCAACATCTGACATATTCAGGTCCCCATCAACAATATCTCCCCTTTCTCTGCCATCCCAAGGATGCCTTCTATCATTTCCTTGTCCATTTCCTCCCCCTGAGACGGAGATCTGTATACAACCCCTGTGCAGATTATGGAGTCATTTTCTGTCCCCAGGGTGACCCACAGTGCTCCTCTCCTTCCTGTTTACCCTTTAGTTCTGTTGCTTTGATCCCTTCCCTTACATTGAGAGCTACTCATCCTCTTCTTCTTTCTTCCCTGTCCCTCCTGTAGATTGTGTACCCTGATATGTTGACATCCCAGTCATGGTTCTCTGTGTACCATGTTTCTGTGACTGCCACAATATCCAGGAATCCCTCTTGCATCAAGACCACCGTATCAGGGAGCTTTTTACCTATACTATGGGCATTAGTATTCATTACCCTCCATATTTTTATGGCTGTATTTCTTTTTGCCCCATCCCTGTCCCTACTGCCTTTGTCTTTTTCTCCATTTACCCCTGCCCTTCTCCCTATCGACTGCTCTATTTTGGTGTTTACCTCACTAATTACCCTGATTATTTTGGGGGGGGCTAGGATTTCCCTTCTCCTCTTCAGTGCCTCCCCCCTTGGCTAGTTTAAATGCTTGCCACTGAAGCATATAAACCTATCACCTAGGATCCTGGTTCCCCTCCAGGATAGATGCAGATCATTGCACCTGTATAGGCCTGCATCCCTCCAGGTAGAGCCCCAGTCCCCAGTGAAGCCAAATCACTGAGCTCTGCACCAGCTTTTCAACCAGGCATTGAATCCCATGGTGCGGAGTGCCCTAGCCTCATCCATGCCATAGACAGGTAGCACTTCTGAGAAAGTTACCATGTGTGCTACTTGTCTAAGGCCCCTCCCCAACTCCACAAACTCCTGTTACACAGCTCTGATCCCATTCTCAGCCAGACCATTCATCCCTAGATGGATAATGACATCCATCTCCCTCCCCCTTGCCACTGCTCCCACAATCCTGAGGATTCATTTCCTGTCCCTCCAAGCCTTGGCGTCAGGCAGACACCTTACCTCCCTTTCCCCTCCCTCCCCCACTTCTACCCCCTAACAACTGAGTCCCCCACCAGGAGTTGTCTCCTTCCCCTGTGGGTTCCTGGGCCACCCTCCTGTACACCTCCATTGTGGAGGTTCCCAGCATCCTCCTTGGTCTCCACTGCAGGTACCTCCATAGAGGAACCAAGCTTCGCCAGAGTGGTGAATGAATTGTGGAGAGGCACAACTGGAGGGATGCGCCTCTGTTCCACCACCCTCACCCTCCCCGAGCTCACTGTGGTCCAACCACTTCTCTTTCTTGGCAACCTCTGAGGTAGTGGCAGTGGCCTGGGTGGTTCCTGGGTGGGGAGCAGTTTTCCCAAATCCATGCCAGGTCAGCATGGAGATGAACAACCTCCTCCCTCTGACCAGAGAGGTGCCAGCAAATAGGGCAGCAGTACAGTTTCCAGAATGTATCCCGGAAGACTGCTGCTCCACTGCCAGTGCATTGCATCACTCCCCACATGTCTGTGTCCCTTTTTTGGTTTTTTGTTCTTGTTTTAGTGTATGCAAGCTTGTGAGTGTCTTTACCCCCTTTTCAGTGTGTTGTGCCTTTAAGGATATGAACAGGTGTATGTTGTTAGCAGTTTTGAGGAAGTGATGTCAGAGCCCCTGCTATAAAGGAAGTTATGTGCTTGGGGTGGGGTGAGGGAAGGTGGGTGGGAGTAAACCTATGCTGTCCAGAAACAATCACCTACAACTCTTACCCTCCACTCTGGAGAGTGCCTTCCTTCCTTTCAGACACCTATTTCACAAAGGCTAAGTAACAGGTCTAGTCACAACTAACTGCAAATATCTCCCATCTACAGTTCCTCCCTGGCAAATTAAAGTTAAAACTAAGAAAAGTCCACCCCAAAAAACAGAATCAATACTAGCTACTTACACAGGTCCAAAAAGTAATAATTCAGTTCAGCGTAGTCTAGAAAATAACCTACTTGATTCAAGGAAGCTGTGGCTGCTTTCTCACTCTCCCTGTCTTCAATGTGAGAAGGAGACTGCAACACCTCTGAGACAAAAAAAAACAACCTTTTCAGCAAAAAATAAATAAATAAAATAGGGGCAAACAGTAATTTTGCTTAGCCTAATGATAAAAAGTGACAAAAATGTAAGCACCACCTGTAATAATTTCACAGACGATATACCCTGTAAGAAACACTTTGCTACAGAGAAAAACAAAGCAGTAACAGAAGATATACCTTGCAAAAGACAATTTGAATCAGAAGATTACAGCAGTAATCTGTTAGCACACACCTGTAGGCACACCTTGTAATAATGCAGCAGAAGGTATACCCACAACAGCAATGTGAAACAGAGAAAAATAAAGCAAAAAAACGTTAGCAACAAACAGTAGCAATCCCTGTGTGTACAAAATAAAAATAACAACACACAGGAAATCTGCCTAGTCAAAAGTCTTAATCCTTTCTCTTGCTCTGGTAAGGTTCTTAGTTCTGTCCTTTCAAGCAAGCTGGAAGAAAAGAGCTCAGGTGAAGCTAGGTGCCTTGGCCAGTAAGCCTAACCTTCCACCTCCAAGATATCAACTAACCTGACCTTTTAACCTTTCTTTCTGTTGGAAGTTGCTGGCAGTTTGCCAGTTCCACCCCCAGATACACACCTAATCCCATGGAAGATTTGTGGGAAGAAAGCAATTAGCTCCTTCAATGTGAGAAGGAGACTGCAACACCTCTGAGACAAAAAAAAACCTTTTTAGCAAAAAATAAATAAATATAATAGGGGAAAACAGTAATTTTGCTTAGCCTAATGATGCACCACCTGTAATAATTTCACAGAAGATATACCCTGTAAGAAACACTTTGCTACAGAGAAAAATAAAGCAGTAACAGAAGATATACCTTACAAAAGACAATTTGAATCTGAAGATTACAGCAGTAATCTGTTGGCACACACCTGTAGACACACGTTGTAATAATGCAGCAGAAGGTATACCCAGCAACAGCAATGTGAATCAGAGAAAAATAATGCAATAAAATGTTAGTAACAAACACTAACAATCCCTGTGTGTACAAAATAAAAACAACAACACACAGGAAATCTGCCTATCCAAAAGTCTTAATCCTTTCCCTTACTCTGGTAAGGTTCTTAGTTCTGTCCTTTCAAGCAAGCTAGAAGGAAAGAGCTCAGGTGAAGCTAGGTGCCTTGGCCAGCAATACTAGCCTTCCACCCCAGCAGCAGTGAGCTGCCAAACACGATGACATCATCTAGGTATACTAGGCATTCCAATAAGTTCATGTCCCCCACTACACGCTCCATCAGTCATTGAAAAGTGGCTGGAGTACCTGAGATCCCTTGAAGCATCCTCATGAACTCATAGAAACCAAGCAGACAGATAAAGGCTGTCTTCTCACAGTCTCCTGGGGCCATCGGGATCTGATAGTATCCACTGTGAAGATCCAACACTGAGAACCACTTGCTACCATTCAGACAGTCTAAAGCATCCTGAATACGGGGCATTATATACTGATCAGGGATGGTCCGCTGGTTCAAGGTGCGATAATCCACGCACATTCTCACTGTCCCATTCTTTTTCCTCACTACCACGATAGGCATAGCATATGGGCTTCTGGATTGTTGTATCACACCAGCAGCAAGCATCTCTTTTAGATGCCATCTTACATCATCTATGTCAGCAGGTGCCAGGCGTTGGGACCTCTCAAGAAATGGTCTTTCATCATGCAAACAGATATGGTGCTCAGCTCCTTGCACACATCCCATGTCCCATTCCTTTAAAGAAAACACCTGGTCTCTCTGGGCAAGCTTCTCACTGATCCTCATTTTCCATTTAGCTGGCAACAGGGAGTCACCGAAATCGAACAAGTCATGCTTCACTCTATCATTTTTCCCGGAACACTTGTTACTGGGTAACACTGCAGTATCTGCACAATGTACCTTAGCCAGGGTGCAACCTCTATTTACTCGAATCTCTCTATCAGACACATTATGAACTTGGACCATTACCCATCTGGCATAAGCATGGGCTCTGGCAGGCAAAATACTAGGCTTGACCAGCAGTCCTTCTGGCAATTTCCCATCACCTGGTGCATCCAGCATGAGTTTTTTATTCTTGACATCCTTTCTGATACGATCTCCCCTGTAAGGTACACTGGGTATTTGGCGCCAGGATCAGGGGCTCAGGATCCTTCTTCCTGACAATTCCAACCGGTTCCTCTGGGTCGACTCCTTCAGCATCTCTCTGTGCCTCATAGGCCTTCTTGATCAAGGCAAGAATTCTCAAAGCTCTACCAGTCCTTGACCCCTGTTTCTCATAACGCAACTGTGCCAACTGTCCAAACATATGCACATTCATTCCAATTAGTAGAGGAACCCCATCATACAGTCCAGTAGGGGGACACACTAAGGCCAGGGTCTCTACTTGCTCTGCCACTCCAGCCATGGAGGTGGAGAAAGACAGCCAAATTTGGATATATCCAGAGTAGGGGTAGGCCTTCTCACTTAACCCCCAGACATGCAGTCCTTCCAACGGTTGTAAGGGTACATCAGACAAATGCTTCTGATACCAATCCTGGAACATAATTGTCACTTGGGAGCCACTGTCTAATACAGCTCTTGTAGACACTCCATTCACCTTTACCATGGTCTCCATGGGAGGACCCACCACTTCAGACCATTCCGGCAGCACTGACCTGGGTGTCGATCGGACATTGGCCCTGGTGGCATAACTTTTCTGAGCAGCTCCCCCTGGTGGCCGTGCACTGGACCTGCAATGCCAGGCCAATAACCTAGTAGTAACCTTTCTTAAGTTCTCCGGCAAGTGACAGGTGGACTGAATATGCCCATCCTCTCCACAGTGGTAGCAAAACTTAGTTTCTCTAGAGTCTTTGAAGGGTGGAGAGTCCCTTCTCTGTTGGGGCACCTCTGGGGCCCTATGAGGCTCTTCTTGGACTGAGGGCCTACGTCCTTGAACTTCTGAATCTCCACTATGGTTGGGGGTTAGGGCAGTCCTTTGCAGTTCCCCCACCATCGCTCTCAGCTCTCGTATCTCTGTTAGCAGGTTACCCTCGATCCGGGTCTCAGGGGAAACAACATGCACTCCCACTCCACTTTTGAGCTCAGGGGGAGCCTGATACAGATCCGGTTCTCTGGCTACCTCAGTCAATTCTTTAATCAATTCTCTCAACTGTTGGGTCTCGTCTAAATTATTCCTTTCGGGGGTCTGACAAGTGTTCACAGCCCTAGCACAGGGCTCCCAGCCCTCTTCATCAGTTTCAATCTCATGAATTTCTTTCATCAAATGACAGTACTCTGGAGGGCTTGCCCTCCTGTCTTGCAGCTTGAGCTTCAATGTCATTACACTTGAAAATCCAGCTGACTTCAGGATGTGGTCTAATCTGACCCAGTTCAGCTCTTTGACAGGCTCTCCCCCTTTTCTGTGGGCCCTCTGCAGAGCCCTCTCTGTCCTAGTGACAAAGGCAGGCAACTTCTCATTTTTCCACTGTTTAGCTGACTTGATTTTCCACAATAAATATCCCCTGATTCTGTGCTGCCAAACACCTCCTCCAGGGCAGAGAGGTATTCTGCTGCAGTAGCTTCTGGACTAGTGGCATGTAGAAAATGGATGGCTTCCAGGGCAGTGCCTCTCAAACTCTCCATCAAGCTCTTCCTCTTTTCCCCCTCTGAACATTGCCATTCCTGCACTAAAGGGGTAGCATAGTCCATCCAGGTCTCTAAATCATCCTCCCCTGAAGGCACTGGGACAGTACCGGACAAAAGTCTGAGCCTTCTGTAGGAGTCCAGCTGTATCAGGGGAATTATGATGGGGGAGGCAGCTATTGGGAGGCTCTTGGGAGACATGGGGGATGTGGTCAGGGAATGCAAGGGCGTGTGGTCCTCTGATGGGTCTAACACCTTTACCAGCTCTTAAGCAGTTTTCCTTTTAGATGCTAACAGCTTGAGCAGCTTTTCTTTAAACCCGTCTATACTAGGAGACCCACCCGGGGTGCCTGGACCACAATGCAAATGGATTACCCTCCATCCCTTCTGATCACCTTCAGGTAGACTCACAGGGGGTACCTTCTCTGGGTCTATTGGGGAACTACACGAGAGCAGTACCATCATAGTCTGTTCAAATAAGTCTGCATCTCGTCCCCTTACCTCTACCTGGTCCACACCCTTAATCTGCCCTAAAGTGGTTACAATGTCAGCATTACTTGTCCCTAAGGGGATATCCAATAACAAAATAGCCCTCTGGGGGTCTATCCCCTCGACTTCACTCCACCTCATCATTTGGTGCACCAGTAGCTTATGGGGAGCAATTTTTAGCTTGGGCGTAGTAAGCCCCTCCATTTTCTCTCCTAAACTGAACATATTGGGGTAATTCCCTCATGTGGCCACTAGAGGACACTAATCCCAGTGGTGCCTCCAAGATGTATTCCCTAGGTGGCACTATCCCAAGGGCTACTACCCCTGCCTGTATGGTTAGTGACAGGTTAAGGGGCCTAGGTCCAGTAACAGGTGCCTCCACCCGGAGGTTAGGGTTGATAGTGGTTAAACTAGTTAGGGCACAACCCTATGGGACTCTGTGACCCCCTTTTGTTCCCCCTAGTGGCCCACACAGTACACAGGAGTTACCTTCCCAATACCCCACATATGCACACTCATTACACATACAGTACCCACTTACCCTCAGAACTGATTCTGCAGCATGTCCCTGAGGACCCCCTGTAAAATAAGGTTAGACAATGCCACAGCAACTATGCAATATTCTCTGCTATATGTACTGACACCACAAGTAGGATACAGTTCAACAAATATAAATCTGATTTATTCAGGGGAAGTAACAAGGAAGGGGAATCAGGTTGATTTTGCATTAAGACATATAAATCACAGTACTGTGCATGAAACTTAGGGTCTGAATGTCACACTCGCTGGGTACCCAGGATGGTGGGGGCTAGCCAAGTCTGTTGCCCAGGGTTGGCTGGCTGGTGCAGCTGATTGGGGCCCTAAAAGAAAGAAAGGCATGCAGAGCAAAATTATAATCTGGAGCAGAGGCTCAGTTCCAGAAAAAGAAAGGACAAGTAAATCAGATGGCAGACTTTTGATTCATAAATTATTGCAGGGGTTGCCCTGAATTGTATTCATGATATCCAATACAGATTACAGGATGGATGGTATTGTTTCTGGGTTTCCAGCATTCAGCACACACTGCAGAGTGAGGGAAATTAAGATCGCAGTCTCTCTCCAATTTAAGGCACATTTATATGTAAAGGAAAGTACCAAGCAGACTGCTCCACGATCCCGATGGCAATTACTGCAAAATACCCGGGAGCACACACAGCTTCAGCAGTCCCTGACAGGCTGATCGCATTCAGCAAACTTTCGGTCTTCTTCAGGTTAAGCCTGGTTCCCACACTTCTACTTCTTCTTCATCTTCAAAATCTCAGATTCAGTCTGACCTATGATTATCAACAGTTGCAGACCAACTTTGGAGCCTACACACGTGCTTCACGCGTGAACTACTCGCCTCTCGAACAACAGGGCTCCTTCTCCCTTCACTGTCACCTTGGATCTGGCTTGCCAGCAACAGTTCAGTGCATTTCTCTTAAATCCACTAGAGTTTGGTTGGCTGATGAAACTGTCAGTCACAGCAGCGCTCCCTCTATAGGTGCAAAAAAGGCACCATTGGACTAGAACTACACTTTCCAGTGGCTCCTTCCAATTAGCCCCCTTGTAACAAGCTCCAGCTGGGAGTCCCTTTCCTGATTGGCCTAAGCAGTCTTCATTTTAGGGCTCCCCCAACCCAATTGGTCCATTTTGGCAGTTCAGAACCAAAATGGTGGGGCTTCACAGAACAGTTCGTGCTGCAAGAAAAGCAGGTTAAACAAACTACATTTTCATTACTTTTCTAAATGGTTTCTGGCAAACAGTTACATCTTTGAAAAGAGCTCTCTCTGCGCCACTAGCAACGGCAGAATTGGAGCAATCGCTCAACAGCTCAGGCAGGACTCAAGCAAAACACAAACAGTCCCCCCAGGCGAATTAATTATGTCAGCGAGCAGGCAGACCTTAAAGAGACAGTACTCATAGGCTTTGGAGTGCGGGCAGTGCCCACAACTAAATGCCATTTCGTCAAACGCCAGCTAGGCAGGGAGCACTCAGGCAAGCTCCTGGAAGGCTTTTAGGAAGCCCCATTTGCAGGGGGAGTTACACCAATATCATGGAAAATTCAGGTGGTATGAAAAATGAGAGCAGTAGCTAATGAGGACTTAGCAGAGAGGGAATCAATGTAGTGATAAAGCCAATAAAAATTAGATTATTAATTAAAAAAAATGGGTCTAAAAACATCAGAATATAAGACATAAAAAAAAGAACATCGGAGAGGATATAAAGGTATAGAAACTGTTTCCTGTCACAGTAGTAAACAACAATACTTAAAATTCAAACAAAAAAAGATTAAGTTGATTTACTGCTAATGGTCTTTTTTTTTTTTTTTTGTGGATTCTGTTTTGTGGGCTCTAGTCGACCAGGGCATCTCTCAGAGGTGCCCACTTAGCCATCGCCCCTACTCCCTACCTGAGACCACCCTCCTCTGGGAGCACGATTACTGAGCACCCCTACCCAGGACCTTCCAGCCCCCTGGATCACCCCCTGTGGGAGGACCCTTCCCACCTACCTAGTGGCCTTTCTGACATTAGAGGGTCAGTCCTGGTCGATGGGTTTGGGAGAGCTAGTGGAGGGATGGTCCAGTGTTGGGGATGTGGGCTAGGCCTCTGGAGCCATCATCGCCTCCCTGGTCCTCTGGGGTATCTTTCAGTTATGGTTTCCCCCTAGAGCATGGCCATGCAATGATGTCTGGACACTGATGTGCTGACCTCCACTGAAGCTCCACACACTCATTACGACACCACTTGTTCGCTGCTAAGCCCCATATCTACATTGTGGACCCTAGGGAGCAGCGCGAGTCCTGGATCCCACTCCAGGAAGGAAGAGCAGTCCTCTGGATGCTCAATCCCTTCCCTCCCCTGCTGACCCCCGGTGGCCCGAGTCCATTCCTGAACCCGGGTCAACAGCATGGCACAAGGTGTGGCATCCAGCACCTCAACCTCATCTCCACTGAGCCAGCTTACTGCTAATTGTATCAATGGCCATATTTAACACCTACAAGACTGACTGGTTTTACAAACAAAGGTCTGTGACATCAGAATTTCTTTGCAACCTGAACATGCAACAAAACAAGTGAATGATTTGATACAGTCAGTTTTAAAAGTGTGTGAGCACTCAAAATAGTCCAAAAACTGGTCTAAATGCAAGTAAAACTGGATGACTGGATAAGGACCCAAAAAAATGGATTATCCAGTCTAAAACCAGAAAGGTGGAAACCCTACTTGATACCCTCCCTTTCATACTGCGCATCTCCTCCCCCATCCTCCCCTCCTTATCCTTCCTGAAATGAGTGTTGCCTGGAATGGCCATGCCCCAGTCATGGTTACCCGTGCACCATGACTCAGTAATGGCCACAATATCCATGTTCACCTCTGCTGTGATGACCACTAGGTCTGCAATTTTATTTCAAAGACTACTTTCATTTTCACACATGGTTCTCCCTACTTTGCTCCCACTCTGTCTGCAGACCCACTTTCTTCCCCTCATTTTGCCCTCTCTTTTTGCAACTTTTATTCCTGTCACCCTTGTCTTCTACTTTTCTGCTGTTCCCATTAATCTGTTCCCTGGTGACTTTTCCTCCCCTTGGGTCCTCCCTTCCTACTAGCAATGCAGCAATGTTAAACTTCATTTGTGAAGTTGTGGCAAAGTTGCAAAACTTCAACTTTGCAGAGCTTCGTGAAGTTCCTATTGGCATCACCAACTTCAACTTTGCTGTCTTTGCAATGCTTTTACAGGCAAAGTGGCACTTTTATCTGGCAAAAAATGTTGCAATGTTGGCACTTGAACATTGCAAAGTTGGTCAACTTCACTGCATTCAGGGGAAGCAATGTTTTTTCAACTTCCTACTGCTTCAGTTTGTGGGGGCCCAGTTTATACCTTCTTGTGTCTTCCCACTACTAGTTTAAAGCAGCTGTACTAGATAAATCTTTCCTCCGTTTTTGTTCTATGTGCATGCTGTCATGCCGACAAGCACTGCCCTGCCTTTTGTTTTTGCAGCAAAGTCCATTTTCATACTTTTAAATCAAAAGGTTCATACCTCATTTGTTTATTTACTTGCCACAAATACCAGTCACCTGTCCTGTCACAAAGATTGCGAGTAGCATGCAGGGTAGCTCAATGTCACTCAGTGTCCCTCCTCTTCCTGTTGTGTTGCATAATCCCATGAAGCTGTATTATTGTGCTGCAGACAAATCCATGTTTCAGTATCGTGGTGTGGTAATAATATCAAGAGATTTCCCTGGTGTCCTGTGGGGTGCAGGGCACCAGGGATCACCACACTGATCGCTGACACATTATGATAATATAAACTTTCCCCAGTGTCCAGTGATCTCCTGCCCCCCCTGCCAATTACTGACCTGTTATGATAATGTAAATTTTCCCAGGAGTCCAGTTTCCACTCCCCTCACCCGATCACATCCTGACACACCGATACCATTTTTCTGGTATCCATTGTATCCCGGACCTAATCCCAGACCCCTGCATAGTAACAACAGCAAAAAAAAATTTCTCTGCTGTCTAGCAGACCCCACTCCCTATCCCCGATCACTTGTATAATTATGTAATTCTGTTCCCTTGTGTCTAGCGGACCCCCAACCCCTCAGGTATTGCCCCACTGCCCCGCTACCCCTCCATACCGACCACGAGCTGGTGGTCAGCATATCCCTCTGCTCTCCATCACAGCCAGTCACTGACTGAGCTTTCAATGAGCATGTACTTGTACAAGTATGTGCCCATTGACAACTCAGTTGGTGGCTGACCATGGTGGAGAGCATGATGGCTATGCTGGTCGCTAGCTCATGGTCAAGATGGGGGTGGGAGGTGGGGGTACCAGATGGAGGGGTCCGCTAGATACCAGGGAACAAAGTTACATAATTACACAGGGGATCGGGTATGGGGGGGGTCCACTAGACACCAGGGAATGGTTTATCTTTATTTTTATTTTTTTACTATACAGGGGATCAAGATGGGTCACGGATACACTGAACATCAGGGAAAGAGTGTCTGTGTGTCAAGCAGGTGATTGGATGGGTGGGGGTATCACTGAACACCAGGGAATGTTTACATTATCAGAACGGCTGACGATCAGCAGGGGAGGACCACTGGACACCAGGGAAAGTTTACATTATCATAATGGGCTGGTGATCAGTGGGGCGGGGGGGGGCTGGACACCAGGGAAACTTACATTTCCACAACAAGCAGTGAATGGTGGGTCAGACCACTGAACACCAGGAAAATTAACATTTCCACAATGTGCCTGCTACTGGTGGGGAGAGGGGACCACTGTACACCAGGGAACATTACATTATAATAATGGGATAGTGATTGCATTTGGTGAGCTGTACTACATTTGCTGAGTGGGAGCACGCAAAAATAGGGCACACAGAAGTAAACATTGGAAGTGCTTGGAGGTAAAGGGGGACTCCAACTCCAAATTCAGCAGCCACCATATTTCATGTGGAACCACAATAAGGGTAAACTTTTATTAATAAATCAGAAAATACAGATGCTGTGACATTAAAAGTCAAAGATATGAATATATGAACATACAAAATTGCCAGTAGAAACAGGCCTCACAGTCTATTGAGTCTACTCGAGTATGCATCTAGCACACTATCTCACAGCTACCTGTCCCGCCCCCCTCTTCCCAGTATCCCTTCCCCTTCCCCTGTCCCAACCCCTCTTGAAACTGCCCACTGTCTTACAGGACACTATCTCGTCTGGTAAGGTGTTCCATTTGTCCACCACTCTTTCAGTGAAAAAATGTCTCCTCATCTTCCTCCCGAATCTTCTCACCTCCAATCTCAGTTCATGCCATCTCATGTCCCTCCTCCTTCTCATCCAGAAAATCCCTTCTGTGTTGGTCTTGTTTGTCCCCTTCAGATATTTAAAGGTCTCAATCATAACCCCCCATCCCTCCTCTCCTCCAGCGAATACACATTCATCTCCCCCAGCCTGTCCTCATAGGGCTTGCTTTCTAGATAGATATAGTAGATACATATTTTTTTATGAAGCACCCAATTCTTGGGACTCTGGGCACTGTACAATAAAAATAAAGATACAATATACAAATATTTAAATCAAGTAAAAACACACACTTATAAAATCTTTATAAATACAATCAGTATAGATAACCATCTATCTATAGTTCATAGCAGCAATAATCAATAAATGCTATTTGGAACAGATGTGTTTTTAACCACCTTTTAAGGCTTCCACCAAGGGAGCCCCCCCTCAAATAATCAGGTAAGGAGTTCCACAGGGTTGGCATAGCCACTACAAATGCTCTGTCTCCTAAATGCCGCAGTCAAAAGTTGGGAACCCCTAGGAGGCCTCCCTCGGCAGAACAGAGTGCCTGGGCAAGATGGTAAGAGACAAGAAGATCCTGCAGATAGACAAGATTCCCTTCATGCAGGGTCTTATAGGTAAGGAGCCCTATCTTGAAGACAGTCCTCCACCTGACCGGAAGCCAGTGCAGTCCGTAGAGGACCTGTGTAATGTACTCACATTTCCTTACCCCAAACAGAAGCCTCACCGCTAAATTCTGCACCAGCTGCAGCATGCGGAGGTTGCCTCCAGATAACCCAAGCTATAGGGCATTACAGTAATCCAGCCTGGAAGTGACAAAAGCATGCACCAGTGTGGGCAGGTCCTTATGAGGGATCAGGGCTCGGATTCGGGAGATGTTCCTAAGATGATGAAATCCACTTTTGACCACGGCCAACACCTGAGCATCAAGTGTGAAGCTGTTATCTAGGATCACACCCAAATCTTTCACCTGTCTAGAGGGGACAAGGGGAACACCCCCCCACACTAGTTTAGGGGGCAACCCCCCATCTCCACCTCTTCCATGATGACTTGGATCCACCACCAGTACCTCAGTCTTGTCAAGGTTGAACCTAAGCCAGTTATGAGTCACCCATGACTGGATTTCCTCGAGCAGCTGTTAAATACGGGGTTTGACACCTGAACATTGGGTGCAAAGGACAAGTACAGTTGGGTAACATCTGCATAGCAGTGAAAACCCAGCCTGTACCTCCTGATAATGTCCCCAAAGGATCATCTTAGTGTCTCTTCGCTACACTCCCTCCAACAGTCTGATATCCTTCTTCAGGAATGGGCACCAGTACTGCATGCAGTACTCCAGGTGGGGCCTGACCAATGACCTATACAGGGGCAGGATAACCTCCCTCCTTCTGGAAGGGATCCCTCTTGCAATACACCCCAGCATTTTGTTGGCTTTTGCTGCCACCTTCCTGCACTGAGTAGAGTTGTTCATGCTCCCCATAATGGTCACTCCTAGGTCTTTCTCCTCTGTGGAGCTCCCCAACTGTACCCCATTCAAGTGATAATCCCTTCCCTGGTTCCTGGCTCTGAAGTGCAGAACCTTGCACCTCTTGGCATTGAACCTCAACTGACATGTTTCCTCCCACTCCTGCAGCTTAGTCAGGCCTTCCTGCAACCCCTTCCACATCTCTGCATCATTAACCACAGCTCCCATCTTGGTATCATCTGCAAACAGACTGATCCTGCTCTGGATCCCATATGAGATATCAGCAATAAAAATCCCAAACAGCACCAGTCTCAGTATCGATCTCTGTGGTACCCCGCTCGTCACCGCTCTCAGTGACGAGTGGCCCCCCCCATAACCACCCTTTGCTGCCTTCCCTTTAGTCAGTTTGTGATCCATTTCACAATTTTTGGTCAAGCCCCCACATATTCCAGTTCCTCCCCAACCTCCCATGCAGCACTGAATCAAAGGCCTTGCTGAAGTCTAAATACAGGACATCCACTGCATGGCCCTTGTTCAGTTCCCATGTCACCCAGTTGTAGTTTGTCTGGCAGGATCTGCCCTCTACAAACCCATGCTGTTGACCATCCTGGAGATCATTTTCCTCCAAGAAGCTCGCTAGCCTCTCTTTTAGGATGGTCTCCATGAGCTTTCCCATGATCAGTATGAGGCTCACTCTCCTATAGTTTCCTGGTTCATCCTTTGGGCCACTGTTATGGATGGGTACCATATGGGTAATTCTCCAGTCCTGAGGTACACATCCCATGTCCAGGGAGGAATTGAACAGGTCAGCCAATGGCCCCACCAGGACCTCTGCCAACTCCCTTGGTACCCTAGGGTGAATGTCTTCAGGTCCAGGTGCTTTGTCCACCCTTAGTGCCCTCAATCCCTGTAGTACCTTGTTCTCTGTAATCCCTACATCTGTCATCTCCTCCCCCACCACCCCTCCCTGGGGTATCTGTCCCCATGTGAATACAGAGCAGAAGTATTCGTTCAGTGCCTCTGCCTGCTCCACCTTTCTCCACCCACCCCCATCCTTCTTAATCCTCATCAGCTGATCCTTGCTCCTTCTTCTCTCTTTGATGTAGTATAAAAAGTATTTTTCTCCACTTTTGATTCCCTATGCCAGTCTCAGTTCCCTGGATGCCTTGGCCACCCTGACCAGTCTGATAACCTCCCTCGGCTTCTCCATGTGGGTATCCTTTTCTTCACCTCTCAATTATTTCCTGTACTTTCAAAATGCTGCCCTCTTGTCCCTCACCCCTTCCATAACCTCCTGTGTCAGCCAACTGGGTTTCTTTGCCCTTCCCTTCTTGCTTTTCTTCCTTGTGCAAGAATCCATAGCCTCCACCAGCCCTTCCTTTATGATGTCCATTTCTGGTCTTCATCCATGTGTGGTTGCATACCCCAAATTTCCCCCATCTTCTTAAACTCCACCCCCGAACTTAGTCACCCTTGTACCTGTGCCCCCTATTTCCGTCCCCATGTTGAATGTGAACCACACCGAATAGTGGTCACTCCCAGCTTGTGGTTCCTCCACTTCCAGATTCCTTACAGCTTCCCCGCTATCCAGTACAAGGTCCAAAGTCCTTTCTAACCGAGTCGGCCCCTGGACCAGCTATGTCAGGAAGCTGTCTTGAAATGCTTCTTGAGATACATAAACTGGAATTATGGCTGCAGGCCACTATAGCCAAAAATTTAAATTTGGAAAATTACTTCCTGTTTATCCAGTACTGCTGCTTTAAATTCTCATCAAAGTAACATTTAAACTGTCAACTGAGGACTGCAGTTCCTCTCCCAGATGGATGCAGGCCATCACCTCTGTATAGGCCCTCATTCCTCCAGGTTGGTCCACAGTCCCCAGTGTGGCTAAACCCCTCTTCTTTGCACCATTTCTTCAACCATGATTTGAAGCTTCTTGTGTAGTGTACCCTATTCTTCCTTCAGCCATAGACAGGCAGCACTGTGATGAATGCCCCTGTGCATGCTACATGCATTAGTCCTTCACCAGTTTCCTGAACTCTTCCTGCACAATTCAAGTCCCATCCTTTGCTAGGTCATTAGTCCCCAGGTGGGCAATGACATCCAACTCCACTCCCTACCTTGTTCTCCTAGTGATCCAAAGGATCCGTTGCCCCTCCCTCCAATCTGTGGTACCTGATAGGCATCTTACCTGCCTCTCCCCCCTTTCCTGCTCCCAAATCTATCACCCTAACAATTTAGTCCCTCCCAGAAGCTGCTTGTTTCTCTGCTGGGGTCCTTTACATCCCACCTTGGGGCCTCTGCTGTGGAGGACCCCCACATTCTCCTTTGCCACTATTTCATGTGCCTAATGCTGGCAGTCCTCTCCTGCCAGATTGGTGCAGAAGTTCTGTAGTGGTACAGACTGAGGAATGTCCCCCTTATCTGCCAGGTCCCACCCTCCCATAGCCCACCATAGTCCAGTCATCCCTCCTTCTACTAAGCAACCTCTGGAGCAATGGGGGTTGACTCAGTGGACCCTGGATGGGGGAAGATGTCTTCTGGATTCTAGACAGCTTGCTCTGGAGACCAGCAACCTCTTTCCTCAACCTGGAGAGGTGCGTGCAGATGGGAAACTACCTCAGTCTCCAGAATGTCTCCAGGAAACCTGCAGGTCTGCATCCATCGCACTGCACCACTCCCATCATTGACTTTATGTAATGGTACCATAGCTACAACTTTTAACTGTACCGTGCCCATATTGTCCTCTTCCTGAGTTTGATTCTTTACCACCCACACCTTCTGATAGTATTTACTTTATTATCCAACCTAGATAGGATGTTTCTAGCTTTCTCCTTTTTTCTGCTGCTTTCTCCTTTATTTGTTTGGCTATATCACACCCTGAACCCTCTGCCTCTTTCTTTCTTTCTTTCTTTCTTTCTTTCTTTCTTTCTTTCTTTCTTTCTTTCTTTCTTTCTTTCTTTCTTTCTTTCTTTCTCTCTCTCTCTTTCTTTCTTCCCCCCTATGCCGTTCTTGAACAGTTTATGTACCCTACCCTGGATAGTGTAGGTTTCAGAAACTGTTTGAAATAGGGATAGGAACTCACTGATAAATAAATAGAGTCAACGTTCAAGACCTTTCTGGTTGCAGTAGAAGTAAACATTGATACATGGAAAGGTACCATGCTTCTGCTAAATGATGGGCTTTGTTACTCAGAGAGGCTAAAAGGAAAGAAACGGAAGGGGTAAAATCTAGACATATTTGGGGCTATTAAAGGGCCATCTTAAATAAGCAAGGAATTCTCCCATGGTGAAAAACTAGACAAGCAGGAACCATGGTAGGCGAGGAGAGGGCTGCTACAACAGCCAAGGAGCTGCAGTGGAAAAACAACTGATTTAGGGCTCTGAGGTTTGGCAGGCAGGACTTTAAATATGAAGTGCGGTAGAGGAGCTACAGTAGGAACAACTTTCCCACCAAAGGTGAGGCGTAACCTCTTCAACTGTTCCACTTGATTGTCTAGGAAAAGTTGGGATCAGAAACACATTGCATCTACAGAAGTCTATAATAAAAATGTAACTGTTTCCTTTCACTTTTGCCAATCATCCACATGTAACCAGCTTCTCTCTTCACTCAGCTTGAGGCTGGTTACTAGAGATTGGTTAAGTTTGACCTTGAGAGTTGTTCTGTAGAGGGGCCTGTTGCTTGCTTGGAGACAAAATGACAGGTTGTTTGTGGTGCAGAGTTTTCTGACTCACCCAGAAATAGGAAACTCATTCTTAAATATTCATTGTCCTACCCTCCTCCTTTACAATATAAGAAGGAGAGGCAAGAAGGCAGAGGTAGTTTAGTTCAGTTCAGTTCCTGGTGGGAAGAGAACAGCCATCAAAGGAGTCAAACCCCTGACTGTGAGTCAGGCAGGGACCTGCAGGCCCAGGGATGGTGGCAGAGGCCCTAGGTCCAGGTGGCACTGGTTCCTATCAATGTCCTCCAACAGGTGGCAGGAGAATGGGTATTCAAGGATGGCCTTGAAGACCTAAGTGAGAATAGGAACTAGAAAACACACCAGGGACAGTCCCTCAAGGGTGGTCACCAGGATCCTTGCCCATCCACTTCCAGCAATAGCTATCCTAATGAGCACTAGAGTTAAATGCTTATGCTGCGTAACTGTAAGCAATCACTGAAATAGAAATTCTCATGGACACAGTAGAAACCTAGGTACGGTAATGTGTTCCCCCTGGTAGTAGCCAAATGAAGTATCATCAGGAGGAGGGGGCCTGGCATGAGTTGGGGTCAGTAAGTCCTCGAGTGAGGGGCCAGACATAGCAGCCTGTATCTTTGGGCCATTAGGATATCAGTACTCCGCTGGACCGAGGCAGGTACGGTTGAACCAACTATCAATTTAGTGGTACTAATGCTGACATGCTGGTCACTTTGAAATTGTCCTTCAAGGGCAGGATAAGACACATGCAGGCATGGATTATTTGACTTGCTTCACTTGGAAACATAACATATAGAAACGGTCATTGGAGTGCAAGTGCTCCAGGGACGCCATAGGGAGCTTAAGGATGTGTATAAAGTGTAAATGTATTTGAACCATAGCAATTAATAAATGTAAATATGTATGCCTCTTACTTGCAGGGTTTAACCTGGAAACATTGATGCAGGAAATATTTAAGGGGAATATGCCATGGCATGGTGGGGATGGAAATTGGAACCCTGGTTAGGATTGGAGGGTACAGTGAGATGCAGCTATTACTGAATGGAGGAAGGAAAGTGTAGAGGAGTAACTGAAAGGTAAATGCCCTTTGACTGTGTAACATCTACAGATGCAAAGTAAATGCTCCCAGCTTGATCCCAGCTTCATGTTTAGCCTTTGTTTGTGTGCGGTTTCACGTTATTGGTGCCCCAGTGTATTGGTATGTGCTGCCCCTACTCCAGCATCTGAGGCCCGAGGTGGTAGCAGTGCTTGTGCTCCTCTGACAAGATTGCCACCATATGTCTCTAGACAAAGGGGAGTGCCTGGCCCTTGCACACAGAAAGCTGCATTTGTTCAAACTATTCTATAAAAATTGAACAACTGTAAACAAAACAAAAAAAAATGGTTTATTATTTTTACTCAAGTCATTTTTGTAAAGATACTCAAAATATGTGAAAACATCCTGACACGTTTTGTTGCTTTTTCAAACCCATTGTCAATGCTTACTACTAAGTCATCAGTAATTCATTTTATTAAAGCACTTTATACAGGGAGCTTTGTGGGATTCAGTAACAACTTGGATGAAATCTCTGTTGGAGTAGTTTTATGATACACTTGCATAATACAGTACTGTACAGGACAACACATATTACTTTAATAGTATATAAAATGATTTTCAAAATAAAAATACATGCTTAATAAGACAACAGTATATAAATGAAGCTGGCAGTATAGCCTAGAAGTTAGAGTAATGAGCTGTGAGTGAGCTTGATACATCCAGCAGACCTGAACTTGATTCCCACAACCTCCACTTACATACTGTGTGACCCTGAACAAGTCATGTAACATCCCAGTGCTCTTGGGTCACCCCTCAAAACAGGCCTTGTGCCTAGTGGGTCTTATCTGTTTATCAAAGAATCAACAAAAAAAACTTGCATGAGTCACTAGTAACATCCTAATGCTAATGTAAAGTCAGAAGGGACTTTAAGTTCATAAGGCACCCCACACACACACACACACACTCAAGTGAATAACAATGCTATACAAACAAGCATTTGTCAATGCCGAATGTTTGCTTGCTGGCATTGGCACTGGTAGTGTAGGGGTTAGAGAGATGCATACTAGGAATGGCAGTGAAGTATTGAACTGATGCCAACCCCACCACCACCCTGCAGAGACTGACAGGCACCGGGGTGTGCCTTTGGGTCATCAGGCATAATGGCCATGCCATTTCACCACACCCTATCCTGCAGACACCGACAAATGTCACAGTGTGCCTTGGAGTCTTTGGGCCTTATGCTCACCCCATTCCATAAGAAATACAGTGAGACGAGTGTAATATATGAGAATGGGGTGAAGTTTGGGGCCAAATAGTCCAAGGCACACCTAGATGCCTGTTACTGACTGCAGGGTGTGGTAGGGGTGGAATGGCAGGAGTAATACAGGCAACAATCCCAAGTCACACCCCTCATGCCTGTCAATTTCTACAGGGTGGGGCATTATGGTTGGAAACCCTAATGTCCCTGGTGTTCACTGTTTTTTTCACTCCAAATTTTAAACATGGGGTTTTTGTGACCCCCACCTCATGAACAGTAGCAATATCATTTCGTTAGCAGAAAGCTGATTTTGCACAGCGACTATGCCATTTGGCACCACTGGTGTGAAAACACATTTCAAACAGGATGTGAAAAATGACAGTTGTACTGTTCATGGGGAGGTGTAAAAAATGGCAATGTTGAAAATCTGGAGTGAAAATATTAAAAAATTGGTGAAGTTACGAGTGTGCGTAGACACTGCACAACGCACACCGGTAAAATAATTAGTTTGGGGATTTTTTGCAGTAGATTATCAACACAGGCATTTTGGGACCTCTGCTCATTAACAGTGTCACTGTGATTTTCTTAATCTGTCCTGAACACCGATTTCCCACAGCGACCACGCATTCCTGTGCCGGAAGTGCAAAAACACATTTCGGCCAGGGTGTGAAAAATTACAGCTGTACTGTTCATAAGGAGGTGTTGAAAAATGCCAGTGTTGACAATCTGGACTGAAAATATTACAAATTCGTGAACTTATGAAGGTGCGTGGAAACTGCGCAATGCACACTCGTAACACAATCATTTTATGGACTTTTTCCACCAAATTTTCAACATAGCCATTTTAAGACCTCTGCTCACGAACAGTATCACTATAATTTTCTTAATCTGTCCCGAACATTGATTTTGCACACCGACTGTACCATTGTGTGCTACATGCACAAAACACATTTTGGGCAAGATATGAAAAATGACAGCTATATTGCTCATAAGGAGGCGTGGTAAAATGGCAGTGTTGAAAATCTGGAGTGAAAATATTACAAATTTGCAAAGTTATGAGTGTGCGTAGGAACAGTGCAACGCACTCTCATAAAACAGTCATTTTTGGGAATATTTTCAACAAATTTTAAGCTTAGGGTTTTGGGGGGGGGGGGGCCTACCTCATGAACTGCGGCACTGTCCTTTCATTACCGGGTCTCAAAAGGTGGTTCCGCGCAATGACTGTGAAATCACCTTTTGGGACCAAATAACAAAATGACAGTGACTGAATTCATGAGGTGGTGCCCAAGAACCCCATGTTGAAAATTTGGTGAAAAGTTCCCCAAAATGGCTGAGATATCCCAAGGTGAAAAAACCCTATTATGCCATTATACAGCTTACGGCATTTCATCAGTTAAGTAGTCGGCTCTGAAGAGTACAGACGTGTTCCCGGTTCACCGAAGATCATCGCGCTGGCCTCCGGAGGTAAGTATGGGGTCAGGGGAGTGTGGGGTATGGGGAGATGGATGCGCAGAGGGTGGGCGCAGATTGAGGGAGGGAGGCAAGACAATCAACGAGGGACCGTTTTTTGGTTTTAGGTCTTTTTTTTTCTTTTAAGGAGACGACGTGGGACTTTGCCACACTGGGGTGGGCTCCCAATGTGGCAGCTGGAAGTTTTTTTGGGGGGCAGTGGAGCCGACGGGGGATTGGGCACCTCATCAGCCATACAGAGGTTTGCCATGCTCCCAGCGTGGCACTTGGAAGTGTGTTGGGGGGTAGCGATTGGACGTTTGCCATGCTGGGGTGGGCTCCCGGCGTGGCACCACAAAAATGTTGGGGTGGGCGGAGCTGACAGGGGTATTGGGCTCCCCCGTTGGTCATACACTGTACGGGGGAGCACATGAGCATACTGGGGTGGGCTCCCAGCATGCACCTATGTGTTCATGGGGGGGGGAGAACTGTCTGTGACAGACAATTCAGATGCATACGAACATATGAACATATGAAATTTGCCAGCAGATAAAGGCCTAGAGGTCTATCAAGTCTGCTCGAATGTGCAGCTAGCACCCCTTATTCTGCAGCTGCCCCTTCTTTCCACCCTTCCCCTTCATTAACCATCCCCCTTGTCCTGTCCCATCCCCTTTTGAAGCAGTTCACTGTTCTACTGGATACCACTTCTGCAGGTAACGCATTCCACCCAGCCACCACCCTCTCTGTAAAAAAGTGTCTCCTCATCTACTTCCTGAACCTTCCTCCCTCCAGTCTCATATCATGGCCCCTGGTGTCCCTCCCCTCTCTTACTTTGAACAGCCCCTTTGTACCTGTCTTGTTTATTCCTTTCATGTACTTAAAGGTTTCAGTCATGTCCCCCCGTCCCTCCTCTCCTCCAGTGAGTACAAGTTTAACTCCCTCAGCCTCCTCTCATATGATAAGTCCCCCAGCCCCTTGATCATCTTTGTCACCCTGCACTGCACCCCCTCCAGTAACTTAATGTCCCTCTTCAGATCGGCGCCAGTACTGCACGCAGTACTCCAGGTGCGTCTAACTAATAACCTATACAGTGGCAGAATCACCTCCTCCTCCTCGAGATATACCCCATGCAATACAACCCAGCATTTTGTTGGCCTTTGCAGCTGCCTTCCTACATTGTGCCGAGTTGTTCATTGGCCCTGTAATGCACTCCCAGATCCTCTCTCCTCCTCTGTCTGGGCTAGCTGCACTCCCCCCAGCTGGTAACTCATCCTCGGATTCTTCATCCCAAAATGCAACACCTTGCACTTTTTGGCATTAAACCCCAGTTGCCAGGTGTCAGACCAGGTTTCAAGCTTTGCCAGATCATCCTGCAACCCCTGCCATCCCCCTGGGTCATCCTCCACCACTCCTACCTTGGTATCATCAGCAAACAGACTGATCTTGCTCTTGATGTCCCATGATATGTCTGCAATGGAATATCCCAAACAACACTGGTCCCAACACTGAGCCCTGTGGAACACCAGTCTTCACTACCCTTGGGTGTGAGAGCTTTCCATCCACCACCACCCTCTGTTGCGTTCCATGAAGCCAGTTTCCTACCTATCTCACCAACTTTGCACCCAACCCTGTGCCTACTAACTTACTTCCCAGCCTTCCATGCGGCACCAAGTCAAATGCCTTAATGAAGTCCAGATACAGGACATTCACTGCATGGCCCCTGTCCAGTTGCCTAGTTACCCAGTCATAGAACTCCACCAGGTTGGTTTGGCAGGATCTACCCCATATGAAGCCATGCTGTCTGCTGTCCTGTAGTCCTCTGGCCTCTAGGAGGGCCACCAGCCTCTCCTTCAGGATATTTCCACTAGCCACCCACGATGGATGTGAGGCTCACTGATCTGTAGTTTCCGGTTCATCCTTGGGGCCACTCTTGTGGAGGGCACCACATGAAGCCATCCTCCAGTCCTGAGGTACACACCCGAATCTAGTGAGGCATTAAATAGGTCTGCCAAAGGTCCTGCAAGGACCTCTGCCAGCTCCTTCAGTACCCTGAGGTGGATGCCATCTGGGCCTGGCGCCTTGTCCACCCTCAGTGCCATCAAATCCTCCCGAACTCTGCCCGTGCAGTGCCGGCATAAGCAATTTGCCTACACCACTGCATCTGAATGGATGTCATAGATAGCTCGGACATTCTTTGGCATGGTGCAGCGGTGCCTGCAAAAGGGAGCAGGACATTGGAAGTGGGAGAGGTACACCTATGTAAACTTGTACTGTGGCCCTATATTTCTTGAACATGCGTGCAAGCAAACATAACGAAGTTAGTATAGATTTTCTTTCCCTCACCCACAACCCCTCACCAGCTAACTCTGTCAAGCCATCTGATAGAGCATGAGGTGTATGCAACCAGGAGAGAGCAGTGGTAGAAATGTGTGCATTATTAGTGTTGATAGGCAGGTGAACGAATTCAGCTACCTAGCATAATAAAAACACACATCACTCCACCCCCCAGTCCTGCATTCCTTGTGCTCTGTTAGATGACAGGTAAAGCCAGCTGGTACAATTGTTAATGCAACTGGCCCCCCTAGATCTTGGACTGGGGGTCAGGAGGGCCCATACTTCATGAAAAGCCTGTTTCTGGATTAGTGGGAGCAGGCTATGTATCTGGAAAAGTTTAAAGATGGTGATGACTACTGGCACAGTTCCATGAGCCTGCAATTGTTTTTAAATCAATGTGGAGAGACAGGGAAGAAGGAAAATGGTTAGTGTGGTGGCGTGGGGCTAAGTAGTAAGCTCTGGCCACCTGGGGAGGTTTGAGGAAAAAGGTTTCCAAACAGAAGTAACAAGTAATGAATATCCAAGTATCTGGGGTGCAAAACATATGTACTCAGTGAGTATTTGCAAAAAGGGACTACTGGTATCACATCATGTTGTCACTTGTGAGAGCAGGGTTCACTTGTAAGCCCTGGACTCCCACACTGGGGCCCCCGGGGGGATATGTGCATCATAGAAGTGAGGTATTCAGCTTGCAGACAGGAGGGGACACGGTGGTTGGCATTCATGCTCCCCTTTTTGGCTAATGAAGAATCAGCACTGGCTTCAGCAATTAGGTGCAGTTCTGTGTCTTCATTCACAAGTTTGGGGACAGGAAGATTTAAGAAAAGGGGGGACATGATTATGAAAAATAAGAACCTTATAAACTATTATTTTGGAGATCTATTTTTATGTTTTATTTAAACATTTGGTAACTGGGAAAGGCACACTGAGCCAATGCTCATTTCCAGGTGGGACCCGGGTCCAAGGGTACAATGAATTGCAATGTATGACAATACAAAAGGAAGATGAAAATATACAATTAGATCACATATATAGATAAAGAATACATGACTAGCCAAGACAAGTATGGCTAGATAAAGCAACATTTTAATAGAGAAACAGTTTTTCAAATTGCAAAGACATACTAGCTACAATTAATTTAGATAGGAAGGGCTGACATTGAGTAGGTACAGTGTATTTATATACAAATAGTACTCAAGCTGGAGATATGTAGGGACAAGAGGATTACTGCTTCTTGGAAGAGAAATCAGTTATCCTACTATGGTTTACCATATGTGTTGAGGATTGGGAAGGCAGGATGAGAGTCTGAGTAGGTGATAAGCAGGAGCAGGTGAGGGGAGTGGAACCGAGCAAAGTTGTTGTCTAATAGAATTGTGTAAAGGGGAGTTCCTTAAGAGTGGTGATACTTGGTTTCATAGGAATGGGAGCCTGTATGTGAAAGCAGATTTGCCAGCTGTCAACGGTGGTTTGGGCAATGAGAAGGTGCGTGCATCCCTTGATCTTAGTGTGTAAGGTGATGGGTTTGCTGGGGATTGGTTCTCTGACAGGTAGGAGGTAGCAGGTTGAATCAGAATTTAGATATCAGGGAGCTGGAGTGGATACAGCAGTGGTGGCACAAGGGTGATATACTGAGTACTTGTACATCTAGAGAAAAATAGAAATTGTATTTAGACATAAGTCTACCTTATTGCATATTTCCTACATTTATCTTGACCTCAGAATTCATTATCGAATACATCTGAAGGGAAACATAATCTTTGCCTCTTATAACTCCACCTGCTCCTTCTGATTGTCTACATGAGATGCTATAGCCATTTGTTTATGACATCACAGTCCAGTGGTGTGGAAAACATTATATTACATGCAGAGGACAACAGTTTCATGCAGTAATAGACAAGCAGCAAAAGGGTATGGAAGTCCAAGGGCCAAATACCCAGTATTCATATTGGACTGTTTAGCACTTAAGAATGATCTGAGTGCCAGCCCATTGGTGCAGTGGTAGTGCTACTGCATGTGATGCTGCTGACCCGGGTTCAGCAGTGTGCCTGGGGAGACAGAGTGCTGGCCAGGGGAAGGAGTCTTGAGCATTCGAGGACCGCTCACCTTCTCCGGGGAGGGAGGGGGGGATGAGGATCAGTGCCTGACTGGCCTCTGGCGAAGGCCGGAGGTACAGCAAGCACCAAGCCACACTAGAGAGAGGAGGCATGATGGATGTCAATGAATTTGCCTTGATGTCAGGGCACACATAATGCCAGAAGAACAATGTAAAATAGCTCCATGCATGCCTGGAAGACAAAGTGCCCGGCACAGATCCCCACAACTCTCTGTTCCTGTCCTTCTCAGGGTGTCCCAATACAATAAGATGTTCATGGTGTAGGGTCCCCACCTCATCCTTGCCTGTGGGGAAGAAGCAAGGCTACATGGGTGATCACCCATGGGCTCCAGGTAAGAAGGGAAGGGGGCAGATGCCATAGGAGACTCCCAATGAGGTGGCTTGCAGGGAGTGGGGGAAGCATAAGAAGAAAATAAAAAAAAAAGAATGATCTGAGTAAAAACAGAAGTAATGTACAAATTAAAAGCTTCAATATGTCTAAGGGCTCAATCCACAGTATGGCCAGCATATGCAAAATTCAAACATAGTCAGCAGACGCATCATCTCAAACACATGCCATTAAACACTGGAAAGTTTCCACTATCCCTAGCTTCCCCTGCCTACATTTGCAAACCTTTGCAGGTTCATAGTGTCCATCTGGGAAGTAGGGGTTGAACTGTGCCAGACATATAATAGGAAGCCCCAGAAAACCAACAAGTGAATATGCTGCTCTGCAGAGTAGAGGCTTATGGTATATGGCAGTCAGCATGGGCTGCAATATCCTCGTCAGCATTGTAGTCCTTATCTGAGGACTTGGGGTGATTGCTGGGGGAGGGTGTTCAGACACCTGAAGACAAAGGAAACAATGGCCTGGGAGGCAATGAGATTTTACTTCAGGGGGGTGTGGATTTACTGTACTTCAGTTCAGCAAGGATTTCAACCCTCTGCCACACAGAAGACTGCTGAAGAAGCTGGAGGACCTATACATGCTAAAGGACAGTTAGATGAGTTGTAAACTGACTTAAGAAGAGAAAGCAGAGGGTGGTGGTACTGTAAACAGGGTCAAATTCAAAGAGATGGAGGTCATGAATGGGGTGCCACAGGGACCTGTCCTGGGTACTGTCCTCTACAAAATGTAAATCAATGACATAGGAGAGGGCATCTGGAGCAAGTTTGTCTCTCCACAGATGACACGAAGCTCTGTGGTAGGATAGATAGTAACAAAAGAATGCTGTAGATGCAGAAGGATCTACAAAGGCTACAGAGTTGATCTAAGGTGTGACAGTTTCAATTAAAAGTGAAAAAATGCAAGGTTATGCACATGGGAAAAAAAAACAGGACAGAGTACTCAATGGGAGGGGATAAACTGAGCACTACAACAGAAGAAAGGGATCAGGGACTCATCATGTGTGACTCCCTCAAACAATCAAACCAGTCTAACAAGGCCTATAGTAAGGCAACTAGAACTCTGGGGTGTATTAGAAGGGGTAGTGACAACAGAAAAGAGGTACTGCTATCTCCATATGAGTTACTGGTGAGGCCGCACCTAGAGAACTGTGTGCAGTTCTGGAGTCCTCCCCTAAGGAAGACAAGGACAGGGACAGGCTGGAGACAGTGCAAGGTAGGGTGACCATGATGATTTAAGACCAAGAGGGCAAATCTTGTGAAGATTGTGTCAAGGCACTGAGCATGTAGTCACTTCAGACCAGGCAAGACAGAGGGGATATGATAGAGACCTGCAAGTTCTTGAAGGGAATAAACACAGTGAATTGCCAGAAACTATTTAGCTTGAGGTTAGAGCCAAGACCCCAATGTCATTAGTGTAAACTAGTGGTGGAAAGGTTTAAGAAGGTTGTGAGGAAATTCTGTTTTTATAACCCCCTCCTAAAAGGAAGATTATCTTTGTCTCTCTCCAGAGCACTGCTGCTGTTACAGTCCCCTGCACCATTTCTTCACCCTGGCCCTGGTCCACACTGCACCTATGGGACCCAGGGCAGGACTGGAAACTGTCATCTGTTCTGAGGGTTTGTTTAGCATCTTTCTCACCATGAGCAGCATGTTACCACTTCTCTTTCCTCAATCAGTACCTATACTACTTTCAGGGTTGGGGATCCCACAGTAAGGAGGTTGTTCAGTTTCAAGCAGCTGCCGAAGTTGCACAAAGTGTAAAATCACTAAATAGGCACATCCCGGCCCTGTGAAAATGACATCAAATTGGAAACTAGTTTAGCTGAGCAAAACAGCTAAATCAGTACGTCCTGTCCCTTTGCAACTGACATCAATTTGAGGCTCAGCTCTGCAAAACAGCTCTGAATTGCAAGCTGGCTCAGAACTTATATGCATTCTTTTCCCCAGAAGCAAATGATTTGATACCTTTTATTGGACCAACATAGATGTAACAAAAAGAACAAAGTGCTTTAGCTTTCGGAACTAATCCAGTCCTTCCTCAGAAGCTTAATGATAGTTATTTAGAAAATCCCATACTTTTAACACCCAGATCATGCAGAAGAAAAAACAGAACACATTCCCATTGGTTTAAAATACTCATTTTAAAAATAACACAAGACACATCAGAAAAGCTGAAAAATACCAGTTCAGCTTCAGCTCAAAAGGCCTAAAGGTCAGATATGCTTAGAGCATATAGTCATGCGAGAAGTGCACTACACATAAATTTAAATGACTTAGAGATACCTTCAGAGTAATATAAGGACATCCCGAGCAAAGATCTGTATAGCTCTATTATGAGTGCAGTTCACGAAATACAAAACCTAATCAGACTGGCATAATTGTAAATTAAAAATAAGCCACACAAAATAGGATTACAAAAAAAATCTACATATATATCGCCTGCAAATGGTTTAAAGTAAAGTTTACCTAATGTGAGCATTAGCTGGAAACATTAGCTAACTATACTCTCAAACTGGTTATTATGCTCCATAAACCTTAAAGCCTATAGTGTTGTAACAGGAGTTTATATATGACAATATAAACTGGCAGTATAAGAGCCAAACAAAAAGCTGCTTGTCAAGGACCACCAAGAAACTAAGACCATACAATCCGATATGTACAGATTTCAACCTGATGTACAAAAAATGTCTAAGGAATTTGAATAAGAAATCATAGGAATTAAATCCCCCCCCCCCGGGGAAGATAACTAGTTGTAAGGAGATACACATACACACACACACACATCCTAATGCACCATCATTCACATCAATCACTTCAAATCTTATCCAAAGCACTTAAACTTGTCATGAACCTTCAAGTAAAAGAGATATGAACAGAGTTCAAAAATGCAAATAAACTCCACCCTCGATAGGGAAAGATAACTAGTTAGAAGTGAATGTACACTATATTAGCCCAATGTAATTTAATTTGTCAAGGTCCCCCATGCAAATGAGATCCTGCACTCCAATATGTTCAGAGTACAAAAATGTGACAGCATATAATAAAACTAGTGTATGAAGAGTAACGGGCAAGGAATCTGAATAAGACCCAGTCAAATTAACCCTACCCCCACCCCCGGGGAAGATAGCTGTTAAAGGAAATAATATTCATTATGTGTATAAACTAAGAATAATTAATGGGCTTCCCTTTTTCCCATAGGGAAACCATGGTGTAATTTGTCATAATTAAGGTGTGTTTATTATGGCAAACATGTGGATTGTTTCTCTCATTCTGCGCATGTGCATCCTGCAGTTCCTCGCTTTCTACCCACTCGCCTCAGCTAGCCTTCTGCCTGAAAATGAAACCGCCAGACCAGCAGAATTTGGCGGTATGTTTTTTTTTTATTTGCCTAATTTTAAACTCAATGAGGGAAAAGAAAACAGTACATCAGATTTTAAAAAATTCAGATGGGATGAATGTGTACAGTGGCGGAAAACAGAACCAGAGCATGACTGCACCAGAAGAGCTATTATTTTATATAATTGCTGTGGCGAGAAAGGAAAACCCAGCAATTATATAAAAAAAAAAATGGGCTGGTGTGTGTGAAAACTCGAAGTTTGCACACCCCCTCAGTGTTAGATGCTGTAACAAACCCCTCGAGCTTCGCTCTTGGGGTTTATATAGCATCTAACATTTTGGAGGTGGTAAACTTCTTGTTACACACATCTATTTGTAATAACACACTCTTAACACCATTATGTCACGTGCCTGAATATAAGCCCACCTCAATGTAACAGCAACCCCCATACCCACCACACTCACATAACTCTCCCCCCACACACACACCCAAGGAGATGCTGAAGTCCTATAATATGTCTATAATTTGAAGAAAAGGTGTGTGGATGTTTAAGGCCTATAATGTGCCATAAACCCCAAATCTGTGTTCATGCCATCATTTACCATATTGAAAAGTATTATAAGTTTGATCTCAAAAGCCAGTCTCTGTTGTGTACTTTTGAGATTTCCTTTTAAGACCATTACTGACATATCTGAGACTGAGTGGTCCTGCAAGAGGAATGTTGCTACACTGGTTTTTCAGTCATCTTGAGATTATTATTATGCCTGTTTGAGTTCATTCTAGTGGGGAACGGTTGGCTTGTCTCTCCAACATAACCTGTTTGTGGACATCTTTTGCATTGAATGGAATAAACAATTTTATTTATTTATTTATTTATGACTTTGATAACCGGGTGAGTGCACTGATCCCAGGGACCGTTTTCAGACACGACCTGGGCCATAACACGTGGCGCAGGGTGACAGTGGAGTACAAGGTAACAGTAATAGACATGAAACAGATTTGATACAAACAACAATAGCAGACACAATATACAGGTTTGATGCATAGGTCCATTTGAGAACAATGAATACAAGGTTTCAATATCAGACATGAGAAGACTTGGTACAAACAAACAAATCATAGGCACAGTGTACAATGTGAGACTGCATCATCCAGTGAGCAAGAAATACACAGAATACTCAGTAAAAAAATGTATATACAATATGTGCAGGCAAGGAAGTCAAATATTACTGTGAAAAATGCAATATAACAGTTGTAGGCAAGAGAGTTGACTAGTGTGGGTAGGTGGGTAACCCCTGAGCTGGGGAGTTGACTAGTGTGGGTTGCTGTGAGACCCCTGGGAGCATCGGCAGGATGAGTTTTCCAGGAACCAGACCTTAAGGTGGGACTTGAAACTGAAGTGTATGTCAATGGAACAGAGTTCAGCCGGTAGTTTGTTCCACTACAAGGGGGCAGCTGCAGACCAAGCTCTGCTACCCATGTTGGTGGATACCCTAGGAACAGCTAGAGGGGGAGTAACATTTGATCGGAGGTTGCAGAGGAGTGTTTGGGTTTTCAGAATGGCAGTTAGGGGGGATTCTGGAGCCGTGCGGATGACATTGTCCACCATGCAGCAGAGGGCTAGCTCAAAGTGACCTTGCAGCGGTAGCCATCCAAGGGTATTATAGAGGGTACAGTGGTGGGTAAAGGACGGGGCCAATAAAGCAAAATGGCAGGCGCTGTTGTAGGCAGTGGAGAGTTTAGCCATAGCAGTAGCTGAGATCCTGGCATAAATAGGGGAGCAGTAGTCAAGAATAGGGAGAAGATTGCCCTGGACAATGGCTAGTCTAGCTTCAGGGGTACGGTATTGCCTGAATCTATAGGCGGCACCTAACTTTTGATGGAACCTTCTGACAAGGGAATTTGCATGCTCAGTGAAGGCGAGGGAGGGGTCGAGCAGTATTCCTAAGTATTTGTAGGTGTTGACGTCCTCCAGGGCTGTACCATCTGGGGTGAGAATGCGTAAGGGGGCGTGGCTTTTAGTTTTGGCCAGGAAGGGCTTAGATCCAAACAGCATGGATTTAGTTTTTTTGGCATTTACTAAGAGAAGGTTTTTTGAGAACCAGCTGTGGGCTGCAGCATAGCTATGTGAGAGAACTGAGGAAATTGCGGCCGTGGATTTGTCACTGTGGAAGAGGTCAAGGTCATCGGCATACAGGGGAGAGTTACAGTTGAGGCAGTCAAAGGGAAGTACATTAACGAATAAGGAGAAAAGGAGGGGACCCAGGATTGAGCCTTGAGGGACCCCCACAGAGACAGGCAGGGTGGGGAAGCAGGTTTGACCAATACACATGAATTGTGAGCAATCAGTAAGATAGCTAGTGAACCAGCTTGTGACTTTCTGAGAACAACCAAGGAGGCTAAGCTTGGAGGTAAGGAGAGCATGGTTAACCATGTCAGAAGCCTTTGAGAGGTCAATGAAGACAGCCCCGGTGGCTTTACCATTATCCATGTTAGAGAGGATATGGTCGGTCAGTACAGCGAGGGCAGTGGCAGTGGAATGATTCTTGCGAAAGCCATGCTGTTTTTTGCATAAGAGGGTGTATTTGCTTATGTACTCAGTGAGCTGATTGTGGATTGCTCTCTCGAGTAGTTTACTGAGATGAGGGAGGATGGATATTGGACAGTAATTGTCAGAGGATTTGGGGTCACTGGATTTAAGAATGGGGATAACCTTAGCTATCTTCCATGGGTCAGGCATGGAGGAGGTGGAAAGGGCAAGGTTAAAGATGAAGGTGAGTGGCTTGGCATTGCCGAAGAGATCAGTTTAAGAAAGACTGGAGATAGGCCATCAGATCCGGAGGAGCCGTGGTTAGGTAGATGTTTGAGTAGCTTCACTGTATCATGTATGGAGAGGGCTTTAAAATAGAATGGGGGTATTTGCAGGTGAGTGGCAGAGCTGGAGGAGGATGGCAGTGTGTCAGATATTAGGGCCGGGCTTTGAGGCTGGGCAGTTGGCAGCTTATTTAGGTACATGGATAAGTTGGTGAACTTACAGTTGAAGACACTGGCCACATCGTGAGGGTTGGTCAGCAGCCCATCTGGGAGTTGAGATGTGGTGCAGCGTAGCTGGAGAGGGGGTTTAGGAGGGAGCTGATTGAGTCCCAGAATTTTATAGGGTCTCCAAGGTTGGCCTTTTGCAGGTTGTGGAAGTGGGTCTGTTTCAAAAATTTGGCTTGTTGTTTACATTTGTTCCTCATGTGCCTGTAAGCATCCCAGAGGGCAGGAGAGGGGGTTGCTTTGAAAGTGGACCAGGCATGGTCTCTGGCCTTCATAAGAGTTAGGAGGTCTTTAGAGACCCAGCGTGAGCACCCCCCTCTGACCCATCTAGTAGTTACAGGGAAAAAGCAGTCCTGGAGTGTTAGTAGAGTCTGGGTAAATGTGGAAACTGCCATGCAGCAACAGCATCCAACAACATGCAGTAGTGCACATGTATAATTCCTCTGTACCCTGAATTGTCTGGTTTGTGATGTAACCACACTGTCCGAAGTGGAAATGAGCTCACAAGTCTCTCATCTGAGTTGATTACATGGTCATGTACCATTAAGTGTCTTGGAATTTTGTTCTGGTGAAAGTTTACTCCTAATAATTAGTTTGGCTAAGTTTGGAGGTTGTTTAAAAGATAGTAGTGGTAGTTCCTTAAAAATAAAATTAAGGGTCTCATCCTCACTAAATATTGGGTGGAGGTCCTTAATAATCTTGTGCAGAAGTTCAAGGTCAGGATGATATGTGACTACTAAGGATATTCTGTTGATAGCTGTCCTTTCCTTATACTGAAGTAGTTGTTGCCTTGGTACTTGTGTTGAAAATTCTATTGTCCTGTCAATTTCTCTGCAAAGCGTCCCTACTCAATAAAGGTGTTTTTCAACATAGCCAAATGTGTATCTTTGTCTGCCTCATTTGAACAGATACACTGGTACCAAAGTGCTTGACTGTATATGACAGATTTTTTAGTGTGACTCGGGTGATTACTATTCCTGTCTAGGTATCTCTGTCTGTCTGTTGGCTTCCTGTAAATACATGTACAGTATGTAAGGTTCCATCTTTGATGGTGACAATGGTGTCCAGAAACTTAACACTTGTGGGAAAATATTCCAGGGAAAACTTTATGGTTGGGTGGAAGTTATTAAGTTCCTGATGAAAATCCTTAAGTGTGTCAGTACCCTCTGTCCAAATTATAAATAAATCATCAGTGTAATGGAAATAAGCAAGTGGTTTGTGTGTAGAGTGCCTTAAAAAGTCCTCCTCCAAATTTGCCATAAAAAGATTAGCATACTGTGGAGCCATCCTGGTGCCCATTTCCGTTCCCGCAGTTTGAATATAATGTTTACCATTGAAGCTGAAGTTATTATGTGTCAGAATGAATTCAATAAATTTCCCCACCTCTTGATGGTTGATGTTTTGATCCAGTCCTTTCTTCTGTATGTATTTATGGCAGGCTGAAATGCCATCCGTGTGTGGAATATTAGTGTAGAGTGATGTTACATCCATCTGGCACTTCCATTCCAGTTGGCTCCATTAACTAAACCCCAGACACCAGTTACTATATCAGGTGATGTTGAGCTCACAGGCAAACCAGCCCTTATATTTTCGATTTGGGTAGTTACCCAACCTTCCCTTCCCTTACCACCCCTGTGTCCCCCCCTGCCAACCCCCCCGGGGTTGTGTTATTGGCCTGAAAATTGGTTACCAGATGAGGAGAAGTGAGTTTTTCTAGGTTGTCTTCCTCCTCTACAATCCTTTAGCATTGAAGCTAGTGTAGCTGAGGGTACTCCCTTGTTCTGTATCCTCTTTCGCCAAAGCCTCTTTCGCTCTTAGCGTTTCAACGCTTGTTCGACTTGTTGTACTATCCCTGCCTGTCAGGTAATCTGATTTAAGTGGGGTTATGATAACCTAGCTGTTATTAAGTATCTGGTGTTGATTGTTTACAAGCTCTCTTTTCTATTTTTGCAGGCATGTGCACCTTCTGTTCCTGCTAACACTCTCTGATTATACTGTTTCCTATTTGGTACACTTTTTGAACACCTTCCTCAAAGCAATGCATTATACCTTCCCACTATCCAGCAGCAGCTCATTGTTGTTGAAGGCCAGGCTTGCAACCCCCTAGCTACTCTCTTTGGGTTCCCTGAATTTCCCTACCTCTAGGTGGGTAAGTACCTTGTTATTTCCTGCTCAATTGACAGTATGACTTCCTCCACTGCTCAAGGACTGCGTCTGGTATCGTGGAATGTTAAGGGTCTCAATCACCCTACAAAATGTACTAGTTATCCAGTAACTTTGTTCTCTCCATACAGAAGTAGCCCTTTTGCAAGAAATGCACCTTCTTAGTAGGTCTAACCCTTGGCTTAAGAAATCCTGGGTGGGGGCTGTCCATACTAGTTCCACCTCATCCAGATCCAAGGGGGTTGCCATTCTTATTCGCCACTGTAGTATATGGGTATTCGAAGACTATAGGTCCAACTCACAGGGGTGTTGGATTGTGGTCAGGTTAACCTTCCCCATTGGGAAATTGATTGTGCTTAATATATATGCTCCCAACACAGATCAAGCAGACTTTTTTCCCAGTCTGAGCCAAGCCATCTCCACCCTAGTGCAATCTGATTCCACTACTCCCCTATTACTAGGAGGAGACTTCAATTTGGTATCAAACATATTTTTTGATAAGTCCAAACCCACACCCCCAAACACATCCTAAGGCCCACGCTGCCTTACAAGAGCTGAAAGAGGAGTGGGGCCTTATAGATGTTTGGTGGCATGACCACCCTTCTGGGCGAGACTATTGCTACTACTCCTCTTACCATGGTGTGCATAGTCGCAATGACTACTGGTTAGCCAATAATGCAGCATCAGGTGGGGTTTCAAACAATTCCATAGGCAATATCATCATCTCAGACCACGCACCAGTGAAGACCACTTATACTCCTTTGTGGCACCGGTCCACTGGTACGTGATGGAGGTGTAGCCCCATGCTTGTTAAGGATTCCAAATTTAAACAAACAATGCTGAAAGCAAGCCAGGAATATTTTGCTCTTAACTCTGATTGTGGCATTCCTGCAAGCACAGTGTGGGAAGCTTTCAAAGCTAATCTCAGGGGCCACATTATTGCTTTTGTAGCAAACCGGAATAAAGCCCTGAAGAAAATGTTGGATCTGCTGCAGTCAGAACTCACTGGGCTCGAAGTGTGCTTTAAAACCTCACCTGCTGCCTCCAGAGACCGATCCCTGACCCGTAGCATTGTAGTGCTCAAGTACCAAATAAACACCCTGCTACATCACAAAGCATAGTGGTTCTTGCTTAGATATAAGGATACTTGGGGGGGATAAGGGCAGTAAGCTTCTTGCTTACCAGTTGCTTAAGCAACAAGCCTCCTCTAAAGTCCTTGCCCTGCATACCTCCACAGGTTCAATTACCACCAACCCTGCTGGTATTAATGAGACCATGAGGCAGTACTACCAGTCTCTGTACCAATATTAATCCTTTCAGATCCCAACCCAGATGTCCCAAGACCTAAACCAGTTCTGCCAGCATTTCACCATACTGACCCTTTCACCAGAACAGGTTACCCTTTTGGATGCCCCAATTACAGTTTCTGAGATATACCAGGCCTTATCCCGGATGGCCAATGGGAAAGCCCTGGGACCTGACAGGATGACTGTTGAACAATATCAGGACTAGACCTGGAGATTGCCCATCCATTGCTGTTAGCACTGCAGTATGCTCAATCCTCAGGCTCTCTCCCCACCATGATAAAGGAGGCCCTCATTACACTCCTACCCAAGAAATCTAACAATTTCCACCCTATATCCCTACTGCCAGTGGATACTAAGATTCTGGCTAAAATTCTGGCCACTAGGATGCATAATGTCCTTGCCTCTGTAATACATCCCTCTCAAGTGGGGTTTATGCCAGGGAAGTGGGCTCAGATAACACCAGGTTACTACTCAACCTAAAGTGGTTAGCGAGTAGATCCAAAACTCCCATGGCAGCCTTAGCCATCAACATTGCAAAAGCGTTTGATTCCATGGAATGGAATTATTAACATGAAGTCCTTCGATTATATGGCTTTGGACCTCAATTCCATCTTTGCGTCTCGATATTCTACAACTCCCCTATGGCCAGAATCCTAACCAAGTCTGATATCTCCCCCTCCTTTTCCCTGTATAGGGGTACCCATCAAGGATGTTCCCTGTCTCCCCTCCTCTTCCTGGTTGCCCTGGACCCGTTGACTAGGGCACTTTTCAATACTGATGGTCTCACGGGTATCCCAGTCTATGGTAACTCCTATGTCATGGCGGCATATGCCGATGACCTTCTACTTACCCTGTCTCACCCCCAGCAATCCCTCCCAGTAGCTATCTCAGTCCTCCGTGCATTTGCCTTACTTTCAGGGTTGCCGGTAAACCAACAGAAGGCCACTTTGTCTCCACTGAACCCGCTCTGTACACAAGAATGCCTCTGGGGCACGGAACTGAGTTGGGCTGCCCAAGGAATTTTTTACCTTGGGGGCTACATACCTACTAACTGAACAGACCTCGAATCCTTCAGTTTTACCCCCCTTCTAAAGCAGTGAAGTACAGAGGTCGAGCAGTGGCATAAGCTATGCTTAGCATTGCCCAGTAAAGTGGCTGCCATCCGTATGCTTCTTCTCCCTAGAGTCACTTACTTGTTCAATAACCTCCTGATCCATCTCTCTCACAGACTATTTTCTTCCCTTGAGAAATTGGTAGCTTCCTTCTTATGGGAAGGGTGGGTGCACAGATGGAGAAGAAGCAAGTTAAGAGTGCACTGGTCCAGGGGAGGCCTTGGTGTCCCCTGGTTCCAGGGCTACCATTTGGTGCATGTGGCAGCCTAAGTTACAAAATGGTTTACACCCATGGCTACACCCCTCCTGTTGTGGGTTGTCTTGAAGCCAATATAGTGACACCCACTCCACTTAGGTCCCTGTTAGGGCCTGGTGGTCCATCAGATAAGGGCCTCTCTCTGGTCATGTGCCAATCCCGCCATGACTGGCATCGTAGCATGACCCTATCTCATACCCCTAAAGAAGCTTGGGCTCTTCCCTTGCATTATGCAGACCTATGGCACAACAACTTTATTAATGTCGGAGGGGAGCCACTTAAATGGCCCTCTTGGGAAGCTAAAGGAATTAGATATGTGCAAGATCTTATGCTGCCTGACTCAGACACCCTGTTATCCTTTAACCTGTTAAAGAACAAATTTAACCTACCCAACACTGACTTTTGGTGGTTTCTCCAGATACACAGTATTATCAATGCCCTCTCCTCTCAATTTAGACTAGATAGTAAATGGAAGTGGCTTGCCTCCCTGCTTAAATCCTCCTCCTCTCAGGGCCATATAGGCAATTTTTATGCTACATGGCGAGACTCTCAAGCTGACCCCACTGAACACTGCAGAGTTAAATGGGAATCTGACATGGGCATGGCTATCTCTGAAGCCACCTAGTCTCACTGCAGCCAAGATTCACTTAAAGGGTATAGGGATTCCAAAAGCCAATTCTTACAGCTTAAAATTGTTCTGTGATGGTACAGAACCCCTGCTGCCCTACACTCAGCAGGAGTCCTGTTTCACTCCAGATGTTGGAGGTGTCAGAAACTAGATGCCCACCTTCTCCATATATTGTGGTCCTGCCCCCAAATCTCAACCTTCTGGTCCACCATTGCTCTGGAGTGCTCTAAAGTCCTTGGCACCAGGGGCTTACCCCATATCCTAAATTGCTCCTGGGTGACTCGTCTGAGTTAACCTTTCTGCCTAAGACCCAAAGGGAATGGCTTATGCTGGCATTGCTGGAAGCCAAGAGGCTTCTATTAATGTATTGGAGACAGGTTAGTAATCCAGCTGTAGGTGTGCGGCACAATGCCATAGCCTGACTGGTTCTTTTAGAGCGACTGTCATACACACATTGAGGCCAGCTGGAATATTTTTATAAAAAATGGGGTGCCTATCTCCACTCATCATTGTGTAAAATCCCCTTTCCCCAGGAAACCCCCCTTTAAAAAGCTTTTGTGGTCTAGCTAATGATTTCACTCTTACTTGCTGGTACATAGGAAGCTATAATCAGCACTGCTATACTACATTGTCTTATTTAGACTCTTCTTTTTGTCCTCTGTATCTGTTCCTCCTATATTGGATAGAATGATACTGTTATGAGGAGTGTACATTTACTTGGCCTGTAAATTTTTACCTATGTGATTGTAATGCAGGTGATGTATGAAGATGTACCACCTTAAAAAATTGAAAATTTCAAATAAAACCTTCTATGATAAAAAAAAAAAAAAAAAAAGGAAAACAACTTTATTGAGCAGGGACACTTTCACCATTTTTAGTTTCACCCCCACATATTCCAATTTCCTCCCCAGCCTCCCATACAGCACTGAATTAAAGGCCTTGCTGAAGTCTAAATACAAGACATCCACTGCATGGCCCTTGTCCGGTTCCTGTCACCCAGTCATAGTACTCTACAGGGTTTTTCTGGTAATCTGCAAGCTAAATAAACCCACTGGTTAATTATTTGCAACTGTTGCTATATTTTGTAGCCACAAGCAGGATTTCCGGCAGCCATTGCCATGGAGAGTGGAGGGGAGTCAGCAGCCGTAGCCACAGTTCAGACCCCAGTCACTGATCAAGTGTTCTGTACTGCTGGTCTGGAGGGGAATCAGTAGCCGTAACCACAAGCAGGATTTTCAGTGTCCGTTGTTGCAGTGAGTTGGGCTCCAGCTCTGGGAGATCCAATCAAGACGCAATAAGAAAAAGATGACAGGATTCAAACTTTGTGGCTGGGATATAAATACAGAGCCCCAGCTGCTGATCAAGTGTTCTTTAATGCTAATATGGAGAAAAGATTCTCACTCTCCCACCCCCACCTCCTTCCATTAATTAAATAGACAGACTGGGCTCCTTCCAGGGGAGGCTACTAATTTCAGAGGAGGAGGAGGAGGAGGGAAGTTTGACTCACAAAGGAAGAAGAATGACCAGGAGTTTGCCAAACAAAAAGGCTTAAATGGGGCTTGAAAATAACGGTTTTCCAATTATCCCTTCCATCTTAGTACATTCTTGAAAGGGTAGTAAATGCATGAGGGCTGAATGGTACAGTAAATGCTGATTCTGTGTCTTGATTATTTAAGGGTATCGTGAATGCTGGATTTGTGACAGGGATAGGGGCTAAAGCTGGAAATTAGCACACACAGCAAGAGAGAGGGGGGACTGGAAGAGATTTTGAACAATAAGTATATACTTGCTGTAGGTCATCGTGTCGTACAGTAATGGGAGGCAGGGAATACTGGGTCACTGTGTCTTAAGGGAGGAAGGGGAAAGGAATTCTGAGGACTGCACTATAGGAGGTGGTGGCTGTAAGCAAGTGTAATGAATTATTATTCAGAAAGTTGGGGAGGGCAGGGGTCTCTTAGGAGGGGGAAGGAAGCTCCTGGGGTAAACAGGAGAACAGGAAGAAAAGTGTGGTGCAATGGCTGTGTGGCAGCGGTGTTCATGAAAATGCTGTGGAGGTTAGGGTGTTGCCTGATATGTATCAGACAGAGGCAGATGGACACAGAGATAAGCAATCTAAGAGGGGAAATGGGGAGGATGTGGAAGGGCAGAGGGTTGGGGAGGACTGCAACTACAATAGCAGTAGGAGGATATGGAGGGCTGCAGACATGGGAGTAGGAAGCGAGGGATGAGATCAGGTGGGTGCAGGGAGAACAAGGGCAAGATAGGGAGGGAAAGGGAGGAAAGGAACCAAGACCAAGGTGGGGGGCTACAACTGGCAAGAGGTGAGTAGAAAGGGGAAGGGGACTCCAGGGGCTCAGGGAGAGGCACATACCTCAACATCAGGGGGCATGGGAGCATCCATTGAGGAGGTGTTATGATGTCCAACAGGTACATACCTTTGTCAGATATAATGGAAGAGGGAGCACAGAAAACAGTGGAGAAAGAAGCAAGTATAGACAGGGGAAAGGGGATGGACAGAGGGGACGGGAGGGAGAATGTCAGGGTTAGGATGGCAGCCAGTGTGTAAGGGAAGGATTTTGGAGGTACATGGGGAAGGGGTAAAGCAACAGAGGAGGGAGAGGAGGGGGGAGAATGAATAAGGAAAAAACACAGAAGGTACAGGGGAGCAGTGAAGCCAGGAAAAGAGCAAAGGGAGGAAAGGGGGGCAGAAGAGGAGTCAGGAGGCAATCAAGGAAACAGGAATACAGGGAAGGCCAGGGTGAAAAGAATTAGGAAACAGAGGGGAGGGAAGGATTGGTAGATGAGGGACCAGAATCTTTCACCGGGGGCAATAGGTGGGGAACTGTTGGGGAACTGGGGGGGTATGGTAGGTAGTTCAGGGCAGGAGGGTGCAAGTAGGAAGAAAAGGATTAAGATGCAGGGCCCACCAGGAGCAAGATCAAATCGGTTAGCTGTGGAGGTGGAGAATGCCATGGTATTTGTGGACTCCATCATTAAGGGGATACATTGGATCAGGAGGGGGGCTACATACAGGCAGAGGTCAGTCTTTTGTGAACCAGGGATGGAGGCAGGGAAGGCAATGCAAAAAATCAGGGAGTGTGCTAGGCTGGTGGGGAAGCCACACCTAATCATTCATTTGGGGACAAATGATCTGGCAAGCAATGAAGTGGAGGAGATCCAGAGGAGGTTCAAGGTGCTGGCAAGGAAATGCATAGAAGAGGCAAAATCCTTGGCATTTTCAAAAGTCTTGCCAGTCCTCTGTGCCAGCACTGCTAGGCAGAAAAGAATTAGTGAGTTCAACGAATGGCTTAGGGTATGGTGCAGGAAGAAAGGAAGGATTCACCTTTATAGGACAGTGAGGGGACACATAGGATGATAAGGACTTATACTGAAAGGATAAACTGCATCTAAGTGAGAGGGGTGCTAGAGTGTTTAGGGGGGTCTACAAGGGTATATTGGTAATGTCCTAAGCAGGGGTTTAAACTGGTAGGACTAAGTACAAGGCTAGGAAAGGTGAGGGTTTAACAGGAAGAGAGGATGGACTAACTAGCACTCCCCCACAAAAGGGAGCAGGAAAGGGAACAGGCATGGCAGGGAGGGATGGTGGGGGGGTATATGGTGGAATGGACTTTCTGCAAATGCAAGAAGCCTGGGAGAAAAACCAGCAGACTTAGAGGCCATAATGGAGGGAGAGAGCCTGGATATAGTAACTATAATGGATACCTGGTTGTGTGAGCATCAGACCTGGGAAGTAGGAGTTCCAGAGTACAGGCTATTCAGGAAGGATAGGGGGGGCAGAAAGGTGGGGGGCTTGTGCTATGGATCAGGGAGGATATCAAGGTTACAGAAAGGCAAGAGAAGCAAGGAGAGGCAGAAATCTTGTGGGTCACACTAGAAAAATGGCCTGGGACATCAGTAAGGCTGGGGGTGGCTTACAGACATTCAATTTTATTTTATTTTTATTTTATTTATTTATCAAGTATAGGATTACAAATACCTTTGAGCCAAGGCTCTTTTACAAAGGTTCCACATCAGAGAAATACAAATTATGGGGAACATCAAGACAGACATTACAACAATGTGGACATTGAAAACAGATTACAGATTAAATACAATTCAAGGGTAACATTGTATGCAAGGCAGCCAGCAGCATTTGTCAGAGAAAACAGACAAGAGATAAAGTGCCAGAGTCATAGGGAGAAGAAGGGGGATGTAGGTAGGGTGGGAGAGGGTGAAAAGAGCATTGGGTATACCAAGATGTTAGGGGAAGTGGACAGGCAGATGTTGCAGGTGATTCAATGGATGGCATTCAAGGGGGAAATTCTGCTAATAGGTGACCTTAATCCCAGATGTGGGCTGGGATATCCCATCAGCTAGGATGGCCAGAAGCAAATAGATCCTTGAGGTCCTCCAAGGAGCTTTCCTATAGCAGCTGATCAGGGAGCCCACTAGGGGCAGCAACATACCAGATGTTTACCTCACCAATGGGGATAGTGTTGAAGAAGTTGGAATGGGGGTCAGCCTGGATGCAAGGGACAATAACACAGTGAGCTTCAGGGTTAGGACGGGGAACAAAGGGAGTCAAACCATAAACAGAGGTCCTGGACTTCAGGCGGCAGATTTTCCCAGAATGAGGGATATATTCAGGAATGAAATGGAGGGGAAGGAGAAAATAAGGGAAGTGGAGGAATTATGGAATTCAATTGGGGGGGTTAATTAAAGTCATGGAAATCTGCATAAGGAAGGTGAGGAAGAACGGAAGAAAAAGGAGGCCACTTTGGTTCACCATGGAAGTGAGGGAGGGGAAGGGAGAGGAGAAGGGCATTCAGAGAATATAAGAGGACACAGGGGAAGGAAGACAGGGGAACTTACAGGAAAAAGCTTAGGGTGGCAGGACAGAGGATTAGGAGGGCGAAGGCAGAAACAGAGGCGAGAATTGCTATGCAGGCCAAAAGGGGTGATGAAACTTTTTCAGTATATAGGGAAGAAGAGGAAAGCAAGGCAGGGAATAGTAAAGTTGATGGGAGAGGGGGAGTACAAGTGGAGGGAGACTTCAAGAAGGTGGAGGTGCTAAATAGGTACTTCTGCTTTTTCTTCACAGTGAAAGGGGAAGGAAGGGGACTACAGTTAAGGAGTAAGGGAAGGGATGACATAGGGGTGGATTCTAGCCTGATCTGTGAGGACAGGGTCAAAGAGGAATTAGGTAGATTGAGGGTAGTCAGGCCATTGGTCCATATTCCCTGCATCCTAGGGTACTCCTGGTGCTAAGGGAGGAGCTAGTAGGCACCACTAGTGAGGTTGTTTAATTTGTCCCTAGATACAGGGTGGTGCCAATAGGCTAGAAGAGGACAGACGTGGTGCCACTTTACAAAAGCGGCAGTAGAGAGGAGGCGGGCAACTATCGCCCGGTCAGCCTCACCTCAGTGGTGGAAAAGGTGATGGAGGCGACATTAAAGGAAAGAGTGGTTAGCTACTTGGTGGATAATGGGCTGCAGGACATCCATCAGCATGGCTTCAAGTAAGGAAGGTCACGTCAGAAGAACCTGTTTGAGTTCTTCGATTGAGTGGCGTGGGTGGTTGATCAGGGAGGGGCAGTGGACATGGCCTATCTGGACTTTGGGAAGGCCTTCGACACTGTTCCTCACAAAGGCTGGTAAAAAAACTGGAGAGTTTGGGGGTGGGTCAGAAAATAGCAAGGTGGGTGGAGAACTGGCTGACTGGTAGAAGCCAGAGGGTGGTGGTAAATCGGGTACACTCCAGGGAGGTAGCAATGATGAGCGGTGTCCCCCAGGAGTCGGTGATGGGGCTTATACTGTTTAACATCTATATCAGCGACGTAGTGGCGGGGCTGCAGTGGAAGGTAGGCCTTTTTGCAGATGATACAAAGATCTGCAATAGGGTGGACACCCCAGAGGGAGTGGAGGCTATGAGGGAAGATCTAAGGTTGTTTGAACGGTTGTTGGACACATGGCAGCTGAAATTCAATGCCAAAAAATGCACAGTGATGAACATAGGGAGGAAGAACCGAAAGAAAATTACACTGCGGGTGGGGAGGGGAACCGAAAGTAACTGAATAAGAGAGGGATTGGGGATCATAATTTCTGATAACCTTAGGGTAGAGGTCTGGTGCAGTAAGGCGAATGGCAAAGTGAATGGAATGCTGGCATGCATAGGAAGAGTTTTAACTAGCAGAAGGAGGGAGGTGCTGATGCCACTTTACAAAGCCATGGTAAGGCCTCACCTGGAGTAGGGGTTTAGTTCTGAAGACCTCATCTACGCAAGGACATAGATGGGATGGAAAGAGTACAGAGAAGGGCCACTAAGATGGTGCATGGGTTGAATGGGAAGCCCTATGAAGAGAGATTGAGGGTGTTGGGTTTGTACCCGCTGGAGACCAGAAGAGAGATGGGGACATGATTGAAACATTCAAGTACGTGAAGAGGATTAATAAAGTAGGGGAGAGCTTATTTACAGGAAGAGTAAATGCTGGAACAAGGGGTCATGGACTGAGGGTGGTGGAGGACAGTTTAAGGGTAATGTGAGGGGGTGTTATTTCACAGAGAGGGTGGTGGAGCCATAGAACAGTCTGCTGGAGGAGGTGGTGGGGGCTGAAATGGTGGATGGATTAAATGGAGTATGGGACAAACACAAGGGGTTGTCCAGTGGGCAGAGGAGGGATCTTGGGGGGTGGCAAGTAGGATGGGGGAAGGGGCAGACTAGATGGGCAAAGAGTGTCCTTTTCTGCCATCACATATCTATCTATGATTCAAATTGCCTTGTTATTTACATGCTTAGAGTGAGAAGTGTGGAGGGGATTGTGTTATCATGTTCCCTGTTGACGTCAAAGATGGTGAGGGTTGCATTTATTTCCTCTTGGGAAACACTCTGGCTGCAGTCTTTCATACGGATCCTCATAGGAGGCGGCACCACAACACTTTCCAAGGCCATTTCCTATTTTTTTTTTAACCTTATGTTTATCCGCCTACTGCACCATCCCTCCACTCATTCAGAGCTCCTCAAGTCACCTTCCCAACGTCCCATGGTGCCCCCAGGAGTCTGCTTCTAGAGTGTCTGTCCACTCAGAGGCCCTCAGGTAGCCCGGTGTCCCCCCCCGGCTGGGGCAGGGGAAGGGAACCCCAAGCCTTCCCCATAACAACGGTGAAGCGAGCGGGACACAGTGGAGTCTGCCCCCAGTGAGCACTGGTGATGTGGTCTGGCTTTGGAGGAGTCATCACCTAGGACTGAAGGGCTCCATTTTCTCCTGGTGAACCCCTGCCCCTGTAGTCGTTGGCACACTGGGAGAGCCAATGAGGAGGCATGCGTCAAGACGCAACTCCTCCCCGGGCTTTCGGCTGGTGCTGCCCCTCCCTTCTGTGTGTCCGATCTGCATTGCCAGTCCCGGGTTCACCCAGGAGGTGGTGATAGAGCTGCGGGACAGACCTGCAACCCTCCCCTGAGAGGGAGAGTTGCCTTTGGATGCTCAATCCCTCTCTTCCCCTGCCAACCCTCCAGCGGCCCGAGTCCGTCACCTAACCCGGGTCGTCGGCATGGAGCAAGGTGTCAAGCCCATTTCTAACCACAAACCCAGGGACCACTGACCCAAAGGCAAAACAGACTTTAATCTTTACCATCTCCAGGCTTAGTCAGCACACCTCACAACTTCATAGGTGGGGGTGGTTACATATGGAAAAGATGGTGAAGCCATGGATCAGTCTGCCTGCAGAGACGGTGGGCACCAAGGCTGTAAATGGTTTCAAGCATAACTGGTCAAGTTTTGGTGCTTGCTCAGGCAGGTAGCTGTAGGGAAGGGGGTGGGAGGGGAGTGGACCAGGAAGGATAAAACCCCATATGGCCAATAAGTCCCGAGGCAGGTAGGGAACTCCAGGCAGACTAGATAGATCTTTGGTCTTTTTCTTCTATCATTGTCTATGTTTCTGTTGGCCCCCCTGCATCGTCTTCATGCTCTTTCTGCACCAAAAGCAATGCATATTTGGCATTATGAGGTATGCAGAACAAAGCCCTGCCCCTCCCTTAAACTGAGTTAAGATTGGGCTGGGGGATCCTTATGCAACACAGATGGGGAAGCCTGCATCTGCCATGGGTTTGTGAAGCCCTTGTCAACTGGAGGTGACTTAAAGATTTTCCATGAAGCACATACGTACAGTTTATATGTATAAAGGACTGAACAACATAGTGGTGCACATAATCCTTTCTCTTGCTGTTGTGTTCTGTGATTTTGTTCCTCTTCATGAATTTATCCAGTTAGAGATTAAAATGTGCAAACAAATTTGATTTGATATCCTCCTGTGGCAATTTACTCCCAATCATACGGTACATCATACAGTACATTCATACTGCATTTATACCCTTCTAAGCTTCAGGTTTTGTCCCCTTGTCCCTTTTTCCTGGTGTACTGTACAACAAACAACCTACAGTACTTGAGTCTACCTTCTCAATACTGTTCATTCTTTTAAATACCTGATTCATATTCCCATCTGCCTCATCTCAAGGGAGATGAGATCCAGCTGCTATAGTCTCTGTTTGTACTCCAGTTGGTCCATGTCCATAATCATAGAAACATAGAAACGTAGAAGTTGATGGCAGATAAGGACCGCAAGGCCCATCCAGACTGTGCATTTTTTCTACCTTATGAATGTGTCATAGTCCTGTACTTTGTCAATGGCCTATCTATTCATACTTATCTGTATTGCTCACTTATTCCTATCCCATGCCTGTTTGAAGCCCTGCACTGTATTCATATCATAATCATTCCTTTTGATCTCCTTTGAACCATTTCCAATTACTAACAGTAGTTTTTAAAAAGCTTTATTTTCTCTATTCTTAATACACATCACAGCATGCTTTCAGAATAGTATGATTGCAGATAACTACGTATGGTTCAGGAGTACAGTGTGCTACCAGTTTCACACAACCCTTTTTTTCAATCTGTACAAAGAGCATTTTGAACAATAAATCCATTTTGTGGAACCCAGCATAAACTAGTACTCTAGACAGATTTTATGTTTTCTAACAACATGCTTACAGTAATTGTCTTAACATTTTTTAATGTGCTATAGACGTTAATGTGCATTTTCATTTTTACTGTAAGAAATCTAGCATTTATGGTAAGAAGCTCATTGTTTACATGAATTGTGTATTTCTATTAATTTTCTAATTATTGGGATAGTCTTCTGATCTTATACCAAGTGTCGGGGTTGCATTACCATACCTAATGTGATGTTACCTGGAATTAATGTATTTAGATAGAAACATGGAATTTGCCATCAGAAAAGGAATGTTTGATCCACCCTGGCTACACATGTAATCCCTGCCTAGTCTGTCTCTGCAGACCTTAACTGGTATCTGGCAACCCTCCTCCCTCCTTGTCTATTTATTACTATTACCTGTTATCTATCCCATGAATGCTTGAAGCCCCCTACTGTTTTCACCTCCACCACTTCCACAGGCAGTTTGTTCCAGGCATCCACCACTCTTTCAGTAAAGTTGTATTTCATCACATTCAACGTGTCCTCCTCCCCCAGCATCATCACATGCCCTCTGCTCCTGGTGCTCCTTCACATTTGAAAGAGACTCCCCTCCTGCACCCTCTTTATCCCTGTGAGGTACTTGTAGGTCTCTATCATGTCCCCTCTTGTTCCCCTCTCTTCCAGGGTATATGCATTGACATTCTTCAGTCTCTCCTTGTAGGACCTTTGACACAACCCTTGAACCATTTTAGATGCCCTCTTATGGACTGCCTACACCCAGTCTATGTCTTTTCTGAGGTGCAGCCTTCAGAACTGGACACAATACTCCTGGTGGTGTCTCAACAACAAGCAATGCAGTAGCAACACCGCCTCCTACAGCCTGCTGTAAATACCTCTCCCTATGCATCCAAGCATCCTACAGGCTCTACTCACTGCTTTTTCACATTGCCCTGCCACTTTAATGTCATCAGATAGGATAATCCCATGGTTCCTTGTCTGGTTAGTGGCTGTCAGTACCTCCCACAAGCCTATAGTGAGCTCCTGGGTACCTATGTTCTAGGTGCATGATTGTGCACTTTTTGGCACTGAACCCCAACTGTAATGCCTTTTGACAACTCCTCTAATTTCCACTGGTCCCTACACATTCACCCCACCCCCTCTTGAGTGTCCATCCTATTAAAGATTTCAGTGTCCTCTACAAAAAGGCATACCATCACTTCCAAATTTTATGCAATATCTACGGTAACAACATTGTAGAAGACCAGTCCCAGTACTGAGCCCTGTGGCACTCCTCTGGTCACTGTCCTCATTAGAGTGAGTGCTGTTAACCACCAGCCTCTGTTGCCTATACATTAACCAGTTCCGTACCCAACTCACCACACTGGATCTCACCCCTAGGGTGCTCAGTTCTTTTATTAGTCTCCTGGGTGGCACAGTGTTGAAGACCTTGCTAAACACCAGATAGGCTATGTCCACTGCACTCTTCTGATCTATTTGATGGTCAATTAGTTGAAGAATTCAATGAGACTTGTTTGGCATCACCTCTCCCCACCATGAATCCATGCTGCCTTTGTTCTTGTAGCCCAGTGGATTCAAGATATTCTACCAACCTTTAATTTAACAGGGTTTCCATTCATTTCCCTATCAATGATATGAAACTGACCAGCATATAGTTGCTACCCTACTCCCTGCTGCTTCTCTTATGCACAACAAAAATAAATGCCTACACGCTGTATATCTATAGCATGTAGTCAACCCTACCATTGAAAGCCATGCATCAGGGGTCCCATGGACCACCGCAGCTTGCACTAAAGGGATATGTGCCACTTCTACACTCAATCCCCTGGTCATTATCTAGGGGTGTGCCCAGACTCCACACCATTCCTGAAGAGGTGGAGTGCTTGGAAAAGGGGCAGAAACTACGAGAGCAGGTACCCTGCCATAGCAGCTGAACACTCCTCACAAAGTATACCAGCCATCCACATCAGGACCTACACCATCCTGCAATGCTGTCCGAGCCCACCAGGCAGGGAGGGCTGGGGGCTGTTGTTTGGTCACTATCTTGACAATTGAAATTTTAGGAACACACAGCATCCCACAATCCCCTGTTTCACGTGGAGCAGGTGATCCACTCACAGAGCAGGATGGGCATCCGATTGGATGGTAACCTGTGTTCACCATTCTGTCCCTGAGCACTGGCACACTGTGGGTATGGAGCCATGGGCAAGCTCATGGTGGTGACCTACTGTCAGGAATGCTGTGCCTGGCATGCCTGTCCATGGGTGTGGAGCTGTGTGGGTCAAGTACATACCTCTTGTGCATACTTGGCTGGCATTGTTACATGGTATCCTGTGATGTGGGCATGTTGCAAGTGGGCGCCTACCAAAATGGTAACCCAATTGTGGCAAGTACCCACATGGTGAGAGTGGAGGGAGGGTGACTGGATGGGGAAGGTTCCTGAATGGCGACAGATGTCGCTACACCTACACATACGCGACGGGGGGGAGCGAGCTCATCAAGCGAAGAATGGGAAGGTTTGTGAGGGGTGGTACCATGGACTGCTGCTGAGCTGGCTCCGTGGCATGGTGGGGTGGGCGCTGTCTTGGGGTGGATGTGGCACAGGCTTTGGGTTTGGGCACAGATATATTTTGTTGTGCCCAGCCTGAGTAGGGATTTTATTTTTTTCCTCACTGTTGCACCCCCCCGACATTCACCACCCTGGAGTTGACAGTCTATTGTAAGGAGGTGCGGGGGGCACAGCCTCCCACATAAAACTAAAAAAAAACAAGTTTTATGCACTGCTTTCATTGTCGTTGGAGTTGCACATCACTGAAACTGCATTTCAACAATGAGATGTACACTTTCCATAAGGACGACTGCCATTCAGCAATTGCCCTTATGACATAGAATCTTGTTGCACAGGCACCAGAGAGGGATCATGTCTGTTCTCCTCCAGTCCTCCAGCGCTACACCTGTTTCCAGTGAACTATTGAATAAGGCCATCAATGGGGCAGTAGGCACCTCCCAGAGTTCCTCTTATACACTTGGGTCTATCCCTTTTGGTTCTATAGCCTTGTCCACTTTCAGAGCTTCAAGTTCTTTCAGGACTCTTTCCTATGAAAATGGACTTGTGCCTACCTTCCCTTTGATCCTGCTGCTCCATCATGGTCTGTCTCCACTCCCTCCACTGTGAGACTGAGCAGAAGTGCCTATTCAGGATTTCTGCTTTTTCTTGTTCCTCTTCTGCCCAGTCTCCTCAGGCTCTCCCTACTGCCCTCCATATTAGATCTGGGAAAAAGCTGTGAATTCTGCTTTAGCTGAACTTTCACAAACGTTTGCCAACATTAGTGCAAGTTTCAGAACTTCTGCCTGTGATGAAATTGGAACACTTATGAATGTGTTTGTTGAATTTTTGCCCTGTTCCATGGAATTTTCTTGCTGAACTACAGAATAATGCACATGAACAGCAAAACTAATATATTACTCTACAATTCATGTAATTATTTTGCAGTTCAGTTCCATGCCATTCTAGTATAGAAAAAAAAAGTTTACCTGGTGTCCATTGGCACCACCCAACCCTCTGATTGCTGGCCCCAAACAATTTACCATTTCCCTGGTGTCTAGTGGCACCCACCACCCTTTTGATCACTGGCCAACTAAACATTTACTATTTCCCTGATGCTAGTGACACCCCCACCCTCTGATCACTGGCTCCCTAACAATTTACTATTTTCCTGGTGTCTAGTGACAACCCCCACTCTCTGGTCACCAGCCCCTTAACATTTTTCTGGTCTCTAGTGGCACCCTCACCCTGCGATCACCAGCCCCATAACTACTGAGTGTTGTCTGTGCCTCTGCCTCTGTCCTCTTCACTGTTAGCTCAAGTAAGTGCCTGTCACACAAGTTCACCACTGCATGCTCGTCCTTAGTTTTTATATAATGTGGCAGTCACAGAGACAGTCAGCTGCCTACTTGCTCTGACAGCAAGAGCTCCCATTTTAACTGAAGAATAGTCTAAATGCACACTTCTTCTGCCAGACTGCCTGAGAGAAAGACAAAAGTGTTAACTACAAGTTAGCATTTATTTATTTGTTTTATTTTTATTGATTCAATCTCAGATTACAAATACAACTGAGCACCAAGCAGCTCATTTACAAAGGTTCAGGGGAGGATAACAGACATAGATAAACAGACACATTTAAATAAAATACTAATAAATGAATCATTAGTGCCATGGGTGGGGTGGCACACAAAATGATTCCACAGCAGTCATCAACAAATAGACTTCAAAGTTAAAGTTTGTAAGTGCGTCAAGCAACAGGTTATTGAGGGATTTCAGATCAGTGGGGAGGGTTACAAACAGGGAATAAGGAGAATTAACAAATTGAGATAAAAAATGCAGTACAAATAATGGCACATATAACTAGCTAGTGGTAACAAGGAGGGAGAGAGCAAGTAGTTATCAGGAGGAAAAAGGGGGGGGATAGGAGAGCATAGGACCTGGGAGGGGAGACAGTCACAGGCATTGTCATAGTAATGATTTGGGGGGCATGAGGTAGGAAGAGGAAAGGTAAGAAGAGGGAGGGTGGGGGGCAGAAGAAAGAGGGGTGATGAATTCCATAGTGGGTAGGAGATCCGAGGTTCCGGCCCAAGTGAGTCACAGTGAGGGGAGAGATAGCAGCAGGAAAAAAGGGTAGGGACAGAGGAAGACAGGAGCTGTAATACCTAATACTTAAGAGGCACAGTCACAAAAGCTTTCAGATATGACATGTAGTCTGAGCATATGCTTGAACTGACCAAGCTTGGGTAGGTTGGCCAGTTCATAGGGCAGGCCATTGAACCAGGAAGGGGCTTGAAAAAGAAAGGATCAGTGGCATTGAGTGGTCCGGCACCTAGGGACAAGGAGGAGTTCAGCTGCTGAGGTGCGAGTCTTCTGGGTCTTAGGGGATTTGTTAAGGAAGCAGCCCACACCCAGTGGCAAGAGTCCAAGGAGCACCTTTTACGTAAGAGGGCATGTTTGATATTTAATCCTGCTGCTTAGCTGCAGCCATGCAGATGAGCATAGAGCTCACAAGTGTGCGTGAGACAAGCAGCAACCATGATAAGCCTACAGGTCTTGTTCAGAGCGACAGTGAGCCTGTTGAGTGTTGTGATGGTGGCAGCTCCATAGATGACTAGGCCATAATCAATGACCAACAGTACTGAACTCTGGATTGCAAGTTTTAGAGCTTCAGGAGTTAGACTCTTTCTGTGTCAATAGAGGAGCCCAATCCTAATATTAATAACCCTGGCAACATTATCAATATGGGGCACATAGGTGAGGTAACTATCCAAAGTTACACCCAAGTACTTGAAGTTTTGGATTTGTTCAAGAGGGGTTCCTTGGTTATTCATGATCCTGAGGGGATGAGTCTTGTGTTTGTTCTGTGAAGATAAGAATTACAGGACCTTAGTCTTCTTGTAATTTAGTACCAGTTTGTGCATGTTGAACCATTGTTCAACTTTTGTGAAACCGAGCTGCAGGTTGCTTTCAAGCAAGACTGGATATGAGTGACTTGTAAAGATGACAGCATCATCTGCATAGTGGAGGGTCTGTTGGTGACAGGCAGATGATAGGTGGTTCAGGAAGATGCTAAAGAGGAGTGGCTCGAGGATTGACCCTTGTGGGACTCCAGAAAGGACTGGGTGCTCTTTAGATACAATATTTGATATCTTCACCCAATACGATCTGTCACCAAGGTAGCATTTGAACCATTGCAGCATATTGGGTGAGAGTCCAGTTTTAGATAGTTGATTGGGTAGTAGTGGGTGGTTAACAGTGTCAAATGCCTTTGTTAAATCAATGAAGGCTGCTCCAACAAGACTGTCTTGGTCAAGCGATTACTGAATGAAACTGGTGAATTCGAGTAGAGCAGTGGTGGTGCTGTGCCCCTTTCTGAAGCCATGTTGTTGTGGGCATTGGAGGGAGTATATTTCAAGGTAATCCACAAGCTGGTTGGCAACAATTCTTTCCAGCACTTTGGATAGGAGAGGGAGGATAGATATTGGACGATAATTGTTGTGCAGGGCCCGGTTACCAGATTTATGTACTGGGGTGACAAGGGCAGTTTTCCAGGTCTGTGGGAATTACAACAAGGTTAGAGAGAGAGGTTAAGTATCTTTATCATATGCAAGAGCACTTCCTCAAGAGTGAAAGCAGTGTGTTTAAGGTCAAGAGAGTCAGCACTATGCCTGGATTTACCCAGCACAGTCTTCAGTAGTTTTCTAACCTGGGTCCTTGAGACCTTCTTAAAGTAGAAGGGGGTTGCTCTAAAATCTTGCCTTTGGGGGGATTCGTTGATTTGGTAGATGTATTAACAAAGAAGTCATGTGGTAGTACACTACTCAGGTTAATAAAGGCCTCATTAAAAGTGTTTGCAATTATAAGCAGGTCAAGAATGGTGGTGCCATCCAGGTTTAGCATTGCAGGTGACATCTTTGGATCCTTGCCAGTAATATATTTTATATTTGACCAGAATGTTCTGCTATCATCCCAAGTGGTGACCGGCATCTCCCTGTGGTGTTTACTTTTTTTCTGACGAATGGCCCACATGCAGGTGTTTTGTGCAGCTTTCTACACTGGCAGATCATGTAGATTAACTGACGCCTTAGCCAGGTGCCAGGGATGATCCCGATGTTTCATGCTTCCAAGTAGTTCAGGAGTGATCCAAGGATGTACTGTGCCACAGACCCTCATATTTTTTCTGAGTTCAGTGCAACCAGAATTCCTTGCCTGAAACTTTTTTTTTCAATTTGATATACTTTATTAAAATTTTAACAGAAAAACAAACCATTGAGTAACAGCTGACACGTTACGTAGATCAGGAGAACAGCTACAAACACATAAGAACTATAGTCATAAACAGATCAGTAAGATCACATACTAAAACCAATACTAACAAACATCCCAAACAGCCCCTCCTCCCCCTACCAAACCCCCTGGACCTTCCCTCATCCCCCTTCCCGAGCAGGAGCAAAATCCCATAGGAAAAAGAAGAAGCTAGATAAAAAGGAAACCAGAAAAGGGGGGAAATAATGTGGGAGCCGGGTGCCTCTGCCCCCTCCAACAAGAGAGGAAGTCAGCTGTCCAAATCTCACCAGTACCCCCAGGGAACCTGTAATATGGGTAAAAGAGCTAACAGGGGACCACATCTCCTCATAAATCCCTCCTGACGAGTCTGCCGGTGAGCAATATGTTTCTTCATTTCAAGAACTTGGAGTGCTTCTGAATGCCATTCTCTAAGGAGGGGAATTAATTTATCCAGCCAGTGTCGGACTATAATTAGTTTAGCAACACCCAAGATCAGGGATAAGAAAGCCTTATGACAACCAGCCTCGTCTGCTGGAAAATGGCTCACTAGGCAGATCTGAGGGGTAAAATATGGATCCAGTCGCAAGAGCGAATCTAAAGAATCCTGGATTGCTTGCCAGAATGGGGCCAATCCCAGAAAATGTTTTTTTGAATCCATTCAAAGCATCCACACCTGATACAGGTTGGAGATGCAGATCTACCCATCTTATAAAGCCTAGAGGAAGCAAAATATAGATTATGTAGGATACGGTATTGTAAGACTCAAAGACGATTCAGCTTAACGTATCAATACAAACACTGCTAAACCTGCCATCATGCTCCCTCTTCCAAACCAAGATCCAACTATTTTTGCCAATAAAAACAGATCCCTTTGGGGCTTCTTGGATCCCACTGCTAAAGTAAATCATAGAATTTGGAGACAGGGTGAGGTTGAACAGCAGTGTCTATGAACATTTGCAGCAGGGGGCTAGAATCCCCCCACCATGGTAGAGGCCCCAAAAAGGAAGAGATTGTCCTAGCCAGCTGCATATGTTTAAAAGAATGCTAGGTGGGGATTCCAAACTGATCCTGTATTTCACCAGCAGGAAGGAGTCTTCTCTCATTGATTAAGGAGGCCACTGAAACCTTGCCTGGGACTTTGAAAAGTAATTCAGTGATAGATGTCAGAAGTGATCACTTAGAACTTCAGCCTTCAGAGCAGAGATTGTTTTGCAGACAGTAGTTTTTTTTTTTTTTTCTATGGGTAAAGCCAATCTACTTTTCTAAAGTTTCAGCTTAAGGTTTTTGTCCCTGAAGAAGGCCCAGCAACCGAGGCCCTACATACCTGCCTGCCTTTCAGTTGGTCAAGAGGAACGCGTGTACTCTAAAGGCTGTATAGGAATAATGAGGATCATCAGGAGTTTAATGGCCCACACACTTCACTACCTGGAAGCATGATAAATCTGTCATACCGTAAGTCAAGCCTGTATGAAGATCCAGCATGAAGGACATCCCCAAATGTTTGATGTGCTTCTTCAGCTTGGTCACGTGAATACTGAACAGAGCCCAGTCCTGCTGTTCCATTACTTTAGTTAAGCCAGGGCAAGGACTGCATGACTAATTCCTGCCTGAAGGAAGAAATTGTTCATCGCCTTATTAGACTGTATTAAAGACTATTGCTTTAACTCTTTGATAGATTGCATTTTAAAACTTTTATTTAGATAAGCATCTGATAACAGGTCCTGGTCTTCCTATGAAATGGTTGAACAGCACTGACATTCAGGATCAAAGAGCTCCAAAATGTTCTTGTTTGCCAAAGGATCGTCATTACCACATGTTCTGCTTGCACCATGGTGCCATTCAATGAGCAAGGCTTGTGGGCAATGTTCACAGACCTTAACTGCCCTTATACCTTAGTGCAGAGCTCTATTTATTTATTTAGTTTTAGTTAACTGGGTAAGTGCACCAGGCAAAGTCATTGCCTATTTTCAGGCATGACCCAGGAGAGTTACAGACACCAAAGGTGATACAATATATTGTGATAGTTACAGGTAAAACATGGCTCCACACAACATGGCCGGTGGTGCAACAATAGTTTGGAGTAACAAACAGTGTAAGCAGTAGAGAACATGTACATACAACACATCAGAGGTTGGAGAATGCAGCACAACAAGGCAAATAACCGTGGAACAGGTCAGAATAGCTACACTGTACACAGTGATGCAATTGTAGGTCAAATACAAAAGTTGGTTAAGTGCACTTAAAACTTGTTGGCAATAGGTAGGGCCTGGCTAGGTAGAACTGCGAGGGACTGTGCTGCATGCACATATGTCAGTACTCATGAGGTGTTTGCAAAGGTCGCTCTTAACGAACCTGGTGAGACTGAGTGAGACAAACTAATGCAGGGATAGAGTTCCATAGTTTCGGGGCAAACACTGAGAATGCCTGCTTGCCCATCTTAGTCATTGATTTAGGGACATCTAACAGCGGCCTATCAGCTGACCATAACTGGTATGCCTGTGGGTTGCGTCTTAGCATCATTGCAAGTGCAGGTGGGGTGCTGGTTCTCATAATACTGTCAATCATGCACCTGCCATGTGGGTTCTGAAAGAAGAAGGGGACATTCATCCTAAACAGGAATAGAGAAGGTAATGGTGGGTTCTCTGGGTCGCAGACAAGGCAAAGCAGCAAATACTGTTATATCACAAGTCCTATTAGCTCAGGACCTTCTTGCTGGCTTCCAGGTAAGTGATAAGATCATATATAAGGCCAGGATGTGGTACACCTGGTGCAACAATAAGTCTGGCAGATGTGGTGAGGATGTGTCTAATTTTATAAGCTAATTCCGGTTTTATGTTTACCGACTTGCAGATAACGGACAGATGTAGGTTAAAGTCCAGGGATGGGTCAAGGGTGAGTCCCAGATATTTAAAGGACTGCACAATCTGAAGTGGCATTCTGTGTGGACCTGGGATGCTAAGTGTGGAAGAATAGGCTTTGAGTCTAGGTGCAGCGCCAAAGATCATGGGCGACCATCTTCTTTGTGTTCAGCAGTAGCCTGTTTTCCCTTAGCCCAGACTGTGTGCCATCCGAAAGCCTTGGTCTGGCATGAGTTAACAGTTAATAGGTCTTTGTCACATGTGTACAGTACCATGTCACCAGCGTAGAGTATTGCTAAGCATGGGTCAGCTTGGGTGGGCAGCTTGCTGAAGAGTAAGAAGAACAGTAAGGGACCTAGAATTGATCCCTGAGGAACCTCTACATTGGTGGGGGCAAGTTCAGATTTGGCTTGATCAATTTGGACAAATTGCTGTCGACCCAATAGGCAGCTAACCATCCAGGAGGTAGCTGAAGGTGAGAAACACAGTAAGGTAAGTTTTCTAACAGCAGAGGGTGATCCACGAGGTCAAACATCTTCCTAAGGTCTATGAAGACTGCCCCTCTTAGCATGCCCTTGTCCATGGCCAACTTTACCTTGATAGTGAACTGTATAAGAGCAGTTGAAGTGCTGTGTACCTTTCTGAAACCATGTTGCACCTCTGATAGCAGGTTGTTTAGTTGTAGATGTTCTGTTACGTGGGTGGCTACTATCTTCTCCAGCAGTTTGTTTAGGACTGATAAGATGGCGATGGGGAGTAGTTCTCAATGCTCTTGGTGTCTTCTTTTTGTGTATAGGGACCACTCTGACTATTTTCCTGATCTTTGTGACAGTCAAATGTTGTGCTGCATTCACAGCACATATTGCTGCCTTATGGTGAAATAATGAGGCCTGCATCAAAAAGTAAAGCATACATCAGCATCTGTTATGTTGCAACTCATGCAAGATATGTATCATACATTGACCAACAAACTTAGGTGGTCTAAGATATTATCAAAAGTGTTGGGATGCAGCACAATTGGCTGCAGGTCCCCAGTGCACAGTTGAAAATCCAGCCCTAAGTCCTTAAATCATGTAAAAAAACCCATCAAGCCACAAGAAAAAATACTCTTAAGTCATAGAAACATAGAAGTTGATGGCAGATAAGGACCGCAAGGCCCATCCAGTCTGCCCATTTCTTTTTCTACCTTATAAATGTGCCATCGGCCTTTGCTCTGTCAGTGACCTATCTATTCATAGTCATTTGTATTGCTCCCTTATGCCTATCCCATGCCTGTTTGAAGCCCTGCACTGTATTCATAGCCACCACTTCTTGTGGTAAGCCATTCCATGCATCTACCACCCTTTCTGTGAAAAAGAATTTCCTCACATTCCCCTTAATCGGCCTCCCTCTAATCTCATGCTGTGTCCTCTTGTCCTGCTATTTTTCTTATATTTAAACATGTTAGACTCTTTCACCTTGTTTATGCCCTTAAGGTGTTTGAATGCCTCGATCATATCACCTCTCTCCCTCCTTTGCTCAAGGGTATACATATTGAGCTCCATTAATCTGTCCTCATATGTCTTCTGATGCAGTCCCTGCACCATTTTGGTGCCCTTCTCTGGACTGCCTCAATTTGGTTAATGTCCTTGTGAAGGTGTGCCTCCAATACTGCACGCAGTACTCCAGATGGGGCCTAACCAATGTCTTGTACAGAGGGATTATTACCTCCCTCTTACGACTTGTGATACCCCTACTAATACACCCTAACACCCCCCTAGCCTTACCTACTGCTTTAGATGTCTGCTTGGATGATTTTAGGTCATCAGTGATGATGATGATGCCCAAGTCTCTTTCTTCCTTTGTGACTGCTAGCAACTCCCCTCCCAGCCTATAAGTGGCTTCAGGGTTTCTCTTCCCTATGTGCATGATTTTGCACTTCTTTGTATTAAATCCCAGTTGCCACTCTTCTGACCATTCTGCTAGTTTATCCAGATCTCTTCTCATTCTGCCCACCCCATCTGGATCATCTACTCTGTTGCAGATCTTAGTGTCATGGGCAAAGAAACTTCATGAATTGCTAACTGTATGAAATGTGGAATTTTAAAGTAGTTTTTTCAAACATTTGTGCAAAAGTGAAATGTTATTGATTTCACTCAGTTCTAATTTCCACACTGCCGTAGAAAAACTCCCGGTCTACAAAGTAAATTAAGTGGTCACTCATCTGGATATAGAGATGTTGCGAAATTAAAATGGGCAATTTCTCCATGTGAAACATTTCGTGAAATTGCCCCATTCCACAACATTTTTCACCAGGTGAAAAGTTGCAAAAATTCTCCTGTGGAATGCAGAATTTCACTACAAAATGCACAATTTTGCCCAAAATGGCAAAATTTTGCCCACTCACGGCCAAAATTTCACTGTTCCATGGGTGAAATTTCACATTTCACAGGTGAAATTTAGTATTCCATGGGTGAAATTTCACATTTTGCACCCACAAAATATTTTGCGTAACGAAATTTCTTAATTTCACATTGCTCTACCAGACAGAATGGTATCATGGGGGGGGGGTGTGGTATTACCCTTTTCATAGATACATACACATAGATACATAGACAGTGTCAGCAGATAAGGGCCTATAGCCCACCCAGTCTGCCCATTTGAGCTTGTAAGTTTACTTTATGTTTTCCTAGAAGTCTGTTGCCCCTTAACCCTAACCTTCAGACTTCCTTTATGTCTATCCCATGCATACTTAAATCCTGTGATTGTTTCAGTCCCCACCACTTCCTCTGGCAGGGTGTTCCACTTGTCCACCACCCATTCTCTAAAGAAATTCTTCTTCACGTTTCCATTGAATCGTCCTCCTTCCAACTTTATCCCATGCCCTCTAATCCTGGAACATCTTTTTCACTTAAAAATAGTGTATTCCTGCACCCTGTTCCTCCCTGTAAGATACTTGTATGTCTCTATCATATCCCCTCTCTCCCTCCTCTCCTCCAGGGAGTACATATTCAATTTCTTCAACCTGTCCTCATAGGACTTGTGATGCAATCACAAAATGAAATGGAACCTGAGGGTAATTATATCAGATGACCTAAAGGTGGGCAAGCAATGTGAGAAGGCATTAAGGAAGGCTGGGGGGTTGCATTGGGAGAGGCATCAATAGTAGAAAACAGGAAGTTGTTATCCCTCTCTACAGACAGTTGGTGAGCCCCCATTTGGAGTACTGTGTGCAGTTCTGGAGACCCCATCTCCACAAAGATATAGACAGAGTGGAGACTGTCCAACGGAGGGCAAACAAAATGGTGCAGGATCTGCACCAGAAGACATAAGAAGAAAGATTAAAGGAGCTTAATATGTATACCTTTGAGGAAACAAGGGAGAGAGGGGACATAATAGAAACATTCAAGTACCTCAAGGGAATCAAAGAAGTCCAAGAGGGTAGCATCTTTCATAAAAAGAGATGTGCAAGAACAAGGGGTCACAATTTGAAGATAGAGGGGGGATGGCTCAGAGGTAATGTGAGGAAGTATTTCTTCATGGAGAGGGTTCTGCATGCATGTAACAGCCTCCCTGAGGAGGTCATGGAGTCAAGAACAGTGGGGGAATTCAAGAATACATGGGACAGACATAAGGCAGTCCTAGTGGGGGGTAGGAGGAAGTAAGCTGTTGGTTAACTAGGATCTGCAGCTTATCTTAGGGAGAAAAATGGGCAGACTAGGTGGGCCAAGTGGTCCTTATCTGCCGTCAAATTCTATGTTTCTATGTACCATCTTGTTGCCCTCCTCTGAACCTTCTCTACCCTGTCTATGTCCTTATGTAAGTAAGGTCTCCAGAACTGCACACTGTACTCCAGGTGGGGCCTCACTAGTGTCTTGTATAGCGGAATTATGACCTCCCTTTTCCTGATGGTGATGTCCCTGCCTATGCATCCGAGCATCCTATTTGCTTTTCCTGCTGTCTTGTCACACTGTTTCCCTACCTTGAGGTCATCAGAGATGATAGCCCCAAGATCCCTTTCCTGCTTGGTGCATGTTATATCCTCACCCTCCAACTGATACATTGTGCCTGGGTTTTTGTGCCTCATATGCATTATCTTGCACTTCTTCGCATTGAATTTCAACTGCCAAACCCCTGACCATTCTTCAAGTTTCTGCAGCTCCCTTCTCATTCTGTCTACACCCTGTGGTGTGTCTACTCTGTTACAGAGCTTTGTGTCATCAGCGAACAGGGAAATTCTTCCTTAAAAGTCCTGCGCAATGTCACTGATGAAGATGTGGAATAGGACTGGTACCTGCACTGATCCCTGTGCTACCCCACTGGTCACTCTTCCCTCTGTGGAGTGACAGCCATTTACCACCACCCTCTGTGTCCTGCCGCCCAGCCCATTCAGTGAATGACAAATATCCAGTCATATGCAAAAGGTCAGCAATGGAAATGAAAACACCTCCTATTTACATTTTTTCTAGAAAATTAAAGTCACTGGATCTGGAGACATTCAGAATTGCCATTAGATCAGTGGATTGTTTTTTTTGGGGCTATCCCTAATACTGATGAAGCTTTTAAAAATTTTAATAAAAAATGCAGTAATATTTGTGACAAAGTAGTACCAAAGCAGAGAATGAGGATTAGGGCTTAAAAAATGGGTCTTCTGAAAAAAATGACAGTCAGGGACAAAGTGTAGAGGATGAATAGGCTTCCAGCCCCCCCCCCCCCGATCTCCAGGAATACAAATGACTGTGCAGCAGATGTAAAACTAAGATCAGATTGGCAAAGTCAAATTAAAAAGAAAATGAATAAATAAGTGATCTTGGAGATTTGAGGATGACCTGGCAGAACTATAACTCTTTACCTGGAAGAAATGCATCCACTAGAGTAGCTTGGTGGATGATCCCACAAAAGCTGCAAGAGTATTATGCTGATCTGGAAAAATTTAGGAACGGTAGCATGCATTCTCCCTATGCTGCTGCTGATGGTGCAAATCTTTGGATAATTGTGAAAAATGTTATTTCCGGTGCTTATCTTCTGAATTGATCAATGACTATGTGATTAAACATAATCCCCATCCCTGCATTGGATCAGAAAATATTGAGGGAGTAACAAGCAGAGCCGTAACACAATCTGCAGGCCATGTGTGGGAATGCTAGAAATCTAGTAAATAAGATTCCAGACCTAGATGCCATAATCAAAGGTTGACCTGGATATTGTGGCCATTACTGAGTCATGGTGCACTGAAAACCATGACTGGGATATGACCATACCAGTCTATACTCTGTTCAGGAGGGACAGGGTGGGAAGGAAGGAGGGGTGATGTGCTTTATGTGAGGGAAGACGTGAAAGCAACAGAGATATAGGGAATACAGGGAGGAACAAATGTATTGTGGGTCACACTAGAGATGGGGAATGGAACCTCTGTTTACACTGATGTGATCTACAGACATCTAGCACAGGAGGAGGAGGAGGAGTTCGATGAAGTACTGGTGAACGCTGTTGGTTAGGCGGCAGAAAAGGTGGAGGTGTTGCTGGTGAGGAGGCTTCAATCTGTTGAATGTAGATTGGGATCTCCCTGCTATGACTTCAGCTAGAAGCACGGGCATCCTGGACTGCCTGCAGAGGGCATTCCTCAAGCAATTCATCAGTGAACCCACTCGTGATGGGGAAGTACTAGACTTTGTACTTGCTAACAGGGACAGTGTTGCAGATGTTAAGATAGGAGGCCGACTGTAGAACAGTGATCACTGCACAGTGTGGTTCAGTATAAGGATGGCTGCAGAACTGAACCACACAAGTGCAAGGGTCCTGAACTTCAAGAGGACAGGTTTTAAAAAGATAGGCAAATGCCGCAGGGATGACCTGGCAGGGAGATGACCTCAGTGGGCTGGAGGAACAGTGGGAAAAGATAACAAGAGCTGTAAGGAAGGCAGCACACCTCTGCCTCAAGGAAAAAGAGAGCACAATGGTTTTTGAACTCGATGGTGGAAAAGGTAAATGCTAAAAGGGTAGCATTCAAAAGGTATAAGGAGGTGCAGTAGGAGGAAGAGGATAGGGAGGTATATCAGGAGAAAAAGAGGGAAGCAGGGAAAGCAGAAAGGAGTGTGAAGGCAAAACTGAAGAGAGAATAGCCCAGCTGGTGACAAAAGGAGATGAGACATTTTTTTAGGTATGTAAGTGAAAGTAGGAAGACCGGGGTGGGATCATAAGATTAAAAAGGGAAGGGGAGACTATGCAGAGGGGGACCAGGAAAAGGCAGACATCCTGAATAAGTTCTTTTGCTCATTGTTCACAGAGGATGGCAAAGGGGAAGAGCCAAATACAAGTAACAGGAGCATTTGAGGGAAGGAGGTGGACTCTAGTCCATATACAGAGGAGAGTTTCCTGAAGAGACTCACCAGTCTGAAAATGGACAAAGCAATGGATTCAGATGAGGTGCATCCGAGGGTATTTCTGGAGCTCAGGGAGGTACTGACTGCACCTCTGACAGTTCTGTTTAACAGCTCATTGGAAACAGGAGTTGTTCTAGAGGGCTGAAGGAGGGCAGATGTAGCCCCACTTCACGAAAGTATTAGCAGGGAAGAGGATGACAATTATAGGCCAGCTTGTCTGACTTCAGAGGTGGGATAATTAATGGAATCATTGCTGATGGAAAGGATTGTTGAATATCTTGAATCCAATGGGTTACATGACCCAAGGAAGCATGGATTCATGGGTGGCGGTGGAGGTCATGTCATATGAATCTGATATATTTCTTTGACCAAGTAATTAAATCAGGGTGGAGCAGTGGGCATGGCCGGTTTAGATTTCAGTAAGGCTTTTGAAGAGGCTAGCAAGCTATCTGGGTAGTTTAGGAGTGGGCCCAAAGGTGGTAAACTGGTTAAGAAATTGGTTAGGGGATTGGTGACAGAGGGTGGTGGTTAATGGAGTTCATTCAGAAGAAGGGACAGTGACCAGCAGGGCGCCTCAGGGATCAGTGCTGTGATCCACTCCTTTAACGTCTTTGTAAGTGAGGGTGTAGATGATCTGGAAGGGAAGGTTTGCCTCTTTGTGGATGATACCGAAATCTACAATAGGGCTGGCATTCCAGAGGGGGTAGAAAGGATGAGCAGAGACATGAGAAAGCTGGAGAAGCAGTCAAGGGTATTGCAGCTGGATATCAATGCAAAACAGTGCAAATATACATGGAGCACATAAATCCAGGGGCAGAGTACAAAAATGGGAGGAGTGATACTGATGATCACCAAGCAAGAAAGAGACCTGAGGTTGGTCATATCAGATGACCTAAAGGTGGCCATGTAATGTGACAAGGCAGTTTGGAGGGCTAGTGGAATACTGGAGTGCACAGTATGGGGTATCACTAGCTGTAAGTGGGAGGTGGTATTGCCTCTGTATAGATCATTAGTAAGACCCCACCTAGAGTACTGTGTCCAGTTCTGGAGATCATATCTCTGGAAGGACATAAACAGAGTGGAGGCAGACCAGAGGAGGGCAAGTAAACTGGTACAGGTTATGCCGCGAAAGTCCTATAAGGAGAAACTTAAGAACCTGCAGTGAAGCCCACCAGGATGAAGCCCAACTCTGTAGAATTCTGCAGTAGAGTTACTGCAGCAAACAATGCATTTTCAGTGGGAGTTAATCTCTTTTGTCATGCAGGAAACCTGTGACACTGTGCTTCATCCTGGCAGGCTTCACTAATATGTACACCCTGGAAGAGAGGAGAGTGAGAGAGAGAGAGAGAGAGAGAGAGGAGGATATAACATAGACCTTTAAATGCCTCACAGGGGTAAATAAAATACAGAAGGGAAGTATTTGTCACTAAAAAGGTGCTCAAGGACATGGGGGCATGATAAGAAGCTGGAAGAGGTAGATTCAGGAGAGATGTGACAAAGTACTCCTTCACAGAAAGAGTGTTGGATTTCTGGAAAGGTCTCCCAGCAGAGGTGGTTGGAATGAAATCAGTGATAGAGTTAAAGAATACATGGGATAGGCATAAGAGAATCATAGGGAAAGGGAAGGGGGTGGGTGAATGGGTCAAGTAGGATCTGTGGTGATACTATAAGGAAGGAAAAATGGGCAGACTAGGTGGGCCAAGTGGTCCTTATCTGTTGGCAAATTCTGTTTCAATATTTCTATTACTTGTTTGTTGAAATTGGTTATACAGCTTATGAACTAACAAAGGTTTTTAATTTCTGTCAATGCAAAGTCTTCCCTAGTGCATGGAAACTGGCCACCTTAATGCCCATACATAAGTCTGGCATCAAAGAGGTGGTTTCAAAGTACAGTCTGATATCACTACTGGTCCCTCGTTCAAAAATTCTGTGAAGAATTATTTTTGATCAAATTACATATTTCCTACAATAGTATGAAATCTTGATTAACTCCCAACATGGTTTTCTATCAGCTCACAAAACTGAGACAGACTTAGTGAGATTCACCAGCTATGTTCACAATGCCATGGATAAGTGGCACTGTGCTGTGTCATATTTGTAAACCTCATCAAGTCTTTTAGTCTTGTGGCTCATGTGCTTCTTTATGACTCACTAGCTAAGTCTCATTTCCCAAAGGACGCTATTATTAATTTGTTTTCCAACTGTCTTTCCGAAAAGGCACATCAGACTTCAATCCAGGGACATTTACTTAAATTGAATTCAATTGGATGTGGGGTGCCCCATGATTCAATCCTGGGCCCCCATACTATTCTCTGTGTATCTGAATTTGGCTCCAGCCTCATGTAAATCATCAGCAGTAATACTCCATTCTGATGCTGTTACATTTAGTACTGGCTCTGAAATAAAGGAGGTAATTGGTAGTGTGTGGAGCATAGACAGTGATGGCAGAAAAATATCAGTGGTCCATCCAGTCTGCCTGAGTTCTCCATGAGCCCTGGAACCTATTATTCCTCCGAGTACTATCACTCTCTGTCCTCTCCCAATTCTCCTCCTTGATTGTGTCACTCTGAGCAGCCATTATACCCTTTGTTCTATACTAGCCCTGCTTGAATCCCCTGTTTTAGCACCCACAACCTCAGCTGATACACTGTTCCATGTTTCCCCCACCCTTTCTGCAAGGTAAGACTTCCTCACGTCCCTCCTGTTATTTTCCACTCATGTCTGCAAGATTATGAGTTAGTGTTCAGACGAAACAGTTCCCCACAGTTAACTTTCTTAATTCCTTTAAGGAACTTGAAGGTCTCATTTATATCCCCCTTCCCCTTCTGATCTCCAATGTATACATGTTCAGTGCCTTGAGACACTCGTTATAGGATCTTCCCTGCTGGCACTGAATCATTTTTATTACTCCTCACTGCACTGCCTCCAGACTATCATTATTCTTTCTGATGTAAAGACTCCAGAACTGGGCACAGTACTTCAGGTGAGGTCTCACCAGGGATCTATAGATGGGAAGTATTACCTCTTTTTTTCTGCTAACAGTACCCCTTCCCATACATCCCAGAATATTTTTATCTTTGCTATAGGCCTTATTGCACAGGCTTAATTGCTTAAGCGAGTTGTTAATGATAACTCCGATATCCTGTTCCTCATCTGTAGTGGTAAGTCTCTCCCCTCCCATCCAGTACTCCATCATGGGGTTCTTGTTCCCTAGGCTCATCACCTTGCACTTTTGGTGCTGAATTTCAACTGCCAAACATTTGACCACCTCTCTAGCTTTGCAAGTCTCTTTGTATTTCCCTTATTCCCTCATCACTATCAACCCTCCCACATAGCTTTATGTCATCTGCACAGAGGTACAACCTGCTTCAGATTCCCTATCCACTGTTACTGATGAACATGTTGAAGAGGACCAGACCCATGACTGATCCCTGTGGAATGCTGCTTGTAACCTCCCTCTCTTCTGATTTAACCCCATTGATCACAACCCACTGCTTCTTCCCCTTTAGCCAGTTACTCACCAATTTTACAATATGTTCAGCTGCACCCAGGTCCTCCATCTTCTTCAGCAGTTGTTTGTAAGGTACCAAGTCAAAAGCCTTGCTGAAATCAAAGTACAGCACATCCACAGCATGGCCCCTATCAAATTCCTTTGTTGCCAAGTCAAAGAAATCTATCAGGATAGTCTGACAAGACCTTCCCGCCACAAATCCATGCTGTTTACTATCCTGGAGCCCACTGATCTTCAGCAGCTTATGAGGTCCTCTTTAACCAGTGACTACATCAGTTTTCCTACAATAGATGCTGGACTGTCAGGTACATAGTTTCTCAGTTGCTCCTTGTCCTCCTTTATGAAGTGTAACTATATCCACTGCCATCCAGTTCTTTGGAACTTCCCCCATCCTACAGTAAGTGAGCTGTTGAATAGACCCACTACGGGTTCAGCCAGTTTGCTGCTAATACCCTGAGTATCCTCAGATGCACCCATCTGTTCCTGGGGCCTTATCTATCTTTAGGGCAGCAAGCTTTTTCAATATCCTTTCGCTAGTAAATATTGGCTGTCTCATCTCTGAGACTCCCTTAGTGGCTGCTTTGATGCCACTGTCTGGTAAGGACCTGCAATCCTCCCTAGTGGAAACTGAGCTAAATAAACACTAAGAATGATAGCCTTTTGCCTGTCCTCTTTTATCACCCTACTCCCCTCAGTTGGCTTCACACTTCTCCCTCCTTTTTTCACTAATGTATCTGTATCTAATGTATCTGAAACAGTTTTTTTTTCCATTCTTGACCCATTCTGCAGTATGCTTTTGCCTCCCTAACGGCCCTCTTTACCTCCATATTTTTCTGTACCTAATCTTCCCATTCTGCCTCCCTGTTCTTTTCTTTGTATTTATAGAAGTCTGCCTTCTTGGTTCTTACCATTTCACTGACCCTTGTCAAGAACCATAATGGTTTCTTCAACTTGTTTTTTTTTTTTTATGATGCATCAAGAATGGCCCCATTAATTGTTTCCATCTCTCTTCCACCCCACCTATGTCATCCTATGCCACCTATGTCATCCACACCATCTAATTTATCCTTGTCCAGCTCCTTCACCCTATCAGTGTCTGCCCTTCTAAAATCTAGGACTTCAGCTATCTACTATGGTTTGCCAGACCCAAGGGCCAGTTCAAACCAAATAGAGTTATGGTCACTGTTAACCAGCTGCACCCCCAACCCCACAGCTCCAACCACCTATGAACTGGTGAGCACCACATCAAGGATTGCAGTATGCCTGGTGGCTTACTTAACTAGCTGCACCAGTGGACAGTCTTGGAAGGTCTCCAGCAAGGCCTGAGTTCTGGTACTCTTCAGTACCGTAACATCCCAATCGATGTCTGGCAGGTTCAGATAATCTACCCCTACTACTTCTGCCTTTGCTATCCTTTTTCAAGTTCTTCCCTGAGCTCTCTGTCCATTTCTCCCCTTACCCTGGAGGCCAATAGATCTTCCCCAAGTATATTTCTTTTGTCTGAGGCTGCTATTAGTTGTGCCCGCATTCACTCAGCCTCTCAGTTATTATCCCTAATGCACTGATATTTCACCATGCCCTCCTTGACAAAAAGGGCAACTCCTAACCCTCTACCAGGAGAATTTGATTCTTTTCAACATTGGCTATTGACCAGTAGGTTGGTATTGAATAATAAACATACAAATAAAACAAAAAAAAAATGCAATTCATTGGCCCAGGAGTGATGTTGATATGGACCTTACTGTCGTGTACCTGAAAAGTGAAGCTACTGAGTTAGTTGAATCCTTCAATTTTCTAGGGGTTGTGCTGGATAATACTCTTTCATCCAATCCCCATGTACAAGTGAGTACGATAATACATCAACAGAGGGGTTTGTTATTTGGGCTAAGAGAATATTTGATCCCAGAATCCTGAATATTACTTGTAAATAGTGTATTATTTTCTGATCTTGACTATGGGCTCCCCATTTCTATGGGAACTAGTGAAATGGTATTATCAAACTGAGGATCACTTACCATAGCACTTGTCACTTTCTTATAAAGTTGCCCTGGCTCACACATCATTGCCATCTGTATCAGGCAACTAGGTGTATGTCCATTGAAAACAGGGTTAACATTTGCATGGGGGTTTTGCATCATAAGGCCTTTTTCAGGAAAACTCCAGTCCAATAGTTGCCCTTTTCCCAAGGACTTATGGGTCACAAGGCACTAGATTGCAAAGTAGGAATCATTTTAAAATCCCTTTTTTTCACAAGTTTCAAGGTCAGAGGTCACTGCTGTATAAGGCCCCATCATTTTATAATTCTCTGCCACCAGAAATTGTTAATAGTTCCAGATTGGGCACATTACAAAATCATTTAAAACACTGGGTAGCAGAGAAAAATATTTGTAACCATTTTTGATCAATATTGTTTGTACAATAAGTTAAAAATGTGTTTGTATATTGTTTTGTTTATATATGTACTTGTCAAGTGTAAACTGGCAAATTGCTCATTTGCTTACAAGTTTTAAAAAACAAAACATGCAAAAGCAAATTAAAAACTGGTTTTGTGCATCCATGGTCAAAGCTACCTTCTCCAACATATCCCTCCTTACCCCCTGCATGTCTGAGATTACAGTGCCACAGCATTAGTTACAGTCAGACATGTGGCCCATTGTGCAATCAGAAAGAAGGGTTATAGCAGTTTTTGTCTACAGAATATATCCTCTGAGCCATTTGCCATCAATATGTTTGAATATCGGGCCCATCATTTTGTAAATTTTCTGGGAAAATTTGATTTTATTAAGGCTTGGAAAGAAATATTTTTCAATGGAAGAACTGACAGTTTTGGTGACTATGTCACATGATTTGTAGTGAAAGCATATCCAAGTTCTGCAGCTTAAGATGGGAGTTCCTGTCTGACAGAAATTATGTGTGACTTCTGCTTTCAATAATGTTTAAAAAATAATTAAAAAACACACTTTATGTATTGAATTATTTCACTTTCATAATGGTGCCGTTCTATAATTTTATCATAACTTATTAATGTGAAAAGTTTGCAAAGAAAAGAAATAAGACATAGAGGACCCAATATTCAAAATGCCATGCCAGCTCAGATGTGTTCAGTGCCAGTGCTTTCTTGAGTTTGCGCCATTGCTCAGGGTGGGCCATATTCAGAGGCCCCAAAAGCACTGCCCAAATTATGCAGTGTGATTGCACTAACCATACCGCTGCACCTATATAAATAAGGGGGTCCCTCATGCATACTGTACTGGTGCAAAGAATATTCAAAGGTATGTAGAAATGCTAAACAGCTCCCAGAGCAGCGATGTATATCATTGCTGATAACCACATCTTATTGCGGCACTAAGGCTGTGTCCCCCAACCCCTGAAGACAAGGCCACTGTACTGCAGCTTCTGGCCCCTGTGTCAAGCATTCCCCATTACCCCATCATGCATGCTGTGATATTTCTAGATATCCCTGGTAGTCCAATGTCCCCCCAACCCTGAACAGATTGCCAACATCCCCACCTGCTCACCCTCATAAGACCCTGCCCTGCACCCCCTTATCCAAATTGTCACTCATTGATAAGACAGGACCAGAGCAGCAGCTGGCACAGCCCTCCACTCACCTCCTCAGCTGCCCTTTGTCTAACAGTCACAGAGTGCAATTATTGTACTATGAGACTTTCAAAGCAGTGTTACTGCTGCTACCCTGAAGCAGCACCTGGGGTCCACTGTGCCCATGCAAATGTACACATAATGGGCATTTAGATAGCCTCTTAGCACCTTGGTTGCCCAGTGATCTCACTTTCATACCTTGGCTGAATATGGCCTACAGGAGCCATGACACTATCCCATTTCAGCTGGTGCTATCTCCTGTGGACCATATGTAGCCTTGGTCCATGTTGACACAGCAAAGATCAAACCAGTACTGCACCAACTTGGCCCAATATTAAGTCAGTTAGTGTGCTCCATTGGTGTGAGATAATTGACTGAATATTCCTCAGTGTCAGCCATATGCTATCAGAAGTGCAGCACAACAGACTGTCCTGCACTTGCGGCTGGCTGTGAATATGGGGGCTAGGATATTGTAAGTGATGTCTTACAACTGGGCTGTGACAAGATGTAATACAGAAGCAATCAAGCGATTAAAAGCACTTCTTTAATAAACAAAGATTTTGTTTAATGTCTGGCACTTTTTAAAGGCACCCACTAACCAGGAAATAGGAAACTAAAGAGTTTTATCCAACCTGCTTTACTACTGGCAGGTCTGCTGTTTATCAAATAGATTTTCTGGTTTACAGTAAAAAGATTACAGCTGATATCATCAGAACTCAACTAAATGAACTCCCTCTAAAACAAAAGTTTGGGTGAATCAATTTTTATTATTGAAGACATTATCAAAAAGCAGGTCCCATAATAGTTTATTTATTTACAATGGTGTCTAGTCACTAACATGTGGATTACCGAAGTAGGGATCAGTCCTGGGCAGGTCCTCTTCAATATCTTCATCAGTGACATTGCAGATGGACTGGAGGGTAAGGTTTATCTGTTTGCAGATGACACCAAGATCTACAACAGAGTAGATGATCCAAATGGGATGGGCAGAATGAGAAGAGAATTGGATAAACTAACAAAATGATCGGAAGACTAGCAACTGGGGTTTAATGCAAAGAAGTGCAAGATCATGCACATAGGGAAGAGAAACCCTGAAGCCACCTATAGGCTGGGAGGGGAGTTGCTGGCAGTCACAAGGGAAGAAAGAGACTTGGGCATCATCATCACCGATGACCTGAAATCATCCAAGCAGACCACTACAGCAGTAGGTATGGCTAGGGGGAAGTTGGGGTGTATTAGTAGGGGTATCACAAGTCATAAGAGGGAGGTAATAATTCCTCTTTACAAGACACTTGTTAGGCCCCATCTGGTGTATTGTATTGCGTGCAGTACTGGAGACCAAACCTTCACAAGGACATTAAACAAACTGAGGCAGTCCAGAGAAGGGCAACCAAAATGGTGCAGGGACTGCATCAGAAAACATATTCGGACAGATTAACGGAGCTCAATATGTATACCCTAGAGCAAAGGCAGGAGAGAGCTGATATGATCAAAACATTCAAACACCTTAAGGGCATTAACAAGATGAAAGACTCTAACATGTTTCAATATAAGAAAAATAGCAGGACAAGAGGACAAAGCATGGGATTAGAGGGAGTCCGAATAAGGGGTAATGTGAGGAAGTTCTTTTTCACAGAAAGGGTGGTGGATACATGGAATGGCCTACCTCAGGAAGTAGTGGATGTGAATACGTGCAGGGCTTCAAACAGGCATGGGATAGACATAAGGCAGCAATACAGATGAGTATGATTAGATAGGCCATTGACAGAGCAAAGGCCGATGGTACATTTATAAGCTTGAAAAAGAAATGGGCAGACTGGATGGGCCTTGCGGTCCTTATGTGCCATCAAAGTCTATATTTCTATGTTCCTGAAAGCCAGCCTTTTGGCTCTGACCTTTTCTGCTACTGTTTTTGACAACCAAAGTGGTTTCCTTCTTCTTTTGCACTTCCTTTTCTCTCTAACACAATGGGATGTTGCTTCAAGTATAGCTCAACTCTATTTGCCATCTACAAGTAGTGCATCCTTAACGCTTGCCCACTTTGCCTGTACCCCCTCCTCTGTATTCCTTTTTGCCAGGGCTAGCTTAACTCTGTTTGCCATCTTATCAAAGTCAGCTCCTCTGAAGTACCATATTTTTGCCTTGGAATGGGATGATTTAGTTCTAGTGGCCAAATTGAACCATACCATGTGATGGTCACTGGCCCCCAGGTGACCTTCTACCTGGAGATAAGTGATCCTTTCCCTATTAGTCAGTACTAGATCTAGGACAGCCCAGTCTCTTGTGCATTGTTGGACCAGTTGTTTGAGGTCCTCCCCCCTCAGGGAATACACTATGGCCCAGATATTCAAGCAGCGCTCAAAAAGTGCGCAATAGCAGGAGCAAGCTCAAGTCTATTGTGCCCATGCGCAAGAGATGCGATATTCAAAAACAGAGCAGGCCAAACTGCGCCTACAGCTGACGACTGAATATCGCACCACCTGCGCCATAACCCAAATAGGGAGGGGAAGCTGAGCAGATCTGATGTGCCATAGCGCAACAAGGGATGTTCAGCTGAGCAGTCCAGAGGCACCATAGAGCAACCAGGGACACCCCCTGAAGCAGAGCAATGTAACTGCACAACCAGGGAGGTGGGGACCCATCACCCATGCCACAGATGGGCACAGGAACACACAGCAGAACAGACATTGTCCCCCCACACCCCATGCACTGTACAACTGGGGGAAGGCTGGAATAACCACTGGCCCATGGAGACAAGCAAACAACCCACAGCCGGGCCATGGTGCCCCATCACACCTACCGGCAAGCTGTGACTGGCACACAAGGAGGGCTGACCACCCCGTGCCACACCATCCCCAATGCAGAGCACACTCTGCACCGTGACCCCCAGACACCCCCCATGAGCAGTGACCACCACTGCAGGAAACCCCATGCATGCCACCACCCTGACTGTGACACTGCAACCCTGTACACCACAGAACCATGCAAGCCAGCTCCACCACGAGCACCCATCAGCGGGTGGCAGCACACAGCAATGCAACAACGGCAGACACAGTGCCACCATGCAGAGTCCCCCCGAAGTACTGCTGAGAGACCAACCATGCGTTGGCACATGAGGTACCCCACACGGGACAGGGCATGCCCTTGACACCACCACCAGTGGTACAGCACCCTGCACAGTAGTCCAATGACACACCCTGACCCACCATTGACCACAACAGCCAGCACAGACACCCACAGTGGTGCGTGGAAGCATGCACCACACCAGATGCCACACAGTGTATGGACAGACACCCACCCATACCCAAGGGCACAACAACACAAGGACGAAGTGATCAGGCAACCAAGTCCCCAGTGTGGGCCCATGTAAACTGTGTACACACAACCCACAGTCCTCCATGGCACTGGAGTGCCAGCCACCCTGCGCAGGCACTGTGGACCCATATACCACCATCAGTAACCAGGAGCACAAGTCACAGACAGTGGGGCACATCCTGCAACACACACAAGGCACAGCATGGAGGTGGGACAACAACTGTGGTGCCCACAGTGCCACCCGAGGCAGGCATGCATCACACCAGTGACAGGAGGCAATCCAGCAATGTGACGGGTACAGTGGCTGTCCTACAGGGACTGCCACCACTGACATGCCAGCGGACCATGCAGGTCACAGACATGCATGTGTGTCAGCTGCACAGGCCATGGACAGGCCGATGGGTGCACCATGGACACAGAGCATGCTCCATGGACCACTGCACACAGTCATCCAGTGCACAGGGCACAACACACACACATCACAGACACTGACTGATAGCTACCCCCACACCATAGTCACCTCCACACGGACACACAGGCACATACCCATGACCGCACCACCCCTGACGCCATGCACAACACTGCAGCTGAGCACCTATAGCCCGCGCAAATCAGGGACCACCACAGTATTCATATCAAAATTAAATGTATTGAAAAAATATATAACAATCAACTATATACAATATTACAAGAACTATATACAATATTACATATGAACTATATACAAGGTTGGGGGGGCCACAAACAAGATGGGGGTGGGTAGAGGGCAGGGGTGGACAAATGGGATGGGGAAGGAGGGGTGTGAGGGTGGGTCCAGGGGGGTAGGGGAATACTGGGACCAATGTATCCCTAGCGGGAGTGCCTCTCCCCACTGTGACTTCTCTGGGCCCTGTGCCTCCTCAGGACCCCGGTTTTGTCTATGTGTCACAGGATGTCCAGTGACGCCCTTGCCACCAACAATATCTCCCGCAGTGCCTCCCAGATTTCAAGAAGCTGGCGGGTACCTAGGACAAGGGAGCACAGTCAATAGATGTGAATGCACAACCCCATACAGCCCGCCCACTGTGCATGGCATATGGCCGTGGGACATACCTCTGTGATGGTGTGTGACCACCCGCAGTGATCACGTCCACATGACCTGCCCACCCAGGTGCATACAGCCATGCGGAATGCTGAACACAACCACCGGCCAAGTCGCGCATCCCACCGTGGCCATTTAGTGACATGGCTATGTGGTTACAAAGACGAGTGGCACAACCATGTACCTGGTGACGCATGGACCATGACGCACTCCCAGATATGCATTGCCACTGGACAGTGTTGACTGCAACAAGTCACGTGCATGGCAGTGGTGTCAATGGATGGTGGCCATGCCCCGCTGCCCACCCTGTCACACAGCATGCGACAGTAATCATGGATGTATGGCACTCACCTTCATCGGGCCGGTCAAGTGGGCTGTGAGGGCCCTCGCCCCGCCTGGCTGCATCATGCTCCTCCCACCACCGCTCTTCCCGCGCACGGTGGCGTTCCTCCGGGCCTGTGGGGAAAACATGGAGAGAGGAACATCAGTACAATCCCAGCAAAGTCCCCTGCCCCCAGGTGTGTGCCCTCCACCCAGCCAGACCCACCCACACCTGTGACACCACCACAGCCAACCCTGGATGGTCCCTCCCCTATGTGCTGACACAACAACACTGTTACCCATATGGACAATAAAAGTGTGTTGATGGAACCCCTACCTGGCTGTGGCACTGTGCCCCTCCTGGCACGTGCCCGCAGGCGTGCCAGTAGCTCCGGCTCCCTCCACCGCAGGTCCCCGTATCGGTGCCTGCACTGCTCGGCACTCCTCCCCCATCCAGTGGCCTCCTCAAGGGCAGTGGCCACCTCCTGTCACACAAGGGTCCTGGCCTTGTCCAGGGGCGCCTACCCAAACAGAGGCCCATGGTGTGGCTCCACAATGGCCACTAGGTTGGCCAGTTCAATAGCAGACCACTGGGCTGCCTTTCTGCGTGCCATTCTCAGTTTTCTAGTTGGAAATATGGTGCTCTGCAGTGCGGCTCCCCACGTGCAGATGCTGCGTGGTACAGCGCTGCCATTCCCTATCATGCTGTCACCGAACAGCGCAATAGAGGTGCACCCATGCCTGACACATGGTGCCTAGGGAGCAAAGGTTGGGCACAGGGTCAAGGGTCTCTGGCGCATGGACACACACAGCACCATTGGAACACAATGTGTGTAGTGCGATTGGCTGCCTGTGTGCCAGCACCATAGCGGCCTACTGCGCAGTTGGCCCATTGTGCCTATGATGGCCCAGTGCCACAGCACCATGTAGTGACCATTGCCATAGCGCCACTGGCACAATGGTGGCTGTGCCCTGCAATGCCTACCGCACACAGCACATCATCAGCAAGGCAGACACCTGCGACAGCAACCCAGGCATGCGCAGTGAGGTGTGTACTACGCATGTCACAGAACTGCCCCATTGGCTCAGCACGTTCAACACAATTGCGCAAAGTGCAACAGCACGATATTCAGCCATCATATGCAAATCATCTAATCAGCCATTTAATGGCGCAGCACTGCAATTTGCATCTACTTAAAGTTGCTCCTCGCCTCATTTGCATGGGTTGCGCTATAAAAGTGCGACATTGTGCTGCAGTGGCCATAGTCGGTTACTGCAGTCTATTGGTGAGACGCATGCTGTTTGGGAGTCTGGACTGTAGATTTAGGGACATGCATGGGACTGCACAGTCACAGGTAACAACTGCCATTCTTACAGGCTACATAATGACCGAGCAGGTTTTTGGAGAGGAGGAACACAGTGGTGGGAGGAGGAGGAGGCCTAACTTTACAAAGGCCAAAACCGAGGCCCTGTTCGAGGCCTACCTGGATCAGGAGCCACTTCTCAGTGGACGGGGGGGAACACCTCAAGCCCATGCTGCTGCATGGGAGGAGGTGGCATGTGCTGTGAACCTGCATGGCAGCCACCAGCGCTCCATGCAGGAGTGTAAGAAAAAGATGGGCACGGATAGGAGGAGGATAAAGTAGAAGGTGGCTGCCATCAGGGCAGCACATGCTGCAACAGGTGGGGGACAGCTGGAGGTGATACAGCTGACCCCACAGGAGGAGAGGCTTGCTGGAAGCATGCAGAGCAGTGCCACTGAGGGTGTTCCTGGTGGTGTCTTCCAGACGGGTGGTGGCCCATCACTGCATGGTAAGTCATGGTCTGTCTATGGGGGGCAGGGTAGGTCACATGCAGTAACGCGACTTTGCTTTCCCTTACAGATCCTGAGCATCTGCATGGGTCAGCAGTGGTGGGCCTGTCCACTGAGGACAGTCAGCTGGAGTTGGAGGAGGGCCCATCCACCTCCACAGGTATACGTGGAGCATTGCGACAGTGGGGCCGCCTGGCTGTCCACACTGATGTCATTGTAACAGGTGTGGAGGAAGCCCTGCCTGTGTCCCAGCATGCCAGCATCCACAGATGCCAGCATGCTGTGACTGTGGCCAGTGCAGAGTCCATCACCGGTGATGATGATGCTAACATCATGGGCAGTGACACGTGTGTGACACTGGATGGCCACACAGCAGGGCAATTCATGCCCATGGCTGTGGGTGGTGCTGCTGTGGAGGCCTGCGTGTCAGCACAGTCCCAGCCTGTGCCTGTCAGCACCAGTGGGGCAGCACTGGTGTCTGTTCAGGACAGTGGGACTGTTGCATCCACTGCAGCGGCACCACTGAGCCCTGGGAAGCGGCAGCCGGAGGGGTAGCATTAGCAGTCGGCCAATGGGCTTGGGGGTACAGGGTTCAGCAGCGGTGTCTGTGCACCACCTGTGGACATGCCCAGACCTGGTCCTGGTCTGCAGCACCCACCCTCAAGGAGTGCTGATCATCGGGTCATGCACACCCTGAGGGACAGGATGCCGAGGAGGCAGATGACCTCTTGGATGAGCACACCCGCCTACTGCAAGCATCAGTCCAGCAGCAGATGTGGCTTGCGACGTCTATGGATGCACTGCATATGGCTCTGGAGTGGGCAGAGGAGCGTCGTAGCAGGGACACCGCTCTGATCCTGGCAGGGATGGACCATTTGCGGGAGGATGTGACCGCTGCCATTGACAGGCATGCACAGGCATTCACTGCTGTCATGGCCACAATGGGCACACAGTCAGGTGCCCATGCATCGTGGACACCACACAGTGCACTATCCAACCCCCGTTCCTGGCATCATGCGACTCCCACCCTGTCGATACCGGGTTCAGCTGTGGGCATCCCAAGCACTCCTGGCGCAGGCATGTTGGGTGTGCTGCAGACCTCTGCACAAGCACGGTCGTGTTCATGCAGTGGAACCCCTTGGGGACCATCGGTGCCACTCCATGAGTCCAGTGGTCAGCCTGTCAGTGCTGGCAGGTCTTGGCGGGGCTGCCCACGCATCCGTGGTGGCCGGGGCACTGTGTCGCGTGACTGACCTGTCTCCCAGCTTAGCTACTGTCTGGTGCTGCCCTGTGTGCATTGTGTGTTTCAGTGGGCAGTGCACAGGTGGGTACCCAGCCCTGCATGAGGACACACAATCCACCTGCACACCCTCCCGGCTGCTGTCTGCAGTTGCGTGTGCATGATGAGGCCTGCATTGCGCTGTACACCAATGTGCAATGGTGTTCAGCATCTGACATACGCACATGGACAGGCAGTGGGCGTGGTGGCCTGTGGACATGTGTGTTGCTACGGTTGGTGTTCTGGGTCGGTGTGCCTCCTGCCCTCTGTGCATGTTTGGTGCATTGTGTGTGTGCGTGTGTGTGTGTCCATCCATGTGGCATGTTAATCCTCACCCATCCCTGGTTGTGTGTGTGCTTCTGTGCCCTGCCACTTCCCTTGATGGCATGCACCCCTGGTGTGTGTTCATGCATGTTTGTGGGTTGTGCCTTAGCCGCTGGTGGTTGCACATGGCCCCATGACTTACCTGGGTTGGCTGAAGTGCTCCTCTGTGATGGTGTCCCGGTGCAGCTGTGCCAGTCGGATCAGTCGGGGGTCCCGTCGGCCAAGGGGGAGCTACCCATCACTATCGTCACCGGAGTCCTCATCATCCCCATCGCTGTCCCTCTCTTCGACCTGTACAGCTATCCCATATTCGTTGGCCATGTTGTGCAGGATGCAACAGGCCAGGAATAGCCCACAGGCCTTTAAGGAGCTGTACTGTAGGGCACTGTCAGAGGTGTCCAGGCAACAGAAATGTGCCTTCAGCATCCCGAACACCCGCTTGATGACATTACGTGTGGTGGCGTGTGCCTCACTGTAGCGTTGCTGCGATGGGGTCGCGGGCCGCCGGTAGGGTGTGAGCAGCCAGGGACGGATTGGATATCCACTGTCACCTGTGTGTAGAGGATGGAGGTTAGTTTGATGATCAGCATTGCCCTGCCCCAGGCCATGTAGGCCACTACCCATGTCACCTCTGACTATGCCCCCCCAGGCCCTATGATTGTCCATGTCGTTTGCATACTCACCCACTAGGTGTCCAGTGGGGATGTCCCCACTCTTGAATCTGTGGCACAGTGCCGACTGGTGCCAGATGAAAGAATCATGTGCTCCCCCAGGGTGCGTGGCACAGACATTGATTATTCGGCCCCTGGCATCCCACACCACCTGGCAGTTGATGCTGGCATAGCCCTTGCGATTGATGTATGCGGCCCCCTCGGGGCCAGGTGGTGTGCAGATGGCCACATGGGTGCAGTCTATTGCCCCTAGCACACCAGGCATACATGCTACCCTGTGGAACTCCTGTACGTTTGCTGTGCGCTCCGCCTCTGTGCTAGGGAAATGGATGTACTCCGCAGCATGTGGCAGCAGTGCGCTGAGGAATTTGGTGAGGTGGCGTGATGTGGCCGACTGGGTTATGCCTGTGATGTCCCCAGTTGGTCTCTGGAAGGTACCTGTGGCGAGCAAGCACATGCAGGCTGTTACTTTAGTCTCCTCTGACAGGGCATGGCTCCTTTGTGTGGGTGCCTGCATCACATCACTGCACAGCTCACAGAGCCGCCTCAGAATTTCCCTATTCAGGTGGTACCAGCCCACAATCTCAGTATCAGTGTACAGCTCAAAGCTGGTGCGGGCTCGGTACTGCCTGTTGGGGGCATACCACTGACAAGCCCTTCCACGGCCATGCCCCCCTGCTGCTCACCTTCTCACCCCCCTCATAACGGCCTCCATCTGGAAGGTGGCACTGGCCATGTCCCTGGTTTGTGTTCACCCCCCGGCAGCTGTTTCTGTATTCCCCCCACTGTCCTCCCTGCTACTTCCCCTGCACTGGGAACACCTGCTTGTGCTGGCCTCTGTGCTTTGTGGAACTTCCCCCTTCTGCACTAGCTATGGCTCCCCACACCTTCCCTGTGCCTGGCTGTTCAGAGTGCCCTTTCCCTGGCCTGCCCTGTTTGTCCCTCCTGCCCTGTCTGTCTGCCTAGGGTTCTGCCTCATGTGGCTTCCCTGTAGCGTTCTTGCGCTTCTCCCTTGCTTCTTTTTATTTTGGCTCATTTCCACTATGGCGCAACTTTCGCTTGCTCCCCTATTGTGCATGGCGCAAGTCGTTGAATATCACACCGCGCCATTTATGCATGGTTCCTCCCCTTTCAGTTGCGCTTGCCTTCATTATCATTGCGCTGTTGCTCAGCATGATTTTGGGGGCGCAACTGTTTCCTGCTGAATATCACAGAATGGTGCAATTTCGGACTTGCACAGGCGCAACCCTATTGCGCATGGCTCAACTCTTTTGAATATCTGGGCCTATGTGTCTAGTTCTGGCAGATGTTCCTGCTGGTATTGACCAATCCATATCTGACATGTTGAAGTCTCCCATTATCAGAACCTCCCCTTTAGCTGTCATGTATTGTATATCTTCTAACAGTAATGTGTCTCTATTCTCGCCCTGATCTGGAGGTCTGTAGACAACCCCGTTTCATATGGCTGTCCCATTTCCTGTTTCTAAGGTGACCCACAGTTCTTCCGGCTCTTCATGTGTATTCTGAATTTCTGTAGCTTTGATATTTTCATTGACATAAAGGGCCCTCCAACCTCCACCCCCACACTTTTTGTACCTCGGTCTCTTCTGAAGAGTATATAGCCAGGTACTGAAATCTTCCAAGTGTGGTTACTGGTAAACCATGCCTCGTTAATGGCTACTATGTCCAGTTTAGCCTCTGTCATTATTGCCTGCAGGTCTGGCGTCTTGTTTCCCAGACTGTGAGCATTTGTGTACAAGATTTTCCATTGGCCAGATTTCTGTGTGTTAGTTGTTGGGTGAGGTCTGGCATTTCCCCCTTTGTGGCGTATGGGAAGCTGGACCTTTTTCATTACCTAGTGATGCAAATTAACTGCAAACATGCTGAACTCTTGTTTGACCACTAACTGAGGGGGGAGGGTTGTTCTTCCCATTCGACATATGGGGTGCTGCACCCCTCTCCCCATTTGCTAGTTTAAATATTCTGCAAAGGCATCAAACTTCTCCCCCAATGCACTGACTCCTTCCTTAGTCAGATGCAGTCCATCAAATTTAAAGAACTTTCACTCCCAAAATTGTTGCCAGTTCCCTACAAATTTGTGTACTTTTTTCTGGCACCAGCCTTTCAGCCACATGTTTAACTCCCCTATCTCCCCTTCTTGGACCTTCCATCCATCTGCCCCCCTCTCCCAGACTGGCAGGATCTCAGAGAATGAGATGCCAGATGAAATGGATGATAGTTTGTCACCCAGCCTGGTCATATGTTCCTTCGTTTCCACTACTGACCTGCTGGCGAGATCATTAGTCCCTATGTGTATCAGGACATCAATGTTTTCTCCTGCTTCCTGAACAATTTTAGCAATGTGGTCAGTGTCTCTCCATGCTGATGTATCTTGGAGACATCTGACCATTACCCCTGGCTGGAGATAGGTATAAACTCCTCGAATCATGGAGTCTCCTATGATCAGAAGTTTTTTGGATTTCCTTTTTGCTTTTTTTGTTTTGGTTCCTGTTTTGGGCGAGTTTTATTGTGCTAGCACCTGTGCTGCAGTGTCCTGCTCTGTAGTGTCCTCTGCCCCTTTGTTTGATTTCAGAGATAGAGGCAGATACCTGTTTGTAGTTTTTATATGGTTTGTGGAGGTCATATGTTGGAGAGCACCGAGTGATAGGTCACCCGATTTGCCTCTCCTAACCACCTGCCAACCTCCTGGACCAACTACCCTCTGCGGTAGAGGTGCTTCTCTTGGATGTTGGGGAAATGGCGGGCAGTTCTTATAATATATTTCCTCCTGAATATGTGATTTGAGGTGCGCAATTCCTGCCCATGCTGCCTGGAGCTGAGCGCTTAGACCTTCAATGGCTCAATATGTAGAACAGTGTCATAAATCCTGTAAAACTGCCCTTCTGAAAAGTGTCCCACAGTACCTGCAGTTAATAATATCCATTCCAGATAAGCTGCTGGGTTATAACCGGGTCAGAGTAATTAGAAGGAGGAAAATCAAAGCAAAACTTTGATTTTGTGTTTTGTTTGTTAACTTGTGTATTACTTGTTATAACAAGTTAAATTGCATGTGCACATGTAAATAAGGTCACTGTGTAGATACCCCTCTGATCTGCCCCTTCCTGCTTTGCTACAGAAAATGTCACAACTCTGCTACCTTATAAAACGAGTGTAGTGTGGGGTGGTTGGGGATAGGGGTGGGTGGCTAGGCCCTTCCCCTGCCAAAAAAGAAGAACCACAGACAACAGAAAAAAGGAGGTAGAGCAGACACAAGTAGCCAGCAACAAATGCAGTAGCCCTGAAAGCTTGTTCTAATGATAGATAAAATTATAAAACCTGTAAAACACCACTTCTAATGATTTCACAGAAGATATATCCTGTAAGAAACACTTTGCTACAGAGAAAAATAAAGCAGTAACAGAAGATATACCTTGCAAAAGACAATCTAAATCAGAAGATTACAGCAGTAATCTGTAAGCACACACCTGTAGACACATCCTGTAATAATGCAGCAGAAGGTATACCAGCAGCAACAATTTGCATCAGAGAAAAATAAAGCAATAAAATGTTAGCAACAAACAGTAACAATCCCTTTGAGTACAAAAGAAAATAACACACAGTATTTCTGCCTAGCCAAAAGAAGCCTTAATCCTTCTCCTTGCTCTGGTAAGGTCCTTTGCTCTGTCCTTTCAAGCAACCTAGAATAAAAGAGCTTAGGTGAAGCTAGGTGCCTTTGCCAGCAAACCTACTCTTCCACCTCAAATCAACAGGAAATGATGATATTCAAGTTACGGAGTTCGGTTCCATCTCAATGTCTTTAGTTATACTAATAAACAATTGAATGTTTTGAAATTAAATGCATTTGTAGAATGTTATGTGATATGAGTCCTGCTAATACTAACATTATGTCTTTAGCAGGAAACTGGCAAATCATTTGTAGAGTTAGTTGCTGATTTATTTAACATTAGGTTTTATTCCATTTTTTTAGACAAAGTGGATAAACAATATTGGGTAGCAGTAGGCAGTGACCTCTTGGCTAATGATTAAGTCTCAAAACTGGACTAGTAGGCTAGGCATTTGACCCCACTATGCAGTAATGCTGTTCTTGCCCATACATTCAATTTGGATATATCCTTGCATTTCAGGATAATAAACTGGATTAAAGTTGGTGAACTTGAGCTCCATTGAAAAGTTGCATGTTGATAAATTGCTGCTGTTCTTGAATTACAAATTATGATGTGTTACCAAACAAATTATTCTACACCAGAACAATATTATCCAATTATCTAACATCAGATATACTGTATATGGCTGCTGCTTGATTTTCTCAAGAGCACTCAAGTGTGATAACTCTGATGCAGACAGACAACTTCAGCGGACTAATTAGCAATTGATAATGAAATGAAAAATTAGCGAGGGTCCTCATCTCTGAACAAGCCAGGAATTGAAGGCACAGAATCAGTTTTCTATGCTCACATTAATGTATTTGATTTCATTTTGAGCAGCTTTATAATACATATAACAACATAAGTTAATTTGTCTGAAGACATCGAATTCTAGTGAGGCTCTTGTCTCAGCAATAAGTGCTACTGCACATGACAGGTTACCAGTGTTTTCTAGCGCTTGTTGAAAAATGCTGTGTAAGCCACTGACTCAGAAAGGTACAAGTATGATGCTAACCATAGCTTCCATTAGGATAACAAATAATTATAATGGCAGCAAACACTTGAAACTCTTAACAGATCAGAAAGCCAGGGCTTATCTTGGTTAAAAAATATTTTTCTCTTCAATATTTCAGTGTATTGACTCTGAAAGAATATAATTATAATTTATAAACTACTGTAGTTTATCTAATGGCAGATTGCAATTTAATTTTCGTTTTGACTTCAGTGGATCAATTTTATATGTCATAAGCTTACCATTTCTTTCAGACATCAAAGAGTTAGAGATGACCTCAGGGCAAATTAGGTGGAAGAAACTAGGCTGTCTTCTAATTAAAATGAAGAATGACTATAAACTTGAATGGAATAGTATACAGCTGAGATTGTTTTCTACATTACATACTATATAAGCCAAAAATAACAAAGGTAACTGAAGGTTATACCAAAGAAAATCATAAGAGGAATTGTAATTTCTTTTAACAGCATACCTACCTGATTCCCCACAAATGCCTTTCATAAGGGTGAACTGATTGTATCCTATAGCCCTTCCACTTTTCATGGAATAACCTTTATTTTCCATGTTAGAAATGCAAAATAAGGACAGTGTAACCTTGCAGCAAGTATTACTGTATATAATCTAAGGAGAAAATTAAAATTTGTATTACTCTTTCCTCTCTGAGTGTAATGTGTTATACATACAAATACAATACTAGGTTGTATGCATTTGTGCAAATGTCTGCTATCCAAAATGGGGCACACACCTATTTATTTGTAGTGTGTGATTATGTCTCAGTTAATGATTGGCACAAATAATTATAGATAGATAGATAGATAGATAGATAGATAGATAGATAGATATTTTATTTATATAGCACCCATTTCCAGAGACTCTGAGTGCTGTACAATATAACACATATAACATATACCATACAATAATACAATTCTAAAACTAACTGCAGCAATTTACAAAATATACCTAAAAACAACAGCTTTACTAAACATCACAAATATACTATTTAAAAAAAAACCTTCAGTTAAAAGCTTGATTAAATAGATATGATTTAAGTCCCTTCATAAAGGTTTCCACCATGGGAGCTTCCCTAAGATAACCAGGCAAGGAGTTCCAAAGGGTAGGCACAGTGGCTGCAAACATCTGATTACCAGAAGACTGCAGCCTAACCCTGGGATTTCCAAGGAGGCCACCCCTGGAAGAATGGAGAGCCCGGGCAAGGCGATACGGCACAAGGAGCTCTTGCAGATAGACTGGACCCCTCAAGGTAAGGGATTTATAAGCTAACAGCCCTATCTTCAAGACAGTCCTCCACCAAACTAGCAGCAAGAGCAGTTCACGTAGTGCCAGGGTGATATGTTCGCATCTTTTCACCCCCAACAATAATCTTGCTTCTGCATTCTACACCAGCTGCAGTCTACGGAGGTTGCCTCCAGATATTCATAGGTCCAGGGGATTGCGGTAGTCTAACCTGGAAGTGGCGAAAGCATGCACCAGTGTGGGCAGGTCATCAGGCGGGATCAGGGCTCAAATTTGGGCAATATTTCTGAGATGGTAAAACCTGGTTTTTACCATGGCAGATACCTGTGCTTCAAGTGTCAGGCCACCATCCAGGATTCCACCCAAATTCTTCACCTGCCTAGAAAGGGATAAAGGCATACCCCCCAACACAAGTTCAGATGGTAATGTCGTACCCCCCTTCATCCTGATGACCTGACTCCACCACCAGTGCCTCAGTCTTGTCTGGGTTTAGTCTTGCTTAGGGTTGTAGAGTTAAAGAATGGATGAACTATTGAGAAAATGGTAGTGGGGGTGTCAATAAAGCCGTGACCCCCTGCAAATGTGAAATTCCCAAATGTGGACAGGTAGTACAGGAATACAATTAAAACAATGAAAGGCAGACAGATTACAATCTTCTACTCTCATATATAGTTAAACAGCATTTTAGTCTTGACAGGAAGCTCTGAATGGCCATACCAGGATGGTAGACTGTTCTTAACCTACACTGAGGATAATGATGCAGGTGGGCTATAGAAGATAGTCAGTATGATACAAGTTACAGTAAATACAGAAGCTTGCACATCACTCTTTTAGGGTAAGACATTTTTACACCCTTAATGAAGCCTGGTCCACCTTCCTGAGGTCTGTAAACTGTGAAACAGTCTACAATTTTAGGGATGGCTATAACTACAGGAGTGAAGTTTAAAAACGTACGTCTATCATATCTTTGCAGTAACAAAACATATTTTGTGTAAAAGAAATTAAAGAACCTGTCCTGAATGTACAAAATTATTACTGGGCATGTCAGTTATACAGCATTACAATATATTTAATTATTAGTGAGAAAATTACTTTTTTTGGATATAAACATTTTATTAACAAATAACCAGCATGTACAATACAAAGACATAAGACCAAAACAATGCAATACAACAACACATCTACAAATTACCAAGATATTATGCAGGAAAACAGTGGAAACACTCTATGGGAGATCAAATATAGAATAATCAAAACTCCAACTATAATAAGATGAATACAGCCAACAGAACAGATCCCATAATCAACCAAAAACTTCCACCTTCCTTCCCACCTATACAAAAAATAAGCAGACAATCAGAGAAAAATTGGGATACACCCTTCCAAATCCTCATTCTGTGATCCCACTGAGGTCACCCACTAGTCCCATGTCTTGTGGATCTTTGGAAGGGCATTCCTCCTCTAGTAAATCACCCAGTAATATGACACAGCTTTGGAAAGTGCTTGTTTCCATCTAAATAAAGATGGCACTTCTGTGGACCTCCAATTTAAGAGAAGGAGTCTCTTTGCTTCTAATGCTGCAGCAAAACATAAACCCTTATGTACTAAAACCTGCGTATTCAAAATGCCAGAGTCCCTCAAAATCCAAAATAAAGGGGACTTTGGAATGGAGAGTTGTAGAATTGCTTCTAAAAAATTAATAATATCATTCCATCAACCTGTAAGCAAAGAACATTCCCATAGAATGTGATATATCATACAGGGATCCCTATGGCAATGCCAACAAATGCCCGAACTTAATAAGCCCATTCTTACTAAAAGAAATCAGAGTGCAATGCCATCTTCCTAACACTTGTTTCTGCAGCAGTTGAAGTTTTGGGTCCAAAGAAGCTTTATGCGCTTCTGATCAGCATCTTGACCACACCTCCTCATCCAAAACCAGGCGCATATCCTCCCCCCACTTTAGCCTATGAGAATCCCAATCAGGTAAAAAAAAGCTTTTTGTAACTCTTTATACAGTAAGTTAATATGACCTTTAGAGGCCTTCAACCAGCTCTGCAAATAAGTAGTGACCTGAGTTTGCAAAACACAGAAAGACTTCAAAAATGTAGAGGACAGGGTATGACGTAGTTGGAAGCACCTCCATAAATTATGTGCGGGATCCCATATCTATCTTGCAATTCCTAAAAAGACAATAGGAGACCCTGTGCTTGATCTGTCACATCACCAATTACTCGATTGCTCTTCAGTCTCCAACTACCACAAGGAATTGTCCTTCCTCCCAGCAAATATGAAGGGTTATTCTATAATGGTTTGCAAGGGCCCAAGATAGAAGGGTCCAAGTCTAAATGTTTGAAAAATTGCCCTCACGTCTATCAGAAGAAAGCCATTGGCAAGGTTTTGGTTTTAAAGGATGCACTACGGGTTGTCAAAGGAACTGTTAAGGATGTCTCTCCAGTGACCATCTGTTATATCTTAACTCACAAGGGAGACCCCAAAAAAGAAGGAGACACCCAATTTAGAGCTTGCTTCACCCCCAGGCAAACATGGCATGCCCACAGCCAAGGCATATTCCATCCCCTGGCAACCCCTGGAGACCGGAGAATCTTCCTATTAAATCAAGGAGGGTTCCCTTCCCAAATAAAATCCGAGAATGTCTTATTAATTTTAATCCAAGTATTGTAAGGACATTGCAACGGTAAGTTACTTAACCTATAAAAGAGTTGAGGAAACACCATCTTGTTGGTCGCAATTTTTCTGGGTAGTGAAAGAGCCAGCTGCTTCCATCAATGGAAATCCAATTTAATCATTCCAGTACTTCTTGCATGTTTCTTGGTACCAATTCATGGAGGTTACTTGATATATACATGCCTAAGTATTTCACCCCTCCAGGGGACCACTTCATAGAATGAGTTCCCATACAAGCCCAGATCTGATCTGCTTTATTAAGATGCAAGACCTTTATTTTCCCCCAGATAATCCATAAGCCTGAGATTGCCCTGAAGGAATTTATAACCTCCCAGGCCTTGGGGAGTGAAGACTCCACTCTTGTCAGGAGCAGAAGTAAATTGTCAGCATATAACAGTGTAGTATAAGTCTTCTCCCCTACCAGTATACCAAAAATATCCAGATGTTGGGATAGAGCTAGGCTTAAAGACAGAGTCCTATCAAAAGTGCTACACTGCAGAATTAGAATAAGCCTACCCCCACTAAATCTCGTACCCAAAATTAGGTTTCTACATTACTTTGTTTTGAAGTTATGAGCTATTTTGTAACCTTAATATCACACCATGTTCAAAAAAGCCAGTTTCAGTTAAGAGCCACTGATGATATCAAAACTGGAACTGACAAACTAGTCCTCCCTGTCAGTAACCTTATAGGACCTATTTCTCCGAGGTTATAGAAACTGTAGCTGTAGTAATCATTTTAAAAAAAACTGACACAGGATTTCCTGCAGTGCTTGTATTTCCAGACTATTCAGATGCATGGTACTGTACCTTAGAATGCATCAGGAGGTGGTTTTGAAATGCAGTGCACTAGACCAAGGTATAGAATTTCAAAGTGGTGCACAATTTTATAATGTTGGGGGGGGGACATGCAATCTCGGCATGTGGCAGGGATGTGCCATCTTGTAGTGTGGTGGGACACTCAACCTCAGACTGTGACAGGGACACACAGAGAGGAATTTAGGGGGGACTGGCAATTCAGGAATATAGTATGGATGTACAATGTCAGAATGTGACTGGACACATTATTTTATTTCAAAACTGCTTTATCTTGCCTACAGAATAGCTCAGTACTAGCAATTCTTTGTTCTGCTGCATCTACCCAGTCCTACAACTGCACCATGGATGTCTTCAAGGATGGAATGTCTTGGACCAAAGCCTGGAGCATTGAGTGAATGTCAGAAATATCTTATTTATTGACCACCACTGAGGTTTCCAGCAGCTCCATAATTGCAGCCTGAACAACAAGAGTGACAAAATGATGCAGTAGTCCAAATAGGCTATAAAAAGGTAAATACTATGTGTCCAGACCACACTGCTGGTAAGCTTGAGGTTCGGTCTATAGCCTGGTCAAGTTTTAAGTGCAGAAATGGGCTAACTGGAGAAATCTGAGAAGCAATATTGCAGGTGGCAATTGGAACTTGCTCCCTAAGCTGCCATCTTGTTGCACTCCTTTCTCTATTATTGAGAATATTCCATGGAAGCAAGTAGAGATATTGAAATTTCACTCTATGACCTATCTACCCTAATGGTTTTATGAAGAAGTAGCAAAACAAAATGGGATATATTTAGCTGTGTAGGATAAAAACTATACAATATTTTTAGGGATAAATATTGAATAACTGCTAATGGTGGATAAAACAGTTGGGGCTTGATTGCAAAAAATGATGATTCAGACACATTTTGCAACATAAATCTGGTCACCATAAACTAGGGCACCAAAAACATGTCACCTGCAATGACCATGGCCACACATTCTGCTGCAACCCAGCTACTGTGACAAGGGACAGCAGGGGACAAGAGTAGTTTTTTTTGCAGCAGGCTATGTCCTCCCCCAATGCAGAACACAGTCTGTCAGTTGAGGTGATGGGTGCCAAATCCAATAATAGTATTAAACACAGCTGGGACAGAGTAAAGGGCTAGCATTATGGTCAGACTGTATGGGCCTATGGTCTTTTCTGTCATCACTGTCTATGTTTCTATGTTTCAAAATGTTTAATTGCTATTTTTAAACATGTTAATGCATCTGTGACAGTTTACCCTCTTTTAAGGCACATAAGTAATGCATGTGTCACTGTGTGAAAATCAGCAAAATGGCTTCAGATAAATAAAACACATTTTATTTGCTCCACGTTTATGTGACAAGTTCTGTAATTGCAGTTTTAAGATTTCACAAGTTCTGGACACACCTTGAAAATCCAGACATTTATCTCTAGTTTAGGACAGGGTCCACATTTTGGTATCAACAAAACATGACAAATTAGTTGAACAGTATAAAGGTCAAGGTCTTCAGTTTTCATCCTTTATACATGTGGTAAAAGCTGGTAACAGTATAATTTGAGCTTAAGAGATACAGTAGGTAGAACTATTTCCTTCTACTGTGGGAGCAGGAATGGAATGGAAAGGAAATTGATCATTCTTTTTCTTTAAATCTTAGTTACAGACAAGAAGGGAACTCCAGCAGGCATGTGATCGCTAGACACTAGAAGAGTGTACAAATCTCATCCAGACCTCGAGAGACAGATATCCAACTGCTATAATGAACAGCATGCAGTAAATTACTTATTGAGGAAAGGTTTAATAAATTGCCACCAACTTGCACCATACCACAAAGACGTTTGGTGAGAGATTGCTTGGAATGCTGCTGCAGTAGAAGTCATCTAAATGGGACACCCAGATGTCAGAATATTTGTCTTGTTTAAGTGGCCATCCCAACTATTAGACATTGAATTGTTTTATATGCAGTCAATTCTCAGATACACTTGACCCACCCTGATGTGCCTTCAAACTTCTCCCTTCTCCCTTCTATTACAGTTTTGTACTATATCTTTTTGCAGAATGTTGTGTGTGGGATATGTAACAAGTGGTCAAGAGGAGTATCACAGGGCAGGGTTTATTTATTTATTTTTATTTATTTAGTTTTGTTGACTGGGTAAGTGCACTAGATAAATCCTGCCTATTTTCAGGCACAGCCGGGGGATGGGGGTGGGGATACAGATGAATGCCAACTGACCTTGAACCAGATTAAGCTGTTGGTGGTATTTTGAGTGAATGAGGGAAATTTGGCCAGGACACCGGGGAATTCCCCTACTCTGCTGGCGCTCTGTGGCCAGTAGGGGAGCTGGACTCTGTATGCAGGATGGCCACTTCTGGTGAGTGTTTGGAGAAGAAGGAGGTGGAAGCTCGGAGAGAGATGGCTGAGCAGCGTACTCAATCTGATTTAAAAGAGTTTTCTACTTTTGAGACTGATGGTGACGAGATTTACCACGAAGCAATATCAACGAGTGCTGATTTCGCATTGTCATTGGTTTTTTTCTGAAGAAAACAGTAAAAACAGGATTTCCTTAATGGCTGGAGCAGCGGAGGATCCTGTGTGTTTAAATCTGTCCGCTAGTGAAGTGAGCTTGTCTACGGTGGATTTCTCTGTCTCATGAGTGGTCAGGTCTGACTGTATGAATGCGGAAGTAAAAGTCTCGAATTTGTTGCAATCTCCATGCACGGTGCAGTCCGCTTTGGTAAACGAAGTTATCCAACAACCCAGTTCTTTGCCCGGAGATGCTCAGTCGGGACGGCGGCTGGTTATTGAACCTCTCAAAGAACCACGGTTTGACATTCGGTTGGAGGATACGACACCTGTTTCCCCCATTTCGCCATTACAGGTACCGGTGAGTACACTGCAAGTACAATCTGCAACTATGCAAGGGAACTTAGACAAAGAAGCAGGTTTCGTTTTCACCCAGCTGCGGTTGGAGACTTGCCTTTACATTTTAAATCTGCTACAATTTATCAAACTGAAAAGAATAACCAGGATGGGGCAACGGAGTTTAGTTTTGGCAAAAAGGCTTCTCCTACTGTAGATATAGTAAAACGATTAGGATTTCCTGCTTTGCAGACAGTAAACAAAGAACTTTGTTCAGCTGTGCCAGTTGCTCGTTTGACTGCTGAAGTAGACTCAAAACTTCATGATCAGTCTTGGTCTCCACAGGGTGCACTACTAGCAGCTGGTTGGGAAAGGTAGGTAAACAGTGTTTGGACTCCTGATTTGGCATGGGACTCATCATTTGATTTGAGAGGTCACTCTCCTGGGTAGAAACCGAGTGGAACATATAAGGAGACTGTGATACATGGGGCAGTGGATGACAGTTCCCTTCACAAAAATATTCATAAGAGACTTGATTCTCAGGTGGATTGTATTGCCAATACTACTGTTGTTAAGTCACTTGAAACCAGTAAGACTCTGCCTACTCAAAAACCCCTACTGTCTGAATTGTTTACTCAGGCTAAGAGGGAGGCAGCTCCGAGGCGTAATGCCGTTCGCATAAGATACAAAGGGGTTATGGCTGAGAGGCCAGACCGGTATTTCGTGGGGAAAATCTTAATTAAAGAATCTTTACGGTTTTCTCCCAGAGATGTGTTTGCTTTCATCAACATCTTGGGGAAGATAATTATGACATCAGTTTCCGCTCTGCTAATTTATTGGATTTGTTTTGGGAAAGATATAGCCAAGTAAAGTTTTCCCCAACATGGACTCCTTTTTTAGTTGTTCCTCTTTCACAACCTTCAATTAAATATGTTACAGTTATGTTTAGGAATGAAGGAGTCCATGTTGAGGACATTACCTACTGGTTATCCCAGAAATGAGACATTCAGGGTGATCCAGAGCCTATCTTGGATTCAGAGCATTTTTGGACTGGAGGATGGAAATGTAAAGTAAAATTATGTCAGTCGGAGATGGAAGTTGAACATATCCCAAACTCCTTTTTATTAGGTAGAGACAGGGGAGTATGTTTTTATAGTGGCCAACCCAGAGCCTGTTATAAATGTGGCTCCAAAACTCATCTTTCTAGTGTTTGTGACTGTCCACGATGTGATAATTGTGGGGAGGTGGGTCATGTTACAATACAGTGTAATAATCACACTAGATGTGACCTTTGTGAAGGATTTGAGCATTCTTTTAAAGAATGCCCTTGGGCTGTGAAGAACAAGGCCTCTTGTGGAAGCACTGACCTGATTATTCGACAAGCTCAAGAGGCTTTGGATGGAAAGTTAGGTGAAATTACTGATATGGGCCCCCCCACATTACCCTCTAGACCAGTAAAACTGCCCCAGGTGGCAGAAATAAATCTTCTTTTGCCCTCCTCCCCCGAGGTACTAGTTAAACCACTTAAAGTAGAGAACATCGCTCAGGTCGCTGCCCTATTAAAACCTGTTTGTTATATGGATACTGTGGACAAACCATTGGTTCTTTCAGCTCACCAGTCACCATTACCTCCGAGGAGGTCCAACAGGAACTTGAAAGTGGTTCCAATCCCAGTGGCTGAGCTATTTGAATCTCAGAACCCCTATACTGCCCTTACTACTTCATGGGGAGACTCGGAAATGGATATGGGGGACTCTGATTCCCAAAAATCAGTGCAAGATACTTTAGGTGTCCCCAGGGAAGATTATAAAGCAAAGAAAAAAAAAAGGAGGAAAAAATGAGGTGTAGTTTTTCTAATTTAGTTGTTATTATGGGCTTTCTCTGGGCTTCATTGAATACACATAGTATTTTAAATAACATCAAACGGAAGGCCATTTTTCATTTGGTACATGAAGAGAATATTGCTATTTGTTTTCTGCAGGAGACTTGGATGTTCACTAAGGATCAGATTCACTCTTTTAAGTATGATTGGCCGTGGGGACCTTCTTATTGGTCCTTTGGGGAGGAGAAGGCAGACAGTGTTGGGATTTTGTTTAATTCTCATCAGTTTGTTTTACATAAACTTATAGATTTAGTTCCCAGAAGGGTTTTGATCATTGATGGTTGGTGGGATTCTAAATCTTTTAGGTTAATTAACATCTATAATCCCCAGACGAAAGCATCCAGGATCTCCTGTATGAAAGAGATTCAGCCCTTTTTGGTCACTACTTTATCTATACTTTGGGGTGGTGACTTCAACTGTAGTATTATGTTTTCAAAGACCACTTCTAAAAAAGTTTATTGTGATTCAAACTGTTTGGAATCAATTATTAAGTTAGCTGATCTTACGACCTGTAATCAGTTAGAATCAAAAGGCCCTGGATGCACCTTTTTCAAAGGTATTATGGGGTCTTGTATTGATTATTTGCTTACCTCTTAAAACCTTCTGGTTACAGATTTCAGAAGAACACCGGTGGAGTTCTCAGACCATATGTTGCTTCAAGTAAAGGTGGAAGTTAATTCTAAACAATATTACAGGGGACATAGATGGAAGCTGAATACTTCCACTTTGCAGGACCAATTTGTAAAACATTCTATTAGACTTATTTTGCAAGCTAGACTGTCAGTAGGTTTTTTATATTCAGACCTAGGGGTATGGTGGGAAGAGACAAAGCAGGATTGTATCAACTGGTTTAAAAATTATGGGACCCATCAAAAGAATTTGAACTTTTTGTCCTATTTGAAGCTGCGAGCTCATTTACAATATCTACTTTCGGTAGCTAATACCTCAAGGCAGGATTATTCCTTACAAATTGAGACAATCAAGTTACAAATGAGGCAGTTTCAATACGACCGGGCTAGAACTTTGCAAGCATTAATTAATAATTATATGACAAAATCCATAATAGGGGACCCATATATTCTATGTAAAACAATTAAGGATTCCTCAAATTTGGAGTATTTAGATTCCAACACAGGTAAAATAGAAGATACTAGTACAATGAGCACTTGCATTGCACAGTATTTTCAGGAGCTTCGGCCTAAATCTTTTCCATCTCTTATTCAAATACAGGATTACTTAGGGCCTTTTCCCAGCCCTAGTGTAGATCAAACTATGGTTGAGAACATGACGAAACCATTTTCAACACAGGAAATTGAGGTTATTATTTTTAACCTGAAGAATGATATTGCCCAGGGTTTGGACAGTTTATCCAATTTGTTTTATAAAACCTTTCGCACAGAACTGGTTACTTGTCTAACTTTAGTTTTTAATAAATTTCTGGCTGGGGACCCGATTCCAAATTGTTTTTCAGTAGGTTTACAGATTTATATTTACAAATCTGGAAATAAAGGGGATATACGTAATTGGAGACATATTACTCTGTTAAATTCAGACTATAAAATTTTTGCCATGTAAATAACAAATAGGCTTAAGATGTGGGCAAATGTTGTCATTTCACCTGTACAGCATTGTAGTTTACCCAATAGGAAAATACAGTCCGTTCTCTTTTTGATAAGGGACTTAATTGAGTATTTGACTATGACAGGTCATTCTGGAACTTTACTTTCCCTTGATCTAGAAAAAGCCTTTGATAGGGTTAGTCACCCTTTTTTGTTTGCGACATTAGAATTTCTAGGGATTCCTATCATCTTACTTTCATTAATAAAAAAGTTGTATGCATCTGCTAAGATACATCCCGTTACTAAAGGAAGAATCGAGAAAGGGTGGGTCATGGAGTCTGGGGTTCGGCAAGGCTGCCCTTTAAGTTCATTATTATATGTTTGTTCATTGGAACCCCTTGTTAGAGTGGTCAGTATTATACCTAAGTGGGAAGGTTTTCTGATACCCGGTTCAAACTCTTTTTTGACAATTCAAGCGTATGCAGATGATGTATGCCTTTTTTTTTAAATATTGATCAATTAGGAAGCTTTTTTCAGGAGTTTCAGAACTATGCTGTTCTCTCCAATGCCAAAATTAACTATTCCAAATCAAAGGGATTATTGATGGGATGTTCTTATCAAACTCCTGTTATATATAAGACTATTCCGATGTCAACGAAACCCATTACTATTTTGAGGGTTGTTTATGGTACACAAAATCTTCCGGATGACAATTGGATAAAGGTATTGGATTATGTGGAACAGAAAGTAATGAGATGGAAACAGTTTCGGTTTATGAAATTGAAGAGGGTTCAGATATTGAAACAATTTATCTTACCCTGTTTGCAGTACATTGCTGTACTCTATCCATTGCCTTCTTATTTGGAGACAAGGCTTTATAGCCTTTGCTTCCAGTTCTTTTGGAGTAATAGACTTAACCTGGTCAAAAGATGTTACACTTATTTAGATAAAAATAAGGGTGGAACAGGTATGGTTGATCCGGTTGTTTTCTGCCATACTTTGTTTTTTTCCCATTCTTTACAAAATTGTTTTAAAGTTCCTATCAAGCAAGAGGTTTCATGGTTTCGGGAAATTTTGGGGCGGTATTTTGTGGCATGGCTGCATTGTGCTCCAAAATTAAATTATAAATTTTCACTTCCCATATTTTTTAGGCCAGCAGCTCAAAAGCTTTATAACTAGAAGCTAACCAAATCCCAAATTAGTGAAAGTTCCTCCCAAAAACTGTATAAAGTGGTCAGGTCTCTGGTATATCCTTTGATTCCTGGTTTCAACAATTGTCCCTCAGTTTTGAATCACAATATATTAGATCAGTTGAACAACCTCCTCCCCCCCCACATGTGGGAGGTGCAGTGGCTTATTATGTATGGCTGTCTAAATATTAGAGGAACAGCAAAATATAAGTCAAAAGAAGAGAGAAATTGTCCAAATCTGGAATGTGTATCAGGAGGAGACTATGGAACATTTTTTTCTGTATTGTTCATTTTCCACAAAATTATGGCACTATTTAGAGAGGAAATGGTCAATGGATTGGTTAGCAAAACCAGTTTATGATTTATTGATCATTGGGATTTTCCTTTAAAGTTAAAAAACTATGAAAGGAACTTTATGGGTGTTTATTGCATGTCTACGGTATTGTTTGTGGCAAGTTCGTTGCCAATGGGTATTGTACCAAAAAAAGTCCACTGAGGAAGGGTTTTGCCAGTACATTGTTAATGAATTACAAAAAGTTTATATTAAAGATATGCAATTGTATAATGCTGCAAAAGTTAGGAAATGGTGGAAAGGGTTTTCGCATATTATTAAGTTAAAATAGGAAAATATTTTTGTTTATATAGACAATTTTTATTCTGTCTCTGTAATCAGATTTCGTGTCTTGGTTGATTGTTTTTCCTTGGATGTTTATTTTTTTTCTTTGATGCATTATTAGTTGTATCTGTTTTTGCCCTTCCTTTCCTGTGTAAATTGTAACACGCCTTATTATAATAAAGAATTACCCCTACTCTTTTCGATAAGTGCCATGGGATCTTTAACATCCACCTGAACTACCACCAATCCAGGCAGATGGGACCTCGATTTAACGTCTCATCCGAAAGACGGAACCTCAGAAGTGCGGCATCCCTCTCATGCTGCACTACAGTGTCTGTACTGGGATATTAACCCAAGTGCCAGATGTGGGAACTGAACCCACAGCCCTCTGATCTCCCAGCCTCAGAGGCGAGTGTGCTACCTACTTTTGGTAGAGTTCTGTGGTGGGCATCTGTGTTTTCAGCCTTCAGTGCAATCATAGCCAGAGTTATAAGCAGCACATGCAAAGAATGTTGAAGCAAACATGGCTGGAATGTGAAAAAAGAGGTACAGAAGCACCAGAGGGTAGTAGAAGGGTGTATTAGAAAACTGTGAATATTTGTGACAGTTTCTCCAGTATCTAGGAGCATAGAAGGAAAGGGATAGAGAGTACAGCAGCTGCGGTGGGGGAGGTGAACATACATAAAATTAAATTAACACCTACTCAGGTGTGATAAAAGGATTAGTAAGCATTTACTAAGGGGCAAGACAGAGACAAGTCTAGGCAAATTATCCCAATTAAATGTCTGGGAACATCAAAGACATTCCATTTAGGCAGATCCAACCTCCATAACCAGTGAATCAGTTCCCTGAGGTATGTCACAATAAAGAGGACATCTCAATTATTCATATCCCTTTTAAGTGAGTTGAACTGTACTAGACCTTCTAGAAAGCCAGCTATATTGAACATGCATATTACAATATAGTTTGTAAAGTCCTGGGGATGTCTGGTGCTTAGTTAGCCTTCTAAGTTTTTCAAATATGAATTTATAAGAAAGAAATATGCTATTATAAACATAAAACGCACAATTTAGCTTCTAGCATAGTATTATTATCAGTAGTAGTTGTTTTATTTTGCTATTCTGTCTTTACCAGAGGCCAAGGGTGCCATACATTTAAAATACAATATTCCCCAAAAATAAAGTAATTTTAACATAAAACTCGTAATTTTATAAAACATCAGAATAAATAACAGCAGATCCTCCCATTAATAAATATAGCAGATTAGACCAAGAGGTGAAATCAATTGTCAGCAATAGCCTCTCAAAATAGATGATGTTGAAGGCCCCTTTGAAAAGTCTCCAATGGTGAGGCCATTCTCAAATCCCTCTGTAGTGAGTTCATCAAAACTGGGCCCAGATCACTTGAGGTCCTCAGTCTCACCTTTAGTATCACTAGGAAACCCCCATGTATGCAGAGAAGAGTGCAACAGTAGGAGTTGGGAGAAGATGTCCAATCTGGTAGCCTGTAGTTTTGTTCTGTAACAAAAAGAATAATGAAAATACATAGGTTGCATGAAACACTTTCCAAATGTTGCAATTCCAGCATGTTATCAAAAGGTATCCATTCTCATTATTCTGTTATCAATATCAGGTTCAAGTTTATTGCTTGAATGTTGTAGTTATTACAATTTTCTTACATCATTAATTAGGCCAAGACAGGCACATATTTATTTATTTATTTATTTTTTGATTATGAGGTAAGTACTCTAGACAATGAAATCATCTATTTTAAGTCACAACCTGGGAGAGTTACAGCTATAGGTAACAGCACATTCCAGTGATGGCAGGTACATAATGCAGACAAGGGTCAAACACATTATAGTAAAAATAGGCACATTGATATAAATACCAAGTTATATAAAGCCTCATTTATAGTGTAGAATAATATAAAACCAAAAGTTATTTTAATATATAACCCTATATCCTATATTTATGCATCTATACATAATTCATATATCAAAGGGATTTGTGGGAATCTGATTTAGCTAACTGTAGTATTATTTTAACCAGAATGTAAACTCAACACAACCGAGTATTGGTCTGGGTATTTATATTCCTGGTCAATGTTTTGAAACAAGTAGTCAAAAAAAATCTCAGAAAAGATAAAGATAGGCACAAAAGGCTAAAAGAGGTGATGCCTTTATGTCTGCTTAAAATAGCCACTGAAAATGTGGATAACACAGACCTACAATGTTAAATTCCTAGCTTTAATGCAAATAGATGTTTTAAAACATTAGGATAACTACAGTCATTGCATATTCAAACAATCTACATATTGCACAATAAAAAGGGCATAAGTATAGAAACTGTAATTCCAGTATTTAATACATGTGATTGAGAATAAGTAAAATTTTAATAGTTTTAGGACTAGATGGGCCTTGGCTATCCCCTTCCATCACACCTTGCTTGGGTAACATGCATTTGCCTACCACCCCCCCCCCGTGGATGATGAACTCCCCAGGCACCTTTTGGCCACCAAATATCTGGCCCAATTCAAAACTGATCTCAAACAGCATCTAGTAACACTCTCTAAGTGCACCTGCCCCTAAGTCCAGCCACACCCACTCTCTCTGCCCCCAGCAAGCACTAGGCAGGCCTCAGGTACCCCCTTCCTCTGTCCCTTCTCATGACTTACCTCAGCAATCAATTTGCATCATGCTCCTTTGGCAACCACCACCAAACCTTTCCTCCCTCCCCCAACTCCCAGTCCAGTGAGTTTCCCTAACAGCCACTACTAATGCAAGCTGCCTGACCATGCCCCCTTGCACCATGCCATTTACTCTAGCTCATCTTCTCTGCTCAGCCTCCCCTCACCCACCCATTTCTCCCTATACCTTATCGCCCTTCTTCACCCACCCTTCATCTCCATTGCAGTACCTGCCTCTCTCTCTCTCGTACCTCCTTTCCTCATCCCACTGCCAGCTATTCCTGTCCCTCTGAACTACTGACAAGGCACCTTGTGGCTGCTTATTCACCCCCCATGCTCATAAAGTGTTTTCTTGTTATTTTAACTTGTACTCACGTTCTGAGTTATTCTGTAAGTTCTGAATCCAAGCTGATTGTGATGTAGCTTTGCTTTCTCCTATTGTACTTTGTTTTGCAATCTATGATGTGGAGCCTTTGTAAAAGAGCTTGCGCTCCAAGGTCTTTTCTGAATCACTAAATAAATAAATAAATAAGTATTACATTTTTCCTACAGTTCCATTCTTTTGAGTACTCTTTTCAGAGATTCTGATACATCTTTAGCAACCATATCTATATTAGGTGTGCTTTATCAATATAATACTTTGTATTTCTTAATAGTTTATGTACAATTTATCTAAAGTACACAATTCTGTAAAAGCTGAATAAGTAATTAACCTGTTTAATACAATATGTATTACAAAAAATAATTATAATCACAACAAAAATGGTTAACAATAAAATGCAAACAATAAATCTGTATCCTGCTGCAGACATGAAAGGCAAAACACAAAAATAGGATCCTGCTTGCTTAAAAATAGAAATGAGTTGCAGGTTGGTGATCTGCATGACAGCAAACACACTGAAAGTCTCCTGTACTTTGCATCAAGACACTTCATCAAGGGAGTCTTGAAAGGTAATGTACACTGAAATTTAGGTAAATCATCTGGTGAGGGAAAATGAGAAAACTACTCCATTCACCTAAATGTAGAACTAGCTAAGCCTGTTTGTGAGTAATGGGGTAGGCTGTTCCAAGTGCACATGCCATGCTTTCATTTTGAATGGATTTTGACTGACAATCTGAGGATTCGGGATGGCCATACTGCTTATGAACCTTAATCCTTGTATGGCCGCAGACTGATATATCAGTCCAAAATCCCTATAAGTTCAAATTCATTTGGCAGCCTAAGGGTTAACTTGTTTCTATAGGTAACAGTAGGAAGGGCAGTGGGGGGGGAGTAGATAGGGATAAAACCCTGTATACAATAGTTCCCCGAGTATCCACTTAGTAGCGTATGACATTATGGCTACCACGTATACTGCTGTACGTGGTATTGCACCATTCCACTTTCCCAGGTAGAGGATAAGAACTCTGCTGGGAGTAGGTTCTGCCGACCAGTGGCTGTGGCTCAACAGACTGAGCCACAGCAGCAGAAACCCAGGTAGTGCTTCTGGGACCGGGTTTGATTCCCGGTCCCAGAAATTTAATTTTTTTAATCTTTGTGCACTCCCCAATTTGAACCTCGACCAGGAGTTGAGAATCAATATTGGGGGGCTTGGGGGCACAGCACCCCATCCCCACAGAAAAAAAGAGATATGCCGCATGACAAGAATCATGCTGTATCAGCAGTGTGATTTTGCCATGCAGCATAGTGTTGCACGCAGTTATGACCCCATGCCTGCCCTGAGCAGCTAGGGAACTCAGGGCAGACAAGATGGACCAATGGTAATTTTTTGACATCATTGTCTATGTTTCTATGTATCTATGTTTTTGAGGAACATAAGAATGGTGTTGACAGATGGGGACCATTTGATCCATCTAGTCTGAACAAGGTGGATCGAAAAGCATATGCAGTTCCTACAATACAAACTCGATTAAGATTCCTGGAGACCCACTGATAAAATAGATAAAATGTATCTGAACTTGTACATTTAAATAAACAATGTCATTGTAGCCAAAGAAAATTAAGGTGTAGAAATGAGATATTGAAATGATAACAGTGAGATTTCACATTTTTAATATGGAATTTTAAAGAAAATATACCAGCAGTTTGTTTGTTTATTTATTTATTTTACTAGTCCTCAGTTATTCACCATCCTAAGTTATCTCCCATTTATTTCTGGCACCAAAGTGGATGTATTATTGATTGATTGATTGATTGACTGATGTCAAATATTTTACTAGGAAAGTCATACTGAGTTGGTAACAGATTATTTTCAGCTACTGTATGTCCTGTGGAGGAGAAATATGAGGCCAAATAATAAAATAAGGTGCAGTTAAGTACAAAACATTAATAGCTTTGCAAACAAACAATGATTTAGTGTAGAGTAATTCAGTACAAGTAGATGCCCATGAAAAACATAAATTATAAACTGTAAATTAGGAGGGGAAGGAGTCCAAGTACAAGGCAGATCATGAGCCAGCTGTTGTTGGAGGGTGACTGATGGCTGCTGCAGCTGGTTAAGTAATATTTTCAGTAATGAGTTGTGAAGTCTTGAAGACAGACTTAAGGGAGATGGTGGAAAAGGTAGAGCAGATGGACAGGGGAAGCAAGGATCAGAGCTTAGGGAAATGATAGGAGAAAGTTTGGCCAGCAGTACACTTCCTATCTGGGAGGGAAAGGTGGAGAAAGTCAATGCTGGGAGGGAGAAGTGGTGAGAGTCAATGTTGTGTATTGAGAATTAGGAAGCAATAGGGAGTGAGAGGAGACAGGCATGGTGGGGGGTCATAGGGAAGGAACAAAAATAGAATTTGGATGTGAAGGAGGCATAGTAGGTAAGGTACCTGTCATCAAGGGAGGGGAGGGAGAGAGAAACATATAGGGAGCAGTGGGTATGTAGAGGACAGTCCACTTTAAAATGGCGGAAGGAGTGAAAGAGAAAAGGAGGTCCTTTCTGCCAAGGTACACTTGGAAGGAGTGTTGTAAATGATATCACCATAGATGAAGATGGGGAGGATCATCTTGGAGACAATATCGTGGTGGGAAGGAAGCAGGATACTGGATTTGTGATTTTAGAGGGCACCAGGTATGGGACAGAGATTGTGGTGGATGGCATCCACATGCACTGGTAATCAAGGTGATGGTCCAGCCAGACCCCAAGGTACTTAAAAGAGGAGATATTTTCAATCACAGTGCTATCAAGGGTCAGGAAGGATGGAAGAGAGGTGATCCTGGAGAGCCTCTTCCTGGAACCAAATGTCATGGAGACCTTTTTCTTGGTATTGAGGGACAGCTGGTTGGCCCAGGTTCGGCACTGGATGTTGACATAGTCCAGCAGGAGCCTAGCAGTGCAGTCAGCAACAGAGGAGCTGGAGGGAAAGACCTCTGTATGATCTGCATGCATGTGGATAGACACAGATGAAGAGGCAGCAGGGAGGTCATTAAGGAAGATAAAGAAGAGAATAGGGCCAAGGACAAACCCTTGGGGCATGTCTGAGCTGATAGGGAGTGGGAAATTATGATGTCTTCGATATAGACAGCTTGAGACATACCCTCAAGGTATGAACAGAGCCAGCTGACTGAGGAGATAGAGAGCACCATCACCCTAAGTTTGTCCAGGAGAAGGGGGTGGAGAAAGTGTCAAAGGCTTTGGACAAGTTAAAAAAGATGGCCGAGGTTATCTGGCCCTAGTCCATGTCTAAAGGATAGACCCAGTGAGCCAGTAGTGGGAGGTTAATGTGGAGTGGTACTTCCTAAAGCCAAACTGGAAAAAGGAGTGAAGAAGGAGGAGTCAAGGAAGAGGGAGAGCTAAAAGAGTGAAAGGCATTTCTAAGCAAAGCCATGGTGGGGATGGAGTCTAGATGGTAGTTACCAGGCAATGGGAGATCATTTCCTGTAGGGAAGGGGAATGACAGTCACCTGATTCCATTAAGCATCAGGGACAGTGGCTGAGGAGAAGGACAGGTTGAGAAGATGGGTAATTGGGATGGTGATAGCAGGAGCAGAGAGATGAAGAAACTTGGGATTAAGACCATTGGGGCTTATATCCTTGAGTGGGTTAACAGATAGGTGGGCCATAAGGGAGGCAGCATGAGTGGTGGCAAAAAAGGAGAAAGTATGAAAGAGACAGGGGAGTGAGGAAGTGGTAGTATCAGAGGAAGAACTGAGCACAGGAGGTTAAGAAAGAACAGAAGGAAGAGGCAATAACAGCAAGGTTGGAAACAGGGGAGTTACCTTGAGGACATGATGTTCAAAAGAGTACTGTAAATCAGTGACAAAGGGGTTGGGGTATAGGAAAAGTAAGATTGTTGCAGTCTACACAATCTCCCTAGGAGTGTAAAGAAGGCTAAAGGGAATAACATCATGAAAATGATGTAGAAAAGCTGGAACTATGGTCTAGAATGAAACAACATCCAAAAATATAAAGTGATGTACATTGACATCACAAATCTGCAAATTGACAAAGGAGTCTCGGTGAAGCATTAAAAATAGGAAAGAGACTGATGGGTTATAATAAACTATAATTTGAAATTCTCCTCTTAATGTGGGACAACATCTGGGAAAGCTCATATGACCATCAGGTGAGGTTTCCTTAGCCCAAACTAAAATGTAGATTTTTTCACTGTACTTCATTGGTTAGGCCACACCTGGAGTACTGCATGTAGTTTTTAAATCCTTATTTGAAAAATAATATGGAAAGGATAGAAACTGTTTAATGAAGGGCAACAAATATGGTCCAGTTGCAGTGAAGTGGAACCACCAGTGTGGCTCAGTTGGTAGCACATCAACCTATGGACCAAAGTTCCATGGGTTCTAGTCCTGCCCCAGGATTGGGCCCATACCTAAATACTGGCACCTGAGTGTTGGGGTGTACCTTTGGATGAGATGTTAAACCAAGGTCCCTTCTACCCATCTCTGGTGATATAATAATTTACCCTATCCTTGTGGGTGTCCTAGTGCTAATAAAAGAACATTGGATACTTTTTGCAAGAACAGGGGATATGCATGGTGTTCTGGCCAACATTCTCCTTCCCATAAAGCTGGTTCATGTAATTGTCCAAAGCTGTGAGTGGGTGTTAATATGTGAAATGGCTGCCACTACACATTCAGTCGCGTTATTACTAGTCTGGAATTGTTTGTAAAGTGCTTTGGGATACAAAATGTATATGAAAAGTGCAATATACATACTGATTCATCTTCTTCTTCATCTTCCAATCAAGAAAGGTTAGACAGCCTAATTGTGTAGTTACTAAGAGAGACAGAAGAGAAGAATTATTTACCATAGTAATGTTGTTTTTTCCAATGGATTCCTCCATGTGCTTAACTAATACAGTCAGCCTCCTATTTTGAACTGCTGTGGAAAGATTTGAACTTATGTAAATGATGGAATGCATCATTACTAGTGTCACAATTCAAACTGCTGCACCTATGTGCTGCTGCATTCTAGAACTCTCAAATTCATTATAAAGCCTAACTATAATTAAATGACCTTATAATTCAGCTATCCCAACAAGGATTAAGTCCCCAACAGGGGTACAAGAAAAAAAAAACACTGGTTAAACAGCGAAACCACAACAGACTGGTTCCAATGATATTTAGAGAACAAATCACAGGACTAGAAGTGAACAGCAGGGATGCAGAAGAATGACCCCTTTTCTGGTTCTGATAGGGGAGGCAGGGTAGGAGATTTAAGCATACTGAGTGATCCCCTGGAAGAAACAATATTACTATGGTACGTATTTTTATTTCTTCAAACCCCAGGAATCCTTCAGTGTGCTTAACTAATGCAGACTACCAAGCAGTACATGTAAGCAATAATACCCAACAGGGTGGGTGGTATTGCCAATACTGACCACTCTGGAGGGTATTACTGTGCTTAGAAAATGGGTACTGTTGCAGTTTTATGTAGGATTTAAAAAAATTAAAGAAAAAGATTTTAAAATATGTATTTACTATGACGTTTTAATGTTTGTCTCTTAAAGTAGTCCCTGTTACTGTGGTGTGCCATCACTTGTGTCCCCCCCAATATGCTGTTGCACTTATCCCCCCACCAACTGCAGATGAAAACATGGAGTTTGTAATAAAAATCACTTATACTGAGTTGTGGCTTTGTGGACTTGCATTCTTTTTGTGTGAGCCATCTGTTCACTTTTGTTTAACTTAGACGGGAGAATGTTTTCTAAGGAAGATGCGGCAGTTACTTTGCGGGCGCCCGATGACGTCAACCCCAGAAGTATGGAAGAAGGAAAAGAGGCATTGGCACGATAAATTTGTTTTTTTGTTTTTTTTTAAATGGAGATGTGGCTTTGTGATTTGGTATTCTTTCTTTTTTTGGGGGTGAGCCATCTGTTTAGTAAGCAAAATCCCATTTTGTAATTTAAGCTTCATTTTTGGCAGAGAGTGGCTGCTAGAGCAGGGAGGACAGAGAATGCTGTAAGCTCTCCTAAATTCGTTCTACTACCTCCCCACCCCCCCCAGTCAAGCAGTGGAACATGTATCAGCCCACCCTGTATGGCCTTGCCCGTACAAACAATGTGCTCGAGGGCTGGTACCATGCCTTCTGCACCAGGCTGGGTGCCAGCAGCCTGTCTCTATTGCACTTCCTCGAGTGTCTCCAGGAGGAGGATCATCTCACAGCCATCCATACAGAGCAGTTGCTCTCAGGCACAGGTGCCGTGGCACAGAACTGGCACTACCGGGACTTCACCCACCAGATTGAGGCAGTTGTGGGGATCTATGGTAACAAGAGCACACCCGACTACCTGCGTGGGCTTGCATACAACTTCCAGATGCAGGTGTAGCTGGTTGTGCCCATGGTGGCATGCCATTGCCACCCACTGGTGAACCCTCTGTCTGTCCATCTCCATCCTGTGGGGCTGCTGTGACACTCAGTGGATCACCCCCTGCTGACACACCATTCAGCAGCTGTGTGTGCACCATCCCTGCACAGTTGCTGTGCTATTGCCCTCTGTCACTGTTGTTCCTCCCCCCCCATGGTGCCTCTCCTACTGCTGTCAGCCTGGTTTCCAACTTCATCATGTCCTGCACTGGTGTACTCATCCTGCCCAACCCTAGCCACCCCCCCCGACTGATTGCGTTCCCTAGTGGCAGTGGTGGTGTTTTTTTTTACCTAGCAGTCACCGTTTTGATGGTCATGGTTCACCGCTTGTGCTGTTCCAGATCTCCCCCATGTGCTGTCAGCCACCTCAGTGTGTTGCCTCTCGCCCTTGCGCCGTTCAGTGTCCACCCAATTTGCCCACCTGGTATGCGCCATATCTGTTTAGCTCTTTTGTCATTTGCAGTCGAATATCCGCTCTTATCACATAGAACCATATGTTCCACAAACAGTTTCTGAAACATGGGTGAAAGTAACAATGCATCATTCCACTCTCTCACACAGCGGCATCAGTTGGAATCCTGTCCAACAGAATTCCATCAACAGGGCGACCAGCCAGTACATGATAGTGTCACACGGAGTAATGTAAGGCTGTTGCAAGTGTACTACCAATTCATATAACATGTAAGCTATAATACATGATGTTTTGTGAGTTACACTGTTTTAATATATGACTCTTGAATTTAATACTGTGGTAAAGCATACAAAAAAAATTGGTAATATTATCACTCCTGTCGATATAATACCACACTTAAAGAGTAATAATAAAGGGATACATGATGGGCAGGAGTGTGATATGGAAAATACTTACACTACTTTACAGTGACCTCTGGATGTTCACGAGCAGCGAAGCCATGAGTGAGTGTCTAGAGGTCAGTGTGCATGAGTGAAAATATTTTCCATATTACATGACTGCTCATCATGTGTCCATCTTGTACAACAGGGGCATGATAACTGGAGAAAACTCTGGTTATAACACTCTGGTGATGTCAGCTGGGTATGATATCTCATGGTGGAGGTTTTATGCTGAAATAATGAATGGGCATATCGTCTCACCCCTGTTGTATAATACTATCGTTCAGGTGTCGTGATAGTATCGTTCATGTCCTAAAAAATAGTATTATCACTGAAGCTCAAAAGCACAACTCCCCAAATCAGTAAAGCTGACAAATGTCAATCAAGCATTCACATTCACAATGTCGTGAATGTGAATGCTTGATTGATGTTTGGCAGCTTTATTGATTTGGGAAGCTGTGCGCTTGTGCTGTTGAGCTTCAGTGATAATACTATTGTTCAGGACATGAACAATACTATCATGGGACCTGAACGATAGCACTGTAATGAATGAATAGGGGGAATAGTGATGCACAAGTCCGCAGACTAAGAGCGTCTATTTTACTAGCCATGCATTACAACTGTCTAACACACATCCCCTGAGTGGATTATTGCACTTATAAAATGTGTTTGGGTATTGTAAATTGTGTTTACAATGGTAACTGTGCATTACATACTTTGAACACATGGATAACAACCCATGAGATTACTTGCAACTGTTTGCCCATTTTATAATGCTTATAATACAATTGCCAAGGGATTTCATTCAATGTGATTGTTTGTTAGCTGTGCGTTACAAGTGTGTAATGCAAGGATAAATGCAGAAGAAACATGTAGAATGCACTGAACCATTGTATAAGTGGTAAAATCCATCATGGGGATTTGCATTACACACTTATAACACATGGCTAGGAGACTGTACAAACTAGGCATGCAGCACTGTGCATCAATATGCCCCTTTGCAGTGCATTTGAACTGTCTAACACACAATCCGTCATGTGTTATTGCTTACATATAGTAGAAAAATTAAGGATAGATCCAGAAGCAAATGATTTGATACCTTTTAATGGACCAACATAGATGTAACAACAAGAACAAAGTGCTCTAGCTTTCGGACCAACCAGTCCTTCTTCAGAGGCTCATGGCAGTTGTTTAGAAAATACAATACTTATAACAGCTAGAAAATGCAGAGAAAAACAGAAAAAAATCCCCATTGGCTTAAAATACTCATTTAAAAAAAAAAAAAACAAAACCAGAAGATGATGTCAGAGAAGTTTAACAGTACAATACTGCCCTCAGTCCGAAAGAACCTTGGGTTCAGATGTGCTTGGTGCAACACACATACAAAGAATCCTACTGCACATAAATTTAATTGACATAAGATAACACTGCTGAAGCAGATAACTCCCAAATCAAACCATGAGAGTCAGAGTCAGTATAAGGATGTGATTACTGAAAGGCAACCCCCACCCAGCTTAAAGACAAACTAAGATAGTTATAGGGCTCATGAAATTACAATGTATGCATTAAAGACAAGAATTACCAGTAAAGTTGTCTAAAAAAACATCAGTGCGCATTGTGTGATATGTAAAACCTAGCTGGACATGTCACCCAGCTGTATTCTCAAGCTAAATAAAAGGCCCAAGAAATTACAAAAACCTCAGGACTATATAAACGATAATTTAAATATAAATTGATAATATTAGTGTCAAACAAAAAACTCTAGTTGAGGAACCTCAAGGAATTAAGACCATGCAGCCTGATATGTACTGATGTCAATATATACTGAGAATGTAGCAACTTGATGTACCACAAGTGTCTAGAGAATCTGAAAAGAGATAAAATGTAATTTATCTCCTCCTGTTCATACAAATAATACAACCTAACCCCACATCACAATAATGTGGGTGGGGAGACTACAACAAAGGAGATGTTGTCTCTCTCTCTCTCTCCCCTCCTTTTCTCTCTCTCTCTCTCTCTCTCTCTCTCCCACAGACACCACACACACACACACACACACACACACACTCACTCTCTCTCCTAGTGAACCTATATTAACTTCAGTCACTGCAGTTGTTCCCCAAAGGAATACAACTTGTCATGAAATCCTGAGTAAATTACTACAATATTAGCCTAATGTAGAAAGATCTGTGCAGGACCCCCAAGCAAATGAGATCACACATCCCACTATGTACAGAGTTACAAAAATTATATATAACAGTATAAGATAACACTCCTGTATGTACACTAGCAGGCTGGGTAATCCGAATATGGTGCAATGGAATCAATCCCCCCCATAGGCAAAGATAAAAAGTAAGGAGAAATTCTTTATGTGTGAAATAAAATAGTAACACATTATAACTCCATATAGCTAAATAGAGACTTACCTCAGTGTAACAGCAAGCCCCACATCTGTTATATCACATACCTCAATACATACCACACACATACACACACGCATCCACGTCTCACACATGCTGAAGTCCTATAATATGTCAGTTTGACTGAAGAAAAGGTCTGTGGATGTTAGTTTCTGTTTGTCCCATAAAGCCAAGATCCACGCTCATCCCATCTGCTACCATATTGAGATGTAAAATAAGTTTAATCTCAAAAGCTCGCCTCTGTTGTGTGTTTTGAGATTTCCTTTTAAGACCATTACTGACATATCTGAGACTGAGTGGTCAGGCTGGGAGAAGTGATGCCCCACTGGTTTTTCAGTCTTCCTTGCTGTAATAGTATGTCTGTGTGAGTTCATCCTAGTGCGGAGCTGTTGGCTGTCTCTCCTACATAACCTGTTTGTGGACATCTCTTGCACTGAATGAAATAAACAACATGTTGTGACATGCATGTATAACTCCATGCACCTGAATTGTCTGTTTTGTGATGTAACCACACAGTCCGAGGTAGAAATAAGCCCACAAGTCTTACAGGGGCGTTGATTGCAGGGTTGTGTGCCATTGTGTGACATGGTATTCTGTTCCGGTGAAAGTTTGCTCCTAATAATTAGGCTGGATAAATTGGGTGGTTGTTTAAAAGATAGTAGTGGGAGTTCCTTAAAAATACAATTAAAGGTGTCATCCTCACTAAATATTGGGTGAGATCTTTAATAATCTTACGCAGATGTTCAAGGTCTGGATGATATGTGACTACCAAGGGTATTCTTTCTGTAACTGTCTTTTCTTTATATTGAAGTAGTTGTTGTCTTGGTACTTGCATTGCCCGTTCTGTTATCCTGTCAATTTCCCTGGAAGAGTGTCCCTGCTCCATAAAGGTGTTTTTCAACATAGCCAAATGTGTATCTCTGTCATCCTCATTTGAACAAATACGTTGACAATGTAGTGCTTGACTGATATGACAGATTTTTGTATGGTTTGGGTGGTTACTTTTCCTGTGCAGGTATCTCTGTCTGTCTGTTGGCTTCCTGTAAATACATGTATGTAAGGTTCCATCCTTAATGATGACTGTGGTGTCCAGAAAGTTAACCTTGGTGGTAGAGTACTCCAAGGTAAGCTTTATGGTAGGGTGGAGATTATTAAGTTTGTGATGAAAATCTTTGAGTGCATCTGTGCCTTCCGTCCAGATGATAAACAAATCATCAATGTAACGGAAATAAGCCAGTGGTTTGTGGGGATACTGCCTTAAAAAATCCTCCTCCAAGTCAGCCATAAAGAGTTTAGCATACTGTGGAGCCATTTTGGTGCCCATTGCTGTTCCCATAGTTTGAACATAATGTTTACCATTGAAGTTGAAGTTGTTATGTGTCAAAATGAATTCCATAAGTTCCCCACCACTCCAGGGTTGATGTTTGGTCAGGTCCTTTCTCATGTATGTATTTAAGGCATGCTGCAATGCCATCTGTGTGTGGAATATTAGTGTAGAGGGATGTTACATCCATTGTCACTAAAATGGTATCAGGTGGTAAATCCTTATAACCAGAAAGTACACTCAAAAAGTGCGTAGTGTCCTGGATATAACTGTCTCTTTCCATAACCAGCGGTTTCAAAATGGTCTCTACAAACCCTGAGATCCCCTCAGTCAAGGTACCATTACCAGAGACTATGGGTCTCCCTGGATTGCCAGGTTTATGTATTTTAGGCAGCATGTAGAATGTCCCTGACTAGTTTCTCTCGGACATGGTCAGGAAAAGTTTTAATTAAGTCACATAGTTCATCTTTATATCTTGTAGTGGGGTCACTCTCCAGTTCTCTGTAGTATGTAAGATCTGTTAGCTGTCTATTAGCTTCAGTAATATAATCCTCTCTGTTTAAAATCATCACTGCAGAACCTTTATCAGCTTTTTTGATGACAATGTTGTGGTTTGATTTCAGTGTCCCTATAGCTCTCCGTTCCAGTGGAGAGAGGTTATAATGGGTTATGTTATATTATGTTATATTATGGCATGGGCTATATTATAAGGGACATTCAACAGTATTCATAACCAGTGTATTGTGACACCTCAGTGTTCTGGTTCCCATATGCTTCTACAACTTCGCTATCACAGTCACAGGGAATAGGAACACCACCATGACAGAACACACAGGTTGTGAACAGGTGGCCAGCCAGCATCCTGTACGTTATGAGACAGTGTTTACTATGTCACAGTGTTTACTATGTCACATAACGGTACTAGAAGTAGTGGATCACTCACAGGTAACCTTTTGGTACATACATGAAGAATTTTCTCTTCACAATATGTTGTGCCACTGTCAGTAATTAGAACTGTAGATTACCATCACATGTGTCCTACTCCCTCTCAAGGGCAAATGCTATACACATACAGATTAAATGCTGTACCTGAACTAGATCCATTGAAATGACCTTCTTGGTTTCCAAGTCCATGAGGGTGTACAGATCATATTTAGATAAGTGCCCAGGTGAGTCTCATCTGACATCACCACCCAAAATCCCTCTTTTATGTTTTAACTCCTTAATTAGCACCTGCTGATGGTGTTGCAACACATTGTTCATGGCAGGCAGGATGTAGGGCTACTGGACAGTGTGGCAGGTCTGCATAGATGGCACCGGGAGATGCATCAATTTGAGGAAACTAAGAGCTTATGCTGGGGGTGATCCTACTGCAGAAAGCAGCACTACATGTTATGACGTTACCCCATGGCATGGCATGATCAATCTGTTGTCTATCCCACACAACACTACACCCATATTGGGATGTGCATCGCACTTGTATTATTGTGCCAAGAATGCAAACAATGTTGCAGTTCATGCTACGGCCACATTTTAGACAGAATGCAACAGCTGTGCCAGACTTTTATGGGAAACCATATAGTACTTTTCAATGTCAGGGTTCACATCAACAGTATCAAGTGGTGACACATTTTGCAGACCTGTTCATTTTTAACAACATTTTTGGCTAACTGTTCTGACCTCGGATCATAGTCAGTGTCAGAGTCTGGATCATCATCTTCATTATCTGAGGAGGAACTGAAAATAATTTTGTCTTTGTCTATGCTCACAATTGGAGATTGTGGATTTGATGAGATGAGATCTGCAACTGCTGTTTCAGAGTCTATGTCACACTTTATGCCTATTGATATGGTTGATTTGGTAATGGAGTCGTCATGCTGAAGATTGTCAGCATTACTGGAACTCTTACACATGTGACATTTTGAGCAGATGATGCCATCAGTGAGGCTGGTGTCCACAACTGGTGATTCACTTATGATAAATGAAATTTCATTTGCGGTCTTTGAACTGTTGCTGTGTCATGGAATTGAAATTGAAATCCATAGTAGAATCAAGAAGGATGAATATTTCCTGGAACTGATCAGGAAAACTGCTGACGTTCATCACATCTACCAGCTGAACACTTTCTACAGTGCTGGGATCTGTATTCATGACATCCGGTACATGCTCTGCATGCACAGTTGTGTTGCTGTCTGTGATAGGTATCAACAGTTCAAAAGCGCTAGCTCCATGTTGTGCTTTATGTTGGAGTACTTGAGATACAAGCTGGATTAAATATCTTATCTAGCATCTGGAATATAAAATCAGTAAAAAAAATTTAGTACCTCATTACAAGCTTCAAAAACAGATCTTCCTAACAAGTAACAAGACGGACACAGAACAAACAGACATTCGGACTCACATATGGCACATACTTGTGTAGCTCAGTAGATGGAATGTGTACCATGATACTTGATGCAAAATGGTACAGTTTTGCTTTGACATGGATTTAGTCACACAACCTTGTGACAGTATCTGATTCTGATGGGGGGGGGTGTGAAATTGAGTGTTGGCAGTCACAATACATTATGGTTACACCACAGGTAATGTACATGGTGGCATTCATATATGATGACCTCCATGTGAAGAAAAAATGTGACAAGGCTGTTGCCAGACACAGTCATATGCTGTGGAAGGAGGCACATGATGGCATTGTGAGATGTTTGCAGATAATGTGTGTGGCCTCAAGGAGAATTATGACTACATTTCCTGGTGTTGCATATACACAAGTTCAAAGACAAGCACTCAGGTCAATCAGCCACAGTGGTGTGATAGGGATTGTGTTTGGGTGGGGGTGGGGCCTGCTGGTAGGGCACAGGTCATTTGAAAAAACAACATATGAAGTTGGTGGAAATAATATGTGATGACAAATTTGGGGCAAATAATATCTAATAACATGAAAGTGACAAACAATGTGCCCGATGCACGATGTGAAAGCACCACCATATGCCATGCACTTTGTCATCATGTGCCTGTGTGCTGCACAGCAGTGACCTTACAGCATGCATGAAAGCTGTGCACAGAGATCACATGCAAGATCACACAGTCTGGTGGACGTCAACATACACGGAGAGGCAGAGCAGGGTATATGTATGCTACTGTATAACCCATGACAGACCATGTGTGTATCGGGGCATTAATGCATGCCCCGGGTGCGTTGAGAGAAAAGAGGGCTTGGCCGAGTTTCTTTAACCAGCCGGGAAGTGCATTAATGCCCCAATACACTCATGGGGCTGGAGTGGGTTACTGCACTTAGAAAATGGCACATTTTGCAAGTGTTTTAACTACTCTAAACATTTTAAAATTATTTTAAATTAGATTTTTGGTACACTTTGTCCATCCACCTTAAAAAGTAGATCTCTTTAAAAAATAATTTGCCTGGTCCACCTCTGACTCTCATTGGTTGCCAGTTGTATGTGGGCTGGTTTAAAAAAAAATGCATAGTGGTCGTATTTCTCGCCAAGCGTAAGTTTTACAGAGGGACTTGGTTGGAAGTATTTATATCATCACACCCTTGAAAATGTCAAATTCTCTGCATAGTTCTTGAGCTTGCTCCATCTTTTCACATTCTCTCACTTCACCTGCTGTTGCAATGTTGGTGGTTCAAGCAAGAGAATGTGAAGGCATTGATTTTTGGTTTTTACATTTGGCTTCCTGTGCCAGCTGAAAAAAAAACAAACATGCCAAGCGTTCCTCTACTAGGGCATTAATGAGTGGTCAGCTGACCATTTTCTGACCAATGGCATGTCAGCATTAGATCTTTCTTTAATGCCCATTTTATAGATCCACAGTGTGGCACCTGACCACAAGGCAGATGGTTATGGCTGGCCAAGCCATCAGGAGAGTGCAAGCACATCATGGCATGGTGAACCAAGGTGGTGTGCCCATTATGCCAGGCTGTGGCCTTCCAACCAAACCCCACCACCACACAATTTCACATGCCTAAGTAGCCCACAATTGCTTCAGTGCCCCCCAACATTAACACAAGGCTACCTCTGCCTGATCCTCCATCATGGCCCCCCACACACACACAGGTGCCTGAATCACACATGTCTGTCCCCGGTAATCCTGTCCATACAGTGGTTGCCAGTGCCCCACCACCGATGACCTCCACCACATTGTACCAGTACTTGCCTCTGTGCCACAGCCAGAAATGGCCAGCGATGCACCCATACTCACACCTTCTCATGCACCAGCCATTATACTGCTGCTAGGAATATTGATTTATGCATCAGTGCATGTATGGGACTAGAGGAGTGGTTGTCAGTGCCATGGTGGGGGTGGTGTGGCCACTGGCAACAACTTTGGGGTTGGGTTTAACTGGTGCAGCAGCAGACATGTGGCATTCTGGCATCTGCATGTGTCTGTGTGAGTGTGTGTGTGTGTGTGTGTTTGTGTGTGTGTGGTGGGGGGACCTGACATCCAGTATGTGTATGGGGGGAAATGGTCATCCAGTACTGCTCTGGTGCGCAGGGTTTGGAGAGGTCTCATCGGAGGATAGGAGGAGGTTCCTGATGTTGTGTGATGCAGTGTGAGCTATACAGAGGTATAACCTCATGGAAGGTGGATAGTCAGGGAGTAGAACAGATAATATTACTGACCGCATATACAATTATTAGTACGACTGGTCATGTCCTATGTAGACCATGTTTAACATATGCTTTTTGAAGGCACAACCAGATGGAATGATTAGTGTTTCTCAGGTGGTGGTGGAGAGTGGGTGAGGTGGGGGGTTGGGGGCCAGGAAATGAAGGTCACCAAACTAGAAAGAGAGGTGGTAGACATCTCATCCGAAGGCCTCAAATGTACAAAACATGTCACTGTCACCTATTCGTGATAAGAGTTGGTGCAAATGTGGTTGCCACATGCAGTGAGAGGCTATGACAGCTAGAGACACCTGAGAGCAAACAACAGAATGATTGAAGAAGGTGCTTGATGGCAGTGTACAGTTAATCTGTGTGCCTTCAAGTACATTTGTGAGTCCTTCACTGATCATGGCTTGTACAAAAGGGCAAAGTCAGGCATTTAGGCTGCACAACTGCAGTGGTGGCTTACCAGATTTTAGTTGCAGTTATGGTGATGGGCTTTGCAGAGGAAATACTGTTCATCAAACAAGAAAGGATGGTTGGCATAAATAATATATGATCCACTGAAAATGACAAAACAGTGTGCCAAAGCTGTGACAAGATGCACTTGGATGCTGCGGCCCATAGGGAGACGTAACAACAGAGGATACAAGGAATTGGCTTATGAATAGGGATGCTGTGTCACTGATAGAGAGGTCTCCTAACAGGATGGAAGGTGGTGCTTGATGTCTGTGCACAGATATTCTGTGTGGCACCATATACAATTATTAGTATGGACAATCATGATGCATATGAACATACTAATTTACCATCAACAAAAGGTCTCTTGGACTATCAAGTCTGTTGGAGTGTGCAGCTAGCCCATTATAGAGCATCTGCACCCCTTCTTTGACCATCAACTTCATCACCCCACCCCCCATCCAATGCCCTTTTAAAACTGTCCAGCGTCTGAAAAGATAAAAACTACTCTGGAACAGTGTGCCATCTATCCACTACCCTTTCTATGAAATAATGCCTCCTCATCTCCTTTCCAAATCTTCAACCATGCAATCTTACATCGTCACCTCTCATGTCCATTCATCCTGTTCTCACCTTACAAACCCCCTCCATTCTACTTCTGTGAAATGCTTTCATGGTCTTAAATGTCTCAATCATATCCCACTCTCCCTCCTCTCTTCCATGGTGTACATATTCAACCCATTCAGCCTGTCCTTGTGGGTTTTTACATGCATCCACTGGATAATCTTTGTTGCCATACCCTGCTCCCCCAAAAAACAGTCTGATATCCTTCTTGAGAAAATGACGCCAGTAGTACATAGGGTGCCCTAAGCGTGGCCTGACCATTGCCCTGTATAGTGGCAGGATTACCTCCTTACGCCTGGAAGAGATTCCTCTCATGATGAACCCCAGTATCATGTTGGCCTTAGCAGGTGCCTTTCTGCACTGGGAAGAATTGTTCATGCTCCCATTTACTAACACTCCAAAGTCCTTTTCCTCCTCCTCAGTGACCCCCAATTGAACCACATCCAATTGATTTCCCCTCCTATGGTTTTCTGCCCCAAAGTGAAAAACCTTGTACTTCTTCTCATTGAAGACCAATTGCCACTTCTCTGACCTCTCCTTCCAGTCTGGCCAGGTACTCCTGTGGCCCCTGCCACCCTTCCAAAGCAACCACCACCTCCCCCATGTTGGTGTCATCTGCAAATAGACTGATCTTTCTGCTGATTCCATGTCAGTTATCTGAAATGACTATCCCAAACACCGGCCCCAGCACTGAGCCACACTGGACTGCACTCATCACCTCCCTCAGGGCTGAGAGTTCTCCCATCCACCACCACCCTTTGCTATCTCCACTTTAGCCACTTCACTATCCAGGCTACCATTTTGGCCTCTCCCCCTACTGGTCCCAACTCACCCCCCCACCCACCAGCCTACCATGAGGCACAGAATCAAAGGCCTTGATGAAGTCGATATACAGGACATCCACTGCATGACCATTATCCAGTTGCCTCATTACCCAGTCATAATACTCTGTTAGGTTAGGCTACCATGATATTCTAGACACAAACACATGTTGCAGACCATCCTGGAGTCCGTTGTCATCCAAGACGTTTACTAGTCTCTCTTTCAGGATTGACTCAATAATGTTTACAATTGAAGTGAGGCTTACAGGCCTGTAATTCCATGGTTCATCCAATGTGCTACTTTTGTGTAGGGGCACCACATGAGCCATCCTCCAATCTGGTGGTACGCAACATGAGTCCAGGGTGGTATTGAACAGGTCTGCCAACAGACTGCCCAAAACCTCCGTCAGCTCACTCCATATCCTGGGGTGAAATCCATCAGGATCTGGTGCCTTATATACTCTTACCACCCACTGTAATTGCTCCATCCGTCATTCCCCACCCACCCTACCCTTCCAGTGAGGCACATTCCCACCCTTTTCCTCATGAATACAGCACAAAGTGCTTCTGCCATTTCAGTCACAGCCTCCACACACCCAAACTCCTTGTTAATTGTAAATATGTTGTTCCTGCAGTTGCTTGTCTCCCTTATGCATCTAAAAACAGTCCTTCTTCCCTTCACTGATACCCTGTGTCTGCCACAGTTGCCTTGATACCTTGTCTGCACTGACCAACCTGGTAACCTCCCTGGTCTTCTCAACATACACTTCCCTGTCTTCCAACCTCCCAGACTTCCTTAACCTCTGAAAAGCTACTTTTTTAGCCCTTGCCCATTACAGTACCTTTCTGTTCAGCCAGCTTGGCTGCTTAGCCCTTTTTTTAATTTCTCAGCATCTTGGAGCATGTTTATGTAGCCTCTCTCAACTACCCTATGATTATGTTCCACTTTTGCTTCGCATCCATATCCAGCCTAATGTCATCAAGGTGCCCCTACATAATTTCCAAAATCTGCCAGCCTGAAACAAACCACCCTTGTTTCTGGCCCTACAGTCTCCCTACCCCTGCTGAGCATGAACCACATTGATTGCTGTTCACTCACAGATAGTGACTCATGTACTGTAATATCCCTCACCACCTTCCCATTTGTTAGTACTAGGTCCAGAGTGTTCTTTAGTCTAGTAGGCCCACTGACTAGGTGCACAAGGACGTTGTCCTTGAATGCATCCAGAATCACCTGTTGCATTGCACGTCAGGTGGTTGGGGTACCCAATTCCACACCAAGTATCTTAAAGTCCCACACTATCAATGAATTCACTATCCTCCGTACACTACTGATCTGCTCCAAAAGCTCACTATCCACTGCCTCTGTCTGACCTGGGGGTCTATACACCACAACCAAGCTCTACATCTTCCCTTATAAATACAGAAACTGCATCCAAATAGCTTCTTTTCTACCCTCCTCTGTTTCCTCCCTTGTACAAATAATCCATTCTGTAATGTAAATCAAACCCCTTCCATCATCCCTGTCCCTCCTAGATAGCCTGTACCATGGGATAACCATAAATCAGGGGAAAATAATGTGTTAGGAGCACACAACAGCATGGGAAGAATAGACATGTTCAAGTGGTGATGGTGGTGTGGGGGAGTGGGTGAGGAACTGATTTTCACCAAACCAGAAAGGGATTTGGTTGACAGCATATCACAGGACCTGAAAGGAACAAATATTTATGCCAAGGCCATGGACAGATGCACTGAGTAGCACTATGGGAGCTAGAGTCAGGTATTGACAGATGACAGAATGATGGAAGGAGGTGCTTGATAACAATGTATATATAATATGTAAGACCTCAGGTATAAATGTAATTCTTTCTCCTGATCTCACATTCACAGAAGGGTAAAGTCAATCATTTATGATGCAAAAGCACAAGGTGGGCAGTACCTGATTTGACTTGTGGTGGTAGGGTTGGCACCAGAAGTCATGTTCACCAGTTCAGAAAGGGAGTGGGTGTACATAACATCATAGGACCAGAAAGTGAAAAAAAAATGTGCCAAGGCAGTTGTCAGATAAGATGCAATGCTGTGTGAGATAGACACAACTATCAACAGAGGACAGGAAAATGTAACAAGGTGCTTAATGAGATTGTACACATAATCTGTGTGCCTTGTGGTTCATTTATGAGTTTTTCTCTGAATACTACTTCTATCCAGTGATGAAAGTGAACAGGAATGCGCAGGAACTGAGTTCCTGTAAGTTTTCTGCAACAGGAAGTGAGTTCCTGTACTTCTTCCCACTGATATTGGAACTAAAATTTTTAATTCAGCCACATAATCACTTTTTCTGAGCCTGTGATCAGAAATCAGAGGTTTCTGTCACAAAATCTGACTATAATTACTTCAATATCTCTAACTGAATCTAGCAGTATCTATACAGATATATATGCCTTAATAACAGTAATCCCTCAGTGAGGCTCATTATTCTGCTGTTCCTATTTGCTAGTGTTCTGAGTTCCTGTACTTCTTGTCTACCAATTGCACCACTGCTTCTATCAAAGGACAAAGTATGACACTTTGGCAGTACAACTGCTGTGGAGAATTACCTGGTTTGAGTTGCAGCAGTGATGGGGTTTACAGAGGAAATGATGGCCAACTAACCAGAATGGTGGTTGGTTGAAATACTATATGTGACCAGATGCAGTGGGATGCTGTGGGCCATAGAAAAATGTATCACCTGAGGACAGAAGGAGTTGACGGCTGCAATGGGAGCCACATACAGGTCACAGACATACGCATTTCAGCCCAACATTCTCAAAAAAGAAAATACAGAAAACACAATACACAGACAGATGAGGTTATATTCTAAACATTTCTGTGACAAACCTCATTACAACGGCATTTCAAATAAGCCTTCCTTATCATCTGCATTGCGTTGTTCCTATGATCATGTGCAGGGTCAAATATTGTTGGGATGGCATCCGATTTCAGTTTAGGCTGTGCATTCAACCAGCCATGTTCTGCAAGCTTCATAGGGTCATGATCATAGCTGGACCTACTAAAGTGTGGCAGAACAGATGTGACTGTACTGCATAGATTTGATGTCCTTTCTTCAACAGAAATGTGTCCAAGCATGATGATGTGATGTCACCAGGAAAGCCAAAGAAATGCAAGCCACATCCATGGTTGCTTTTATTGGAACAGCCAAACACAGCACAGTATGGCATGATAAATCAATGTATATTGTATGACAGGAATTATCTGAAAATGAACGCTAAAACTACAAACATGAAAAAACTGTAGAATTTTTTTCCCTATATCTACCTGAGAAGTATAACTATGCAGACAAAAGCAGAGCTACCACTACCTTCTGAAGGCTGCCTCAGAAATTAATTTCCCCTTCAAAAACAATGGAATGTCAAGAGACTGTTACTTGTAGGGACATGAATAAATAAAATTGTAAGAAAAACATATAGACATACTGCCACTACACACTTCTCTCAATTGTCAGACCCACAATAATAAAAAAAAAACACGTACATTTTTTTGCCAATGATGGTTTTATTTGTATATTTGTTCTGATGTGGTAATGGAAGGAGGCTATGTCACCAGCTGTCTGGTCATTAGCAATAAATGGCACTGACAAGACGGCATTGCTGGGTCACTGCAAATGGAAGGAAGGCCAGGATAAACCCATACTAAAATCAGGGGACACTTTATGTCATGGTATCTGCAATGCAATAAAAATTCAATACTTTTTATTTCATTTCACATCATGGGTTGAGCACAAGCATGCGGAGAAAAAAGGTACTATTCACACACAGCGCTTCATTTGTTCAGTGTGATGACATGCCTTGCTAGAATTATATCCTTGCAAGGCAGGGTTACACAGCTGGGAGAGTGCATGAGAAGAGCGCGCCATGGAGAAATGTGGAAGTTTGTGTGAGGAAATCTAGAAATTATGAGCATAAATAAAATACATTCCAAATGGAAGTTTATGATGGAAATTGGCACAGGGACATATTGGGGGCTGGACTTTCAGAAAAAGTGAGTAAAATGGATCAGGAACAGGCAGAAAAAAGTGTTTAGGTGGCCTTTAAGCATACTGAGGGATTCCTGGTGTTTGAAAGAAACATGATGAAAACACTGCAAATACACTCAAGGACAAAATAGAGTAGACTCCTTAGATTTACAGTACTTTAATTAAGGAGTAAGACAAATAATGTGGAATAACAAACTCAAAATAGCAGGGGAAACTTCAAGTAGGATGCAAGGAAACATTACTTTACAGAGAAGTTGGTGGAACAATCTGCTGAGTAATGTGATTAATGTTACAACTACTCAGTGTCCAAAAGAGAAGAGAATAAGTACCAGGCAATAAAAACAAACAAATGGAACAGTGAGAGCTCTGGGAGCTCCAAGAGGAATGACAAATTCTATTTTGGAATAACAGGACTAACGTGATTGAGTTTTGGAGTTTCAGTGGGGTGTCCAGGACTTGTGGCACTGTTTTAGCATAGTTGGATAACCGGTGACATAAGGTTATATCACATTAATTGCTGTCATTTTGTTACAATTGCCCCAATTTCAGCACATAAAATGACACCATTGTCAAAAATGGTACCAGGTCAATATAGCACTTCAAGAAGAGCACGACAATAACGGTGCTCTGCAAAGCACGAAAGGCTTTAAAATGGCAGGGGTATAATAGTGGTAGGGAATTACCGCTGTCCCTGTTGCTCTGCATTGTTACTTGAATGGGAAGAAGTTGCCATGTGTGTAGTGCATGGACAAGCCACTGCTGTGGTGGAGTAACAAAGGCATCAGCACACAGCAGTGAAGGAGACATTGGACCATAATTCAGTTCCTCCCAGGTATTTAGGTGTTGCTATTTTTTTTTTTTAAAGAGTTTTCCCTCTCCCCATTTTCTCCCCATCCCCAAAGTCCACAACCCCCTGGAGTTGTTTTTTTTTTTTAAAGTCTGGGGGTGTGGGGACAAAGCACTCCATGTCAAGGGATGCATAAGGCAGAGCTCCCCACAAAAACAAAGAAGTCCTATTGTTTTAATTGGGAATGCACTTTCTTTGTAAGGTGGGTGTTTTTGCCTACCTTATTTTCATGGATGACATTTTGCTTGTGACATTTATTGCTGTGGGGTCGTAGTCCATGACATTATGATCCCGTGACATCAAAAATGACGCACACAGCATTGTTTAGACACAAGCTGCCATAAAGCAGGCACAGTGTCACAAATATATCAAATCTATTTTTTTTAAGTATTCAAACACAGTAGTGCATGTAATGATGCAGGCACAGCCCTTAATCAGGAACTGTGTCTGCATCATTACTTTTGAAAATCCAAACCTTGGCCTTTTTCTGTCTTATACAGTCTGTATCTACATACAGGTGGTATGTTACTATTTTCATACACTAATATAAGGGGACAAATACAACTACTCTATTATCAAAAGACAAGAGCAATGTAAGTAAAATAAAACATAAATAGAAGTACCCAAAAATAATTTCAATTTAAAAAAATAGTGCAAAACAGAAGTACTGTAACAGTATCCATGTAAAGGCCCATGGTTTACTACATAATCAATGCTGATTCAGATTCATATAGGATAACTTATTGAAAAAAATAATCAATAATGTGCCTGCATTTTATTTTTGAGCTCATGTTGAGAGGATAAAATTGTTTTTGGAATATGTTATATACATAATTTTAGAAATAAGAGTTCTTCCTGGTAGATGTGTTACTGTAGGTTTTTCAGATATACTGTAATTTCACAATTTTTACTATGTCGTTCATGTTTACCAATGTTTTAGTCATCGCACAGTGTCATAATGCACAATTGTACCTTGTATAATATTTACGGTTTTAACAGATGACTGCTATGTTTGGACCTCTCACTGTTAAATCTCTGTCTTCTCCTGGAACACACCAGGAAATTAGCTTTTTTCAGGGTGTAGTCCCCATTCGTTTTAAATGTTATATAAAAAAAGACATCTATAAGATAGCTTCTAGTTTGAACAACAGGAGTAGTGACACATTATTGTGACAAATATGCCAGTCTAATAGTGATATAGCAATATGTATCAGATTAAAAATGTACAGTTCACTGTAAATAATTGTATATACTGCACTAACTTCCATAATGGCTAAATATGATAACACCTCACACTGCCTGAACTGAAAGATATGTATGGAGAAGGATACATTATCACATATGCCCCATACTTAAGAAACACCTGACTAGAATCTTTTACATTTTGAATTAAGTGCAAATTATTCCATTGATTCCAAAACCAGGCCTACATAAAATTGGAGTCTCAGTGAAACAGAATTAATAAAAAGGGAAATGGAAAGATTTACTAAGTTAGCCCTATTAAATGCATGCTACAGTATTACTTGATACTGGAAAAAAAAACTAAACCATATTTTACAACTTGGCTCAAAACCCTATTAGATGTAATAAAATTGAAACACGGAACTACTCCACTGAGAATAATTTGCATTATTTCACTAAGTAATGGGGGAACCTTGGAAATACTCCCAAAGCTAAAAAATATAACAGGATAGAGGGAAATGTTGAAAAATAGTTGTACTCCTGTAAATCATTTATTAATATAATAAGTTTGAGACTGCAAGAAGATGAGGCACTCTATTTCTAGTGCCAGGTCATGCCACTAAGAAATATAAATGAGTTAGGATATGTTAGTAAAGCTACTATGTCACTTATAAAGAGCTCAGACTTATGTTGGAAAACTAACTAGCTAGCATTTTTTTTATAGAAGAATCAATTACAATGCATCAAACTATTTCAAATTACACAAATAACCTGCTTTTTGCACATAAACTCTCTATGCCGCATTAAGGGACAGAAATGAGAGTTAATAATTCTGTAGGTCCCACATTCCTCTCTGAGGCCAGAAGATCAAATGCGATGGGTTCCATTCCTTGACCAGGACCTTTGGCTGAAGCTCAATATTTACACAGTAGTTCAGCACTATGTGGTACTGCCCTCTTGTTCATCATTAGATGTGATGTGAAAATTGAGAGCCCTTCTGGCGACTGTCCAGCTGACAACCGAATGTTCCCCCAGTCAGTAAAACAAGTCCATGTAAACCACCACCCAGAATGCACCTGAAAACCAGTTATGACCACTCAATGGGCAATTCAGTGTCAATGAATTATAAATAAATAAATTTTCCTATTTGAATCTCTGCTTAAAGAAAGCCACTGTAGACTACCAAACAATAACCAGAGACAGGAATCAGAGTAATTTAATATTGATATCAATTGAAAGATGCTTATTAATGAAAACGCAATCAATATATAGAACCTTTGGAAAATTGTAGTACAGGTAACTACTGATTAAGTATTATTGCTTTCAACTTTTTATTCATTCATTACCTTTTGGTTAATTTTACTTCTTTCTCGTGAACTGTTCGGTGGCATACTTACAGACTAGTAAAAATCTAATAATATTTTAATAAAAGTTAACATGTATTAGTAACAAAGTTCTCACATTTCAGGTATAGATAATAAACATAGTAACTTTTTTGCCATCCTCAGTGGTATATTTATTTGCTGCAGTTTCTCCCATGATTTTTCAGAGCTACAGCTGTGCTCTCTGTGTGAAACAACATGATGTCATTTACTCAAAGTCCCACTTTCTTGCAACTGAACAGAGACAAAGGTGAAGCTCAAAATATTATTGTGAGTTTTGTTTGCACAGCCTCAATTTCTGCATGTTGTACTGAAACTTTCAATTAATTATACAGTGACTTCAGAAACCAAAATGAAGTCAGAGCACTGATACTGACAGATAAGGCCATCAACCCATCTTCTGGCTTATAGATGTTGATCTAAAAGCTGTTATCTTGCACTGTGGATCCTTAATGTCTACTTGAATGGACAAAGCAATGGGAGGCTGCAGAGAAGTTATTGCCTCCCCTTATAAAACTTTGCTTTCAAATTCCGGCAAATCTGTGACTCAACAAAAGCTCACCTGCGTAGGACAAAAGTATGGGTTGAAAACAGGACCGAACTGTCCTGGCTGCGCAAGGTTGCAGACCAACCCCATTCTGTTTCCAGAGTTTATCATGAATTACAGAGGATAGATGAAGGTTTACCCTCTAATGTTAGTCACTACTGGAGACAGAGATTAGAGATGAAGGCAGGACAAGGGGGTATGGGAGCAGATATGGGAAAACAACCATAAATATATTAGGCAGGATAGATATAAATTACAGCAATTTAATATTATGCATAATCTGTACTATACTCCTGCCAGGCTATACAAGATAGGTAAACTACCATCACCTACTTGTAGTAGGTGTGAAGCCAAAGAAGGGGACCTGTACCACGTACTGTGGGCGTGTGCCAAGATTCAGCCTTTCTGGAAGGCAATTTGTGCCTCATTACCACCGATAACAGGCCTGGAACTCTTTTTTACACTGGAAATTTGCCTATTGAGTAGCTTCCCCAGAGGCATGACTAATCAGAAGAAGTTGTATATGGCTATTATATTGGCCACGGCCAAAGAGGTTATCCTAAGGCACTGGAAGGATACTATTACACCTCCAATCCTAGAAGGGTATAAGGAGATTATGTTGGCACTACAATTGGAGCTACATATAGCTAAAATGAATAACAGAATGCAATCTTATGGTTCCAACTGGGGCCTGTTGGATGCTGTCCTAGTCACTTGGCAAACTTAATCTCCTTAGCCGTAGGAAGTACCCCTTTGCTAGAAGTATCTTGTGAGTCCTTGCTTTTTCTTCCTATTGAGAATCTTTGTGGTTCTCCAATTCTCTTGTAGATGCTGCTGAAGAGATGTGTGTGTTGGGTAGGGTTGGGTTTTGGGTAAAAGTTTTATTAGGCTACCTTGTTAATTGTTATGTCAAATTTGTTCCTTCTCATTGATACTGCTTTAGCTAACATGTATTCATGATAATGGCCTGTTTGACTTGCAAGTGTTGGCCTGGTTAGGGCCGTATAACTCATGTAATATTACTGTGTTAATAAAGCAAACTGAATAAAACTTTGCTTTGAGAAAGTAAGGTCCTGAACTAAAAAATTTCCTGGATCCACTCAAATAATGAATATCTCGGCAATGGAGATGAGATAATTGTACTTGGCCAAATTGATAGCCTTCCTGCACTATATTTCAGGAGGAGTGCATGGGGGCAGGGGGTGTTCTTGGGGTAGAGTAATGGGACCAGACACAGAGCATCCCATTGAATATCTCAGTTAGATATAGAATGGATTCCTTTATCCTTCCAGAGCAGAAATGTGTGGTTTATGGCACTCATCTAACCACTGTCATAGCCCCATAGAGGAAAGTCCATTTGTAAAACCATATGACTAAATTAGATTTATGTCCCCATTCTTCCATGCTTACTTGAAGGGCTGTGAACAATATTTATTGGGGGAAAACCTGCCCCATTTACAATATGTTAAGGGTATCTGTGGTTGGGGTGTATGGCTAGCAATGAGCAAGATGACAGCTTAAATCAGTAGATATGCTCAACCTGAACAGCATCACCACTCATTCAGTTAAAACTGTAGGCATTCCACATCAAACGCTGTCAGATTAGATAACCCTCTTTAGAGCCAGTAATGTGCTTGTTTGTACTCCAATGCCATTCTGAGCCCATAAGCTGACATTAAACACTTGCTTGCTGCCTCCTGCCAGTCACAGACAGTGAAAGTCCCAGACTGGATAGCGGTCACCCAGACTGTCAGGCCTCAACTCCTTGACCGCATTTTTGCTGACATGACTTCTACCTTGATGGCTACTGTGGCCATAAATAATATCAGTGTGTTGTTCCAGTGGATCCTACAAGATACAGTGAACATTAAGGTGTCGGCAGTGCAGGCCAACAAAGATCTGTCAATTGAGACAGTGGGTGGAAGGAAATGAAAGCTGCATCAATCTGTTGGAGGGAAAGGAAAACATTATGAGTGCCAGGATTTGACAGCAGCACAGAGCCATCAGGTGCCTACTATCAAAAGTGGATTATATAGAGAACTGGGTGAGACCAAATAACATTTGTCTTGTGGATCTGCCAGAGGGAACACAGTGCACTGACATGATTCCTTTTGTGCAGCATCTGATTTCAACTGTTCTCAATGTAACAAACTGTCCCACTCTGGAGAGCAAGAGGACTAATGTTCACATACCTCTTGTCCTAAACCTGGTGACTTGAATAAGACCAATCCTGCTAAAACTCCTCCAGTACCCCATGAAAGAAAACATCTTATGCCTGGTGAGAGAAAGGGCTCCACTCTGCTGGGAGGGACACCAAATCTCCATCTAAAGTAGCATGACTTCCTGGAAAGGGAGGCAAAGTAGGGGCAGGGAGGAACAAAGGGAGTGAAGAGCCATGTGTGCCAGAATAAGCAGCCTAGGAAACAAAATTCCTGACCTTGAGTCTACCATTTCAGATGTGGACCTGAATCTGGTTACTATAATAGAATCATGCTGCACTGAAAACCACAGCTGGATACAACATGTTTAGAAAGGAAAGGACAGAGAGGAAAGAGTGAGTTGTTTTATATGTAAAGGAAGGTATTAAGACAAGGGATATAGAAGGTCACACCAGGGAGAAGGAAGGGCTGGAGGTTCTTTGGGTTAGCTTGTGATGGGTTCAGGGACCTTGGTGCATGTGGAGGTGGTATAAAGGTCACCAAGACAGGGGAAAGAATAGGACAGAGCTTTGGGTGAGGCCATAGGCAAAATGGCAAGCAAAGATGAAACAAAAATTACGAGTGACTTTAATCTACCAGATGTGGACTGTAACATCCAGGTTGCAGCTACAACTAAGAGAAGGGTCATCCTAGATTCCCTGCAAGGGACATTTCTGAGGCAGCTGGTTGCAGATCCCACTAGGGATGGGTTAGTGCTAGATCTGGTACTTATGAAAAGGACAGCACTGCAGAAATCACAGTGGGTAGGTCCCTTGGCTCAACTGATTATTGTACAGTGTAGTTTGGCATTCAGATTGGGCAGGAGAAAAAACACCCTAGGACAAGGGTCCCAAACATCAGAAGAGCAAACTTTAAAGAAATGCAAGACTGTCTTAGGAAGCACCTTGAATGGGGGTATAGAACTGGAGGGGAGGAGGCACAGTAGAATAGAATAAAGGAAGGAAAAATTAATGTAATGCAAGCTGTTTAAAGGTAATAGGTAAGGGTAAGATGAAAAAGAGACCACTGTATTTATAAAAGAAAGTTGCTAAGGTGATAAGGGAGAAAAAAACAGCTTTTTGGAAATAAAAGGAGACCCAAGCAGAAGTAGACAGGGAGGTATATCTAGTGAAACAAAGGAAGGCAGGAAGGAGAGTATGGACATAAAGGATGTAAATGAGGAAATGATAGCCCAGGAAGCCAAAAATGGGGATAAGACTTTTTTCAGGTACATGAACAAAAAAAGGAAGGAGAGGAGAGGAGACTTTGAAGAGGAAGAGCAAGAAAAAGCAAACAGTTTAAACAAATACATTGCTCAGTCTTCACAGTGGAAGGGAGGATGGGCCATCATGCATTAACAGACACTAGGGGGGAGTGGACACAAGAATATTTACAGAAGACAGAGTCCATCTGGGATTGGAAACCCTTAATGAAAACAAAGCGATGGGACCAGACAGGATTCAACCAAGGCGGCTTAATGGACTGAGCACAGTGCTAGCTGCCTCTCTAGCAACACTATTTACCACCTCATTGGAGATGGGGGTGGTTACAAAGGAACGGAAGAAGGCTGATATTGTCCCTCTGCACAAGAGCGGCAGTAGGGAGGAAGCCAGTAATTACAGATCAGTCAGTCTCACATCAGTGGTGGGTAAATTAATAGCGTCCCTGCTGAAGGAGAGACCAGTGCAATACCTGGACTCGCTTGAGCTGCAGTACCTCCAGCAGCATGGCTTCACAGGGAAGAGGTCATGTCAAACAAATCTCATAGATTTGTTTGCTTGGCAACTAGGTAGTTAGATCAAAGGAGGCCAGTGGATGTAGCCCATCTGGACTTCAGTAAGGCCATTGACACTGTATCACACAAAAGGCTGATAAAGTAACTTTGCAGCCTGGATGTGGCAGAGCAGGTGGTGTACTGGCTCTCTAACTTGTTGAAAGACAGGAAGCAGAGGGTGGTGGTAAACAGTACTCATTTGGAGGATAGGAGAGGGGCCAGTGGAATACCACAATGATCAGTACTGGGCCCTGTCCTCATTAATGTCTTCATAAGTGACACTGCTAAGGAACTGGAGGGAAAGGTGTGTTTCTTTCTGGATGACACAAAGGTCTGCAACAGGGTGGACACCTAGGAAGGAGTGGCGAGAATGTAAAGGGATCTTAGAAAACTAGAGGAGTGGTCTAGGTAGTGACAGCTGGGTTTCAATGCACAAAAGCGCAAAGACATGCATCTAGTGTGGGGAAACTAGGGGCTGTGCATAAGACAGGGATTATATTACAGTTACCAAGCAAGAGAGGGACCTTGAAGTGATGATTTCTGATGATCTCAAGGTGGCAGAGCAGTATGACAGGGCAGCAAGCTAGTTGAGCCCAATGCTGGGGTGCATAGGGAGGGAGATCTCTTGCAGTAGAAGGGAGGTGGTGCTGCCCCTGTATCAGTGACTTGTGAGACTCCACCTGAAGTACTGTATCCAGTTCTGGAGGCTGCACCTCTGTAAGAACATCAACAGGGTGGAAGCAGTCCAAAGAAGGGCTACTAAAATGGTGAGTGGGTTGCACAAGAAACCATATGAGGAGAGGATGTGCAAGCTCAACAAGTACTCCCTAGAGGAGAGTGAGAGAGGACATGATTCAAACCTATAAGTTCCTCACGGTGGTGAACAAGGCTCTGAAGGGGGGTCTCTTTATTAGGAGGAGAAGCACCAGAACAAGGAGGCATGCTATGAAGCTTGGCAGGGGGAGATGTGGAGGGATGTGAAGAAATACATCTTCACTGAATGGGTGGTGGATGCCTGGAACAGCCTGGCAGAGCAGGTGGTGGAGGGTGAATACTTTTGAGAGCTTCAAGTATTCCAGAGACAGCCACATGGGAATAATAGAGGTAAGGGAGGGACACCTGTGACCAAAAAGAGATTTGGGTATAGTTTTAGGTAAGGAAAATAGGGCAGACTAGACAGGCCTACTGGTCCTTTTGTGCTAAGACATGTTTTCTGTTTCTTTACTGAACTATCACACCACCGTAGAACTTATGTGATGGTAAAATGGAAGCTCTCCTACCTCAGCACAAAAGTTTTCTGATATCCCACTCAGATGGACATTCATGTTAATGGTGCAGTTTATCAGTTTGAGACTGGATGCAGTTGAAAGTTTTGTATAATGCTAATGATAGTACTAGAAATTCCCACCTCGCACATGACCCTGCCCCATGGAGACTCTTGGCTATGGCTATGGACACTACAGCACCTGACAATGTGGAAGTGTGGAAAGGTACATTTCAGACTCAAGAGGATGATGCTAAATGGACTCAGCAACAACGGAGCAAGGACAGCAAGAGGTACAAGGCAGAATTATGGTTGGGAACTGTAAGCCATGTAAACAGTTCAGGAAACCACCTTCGAGTATTGCTATCTTTGGACTCCTCCAGCAGTCCTACAGTGCAAACCACCCTGCCCACTCAGAACAGATTTGACCATTTATAAGCACCAGTGGCCCCAAGTCCATCTGCAGAATTGTCTCCTCCTACATCATTGACTATGGCTGCTCCAGGTCAACCAACCCATCCTCCTTCTTCAACTGGCATACCAGATGTCAGATCCTGGGTGGGGTGGACCTCAACACTTTTGAACTCCCCACTGGTGCACCCTCTGCAGCCACCCACCTGAGTCACATCCAAGTCCCAGCACTCACTGCAGAATCTGACAGGATGAACTTCACTGGTCATAAGAACTTCAACAGATTAATTTGCTGCTTCACCCCGAAGTCCTTTCCTGCTATCTGAGGACCTTCCTCCCCACCATCAGGAGCTAACTTTCGGAGGGTTGAAATCTTTTCAAGATCCAGATGGTGGGGGACAGGGGATGAGACTGTAATGGCAGCATCAGGTCTAGCATGTTGTCTGCAATCCATGTGGTGTGCTGGCTTCTACCATCTTCAGCCCATGGAGCACAGGATCTGAGTTACTCCAGACACCTACCCTTTTACCCTCGGTTAAAGTTTCACTGGTTGCACTTTCTAGGAGCACAACTACCAGCCTTTAGTGCATGAGTGATGCCCACAAGAGACTGATCTGAAATGAGCTCTGTTAACTGAGGATAATATCCGTTTTGTCTCTCTGTCTCTGTGCTATAGCAACGTTACACTTTTCTGTAGTTTCAAATGGTTGGTACTATAAGTGCTGAATAAATGATTGTGATTTGCTGCCAGAGGCTGGTTTCTCTTCCTATCCCCTCTTCTGTAGTGCTGCAGCAGAGCACCCTGACAGTGGCTGCCATGCTGATTCACTTTCCCCTCTTCCTGCCACACTCTAGCACTCAAGCATTGGGAGTGACTTTAGGGGCAGTGGGATGGATCTCCTCTGGTAGCAAACATTGAGGGAGCACCCCTATGCTATGAACTTAAGAGTCAAGTTCCATTGCCTCCTTCCTCACCCTCACACTCTCTTCAGCTCTCTCTTCCTCCTGCTTGATATTCAGTAATGCTCTGGGGCTTTATTGGATGAGGAATTCAGGCAAACCACTCAACCTGCCTGCCACGAGGAGCAGTGGCCTCAGCCATTCCCCGGCTAGTTGAATACGACAAATGTGCTGTGAAGGATCTTTACCTCTCTGCCCCTGGCAGGCATTTAAGCAGGTTTTGATAGCCAGCAGCTCCCACCCAACATGCTAGCCCATGAGAATCTGTTTAGGAATGAGTGAAATGAGCAGTCACCATTCTATTTCTCTGATATTTGCTGGATATACAGTATATGTTCTAACTTTTTTTCTTATTTCAGGGTTGATGGTTCTTTTCAACTGTTAATATGATTGTTGCTGGCCACTTAAGGCCAGTTTAGTTCCTTTCACCTATTTGCTAGGCTGCAGTAAATGCTGACAGCATACAAGATGCTCAGCACCTTGTTCACAATCCTGTTCCACAGTCCTGGGGTTGACCACTAGAAGTTACTTGTGGGGCAGTGGAACGTACCTTCTCTTATAATAAATGGTGTGACTGCATCCCTTTTGCCTTGCCATATGGTTTAGGTCCCAGAGTCCTGTCCACCCACTCACCCCTCTCCTGCTCTGTCATTATTGGATCGCACCTGGGGTCTGTCCCCAACATTTCCACCTCGCTGGTGTGAAGAGTTGTTTATCCTGATAGGCTTCCCTCTCCAACCTCTGCTATGTCCTCCCTCACTGCAAGCTCCCCTCCATCTTTTCCTTTGATTGCTTGCAGGGCAGGCTGCCCGAGGCTAACAGTGATGACTATCTCAGAGCCACCACACCTGCTGCTGTACATATGGTCTGACCAGATTTACAGGAACAAGCTAGAGCCAAAGCTAATAATTAGACTGATGGGGACGTGTAGCAGCAACAGATGTTTGATGACGCTAGACCTGATTAATGGGCACTCTTACTGATCTATTGTAGCACAACTGCTCCCAACTACCTCCCTCCTGAAGTTCTTCTACCGAGGTTCACTGGAGGGAATAAGTGGGCAGCCTATGCCAAACCCAGTGCTCTGCAACATGTCTTGTCTGCCTCCACTCCACTCACTATCAAATCCACCAACCTTCTTGCCTTATACATTTTAGAATACATTTGCCACTCACTGCAGATTCAATACAGGAGTTCCATGATCCCCATATGTGCCTACATGACCCTGTTCTCCTTCCTTTCTGGCCCTGGAAAGCCTCATTTCCTAACATCCTTCAAAGCCGCCATGGAAATCATGCACTAGGTTTCTGCACTTGAGTGCCCCTGCCCACATTCCATTTGGTCCTGCATCCTTGTAAGTCCCTCTGCCCTCCCCAGGCACACCCTTCATAGGCCTTCCACCCCCCACACCCTCCCCTGGTTAGAGGTGCAAGCACTAACATACCATTCTGCATAGATATTACATACCTATCTGCAATGCTTTTGCTATAAAACTGCGAACACAGGCATTTCTCACAGATTCTAGTGGCTGAAGGAGATTGTTCTATGTTCAATATCTGGTTTTGTTTACTGTTCTTCTTGCAGTTGATATCCCCTCATTGAGGTCTGGGCTTCGGAAAACTCAGTCGCTCCTAATCATAGGGCCCTGATAGGATTAATTGCCTTCTTCCTTGGAAGTCCAAAGCACACTTCACTTAGTTGCCTTCCTTCTTGGAAATCCAGTAAACACTTCTCACCTATTATGTATGCTGGTGTAATTACATTTTTAGGGCCTTCCTCCTTGGAAGTCCAACGCACACTTCTCCCCTATTACATGTGCTGGTGTAGTTTGATTTTTAGGGCAAGGTTCTGTTAGTAGGATTTCTTGTTTGATTTGTACACTTTAAATGTAGTATTTTACAGGTTGTGCTAAGAATGGGTCAAACAGGATCATTTTAAGGGTCCCATTCTGGTCTCCAAATGCCCCTTGTTGTAGGGTCCCATTATGGTACAACTCTGGTGTAATGCCTTTTTGTTTCCACCTTTAAGATGGACCCTTAACCTATATCTCCTGGAACATAAGGGGGCTGAACTCCCCTGCTAAAAGGAAGTCTGTTCTATTCCATCTTAAAATAATGCCACCCAGGAGGCCCTCCTACAGGAGACCATACTTTGACCTGCTGAGGCTCCTAAGCTCTGCAGGGACTGTGTGGATATGGAAGTGCACAGCTGTGCTCCCACATCAATCAATCAATCGATCGATCAGTCTTTATTTTACCTGGTGAAACACCATTGAGGTAAACTAATTTACAAGATGGACCTGGGTAGTCACATGAAAAAAAGTAAAAAAAATAGTATATACTGTACTGTGATATTGTAAGTACAAAAGAATATATAAAGTGATGACATAACCAACCATAGACACATAGTAGGGAAAACAATAATGAAGTAATGACAAGCAATACAGCTCTCGGTACTAAGCAACATAAGTACAAACCTATAACAATATATCCAAGAAATTCCTCAAGAGCAGGAAATAGGAGGAGAGTAACAGCATGGGAGCCATGAGGCAGAGGAACAACCAGTGGAAGTTAGTACGAGGAAGGAATGCATTCGGTTTGATGATGAACAGAGGTTAAGGCTAAAGTAAGGAAAACAGCCATTGTAGCATTAGTCAAAAATCAATGGGTGTAAGTGTCATCAGTGGAAACAATCACAGGTCTCCTTGAACACACATAGGTACAGGGTTTTGAAGAAGGTCAGCTTCACATCCATGGCAGGTATCTCAGTCTTGGTAAACAAACACTCAGATGGTCAATTGAAATGACAGCCCACGACAGTGCAGGCAGATCACTATCTGTCAAATTCCTTACCCCTGAAGGCCCTCTGGCTTTTGTCAATATCAATGGGCATGATCTTGATGATCCAGAGCTACTCATGGCCCTTCATCACTAGAGATGCATCAAATTTAAAATCCGCTGGCGAAGTAGTCGCAAAGTGTCCACTTTGCATTGGCAGAATGCTACACGAAGTGGCCACTGTAAAGTGCTCACTTCGCTTTCTCATTATAACTATGTGCTGTCATTCCACCTTAACGCCAAGTAAGGTGAAGTGACAACAATATAGGCAGCCCCCAACACATCACATTGCTTACAGTACTGTAAGTCACATGCTTTAGCCAGGCAGGAATGAAGTGAGTCAGAAAAGCAGGTCCTTTTACTTTCTTCCTTTCAGTTGTGGAAGGAGGAAGCCTTTTTGGTGTAGAGAAAGGAGAGTTTGTTTTCTAGTTGCATTTTGTGATTTCGAGCAAAAAAAAAACAGCTTTTTTAAAAGCTACAGCTTGATTTTTTTTTTGTATTGTGTTTTTCATTGTTTTTTTGCTACTGAATTGTTTTTTTATAAGTTTTGTTTTGTGTGTGTGCGCATGTGTGAGTGTGAGACTGTGAGTACGAGTGAAGGTTGGAGTATTAAGGTGTCGGTCACAGTCGGGGACATTTGCGCAATGGACCCAGGACAAGGAGAGTCTGTGGCCCATGGGCATGGGCAGAGGAGAGGAGTGCATACACATGGGGGCAGTTGGGGGTTATTGGACCACTCCTGACTTTTGGGTGTTGTGTCACCCCTGTGGAAGAAGCAGCAGCAGCACCAGTGCCACTGGTGGTGGTACATCCACCTAGTCTGCCACTAACACTCCCACCACCAGTAGCAGCTGCATAGGCTCCTGCAGCACCCCTTCTACCATCTCCACAGCTGCAGGTGGAGCCAAAGGTAAATGAAGGTGGTTCCGGCAGTATATCTAGTCCCCCCCGCAGCTCCCCAGTGTGGCAGTTTTTTTAACTGTGTGGGGGAAGACAGCACCATTGTGGGTTGCCGTCTGTGTGGTGTGCAGGTGCTCCCTGGCCCCAGGGGGACACATTTGGGGACCGGTGGCCAATGCACGCATGTGGTAAACCACCACAAGGTGGAGTGGCAGGCTGCCACTGAAGGGGCCAGGCATGCACCTGCTGGCCCTTCTGTGGCAGTGGCAGAGGATGCTGGGGGTGTTTTGCCTCGCCGCCACAGGTGGAGGAGGGCAATTGCAGCAGCTGCTCCACCACCACCACTGCCACCACAGCCACCAGCACCACCTTCACCACCACCACCACCACTACCAGGCTTTCCTGCTGCAGTGGACCCCGCCACAGTGCCTGTAACACAGGCAGACATTGCACTGGTGTGGGCAGCCCCTGAGGAAAGCAACAAGAGGGTGGGTGCTGTGCAGCAGCAGGTGGATCAAATCCAGCAACAGCAGCTGCAAATACTGACAATGCTCCACCTGCTGCTGGAACACCATGGACTCCCCCATTAAGGGATTTTTTTTCTGGACCCCTCCCCCACTACTGTGCTGTACTGTTTTTGTGTGTTTTTTTTGTTGTTTAATAATAGTCGTTTGCCCTTCTGTTGTTGTAGTGCCTCAGTAATGTTGACTTTCTGTTGTGGAGTGCTTGTGGACAAGCTGGTGTGAGCAGTGCAAGTATGATGTGTTAAATTGCATGTGTGCAGTCAGTGTTGTTTCGTGTGTGTGTGTGTGTGTGTGTGTGTGTGTGTGTGTGTGACATCAGGCATTGTGCAGCATGCTGCAGGCATATATTGCTGTTGCTGACTTGTTGCAGTGTTTATGGTATAAAGAATAGCAAGCAGAATAATGTATATTTTATTGTCCCCATCATCATCAGTGGACTAAGTGAAGTGATACGATACTTTTTCAGAGGTGTCTTTTCAGAGTGCACCTTAGTCACATACTGCACACATAACTTTTAGGAGACCACATGTTTTTTGTGTTAAGATCTTCTTAAAGTCATGTGTGCACTGTGAGTGACTGAGGTGCACAGTGACCTGATACCTCTGAAAAAATATCATATCACTTACTCCTCTGATGCTGATGGTACCAATAAAATATACATCAGGTATTCTTTGTTATCTTTATTCTTGATACTGCAACAAGTCTTACCATATATATGTTTGCATGAAGCTGGACAATGTAAGTACACACAGGAAAGAACACTGATGGCACACATGCAGTTTAGCACAACATACTTGCATTGCTCAGTCTTCATGCTGTTTTTGAAACACTTCAAATCTGATTCATGAGTCCTGACACAAAGTAAACATTACTGAGGCTCTATAACTATTTTGTTTGTGAAATAGACATGAAAGAGATTCACCAACTTACAGCATTGCTCCCGATATATGGGTGCCTTACTTCCAGGGGAATCTTTCTTGCTCCACATGTCCTTACATAGTGCAATGCATTTCTGTCAAAACCGCCCATAATTTCATTAAAATGTGTCATGTCGTGGAGGAATTCCCGTTCTGAAAAGCCACCCAAATTCTGCCTCCCTTTCTCAGCAACATTAGGATGTGATGCCAGGGAGAACGCGGGTACATGCTCCATTATAGTGAATGTCCAGCAGCTTTCAGAATGTTTCTTTATGTTATAATGGTCAGTTTGTGGTGAAACATGGGCACATTTCCACTAACAAGGCTCAGATTCTAAATTTGTTCTAGTCCTACAAATATTAGTGTAGATCAACTATGCCCTTTACTTTTACAATGTCTCACTGTAGCTGAAGAAGAAAAGGCCAGGGAAGTGAATGAGGGGGCTGCAATGGAAGGAGCTGAAAAGAGAAGGTGTTTAGGATCTAGCCGGTCATGGTTGGACTTTGATATTTTGAGGGAGAAAAGGCAAGCAGGGTTTCCTAGGTGGTGACGGGGGACTGGGGAGGGGTGGTGTAGAGAGGAGGAAGAAGCATGAATAGGAGGAGAGGAGCCAGGGGGAAGAACGGAAGGCACAAGTAGTGAAGAACTAATTGAAGTGAGTTACAACAGAGGGAGGGTCAGAAACAGGTGAACCATTAACCATGAGGACTGGAGGAGATGACTGGGTAGGAGGATCAAAAATGAAATTAATTACCTTTCAGAATTTAGGTGGAGCTTTAAGGTTGTTCTGGAGGTAGGCTCTGAAAATGTGGGATTTCACAGCCCAGACAGCCTTAGTACATGAGATTCTATGTGCCCTATAAGAGAGCATTTCAGGGAGACGGTGGGATTATTTGTAGCAGACCCTTGCAAAATCATTGGACCTCCACTAATCTATGAGTTTGGGGATAATCCAGGGGTGGTGAGAAGATTTGACCCTGTTTTTTCTGAGGGGGTGTGCTTGTCCCAGACTGAGGAAAATTTGGAGTGAAAGACGGAGAGGGCCACATCAATATCAGGGGCAGAAAGGATGGCTTACCAATCTGTTGCAGCAAAGTCACTCATGAGAGCATTAATGTTAAGTGCCCAGAGGCACCAGTACCAGATGTATTTAGGGGATGAAGGAGGACACTGTATTTTCATGACACAGAATCTCATGCAGTAGTAGCTAAATGCATGTTATATGCCGATGACTGCCTTATTCTCCTCCAGAATGCCCCATCAGGCTTCCACATAGCTTTGAATTTTCTGCAAACATTTCATGGTGTTTCAGGCTTCAAGATCAATATCGGCAAAACAGACGCTTTCCTTTAAACTGTCTCCATACTACAGACACTGTGGCCCCATGTGATCTGCAGTGGTGGCCCAAATACATTAAATAACTAAGAATATGGATACTTTCAGATCTAGCAGGGGTCATATCTGACCTCACTCCACTGCTGAACCTGTTGGAGGACTGCGAATGCTGTAAGCTGCTTCATCTTTCCCCGCTGGGAAAAAATTGCAGAAATCAAAATAATTATGGCTCCAAGGCCAATGCATTGCCTTTCTTGTTTGGCACTCTATATGCACACACTATGGTTTTCAAAGATGGCCAGACTGGGTATTTTTTTGTGGGACGGTAGACCCCCTTGCTACAGTAGAGGAAAACTCAGGGCCCACTGGCAAAGGGAGACTGGGGCCTACCCTGGTTACAAGCATATTAAATCTCCTTCATGTGTGGCCAAAACTCTACAGTGGCTGTCTTTCAGTGTCTGTCTCTCAGCTCCAACTCTAAACCCCCTTGTGGGTAGCTATTGAGCATCACCTAAATCAGTCAGGAACCCCATCTGCTCATCTTTTTCATCCATACCCAGCCTCAACAAGATGGGCTCTATGATATCACCTTCCATTAAGGCTTGGGGAAAGTTGGAGTCCTTGGTACACATCCCTCTTACTTCAATCTCTGCAGACCCTCTGTTGCAGAATCTGCTTTTGAAAATGTGTTGTCAATTGGTTTGCTGGGAAGTGTGGCAAAGGAGGGAGATAATGCACATTTCTGAGCTGTAGCAACTGATCTCCATGCACATAGACTCCTTTGAGAACATCAGCAATCAGCAGACACTTTGACCTTCATCCAATTCCCTAGAACAGCTCCTACAGTCTTGACATCATAGCTTAAGGCCCCGAAGGGTAGGGTGGGCCTGATTTACACAGTTATTATCCCAAAGTCTCCTGGTCCCTCTGATAGGGCAAGGGAAAATGGGCTCAGGCCCTGGAGGATAAGATATTGGAGACCCTGTTGTCTCAACTTTGGAACCTCATCAACAAAGCATGCCCAGACTCCTGAAGCCTGCTTATTCAAAAGAAGTTTATGCTTATGTGGTATCAGTATCATACCCCTGCTAGGCTTAAATACCAAGAGATCTTCAGTCATGATAACAGCTGGTGTCTTCTTTCCTCTGGTGCTGACTTGCTATAAATCATTTTGGCTGCCTGAAGATACATGTCTTTTGGCCTCAAATCCACAAGTGTCGCTGTAATATTTTTGATAAGGCCGTTACCTGTCCCTTCACCTTTATGTTCTAGGAATTCAGCACCTACTCCGATACTACCAAAAACTCACTTGTACTGGCTTAAGATGGCAAGCATCAAGGCTAACAGACTGATACGTCAGTGCAGGAGGACTCAGGAAATACCCATCATTTCTCATTGGTTTGCCACAGTTAGATCTCTAGCCACCCTGGACAGGATGTCACATTTTGTCAGAAAATCTCTGCTCACATACCCAGCCCTTTGTGAGCACCTTTTGTCTTCCAGATACTCAGTGCTAGACCCTTTCAGCAGTGTAGCTGGAAATGCTAACCTGGGGTTCTGACACCTCAAATGACTTGGTTAGTCCATTGTGCCTAACTCCTCTAACTTTTCCATTTTCTTTATATGATCCCCTTATGTTTCACACTTATAGAGTTCCTGTACACATGACCCTAGTATGATAGCATTATTGACTTAATAGGAATTATTAGCTTCTCTTCTTTGTATTAAGCCATTGAATTGTCATATAAACCTGTAGTATTTTGAAGAAGTGCGTAGCGGTATCTCTGCAAACTGTTTTAAAAACTGTAAATACAAATAATTCAGTGAAAAAAGATAGCTCTGGTTCAAGGGTGCATAGTGCTATGGCAGAGATACCCCTGTCACAGCATCAGTGCCCTCCACATTTCTACTGAGGGATTGGAACAGTTGCTGTAGTTTATGCAGAGCATGAGAAAACACCTATGCCCCCCCCTTTCCCAGCTCGATGAGTAGATGCACAATCGGATTAGATAGATTAGATAGATACTCTAAATAGATAGATAGATAGATAGATAGATAGATAGATAGATAGATAGACAGACAGACAGACAGACAGACAGATAGACAGGCAGGCAGGCAGGCAGACAGACACTTTATTTATAAAGCACCCCTTCCTGGAGGCTCAGAGCCCTGTACAATTCTTAAAATAACATCATCAAAGACACTTTCAACAGTAATATTGCAGAATGAATAAAACAGATTAAACATAATATATCTGTCTATCTTAAAAACAAGACAGTCAGTTGGCTATACAGCATTATAGTTATAAAACAGTATAGCTGGACAGAACAAAAATGTCTTCAGCCCTTTCTTAAAGGTTTCCACTGAGGGTGCCTCCCTGAAGTAGCCTGGCAGTGAATCCCACAGGGCTGGTGTGGCAACAGAGAAAGCCCAGTCTCATGACTGCCACAACCTAGCCTTGGGGACCACCAGGAGGCATCCATTTGAGGAACGGAGACAGCAAGTTGGCCAATGAGGAACAAGGTCTTGCAGGTAGTTTGGTCCCCAGCCATGCAGGTCTCTATAGGTCAGTAATCTGACCTTGAAGGTAATCTTCCACCTTATCAGCAGCCAGTGCAGTCCATGGAGAATGGGCGCAATGTGATCACATCTCAATGCACCTGTTAACAGCCATGACTCCACATTCTGTACCAGCTGCAGACAGTGGACATTGCCTCCAGATAGACTCAGGTACAGAGAATTGCAGTAATCTAACCTAGACGTGACAAAGGCATGCACTAGAGTGGACAGATCATCAGCTGATATCAGGGCTCGGATCCAAGCAATGTTTCTAAGATGATAAAAAACACTTTGGACGATGGGCGACACCTGAGCATCAAGTGTCAAGCCATCATCAAGGACAATGCCCAGATCCCTAACTGAAAAATAGGAGGCCAGGGGAACACATCCCAGTGTTAAACTAGGATCATTCCCAAACCATCCTCTATCCTGCCGATGACCAGAGTCCACCACTAGTACCTCTGTCTTGTCTGGGTTGAGCCATAGCCAGTTTTGAGTCATCCAGCTCTGGATCTCAGCCAGGCAGGTGTTAAATACAGAAAACACCACCTGGTTTTCAGGCACACTGGACAAGTATAGCTGGGTATCATCAGCATAGTAATGAAAACCCAGCCATACTGCCTGATAACATCTCCTAATGGCAATATATACACTGTGAACAACAGATGCAACAGGACTGAACCTTGTGGAGCTCCACAATGCAGAGGCATCAAGATAGATGAAGATAACCCCATCATCACCCTCTGCACTCTGCTCGTGAGATAAGACCTCAGCCAGCTGATGACATTGCCAGTTAGTCCACACCAGTTTCACAGTCCATTCAATAGCACCTCTTGGTTCATGGTGTCAAATGCCACAGAGAGATCCAGAAGAACTAGGATTGTACATTTTCCCTTATCTCTTGCTCTCAGGAGATCATTCATCACATTCATTAGGGCAGTCTCTGTACTATGTCCAGGTCTAAATCCAGACTGCAAGCACTCAAACATGACAGAGGAAGTGAAACAGGCCTTAAGCTGAATGGCCACCACATTTCTAAAACCTTCCCTAAAAATGGGAAGTTTGAGACCAGTTTGTAGTTGATGAGACACTCTGGGTCCAATGAGGGTTTCTTCCAAAGGGGTCTCACGAAGGCCTCTTTCAAGGCCACTGCAAAGACCCCACTCCCCAAGGAACAGCAGATGATCTCAGCAACCACAGGACCAATCAGGCCCACACAACCAAACAAAAGTCGGATTGGACATGGGTCTAGATCACAATGGGTTGGGTTGGCACAGCCTCTAGACCATCTCAGCTACCTCATCCACTCCAACTGGATCAAATTCACCCCATAAGAGAGGGGTGCCCCGGCATGTTACCAGTCCAATTCTGCAAGGTGTTTGAGCAGCACTGGAAGAGATCTCAGTCCTGATAGAGGACCCTTTGTCAGCAAAGAACACAGCAAACTCATCACACCTCATGCTTGAACAAGCTCCCCCAGTACAGAGGCAGGCTGGGTGCAACAACCATATCTACCATATGGAAAAGCTGAACTGGCCTGTTCCTTGCCACAGCACTCTCCCTTGATAGAAAATTCATCTTTTGCCAGCAGATTGCCCTTTGATAATCACCATAATGTGACCTCAAAGACAGTTTGTCCTCCATCAGTCCTGACTCCCTCCAGCACCAATCCAAGCTCCAGCCCTTTATTCTTAACTTCCTGAATTCCCCATCAAACCAGGGGCACCTCTGGTGAGTAGATAAGGGCCAGAGATGAATGGGTGCAATGGAGTTGAAGACCTTGGCAACAACCTTATCAGAGGTTGCCAATGTCTCCTCCGCACCCATCATGCATGCAGTCTCCACACTCGATAGGTCCAGCACTGCCTGTAGTCCTGTTGGGCACAATCCCCTCAAAGGGCAGTACAAGACCATCTTCACAGAGGATGGACCATCGGGGGGCCCCAAACATGATCCTCATGGTGTTATGATCAGATCAAATCACTGGATAAATTATGAGTTCATCAACCTCAAGACCCAGTGTGAACACCAGGTCCAGTGTGTGCCTATGCAAGTGGGTCACTGAGGTAACAACCTGTGACAGGCCCAGAGCTTCCATGCTCTACAGGAAGTCACAATCAAATGATGAGTGTCTGTCATCAACCCAAGCACTGAAATCCCACAGAATAATCTATCTGGGGGATTCCAACACCAGGCCGGTAACTAACTCCCCAACCTCCTACAGGAATTCCCTCTCCCTGACTGGTGGCTGGTATATTAGAAGGATCCTGTAACCTGTGCTAGAACCCCTCCCTGCATGGCAACACTCTCAATTGACCTGGTAGAACCCAATGGTTGCACAGTGAGACCCAGGCTGGCTTTAAAACAATGGCCACTCCTTGACATCTGTGATCCTCTCTTGAGGTGTGTACCTGAGAGTACCCAGCTGGAATCACTGCCTCCAAAATGGGGGTAGCATTATCATCCAGCCAGGTCCCTGTGATGCAAGTCAGGTCTACCGAGGAAATCAAGTCCTCCATTATATCGGTCTTATTACTCATCGACTTGGCATTGCACCAAATGGCCTGGGTCGGATGAATGGGAGCTGCTGGACCAACAACTAACTGACCACTATAAAGATTGGAGCCCTTGGGTATAGGAACCAGGCAGGTAAGACCCTTTTCCAGTACCCATTTCACCCCAGGAAACCCCCTGGGCATCGCCAGGGGAATCGCTGACTCTCCATAGTCTGGGTATAAAGCTTCCTGAACTAGTGGCCTTGATGGAAGAGGGACACCTAGATATCATGGCAGTCACAGAAACATAGTACATGGAGAACCATAACTGGGATGTTAACATACCAGATTACACAATCTTCAGGACTGGCAGGGAAGGTGAAAGAGATGGAGGAGCAACTATCTACATAAGGGAAGGGATCAAAGCAATGGAACTAAAGGGTAAATGAGGAGGAGGAGAGAAGGCACTGTGGGCCACCTTGGAGACAGGAAATGGCACCACAATCTGCATGAGGGTTGAATACAGACCCCCATCTCAGGGGGAGGAAGTGGACAAGGAAATGATAGAAGGCATCCTTAGAATGGCAGAAAAAAGGGGAGATATTGTTGATGGGGGACATGAATATGCCAGATGTTAACTGGAGCACATTTGCTGCAGCCACATAGAGGAGCAGGGTCATTCTCGATGCCCTACCTACCACGGGGCATGCCTCAGACTTCTAGTGTTGGAACCCACTTGGGATGGATCAGTCTTAGACATGGTACTCTCAAATGGGGATGGAGAGAGGATCACAGCTTTAGAATTGGGTAGCCATCTGAGAACAAGTGACCATGAAACAATGTGGTTCATAATAAACACAGCTGTAGAGTCAAGTCATACAAAAGAGAGGGTACTGGGCTTTAGGAGGGCTGACTTTGGCAAAATGAGTGAGTGCCTAAGGAATGCATTAGCAAATGGGCAGGAATGAGGGGTGGAGGAAAAATGGGGAAAAATCAAAACTGCCATCACAGTGGCAACAAGCATTTGTATGAAGCAAATAAACAAAACAAAGAGAAGTAAAAAACTACTATGGTTCTCAAAAGAGGTGGCTGGAAAGATTAGGGAGAAAAAAATATTATTCAGGAAGTATAAAGAATTACAGAAGAAACAGGACAGAGCACTCTATCAGTTAAAGCAGAAGGAAGTGGACAAGGCTGTCAGAATAGTGAAGGCCCAAACTAAGGAAAAGATAACCAACTCAGTTAAGAAGGGGGTAAAACCTTTAATTTATTTATTTATTGAAATTGTTTCACCACGATGGCACACTGAGCAAAAAGATGCTTGTCTCCCGGTGCGGCCTTGGGGGTGAGGGCACAGTGGGAGATAACTCACAGGTTTTAAAAGTTACATATGCGAGGAAAAACCAAAGAACATAGCTGAGCACAATTACAGCAATACAGTAGACAGATTCAGTTGAACAGTTTACAGAGAAAGTTTCAATTATGCAGTTGCAGGATACAATTGTGTGATGGAATTGGGGCAAGACAATCAGTACAGTTCAACAACAACACTTGGCAGGCATAGATTATATTACAGAATGGGATAGTATTGGATAGATTAGGTGTGGCACTGAGTGGAGAATATGTGAGGATCAGGCAGTATCAAGTAGGGTTTAGGACAGGGCAAAGCCCATGTACAAGAAGTGCTGAAGTTGGTTTAGATAAGCCAGCTTCCATAGCGTAAGCTAGGTGCCACTGGTCAGGCAGTCGGAGGGGTATAAGGGGACACCTTTGGGGCTTAAGTGCAGGAGAAATTTACTGAGAGGTAGTTTGTTAATGCTGAAGACAGAGAGTGGGTAGAGGAGGAGTGGCGAATTTGGGGAGGGAGTTCATTCCAGAGTTTGGGGAAGCGGTAAGAGAAGGCAGATTGCCCAACAGTGGTTTTCTGCCTAGGGATCTGAAGCTTCCGGTCATCAAGGGGTCTGAGGGCATGAGAAGGGGAAGGAGCTGGGGTAAGTAAGGTAGAGAAGTATAAGGGCAGGGCATCACGACAGAATTTGGCTACAAATTTAGCACAGTGCTGCAGGTGACGGTTTTCGAGGGAAGGGAATGCGAGGGCATGGTAGAGGTTGCAGTGATGGGTGCGGGGGTTGGCATCAAGGGCAAAGCGACAAAAGGCATGGAAAAGTGTGTCCAGTCTGGATAAGGCAGATTTGGGAGTGGCACTGTATACTATGTCACATTAATCAAAAGAGGGGAGGATCATCTTGTGCATCAGCTCATGCCTGGCCATGAGAGGGAGGCAGTTGTGGTTCCTGTAAAGGGCTCTGAGCTTGGGACACAGTTTTTTTATGATGGCATAAATGTGATCAGAGAAGGACAGGTGATGGTCGATCCAAACTCCGAGGTAGTGGAAGGAAGTGACATCCTCCAGTACCGTCCCATCAAGGGTGCGGAAGGTAGGGAGGGAAGGGAACCTGGTTAGACATTGCTGAGTGCTGAAGGTCATGGTGGTAGTTTTGTTTGCATTGAGAGAGAGCTGGTGAGAGCTAAACCATAACTGTACCTTGTAGAAGTCAGTCTGGAGGTTGGCTGTTACCTCTTCTGGGGAGGAGCGAGAGGCAAAAAGGACAGTATCATCTGCGTACATTTGAATAGAAGTGGATGAGTACACCAGAGGGAGGTTATTTAGAAAGATGGAGAAGAGGATAGGGCCAAGTACTGATCCCGGGGGAACTCTGGTGGCTATAGGGAGGGGTAAAGAGGTGATGTCGGAGATTCTAACTGATTGAGTTCTGTCAGCGAGGTAGGCGTTGAGCTAATTGGTAGCTGAGCCAGCTATGCCAGCTTCTGACAAAGATTGAAGTAGCAGAGGGTGGGAGACCATATCGAAAGCTTTGGCAAGGTCTATGAAAATGGCTGAGGTGATCAACCCTTTGTCCATGCCTGAGAGGATGGAATCCATGAACCTAACCAGGGAGGAAGCTGTGGAATGGCCCTTCCTGAAACTGGACTGGAATGGCGTGAAGAAGTTGATGTCAGAGAGGAAGGAGGTGAGTTGGTTGAGCACTAAGTGTTCCTGCAGCTCTGTGAGTGCAGGGAGGAGGGAGATAGGGTGATAATTTGAGGAGGAGGTGGTGACACCCCTTTAGGGAGGAGGATGACGATGGCCTGCTTCCAGACCTGGAGGACAGTGGCAGAGTAAAAGGAAAGGTTTAAGAGGGTGGCAAGAGGGTTGCAATGGCTGGGGCAGAGAGGTGGAGGAGATTGCAGTCGAGGCCATTGGGGGATTTTCCTTTTTTTGTGTTGAGGGCCTGAAGGGCTTCGAGGATGTCAACTGGCAGGATTACTTTGAAGGTGAAGGTGGGGGCCCACTGGAATTAGAACATATGGGAGGAGGACTGAGTGGCACCAAGGTGGGCAGGGAAGAGAGGAGGGCTGAGGCACAGGAGGAGAAATATGTGTTGAATGCAGTGGCAACATCCTGTGGCTCAGTGAAGAGGGAGTTGTTCACGAGGAGGAGAGGGGGATGGTGGGCAGTTGGTTATAGGTACATTAGGGAGCGAATGAAAGATGAATGGAAGGATAATGAAGCTTAATAAAGGGAAGGGAAGGTGAGCAGAAGATGGCAGTAAAAAGGCAGAGATACTGAACAAATACTTTTGCTCGATATTTATAAAAGAAGAAGAGGGGGAGGTACCTAAATCAAGCAATATCTGCAGTCTGAAGAGGGGGGTCGATACCAGTCCATTCACAGAAGAAAGGGTCCTGAAAGAACTCTTAAAACTCAAGGTGGACAAAGCAATGGGACCTGATGGGATGCAGCCCAGAATTCTAAAAGAACTAAGGGGAGACCTAGTGTCACCACTGACTACCCTTTTTAACAAATCATGGGAGGATGGTGTGGTATCTGAGGACTGGAGGAGGGTGGATGTGATTCCCGTTCACAAAAGTGGGAGCAAGGCAGAAGCAGGAAACTACAGACCTGCTAGTTTGACCTCAGTGTTCGGGAAAATGATGGAATCACTTCTGAAAGAAAGAATTGTTGAGTACCTAGAGACCAGCAGGGTACAAGACCCAAGGCAGCATGGATTTACAGTGGGATGATCATGTCAGATGAATCTATAAGATTTCTTTGACTGGGAACCAAAGTAGTAGACCAGGGAGGGGAGGTAGATACGGCTTGCCTAAACTTTATCAACACATTTGACACAGTCCCACACAAAAGATTAATAAACAAGTTAGCCAGCCTGGGAGTGGGTCCCAGTGTGGTAGCCTGGGTAACAAATTGGCTGGACAACAGGACACAGAGGGTAATAGCAAATGGAGTACACACTGAAGAGAGGGAGTTACTAATGGGGTACCATAGGATTCAGTACTAGGATCAGTCCTCTTTAATGTCTTGATAGGTGACATTGCAGAGGGTCTGGAAGGAAAATTATGCCTCTTTGCAGACAACACAAAGATCTGCAACAGGGTTGATTCACAGGGGGGGGAGTGGAAAGCATGAGAAGGGACTTGGCAAGGTTGGAAGAATGGTCAAAAGTATGTCAGCTTAGATTCAATGCAAAGAAGTGCAAAGTAATGCACCTGGGAAATAAAAACCCAGGGGAAGAGCACACAATGGGGGGGGGGGGGAGGTACTTACAACAGCAGAAATGGAAAGGAACCTGGGGGTAGTCATATCAGATGACCGTAAGGTAGGCAAGCAATGTGAGAAGGAAGTAATGAGGGCTGGGGTGATACTGATGCATAGGGCAAGGCATCACTAGTAGGAAACAAGAAGTTGTTATCCCTCTGTACAGACAGTTGGTGAGAACCTATCTGAAGTACTGCATTCAATTCTGGAGAAACCATCTCCACAAGGACATAGACAGGTTGAAGGCAGTCCAGAGAAGGGCAACTAAAATGGTGCAGGGTCTGCACCAGAATCCATATGAAGAGAGAGACTAAAAGAGCTTAATATTTATACCCTTGAGAAAAGGAGGGAGAGAGGGGACATGATAAAAGCTTTGAAGTACCTCAAAGGAATCAACAAAGTCAAAGAGGGTAGCATCTTTCAGAAAAAGGGACGTGCAAGAACAAGGTGGCACAATTTGAAGATATAGGGAAGACGGCTCAGGGACAATGTGAGGAAGTATTTTTTCATGAAGAGGGTGGCGGATACATGGAATAGCCTTCCTGAAGAGGTCATGGGGTCAAAAACAGTGGGGGAATTCAAGATTGCATGGGACAGACATAAGGCAAGTCTGGTGGAAGGTAGGAGGAAGTAGGCTGTTGGTTAAGTAGGATCTGCAGCTTATCCAATAGGTAGGGAAATGAGCAGAGTAGGTGGGCCAAGCAGTCCTTATCTGCTGTCAAGGTCTATGTTTCTATTTTTCCAGCAGTCACCCCAGATTAGGTGCAGAGGGCTGGTTTAGCAAATACTGTGGGTGTTGTACAGTGTTCTACATGAGCAAAAAGTGCACATTATGGTTTTCACAGATCCTCCACATGTGCAGAAGGCACCCCAACCATATTATGGATTGTGCCCTGGATTGGAACAGATTTCTTCTGATAGACACATACTGCATATATTGTACATGTCTACATTGCAGAATTATTACTGTACTTTCCTAGTCTTCCAACATGGCACAGATACAGTAATAGATACACATGTAATGGAAATACACATAGTGCTTATTTTAAGCAAACATCTATAGGCTAGAATGCCACCATTAAGGTAAAGTGCTAGCCAAAGTGATTCAAGAGTCTTTTATATGTCAGAGACCCAGGTAGAGTGGCATCTACCTGGATAGAGTAAAGGGTCTTGCAGAAGTCAAAAGAATTTTGCAGAATTCTGCAGGAAACTGTGTGATTAAAAGGCAGATAATCCCTTCTTCAATGGAGGAATATGTGACATTTTTACCACTGTGCTTGATCCTGGTGAATGACACTGTACCTAGATCCATAATAATAAATGGTTAATGTTTTGCTATTTCTAAGGAAAATAGTCCAATGTTTTAGAAATCAGGGGCATTATGCTTGGTACAGTACTCTCAGGCTTGCAAACATAACACATGTCTGTGAGACCTAGAAATAAAGTTTACTCACCTAAGTAACTGAGGTTCTTGAAAGGAGTGAAGCATACTATCATCACAATTTGCATGATCTCACACAGAATAGTTGCTCCAGAGACAAACTGGATTTGTGTTTTTTTTTTAAAGCACTCTGCATGGTCATTGTATGCCCCAGCTGCTTACCTACCTGTAAAGGAATTGGGCAGCAACCATCCTAATATAAGTAAACATTTTTTTAAAACAAATAATGTTAATAAAGTACAGTATGTTTTAAAAGCAATTTTAATAGATGACCTTTTCAATGGCCAGGCATTAAAAGTAACACAACTTATTCTGAAAAATGTTATCCCTCCTGCTGTATATATCAGAGGGTGTGGTTGGTATGAGTTTGTGAGGATAGCATGTTCCATCCTATAAAGTTCTATACTTGCTATGGTGAATAATCTTTTGTTCTTAAATCTGGAATGAAACATGACTAGTTTTACAATTTGAAGACTTCTCATTGTTATAGATGCACAAAGTTTGCAAATGTTGCATCACAAATTAATCTGCAAATTTTTCCGAATTCTTGAAATGCCATCTTCACAAAGATTTTGGCAGGTGAAATGGCACTTTTTCAAGCAAAGTCATGCAAATGCACTTGCAAAGTGGAAACTTTGCCATGGCTTTGCCTGACTTCACTAGAACAAAATGCCACTTCCAAAGGAAAACTCACTGTAAAGTGGGCAATTTGCAAACTTTTTGCAAAAACAAATGTCACAACTTTTGAACATCTCTATTCCTAGTACATGGGATAAGAGATTTCAGACTATTTGGGAGAAAAGGCGCAGAATGACAAATGTCTCATAACTTGTACATCTTCTTGTAATAATATCCAGACTGCAGTGGCATGTAAATGTGTGTTAAGGACAATGTGGCTGCTCTACAGACTGCTAATAGAGGCACCTCTCTTGCAGCTGCTCCAGTGACTGCTATGGTTCTAGCTGAGTGCACTATTAATCCAACCATGATTTCTAATCGTACTTTAAAATAGCAGAAATAAATGTGTAAAGCAATCAGATTTTTTTTTATTTTACACATTTTGGTTGGGAAAGACACATTGAAAAGAAACTTATTTTCAGGTGCATCCCAGGATAACAGGGAAGTTAACCAACTTGCTCAGGTTCATACAGTATGCAAGTAGGTATTATGGGAATCAAACCCAGCTGGATGAATCAAGCTTGTTCAATGTTCAGTGTTCTAACCTTTAGGCTACACTGCCAACCCAAGATACAGCAGTGCCAGCCAGAATGTAATGCAATAAGCTGGAGTATATCACAAAATGCTGTAGTGTGCTGCAGGGAACAGTGTAATTCAATTGCAATTAATCCCTTCAGTATTTTGTGACATGTCATTTACTGCAAGTTACTTTGCTGCATTGTGGCTGGCTCCACTATATATAGAGCCAGCCCACTAAGCAATAGCGTTTATGAGGCTAGATAACCTTACCCTCTTCACCATAGATACAAGCAATTGCTTAGCAGAACCACAGAGTTACTCTGTGCTCAATTTGTAGAAACAAAGAGCTCTCTTAAAATCTAAACTCAAAAGTCTTTACTCACCTTTGTTTGAGTGAGGCTTAGGAAACATTCAAACTGATTCATAAAGAAAGATGCTACCACTTTGGGTAAAAACTTTATATTCATTTTGAGTTCCACCTTATCATTATGGAAAACTAGATTATTTGGGTCTACAAAGAGTGTTTGTAATTTTGTGACCCTCCTTGTAGAGGGGATAGCTGCCAGAAATAAGGTTTTTGATGTCAGAAATTTCAACATAAGGGGACAATTCATTCTGTTAGCCACTCCCCCGATAAAGACTAAGAACAGCTGAAGCACAAGGGATACATTTGAGTCTTAAGTGAGAAGAGGAAAACAAGGGGAGGGATAGCGATGATAAGGAGGGCATTAGTGGGGAGAGTGCACAGAAGAGGATCAAGCCAAAAAGCAAACATTCTGAACAGATACTTCTGCTCAGTCTTCACAGTGGAAGGAGGGGGCAGACCACCAGGGAACAGCTGGAATGGGGTTAGGTGGGCATTAGTCCAGTTTTAAGGGAATTAAATTTGAAGGGACTTATAGCTCTGAAAGTGGGCAAGCTTATGGCAACATATGGGATACACCAAAGGGTACTAAAGGAACACAGGGAAACAGAGAGTGGTGGTAAATGGTATGCAGTCAGAAGAGATGCAAGTCACAAGTGGGGTACCTCAGCGATCAGTCCTGGGGTCAGTTCTCTTCAATATATTCATCAGTGACATTGCAGATGGACTGGAGGGTAAGGTTTGCCTGTTTGCAGATGACACCAAGATCTACAACAGAGTAGATGATCCAGATGGGGTGGTCAGAATGAGAAGATATCTGGATAAACTGTCAAAATGGTTGCAAGAGTGGCAACTGGGGTTTAACGCAAAGAAGTGCAAGATCATGTACATAGGGAAGAGAAACCCTGAAGCCACCTATAGGCTGGGAGGGGAGTTGCTGGCAGTCACAAGGGAAGAAAGAGACTTGGACATCATCATCACAGAAGACCTGAAATCATCCAAGCAGACCACTAAAGCAGTAGGTAAGACTAGGGGAATGTTGGGGTGTATTAGTAGGGGTATCACAAGTTGTAAGAGGGAGGTAATAATCCCTCTTTACAAGACACTGGTTAGGCCCCATCTGGAGTGCTGTGTGCAGTACTGGAGGTCACACCTTCACAAGGACATTAACCAAATTAAGACAGTCCAGAGAAGGGCAACCAAAACAGTGCAGGGACTGCATCAGAAAACATATGATTACAGATTAATGGAGCTCAATATGAATACCCTAGAGCAAAGAAGGGAGAGAGGTGATATGATCAAAACATTCAAACACCTTAAGGGCATTAACAAGGTGAAAGAGTCTAACATGGTTCAACATAAGGAAAATAGCAGGACAAGAGGACACAGCATGAAATTAGAGGGAGGCTGATTAAAGGGTAATGTGAGAAAGTTCTTTTTCACAGAAAGGGTGGTGGATGCATGGAATGGCCTTCCTCAGGAAGTGATGGATATGAATACAGTGCAGGGCTTCAAACAGGCATGGGATATGCATTAGGGACCAATACAGATGATTATGAATAGATAGGCCATTGACAGAGCAAAGGCCGATGGCACATTCATAAGCTAGCAAAAGAAATGGGCAGACTGGATGGGCCTTGAGGTTCTTATTTGCTGCCAACTTCTATGTTTCTATGTTTCTAGCTGCCACACTGATGGCCTTATTCAACAGCTCACTGGAAACAAACATGGTTCCAGAGGACTGGAGGAGAGCAGACATGGTCCCCCTCCATAAGAGCAGCAGCAGGGAGGAAGCTAACATCTCTAAGCTGGTCAGTCTCCCATCAGTGGTGGAAATTAATGGGAACACTGTGAAAGAAACAGTTGGCAGGGTATCTTGAATCCATTTTGCTACAAGACCAAAAGCAGCATTAATTCATATGGGGGGGGGGTCATGACAGAGAAATCTGATTCATTTATTCAACTGGGTGACCAGGGAAATAGCTCAGGGGAGGGCAATACATGTGGCATATGGCCTATCCAGACTTTAGCAAGGCTTTGACATGGTACCAAACAGGAGACTGAAGAAATTGTGCAGCTTAGGAGGTGGGATCCAAAGGGATTAACTGAGTAAGGAACTGGTTAAGGGATAGGCAAGGGACAGTGTTGGTTAACAACATTCACTGTAATGAGGAGAGAGTGACCAGTGGGGTGCCTCAGGGCTCAGTACTGAGAGTGGTCCTCTTCAGTGTCTTCATAAGTAACACTACAGAAGAACTGGAAGGGAAGGTATGCCTTTTTGCAGATTACACCAACATTTTTATGGCTTTGGATGGAGCCTATAGCCATCTTGCTATCCATAGCTGGAAAATGGAATATCATGGAACACATGTTTAGGGCTTTTCAATGTATCCTTCCATGCCTACTAAAATAAAATATTCCCTTCTTTCTGTTAAGAATGTTGAAGACATAACTCCAAGCTGCTTAGCAGATGCCATTAGGAAACTGAAACAGCTTGTTAAATATTTGTTAAATATTGGTTGCCTAGCTGGCCTGGTGGTGCTGAGGGTTGAGGCGCTGGACGCCACACTTGACTCCACATTAGGGACATGGGTTCGGGAGCAGACTCGGGCCATTGGGGGTTGGCAGGGGAGAGGGTGGATCGAGCATCCCAGGACTGTTCTTCTTCCTCTGGAGTGGGTCTGGGGATGCATCAAGCTTGAGCGACCCCTGATGATGAGTGGGGGTGGAACAGACATGACGCCAACAATGAGGTGGAGCATGGCAAGACTCCCACATATGCACTGTGCATCATTTCAATGCCAGCTCCAGGGGGACCTAATGGGAGGAAAAAGGCTGGGCTCGACCATGCAGCTTGATGGCTACATCCCTGACGACTTGGAGGCCTGTCATGGAATCACGTTGGGGGTCTGGGCCAGTCCATGATGGAGAGGTAAGGGGAGACTCTGTGACAGGTTGGAATGGCTGCACCAGACCCCCATATATCGAGTGAGCCTGCTGTCCTCTGTGTTGGTGGCAGCCGGTGGCTGGATGTCCCAGCCAGTGTGCTGCAAACGGCACAGAAATGCAAAGAATTAAAAAAAATATTGGTTGCCTATTAAACTGGAGATTTGTTTACCCCTTCAGAATGCAACAAACTGCACATTTAAATACTTAGCATTTAAACAGCTTCTTGATATACTGTAAGTTTCAGTTGGGAATGTATTGTCTTTCAAGGAAGATTCATATCTAATGTGACGAGGTACCTTTGGAAATGAGCCTCCGGCTCAAAGGTTGTAAACCGATATATCAAATAAATAAATAAAAATAATAAATGCCACCCTTTCCCAGCAAATCTGTGATTTACACTGTTTTTTTAACCTCTACAGACACTATCTGATGAGCATTGAGTCAGAAATATGCCAGGTCTTCAGTGAACTGCCCAGACTAAATATTGTATGTAGCAATCAGCAGACATGTTCCACTATGCTTTTTGGGAAAACAAATATATTGAGCTAACACACACACACACACACACACACACTCTGTACTCATGGCTACAACATTCAAAATAAATCTTGCATTCTAATATGTTATAAAGAAACTGTTTATGCTAGTAAGCACAGTGAAGTTCAGTGTAAATTTCCTTTAAATATTTCTTATCCTATATTTTGTACACACACACACACACACACACACACACACACTCACGCTGCACACTGCACACCATTCTCATGGATGCAATACTGCTGGAGGCCTGGGTTCAAGTCCCAGCTGAGACACTTATTCTTTCTCACCTCTGGTTGTGTGTTCCATAAAATATGCACACCACACTCCTGTGCGATTGTTACAAGTAAATATTTGTGTTGCCATTGGGTTGTGCATTTGAGAAAGAGTAATGTGCTTGAGGACTGCCCATATTTCAATTGTCTCAGTGGTGCAGCTGGTTAGCACAATTTGAATGGTATTCTGGGTGGCCTGGGTTCAAGTCCCAGCTGAGGCACTTATTCTTTCTCACCTCTGTTTGTATGTGTTCCATAAAATATGCACACCACATTGCTGTGTGATTGTTACAAGTAAATATTTGCATTGCCATTGGGTTGAGCATTTGACAAAGAGTAATGTGCTCAGGGATGGCCCAGGTTCCAGTTGTCTTAGTAGCGTAGCTGGTTGGTGCAATCGGAACGGTATTCGGGGTGGCCTGGGTTCAAGTCCCAGCTGAGGCACTTATTCTTTCTCACCTCTGTTTGTATGTGTTCTATAAAATATGCACACCACATTCCTGTATGATTGTTACAATAAAGAAACTGTTTGTTTATGTCAGTGGTCACATATAGTATAGTGGATGAGCAACTATGCACAACCAATGTGTTGTGCCACCGACGAGGACTGATTCCCTGTGACCTTGAGAGCAAAGTCCGAAAGGTCTGTGGGAATCAGTTCCCTGAGGTGGCACAACACATTGGTTGTGCATAGGGTTGCCCATCTGCTATTATATATAGTGAATGGGCATCAATGCCTATTTCAGACACTGCCCTTTGCTTCAATGAACTGGAGGTTGGGAGGGCACTTGAGGGCTGGTGGTAGACGCAAATTACTGACAGTGTGCTGCAGATGGTTCTGAAAGTTCAAGTTTAAAAATTAACAACTTCCAGCTTAATTGGATATGGGAAATCAAGTATGTGGCAGCATTCTAAGTTGCTCTGCTGAAGTAGTGACATCACTACTGCAGCAGAAAAACATAATGATGTCACTTCTGCAGTAGAACAAACATATTCCACCAATGGAATTCCATGCACAACAGCATTCCACCATACACTATAGTGAAGTTCAGTTCAGAGTAGATTTCCTTTAAATATTTCTTATCCTATGTTTTGTATACTGGATAGTGCAGGGGAGATGCTACATCTCATTGTCATACGGATCTTCATTTACACATTTTTGCACTTTATTTATTTTACTCAGACAGTCCCAGATTAAATGCAATATCTTGTTTTCAGTAGTGTCATGATTTTCCCATTTTAATAATGCATTTCTTTAGGGTAGCCTAGTCCAGGGCCCCCATATTCAAAGGAGATGTGTAGCACATCTCAACAGAAAAGGGAGATGTGCCACACAACTCCAGCAATGCACCACAGCATGATATTCAAATGTGCAGGATGCACCTGATGCAAGGGAATGGGCCAAGGCACACACAAACAGTATGCCGTGCAAGTCGATGGTGCATTACCATGCATATGATGCGTTGCGGCAAACTCAGTAGGAATGTACCCTTCACAGCCCAGAGCAGTGAGGCCCACAGTTAGGCCATGAATAGCTGGCCTAACCCTGCCAGCCACCCATATGTGGGCTGTGGAAGTGCACCCAGATGCACAGCAGCCTGGAAGCCCTGATGGACTAGAGGTACCCACTTCCATCCCTGATCGATCTAACTCCATCCCCAAAGAGCACCATAGCATAGGGCCCCCTGGACCCAATCGCACCAGAGGAAACCATGGTCCATATCAATGGCACAGAGAAACCACACCCACCACCTTGGTACATAGACAACACCACTGCCCCCATATCCATCCTGTTGCGGAGACTAGAACTGCCCTCCACACCCTGCTATGGTCAGTCACCAACTGCACTGGACCAGAGCCAGAGATCTACCTTCCAGAATGACCCACATGGCTATACCATACATTGGGGCACTGCACAAGCTACGGAACCACCAGTGTATGTAGTCATGTGTATGTCCCTGGCAAACCGTAAGAGGGAATTAACATACCTCCAATGCATGCCTTGTCGATGCTGTATCTTTCTGCTGTCATACACTCTCCCTGTTCCCCTGTGTATCATGCCATCCTCCATACTACTGAGGTATCCTGGGTGCCATGGGTGTGGTATCCTATAATGCCATTTGTAGTATACACTCCAGGCTAAGGATAGTATTTTCATGGTTCCCCAATTGTACAAACAAATGGGAGATCAGCTGTAACATGCCTGTTCCAGGACCTGTGTGAGTAGGTACAGCACTGACTTTCACCAGCACTGAGCAGTGCAACAGCACTAGGACAATGGATCCACATGCAATTGCCTGAGGTATATGGCCACTGGGCATTATTGCCCACACACAGGTTGTACCTATGTATGACACATTCCAGCATCCTACTGCTAGTGCTCTGCCACTCAAAAATATGATGCAATTTCTTCTGTGAACTATACAAGCTAAATATATAACAATTAGCAGGCATATTCTAGGAAACTACATTGTAAAAATGTGTAAAAAGAAGACCACATTGAAATTACCTCTCAGCAGATCTGCATTGTGCAAATTCATTAGACGTAATGGGCAAAAGCATCCCAAAACCTTTCCACAGCCATATTGGCTATGACCAGAGTTTGTTACTAGGGTTGATACTGAATATGGGGCAGAGAGAATGCACACAGAGCTTGGAAGACTTGAAAAGTTGTCAAAAACTTTTCTTAGTACTGTTGCAATAAAGTTGACCTCTCCTACCTGCTGTATTTTAACTGTACTTGCTTGAATCTGTGTCTGTATGTACCATAATGTACTTGCCTGTTGTATATACCCCTATCTGTTTTGTAATGTTTATGTACCTTGTCAATTTCCTTACGACATGGAACCTTTATAAATGAACTTTTAGCTCAAAGGTGTTATCCGAGATTCCAATAAATAAATAAATAAAAACATGGCAGCTGGGGGTCAATTCCAAAATGTGCAAAATCATGCATCTAGGTCATAGAAACTCAGGAGCTGACTATAGGATCGTGACAGTGGGGAGGTATTGACAGTCACTAAGCAAGAAAAGGACCTTGGGGTTATCATATCTGATGACCTCAAAGTGGCAGGACAGTGTGACAAAACAGTGGGTAGGGTCAGTGGGAAGCCAGGATGCACTGTGAGTGCACTGGAATAGACATCTCTATCAGGAGGAGAGGGGTGGTGTTACCACTGTATTGGTCCCCTGTGAAACCTCACCTGAACTATTGCATCTAGTTCTGGAGGCCACACATCAGAAAGGACAAAGATAGGGTGGAGGCAGTCCAGAGGAGGGCAACTGAAATGGTGCAGGATTGCAGCAAAAGCCCTATGCAGAGAGACTATGGGATCTTAGCATGTACACCCTGGAAGAGAGAAGAGTGAGAGGCATCTTAATAGATACCTACAAGTACCTCACAGGGTGAACAAGGTGCTAGACAGGAGTCTCTTTCAAATGGAAACAGCAGCAAGACCAAAGGGCATGCAATGAGGGATGTAAGGAAGTACTACTTCACTGAAAGAGCAGTGGACATCTGGAAGAGACTGCCAGTGTAAGTGGTGGAGGTGAAAACAGTAGGGTGCTTCAAGCATTCATGGGATAGACATGGGGGATATTAGTAAACCGTCAAGTAGGAGGGAGGGTCACCAGAGACCATTTACGGTCTGCAGAGACAGACTAGGCAGAAACATTCTGGGCAGACTGGGTGGGCCAAGTGGTCCTTTTCTGCCCAAAATTCAAAGTTTCTGTTTCTTTGTTGAAGGTCTATGACTATATTTAATGCTTTATTAACAACACTTGAATTTCAACATTGCCTTGCCTTGTGTGCACTGTTTGTCTATCAGTGTCCAGAAATTTAAATTCCGAAGAGGCCAGGAACAGATATGTAGCAAATTTTTAATTTGTGGACACTATGTGGAGTATTTGCATAGTGTGAAACTTGCAGGTCATCATAATTACATTAATTTTACTACACAAATTGATGTATTTTTCCACTTTGTGGTGAATTTGTGTTGTGAAGTGAATCAATTTGTGTAGTAAAATTTTCTATAAGGTGTGTAGTGAATGCATAATGTGGCAATTTGCATAGTACAAGTCAAGCAGTTACACAGATTTTACTACTAGTGGTGGGCGAAGTGGGCTCAATCCGCTCAGCGAAGTGATTCGCGGAGTGTTCCACAATGCAAAGCGGAGTACTTTGCGTTATAATGAGGAACGCGAAGTGCATTGAAAACAGGTACTTCACATTACTCTGCCTCCACTGGTCACTTCTCTTTCAAAAAGTACATTGGTGGCAGTTCACTTCGCTTCACTTCACCTTATTTTTGAGCTCCGAAGGAGGATTTTGCAGTGATTCATGGGAGTTCAGGTCACATGGGCTCTATATTGATCTGCACAGCCTCAGTTCGAGGTAGTATGAGTAGGAAGCAGTAGGAGACAGTGTGCTCTGATAGCTGTCTGTAGGAATCTTTTAAAAGCTGTTCAAAAAGCATCTTTGCTTTTTTGGGGGGGGATCCAACTGTAGTTCATCAATTGTAGGAAACCCTCCGGTGCTCACATCATCGAGCGTTTTTGTTTGTGTGTAGATTTTGAAGATTGTAGAATTTATACCACCGAGTATGTGTGGTGAAAGACAGTGAAGTGTGCTGTGTGGGGGAGGGGTGTATCTGTGTGTAGGTAGATTTAAGTTGGAGAACTAGTGATTTCTTAGTGTTTTGGTAATATTTTCGTTATATAACTGACTGGGTTACTGTACGCATAGTAAAATTGTCAGTGATAGTACAAATTTTCTTGCTGTTTGTTGTGTGAATGTGGTGCAGCATTTCATAAGGTCAGGTTGTTTAAATTACAAATTTACATTATGTAGCACTGAGTAGACTGAACCTTTGCATTTGCATCGCATTCTTCGTTCAGCATCGTACGCAAAGTGTTCTGTGTTGTGTGTGCAATGTTGCGTGCATCAAATATAATACACCTTTTAAAATTTGTGACACAGATCAGTGTAAGTACAACTAAGTGCAGCAGTATGAACCTGCTATCCACTGCAGCTGCCTGAGTTTGTACTGCGATCATGTTCTCTGTTCTTAGTGTTGCTGCTTGTAGTGCCTTAAAAATCAGTACTGTCTGTATTCAGTGCTCCCCCACATTGAAAAGGTATTTTTTACCAGACTAGATTGTTTTTGTGACCCCATCAGCACCACTTTGCATGTGGTGTGATGAAACCATTTCACTTCTTTAGCAAGTGTCAATTTTCTGGACAGAAGACAGATGCATTTTGTGTGTTGTGATTGTGAGCACATAATGTCATACCTAAATTATAAATTAAAGCAGCATTGCAACAATGTGCTGACAGTTTTGACCTATAGTTTTTTATGCTATGTTACATCACCACTGGCGCCGCCACAGGTGCAGGCCACTAGTTACCTGATGACTTGTATGATACCCTTCTTTTCACAATTTGTGTCTGCTTTACTACTTTTTCTCATGTCTGAGAATAAAAAAGGAGCATGCCATTTAATATTGTTCTGACCAGGTTCCTAGCACTATTTGCAGCTGTTTTTGAGCAACTGTTGTTCTGTAATGTCATAAAACACTGCCTGCTGCATAATTGTTAATTTGACAAAAGAAATAACAACAGAAATAATATATAACAACTGATGGAGAAAAACAGCGCAAAATACTGATGAAGAATTGGTCTGCACCATATTAAAAGAAGTGCTCCTTTTATTATCTCACACATGAAAAAAAGTACTAAAGCAGACTCAAATACTGGAAAGAATAGTATCATACAAGTCAGGATGTAAGTAAAGTGGCAATGTAAAATAGCATAAAAAAGTACAGGTCAAAATTTTCAACAGATTGCTGCACTGCTGCTTTAAAGAGATTCACCAAGTTACATAGTTATGGATGGTATTACACCCAATATATTGGTGCCTAACCTCCAGAGGAATCTTTCTTGCTCCACATGTCCTTAAATAGTGCAATAATTTTCTGGCAAAAACATTCGTAATTTCGATAAAACGGGTCCCGGAGGACTTCCCATTCTGAAGAGCCGACCAAGTTCTTCTACCCGCATTCAGCAATGTTGTGGTGAAACATGGGCATGTTTCAGTTAACAAGAGCCTTGTTAGTGGAAACATGCCCATGTTTCACCACAAACTGACCATTATAACATAAAGAAACATTCGGAAAGCTGCCAGCCATTCACTATAATAAAGCATGCTCCCGTGCTCTCCCTGGCATCACGTCATAACATTGCTGAGCAAGTTGGCAGAACTTGGGCGGATCTTCAGAACGGGAACTTGGGAAGTCTTCTGGGCCCTGGTTTACCAAAATTACGAGCGTTTTGGCCAGAAAAGTATTGCACTATGGAATGTAAGGACATGTGGAGAAAGAGAGATTACCCTGGAGGTAAGTCACCCATATAAGGAACATGTATGACTGTATGTGCATGTACATATTTAAAGGGAAGCAATCAGCAACAGGAGCTCCTGCATCCTGCACAGTACAAAGCTTACCCTCTGGTTAAGCCTTTTAAGTATGTTGCAGCATTTTTCTCGTGCCACAACATACTTTATTTTAAGAAAGAAAGGTCAGCAACCCAGAAGGATGCCGGTTGCTATGGGGGCCACATTATGTGTAAAGGAAAGGTGCAGAAGAGATGCACCATGTGCTTCAAATAGTTTTGTATTGAAGTGCATAGTGCATCGACATTGCACCTTTACGCATAATGGAGCCCCCATAGGCATCTGCCATACTGCCGGGTTGCTGACGTTTATTTAGTATAATAAAGAATGTTGTGGTGTGAGAAAAATACTGCAATGAGGAGGGATCACATGATGCAGGGTACCGGGTAGAAGCTCCTCTGCATAGCTACAGCCTCCTAACTGTAAAATTTTGTTATCTCAGGCTATTATATCTGCCTAAAACCCAAAAAAGCTGCTCATTACCGCCTTCTTAGAACCCTGTGCTCCCACTGGCTTGATTTCGGTGACTGTGGAGGTTTATATGAAGAAAGCTCCACAGAAGCACACCCCGCCGGTTACTCCCGAAAAGGCCCCAAAAAAATCAAGGGCCTCGAGTGCAGTGGATAAGCCAGAGCCTTTGAACCTGATTGCTGAACAAGAACCGCTAACACTGAGTAGATTTTTGGAAGAGTTTAAACCCTTCCGTGAAGAAGTAAAAGAAATCTCAGCTGAAATCAAATCCCTTTCCAAAAATCTTGAAGAGGTCTCAATGAAAACTTCAGATAATGCAGTCCGAATCTCCTTCCTTGAGAAGCAAGTGGAAAAAATTGACCCCGGTCTTGTGGCAATGCGGCAGAAGCTCTCTCGACTGGAAGCCAAGCTAGAAGATTTAGAGGGCCGCAGCTGAAGGAATAACATAGTTATTTTGGGGCTCCCAGAAGGAGAGTAGGGCCAGAACACAGTTATATTCATGCAGAAATTGGTGGAAATAATCGCCGGTCCCTCTCCTTTCCGGGCCAAGTATACCGTAGAGAGGGTGCATAGGTCTTTGTGACCCAAACCTTCCCCAGGAGCAACACCACGTCCCATTATATGCCGCTTTCTAAATTACTTGGAGCGGCAACACTTTCTGGCAAAAGTGAGTGAACTGCAAGAAGTTAAATGGGAGAGTGCCAGGCTCAGAGTCGCACAGGACTTACCGGGTCGGTCAGAACAAAACGTACTTCATTTCATTCTATTTTTTCAAATATCATAGCAGCAGGCCTTCATTTTAAAATGGGCTACCCAGCTAGATTGCAGGTACTGGTGGCTGGTGCCTGGTCAACTTACGAGGACCCTGAAGCTGCTCTTATAGGGCTCAAGGCTGCCTTGCCTGACCTGTTTCGGGACACCTGACCTGCTTTCTTGGTCTTAGCCTATCCAGCGATGGAAGGGATAAGTCTTCTTCAGCTACTATTTAAAATGGGAAAAGAATAGTTGTCTGATTTTATGTGTTCCTGAGAGCTACGGCAGAAGGGACTATTCTCATCAGGATCTTGTTATTCTCATTGCACATTTTATTGCTTAATGTTACGGGGCAACTCCATATCCCATGAGTCTGTTTCAATGGGGTTGTGTTTTGTCTGGGAGGAGGAACCTTTCCTTACATGATCATGTTTTCTTGACCATTTGCAGGGGCACCAATGTATCTCCCTTCTTTTAAATGTTAGAGTGAATGCCCTCAGATTTGATGCTTCTATCTGTTAAGACAAGAGTCAGGAGAGTGACCTCTTAGTTTTAATTTCAGTTGGTCACACATTACCGAGTTTATATCACCAGAGGGCGCCCTTGCTATTTACTCAGTGGATCAGCTCCATTACTTATTTCGATAACCTATTTTCCCTGTCTGAGTGTTTTAGTGGGGGCCTGGGAACATACTGAGATTACCTACTTGGGAGCATCTAGACCTACTGCTAACTAGGAACAGCTTTGAAGGGTTTTATTCTTGCTGGTAGCAGTAGTTATGATAGCGAGCTCAGCTATCACATGCTATACTACCATTTTCTAATTCAGGCATTTGGGTTCTCTGGTCAGCTCCCAAGTGGGGAATGCTCTCTCCTCTCTTTCTCATTTCTTCTCTTCCCTTTTCTGGATTTCAGGAGCTTAATGGCTGTGTGTTATTATTTACATCATTATTATCTTTGTATAGATATTAATGCTTATTAGTTTTAATAAGAAGGTTTGCATATTGGGGTAGGGTTTTGGGGCACATGTCGGGGAGGCTGGAGGGGAGGATTAAAAACGGTATTGTACTGAACGTTGCTCGTGACAGTTGGGGTGGGAGGAGGGTGGGGAAGAAGTTATGCTCAGGTCCTTCATTTTGCCCGATTGTTGGGTGGTTGAGGGGTACTTTGGGGGAGGGTTTGTGGGGGATTGGAAAGGGGGAGGTTGATGTTGGGTTGGGAGGGAGATATAGCAGTAAACATGGGTTCTGGACTCTTAATTTCTGTTGTAGCAATTCCTGAATGTCATATAAGAGACCTGCTCTTTCTTACTTAGATGGCCAGTAGTATCAATCTGGCTACTTGGAATGTGAAGAGGATAAGGAAAAAAGTTAAACAATATCAAGCATTAAAGCATTTAAGCTTATTGACTTCTCAGATTACGTTCTTGCAAGAATCTCGATTACTTGAGAGTGAATTTCTGCAATTTAGGAGGCAACAGATTGGGCAGGTATTTACTGCCTCGGGGTCCATTAACAGTTGTGGGATTATGGTTCTGGTCAATAGATGCATTCCCTTTGTTTCTAAGCAAGTTCTTAGGGACCTGGGCGGTAGATATGTTCTGGTCCAAGGGAATCTTTGGTCCAAACCAATTTTACTTTGTAGCGTATATGGGCCAAACGCAGACGACCTGGGCTTCTTTATGAAGCTTATCTCCATCATCCTTCCCATGCTTTTCATTGTTATAATTATGGGCGGATACTTTAATCTGGTTCTGGATCCTGAAGTGGACAGGTCCGGTAGTGGGTCGAGGAGTCTGTCTCCCAGGCAGAGGGCATTCAGGGACTTCCTGGATCGGTGTGGACTGTGTGATGTGTGGCGTGTATTACACCCCAAGGACAGGGAGTATACTTTCAACTCGCCTGTGTACAGAACCCAGTCTTGCATTGACTATCTCTTAATTTCTCATGCCCTCTTACCGGGGATCTTAGCAGCCTCAATTCAGCCAGGTCCAGTGTCCAATCACTCGTTGGTGATTTGCAATCTGGCTTTTCTTAATATTCCCCAAAAAGAAACCCGATGGAAATTAAATGAACAATTATTGAAAGATGTTAAATATTGTTACCTAATAAAAGAACAGATTGATTTCTTTTTTTCTACCAATTCCTTGGAGGGTATGGCACCTGATATGTTATGGGGCGCTTTCAAGGCCTGCATGAGAGGGGATTATTATTAGCCTAGCCACAAAGAGGAAAAGGGCTCGAGAAACTGAATTACTATCCTCATTATCACTAGTTAGGTCTCTGGAAGCCAATTTATCCTCCAGTACCTCAGATGAGGATATGAGGAGGCTCTCGGTAGCTAAAGATAAATATCTAGATTTGTTGAGGGAAAAGGCAGAGATATCTATTAATTGCACTAAAGCGAGCTACACCAATCAGGGGGAAAAAGCAGGTCGCTTGCTTGCTTTAAGATTGAAACAGCAGGAATCTACTAGGTTTATTCCTCCAATCAGGGCCCAGGCAGATGGATCCCTGAAGGTATCCCCCTCAGAGGTTGTGCAGGAATTTGCCTCGTACTATGAGCAATTATATAGGGATATGGATAGTCCTCCTTCTTTGGAGGCACTTGAGGCATACCTGAGGAATTCTTCTCTCCCTTCCCTGTCCAAGTCACAGAAGAAGTTGTTATCTTCCCCAATATCTCTGGAGGAAATATCAGAGGTCATCAGGGCTTTGCCCACAGACAATGTCCCAGGACCGGACGTTTTTTCTGCATTATTTTATAAAACTTTTCGAACACAACTATTACCGGTACTTCACCGGTTGTACCGTCACATTCTTTCTGTTGCAAGAGTAGACACACCTTTGTTTGAAGCCCTGATTGTTCTCCTTCCAAAACCTGATAAAGACCAAGAGCTAGTTCAAAGCTATAGGTCCATCTCCCTATTGAATCAGGATGTTAAAATTCTCTCGAAGATATTAGCCGATAGAATAACTTGGGTCCTGCCGGACCTGATTAGTATGTCCCAGGTGGGATTCATGAAGGGGCGCTCATCATCAGACCATTTACGCACTCTTTCGCATGTCTTCTTGGTGTCCAGGGATGCTGCCTTTCCCGCAGGAATGGTCTCCCTGGATGCCAAGAAGGCATTTGATCGTGTCAACTGGAATTTCTTGTTTCAGGTTCTAAATGTATTTGGTTTTCCTACCATGTTTATAGATTGGATTCGGGCCTTATACTGGACCTCCTCTGCCAGAGTTTCCAGCAATGGAGCATTCTCCAAACCCTTTTCTTTATTTTCCAGTACCAGGCAGGGTTGTCCCCTTCCCCCCTTTTATTTAATTTATATTTAGAGCCCCTTATCTGAAATATTCTTAATAATCTGGAGATACGAGGCATTCCGATAGGGAATAATGTGATGAAGATCACGGCCTATGCTGATGATCTTCTCCTCCATCTCTCTCACCCAATAACATCTATCCCTGTAATGTTAGGAGAAATAGCCAAGTTCAGTACTTCTCAAATTATACATTGAATGTTAACAAATCTTCCATTTTCCCTCTTAACCACAAGGTTTTTAAGAGTGATGTGTCCCCTTTTGGTCTTGGTTGGTCTTCCCGTGTTCTCAGATATCTGGGTATCAACTTGACGCGTAACCCATCTTCCTGGTTCAAAGAGAACTTAGAGCCCCTTTCCCAAGCGATAGTTCAGGACCTCAATAGATGGTCTAAGCTTCCTGTCTCTCTCTGGGGTTGCATTAATATAATTAAAATGAATGTTTTTCCTCTCTTGTTTTATCCCCTCTCGCTTCTTAATTCATTTATTCCTTTATCATGGTTTCAGAGAATGCATAGCATTTTCACTAACTTTTTCTGGTCCAATAAACAATCCAGGTTGGCATACCATAAGCTGGCCATTCAGAAAATGGATGGAGGATTGCGAATCCCCCATCTGGCAATCTATTACCGGGCCAGTCATATTGCAAAATACATGCGTTGGGTGAGTCCGGATCCTGAGCACCGAGGACTGGTCTGGCTTAAAATCGAGTTAGATTTTATTCAGTCCGAGAACATGGATCCCTTGACTATGCTCTATGTTAAAATTGCGTCCCTTCCAGACGCTTGTAGATGTCCCACCCTTCGAACGTCCTTAAAAGTTCACGTACAGCTTTGTTCATTTTTGCGGTACTCCCCACATTTGAATCTGTCTCAGTCAATCTGGAACTCCCCGTCCTTCACAATAAATAAATGGAAGATTTCTCGGACGTGGTTGCCCCAAATTGGGGATGGGATAATTTCTGCTTTTCTGGATGATGAAGGGGAATGGCTCTCAGTTTCTAATATAATCCGTAAATTTGATATTCCGGTAGCTCTTTATTTCAGGGTGGTCCATTTAAAACACCTGCTTTCTACAGTGCTTGGTAATACCCCTCCTCACCCACCTGCCTTTTCATTTGTACCTGAGCTCTCCTCCCTGATGGGTTCACCAGGTGTCATTTCTAAAATATACCGAGTTCTATTTCATTGGAACTATGGGAGACCTGAAGGTCCCATTAAGCTCTGGGTTTCTTTTTTTCCCCAATACATTCCCAGTTGGTCAGTTTTATGGAAGTTTTGTCAAAGATATGTCTCTCAGGACAGATTACAACTTGTGCAATATCACGTTCTGCACAATATATATTACACCCCTGTTAAGTTGAGGAAATGGGGCCTCATAGGGTCGGGGACTTGTACTAGAGGATGTCAGGAGGATGGCACACTTCTTCATATTTTTTGGTCATGCCCCAAGATAAGGTCATTGTGGGTGGCTACCCAGGCTAACTTAGATCCTATTCTGGGTTTGCAGGATTGCTTCACCCCTGATGTATGTTTGTTGGGAGATCTATCCTCTATCAAAGTTAAAATCAGGAGATTCCACATTTCCATGATTGCATTATCTGTTAAAAAAATTGTAGTTCAGCATTGGAAGGATGCAGTAAGTCCAACATATCAAGAATGGGTTAATGAAATCCTAGCTAACCTTCATACAGAGAAAGCGATAGCAAGCCTCCACAATAAGTTGCAGAGGTAAAAGAGTATTTGGGATCCCCTTCACATGCTAATCATAATCAGAACAGATAAATGAGTTACCGTAATAGTGTATCTTAACTCATGACAGTATATTGTAATGTTTTTCATACTACAACATGGATTTTTACTGCTGTATGGGGTGGGGAGGGAGGGAGGATGGAGGCAGTTCATGTAACATTTTGAACATATGCAGGGTATGTTGTAACTTCCTGTCCCCTGTATTGTGAAAATCTGTTAATAAAATTTGACTTGAAAAAAAAAAAGTAAAATGCTGCAACATACTTAAAAGGCTTAACTGGATGGTAAGTCTTGCAGGGGGCAGTATGCAGGCACTCCTGTTGCTGACGGCTTCCCTTTAAACTAATACTGTGGCTTTCCCTCTGTCTTGTATGAAACAAACAAAACAAAAAACAGTACAACACTGGGGGAGGGGCAGAAAACAAAACCTAATGCTCGATCCCATGATGTTCCAGCAGCAGTTGAAGCATCAACACTATTTGTAGCTGCTCTTGCTCGATCCGCTCCATCTGCTGCTGGACAGCACCCATCCTCTGATTATTTTCCTCCATCACAACCCACAGCAGTGCTACTTCTGACTGTTTTTCAGGTGTGGTGGACTCCCCTGCTGCGGGAGGAAAGGCAGGTAGTGGTGATGGTGAGGGTGGTGCTGGTGGCAGTGGTGGGGTAGTGGTGGAGCAGCAGCTGCTGCTGTGGCCCTCATCCTGCTCTGGCAGCACCCACTGCCACTGCCACAGAAGGGCCAGCAGGTGGAAGCCTGGCCCATTCTGTGGCAGCCTGCCACTCCACCTTGTGGTGGTTCAGCATGTGTGTCCTCTGGCCCCCAGTCCCCAGATGTGTCCCCTGGGGGCCACGGTGCACCTGCACACTACAAAGCAGGCACACCACAATGCTCCTGTCCCCACTAACACTGTTGAAAAACTGCCAGACTATCGAGCTGTGGGAGGGGACCAGGTACAACAGGGGCAGATGTATTGCCACCAGCAGTGTCATGTTCCTGGGGGGGGGCTCCACCTGCTGTTGTGGAGTGGGAGGTGTTGCTGCTGGAGCTCCTGCACCTGGTACAAATGGTGGTGATGGTGGTGGTGGCAGTGGACTTGCTGGATGTGGCGGTGGCACTGGTGGTGCTGCTGCTTCCAGAGGGGGGGTTGGATGAAATATTCTGGAGCAGTCCAGCGACCCTCACCCACGCTGACCCCCATGTGTCCACACTGCCCTCTGTCCAACATGGGCCACAGACTGTCCCTAGTCCATAACTCTCCTTCTCTCTCCACTCTGATGCATCACACGATGAAGACCAACTCACACACACACACAGTCACACACAGACACACACACACTTACACAAAACAAAACTTATAAAACAAATAAATCAGTCACAGAAAAAGAACTCAAAACAGTACAACAAAAAATAAAGAATTAGCTTTTAAAAAAGCTGTTGGGTTTTATGATGTTGAAGCAAGTTAAAGAACAAAAACACACTCATGTCCTACACTATCCTTCCTTCTCCTATCTCTACAAAGGAGAAAGTGAAAGTATCTGCTGGTATGACTCACTTCCTGCCTGGCTGGCTAAAGCAGCATGTGACTTACAGTACTATAAGCCATGTGATGTGTGTGGGGGGGGGCTGCTTAAAATGCCTATTGCTGTCATTCCGCCTTACTTTGCATTAAGGCAGAACAACAACACAAAGTCAACTCATTATGAAAAGGCAAAGTGAGTACTCCTCAATGTCCAGTTTGCGTAGCCTGCAGCTAATGCGAAGTGAGCACTTCGCACTCACTTCACCTGTGAATTTTAAATTTGCTGCATCACTATTTACTACACAAATCTTCACAATATGTGGCAAACTCATTGAATTGTTCAGTTTTATAACTTTGCATGTAGCTAGGCAATGGCTTGGCTGGTGGGCACATGAATTGTGTTAACACTAGGTTCAAATCCTATACTGCAAAATCTCTTACATACTGTATTGGGTCAATTGCCAGAAATTTATTTTAGAGCTATATATTAGAAAAAAACTTCACTAACATAGGTGTATCTGTTGGGATTAGAAACAAGAATGCTGTAACTGAGATGCTCTCTGTTGGATTAGAACAGAATGCATGATTGCCAGTATTTATCTAACTCTTTTGTAAGCCTTCTGGGTGCAGTGCTATAATAAATGATGACTTTAGTGAAGAAATTAGAAATGGTACTGAAAACTCAAAGATAATTATCACAGGAGATTGCAATTACCCCAGGATCAATTGGGTTACAACAACTGGCAGAAATCAAGTACAGGAACAATTTTTTAAACAAAGGTTATGAAAATAACCTGTCCTAGTTTGTCAGTCAACCAACTAGATACAGATACTTACTATATCTAGTAATAAGTAACAGTGAGCGCCTTTTACAAAATGTAAAGTGGGTGAGAGATTTTCAACAGGTAACCACAATATAATTTATTTTTCCATAAAAAAAATAGGACAGGTAAGTAATGGGGAATAATGATAGCCTTTAACAATAAGCAAGCTAATATTCAAGCAGCAATTCATGACAGTGTGTAGGTTATTTTGGAATTTACCCATGCCTGCTGTGCCATGTAATGAAGCCACAGGCTGAGTAACTTAAACCACACTAGAAGTAGGTAAATCCCAGCATAACCCACACTATCAAGAAGATTATTGAGATTATACAATTGTTTGTAAGAAACAGTTTTAAAATAAATTATTTAAAAAGATTATTTTTAAATGATTTTGTTAATTTTTAGTGCAATATCTTTTTCTCTGTAACTTAAATAGTCCCCATATTTAGGTGGAATGGCGCTGAGCTGACTTCACCCCCCACACACACACATATACACATAATTAGATGATTCATTCTTTTTTCTTCTTTCTTTCTGTCTTGGTGTCACTTGTGTGGAGCTGCTCTACATGAGTGCAGGAGAGCAAATTGGTTGTGAGCTATGAGTAGCTATAATTTTTCAGTTTTCCACAATGTGATATGAGCATTGTGAGCAGCTTGAGTAAATAGCGTGGTGCGATCATTAAGAGGCTGATATGACTTTATAGTTTTAGTTATTGAAGGAGACATGATTGGCCCCGATCAGTTTTAAGCAAATGTTACAACAGATGTGTGCATTGTGAGCATGGCTCACAAGTGATCAGATCGGGTTGATGCTGTTAGTTGATGCTGAGGTTTATGCCACCAATGTGTAGGCAGTGGTTCACCAGTAGCTGTGAGGGATCAGAGACACAGAGCTGCCAAATGACTTTGGCACGCATTTTATTAGGTACATGAACGTGATTTGAAAGTAAGTGGTACACTGCTATTGCCTGTGGTTCCTGAGCATTGTAAACCTTTTTTTTATATTTTTTGTTGTTGTTGTATTTTTTTATATGAAAAATAAGTATTGCAGTTTTGGAAGCAAGATTCAAGTTTGCAGTCACATAGAAACTTTTTGGGCATAGACAGTGTAGTAATTTTTATTGCTTTAAATTGTTTTGCTTGAACTTTACCTGTGGGTTATGCTGGAATTTATCCATGGGTAAAGATGTCAGGTAACAGTCAGGTTGCTGGATTCTCAGACCCCATTGTATAATGTTGAATTAAATGCATTCTTTAAAAAAAGGAATTTGAGGAAGGAAATGGTAAAATGAAATACAGGGAGATTCTGCAAGATACTGGTAAATAAGCTTAAACCAGAACAGGATAGATTTATTTCTAAGAAAAGAAACCTAAACTAACAAGAGGGAAAGTCACATGAAATAACTACTGTAACTAGGATACTTTACACTGAAAAGAAGACATATCAAGAAATGAAAACCCTCAATACTAATGTAACAACAGTAAAACAAAGAAGACTGCAGAATTACTATAAGGCCAGTTTAAAGAGGAACAGAAATATTTGGAATTCAAAATGGTGTAAAAAATCACAAACAGTTTTTAGATACATCAGTTCATTAAATAAATGCAGCAGCTTTGTTGTCGCACTTGTGTTGGGGGGGCAAACTGGTAGCAGAAGAGAAGGACATTGTAGAAATGTTCAATACAGAAACAGTGTTGTTTCACTTCATATAGCAGTCACCCATTCCAGCAGCAAGATGTGTCTTCCATGGGGCAGTGGATCTTTACACTGGGATATGTCCAGGTGATTGAGAGTGAGTGAGGGGTCTGGAGTGTATGGGGTGGTGGGTGCTCAGTGGGAGGTTGGGCTGGGGGTGCTGGGTTGCATCAGCGATGGATATTTTTTTTATAGATTAAAAAAAACATTGAGGGACTGTGTTCTTCTTTTCAGGCTCCGGGGGACATCAGAGGGTGGGGGAGTTGCCACTAGATACCTCATTTAAATCAGAAATGACATGGATAAGGTTGAAACTGAACTAGATAGTTGGGGAATGTAGACTAGCAATTTTTGCACTAACCCCTGAGCCACCTAACTGCACTTTCTACTTGCTGTGATACACACACACTGACTAATAAGTATACACATATATGCATATATATTCCAGTATAACACAGCAGTGCAGTGTCTACACACATTTTTACAGATTAAAAAAAGACATTGAGGAATCGCTTTCTTCTTTTCAGGCTCTGAGGGACATCGGAGGGTGAGGAGGTTGCAATTAGACACCTCATTTAAATCAACAATGACATGCATAAGGCTGAAACTGATCTAGATAGTGGGGGAATGTAGACTAGCAATTTTAGCAGTAATCACTGAGCCACCTAACTGCACTTTCTAATTGTTGTGATACACCCACACTGACTGATACATATACAGATATATGCATATATATTCCAGTATAACATAGCAGTGCATTGTCTATACATACAGAACATTGCCACACACACACTAACACACATACACTGCCTTATACGGTATTTATTTACTAATACATCTAACCTTAACTTTTACTGTATTTAGGATAAGTACTGTGTTTTGCACCTACCAGGTCATAACATTGAAACATAGAATTTGAAGGCAGATAGGGACCGCTTGGCCCACCCAGTCTGCCCATTTCCCTATCTAACGAATAAGATACAGATCCTAGTTAACCAACAGCCTACTTCCTCCTACCCCCCCCCCACTATAATTGCCTTATGTCTGTCCCATGCGTTCTGGAATTCCCCACTGTTTTTGACTCAACTACCTCCTCAGGAAGGCTGTTCCATGTATCCACAACCCTCTCTGTGAAGAAATACTTCCTCACATTAGCTTTGAGCCGTCTCCCCTCTATCTTCAAATTGTGCCCCCTTGTTTTTGCACATCTCTTTTTCTGAAAGATGCTACCCTCTTGGACTTTGTTGATTCCCTCGAAGTATTTTAAAGTTTCTATCATGTATCCCCTCTACATCCTTACCTCGAGGCTATACATCTTTAGTTCCTTTAGTCTTTCTTCATATGTCTTCTGATGCAGACCCTGCATCATTTCAGTTGCCCTCCTCTGGACAGCCTCCACCCTGTCTATGTCTTTGCAGAGATGGGGTCTCCAGAACTGTACACAGTACTCCAGATGTGGTCTTACTAACTGTCTGTACAGATGGCCAACAACTTCCTGTTTTCTACTGGTGATGCCTCTCCCCTGTGCATCCCAGTATCCCCCCAGGCCTCCTTACTGCCTTCTCACATTGCTGGCCCAACTTTAGGTCATCTTTCCATTTTTGTTGTTGTCAGTATCTCACCCCCCATTGTGTACTCTTCCCCTGGGTTTTTGTTTCTCAGGTGCATTACTTTGCACTTTTTTTGCATTGAATCTAAGCTGCCATACATTTGACCATTCCTCCAACCTTGCCAAGTCCCTTTTCACCCTTTCCACCCCACCTTGTGTATCAGCCCTGTTGTAGATCTTTGCATCATCTGCAAAGAGACATACTTTCCATTCCAGTCCCTCTGCAATGTCACTTGTAAAGACATTAAAAAGGACAGGCCCCAGTACTGAACCCTGCGGTACCCCACTAGTAACGCTCCTTTCTTCACTGTGGACTCCATTTACTATTACCTGCTGTGTCCTGTTGTCCAACCAGTGTTTTAACCTGGCTACCACCCTAGGACCCACTCCCAGGCTGGCTAATTTGTTTATTCATCTTTTGTGTGGGACTGTGTCAAATGCCTTGCTAAAGTCCAGGCAGACCATGTCCACAGCCCCTCCCTGGTCTACTGCTTTGGTCACCCAGTCAAAGAAATCAATTAGATTTGTCTGACATGACCTTCCCGCTGCGAATCCATGCTGCCTTGGGTCCTGTGCCCCACTGGTCTCTAGATACTCAACAATTCTTTCCTTCAGAAGTGATTCCATCATTTTCCCTACCACTGTGGTCAAACTGACAGGTCTGTAGTTTCCTGCCTCTGTCTTGCTCTCACTTTTGTGAAGGGGAATCACATCTGCCCTCCTCCAGTCCTCAGGTACCACCCCATCCTCCCATGATTTATTAAAAAGGGTAGTCAGTGGTGTTACTAGTTCTTCCCTTAGTTCTTTTAGAATTCTGGGGTGAATCCCATCAGGCCCCATTGCTTTATCCACCTTCAGTTTTAAGAGTTTTTTTAGAACCCTTCCTTCTGTGAAAGGACTAATATCAACCCCCCTATCCAGAGTGCTTCTATTGACCAGATTAGGTATTTCCCCCTACTTTTCCATTGTGAATACTGAGCTGAAGTATTCATTCAGTACAGAGGATAATGTATGGGCATCAGTGATTAACCACACTATGCTAGCATCGGGTGGTTCCCTTGGCAACTTAGGTACTGTAAACCTCGAGAGTGCAGCTCAAGAGGTTTACCACAGTTGCCAAGGGAACCACAAGATGTTAGCATAGTTTGGTTGATCACTGATGCCCATACATTGTCTTTTATAATGTATGGGCATCGTGGCTAACTGATGACACATACTAAGTTTCCAGTTACTTTATACAATAAATAGTGGCAGTCCTTTTCTTACCTTGTACTGATAACATCCACACTACTTGGCTCAGTGCAAAAAAACCAAACATTTATTTAAATACCAGACAGCCTTTTTAAAAATGGTACAGATTTTTACTATGAACAAATAACAGCAAAAACTGTTCAAAAAAGGAAACAAAAGTCACAATAGTTACGACCGTAGGCATGGATCATGTGACATGCTACATCCAATAAGTTAAGTCATAAAACATTTGCTGGGGTTGTGCTGTGGACAGATGGGAAATGCAGTATGGTTCAGAGCTGTGGCATTCAGAAATGCGAGAAATAGCTAGGGGAGAGAATAAAAAAATATGATGACTTATGTAAGAGGCAAGTAGTGGATTAAAAAAAGGACTAACAGACAGGCATTTCAGGGAGAAAGTGAGGAACTTGATATCGGAGTTTCTGTATGAGTGGCGGCAAGGGGGATAAAAATCCACTTTGAAAGTTTTGTGCTTCTCGCTCAGGAAAAGTAGCTGCTGGTCTTTGTATTATGTGACCTATGTGACGTGTCAGTTCATTCATAGAGTTCAAATGGTGATTGCATTGCGCGGCTGCCCATGCTGCCTAGAGGATGGCTGAGTGTGTCAATTCCATTTTGTTATACTATTGATGTGATGTACCATCAATGGGTTAACAACAATGGTACGTCACATCTATGGCATAAAAACCTTAGGAAAAGATAAATTTCTTACAGTAACAACATTCTACCATACATTATATTCCTGCTTTTTCACTGTCGCTCTCGGCCCAACCACCTTCCTCTTTGTTCAGCCTCAGTATCCCTGCCTTAGTCTTTCTTTGCTCCCTAATGTACCTATAAAAGGTTTTATCCCCCTTCTTAACCGAGTTGGCTATCTTTTCCTCAGTTTGAGCCTTTGCTATTCTGACTGCCTTACCCTCTTCCTTCTGCTTTAACTGGTAAAGTTCTCTGTCCTGCTCCTTCTGTGTTTCCTTTTACATCCTGAATGCTATCTTTTTTCCCTTACCTTCCCCACTACTTCTTTTGAGAATCATAGTGTTTTTTTCTTTCGTTTTGATTTGTTTATTTGCTTCACACAAAGACTTGTTTCCTCTGTGATGGCGGTTTTTATGTTTCCCCATTGTTGCTCCATCCCACCTTCTTGCCTATTTGCTAGTGCTTTTCTGAGGCACTCTCCCATTTTGACAGAATCAGCCCTCCTGAAGTCCAGTACCTTCACTTTTGTGTGGCTTGACTCTACAGCTAAGTTTATCATGAACCACACTGTTTGGTGGTCGCCAGTTCCCAGATGGCTACCCACTTCAAGATCAGAGATCCTCTCTCCATCCCCATTTGAGAGTACCAGGTCTAAGACTGCTCTCTCCCGAGTGCATTCCAAAACTAGCTGTCTGAGGCATGCCCCCTGTAAGGCATCGAGAATGTCCCTGCTCTTGGATGTGGCTGCAGCAAAGGTGCTCCAGTCAACATCTGGCATATTGAGGTCCCCCATCAGCAATATCTCCCTCTTCTCTGCCATCCCAAGGATGCCTTCTATCATTTCATTGTCCATTTCCTCCCCCGAGATGGGGGTCTGTATACAACCCTTGTGCGGATTGTGGAGCCATTTCCAGTCTCCAGGGTGACCCACAGTGCCTCCTCTCCTCCCTGTTTATCCTTTAGTTCTGTTGCTTTTATCCCTTCCTTTACATTGAGAGCTACTACTACTCCTCCTCTTCTTCCCTCCCTGTCCCTCCTGTAGATTGTGTACCCTGGTATGTTGACATCCCAGTCATGGTTCTCTGTGTACCATGTTCCTGTCATTGCCACAATATCCAGGCATCCCTCTTCCATCAAGGCCACCATTTCAGGGAGCTCTTTACCTAGACTACAGGCATTGGTCCTCAATACCCACCATTTTATTTATGGCTTTATTTATTTTTGCCCCATCCCTGTCCCTACTGCCTTTGCCTTTTTCTCCATTTACCCCTGCCCTTCTCTCTATTGACTGCTCTATTTTGATGTTTACCTCACTATTTACCCTGATTTTTTTTGGGGGGGCTAGGATTTCCCTTCTCCTTTTCAGTGCCTCCCCCATGGCTATTTTAAATGCTTGCCACTGAAGCATTTAAACCTATCACCTAGGATCCTGGTTTCCCTCCTGGATAGATGCAGACTATTGTGCCTGTATAGGCCTGCATCCCTTCAGGTGGAGCCCCAGTCCCCAATGAAGCCAAATCCCTGAGCTCTCACCAGCTTTTCAACCAGTCTTTGAATACCATGGTGTGGAGTGCCCTAGCCTCATCCATGCCATAGACAGGTAGCACTTTAAAGAAAGTTACCATGTGTGCTACTTGTCTAAGGCCCCTCCCCAACTCCACAAATGCCTGTTGCACTGCTCTCATCTCATTCTCAGCCAGATCATTTGTCCCTAGGTGGATAATGACATCGAGCTCCCTCCCCCTTGCTGCTGCTCCCAAGATCCTGAGGGTTCATTTCCTGTCTCTACAAGCCTTGGCACCGGGCAGCACCTTACCTCCCTTCCCCCCCAGTTCTACTCCCCTAACAATTGAGTCCCCCACTGGGAGTTATTTCCTTCCCCTGTGGGGTCCCAGGCCACCCTCCTGTGGGTCTCCATTGTGGAGGTTCCCAGCATCCTCCTTGGTCTCCACTGCAGGTGCCTCCATAGAGGAACCATGCTTCACCAGAGTGGTGAATGAATTGTGGAGAGGCACAACTGGAGGGATGCACCTCTGTTCCACCACCCTCACCCTCCCTGAGCCCACCATGGTCCAACCACTCCTCTTTCTTGGAAACCTCTGAGGTAGCGGTGGTGGCCTGGGTGGTCCCTGGGTTGGGGGAGCAGGTTTCCTGAATTCTTGCCAGGTCAGCATGGAGATAAACAACCTCCTCCCTCAGACCAGAGAGGTGCCTGCAAATAGGGCAGCAATGCAGTTTCCAGAATGTCTCCCAGAATTCTGCTGCTCCACAGCCAGTGCATTGCACCACCCCCCACATGTCTATGTCCCTTTCTGTTACAGATGCTTTCTTGTGTTTTGTTCTTGTTTTAGTGTGTGCAAGCTTGTGAGTGTCTCTACCCCCTATTCAGTGTGCTGTACCTTTAAGGATATGAACAGGTGTATGTTGTTAGCAGTTTTGAGGAAGTGATCTCAAAGACCCTGCTATAAAGGAAGTTATGAGCTTTGGGTGAGTGGGGTGATGGGAAAGGTGGGTGGGAGTAAATCTATGCTGTCCAGAAACAATCACCTACAACTCTTACCCTCCACCCTGGGGAGTGCCTTCCTTCCTTTCAGACACCTATTTCTCAAAGGCTAAGTAACAGGTCTAGTCACAACTGACTGCAAATATCTCCCAGCTTCAGTTCCTCCCAGACAAATTAAAGTTAAAACTAAGAAAAATCCACCTCAAAAACAGAATCAGTACTAGTTACTTACACAGGTCCAAAAAGTAATAATTCAGTTCAGTGTAGTCTAGAAAATAACCTCCTTGATTCAAGGAAGCTGGGGCTGCTTTCTCCCTCTCCCTGTCTTCAATGCAAGAAGGAGACTGCAACACTTCTGAGACCAGAAAACCTTTTCAGCAAAAAATAAATAACTAAAATAGGGGCAAACAGTAAATTTGCTTAGCCTAATGATAAAAAGTCACAAAAATTTAAGCACCACCATAATAATTTCACAGAAGATATACCCTGTAAGAAATAGAGAAAATAAAGCAGTAACAGAAGATATACCTTGTAAAAGACAATTTGAATCAGAAGATTACAGCAGTAATCTGTTAGCACATATATTATAAAGCACATATGTTATAAAGTCACATGCTTAATATCGTATGACATTATGGCTTACCTGGGATAGTGCCGTAGGCAAGAGTGAATGGTGCAATAATTATGTAGACTGCTGTACGCGGTAATACACCATTCACACTTTCCCAGGCAGAGGATAAGACCTCTGCAGGAAGTGGGTTTCACTGAGCACCTGCTGTGGCTCACTGGACTGAGCCACAGCAATAGAAACCCAGGTACTGTGTCTGGGACGGGTTTGATTCTGGTCCCAGAGCACTAATTTTTGGGCGTTGTGTTGCTTCCAGTTAACCCCCCCAGAATAGAATCTTAGTGGGGGTTCAGGGTGGTGCAGCCCCCATAATGGGGTGGGTGGGGGTGGAGCCCCCCATCAAAAAAAGACATGCCTCATGATAGAAATTGCGCTGTATTGGCAGCATAATTTTGCCATGAGGCATAATGTCTTGCGACATTACAGTATGACCCTGTGCCTGTTTTGCACTTACTCATTGTGCTAATCTATGGCATGACTGGGTAGCTAAGGTAGAGGACCAGGGAGGTATGGTGGATGTGGCTTTTCTGGAATTCAGAAAGGCCTTCAACAACATCTCCCAAAGAAGGCTGATTAACAAACTGCATAGCTTAGGGCTAGATCCTAAAATTGTATTTTGGGTGGAGAACTGGCTGAATGGCAAGAGTCAGAGGGTTGTGGTAAGCAGGGATTACTGTGGAGAGGAAGAGATGACAAGCAGGGTGCCACAGGGGTCGGTGATGAGGCCAGTCCTCTTCAATGTCTTTACTGGGGACATTGCAGGGGGACTGGAAGGGAAGGAATGCCTCTTCACAGATGATACAACGGTATGCAATCAGGTGGACATGCCAGGGGGTGTTGAAAGAATGAAGGAAGACCTTAAAAGACTGGAGAAATGATCTAAAGAAAGGCAGCTGGCATTCAATACAAAGAAGTGCAGGATCATGCACATAAGGCACAAGAACCCAGGAGAAAAGTACAAACTAGGTGGGGAGGTACTGACAGTCACGAAGTAGGAAAGGGACTTGGGAATTATTATCTCAGAGGGCCTAAGAGAAACTAGTCAGTTTGATAAGATGGCTGGAAAGGCTAGTCAGATGCTTGGATGCATAGAGAGCATAAAGAGGGTGGTCATCTTGCCCCGTATAAGACACTAATGAGTAGAGATAGGTGAAGTCCCTCAATTTTGCTATGCAGAGTATTTCATGTAGAACTGGAATTTCATGAAATACTCCACATTGCGAAGTGAATAACTTCACATTTACGGGGAACGCAAAGTTGTCATTGAACCATATGGATTTTGCATTACTTTGCCTTTTTTTTGGCTCCTAAATGCAAATTTTACAATGATTGTAAATCGTTTAAATTTTTTGACTGGGTGACTAGGGAGGTGGATCAGGGGAGGGCAGTGGACATGGCCTATCTGGACTTCAGCAAGGCCTTTGACACTGTGCCACATAGAAGACTATTACACAAACTGGGGAATATGGGTGTGGGCAGGACAGTAGTGTGGTGGGTAGGTAACTGGCTGGGTGGCAGGATACAGAGGGTGGTGGTAAATGGCTGTCACTCCACAGAGGGAAGAGTGACCAGTGGGGTACCACAGGGATCAGTGCTGGGACGGTCCTATTCAACATCTTCTTCAGTGACATTGCACAGGACCTAGAAGGCAGAATTTCACTGTTAGCTGATGACACAAAGCTCTGTAACAGAGTGGACACACCAGAGGGGTGTAGACAGAATGAGAAGCGACCTGCAGAAACTTGAAGAATGGTCAGGGGTTTGGCAGTCGAAATTCATTGCAAAGAAGTGCAAGATAATGCATATGGGGCACAAAAACCCTGGCACAATATATCAGTTGGGGGGTGAGGATATAGCATGCACCAAACAGGAAAGGGATCTTGGGGTTATCATCTCTGATGACCTCAAGGTAAGAAACAGTGTGTCAAGGAAGCAGGTAAAGCAAATAAGATGCTGGGATGTATAGGCAGGGGCATCACCTGCAGGAAAAGGAGGAGTCATAATTCCGCTATACAAGACACTAGTGAGGCCCCACCTGGAGTACAGTGTACAGTTCTGGAGACCATACCTATGTAAGGACATAGACAGGGCAGAGAAGGTTCAGAGGAGGGCAACAAAGATGGTGCATGGATTGCATCACAAGTCCTATGAAGACAGGTTGAAGGAACTGAACATGTACTCCCTGGAGGAGAGGAGGGAGAGAGGGGATATGATAGAGACATACAAGTATCTTACAGGGAGGAACAGGGTGCAGGAAAACACTATTTTTAAGCGAAAAAGATGTTCCAGGACTAGAGGGCATGGGATGAAGTTGGAGGGAGGATGATTCAGAGGAAACATGAGAAAGAATTTCTTCACAGAACAGGTGGTGGACAAGTGGAACACCCTGCCAGAGGAAGTGGTGGGGGCTGAAACAATCACGGGATTTAAGAATGTATGGGATAGACATAAAGGAATTCTGGAGGTCAGGGGTAAGGGGCAACAGACTTCTAGGAAAACAAACTGAACTTACAAGCTCAAATGGGCAGACTGGGTGGGCCATAGGCCCTTATCTGCCGACACTGTCTATGTATCTATGTATCTATGATTCATGGCATGGCAGGTCACATGAACTCTATATTGGCTTGCACAGCCTCAGTTCAGCATAGTGTGTGTAGTGGAAAGTTGAAGTTAGTTAGATCTCAGAGCTGTGTGATTCAAACCTTCAAAAATATTCCAAAAACCTATTTAGCTTTGGACTTTGAGTCCAAATTTAGTACATCAAGAGCATTAAATCCTTGTGTGTTTGTATCATCGATCATTTATTGATTCTCTGTTAGTTTTGCATCTTAAATTAGTACTTTCAGTGTCTGTACTGAGAGACAGTGCAGAAGTGTGCTTTGTGGAAGGGGTGGATCTGTGGTGTAGAAGGGAGATTCACAGACCACAGTGTGAAAAGCTTGCCAACTGTTGTTGGTGGCTAGTGTTTAGTATAGGTGTGTTCAGTTCTGTATACAGTTACACACAATAATACTTCTAGTAATTTTTGATAATTGTTTACTGCTCACTGTACATTTTTTCTGTCCGTTTAGAAGACTGTTTTATTTTACTGAACTGTTAAACTTTCTGCATGTTACCTTTAGTCTGTGTGCGTGCCGTCAATTCATATGAATTTTATTGTGCCACCATAATAGCAGTACTGGACAGCCAGAGGGCACTGTGCTGAAGATGGCTGCTTGATTCTTCATCTCCCTGGATTCACCAAATATCATCATCCATCCTACAGATTCCAGACTTCCTACCATCACCAACATCTGAGATCTTACTATATGTACATCGCAGAACAGCTCTGGTACAGTATTTTTATTGCCTCATAATTACTGAACGAGTTATCTACAGCTTTTCAATTTCTCTATTAAGGCCTACAATAATGGCAGACCAATCTCCACATAACAGTTCTCTTAATAGAGTGGAGGCAATGTTTCAGCAACTAATAAGTGAAATCAATGTATTAAAATTGCATCTCAACAAAATATCAATAATATGCAGGCACTTGATCAAAAATCAACGCTACTAATGTTAAAGCATCTCAAAATGAAGATTCCATTAACACATTACAGGCTACCATCAGGAGCAGGACAGAGTTATTAGGAACCTTCAGGACAAAATAGATGATATTGAAAATAGAAACAGGCGTAACAACCTTAGATTTCTGGATTTCCTGAAGGTGTTGAACTAGGAGACACAGTGCTCTTCTAACTCATGTACTTCCTTCTTTGCTTAAATTACCAGCGGCCAAGACCTAATCATCGAGAGATCTCACCGCACCTTAAATCCAAGCCTGGACCCGACCAGAAACCCAGGCCCATCATTGCCAGATTTCTAAACCACACATACTGAACTGATTCTTCAAAAGCGAGGCAATTAGGTGCACTTACTTGGCAAGAAAACAGAATCCTAATTTTCAGAGACTATTCTAAAGAATTATCTAACAAACGAAAAGCTTACAACCCCATTAAAACAATCCTTCATCAGCGTGGAATTAAGTTTGCACTGCGTTACCCTGCAACAATGTGCCTTTTTTTGAATAATTCTACCAGAGATTTCAGTACCCCAGAATCTCTCTCTGAATTTCTGAATTGGACACAGCCCGCACTTACATTGCCTTGCGATGCTAATGCAGCTCGTTCCTGCTCCAGCACAAGCACTTCGCAATTACAATGTCTTGCCCTTCCTGCTGAAACTGTCCTTCAGGTCCCTGAGAAATCTGCAGCCATCATATCTGCCACTGTAGCTCCTGCCAGAAGCTCTGCACGCATACAAGAAAAAAAAGCATCTGGTTCTTCTCTAAATAATAATACTTGCTGTTTAAATAATATTTCCACCTCTCCAGCTTCCCATGTGGAATGTCACATCAGTTTTCCTACTCCTTTTACCTTGTCTAACAAATTCTCCCCACTCCAAGAAGATCTGCTCCAAGAAGATCTGCACTCATCTACGGAGGATCTGAGACAGACTGTATCCAACCCCTTTACTCAAGACCAGAAGAAGCTCTCAATGGGTAATGACTCTCCCGATTCTTCCTGGGCTGATCTTGTGTCCAGCTCTCCCTTTAAATCATCTGAACCACCCAAAAAGAAAAGGAGAAGAAAATCGAAGAGCAAGGCTACCTGAGGCTTTTCCCACTAAAAAAAAAAAAAAAAAAAAAATTTGTAATAAATACTATGGCCCATAATTAGATGTGATATAGCAGTTTCTCACCAGAATCCCTCCTCTTCACACCACCTCACTCGATTCCTTCAGTACATTTACCGCAAAGTGCAGTCTCTATCGCACCCAACAGGTTTGGAGCACTTAAATGCAGTAAATCACTATCGCTGCTGAGAAGCCTGTATCTGTCTGTGGGAGGTGAGCCAGTTGACACTGGAGGTATTTAATCCATGTGGGAGTTACTCTCAATGTATTCAATGGAAAAAAAATAAATGAGAGAAGAATAAATATTAAAATGTTTGTAAGATCTCTTCTAATTAATCCTTGTGTGGTGCCAGACATTAGTATATATAATTGCTATTCACCTCTAATTTTTCATAAGCTTTAGGCCACCATGTGGTCAGATGCATACATACATGTATAGAGTTCTGTATTTCATATCAGTGTGCCCTTAACCCCTACTATTATAGCATTTTTCCACATAAACCCTATCATTTGGAATGTGGAGGATGATTAGACAAATACTCTAAAATCATGTACTTATTTAATATTTATTTTGCATCACTTCTGGTATGTAGTACATCAGGTGCATTCCCATTATATCTCACAGATTTTGCACCAAAGTATGCTTCCAATTGTATTTCTATACATTGAGTTTTTCCGCCTTTTGACATTATTCTTCATCCCATTTTCTTCCAAATCATTGGAACTTACAAAAATGATTCCACAATACACTGATGCACTATGAACCTATAGTATATACTGCATTCCCTAACCTAGCTTATGTGGATTAATACACTCGGGCATCCTTTTATCTGGCTCACACTGTTTCAGCATCATCTGCCATCATGTTGGTATACTTTATTTAATATTGGACTTATTGCTAGGTCCAAGCTAATTCATTATGTTTGGAATTTAACACTATTACATAATTATCCTTTTTATTTGGTAGAATGATGTTTTGTTTTTCAGGGTAATGCTTTAATTACTCAGCACAAATCTCAATTACACTTCATTAATATACTGTTATATAAAGTTTAGTATCTTAAGATTATAGGGTAAACCGTATCTTGAGATTCACTAATTACTCTACATGCCTAGTAGTGTAGAGTGAGAGTCCTAGTATATTACCGACTCTTATTGCTCTGCATTCATAAAAGTTTCAAATTAATATTCTTGTTACTGAGTTTATACTAACGTTTGTTGGTTCTAATGTTTAATTACTTGATATTCTTATCTCTATACTCTCCTCTTGAGACAAAATGAATACAAATACTCAATCATCTCGAACCCATACAAGTTAAGGGCCCTGCATACATTTGTTTATTATATATATTTACCTTTTGAATCTGTGACATCCTCCAAATTAATGGTATTGAGTCCTCATTCCTATTTGTAACTAATTACCTTATATCCTAGTACCATGAGTGATCTAATCTTACATTCATGGAATGTCAAGGGACTCAACTCACCTTGTGTAAACGTAAGCAAGTACTTACCTATCTAAAAATCATAAACACATATTGCTTTCTTACAAGAAACTAAACTTTTATCAGAGGATGTCGACAGACTTAAAAGGGACTGAGTGCGGTCAAGTATATCGTCATCTTCTCCATCAAAAACATGGGGTTGCTATCTTAATACATAAATCTCTTAATTGGCCCCATAAAATCATTAGAGACCCGGATGGTAGGTGGATTATAACCCTATTAAACACCACAGCAGGTCCGCTTATGTTTGTGAATGTATATGCACCAACTTTGATTCACCCATTTTCTTCATAATCTATCCCAACAAATTATGATTAATAATAAAATAATTCACCTATTCTTATTGGTGGTGACTTTAACTTAGCACTACAAGCATATTTAGACAGAAGTAACTCATCACATGATGCCCACCCCGTAGTATTAATGCTCTATCAATGCTTATGAAGGATTTAGGTCTCTCTGACATTTGGAGACTACATCATCCCAGACAACTGAGATTACACCTTTTATTCCTCTTTACATAAATCATATAGTAGGATTGATTATTGGTTCTCTTCTCCCTCATTACTGAAAAAATTATTGATACATCGATTCTCCTATTGTTATATCTGATCATTCCCTATCAGTTTGCATTTACTCTGGGGTCCACCTTCTTCAAATCCCATCTTGGCGTTTAGACCCACTTTACTCAGAGACCCTGAATTCACTCCTTGGTTAAAACCCAGATTCAAGATTTTCTTTCTATTAACGATACTCCAGATATGTCTCAAGGTACTATCTGGGAAGCATTAAAAGCCACTATTAGAGGTAAATTATTAGTTATGCAGCGCATAGAAAGAAATTAAGAGAACAACAATTAGCTAATTTAGAAAATCCTTAAAGAAAAAGAAACCCAATACTATAAATTAAATAAACCCAATCATAATTACAGCTTCATCTGAAATTCTACAATTAAGAATTAAAATTAACGAGTTGATATCCAGGAAAGCTGAACTTGCCTTTTAGGATTAAACACAGTTATTGGGAACAAGGGGATAAATACGGAAAGTTGCTCTCTTACCAGCTAAAAACTCAACAGATGCAGAGACATATAGCAGGTCTAAAAGATCCATCAGGTCAGACACACACAGACAACCTTTCAATCAATCGTATTATGCAACCTTTTCCATCAACTATACTCGCAACCTAATACTACAAATCCCAACCCAATACAACATTTTCTGGAAAAATTGAATCTACCCACCTATCCCTCAGGACAAAGCTGTGCTTGATAAACCAATCACTTTACAGGAAATCCAAACTGCTTTATCATCATTAAAAACGGTAAAGCACCTGGCAGTGATGGGTTCCTATTGATTTTATAAAACCCTATCTGACACTCTTTGTCCTGTATTAGTCAATGTATTCCAAGAAGCAACCTTAATAAAGAAACTCCCATGCACAATGACCAAAGCCATCATAACAGTCTTACCAAAAAAAGACAAAGACCCTTTACTTCCTTCAAACTATAGACCGATCTCACTTTTTAATACTGATGGAAAAATCTTTGCCAAATTATTAACTCTCCACTTAGAATCTTTAATGACTAAACTCATCCATACTTCTCAATCAGGATTTATCAAAAATAGAAACAGTTCCGATCATCTTCGCTCATTACTCAATTTAATTCACAAAGCAAAACTCTTAAAACCCATGCAGCTGCAATAGCCATTGACTTTGAGAAAGCATTTGACTCTCTCAATTGGGAATATCTATATCAGGTGCTATCTCATTTTGGCTTTACAAATAATTTTTGTGCTTGGATTCAATTATTGTATACCTCCTTCAGCTCGAGTTCTCACGAACTCTATTTTGTCCCCTCCTTTTTACTTAGCAAGAGGCACCAGACAAGGATGCCTCCTATCGCCTTCATTGTTTATACTTGCCATGGAACCTCTTTCTGCATCCCTATGTCAATCCGGTACAATTAAAGGCATTACTATTGGTAACTCTCACTATACTTACTCTCATATGCAGATGATCTCCTTATTTTACTAGAAACCTCGAAAGTTCTGAGCAACCTTAGTTAAACTACTGAATGACTTCACCTCCCACTCGGACTAGCTCTAAACCTTAACAAATCCGAAGCGCTACCACTGAATAGCCTTTGTAGTCCCCTCATGAACAACTCATTAGGCTTTCGTTGGGCCCCCAAGGTATATCTTATCTTGGCATTCGGATCACCCCGACATTGAATAAATTATGGATGCTAATCTTTCCTCTCTAATCCAGTATCCAAACAACACTTGATAGATGGAGCTACTTAAACTTTCTTTTAATGGTTAAATTTCCGCCATTAAAATGTCAATAACTCCTAAAATATTATACCTATTTTCCAATATCCCTTTGATACTTCCTCTAGTTTTCTTACCAAAATAGACAAAATTATCGGCAGCTTCATTTGGGAAGGCAAAATACCTAGATTTAGTCGTAATAAACTTAGATCCCATTGGTCAAAAGGTGGCTTTGGCCTTCCTTGGTACCAAGCCTACTTATGGGCTTTCCGTACATCTCAAACAATTAAATGGTTTAACAAACCCAACATCCAGTCTCCTTTATAGGTCAATATGGAAACATCCTTATGTCCTGGTAATGTGGTGACTTTTTCCTTTATAACACCCTTACCTCTTCTTTAAAGTCTCATCCTACCATAGCTGCTTCTATATTCTATTGGAAAATCATTCACAAGCATATTAAATCTAACCCCAAACCCTTAAACACACCCCATCTGGGGTAACCACCATATATCTCTTGATAATCACCCCATTTTTGTCGTACCTGGAAAATAAGGGTATTCTCTTTGCAGGATATACTTGAGACCAAGTCATTAAAGTTAAAATCTTACACGACCTTCTGAGGCATATGGAATCTTCCCATCAGGATTTTTGGAAATATCTACAGCTTCGTACGCATGCAACTCTTACCTCACACCCTTCTCTATCAATTCTCTGTATGATAAGCACATCTCTAAATGGATAAAAACAACATCCAATTTAAATAGCACTGTTTACAAAGATATTTGTGATATCCTTCCTGACTACTCTGTCAATGCTAAAAACAGATGGAGTACTTTGCTACAATATAATATCACCAATGCACAATGGTCCAGATGTTGGCTCTCCTGTCACAAATCTTTTAATGATAAACGCAGTTCCCTCATTCAAACCAAGATCCTTCATTTGTGGTACAGAACTCCTGTTGTATTACAAAAAATGGGTTTATTGAACAATAACAATTGCTGGCGCTGCAGTTCCCCCAATGGGGATTTATTGCATATCTTATGGCACTGTCCCTCATACAAAGATTTGGCACTGTACTCACAGATTTGCAATGAAAGTGGTAGAGTCAACCTTTTACACTAGACCTAAACATTGCATTCTTGGTATTTTTAATCACCGTTCTTATAAAATTTCATATTCATGAGCAGATGGTTAAATATACTCTTCCTTCAAGTTAAACGCACAATCCTCATGCATTGAGATCCAACATAATCCCTACCCTTCCGGTATCATTAACCAACTATTGCAATATGCTCTCTGGACCGTATGACATATATCTTGTCTGACTGACTCATTTTATATAACAATTGTTGGCAGGGCTTTTTAATTTTTGAATCAACTAAATCTTCCAACACCAATGTATGGACTTAATATATATGGATTTTCCTTTTACTGTTACATCATTGTAGTCTAAGCTTTTTCCCCTTTTTATAGTTTCCCTGTCTCTCTTCTTAACTTTCTTATATATCTTTTCTTTCCTATACTCTGTTCTCAATCATTCTTTATTACTCCACAATCCTTTTACAGAATGTACTTTTTTCCCTTTTGCAGCATCATATATAATTATGTAACATTTTAATATAAACCATATCTAATCATACTATCCGCTTTAAGTTCACTACAAATGTCAAGTATATGCTAATTACATGACCTGTATTGTTTACTATATTTTAAACCAAAGCTCCTTGTATTATTGTAGTAATGTTCTTATTATATGCTGCCTCAATTTCTTTAAAAAAAAAATCCTCACATTGTATTGTACTGTAAGAGGTTTGTCTGTATATCTTATGAAAAATTAATAAAAAGTTTAACTGTAAAATAATAGCAGTACTGTTAATTTCTTACCGCGTCTGTATTAATTTTTCCTGCTTCTGTCTAGCTACTGCTGTAAATATCTCTCCCTCCCCCAAAAAGAAGGTATTGTTGTTCCACTTTTGGGTGTGTGAAGAGTGTGATTAAGATCTTGTTATGCCTGTGCTGCCATATCTCTTTATTGACACTTTTTCCGTCTAGAAGTCACTATTGTTTTTTGGCTTCCCATCCATCCAAAACTGAAGAAATATAACCATACTGGTAATTGTCTCTCTTCAGTCTATTGAAACTGTTGTATTTGTACCACTAATGTGTGTTTCCACATAGTACCATAAACACTCTATCTCCAGTGCATATTAGAGTGTTTGAATGAAAACAGACATAAATAAAAAACGTACCTATTGCTCTATTTTTTGAATTGTACTGTCTTGTGAATTCTCTTGCATTTGTTATAGCAACCAACCAAATCAGAAAATCACTTTTTGTGCCACATGTGTTTCTTTTCATGGTGACTGTCTGTGTAATCTAAAAAAATGCCAGTGAAGAGATGATCATGCAAAGCTGTTTCTGGCTGTGGCACTGCTGCCGAGAAGACTATTGCTTGTGTGCTTCCAAATGGTAGCAATGGAAGCTGTTGTGATGAAGAGGCAGGCTCATCAGTGGCTAACAATGTTAAGTGTGGTCGTGGATGTGGTACTACTACGCAGGAGAAGGGAAAGGTAGTAGTTACTGCAAGTAGAAGGGCTTATGTGACTCAGTTTTCTCAACCAAATCAGTGGAATCAATGCTGGTTGGAAATGCTAGTGGCACTAGTAGTAAAGCGAGTGACGGCATTGTGTATAACAGCAGTATTGCTACCACCCAGGAAAAGTTAGGTGGGATCAATGTTGAGGAGTCACAAGACTTGAGGGTAGTTGATGTCCCACTCCCCACAGTAGCTGAACATGAGCCTTATCACCATGAGTCATGGTCTCAAGATTCCACAGATACTCATGTTAGGCCATCTAAAGAATCAGATAGTGATGAAGAAAGTATGGATGATCAGAGTGAGGCTGAGGTTGTAATATCTCCACAAGATAGCATCCAAAGTGAATTTGTGGATAATGATGATGCTAGAAACCCTATATGGGAAGCTGACAAAAAGAGAGTTAAGGTGGCTATAGGCAAACAGTCTGTAACTCCCCCCCCCACAAAGTTCTTCTCATGTAGCTGTGTCTGTGGATGACCCTAAAGTCATACTAATAGATTGTGATGTTCAGTCAAAGTCAAAGTGTGCATCACACCAGAAATCATGTATCACACCCATTACACCTCCCAAACAAGCATTTGTCAATGCCGAAGGTTTGCTTGCTGGCACTGGCATTGGTAGTGTAGGAGTGAGAAAGATGCATTATAGGAATGACAGTGAAGTAGTTAACTAAAGCCAATCGCACCACCACCCTGCAGAGACTGATAGGCATTGGGGTGTGCTTTTGGGTCATCAGGTATAACAGCCACACCATTTCACCACACCCTACCCTGCAGACACCGACAAGTGTCACAGTGTACCTTGGGGTCTTTGGGCCTTATGCTCACCCCATTCCATCAGAAAATACAGTGAGATGGGTGCAGTACAGGAGAATGGGGTGAACTTTGGGGCCGAAGAGTCCAAGGCACACCTCGATGCCTCTCACTGGCTGCAGGGTGTGGGTGGGGGTAGAATGGTATGAGCATTATAGGCGACAATCCCAAGTCACACCCCTGATGCCTGTCAGTCTCTACAGGGTAGGGAGTTATGATCAGAACCCCTAACACCTCAGGTGTTCATTGATATTTTCAGTCCAAATTTTCAGCATGTGGCAATATTAGTTCATTAGCCGAAAGCTGATTTTGCACAGCGACTACTCCATTTGGCACCACAGGTGCGAAAACACATTTTAAACAGGATGTGAAAATGACAGCTGTACTATTCATGGGGAGGTGTAAAAAATGGCAATGTTGAAAATCTGCAGTGAAATTATTAAAAAACTGGTGAAGTCACAAGCATGAATAGAAACTGTGCAACACACACCAGTAATGTAATTAGATTGGGGATTTTTTACAGCAGATTGTCAACACAAGCATTTTGGGACCTCCACTCATGAACAGTGTCACTGTGATTTTCTTACTCTGTCCTGAACAGTGATTTCCTACAGCAACCATGCATTTCTGCATCGGAAGTGCGAAAATACATTTCAACCATGGTGTAAAAAAATGCCAGTGTTGAAAATTTGGACTGAAATTATTACAAATTCATGAACTTATGAGGGTACGTGGAAACTGCACAATGCTCACTCATAACACAGTTATTTTATGGACTTTTGTCACCAAATTTTTAGCATAGCCATTTTAAGACATCTGCTCATGAACAGTGTCACTGTGATTTTCTTAATCTGTCCCGAACATTGATTTCACACACCGACTGCGCCATTGTTCGCTACATGCGTGAAAACACATTTTGGGCAAGATGTGAAAAATGACAGCTGTACAGAGGTGTGGTAAAATGGCAATGTTGAAAATCTGGAATGAAAATATTAAAAATTTTCGAACTTACGAGCATGCTTCAGAACTGCGAGCACACGCTCATAACACAGTCATTTTTAGGAATTTTTTTACTGAATTTTCAACTTAGGGTTTTGAGGGGCCTACCTCATGAACTGTGCCACTGTCATTTTGTTACTCAGCCTCGAAAGGTGGTTCCATGCAGTTACCACAAAATCAATTTTCGGGGCTGAATAACAAAATGACAGTGACTGAGTTCATGAGGTGAGGCCCTAAGAACCTCATGTTGAAAGTCTGGTGAAAACAAAATTCCCCAAAATGGTCAAGATATGCACCAAACTTGAAAAAAAAACATTTATGCCATTATACAGTTTACCAGCATTTCTTCAGTTTGCGGTCGGCTTTGAAGAGTGCAGACGTGTACCTGGTCCACCGAATATCATCGCGCTGGGCTCTGGAGGTAAGTATGGGTGTGTGTGGGGAGGTGGGTGCACAGAGGGTGGGTGCAGGTTGGGGGAGGGGGCAAGACAGTCAATGAGGGACCTTTTTTAGAGTTTTTTTTTCTACTACAGGAAGACAACGATGGACTTTTTCCATGTTTGGGTGGTCTCCCAGCTTGGCAGCTGAAAGGTTATTTTTGGGAGGTGGAAGTGGAGCCAACAGGAGATTGGGCACCCCCATTGGCCATACCAGTGTTTGTCATGCTGGGGTGGACTCCCAGCATGGCACCTAGATGTCTGTTTGGGGGGAGCAGAGGAGCTGACGGGGGATTGGGCACCCCCTTCAGTCATACAGTGCACGAGGATGGAGGGGAGCTCATGAGCATGCTGGGGTGGGCTCCCAGCATGCTACATAAGTGGGGAGGTGATGATGAACTGTCTATGACAGTTCAGATGCAGTGAAGATGTACGTGTAGGCAATTTGCATACTGCCGTCGGCAGTATGCAAACTGACTACATGTTACCACCGCTGATTGTGGTGGCATTTTCCACTGAACTGTATGCCACTGCATCTGAATGCTAATTAGACAGCTCAGACAGTCATTGGTGCGATGCAGCCATGCCTACAAAATGGACCAGGGCATTGAAAGTGGGGGAGGCACATCTATGAATTCTCATATAGTGGCATTATGTTTCTTGCACATGCGTGCAAGCAAACATAAAAATTGTAGTCCCATATGCAACAGCACATCATGTAAAATGTAGGGCAGCCCAATCCCTAGTTTACAATTTTTTCATACGAGATGAAAAGGATGAAACAGTGGCAATCTGCCAGCTTTGTCAAGCTCATGTGAGGCGTGGGAAAAAGGGTAGCTATCTTGACACTGGGGGCCAGCATACTCATCTAAAGAGCAGGCACATGGCACTGTGGACTCAGCAAGAGAGGGGGAGCTGATGGCATAGTGGGGTGTTCACCCTCATCAACCTTAGTGAGTAAGGTATCCCCGTCCCAAGTAAGTGTGAGTAGCCATTTAGGTACTGTAAGAGTTATTAATTAGCACCGGAGGATTACTACAGGCATGAGGAGGAGGATGACTTTGAATGTTCCAGTAGAAGTCATAGTACAGAAGCAGTGGTGGTCCATGTAGTCATTCTAAAAAAGGCATCTGACAATATTGGATGATCCTCTGGTGTACTGGAGTGACAAGGTGAATGAACGGCCAGTGCTGACATCAATAGCACTGAAGAACCTGAGCTGCCCACCCTCTAGCATAAACATGGAGAGGGTATTTCATTCTTCAGGGGCCATTGTGCATGACTGTTGAAGTAACCTATTACTTACAAATGTTGGCATGCTGACATTTATCAAAATGAATGAAGGTCACATTCCAAGTAGGACAAACACATCTATGTTTGTACCCAGTCACAATGATGGTGGTGCTGATGAGGGTGAAGCAGACCATCCTGTTGGCAGTGTCAAATGGTGTTCCACTGAGGTTGAGTCACTTATGGAAAAAGAATTTCTAAGTGGGGACAACTCCAGCATTGAGGATTGTGAGGGCTGCTTCCTCATTGATAAGGATGAGAACGTTGATGGATGTGCATAAAGAAAAAATTGACATTAAAGTACAGTAAAGCCCACCAGGATGAGGCCCAACTCTGCAGAATTCTACAGTAGAGTTACTGCAGCAAACAATGCAGTTTCAGTGGGAGCCAATCCCTTTTGTCATGCAGGAAACCTGTGACACTGCGCTTCATCTTGGCAGGCTTTACTGTACTTCTTCTGGTTCTAAGTTTCTTAATGACATGCCATTAGAGTTCACCTTTGCCTTCCTTGCTTTTGCCATTACAGTTCACAGATTGTGTGCAGTCATTATTACCTGCAGTCATCTAAATACATGTCACCTTGTACATACTGACATCATCGGAGAAAGTGAAAGCCAAAAAGATTGTATTCAGGCAATGCAAAAAGACACAGGCAGAAGGGGATATGGAGAAGTACCAGGAAAAGCAAAAGGAGACAGGGAAGACAGTAAGGGAAGCCAAAGCTGAGACAGATGAGCACATTGCAAAATCAGTGGGTAGAGGGGACAAAACCTTTTACAGGTACATAAGTGAAAAAAGAAAGGCAAAGGGAGGGATAGTGAGACTGAAGGGGGAGGATGGAGGCTGCGTGGAGGATGACAATAGTAAAGCTGACATATTGAACAGGTATTTTTGCTCAGTCTTTACTGAGGAAGAGGAGGGTAATGATCCTGAAGGGAGCACAAGGGGTGCGAATGGTGCAGAAATGGACACAAGTCCCTTTACACAAGAAAGGGTCCTGAAGGAATTGGAAGGAATAAGAGTTGATAAAATAATGAGGCCACTTGGGGTTCACAAAAGGGTCCTTAAAGAACTAAAAGAGGTGGTGGCTTATCCTCTGGCAATCCTGTTTAGCCAATCACTGGAAACAGAGGAGGTAACCAAAGATGTAGTCCCCCTATATAAAAGTGGTAACAAAGAGGAAGTGGGGAACTGCAGACCAGTAAGCCTCACCACGGTAGTGTGGAAGATCATGTAAGTACTACTGAAGGAGAGATTAGTGGAACATCTGGTTGTCAACGGACTACAGGAGCCAAGGCAGCATGGTTTCACCAGGGGAAGGTCATGTCAGACCAACCTGGTTTAATTTTTTGACTGGGTGACTAGGGAGGTGGATCAGGGGAGGACAGTGGATGTGGTCTATCTGTACTTCAGCAAGGCCTTTGACGCTGTGCTACATAGAAAGCTATTACACAAACTGGGGAATATGGGTGTGGGCAGGACAGTAGTGAGGTGTGTAGGTAACTGGCTGGGTGGCAGGACACAGATGGTGGTGGTAAATGGCTGTCACTCCACAGAGGGAAGAGTGACCAGTGGGGTACTACAGGGATCAGTGCTGGGACTGGTCCTATTCAACATCTTCATCAGTGACATTGTGCAGGACCTAGAAGGCAGAATTTCCCTGCTCGCTGATGACACAAAGCTCTGTAACATAGTGGACACACCAGAGGGTGTAGACAAAATGAGAAGGGACCTGCAGAAACTTGAAGAATGGCCAGTGGTTTGGCAGTTGAAATTCAATGCAAAGAAGTGCAAGATAATGCATATGGGGCACAAAAACCCTGGCACAATATATCAGTTGGGGGGTTAGGATATAGCAATCACCAAGCAGTAAAAGGATCTTGGGTTATCATCTCTGATAGTTTACTGTCAATATCACACAACCAAAAAAGCGAAAGACAATACAGTGCTTACATTTTAGTGCTAGTTCTTATTCTTGAGCACTCAAAATAGCGAGTGCTCAAAAACAGCGGCAAGATGAAATGCAGCTGGCAATATAACCACTGATCATTTCCTGCAGTATGTCGGTCCAACTAGCTCCTAGCAAACACTACAGGGAAAGGGAAGCTAAAATTAAGGAAAAAAATAGAACAAATTTAGCAACCTGAAAGAGCGAAAGAAGTAGAGAATTTTGGAGGGTTGGAAGAGACATGAGGGAAAGGAGTGTCAGAGATGCCTCAATTTAGACTGGCCTGACTCAATAGCCCATACTGTTTGCTGCAGTCAAACAAAAAACAGAGTATAATCTTTAATAAATAAAAAGAGACGGGTGACCATGAGATCAGCACTGCAACAGCAGTAACAATAGTGTTCTAAGGAGAATTACAGACAACAAATTATTGAAATTACGCGGTTATTGTACAAGCGCTGTTCTGTGCAAGTGCTTGTATAGTACATGCTGAAAATGGTAGCGAGTTAATGACTCATGCTATTTTGCATACACAATTTTAACTGGATCCCATCTCTGATGACCTCAAGATAGGGAAACAGTGCGACAAGGCAGCAGGTAAAAAAGCAAATAGGATGCTGGGATGCATTGGCAGGGGCATCACCAACTGGAAAAGGGAGGTCATAATTCCACTATACAAGACACTAGTGAGGCCTCACCTGGAGTACAGTGTAAAGTTCAAGAGACCATACCTACGTAAGGACATAGATAGGGTAGAGAAGGTTCAGAGGAGGGCAACAAAGATGGTACATAGATTGCATCACAAGTCCTATGAGGACAGGTTAAAGGACTTAAATATGTACTCCCTGGAGGAGAGGAGGGAGAGAGGGGATATGATAGAGACATTCAAGTATCTTACAGGGAGGAACAGGGTGCAAAAATATGCTATATTTAAGCCAAAAAGATGTTCCAGGACTAGATGGCATGGGATGAAGTTGGAGGGAGGACAATTCAGAGGAAACGTGAGGAAGAATTTCTTCACAGAATGGGTGGTGGACAAGTGGAACACCCTACCAGAGGAAGTGATGGAGGCTGAAACAATCACAGGATTTAAGAATGCATGGGATAGACATAAAGGAATTCTGGAGGTCATCATCATTATTAGCTGGAATAGCTGCATGTTCCTGAAATTAAGTCTTCAAATTTAGCACCTTTTTTTTTAATTTGGTAATTGAAATAATTTATTCCAAAATAATAGAGATGCCAGCATTAAGTAATGATGGGCTATTGTTTTAAAAAAGTTACTTTGTTGTGTTAGATTATTTTTTCAAATATATTTGCATAGACCACGTGATGTCATTGAAGGGTTAGCAGCTCTGACGGCTGGCTCCTGCCTCATCTTCCATTGTCCTAGTAATGTCTCGTCATACTTCTTTGCGATCTGTAACAGCATTTATAATATTAACTTCTGATAGCCTCTGAGACATCTTGAGGTGAAGTTGGCTTTCGGAAATAGCAGTGGACGGTAAGGTTAGCGCTGTCTAATTCTGCAGCCTATCTCAACAATATGGAAGCAGAGATGAGCCAGGCTCAGCCCCAACACACTCCGCCACAAACTCTGGAGAAAGCTCCTAAAAGACCTAAAGGGCAATCCAGTGCTATTACTAAAGCAGCCACTCCTTCCTCCTCTAATCAGCCTATCTCAGCTCCATTAATGGAAAAGACATTTTTAGAGGAACTCCATCCTTTTAAAATGGCACTTCAAGAACTTACCTCCGAGCTGAAATCTATGCGGGGAGATCTCAATGATTCAACTATGGCAATTTCAGATGTGGCAGCCAGCATCAAGTCAATAGAGTACTGGCAGGCAAAAATGGAGCTGGAAGTCACAGGTTTAAGGCAGAAGCCCTAACAAATGGAGACCAAACTAGAAGACCTGGAAGGCCGAAGTTGCCGAAACAACATCCTTATCTTCGGCCTTCCAGAGGACACTGAGGGATCGGCACCGATGCTATTTTTACAAAAATTGCTGAACAAGATTCCTGGGCCCTCCTCCAATAACACTACATATGTTATTGAAAGGGTGCACCATTCCCTTAAAATCTAAGCCAGCTACTGGAAAACCACCAAGACCTCTAATTCAAAAATGTCTTAATTATTTGGATAAGGTCCACGTCCTGGCTAAAGCCCATGATCTTTAAGTAATATCATGGGAAGGACAATCTTTACATTTTGCCCAGGACCTACCAGCACCAACTAGACAATGGAGAGCTGCATATCATCCTATGGTCACTAAGTTATTAGTGGCCACTATAAAATATAAAGTACAATATCCAGCGTGCCTGTCTGTATACGGCAACAATACCTGCCATAGCTTTGATTAGGCCGAGCAAGCTCTTCCAGCTTTACAGTCATTGTTTTCCAATTTATTCCACACCTGCTGAGGTATCGCTGCAGTTCTAGTGTTGGTCTAATGGTCAGCACGAAGGTACATATGATGGATGGCATGAGTTTGAAGTGTTGATGCAGCTTAACAGCATGGCTATGAAAGGGACAACATATCCCAGTTTTAGAGGATCCAGCCCGATCTGACGTTTTGATTTTTGTGGTTTGCTGCTTGTCAACAGACAATGCTCCTGAACTACTGATGGTGGTGGCGTGGGGTTTCCTGTTGCCAAGTTTGGATGACTGCATGGCAAAGGAATTGTCTTTGTGGGTGCAGCTGGGGGTACCCTCTGTGTTTTTCATTTTTTGCCCCTCTCTAGAGGTCGCCAGTCTCGACTTCTTCATAAACGTTCAGGGCAAGACAGTGATGTTGAGCTATTTCCATTTAAAGCCACAAAAGGGTAGCTATCTCTTATTTTTTGGAGGTCCTGACTTTTATTATTTAAAAAAGGAAGTTTTCCAAGTTTTGAATGCCCATTTCTTCCCATTATGAATGCTTTCCTTTTTCCTTATTTTTTTCCTTTCTTTTTTCTCTTTTCTAGTTTTGCTGTTAGATTAGTTTGTGGAGGTAAATAATGAGATTTCACAGATGATTAAAAACTCATATTTAGGATTGTTAGAATCAGGACTGGATTTATAAGTGGAAACATTTCATTCACTTTTAATAGGTAAAAGTTTTTTGTATAATTCAGTGTTGTTTTCTGAAACATAATTGACAATGTTGGGGAAGCATTTGGATGGGAGGTGGGGTGGGAGGAGAGTCAGCGAGAGTATAATGCCCCAGCAGGGGATCATGAATCAAGGTAAGGGGGAAGGGGAGTCCCACAGCAGTTTTAGGGATATTTTGTAGACTGGTTATAAATTTCTTGTCTATTATAGTCAGGCTAAGGATTTCAGCAGACCTTGTCTCGGGGTATTTCATAGGTAGATTTTTCAGATATGCTGGGGGTTTGGGAACTCAGAAAAAAAGGAGGAAAGAAGGGAGGAGGAAAAGACTTAAATGGGGAGAAGAGGGAAGGTTGGGAACTCAGTACACAAGGGGACAGAGGTATTTTACAATGAAAAGCTTATATATGATATTCTGCCTAAAGAGTCTACAAATAGAGATAGATCTTTTGTATTATTGTCAAATTGATGGCTTCATATAAGATGTGTTCCTGGAATGTGAAGGGTGCCCAGTCTCCAAATAAGAGAATGAAACTATTGTTACAACTCTGTAAGTTAGATATTGACAAGGCTTTTCTACAGGAAACCCACCTACCCTACCCTACCCTATGCCCAGGTTCTCCGACTTAGATGGACCTGGGTAGGCCAGGTAATAGGGTGCGGTCCAGATACCCGGAAGGGAGGAGTTGCAATTTTAGTAGCACACTGGGTCCCTTTCTGTTTGTTGGACTGGACACCATTATGGATACTCAGTGCAAATACATTTTAATTAAAGCTCTCCTCGGCCATACTGAGGTAGTACTGGGTTCCATTTACAGACCAACAAGGGATGACCCTCAATTTTTTATCTCCCTCATGAACAATTTTATTCCCTGGGCTTCTCTTCCTATAGTGCTGAGTGGTGACTGGAATCTAGTTTACAGTAATACTTTAGACCACTGGAGAGGTTCAACGTCACCACTTTTACCAGCACAATTTGCTCATAGAGAAATGATGGCGTCTGTGGGGTTGACAGATCCCTGGAGAACATTATTTCTTCTTTTAAGGGATTACTCTTTTTACTCTACACTTCATAACTCATCTTCTAGTATTGATTATTTTCTAGTGGACACTGGTCACCTTTCTACTGTGTTGTCATGTAATTATCTTCCCAAGGTCATATCGGACCACCATCCCACACTGCTTTGCTGGACCCCAGGGCTCCCTTTAACCAGGAAAAAAGTCTGGAGATGTAATAATCAGCTTTTGAAATCAGACCATTTGATTTCTCAGTTAGTAACTTTCATTGACAATGTTTCTATTGATAATACTCATTCCACATTGAAGCTAGACTATCTTTGGGGAGTTTTTAAATGTTCCTTAAGGGGAGAGCTTATTCGATTGGCTACTATAAAGAAGAAAATTACTTCCCAAGTTACATCTAATCTTCTCCAAGAAATAAGAAGTTTGGAGATGGCGCTTACAAATAATTCAACCCCTGAAGAGATGCATAATATAGAGGTCCCTAGAGCTCAAAATAACTCCATTTTAACAGAAAAAGCCTAACATCTATTTTTATGCTCTAAAGTACATTATTTTGACAAGGGAGACAAGGCAAGTAAACTGTTGGCTCTTCATCTTAAAGCACAAGTCTCAGACAGAATAATTTCCTGTATCTGCATTATGCAGGAGCAAACCGTCACCTCTCCTAGAGAAATAGTTCAATGTTTTCAAGATTATTATAATGTTCTGTATTCTCAGCCAATAACCAATTTTAATTTAGCCAAAACGGATCATTTCTTGCAATCAGTTCCACTTCTCCAATTAGATCTAAATCGAGCAGAGCTGCTTAAAGCTCCCATATCTGTTGCAGAGATACATTCTGTCATTGATTCTCTTCCAGCAGATAAAGCTCCTGGCCTAGAGAGATACACCCCAGAATTTTACAAAATCTTTAAAAAACAGTTGACGCCAGTTCTCTTAAATACACTTAACTACATGTACAAACATGGCATTGCTGACCCTGCCCTTACTGAGATGACAATTGTGGTTCTACCCAAAACAGGACAATATCCACTACAGATCATTAACTATCGCCCAATATCCCTGATCAATGTTGATATGAAAATATTGGCAAAAGTTCTAGCCAATAGACTGGCTAAGGTATGGCATGGGCTTAGAAGTAGAGAACAAGTGGGCTTCGTGGCAGGAAGGGTCTCTTCTGATCACATGCATAAACTGGCATACTTGATTTCTGCATCCAGGGACTCCCAGATTCCATCTGTACTGGTCTTTCTGGACACAGAAAAAGCATTTGATAGAGTTTCCTGGGACTAGCTTTTCTATCTTCTCCCCAAATTCGGTATTCCCATACAATATATCAACTGGATAAAAGTACTCTATACCAATCCAACTGCACAAATACTCTGCAATGGTCTTTTCTCACAGTCAATTACTCACCAACAAGGCACCAGGCAGGGATGCCCGTTATCCCCATTTCTATTTAATCTTTATCTTGAACCACTTATTAGATGTATTAATCTTTCCCCCTTGATTTCTGGTATATCAATAGGGCTTCATCAATACACACTTTCAGTGTACGCTGAAGATATTTTGCTTCACATCTCACATCCTTTCTCATCGATCACAGCTGCATTTGAGGTTATAAAAGAATTTGGGGAGTTTTCCAACTACAAACTTAATATATCCAAAACGGAAGTAGTGCCTCTGAATATCTATACATTCTCAGCCGAAATTTCCCACTTAGATCTTCGTTGGGTGAATGACAAAATGAAGTATCTAGGAATATACCTTTCCTGTTCAACATCCACAATGAAACAGTACAATATAGATAAAATTTTAACCCACATAAAATTAGATTTGGCCCACTGGGCTCTGCTTCCCCTCTTTCTTTGGGGATGAATCAATGTGATAAAAATGAATGTTCTGCCTCGGTTATTATATCCCTTACAAATGATAAATATTTTCCTCCCAAAGCAATGGTTTATACAAGTCCATAGAATGATTTCTAATTTTATATGGGGTAGTAAATCATCCAGAAGGTCTCTATTCAAAATGCACCATACCAAAAAGGCAGGTGGTCTACAATTTCCCGACTTTCTTCTTTATTACTTTTCTATCACCAGTACGGTTCTCACACACTGGTTGACAGATAGAATGGGGGGCGGAATCAACACAATACTCTCCTTAATGGCTACAAATAGAAGATTTTCTATGTCGGTCTTTCAAGTGTGATCATAAAGCTCTTGTTTATGTGTCTACTAAGCATATTCCTAAGAACCTTCAGAATACCCCCATTAAGACTACACTTCAAATACATACCCAGATATGTAATGCTTTCCAGATATCATTAAAAATAGATGTCTCACAACCTCTTCTTTACAACCCGAATTTTAAGATTGATAAACGCCCTATTACTCCTCATTTCTGGCCCTTGGGAAACCATTTTAGAGTTGATGACTTACTCATGGAACAGAGACTCATGTCCTTCCAGTCAGCACGTCTTAAATTTAACTTACCTACCTGTTTCTGTTTTAAATATTTTCAGCTCACACATAAGCTTACTCAACATTTTGGATCAGGTCTATGGGATCTAAACATGGCTGGGCCTATACTATCAACCATCTCTAGTTTGCCCTCTTCTCATCTAATTTCTTACTTTTATCGGCTTCTAAGGGATGGTATAGAGAACACGGAGGGCCCCCCACATTATACTTGGGATAAGATGCTACCATCGACATCATCCACACCGCACTCATGGCCAAAGATCTGGACCCAGCTTTATCAAGACATAAAATGGCCCAGATACTGGATTCTACAATTTTATGTCATACACAATTTATATTATACACCAACTAAATTATACAAAATAGGCAAACTTTCTTCTGATCTTTGTACAAGATGTCATAAACATCCTGGTACCCTATTACATATCACGTGGGATTGTGAAAAAACCTCACCATTATGGGAGGCAATCAAAACCAAAATTGACCCTTTATTAGGACTTACTGATGCTTTCAGACCAGAAATATTTGTACTGGGAGATCATAGTGACTATCTAATTGGAAATCAATGTAAACACATGGCATGGATATAATTATGTGCCAAAAAGGTAATTTTAAGGCATTGATTAGACCAGACTGTTCCCTCTTTTACAGAATGGTTTAAAGAGATATTGTTTGCTCTTCAAGCAGATAATATCACTGCTAATATGGTTAAAAGACCACATCATTATCAAAAAGTATGGGCACCCTTATATACACTGCTGACTATCAAATGAATGGTTATAGGGAATAGATAATTTCTGAAGAGGATAAAGTTCAATTTCTATGACTGGAAATGTGACTCTCAATCATAATAACAGACAGAATCTATAGACTTAAGACCTTGCATACAGAAGGGAAGGGGGGAAATGGATATGAAAGAAGGGAAGGGGAAGGAAGGATGGGAAAGAGGGTAGATTAGTATACATAAGGATACTAGCTTTAATGTATATTCCTCTGAGTTGTGATTCTGTGTTTGACTGATTACATTGTTAACCATATAGGTAATAGGTTTTGTCAATTTCCTACTCTGTCACTGTTCGAAATACTATTATGTAATGTTTTTAGGCCTTACTGGCTTACTGGAATGTTGAAACAACCTTCCTTCTAATAAAGTTTATTAAATTTGAAATAAATATATATCTGCATGATCAGTACAAGATGGTATGAGAATAAGAAACATCAAAGCACTTGTGCCACAGTGAGCAATAATTTCTAATGTTGGTTGTTATCTCAGATTATTTCCCTGAAGGCGTTGCACCACAAGCCTGGCTGCAGCTAGCAATGCACCATCACACAGTTAACATTATACTCATCAAGAACATCAGTTATTTACTGTAAGTATGAATCTCATTTACTATGTTTTTGACTTGAATTTTGTTAATCCTTTTTTTCCCTTTTTTATACAGGTACACACTGTGCCACTGTGGCCAAATACAGGCAAGTGATTTTCTATTTTTCTTCACAGGTGACTGTTTTAACTTGCAATTGGACAGTCCTAGGACCTAAATGATGCAAAGTACTGTAATTGCACCAACAACGCTGTTGCAGTGCGGATAGATAAATTATTTCATGTACAGGAAAGTATCAGTATGATATCCTCTTTATTTTTCCTTTCTTTTTTTTCTTGTTTTTAGCAGGGGTGAAGTATTCAACATTATAAAATGGCAAGAAAAAATCTGGAAATCGCATTGGCCAAGACAGATCAGCTGACCATACATTAATTCTCTGGATACGCACAGTCATCCTGGTCCTAAATCACATTACACAATGAGCAGATCATTCCTCCTACAACTAGAACTATCTTCCATCAGTCTCCCTACAACCAGGACGAATCTTCCACCACAAACATGGCCGCTACCTTTACACTGTAGAAACCTTCAACTGGGCCCTAAAATTAAAATAATCTTAAATATAAAATAAAACAAATTAATTAAATGTTGTTTACCAGATTCCCACACTCTCCTTACACACATAAACAAATTAGAAACATTAAGTATTGTTTATAGTTTTCATTACAACTGTTTGTTTGCTAATGGTGAAAAATCACCCTTCTATCTTTACTTGCTCATCAGGGAAATCTCTTCTGCTCTCCATGACAAGTGAGATAATTGAGTCTCTGGCTCTAAAACAGGCATTTGTTGTCTGTGTGTACAGTATGTTAATAGAGGAACATTCTGCTAGTAGAACTGAGCAGAATTTTGAATCCCTGTATTCCATGGTAAACATTCCATGATAAACATTCCATTTCTTAAATGTGGGGAAACACATAGGGGAAAAAAACAGAATGAAGAAAGTAAGCGATAATACTATATAAACAAAGAGAAAAGGTGGTAAATGACTCACCGTGCTGTTTATCTTTTAGGACAGAGATAGCAGTTCATGATGCTGTCAATGAGTGTGGCAGTTTTGAACCACACTCATGCTTGCAGCACTAGGGAACTGAGAAGCCTCTGTTATGGCTTCCTTTTAGTTTTGTCTACAGAGTGAGGAGAATGAAATAAAATGAGGGGGCTATGTGTCATACTTAGAATGAGAAAAACAACATTTGTGAATTTTAGTGGCAGGCAGCGGAATATGAAGCTTAAGTGAGCAGGGAGGCACACACTGTATAACACTATTTTAATCTAGCACCAATAGGAGGAATGACTATTTTATGTTAAAAGCACAGGTTCACTTACATTTTTACTTATTTAAAAATGTGTTTAAAAATAAAAAAAAACTGCTTCTAAAAATAAAGGGACATTTTATAAGTGCAATAAGACACTCTGGGATTGTGCATTATGGTGTGATAACCGCACTCCTAGGGAAGACCGGCACTCGGCCTCTGACTTAGTCCCTAACTATGCCCTTAGGAGTGTGGTCATCACACCGTAATGCACACCCCGCTATGTCTTATTGCTTTAATGGGCAAATACAGGTCAGATAATATCTCTTTTTCTACACAGATGAGACAGGTGTACTTCAGTACGCAAGGAGTCTACAACATGTATTCCTGGTCATGACTGTAAGACACCGGTCAAGTGCATATCAGTAAACTTGATTATTTTATTTGCAGGCATTTACTAATAGCTGTACATTTTGAAGCTGGGTATAACATAAGGCAGAATGAGCACCACTGGGCATTTAATGGGGTACTGGAATGAACTCTGAATAATTTCTGCTTCACCTCTTTGCAGGTAACATCAATGTGCTGCAGACCTGCATTATGTTCCAATCTCAAGACGGACAACATTTCAGATACAGTGAAGATCTGGAAAGAAGAAAAAATATTAAGGAAAATTGTTTCCAATGAGGCCACCCACCCAAAATTAAAAAAATACTTACCTTTCATGGCTTGCAATTGTACTGTACATCGATACATAAATACATAGAAATTGTTGGCATATAAGGACCAACAGACCCATCCACTCTGTCCATTTTATTGCTTGTAAAAGTGGCCCATGACTCTACATGATGATTGGCTATAGCTTTACATGATTTACTACCGAAACAAAATTTTCCAACTCAGCCGATATGTAAAAAATAGATTATTATCCATAGTGGAGAGACCTAGACCAGTCAATTAGGATGCTGCTACAATAGATTAAACTGGAATATCGGCCCACTAACCTTAAAACAAGACTTAGTCTTCTTTAGTTTCAAATAGTTTTTTTAATTATTATAATCCAGTTAAAAATGAATTCTAATGTTTCGAGATACCCCTTCTTCAGGGAAACTGGCTAATCTAATATAAATAAACAATAATATTTATATAAATTCCAATACAGAATAATCATAAAAATAGTAAAAATATTTTCTTTTAGAAAAGATTAAAACCAGCATATCCTGCTTTAAATAACAAGGCCTGGATATTTGAAGCAGTTGAACATGGCGCAACTCAGTTGTGCTGGTACAAGTGCGGACTTGTGCCAAGGAGCGATATTCAGCAGGAGATAGTGCACAGTGCAAATCTCATTGTGCCAATGTGCAACTATAATGAATGCAGGCATAAGTGCAGGTGGCGTATCCATGAATATCCAGCTCATTGCACTATTCAACCATGAATCCATGGCACAAATGCGGCGTAAATCAGAGATGCGCAAAACAGACTTGTTCCTATAAATACAGGGAGCAAGCACACAAGCACACAGAAAGCACTTGCACCAGGTGAAAGGGAGTGTGTGAGAGAGAGAGAGAGAGAGAGAAAGAAAGAAAGAAAGAAAGAAAGAAAGAAAGAAAGAAAGAAAGAAAGAAAGAAAGAAAGAAAGGAAGAGAGAGAGAGATAGATCAAGGCAGACACAGAGGGAGAGGGACAGAGGTAGCAGTGAAGAGGGTGACAGGGGCAGAGAAAGTGTGAGGGACAGGCAGACACACTGCCAGGCAGTGCACCAGGGTGGCACACAGCCAGCAGCAGCCAACTGCCCAGGGGGATACTGGACAGCAAGGCCATGGATAGTGCACCCTTCATGATGGAGACTGTAATAAGGGGTGTGAGGGGGCAGGCGGAACAGCAACGTGGCTGTGAAAGGGCCCATCGGTGGTATGCCTGACACAGGTGGTACTTCACTCATATCATCTTCGAGCAGTACAGTGACACAGAGATCGTGGGCAGGTGCCACCTGAACAGGGCCATTCTGAGGCAGCTCTGTGAGCTGTGCAGTGAGGAGATGCAGGCACCCATCAGACAGAGCCACACCATGTCCATGGAGATGAAGGTGACAGCTGTCATGTGCCTGCTCACCACGGGCACCTTCCAGAGACCAACAGGGGACACCACAGGCATAACCCAGTCGGCCACATCCCACCTACTCACGCAGTTCCTCAATGTTCTGCTGCCACATGCGTTGGAATGCATCCATTTCCTCAGCACACAGGTGGAGCGTACAGCAACCATGCTGGACTTCCACAGGGTAGCACGTATGCCTGGCATGATTAGGGCCATTGACTGCACCTACATGGGCTTCCACATGCCACCTGATCTTGAGGGTGTGGCATACATCAACAGAAGGGGGAGCCTGACTGTCAACTACCAGGTGGTGTGTGATGCCACAGAGTGCATAACCAATGTCTGCACCACACACCATGGGAGTGAGCATGATGCATTCATCTGGCACAACTCTTCACAGTGCCACAGGTTTGAGCATGGGGATATCCCCATGGGCCACCAACTGGGTGAGTATGGCATGGGCAAGGGGCGATGGGCAGAGCATACCTTGGGATGGGGGAGGGAAGGGTGTGCTTATTGGTCTGGGCACCAGAGACAAGCAAGGGGCACAGCATGGCATAGCAGAAGGCTAACCATGCGAATATCCACACAGGGGACAGCACCTATCCACTGTGGCCATGGCTACTCAACCCCTACCAGCGCCCGTCGTCCCCTGCAGAGGAATGCTACAACAAGGCACACGACAGCACACGCAACATCATTGAGCGAGTCTTTGGAATGCTGAAAGCATGGTTCCATTGCCTAGACAGGTCAGGCAGTGCCTTACAGTACAGCCACTCGAAAGCCTGTGGCCTATTCCTGGTCTGCTGCATACTGCATAATATGGCCATTGACCATAGGATAGTTGTCGAGGCTGATGAGGGTAACAGTAGTGGGGACGATGGAGGCAATGGACTGGAGGGAGGTGGACAGCCACCCCCTGGGTGGAGGGATCCCTGGCTGATCCAGTAGGCAAGACATCACTGGGACACCGTAGCATGGGAGCAGTATGATGCACACAAGTAGGTGGTGCGATACACATGCATAGGCCACACAAACAGGTACAGCACACATGCAGGGGCGTGCATGGCAATGGGCATGCACACACAGAGGTGGGAAGCGGGATAAGGGTGACAGGGCACACACACACACACACACACACACACACACAACCACACACAGCACCCCTCACAGCCCCCCCAACACACACGCACCCACACACACAGGCGTGGGTTTCTGGCGTGGATCAGATGCATCGCACCGGTGAACAGGTGCAACTGGTGCAAGATGGCTGTCAAAATGCCCACACCACATTGCCCAGTGGCTGGGCAAGCATACACTCAGACAGCATGTGGTGTGACACACAGGCACCACACCTGTGGTAGGCACACATACAATGCAAATGTGCACACACTGGGCAGCAGCTGCAGACTACAGGTAGGGTGGCCACATATCAGGTCCGCTGCACAGACCCATGGCCACCATGGCCATGGGGGCAGCCGTGCCTGGGCCAATCGACAGCCACAGGCTGCCATCAGCCATGAGGGGGTGTGCAACAGCCCCCCAGGGGTAGAACTGCGGGACCATGACCTTGTCTGTGCAGGGGTGTTAAAGCACCCAAACAGCCCAGCCCCAGGCATGCCTGGAATGCCAACATCAGATCCCACCATCGACTGTGCAGGAGTTGCCCAATGCCAGGTATGTGGGGGTCAACTGTGCCTAGCCATGCCCCATGGCAGCCAGCAGCACAAAGCCATCTGAGATTGCAGTGGCAATGTGATCCAGGGGATGCAGTCATGGTCTTCTGCATGCACTGGATCCCCAGCAGGACCTGCACAGTGCCTCTCTCCTGCTGCTTGGCTAACTGGCGCACCTCAGCATGCAGTGCATGCACCCCAATAGCGAACAGCACCTGTTGCTGAACAGACACCCGCAGCAAATGGTTGTGCTCAGCCAGTGGGTCGGCATCTTGGGGCTCCTGGGCTGGACACCAATCCCCATGTGGTGACTGGCTATGCTGCACAGCCCCCCTCTGTGGTGGATGCTGCACAGTGGAGTCTGCAGGGGGATTGGGTATGGCAGGTGCACCAGTGGTGGACCCTGTGTCTAGCTGCATGGTGGCACCTGCAGCCTGTTTCTGCTGCTCATCCAGCCACTACATGCCACCCAGGGCCTGTGCGGTTACACCACCTCCACCACAGGGCACAGGCAGGGCAGCACACACCGCTATGCCTGCAGTGGTGGCAGGCAGCTGTTCTGCCACTGGCAGAGTGCTGGGTGTGCTGCCTGTGTCAGTGGCCAGCAGGGGCATCTCCCTCACAATGGTGGCCATACTGTCCAGGATGAGCATTATGTCGTCATTGGTGTCGGACCCCTCCCTGATATGTGTCTCTGTGCACAGGACCCCAAGGCTGGCATCCTGCAGGAACACATTCAGGGCCTCATCTGATCACAGGTCCAGGACATCTGCCCACAGAGTGGTGGTGAGCTGCAGCCTGTCAGGCCCCTGGATGCCCATGGAGATGGAATGCTGGTCCTCTGGGGATGATCAAGTGGCCATGACTGCTGCTGCTGCCAGCACCCCATCATCTGCACAAAGGAATGCTGGTGCTGCAAGAGAAAGAGAGGCATTTTTGTGATCCATTGCCCACATGTGCCCCCCACACTGCCACTGCATGTGTCCTGTAGCATGGCATGCTCGCGGGTGTGCACACATGCACATGACATGCATGCTGGCTGCATGCACATCAGCATGGCAGTGTATGCACCCTCCACGTGCCCAGCTGTGTTTGACTGACATACTTACCATGCAGTGATGGGCTGCCACCTATTTGGAATCCGACGCCAGGCACCCCTCCACCATGCTGCGGCACATGGTGGCTGCCACCATCTCCTCCTGCACCGTGAGTAGTGGTGCATATGCAGGCTTCTCTCAGGTGTCATTCCAGGATGCACAGATGGCTCCTCCCTTCTCCTTGATGTGCCTCTTGTTCGTTTCCACCTTCTTCATGCACTGCGGTGCTGACCGCTGGTGGATGCCCTGCTGGTTGCCACATGCCGCCACCTCCTCCTAGGCCCCAGCCCTGGCCTGTGGTGTAGCCACTCTCTGTCAAGGTAGGTATCGAATGGGGCATCTGCCTCCACCTTTGTGAGATTGGGCCTGCACTTGTGAGCAGGCCCACACTCCTCACCCTCCTCATCTTCTGACATGTCACTTCCTGTGGACATGGACAGCACAATGTGTCAGTGGCAGCATCACCTTGTTCCGTCCCATCCTGCTGTGCCAGCTGCTCCCAGTGAGCTGCAGTGGCAGGTGCAACTTACCCTGAAAGGATGCAATACTGATACATGGTCTGTGCTCTGTCATGGTGCTTAAGTAGCACAACGCATGCAAATGAGCTTTGGCACAATGGTAATGACATGCTGATGCCCCCAGTGCACCATACATTGGCTGATGAGCTCATTTGCATGTGGCGTCTGAATATCGCGATTTTGCTCTGTGCTCACTGAGATTGTTCTGGAGCAAGTCGCTGCACAATGCACATGCATGAGTGGTGTGCAGGCCCACAATGCACATGTGCTGAATGGTAACATGGTATCAGTTGTGCACCGTGTGCTGACTGCACGATGGGGGCATGGTGCATGCTGCACCAGGCCTGCAATCAGGCACTTGCACACTGCACAGAGTGGGTGACCCCTGACCCCTGGGACACACCCTCATCCATGACCCCACCTAGCCACACCCATGCCGCACATCTTCGAGACTGCGCGATGGGAAGACACAGCTCATGTTCCCTATCATCGTGCATCTGGTGCATGTCATGGCCATATGCACTTATTACTGCCATTTTTCTCACCAGCTACAACTTACAGCATGGTGCAGTGAAGGGCACCAAGGGCACAAAACTGGATGCAGGTTTAGCTGATAAAGCATGATCACCTGGGTCCAGCTTCATGCCCCCCAACTGTTTGGCCAGGCATCCCTGCATCAGCCCAGGGTCACAGTGTGGCAGGGGATTGCTGCCACACTGCAGCAGTAGACCGGGGTGGCCAGGATGGGGGAGCAGTGCCGCCACTGATATGGAAACCTGGTGAGGAGGGATCCAGAGCACCTGAGGAGGCTGGAGGTGCGTGTCAGGCGTGGGGCTGTGCCACAGCCAGGTGAGTAGGCCCATATTTCATGTGTGACCTGGTGCTGTACTGTGGTGTTGACTGGGCTGCCTGGCATACCCTGCAGAGCAGTGCACTGCCATCGTGCACATCATGGGGTGGCAGTGCCAGCTGCCACTTGTGTTGCGATGCAGCTCTGTGGGACATGTCAGGAAGGGGCTCACCCTGTGCACAGAGGTGGGGTGGTGGGCAACTGCTGTGGATGTTTCCTGATGTATACCTGTCTGTATATCATTCCCAGGGCCTGAGAATCGCTGCAGGGCGATGGCAGCAGTGGCAGGGCAGCAGGCCACAGTGGGACCAGGTGGCTGCTCGGGGCTTGCTACCAGCACCAGCTGGGTATGGAGGCAGGTGAGACACTGTCATAGTCATTCACACTTTACATGGGGGTGGGTGGGGGCATGGGTGTGGGCATGGATGCCTGTGCCATCTGCCATGGCAGCTCTGTGTGTTGCACTCTGCATGGTGCTTGCCATTGTGACACATCCATTGGACACATGTGCCAGCTGTTGCTGGGGTGGGTGTGCACCTGGCTGCCACTGACATTGCTATGGTGTTACTGGTGCACTGTGCCATGTGACTGTCATTGTGCAGTCAGGTGGCCATCATGCAGCAGGGACCACCACTGTGCAATGTTGTGGTGTGTCACGTTGCTGGCTGGCATTGGCCACCCAATTGTGGGTGGCTGGTACAGGCCCTCCCGGGGGGGTGTTCCCACTGCCCATTGTGTGCTGTGGGTGGGCATGGTTCCTTGGGACATTGAACTGATCACCTGTCCTGTCCCTTGTCATAGGAGTCCAGTGTAGAATTTGGATGCCAGTGTACTGCTGGCTGCTCCAGCAGCTGATTTTAATCTGTTCATCAACCATGGAGGCTGTGCTACAGGTTCGCCACATGCTCCTCGATGATTGGAGGGAAAGAGCACCAAGAGGTGTTAGGCCACGGCCGACAGTGAATGGACCCCAGCATTGCCCTGTTTTCCCTGCTGTACCTCCCCCTACAGTCTCTCGTCCCACTGTACAGCCCCTATTCCCTGTCCCCTTCCCTCACTTTCCTACCCTTTCAGAACCCCTTGTTGCTGTAAATAGTTTTTTGGAATTTTATCTCTTTTGACTTACCTGCCTGTGTCAGTGTCTGCTCTGCAGGTGGCATAAGGAGCCATGCTGCAGTGGCCCAGTGCCTGTCTGTGTGGTGTGCATGTGTTGGGGCACATGTTGTGCTTCTGTGGTTCACTGCTGTGTGCTGTGTTGTGTCCCCTCGTGGTGGTGTCCTTCCCCTCGGTCAGTGGCTGTGCCTTGTGGTGCCCATAGGGCAGCTGTTAGGGGTGTGTGGCAGTTGTGTGCATGGTGATGGCACATGGCCATGGTCTTTGGTCAGGTACTGGCTGCACGCTGTGTTGGGGCCCCTGCTTGGCATTGTGCAGCCTGTCCCATGTGGTCTGCCACACTATGTGGCTTCTTGCACATTCCATGCCTGCTGTGTGGACCACCTACGTGCCTGTGTGGTGCATGTGTGTCTGCTTGGCTGTGTGGTCTTGGGTGTGGCCTGCTCTGGTCTGGGTGTGTGGAGGGGCACAGCCTTCAGCCTGTGGGGGAGCTCCCTTGGTGGCCCTCCATTGGCCATTGGCACCTCTTGTTGCCTACTATCTGTGCCAATGTTGTGTTCTGGTGGGGTCTGGGTGCCTGTGTGCACCCTGCAGTGCCCTGATGGTGGTGGCCTCTTGTGGCCTGTCACTGTGCTTCCCTGGCTGTGTCCCTGGGTCTCTTCTATGTGCCATGCCCCCCTCCATTGTTCTGCTGCTCTGCTCCCACAGATGTGCTGGGGCATCTCTTTCTGCACCATGGCTCAACTGTGCTTGTGCCATGGCGCAACTCGAGTTGCACCATGGTGCATGCCTGGCTGTGCCATGGTGCAACTGTGCCATATTCAGCTGTGTTGCACTGACAAGGTGCGGCCAGAACAACCTCTGAATATGGCTCATGTTGCACCATGGCACATCGGATTTGCACTGCGATGGACTTGCACTGGTCTTTGGTGCATTTCTCAATATCTGGGCCCTAGTCATCAGTATTTCATTCTTTCTGTTAATTGTGTTTGTAATAATTTATGACTCCCACCTTGGAAGAAAAACAAAAAATTAATTTCTTAAAAAAAAAAACATACATAATATTATAATTTTTATCCTCCGAGTTGTGGTCTAATCTCATTAAGAAGTTCATTCCAAACTTCTCAATGTACTCTGTGCCTTTGTAGTTTTATACTTCTCTAAATGTAAAAAGAAAATATCAAATTCTTACATACACAATAAAACTTTTGTCTCGGTATTACTCAACAATAAAAATAAACAATATAAGTTCTCATTACCATATAAACTTTCAATGTCATATATGCACTCATTCCTATCTCTGGTACTTACACCATATCTTAACATGTATAAATATCTAACATGTGAAGTAAACTGCATCTGCATTTTCATGGTGCATATACATAAACAGTATCCTTTCTATAAACTTTAAGGGATGACAAAAATATCTACAAAAACCTAACATTTCATATTCATTAGTGACTACTCTTCTTGTTTTCATCTGTGCCCCAAAGTGCTTTGAAAATGCTAACCTTGTTCTGATTTCTTTGTGTTCTTCTTGTAACATAGGCAATCTCTCACAAACACTCTAAAGAGAAATAATACATTTAATTCTGTTCCCACAGCTATTCGTTTTACAAACTTCTTCATTTTTAACAGAAACCAAAGGGTTTCCCTTCTGAGAAACTGCACCACAGCTTGCTCGGTGGGAGTAAATTACGTGGCCTAATGCAGATCTATTTATCACTAAAGCCCCTCCTCTGAATCTGGCACATGATGCCGAGCATCCACACAAGCATGTTGTGCTTACCTGTGTGTCCGACCCACTTCATGGCTGCACATAACACTAATAGGTGTCAGAGGTTACTCATTTCTAATCAGTACACAATTACTATCTTACCAACAAGTTCTTTTAGACAGTATAATCTCACAATTTTCTTGTACCTACAGTACCTTATTCTGGGAAATCAGAGTGGTAACTTTAATGACAAATTACTACTAAGGGAAGCTTTTTATATTAATTAATTTCAAACTACAAACCCAAAGTTTGGTTTAAATGAATGTATTGAGTGTGATGATGATGATGATGATGATGATGTATTGAGTAGCAAACAATACTTTAAAACATATACTCTTTGGCAGATTGAGAAAGGATAGATGCAGAAACTGGAGCATGGCCACACTATTGGGCTCTTTGATTTCCCAGAATAAGGTACTGCAGGTACAGGAAAATCCCCACCCCCCAATTTCCTTGCTGAAAGAGATGTAGAAGGTTATAGACCCTATATTTAAATTTATTAGAAACACTTTGTTTATTTAAGTCCATGAGATTCTACTGTCTAAAAGAAATTGTTGGTACAGTAAGATAGTAATTGTGTACTGATTTAAAAGTTAATGCAAAGTTTGGAATGCAAAGTTCATTAAAGGCAAATTGCGACCTGTGAATGGAAACTTTGTGTAATTCTATACTGATGCAAAGTTGCTCACTTTGCATTATATTTGCAGTGGTAGTAAAACTTTGCTGCATCTCTACTCATGAGACTGCACCTGGAATACTGCATCCAGTTCTGGAGGCACAATCTGAGAAAGAACATAGACTGGGTGTAGGCAGTGCAGTGCAGTGAAGGGCAACTAAAATGGTGCAGGGCCTGAGGGATAAGACTTATGAGGAAAAACTAGCCAAGCCAATATTTAAAATATGTGCTTTATTTGGGTAAAACATTTAACCCATTTTAAAAACTGAATATTATATCAATTAAAATAGCAAGAACATTGCAGTTGACTAAAAAGATAACTTTTCAGCTTACATTTAAATAGTTCATGACTTGTACCTAAGTGTAAATTAGGAGGAAGGACATTCCAATGTTTAGGAGCCTGGATGGAAAAAGCTCTGTCTCCCATATTTGTTTTTGATTTATTTTTGTTTTGTTCATAAGTAAGCCAGTATTTGATCAAAAATTGCAGTTTGTTCTTGTTTTTAATAATGGGTAAAGTGGAGAATTTAAAGAGCGTACAAAATAAATGATATTCAAGTTTGGTGGAAGCCAACCAGTAATTTGATAAAGTTTACAGTGATGAGTGTTGTAAGAGAGTTTATAAGAAAATCAGCAGATACTGTGGAATGTTGTGGTTATATTTGACATAGCTTGTTTTGCTATAGCTGTAAACAAGAAAGAACTGTAATTCAATTGAGACAACAAAATACTTTGAGCTGTGACAATTCTACCTTGCAAAGTCAAATGATTCTGTAACTTAAATAGTAACCCCAATTTTTGGTTAACCTTCCTAGTTATAGTTCTTATGTGAGGTATAAATGACAAATGACCTAGATATTTAAATTGTTCCACCTGTTCCAAGTTTTTACCCTTACTATCACACATAATGAGTCTTTCTGACTTTTCTAATCTTTGTTTTGAACCAAGTAACATGCTTTTTGTTTTTATACTGTTTAATAGTAATTTAGATTTATTTAGACAATTTTCTAAGTCTAAGAAATCACAATTTAGGTTCTGGGCAATTATGTCAACTGAACCGGAACTTGTTTATATCATGATGTCATCATCATATCATAATTTCTTAGTTTTGGTCAGTATTTCTGGAATTTCTGGATGCTATCAATAAAAATAGCAAAAAAGAGGGGCCCTAATATTGACCCCTGAGGGACTCCTTGTTTTAACACCCTGGTATCTGATAGAATGCCACCATAACGTACTTGTAGACTGCTATTGGTTAAATAACTTTCAACCCAGTCCAAGGGAATATTTGATAAACCCCTCTCTGTGTGGCTCCCGAGCAGCAGTTGATGATTAACCAAATTAAATGACTTGGGCAGGTCCACGAAAACAGCACCAGTGAGTTCTCCCTTATGTATTGCCTCATGGATGTAATTTGTAAATCTGGCCAAGGCAGTCCTGGTGCTACAAAATTTTCTAAAGCCATGCTGCTTGGGAGCTCTTCACCTACACCACTGTAAATGGAACAAGAGTTGATCATTTACTAGCTTTCCCAAATTTTCCCTAAAGGGTGGAGCAGGGAGATTGGGTGATAATTGCCCAGCTCCCCCAAATCTCTACCTTTATATATTGGTATAATAAATGTGTTCTTTCATTGTGTTGGAAAGGAACTGGTAATTAAAGATAACATTAACATTTTTTTATTAAGGGAACAGTTATTTTGGATGCTACAAGTTACAAAAACTTGGGTTGTAAATCATCAGTTCTGAAATGTTTAGGTGGGATTTTAATTAACAGCTTAGTTACATGGGAAAGTTTTATCACCTTAAAATAAAAGCTCTATTATATTTGGGGGCAGTATTTTTTTAGAGCCATCTAAATCTTGTTGAGAATTACTTTGGTTATATTTGCTCATATTCAAGAATTTATGGAGAAAAGCATTGCTTATTTCCTGAACATTCATTACATTTTTATCATTATCTTTAAATTCATTTTAATAATCCCTCATTTTCAGATTTATCAGGGAAATAATGGAAGTCAAGAAACCTTTAGGATTTTCTAGGTTAGTTTCTTGTTGTTTTGAATAATAATTGGATTTACTTTGTTTCAATTTTACTTTACATTCATTTCTTAATTTTTTATCATTTTGAAGGTCGTTGATTTCCTTTGTTGAGTTAAATCATTTCCATGCATGATCTCTAAGTGTCATCAGTTTAAAACAAACAGGCATTATCCATTTACCAATGGTCCCCCTAACTCTTCTTGTTTGTTTGGGAAATATTTGTTTTGTATTTTTAGCAGATTATTTGCAAAAAAATAAAGTCTACAGCCTGATCTACATAGGGAATTGGATTTATGAAAGACCAATCTATTTCCTCAAGGTCCCCTAACACTTCCTCACTTAATACTTCAGAAATTTTGTTATAAATTGTTAGCCTCTGTGGAGGTTTTGTTTGCTTACATTTCCAGGTGCAGTAGGTGGCCAGATGGTCACTCACTGCATCTAGCAACACACCTCTATTTTTTACTTTATGTTGATTGTTTGTTAAAATCCAGTCCAAAATTGTGTGGTTATTACTTTTTAAATTCATCCATGTGAGTGATTGAACCAATTGCCTCAAACCTCCATTGGTTAGTTTGGTGTCTATTTGGGGGTCTGCTATGGGGTCCCAATGGATATAGAAATCTTCTTGAGCTAGAAAATCTCCACCTAAGTGAGAATGTGCCACAATCCCCAAAAAGTCTGGCTAGGTGGATTATAAACTGTACAGTATTTAAGTGTATAACATCCTCCTTGTTTTATCTTTACCAGCAATAATTCACAATCAGTAGTAGGAACATAAGTGTTCACTATTTCAGACATGGTTTAATCTGTTTTATAAAATAACAAAATGCCACCACCCCTCTTTCTAATCACTCTGTCCTTTCTTAGTATTTTATAACCATCCAAGGTTAATACATTCATCGATGTGACTGGTTTTAGCCAGGTGTCTGTTAAACTGAGCAAGTCAGGATCATATGTAGTTACCCAGGCCTCTATTTCTTGTAGTTTCGGGAAGAGGCTATGTATATTAAAGTGGGCTAATTATAAGCCTCCTTTGCCTCAAATGTAAATGACCTCAAGTTGCTCAGAATCAACAGGGCCTAGATTCAATTTTATATCACCTGCTAATAAAAGTTCAAACCATGTGAATAATGTTGTAAGGTTCATAGAGAATGTAGGCTTGGAAGATAGTACTATGGATCTCCCCAAGTCAAATCATGCCCTCTTATTTAAAATTCCTAGACAATTTATTTTTGCAGGCATGTTATTATTAAAGCTAAACAGCATATGTGAATAAATAAAATCACTTATGTGTTCTGCACAGAGGAGTTCTGACTCCCTGTGACCTCGACAGCGAAGCTCAAAGGGTCCATGGGTATCAGAACCCCAAGGTGGTAAACATACTGGTTGGGCATAGGGTTGCCCATCCAGTATTTTTATAGTGTATGGTGCACCCTCTGAATAATTTGATATGCTTTCTGCAATTTTTATACTTTTTAGTTATAGAAATTAAATTGTTCATCACCCTGTCTTATTTTGGGACTTAGGGCTGGTAGCTATGGTGAGTTCTGTAGTGGATAGTGACTAGATGTTCCTACATTAGTAGCGCACACTCCCATTGGTTATCTGTCAGGCTTTTCACAAAAAAATTGTTGCTGTATGTTTCATTTAGCGAGTAGAGGATCTGCATCCATGTTTATGAGTTATTATAAATATATCTGATTGATCCTGCATTTAGGGTTTTATTTCTTCTTTTTTTCTATTATCTCTTTATCCTACAGAGCCCTTGTAGGTGGCTTTGTCCCTCCTAATGGAGGGACTGTCTCTCCAGTCCTGCTGCTTCCGTACTTATGGTCCCCCATAGTTCCTCCATGGTGGGCCAGGAGGAGGTTGCTAGCTTCTCTTCCCCTCCTGGAGACCCAATCCAGAATCCAGAGACAGCCCCCAGCAGTGGCAGACAATCATTGAGCCTGTCATGCTCTCTTTCCTCCATTTTTGCCCTTACCTTCTCCCTTCCAATGTGAGGATGTTGGGTCATGCCTCCTGACCCATTCTGCCCTCCGGGCCACTGTCAGAGGGCAGTCACAAGTGTGCTGACTAGTCTCTCTTCCCCTGAGAGAGGGCAACAGTCCTCAGATGCTCAATCCTCTCTCAACATGCCAACCCCCTGAAGCCTGGGCTTATTCCCAAATCCAGGTTGCTAGCATGGTACGAGGTGTAGTGACCAACACCTCAACCTCCAGTACCACCGGGCCAGCATACATTTAGTTTTTTACATAAAGGGATGAATCTGGTTGATCCTGCATATGTGTTACTGTATCTTTGAGCCATTGCACCTCACCCTACCCTGCAGACACTGACAAGTGTTCTGGTGTGCCTTGGGGTCTTTGGGCCTTACACTCACCCCGCTCTATAAGGAAATATGCTGAGATGGGTGCACTATAGGAGAATGGGGTAGACTCTGGGGCCAAAGAGTCCAAGGCACACCTCAATGCCTGTCACTGGCTGTGAGGTGGGTATGGGGGTGGAATAGGGTGAGCATTACAGATGGCAATCCCAAGTCACACCCCTGAAGCCTGTCAGTCTCTACAGGGTGGGGCGTTATGGTTGGAAATCCTAATGCCCCATGCGTTTGTTGGCATTTTCACTCCAAATTTTCAACATGGGCTTTTTGTGACCCCACCTGATGAACAGTGGCACTATCATTTCATTAGCTGAAAGGTGATTTTACACAGCGACTGTGCCATTTGGCACCACAGATGTGAAAACATATTACAGGCAGGATGTGAAAATGACAGCTTTACTGTTCATGAGAAGGTGTAAAAAAATGACAATGTTCAACATCAGGGGTGGGATATTCAGAAGGGTTGCACATGGTGCAACACTGTTGCACCATGCACAACCCACTGATGCACCCTGACATGATATTCAAAAGGGGAAAGTGCGTGGCACAAATCCCGATGCGCCAGGACACATTAGTAGTGTATGCAGCGCATGTTGGGGGGGTGTGCCCATGCATTCTTCGCACATCTCGATATTCAGCCCCGGATGTGCTGAACAGATGCAGGTGCAACCCCTACTTGCACTGCATACAGTTGAGCCTAGAAAAAAAGGAGCAAGGGCTGGCCACCCACAGGTGACCTGCCATATGGCAGGGTGCAAAACACAGCAGCTGCCAGCTGTGGGTGGCCACCCGAGCTCTGGAGCCAGGGTCTGTCGGTGTCAGCCCCCCCACTGCCCAATCACTGGCACTGTAAATGAAAGTTCATCCCTGGTGGTCCAGTGGACCACTGCCAGCCCGATCACGGGCTATGTAACAATAGCAACATCTCTGGTGGTCCGGTGGACCACTGCCAACCCGATCACGGGCTATGTAATAAAAGTAACATCCCTGGTGGTCCAGTGGACCAGATCCTGCCTGATCGCATGCTCAAAATACATAACTAAATCCCTGGTGGTCCTGTGGACCGAATCCTGCCCGATCGTGTGCATAAGTAAATCATATACATAATAAAGACTCCCTGGTGGTCCAACGGTACCCCATCCCACCCACCCACTGAGCCCTGCCACCTCCCCAGTCATTGGCAGGTAGTAGCTCCCACCCTCAAGCTGCCCAGCCACCCGCTGACTGACAGCATACAGTACAGCTGTACACCCATTGGCCCATGGGTGTGCAGACCGTACTATACTACACAGTCCTGATATGTGAATGGATCCAAGCCACCACCTTGTTTATTGAACTGTTTTACCACGACAGGCACGTATGGGAGGTGTGCCATCTGTGCCACTGCATGATGAGCTTGTCTCAGATTGCAGTGGAACATTTCTTGCAAGTTGTGTCCACTTTACATAATTCTTGTGTCTGCGCTAGCATGCTGGCTAATTGGAGAATGAGGGATGCACCTACTAAAGCATGTATCTCAAAAATTGGTAACAGAGACCCACTCACCCATATGTATCAAATAAGTATTATTTATTCTCATTAACTATGTCCAGATACAGTCCATATAACAAACATTGCAGAAAAATCCTTCTTCAGTGTAAAACTGCATCTAGATTCATAACAATAATAGTATAATCAATATAAATAAAAATGCCCTTAAATTAATTTTGCTAAGTTCATTATTTAAATCTTTGCTCACCTATATATACAAGATAGTATCACCACACTTGGACATCCACATATATTTTTGGGTATTGTCTGTTAATCAAAATTCAAAATAAACTATTTTCTGAATAAAATATGCCTGTGATAGCTCTAAATATTTATTTGTTAGAGATTGTTAATAATTTAAAATGCTGCATACCCGCCTGCAATGCTGGGTCTTAAATATCTTATTTTTGCTTGCTCAGATTCTGCACAGGACAGCTAGAAAAACAAAACCATAATAAATATCTCTTTACTGATGCTTCCACTTTCTAACTAATATTATAGGTAATAGCCTGAAAATAAATTCATTACCTCACTGGACAACTATGTCTTTATATTAATACTCTGTAAATAGCTCCTTTTCATAGCCAGAACCAGTATTCTGTCAACAGAAATTATACAGATGCCAAATGAGTCTTATGAATGTATAAATTGTTGCCCTTTCCATATAAACCATCCTTGTGCATCCAAAATTTATTGTGTTGTTGAAAAAGGTTAATTTACCTTAATAAAAAGTTTGCTTTTGTCTTTGTGTGTTTTGTACCTTGCGGTCTTAATATGCCATTGCTGTAAATAAAAAAAAAATTATAACTCAGCGAGTGCATCAGTTATTTCCTCTAACTACCAAGCCTTAAAAATAAAAGGAATGTTGAAAGATTAGGGCTTTAAGTTATACTCACATAATGTTTGTTGCAGAACATGGCGTGACCTCCTGCTCTCTCTATGTGGAGGTGTCATGCCCATTCTGCTCACTGTTTAAATACCCTGCAGGTTGGAAATAGGGCATGGTGCAATGTGCATCATCACGAGATCAAAGGACAACCTCATGGTGATTATGATTGCTTCTGCGCCCGACCTGCCATATCAAAAAGAGTTTTCTGTCTGGAAAGCAGCACCTAGTAAATACACTAGGCATCCCACCTGCAACATGTATTAAAGTCCTCTTCTCATGAATGAACTTTTAAGATTCTGTCTATATTTTGAAATGGCGAGGATCCAGTCATAGCCAAATATTTAATTGTCCAAAGATCTACACAACTCTATGTAACAAAAATAACATCTTTCTTTGTATATGTCTTATATAAGAGCCAATCTTATTGGTTAGACAAACACCTTAGATGTTAGCATAGAAATGGGGTGGGGGGTGGGGAGAGGAAGGAAAAGATTTTCTGAGATCTCTCATAGAAATATAGCAGTTGGTATACTACTAAGTACTCTGATTCTCCACAAATATGTAGATTGCTAAGCTACAATATGCATGTTCAAAAATCCCCAAAACATGACACTCTCACAGACAGCTTATTCATTCAGATACATATATGATACGAACAATTGTTATTCCTATTACTATAATTCTCATTCTAACTTGGGAGAAAACTTAGAACCCTATTTAGATAGAATATATGTTTTATCTCTGGGCATTGAAATGAGCTTAGTTGCAGGTCAAAAGTTAGCTATTATATATTTAACAAGATTTCTATTCTACAGTCCATTTCCTGTATACGTTTTTACCTCTATATAATTCTTAAATGGGAATAGCATACTATGAGGTTATAAAAGGCACCTCTATGGAATTTGAGCAACTGAAATTCTCCTCGCTTCATGCTCTAGTTCTGTAATATGGAGATTCCTAAGAACTGTTGACAATATAGTATTAGTCTACTAAAATAGGCCTAGTAGAAATTTCACCCAGTTGCAAAAATCTCATACCAGGAGGTCAAAAGGTCAGTTTATATGCTTTTTGTTTTGTTACTATTTTCTTATTCCATTTATTCTTTCTTTTTTCCATTCCTTGCCCTGTACTGTTCTGTATCTCCCTCATGTAGGCCTATTACCAGTTCTCCTGAGTGTGTTACAGTACCTCTACAGAATCGGTTGCCAATCTATGCCATCATTAAGCCCAAATCTAGGATTTGTGGCATCAAACCAGTCTATAAAGTATGCCTCCCTGGTAAGGAGGTAAGGATTTTCATTTTACAACCCCCCCCCCCCCAACATCTGGTACCACTTTTTCTATTCAAAAACATCTTAATTGTGATAACTGGTGTCCTTGTTCAACAAAATGTCTGGCCATAGGGGACATTAAATCTTATCTCCTGATGTCTGATTTATGTTCAGTAATGCATACTTTTAGCATCCTATCTGTTTTTCCTATATACATTTTGTTGCAGAAACATTTCAATAAATATATAACTCCAACAGTAGAACAATTAATAAATTGGTTGATAATAATCTCCTCATCTCTTGCTGTGTTCCAAATGTTCTTAACTGTGTAGGTATTGATATAGTTAATGCAGTGGCCACATGAATAATTTCCTTTCATTTCAGTTAAATTTAGAAAATATTGTGGACCACTGTCAGGTATTTTGTGCTCTGTTCTCACTAATCTGTTAACCAAAGTTTTGTTTCTTTTTTGGTACCACAAGGGGAAGTTGTTGGAAAATTTGTTGTTTGACAGGAGTAGCCTGAAACATCTTCCTGTGTTTATTCACAATGTTTCTAATGTTGGAAAATATATCACTATGTACTGTAGAAAGTACAGTTCTATTCACTTTACCTTCCCCTTCCCTGCCATATGGAGCCAAAAGGGTTTGACTGTCCCTCATCTTAGCTCTTGCAGTTGCTCCTTTCAGTGCCTCATACCTATATCCCCTTTGTTTAAATCTCTTGACCATTTCTGTTCTTGCCTTATTAAATTCATCTGGGTCTGTACAGTTGTGTTTGGCCCTTAAAATCTGTCCATATGGTATGGACTCAATTAGTCCCCTGGGGTGAAAACTGCTGTAAGACGGCATTTTTGTCAGTCTCCTTGTGGAACAACTTGAATGCTAGTCTTTCTTCATATTTGTAAATGCATAGCTCTAGATAGGAGATCCCAGTCCTGCTAAAATTCATAACAAAAACTAAATGATCTGTACAGTCATTTAGATATTTGTTAAACTCATTCAGTTCTTCATTCAATCCTGTCCAAATAGTTTTGATATCATCTATAAAATGATTCCATATACCCAGCCTATTTCTGAATGGGTTCCTGTCATTACAGACATATCCCTTTTCCAAGTGACTCTTGCAGATATTAACACATGAGGGGTCCATACTGGACCCCATAGCTGTTCCCTTAACTTGTAAATAATAGTTATTTTCAAATTTAAAATAGTTTTGTGTCAGGACAATCTCAGCCCATTTAACAATTACAAAGGGGATAGCAAGCAGAAGTAGGATGGATATACTCCCCTGTTACAAGTCATTGGTTTGCCCCCACTCTGAGTACTGTGTGCTGATAGAAAAGCCTTAGAAAGGGCATTGACAGGGTGGATACTGAAAACACAAGTGTAGGGGTGATGTGCAGGCCACCATAACAGGGAGAGGAGCTAGACAAAGAATTAGGGAAAAACATAGGGGGATGGCTTACCATGTGGAGGTGCTGCATCTGGGAGACTTCAATATACCCAGTGTGGATCTGTCACACAGAAAGCAGTGTCTGCTATCAGCCAGTCCATGTGGGATAGTTTGTGGGTGGCCTTGCTGAGTCAGCTAGTTTGTGAACCCAGGAGAAAAGGTGCAGTAATAGACCTGGTTCTTATATGGACAACATTGGGGAGGTCACCATAAGTGAACCTCAGGTGAACAGTGACCATACAGCTGCCCTTCTCAATATCAATAATTTGTTTTAATTATGTCATATCTATAATTAGCTGGAAATCTAAGTGTGGATCACAGGTCACCTGACAATATGTTTGTATAAAGGTAGTTGCTAAGGCTGCTAAGATTCAGTCCAACTTGCGCTAAGGAGCAAAGAGAAGCCTCTGCTGAGTGAAGTGTTGAGCGTGCAGGGTGGGAACAAGTGAGTGTAAGGTGGATGAGAGGTCAGTTGTCATGGAGGGCCATAAGGTGGAATAACACAAGTCAGCTGACAGACGCTGACTGTAAACCAAGGATAAAAGTAGAACTCTGACAATATCTCTGAGAAAGGACTGTGACTTTAGAGTTGCAGATTTGGGCATACCTGACTGCCTGGGCTTGTTATTGTTGGCAGATGCTGCAGGGGAAAGGATGTGCAGACATCTTTTCTCACTAGCACCTGATGGAATGGTTCCACGTGAAAATAACGATTATAAAATCATGATCGCCAAATCAATGATTATTTAATAGCACAAGCTATAATAGCTTGTTATAGTCTTAAAGCCTCATATGATAGTGGTGCCTTAATAAAGGCAACAACGGCAATGCTCATCAAATGCTGGCCTGCTCACAAGTTCTTGCCACCATTAAAATTGCTAACTTGTAAATGGCAGAAAGATAATGCGCCCCCAAACACAGCAAACAACAGCCACTTGCTCTTACTGTCTGGCACAGTATGAAACATGTAGCCTACAATTTTCAATTTCAAGTCTGAGGCATGTAATATTTTCTCCCCAGCAGGAAAAGTGTGAATTGCATCTGATATCTTTTGATTGTAGTATATATTTTTGATTTGCCCTTCTTTTTTTATTAGCTTTTTTTGAAGTAAAAAATATTTTGTGGCATATTCCTTTAATTTGGCTGATTGGCTTTGCTATAAATTTTGTTGATTGGCTCATTGTTTTTTTTTAAATGTTGCAGTTGCTATTTTGACATGCTTCTGAGTCTAGCAGTTGCTGTTGGTTTTAGCTTCCAGTCCAAGTCTTGGGTCTTAGGTCACATTTTGTGCCTATAGAATGTGGCCCATCTATTGAATGTTGCCAGGTAAGTGTACCTGGTATAGTGTCACCTTTTGTATGCATCATTATTATTGTTCACACATTGGCAGGCAAAATCGCTATTTCTGCATCTTTGCCATTTTCTGGTACTCTCTGAAAAAGAAATCGGTATACTTTTTTCCCGATTTTAACATTGTGATTTTGCTGTCACTATTATAACAGGTAACCGATGGAATCCTGTTGAGGTGGGCAGCAAGATGCATAGTGCAATGGGGCTTTCCTACCTGAAATGATTGGTGCATGGTCTCACTGGGTGGTGAGGCAGTAATGGCTCCCAAGGTCCTATGGAAGAGGTGAGTGAGAGATAATTCCTCTTAGACTGCCCAAAGCTTGTAGTTAGTTATTTTTCACTACTTTAACATCCTGACAATACCACAAAGTACATTATTGTAAATTGTTAACCAAAGAGATAACACCCATTTTTGTGAATGCACCATATTCCAGTGTATCTGCTCCTGAATCCCCTGCCATATTTGGCATTGGAAGTAAAATTTGAATCTATGCCTCCATTTGAAGATCAGAAAGTTTGCTTCTACCATAACAAGAAGATGGTGTGTATGGTGAAGGCTACAGCATTCACTAAAGGCAACAAGGTACACCTAGAGAGATGCTGTCTGACAAGCAGCTCATGCTGGCTGCAGTGTTGATGGTTCACCAGCTGACAGAACGGTATGATGAGATGCTTGATCAGTGGTCAGCAGCAGAGGAGAGAATCTAGCAGTTGGAGCAGACCATCTAGAGGATGTCAGAAGTGGCCCAAGGGAGAGACCCCTGGGTAGTGCTAGCAGAGGAACTGAAAGCCCCAAAGTCCACTACTCATGAAAAATGTAGTAGTGTCCAGGAGGGAGATGCAAAAGACAAGGACACTATACAGAGGAGCACCAAAGTGGACAAGGATGAAAGGGTTGTCTAAGAAGAGACTACAGTAGTGGACTGTTGTGGTTGCCATGGGAGGTCATCTCAAGAGGACAACACAGTAGCAGCTCCAGAAAAACATGGCAGTGCACAACTTGACATTCCTGTAAGTACTGACTGTAGCCTTTGTAGTACTGAGTTGGCAATCAACAAAATGGGTGAGGGGCCAGTGTGATCAACACATGGGAGACATGTAAGAAGGTGTGTAATGAAAACTCACCTTCTCTCGCATTGCTACTGGTCAAGTATCTACAGTCAGATGAGTAGGCACTGTCACCAGTTCATGGGCAAAGTTATGGTAAACAACCTGAGCAAATGTGAAAATGACAATGAGTCTAGTAACATCAAAGACTGGATCACTCAAGTTGAGGACACATATGGAACAAACCTTGCTACTCAAACTGAAGGGTGAAATTTGAATCTGTTTAATGTGGGAATCTTTAAGGCAGTTAAAGGCAGCTCAAGACTGATTACCTTGCCAGGCCCAGTGATAGGAAATAAACCCCCCTTGTATAATAAAAGAAGTAATGTGCATCCCTAGCCATGGTGAGGGTGACTTTGTTGTTTGCCTTAAATACATCCCTGGGAGTGAACGTGTTTAAAGGAAATGATGATCAAGGGAGAGGTTCATATACACATTAAATGTAAATAAATCTTTCTTATAAGGTTTGAGCTTAACTCTGGTTGGAAAGTGTTAAGAAATTAGCCATGTTTTCATTCCATCAAGAATATCAGGTTCTTTAAAGGTCTTGGTTTATGGTATTTTTAATAGCTAGTGGGTTGGTGGGACTTCTGGTTCTGCCTTCTTCTGATGCAGTCTTAGACTCAAGCAGCTCCCTCCTCCTGATCCAAAAAAAAGTTAAGTTTGTGCCTGGTTCCTATAACCTTACAATGCAGATGTGATAGTTTATGGTGCCCACAGGAAGATGCGGCCCAAAATAAAACCAAAACAGACACAAAGTGCTAATGGTTGCTGATTGCCACGACTCAGTCTTTAACCTGTTCTGCGTCAGTGACTTCTGAACAGGCCAGCCTCTTGAGCAAGAATGAAGCAGAAGAGCAATTTACAATTATGTTAAAAGGCTCTTTTATGAGCTGAGAAAGTTGGGCTCCACTATAATAAAGATGGAGAAGGTAGTGGGAGAAATGAATAATGGGCTAGTAGAGGTCATAAAGTACTCTGCAGACCTGGTGGAGGACCTAATTGGCACTGTAACTGCTCTCAACCACCACTCTTTGACTCTGAGATTCCTTTGTCACTGAGAGTGGGAGCTAATAGAGAAACTTGGTGATCTAGAGCTCTGCTCACAGCATGATAACATCTGCATACATGGTCTCTCCAAGGGCTCAGAACATGGAACTATGGAAAGTTTTATGGGATTCCTGCTGTAGGAGCTCCTGTTACAGCCATCAGAAGAGCACCTCCATGTAGTGAGAGCTCACTGCACTCTTGGACCTTGTCACTTGGACTCCAAAGCCCAGCCAATGTCTGTGATTTAAAAATTTTTGGACTATCATATCAAAACCCGAGTACTTCAAATGGCCTGGAACAAAAATATAATTCATCTTTGGGGACTACCAACTGTTTCTGGAGCACAATTTTACACCTCTCACACTCCTTAAATACCACACCTTATATGAATCCTCACCATCCCGTCTGATTGTCACCTTATCCCTGTCTCCCCAACAACCACCGAGCCTGTCCTCTCGCCCATCTGCCACACCCACTCCTTTATTCCTACTCCAACCCCCTTTATCCATTCTGCCTCCTAGCACTTCTTCCCTTCCTCCACCTCCCTGTTTCCCTAACCCTGTCTTCCCACCCCATATTCCTACCCCAACCCTCACTTTACCCATTCTGCCTCCTAGCACTTCTTCCCTTCCTCCACCTCCCTGTCTCCCTACCCCTTCCTCCCCTGCCCCAGTCACCTCCCTCCCCTAGACCCCCTCTCTGTACCTCCACCTCTGTGCACAATATTCCTGTAATGCTGAACCTAACACCCTCCCCTTCCCCCACCTTTCTGTCTCCCTACCCCTGCTACCCCTACCCAGTCACCACCATACCCTAGACTCCCCTCCCTGTACCCCCATCTCAGTGCACAATATTCCTGTCCTTCTGAACCTGCCACCCTCCTCTGCAATGTCATCTACAGCGCCATGTTTTCACATTTTTTTCCTTTTCCTTTTGCACCCAGTGAAGACTTGTCTCACTCTGTGTATCATCTATATGCACATTAGTACAATGAGTTTTTTGCATGTAATGTATCAGTTATTTGCAACAATCCAAGTTGTACCTTAGCATTGCCATTGCTGTTTACTCATGCTATCCAAAATCTGTTTTGTATAAGATCATGTACATCATTGTATTGTTTGAAATCTCCAGGACCTCTTTGTGAATAAGCTTGCTTAATGGAGTAATTCCTGTAATAATAAACCTTACTCGGAATCTGCAAACACTTAGTCCAAATGGTCATAAAATGTCAAATCTTTGCCCACGCTCAATTTAAGATACACCTTCAGTACCAGAGGGGCCAGTTTTTTCATACTCTGGCAAAAGCAAAACCCACACTGAAGAAGCTTGTGGTTCCAGCATACCTGATCTAGGCCCTGGATTTGGCTTTTGAGCGTTTGACTCACCTTGGTGTCTTGCAGCAGATATCCATAGCAAAGAAACAGAACAGGCAGCAACATAAAGGTGCTTCATCACCACAGAACTAGAGTTGCCGAGTAGAAACAGCAGATGCCCAGCCATGTGCATCTACCTTGAACATTGAGCCTCACTCAACAAACCCTGGCTTGAACTGAACTTCTATCTACAAGACTGTCAACATTATATTGGACTCGGGGGTGGTAAGCCCTAATTACTGTGAATATGAAAACTTGTTTTCTTATACTATTCTAAACTTTAACAAGCATTTGTTGTCAATGCCAAATGTTTGCCTCTTGCATTGCTGTTGTACTGTGTCTTGCTTGTGCACATTTTTACTACTGTACATAATCCATAGGATAGACCAGATGAGATGCAATATGTTGTTTTCAGAGGTGTCCTACTTTTATACATTCTTACATTGTATTTACACAGGACTGGGCAGCTCAGAGGCAATATTTAATTTTCAGTGGGCTCCTACATTTTGACAGCAAATTTCCAAGTGTTTTTATGACCTGATGTTATGATCAAAACAGAAAATCCCATTCAAAAAATGATTTTACAGTGTAACTGTGTAAACAAGTATCAGAGAGATTTGAAAAGTGACACCTGTCATGTTCAGAAGGTGGGATAACAGAAGGGATATGTTGAACACTAGTGGCCAAGATCTGCAAAAATAAAGTTAAGAGAAAACTTTGGAAAAATTCAATGTTTCCTCATGTCTTAGTTGTTTTTCTTGCATTTTGACCCAAAATTTTCATCATAATCTTTTTATGACCACTCCTTCACATGACAGGTGTCATTTATAAAATAGTGGCAAAAACATCATTTTGAGCCCCAAGTGCTAAAACACATTTTGCCCAGGATTTGAAGATGTTCAACATACGCTCATAACTTTGTTGTTTTTAATATTTTTACCTCAGATTGTCAACATAGCCTTCTTATGACCCCCACATAGCATTCATATGATCCCACCTCACGAACAAGGGTGGAAAAAGTGTTGAAGCCTGTCTGAAACATAATTTTGTGCCACAAGTGTGAGAACACATTTTGGCCAGGATTTCAAAAATAACATACGTCACATTCGTGAGGTTGTATGAAAAAATGGCTACTGTATGTTGAAAATTTGGGGTCAAACTATTGAAAATTACCAAAGTTACAAGTGTGTGTTGATGAATGTCAGTGTATGCTCATAACTTTGTTGTATTTTTTTTTTGCCCCACATTTTCAATATAGCCTTCTTATGACCCCATCTCATGAACAAAGGAAGAGAACATTTTCAAGTCCTGCCTAAAAGGTGATTTTGAGCAGGAACTGCACTTTTGGGATGAATATGCATAATTTCATTACAGTTGTTTATGAGGTGGTGTTTCAGAAAAAGCCATTTTAAGATTAGGGGGAAACATTTTTTAAAATACGAAGTAATGAGAACAAGTTCAAAACCCATTGAAATACATTGAACCACATACCTGATTTCCTTAGTTCATGGACCAGCCTTGAAGAGTGGAGATGTTTCTCCAGTCCAGAGAGAATTATAACATTTGACCCCCAGTAGGTAGGTAAGGGGTGGGGGGGCTGTATGCTGAGTGGGAGGGTTCGGTGGGAAGAGGGTAACAGTGGTGGTGAGCCAGCAACAGCACAGACAGTGATGGACTTTTTTTATTACAACATATATAAAAATAAAAAATAAAATTTCAGGTACTGACTGGTGATTGTGCACCCCAGTGTAGGTGTTATGTTTGGGGGCACAGAGGATGGGCCCCCCAGTGTCCCATACTGTAAAAGGGTGAGGTGGGTGAGATGGGGCAACCCGTTGCTGGCAAATTAAAAGGCAGGGTGTGGGGTGGTGGATGCTGAGCCTCGCAGTGAAAGTCAAGGAGCTGGAGTGGAGACCAGGTATCTTAGTGGCTGAGTTATGTTTTTCCACTGTGTCATTTTCTTGTTCTTAGAAACAGTTCTTAGAAGTCATGAGCTGGTGGACAGAGGTTTGGGTAGGACAGGTAATCTGAGTGAGTGTTTGTTTGTTTTGTCTCAAAGTTTGATGGGCCTTGTATGATGAGTGCATATTGTTCATTGCCTTGTCTATATTACTTATCCTTGTGCTGATACTACTGAACAGAACAGCAGCACATCCCTTACCTTTTTCACCATGTTGTGTTAAACACACAAGTGTAAGAACTGTTGATGCTTTGTGTGCCCTATTGTAAATGAAAAGGCATTGATGACGGTCAATATATGCTATCAGTAAAGGCTCAGGTGCTGTCATGTCGAGAGTGTTGGCATCATACATTGTAGTCCAAAAGTCTATTCACACCCACTTTTCCTGTTGCTTAAGGTTTCATATCTTCACTATCAGTTTAATGAGCCTGTCTGGCACAGGGTTGCAGTTCGCTACGTCTCATGCAAATGCAGGTAATTTTCTACTGGTAATCAGTTTTTTTTTTTAAATCAGGATTTGAGAAGTATTTTGCATTTTTGTATTGTGTCTTTAAATCAATCAGTTACCAAAACTGACTCATGGTTGTTGAGATAATACAAAGCAGATGAACAGTGCAAACATCTCATATGAAAACAGGTGAAAGAGGAGTCAACAGTGACACTAGTATTAATAGTGTATGGATTCCAAATCTGACTGCCCAACCAAGGAACATGTTTTGAAACATAGAAACATAGACATATAGAATCTGTTGGCAGATAAAGACCATATGGCCCACCTAGTCTGCACTTTTCCCTACTCACTGCTGCAGTATTGAATATTGAACACTTTTGGAAGTATTGAATAGCTGTATAGGCAGCAGTAAATTCAATTTATGCTTGACAGGACTGTATTTGATCAGCATTTTGGAACATTTTTATCCAGATGCTGAACTGACACTTTGAAGTAAATGTATTGGAAGGAGGTCAAAAGTAACATTTATGCATTGTCTGAACAAACCTCTGCTGGAGTTTTGCAAATAATTTGTTATATTGCAACCATGAGAGTAAATGGGGGGGAGGGGGCACAGCAACCTGATCATGATGCGATCAGCTCTGTTTGCATGGTAATATTATGCAGATCAAAGGAAAGAGCCACCCTATGACTGGGCCTGCTTCCTCCTTTGAACCACATGATGTTTCTGCCCAACAAAACAGAATATTGTCATGATCAGCCTGGTTGATGACTGGTGTGACACTGACATGCCCTTTTCAGACTGCCCTGCATTGGACTGACAGTGACACACCTCTTAAAAACCACTCTCATAACAATATGTTTGCTTTCACAAGTGAAGGGTGAACCTAAAACAGCTGTACCATCAGTTAAACTGTAATTGTTAAAGTGTGTCTTTTTGATCTTCTCACTATTGAGTGGGTCTCGCCTTATGCTTTAAAATTAGTTACTTCGATGATGGGACCAGACCATGTTAATGTTGTTCTATTTCCTCATTAAAAGACCAGATTAGTGCTTTTGGATTCTGGCAGGGAACCAGCTGCAACTAACAAGGCCACCACCCAATGCTGGATCTGGATTGAGCATGCAATAGGCACTCAGGTGGTCCATCTCCTAGTACTGTACATAGCTTGCTTGTACACATTTGAACCCTGATCCACTTACTGTCACTTTGTATATTTTAAAAACCAAAAGAGAAGGGAAAAGAGGGTTAGCACCTGTAGTTGACTAGACTAGTCATAGTTACATCAAATATTGTTGGAGGTTGAATCTGTTTATTGATAATACCCTGACAAGGCATAACGTTTTGCCCTTCAATACCAATTTGGAAATTTGCTACTTCCATGGTTTAGACAGTATGATGTATTTAGTGGATGTTTTGTGCTGGCTTACTCTGGGGAGGGCAAATATTTAACATCTACATTAGGTTGGTGAATAGAGGTACTGGGGCCTCATCATTGGGCTCTGTATTAGAGAACGGTTTGAATCTATTGGTTCAATGGCAAAATGGCCACTATGGCAGGACTGAGCAGGAGTACTTCTGCTGAACCTTGTTAGCAATGAAGGGGTTGAGGGCTTAGGAGATTCCTACCATGAGCAGTGGAGCATTCTGTAGCCTAGGTTGGTGGGGGTGGGTGGGGGGATCCATGGCATACAACTATTACAAATAGCTCTGGTATGGGGTTTGGTCAGAGTTCAGGGCTGCCTTGTGTCTACTCATCCCAGGGACTGGGGGTGTGGCCCATGGTCCACTGGGCAGCCTTGGGATCACAATGGTGGTTATAAGGCTCCAACCAATACTAGTACAGTGATGGCCAAGGTGTAGCAGGTGGGCTGGGGTAGCCCTGGCACCGATGCTTCTAGTATTGCTTAGATGGACCCTAATAATCACAAGTCAGTATGCCATGATCAAAGAGGGTTGGAGTGGAGATGCACAGCATAGGTGTGCTGACAAGTGATGCATCACAGAGCCCCACTTTCAGCCAAGTCATGGAAGGACTCATCATTACATGGATGTGCATGGCCATGAGCCTTCTGTTGGATGTTGACACCCAGAGGAGGGGTGAGAGGGAACTATGGTGGGGGGATGGTTCAGGCTCACAACAGCTCACTGGACATCATGCTACCCTGAACCTATGGGTGATATAGGAAGGTAATGCATGGTGGCTCATGGGCAGTCTTCAAGATTCTCCTGATGGTAGAACTTAGCAACCACAGCTTGCAGCTTGGCACTGTAAATGTAGAGGGCCATGCTAGGGCTCTCCATCTCCACCTCTCACTTTTAATCCTCCCCAATGGGGGCAGGGATATAACAATCTAGTAAGAGAATGCCATGGCTGCAAGACAGTTTGGTCCTGCCATCTTGAGGGCTGGAAAGAGGTGACCTTTAACAGAAATGCCAGGAAAGACTGTGGGCTATTTGGGGGGTGAGGCCACCTACACCGGTGGGGGTCAGTAGGTAGGGGGTGTCTGGAGGCTGAACACTCTGGACCCCAATCTGTACCATGCTGGGAGGGGACTGGAAAGGAAACCATGGCCAGTATGAACAGGGAAGGTGTATTTCACAGAGCTGCCAGGTAGGAAATGAGGAGAAGTGGCTTGTAATGTGTCAGGTGGACACACTTCTGGACCAGTGTGTTTCAGAAGTTGAGTTAACTGAGGGACACAATTCTGTTTGTACAGAGATGCATCTGACCCAAATCAAATACGCCAAGCTTAGATGGTCATGGGTGGGCTCGGTGTACTCCTCCTCCTTCCAGGCACACCCTAACAGAAGATGAGTGGCAATCCTGGTTCATAAGTCATGCCCTCTAGAGGTTGAGCAGGTTATCAAATACCTAGTAGGGAAATACATGTATGTCAAGAGCATGTTTAGAATGGCACCCTGCCTGCACTTCAGTAAATGTCCACACCCCAAACTAGGAAGGGGACAACATCTGGATTTACATGACAATTTGCTATCCTGGATGACACCACTACATATATAAATCATGGGTGGACTTCAATGGGATAATTCAGCCCAGACTAGGCCACTCCTGGGTAGGACCCCCAAGAGGGTCCCATACTGCAACATGCAGCAGGAATTCATCAAAGGAGCAGGGGCCAACTACAATTTGGCTTTCCCAATCCCATACCATGAGGGACTATAAGTGCTTCTCCCCTTCGTACAGTGCGTATTGATACATTGACTTTTTCTTGATCAGATACAATTAGGCACACTACACTCAACAGTGCAAGATCAAGAGCATGACACTCTCTGTAGGACGCTGGGTATCACTCGTTAGGGGAGGAGGAGGGTGGGGGTGCGCGAACAGTGGAGGGTGAATGAGCGGGGCCACCACATCGGGGCTCTGAGATCCAGGAGATGCCCTGGGACAAAATGGAACCCAGAACTTGGTTCACCATGTCTGGTTTCCATACCCAAGGGCACTACCAATATTGGTGGGCAGGTGGCTCGGGTGGCCCTGGAGGTTCATAAAACTCGAGCAGTGTTATGCAATGCCAGGTCCATTAAAAATAAGACTGCAATTATTGCAGATCTTGTAGAAACAGTGGATCTGGCTTGCATCACCTAGACCTGGCTGGATGAGAACTCTGGCCTCATTTTGGAGGCTTTAACTCCAGCTGGGTACTTGGTGATTCACCACCTGAGATTGGATTTAGGGGGAGGTTGCGGTCTGTTTTAAGACTGAACTTAACTTCACTAGTGTACCATTTGAGGAGACTGAGTCACTCGAGTGTACTGTGGTAGCAGGTGTAGTTGGTAGGATCGCTCTCATCTACTGTCCACCTGGAGATAAGAAGTGGTTCCTTCAGGAAGTGGTGGACTTCATCATCGACATGGCATTCAAGTCACCCAGACTGATGGTTCTGGGCAACTTCAACATCTGGGTCGATGACGAATTCTCGCTGTTTGGACAACACTTCCTCCAGTTGATGTCATCCCTCTGCCTTACACAGATAGTTACCACTATTACCCATAAACACGGTCACTCCCTTGACTTAATCTTCCTCCTGGGGATCAAGGCCTCTGATCTGGGGGTGAAACCAGTTGGATGGTCTGATCACTACACCATGGGGTTTAGTATTAGCACCCCACTATGTAGGCCTACCCCTGGGGAGATGGTCAGGTATCGCCCCTTATGAGATGTTAACTCTGGAGGCCTGGTGGCGGTACTTGACCTATTGACACTTCCAATGGCAAACAGTGACCTAGAGGCCCTCATGGTAGCCTACAATATGGCTATTTTGGTGGCCCTGGATGCCGTTGCTCCTGTCCGTGTTCGTTCTGTCTCCCTTCACCCTCAGTCTCCATGGTTTGATGGGACCTTGAGGGAAATGCAGCGACTAGGACGAAGGTTAGAGCATTGCTGGTGGAGATCCTCCCTTGATGCCGACCACCTTAGATTGATACAGCATTATCAAGCCTATCAATCTGCAATCACCCATAAGAAGGCAGAGTTCCTGTCTGGGGGGATTGAGGCTGCTCAGAATCGACCAGCTCAGCTTTTTCGCACTGTAGACAGACTGTGCAACCCAACCTGCCTACAAGTTCAAAAAGCCTTTTCACAAGTAGAGTGCAAAAAACTTGCTCGATTCTTTGCAACTAAGGTGGCTGACATCAGGGCGGAGCTCCATCCAGCGCACTCTAAGGGTGTTGCTCTGGATCAGTGCATGGCCACTGCTCTGCAGCTTTCTTGGAGTACCTTTGACCAACCAGAGTTCATGGATGTCATGCGGATTGTCCAGAGTGCATGCCCTACGTGCTGTAGTTTGAACCCAGGACCAACCTCCCTGATTTTGGGTTGTATTGATTCCATCGGTCCGGTCCTAGCATGGATAGTCTGGTGCTCCTTGGAAACAGGTGAGTTTCCTAGCTCCCTGAAGGAGGCGGTGGTACACCTCTTGAAGAAAGCTTCTTGGATCCCGACTGCCTTAAGTAGTCCACACAGAGACCATCTCAAACCTTCCCTTTTTAAGGAAGGTGATTGAGAAAGTAGTGGCCATACACCTGGAGAACCATTTGACCATCCATTATCTATGAACCCCTCCAGTCCCCCTTTCAAAAGAGGCATAGTACTGAGACAGCGCTGGTTTGGGTGCTTAATGATCTCCTGATGGCTAGGGATCAGAAGAACTGTTCCATCTTGATTCTCCTAGATCTCTCATCAGCATTTGACACTGTGGACCATGGGGTCCTACTTGATCACCTGAGGTTCATCTGTGGACAATCGGGTATAGTCCTCAGGTGGTTTATATCTTACCTCACTGGAAGAACTGAGAGAGTGATGTCCAGATTTATTCCTCAGACCCAGTTTCTCTGTCTTATGGGGTTTCTCAGGGTTCAGTGTTGTCCCCCATGTTGTTTGCAGTGTACATGCTGCACCTCGGAGACATTGTAAGAAGATATGGGCTGAGGTTTCACTGCTATGCTGATGATACCCAGCTCTACCTTTCTTTTTCACCTGACCAGGATGGATCTCTCTCAGTCTTTAATAACTGCCTTGCAGAAATCCAGACATGGATGGACTTGAGTTGGCTGAAGTTGAACTCGGAAAAGACTGATTTGCTGGTTGTGGATCCAGCGCACCAGATAAGGGGGCCGGGGGTTGATTCGCCCTCCAGGCTTTACATTGGGGGCTTATCACTCCCAACCTCTGAACAGGTGCAGAACCTGGGGGTAATTTTTGATGAAGGGCTGACTCTTTATTCGCAGGTGTCTGCCATCATCAAGTCCTTTTTCTACCATCTGAGGAATGTCTCCAGGATTAAGCACCTTATTCTGTCTGGCGATCTTCCAGTGCTGGTACATGCCTTTGTGTCCTCATGTCTGGAATATTGCAATTCCCTTTACCTAGGGCTACCTGGGGTGGAAATCCACTGCCTGCAGCTGGTGCAGAATGCAGTGGCCTGGCTTTTGACTGGAACTTCTCAGTCCAGTCATATTTTGCTGGTGCTGCCCGGACTGCACTGGCTGTCAGTACAGTGTCAGAGCACCTTTAAAGTCAGTTTTCTGACTTTCTAAGCCCTACATTGACAGGGCCCAGACTACTTGAAAGAGCTCCTGGTCCCTTACTGCCCTGAGTGATCACTCCATTTAGCTGATGAGGGGTTGCTAGAGATTCTGAGGGTGTGCTTGAAATCTTCTGGGCCCAGGCATTTATGCATGTGGTCCCTACCCTCTGTAATTCTCTACCTTGTCATTTATGGGAGTGTGCGACCGTGGAGGGATTTAAACAGGCCCTGAAAACATACCTGTGGTGTCAAGCATTTGGTGGTTAATTTCTCCTTCCTAACTGTATCAGTTGTTTTACATATTTTTTAATGATATTGAGATGTTTGATGTGTATTTTTAAACTTTGTTAGGTGCCTTAGTTTTTGAAAGGCACCATAAAAATAAAGCTTATTATTATTACTGCTATTATGATCATGATTCAGTTTTCTTGGATACAATGATTGTCCCACTCTGGAAAAACCCAAGCTGGAGACTGAACATCTTATTGCTCAATGACCCAAATTGTATAGAGATGGTGGAGGAATTTCATGGAGAATTACAAAGTACACAATCCTGTGGGCTCCATGTCAGAAGCAATTTGGTGGGACAACCTTAACATTGTTATTACTGACTGCACTGAGCTAATAAGAAAAAAAGAGAGACTTAGGGAGCATCAGTTACTGGAGCAGAGTTCTTTGACCTGGAGGCAGAACACAAAATAGTCCTGAATGAGAAGATCAAACAGCAGTTGGAGAATTGCCAGGCAGACCTAAACCGTCTCCTGGATAAAAAGGTGAATGGGACCCTGCAGTACTCCCACCAGTGTTTTTATGATTCAGGCAACAGAGCGGGAAGGCAGCTAGCATGGCAGCTACACAGAGAAGCAGTGAGCTGTGCAGTGCAACAACTCTGTAAATGGGCTACCACTTACACTTGTGAGACTGATCCCTCAAAAATTGCCACACTCTAATGATTTTTACAAGCAACACCTATACCTAGAATTGAGCAGATGGCCATTGCGACTAACTTGATACCTTTTATTATAGAGAGAAGATTAATTGCCTCCCAGAGGAGGTGAGGGAGGCACTGGATGCACTAGTGACAGGAACCGAGATACAGATGGCTATTAGCCATTTGAAATCAGGTAAATCTCCAGGCCATGGCAGGCTGGCCACAGAGTTTTTAAAGGCATTTTCAGAGCTTTTTACACTGCCTTTAGAAGCAGTTTTCTGAGGGGTGTAAAAGGGAGACAGGCTCCCCCTCATGGCAGTATGCCCACATCTTGATCATGTAGAAGCCTAACAAGGAGGACCACATGACCTGTGGATTGTACCACCCCATATCGCTCCTTAATGTGTACCTGAAGCTATTCACAACAATTTTGGCATCAAGACTGCAACAGTGTGGGTGAGATCCTGGTTCATCCGGATCATACTGGCTTTATAAATGGCCGCCTCAGCCATGATACTATCCAGTGTCTCCTGAGTATTGTTTTGTGGCAGTGACGTTTCCCTGAATTTACTGTAGTAGTATTTATGGATCCAGGAAAGGCCTTCCTTTGGGTGAACTGGGGATTCCTCCACTGCACCTTGGAGGAGGTGGGAATGGGAGAGACATTTTGTAACAGCATTAAGACCCTGTATTTCTCTCTCCAAGCTCAAGATATGGTAAATTGTATTGTTACTCAATCACTTCTTTTTGACATTGGGGATGAGGCAGGGCTGTCCTCTTTCACCACTCATGTTTGCTTTCTGCATTGAGCCTCTGGCAATGACAGTTCACCAGAATCAAACCATATAAAGAAACTGAGCAGGAGGCAGTGAACATGAGCTCTCATTGTACACTGATGATTCCCTGTTTTTCCTTACCTTCCCCACGACATCAAACCAAGCCCTTCTGGATGAGCTGGAAGGTCCTGGGGAAGTAGTTGGTTATAAAATTAACTATGAAAAGTCGGAGGTGATGTAACTTGGTGGGTCCTGCCCACTAGCCTTCTGGACAAAATGCCCACTCCACTGTTACCCCTGAAATGTTGTCTGCTACTTAGGAGTTCAGGTTATAGAAACATAGAGTTTGCTGGCAGATGAGGACCACTTGTCTCACCCAGTCTGCCTATTTTCCCTATCTACTGCATATATATCGCATAACCTAATTGAGCTGTGGCTTACCCTCTCTTCCCTATCACTTGGGCTCCCTTATGTTTATCACATGCATTCTTAAATTTCCCCACCATTTTTGCCCCCACCACCTACAGGGTTCCATACATCCACCACCCTTTCCAAGAATAAGTACTTCCTGACATTACCCCAGAGTTTACCCCCTTCTAGCCTCATATCATGACCCCTGGTTCTAGGACATCTACTTTTCTGAAAGATGCTACCCTACTGTACCTTATTTATACCCTTGAGGTATTTCAAAGTCTGCATCATATCTCCTTTCTCTCTCTGCACTTCGAGTGAACACATGTTGAGGTCCTCTAATTTCTTCTCATATGACTTCAGGTGCAGCCCCTGCATCATTTTTGTTGCTCTTCTCTGACTGCCTCTACTCTGTCTATTTTCTTCGGAGATGCAGCCTCCAGAACTGGACACAGTACTCCAGTTGAGGTCTTACCAATGACCTGTACAGTGGCATGACCACCTCTTTTTCCTGCTGGTGATCCCTCTCCATATGCACCCTTACATTCCACTGGCTGTCCTCACAGCTTTCTCACATTGTTTGGTCATCTTCAAGTCATCAGATATGATTAGCCTCAGTTCCCTTTTCTATGTGGTGGTCGTCTGTACCTTCCCTCATCATGTACTCCACCCCTGGATTTCTGTGCCCTAAATGCATGATTTTGCACTTCTTTGCATTGAATCTTAGCTGCCACACTCTTGATGAATCCTCAAGCTTACATGCAGATGTGTCAAGCCAGGATGAAGTGCAGAAATGCTGCAGAATATCACAGAATGCTGCAATTTTACTGCAGGGTCCATTGTAAGACAATGGCAATTAAGCCCTTTTGTCATGCAAGATTTTGTGACATGTCATTGCTGCAAATTACTGTGCTTCATAGTGGCTGACACATCTGTAGGTTGCTTCTCATTTGGTCCCCCCTCCCCCCCCCCAGAGTGTCAGCTCTGCTGCAGATCTTAGTGTCATCTGTAAAGAGGCATATCTTCCCTTCCAGACCCTCTACAATGTCGCTTATGAAGACATTAAAGAGGACTGGCCCCAGCACTGATCCCTGTGGAACCTCGGTGGCCACCCACCTCTCTTCGGATTGAACACTGTTTACTACCACCCTCTGTGTCTGACCGCTCAATCAATTTCTGATCCAGTTTACCACCCTGTGACCAACTCTCAGGCTGCCTAACCTGTTTATGAGCCTCCTATGTGGGATAGTGTTGAAGACCTTGTTGAAATCCAAGTAGGCCACATCCACTGCCCCTCCCCTGATCTAATTCCCTTGTCACCCAGACAAAGAAATTTATCAGATTTGTTTGGCATGACCTTTCCGCTGTGAATCCATGTTGTCTTGGATCCTGCTCTCTGCTGGATTCAAGATATATATATTTAGCAGTGATTCCATTAATTTCCCCACCACCAAGGTAAGGCTGACTGGCCTGTAATTTCCAGCCTTCTCCCTGCTCCCACTTTTGTTGAGAGGGACTACATTCACCCTTCTCCAGTCCCCTAGAACCACACCTGTTCCTAGTGATTTTTTTGAACTGAGCCATCAGTGGTGCTGTAAGCACCATTCTAACTTCTTTTAGTATACTGAGATGTATTCCACCAAGCCCCATTGCCTTGTCCACCCTGAGATTTGCGAGTTCCTTTAGGAATCTCTTCTGCAAAAGGAGTGGTGTCCACCTCCCTTCCAATGGTGCTTCTACCTCCTTACTGTGGTCCCTCCCTTCCCCTTCTTCTGTGAATACTGAGAAAAAATATTTGCTCAGGATTGCTGTTTTTCTAGGTCTTCTTCCATATACCCCCTCTTCTTTCCTTCTTATCCTCACAATCCTACCCTTAGTCTTTTTTTCCTTCACTAACATACCTGAGAAAAGGTCTTGTCAACTTTCTTTATTGCCTGGGCTATATTTTCCTCTGTTTGCACCTTCACACTCCTGACTGCTTCCCTGCCTCCCTCTGATTTTCCATATACAAGCCCCAGTTTTCCTACCTCTATGTTTCCTTGTACCTGCTGAATGCCAGCCTTTTTTCCTCTTAACTTCCTGGCCACTTCCTTTGAGAACCATAGTGTTCTACTCTTTCTCTTTGTTTTGCTTTATTGCCTAACATAAAGGTGTGTTGCCTCTGCTATGGCTCCCTTAAGTCTCTCCCACTGTTCCTCTACTCTACCCCTTCCCCCTCTTCTTGAGACATTCACCCATCTTGGCAAAATTGGACCTTCTGAAATCCGGGACCCTTGTTGTCATGTGGTTTGACTCCTCCACTGTTCTTACACTGAACCACACCATCCTGTGATCACCGGACCCCAGGTGGTTACCTACCCTTACATCTCTAAATCTGTCCCCATTGGTGGGTACCAGGTCCAAAGTCACTCCCTCCCAGGTGGGCTCTACCACTAGCTGTTTGAGGCACGCCCCATGCAGAGTGTCCTGGATGTCTCCAGGAGGTCATGCTTAATATCTCAGAGGTATTCAGTTTAAAGTATAAAAAACTGAGGGGAAAGTTTAGGCTGATTTGTCTCAGTGGAACATGCTTCTCCTGAATATAAGGGGCAGGATTGCCTCTGTGAAAATGAACATTCTTCCGAGATTCTTATTCCTTTTTCAAGCCCTCCCTGTTAAGATTCTGCAAAACTTCTGAACACACCTCCAGAAATGCATACTCCAATTTGTGTGGGCCTCCAGATGTCATCGGATCTGTATAGGCCTTCTTGTGCTCTCCTGAGAGAGGGGAGGCTCAACTTTGCCAGATATGTGTCGGTACTACCTACTGATAAAGCTGGTCCCCATAGTCAATTGTACCAGACAGAGGGGAGATACAAGTTGCCTCAACATGGAGGCACAGCAGCACTTGTTAGTGGCTCTCTTTGCCCTACCTCATATACACTTAACTGCCTACATTTAGATGGAGACATCTAACCCCTGCATGAGACATGCATTATGTATGCTCATAAAGGCAAAGACTTAACACAATTTTCAAGTGCTATAGGTCCACCCTGCAGTGTAACAGGTGATCTGGGGTTCATTCTGCCATGTACAAACCCAGTGTTCTGTAGATGGAATAGGCTGAGCCCTATGAGATATGAGCACTTTTTCAAGGGGGACCTTGTGTGTTTCCTTTGTGGCACTATAACAAAAATATAGACTTCCCACTCAGGATCATTACAGATATCTGCAGGTGTGCCACTATCTGTTTTCATGGGGACTGGTGCAACAGGTTGGCAGAGATGTGTTCCTTTGAAAGATTCATGTACCAGACAACAATGCTTTTTGGTTGGAAAGATACAATCACAAGAACTTACCAAACCCTACTTGGTGGAATTTCCCAGACTTCACTCATCTCTGCACCCAATAGGAACAGGAGCTACAGACTATAATTTCCAAAGACTCCTGGAATAAGACCTGAAAGGATGGAAGGTAATAGTGATCTTCAAGATGGAGAGAGTTCATGTTGAAATGTATGTTACTTTTTTCCATGCATCAACTATCAAAGCACACTTTCAAGTCAACAGCTCCAACTTATGCTGGAGACAATGCATTGAGACTGGTTCCCACTACCACATCTTATGGGCCTGCCTGTGTCTAAGGCCATATTGGGACACAATTCACACTGATATGGCTACAATATGGGATGCTGATATCCCAAACAATTAAATATTTGTTGCTGAGATTGCTAGGCCCCCGGGAGGGGGACAAAGCACAGCAAGGACTATTCTGAGCACTGTGTATGGCTGAAATGAAAGGGCTGACAATCTGCTGGCTAAAGGAGGAGCCCCCCTCCCTTCAGTTTTGGGAAAACAGAGTTAATGAGGTGAGTAGAAGCATAACAGCCACACTATGACTGGACTTGGAGGAAGCCAGGAATGCACCCCCCCCGAAAGAGCTAGAAGATTGGCAGTAGACTGGGAAGAGAGCTATGTGGTGAGCAGGTAATAGGCAGGAGTGAGAGGAAGTCATGTGATGGCTGCCTGAGCAGAAGTGCCCTGCTGTAGCTCCCACGTTTCCACCCAAATAAAGTATATTTTTGTACCAACCTGAGATTTCTACTGCAGTTTTGGTGAGTCCTGGGTATCTGAATCTAGAGGAGAATCTTTTGGTGCCAGATCCTAGCTGTTGTTGAAGCAGAAATGCAAGATTCTTTGACCCATCATACCCCATTACCAACTCCGACATGGGACAATAACTTTAAATGGGTGAAGGCACAAGTAACTGGCACACTCAGCCACACTGAAGCAAAGTTCCTAGAAGGGCTGTCTGCCCTTAATGGCGCGCTTAACACTCTGGTAATAGATCTTCAAACCATGCAGTTCTTGTTAGAGCTGCTTGCCCACCAAACAGAAGATAATGAGGCCAGAATTTCATCACTGGAAGACTGGCAAACTCGCATTGACCTGGACCTGTCCACTTTATGCCACAGAGTCAAAAAGGTGGAGGAGAAATCGGAGGATCCGGAGGGTCGTTTCCATAGGAACAATCTTGTCATCCTTGGGCTGCCAGAGGGAGAGGCAGTCTTGGCTGTGATCTCTTTTTGCAGAAACTTTGTGAGAAAGTCACCAGCACCTCTCCGAATGGGCCCACCTATACTGTGGCAAGGGCCCATAGATCACTTTCTCCGGCACTTCCTCCAGTCCCCCTCCAGACTTTTAATTTTCCAGGTTTTATACTTCTTAGATAAACAGCATATTTTGGAGAAAATTAGAGAGGTGAAAGAACTACAGTGGGAAGGCAAGAGACTCAGGATTGCGCAAGATCTTCCATTTTCTGTTAGACAGAAGAGATCTGCATTGCACTCGACTGTCTCTAAACTAATTGCCGCTGGAATTAGATACCGAGCTAAATACACTGCTATCCTCCAAGTCCACCATGGAGGTCAATGGCACAGTCTTGAATCACTGGAACAAGCTTCTGTCACTCTTAAAACCTTTTACCCAGACTTGTTTAAATGACTGGGACTCAGGAAGTTTGTCTGTTCAGTCTGGCTATGCCGCTCAGTTATTTTGATTGTTCTGTGTTGGTGGCTATATTGGATTATCCTCGGTTCCCCCTCTGCCTGATTTGAGTGCCCTGTTGATTACTTGCTGGACTGAGACTATGTTGTTCAGTGCCCCCTTCTTTATATATCACCAGTGACATGGCTTATTTGGACATTGGATTTGGATTGCTCCTGATGTGGTCATGCTTTAGTTATTCTAGCAGCGCCATATGGAATATCTTGTGTTAATGGACTTGAGTTTTTCTGTCCTGGGGATAAATATGCTGCCCTTTGATTATCCGTTTAATTACGTTTGGGATGTTTTTTCTGCTGCTGGTCCCCTCTGATTTAATGTGCTTACGGCTCCATCTAGTGGTATGGGTTTGGACTTGCTGGATCCATGTTTCTGTTATCTCTTTCCATGCTTGGGGATTTCAGATGTTGCCTTTTGGTGATGCAGTCAGCTCCATAGATGTACAGTGCATCCTGTTGACCTTCTTGCTCATATTTGGACTGTTTGGACTTTTTAGACATTGGGTATGTGAACTTACATTGTTGTTGACGTTTGACGCTTGGTCGGCTCTTTTTCCTTTAATGGTTTCTAGTGTCTCTGCTTGGCATCCCCCTCTCACTAGGGATGTTATTACAGGGCTGCAATGTTTTATATACTTAGAAGTTAATTTTTAATTAATTGTGTTGTGATAGTCCTGTAAGGTTTATTTTGGGGACCTACTGGGGAGTGTTTTCTACTGAGTACTCTGGCATATCTGTTTTCCTCCTTGAAAGGGTCTTCTGTTTTGCACTCCATTTCATGTACTAATACTCTGGTAACCTTTAGAGGGTTTCAGTTGCCATGCTCTGGTAATCTTTGGGTTTTGTGATATCAACTTAATTTTGCCTCAGGGTTGGTGGGTGTTTCCTACTGTGTATTAATTTGTTTTTGGATGGGAGGGTGAGAGGGGTATATGCTGCAGGTGGAATAGTAGCATCATGGCCTGAGAGGGTGTGGAGGTTCAGTCGCTAGGACTGGGGGGTATAGTTGCATTGCTGTGTTTGGAGGGGGGTTTGTGGGAGGGAGGGAGGTTTTTTTAATATTTTATGGGTTTCTTATTTTTGTATTATAGTTCTAAGCTTGTTTGGTTATCTAGGGTGTGGTATACGAAAGCTCAACCTCCTTTATTGGTATTAGTGGTATTAGATCCTGTGATCTTACCTTGGATTACTTGCTACCTAACAAATCTTGGTTATGTTAATGTAGTTTGCTCTTTTTCTTCTTGGAGGTCGAGGCTGCATTGTTTGGGGTTATTACGGGGTTTAGACCACTGGAGGTATGGTTCTTTCTTTTCCTTTTGTGGTCTGTCTTATATCACTGGATGACAGGCAGCCTGGGTTCAAGTCCCAGCTGAGGCACTTATTCTTTCTCACCTCTGTTTGTATGTGTTCAATAAAATATGCACACCACACCCCTGTGTGATTGTTACAAGCAAATAGTTGTGCTGCCATTGGGTTGTGCATTAGAGAAAGAGTAATGTGCTCAGGGATGGCCCAGGTTCCAGTTGTCTCAGTGGTACAACTGGTTAGCGCAATCTGAATGGTATTCCCGGTGGCGTGGGTTCATGTTCCAGCTGAGGCACTTATTCTTTCCCACCTCTGTTTGTATGTGTTCCATAAACTATGCACACCACACTCCTGTGTAATTGTTACAAGTAAATATTTGTGTTGCCATTGGATTGTGCATTTGAGAAAGAGTAATGAGCTCGAGGATGGCCCAGGTTCCAGTTGTCTCAGAGGAGCAGCTGGCTAGCGCAATCGGAACGGTATTCCAGGTGGCCTGGGTTCAAGTCCTAACTGAGGCACTTATTATTTTTCACCTCTGTTTGTCTGTTTTATATGCTTAACCTAACTCTGTTACTTATTCCAAGCTCCATCAGGTAATCATAAACTGTGTCATCTGGAATGTAAAAGGTGCCTGCTCCAGGGTGAAGCACTAACAGATCTTAAGACATCTCCAATTGTTAAATTGTCATATTGCTTTTCTTCAGATGACCCACCTTCTCTCTGCAGAGGGATTTTTCTTCCACATACTGACAATTGGGCAGGTATCTGCAGCTGGGAATTCCACAACAGAAAAAGGAGTGTCGATTTTAGTATTTAAGGGAATCAAGTTCCAATTGTTACAGAGTGTGGAAGATCCCCAGGGTTACTACCTGCTTTTAAAAGGGGTGTTAGATCATTCCAAAGTTCTCCTAGGCTGCATATACGGCCCTAATACTGATTTCCCAGAGTATTTTTTTTTCTGAACTACTTACTCTGTTGACCCCCATGTTCATATTCCAATCATATTGGTGAGAGATTGGAATTTAACCCTTACTTCACACCTGGACAGGACTGATCATAGAGCCCCGGGGCTCTCCCATGCTCAACGTTCCCTCCATGACATGATGGATGGGAGGCCTGTGTGACCCTTAGTGAATGTATGGAGTATACACTTTTTACTCACCAGCTCACAGGTCTTTTTCCCAGTTTGATTATTTCCTAGTTAGCAAAACTATTTTACCTGATGTCATGATCGGGGGTGGGGTTACCCCCAGAATACTCTCTGACCATTTGCCCACTTTGCTAGAATGTGTTCTCTCATCTAACCTTTAAAGGGATAAAATATGGAAACTTGATACTCACCAACTTTTAGAGGCTTTGGCGCTATCTAAAATTAAAGACCTTATAACTCACTTTATGGTACAAAATGAGGGCTCCATTTCTGATGTTGATTTGGTATTCCCTTAAATGTGTTCTGAGTGGAGAATTTATCAGAATGGCTTCCACGTGGTAAAGGAAACAAGATGCTGTTCTTCGCCTTCTCTTAGATTGGGTTAGGGCTCTAGAGAATAACCTCTCTCTAGAAGATTCTGAAGAAGAACAGGTGTTAATAATGACTTTGAGGAACCAATATGCAGATAGCTTGAGGGAATGGGCTGAGTATGCCCTCCTAAGAACACACTCAACCTATATTGATCAGGGGGATAAGGTGGGGCATCTTCTCACTCTCCATTTAAGGAAGCAGGAGGCCTCCCATATAGTTCTTTCTATAACTTCCCTGGCTAATAGCTCCATGAATTAGAGTCATAATACCGTCAACTGTAAAGTTTCCCTGCTAATCTGCCCTTGATTCCAGACATCCAAGTTTACCTTCCTCCCATTCAGCTCCCTCAATTAATCCCAGGTCAGCGGTCCTTCCTAGACTCTCCCATTTCTCTCCAAGAAATCTTGGCTGCCATTAAATCTCTCCCTTTGGATAAGTCCCTGAGGCCAGATGGCTTCCCCCCCCCAGTTTTTACAAGGTGTTTGCCACAGAGCTGGCTCCTATCCTTCAACAGTTTTATTCCTACTTTTGTGAAGTGGGTACTTCAGATTTTTCCTTATTGGAAGCTTTGATAGTGGTCCTGCCTAGACCTGGTAAACCCCCTGATAAGGTGACCAACTATTGCCCCATTTCCCTTATGAATTATGATGTGAAACCTTTTGCCAGAATTTTGGCTAACAGGGTTATGCAGGTAAGGGCGGGGTTGATCGGGCCAGAACAAGTGGGCTTTATGAAAGGCCGATACTCTGTGGACCACTTGCGATTGTTGTCCCACATTTTTTACGCTTCCAGGGAGGCCAACCAACCTATGGCTCTGGTCTCCCTGGATGTGGAAAAGCATTTGATTGAGTTAACTGTACCTTTCTATTTACAGTTATGGATAAATTCTGCTTCTCCCCATCTTTTATAAAATGGATTTGAGTGTTGTACTCCTGACCCAGTGCAAAGATATACTGTAATGGGTTGCTGTCAGCAGGGTTTGTCCAACATTCAGGAACTCGTCAGGGATGTCCCTTATCCCCTCTATTGTTTAATCATTATCTGGAGCCCCTGTTGCACCTTGTTAAATCTTTGCCCCTTATCAAAGGGATTCCCATTGGCCCGCTGGATCTCAGGCTCTCCGCATATGTGGATGATATTTTGCTGCATCTTTCAGATCCCACTGCTTCTGTTCCTGCTGTTTTATATATCATTCAGGATTTTGGCAGGTTCTCCAATTACAACTTAAAATTGACAAAATGGTGGTAATGCCGCTAAATTCCAAGGTCTTTCAATCGGACTTCATTCACCTTGGCCTGGAATGGACTACCAAGCTTAAATATTTAGGCATTATTCTTTCTCAGAAAGTTACCTTAATGAAAAAGTTAAATTTGTATGATCTTGATTTTATTCTTCAGTAAGATCTACATAGATGGGCATCCCTTCCTTTGTCCCTTCAAGGTAGAATTAGCATCATTAAAATTAATGTCCCTCCTCAGTTGTTTCCTCTTACATATGTTAAATTGCTTGCTTCTCCTTAGATGGTTTCAGAAACTCCATAATCTTTTATCCACTTTTCTATGGAAAGGCAAAACCCTGTGACTGGCTTATAGTCATGTAGGGGTTCTGAAGTGCCTAGGAGGCCTTTGATTGCCTAATTTTTCATCTATTATCTGGCAAGTCATATTGCTAAATATGCTAGATGGCCTATTTCTGTCCCATTGCAAGGTACTGTCCTGTCTGTCCAGTTGTGGCTTCAAATAGAGTGGACTCAGATTGTGGAAGTTGGTCTATCCCCTGATAGATTATATTTTATTCCCCTAATCAACTCCCACCACACTTTCAGAAATTGGTCATCTTCACTTCTCTTAAGATTCATGCTCAACTGTGTAGAGCTATGCATTATGTTAATCTCACGGTTATCTTTTAACCGTTATGTCATAATCCTAATTTTAGGCTAGAGGGCCAAGTGTTGACCCCTGGAGGGATACCTTCACTGAGAGAGAAGAGGGTCTGTGACCTTCTTTCTGATGACCAAATTCTTAATAACCAAGAATTGTTAGTGCATCTTAACCGGCCACCTATATATATTTTTAAAATTTACCAACTTTGGCACTCGTTGATTAGCTGATTTGAGACAGCCTCTTGAACCAGTAACCAGTGGGAGTTCCTTCACTTACTCCAAACTTTAGCATGGCAACCCCACTCGGTCTCCCAGATCACCTCTGTACTGTTCTCTAAGCTTTTCCCAGAGATTTCAGGCCACCATAGTTATTGGTCCTCCTCATTTGTCACTTCTAATTTTAACTGGGATTACATCTGGGTGGATTTATACCTTTATTTGACCAATAATAAGGTGCGTCTTACTCAGTTTTATATTTTACATAATATATATTTTACCCCCGTCCACTTGGCTAAGATGGGGAAATTGCCCTCTTTCCTGTGTTCCGGGTGTGGCCGGGCAGAAGGCTTCCTTTTACATGTGTTGTGGCAATCTCTGAAAGTCGCCTCACTTTGAGAGAAGATTAGACTATGGGCAGATCCCCTTTTGGGGTTGGACGAGCATTTCACTCCTGAAATCTGCCTTGTGGGAGACTATTCAGGAGTTCAAGTCAATGAACGGAATTTTTTATCCATAATCTCCCTTTCAGTGAAAAGAGTGGTACTTCGCCACTGGAAGGACAGTCTGAGATTCCCTATTCTGAATGGCTCAATGAGCTACTATATAACTTGCAGCTTGAAAAGATGATAGTTAGTCTCCGTAACCTTATGGAGATGTATAAGAAAAAATGGAGTAAATTGTACACTTTATTTTGGATACCTTCTTCCCCTTGAGTGGGTCAATGGAGCATTGGTGTACCTTATGACTTTTTTTCAGGGTGTAGTGATGTTGGGCACAGAGCCAGGCTGCAGCGATGGCAATGCCCCCTTGTTACTGTCTTTATATAGGTGTTGATTCCCTGATTTACATGTTTTTATTTATCTCACTTTATTTAGTAATAGATGTATGACCTGGACTCCTGTCCTAAGTGTCTTTACCAGATGGACTATTTTACTACTGTGTATAGAACCTCTGTGGTGGGGGGGGTGCATTTTTTTTGTGTTGTATTTGTTGCTGTTGATTGTATGTTGGTTTGCTTTGCAAATTTTGAAATTTCAGTAAAGCATATTAAATTTCAAAGTAAGGTAATAGGCAGGAGTGGGTCATCTGGTAAGGCAGGGTGCAAGAACTTGTGAACACCCCATCCCACACACACAATGCACTCCATGGTGCACAGACACTCAATGCACAGAACTCAGTATGCAAAGTTATTATTTCTGGTTTCTGAAGTTACTGCAGGTTATCAGTCTCTGCTGTATGAGCCACACCATACCTTGAAGCTGAAGTACAGTAAAAGCAGCATAGTACTCTGGATTAACTGGGCTGGAAGTTTCATGACTACAAGTGGACATGTTGGATACATGTAGCCTAGTCGTTTGTTTTTTGTGTTTTATATCTTTGTGAACAATCAGAATGTATTGTATTTTGATCATCAGGCTTATATCCAGCCTCCGCCGAGTCTCTGCCATGGGAGCAAACTCGAGAGGAATGCCACAAATGCTCCATCAGGAAACCCCAGCTCACTAACCAGGCCACCTCCAAACTTCTGCTATAGGAGCAGACTCAAAGGGAATGTCACAAAGGTAAAGGTCTCTTCTCCATCCTGGGACAACCTGTTGCTTTAATTATGCTCACTTCAACTGATAGTATGTCACAGGAGAGTCCTCTGGTATTACTGCTCACCTGAAGTTCTGTGCCCTAATTGTATTGTTTTATCTGAGCAGTACTGTGGATACACTGAACGAGAGTGTCTCGGGGGATTGTTTGTGAGTTTACAGGATTGTATTTCTGTGCTTACACACTGATATGTGGGAACAGTTTGGAGGGATTTGGAGTGGCTGCGAAATGCAGATAAATGTGTACCTGTGTTGTGGTGTAGTTGGTCCAGTTTGACTCCGGGTTAAGAGAAACGCTCTCTGGTCCTTGTTGCAGTTAGCGCATGTGCAGTTGGAGCCTGGCAGCCCTCTTTGTCTCCATTTCCCACAGGAGACATGAAACCTGATCAACTCTTTTTGTTGTTTCACCCTTATAGGATCAATCAGGAACCCCCAGCTCACTCATCAGGCTGCCGCCAAACCTCTGCCAAGGGAGCAGACTCAAAGGAACACCACAAAGTTAAAGGCCTCTTTTCCATCCTGGCACAACCTGTTGCTGTGGTGTTGTCCTGTCGATGCTTTGCATTGACTCCATGCCCCAGCCACCCACCCCCCAGACTGGGTATTGAACCCTCTACCCTCTATTCCACAGTCCACCACCAATCCACTGTGCTACAGTACTAGCATTTCAAAGCTCCTCTCCCCAACTCTCTTCTACCTGGGAGTGCCTCGACCTAGCTCACCATGTTTCCCCACTGGTACCTCCTTCTATCAAGAGGTCTAATGTTCCCCTTTCTCTCACTACCTGTCTCCACCCATCCCAGTATTCCCATAGCCACATTTGTTTGTACCTCTGCACGTGTTACATATGGTATCTCCAGCTTTACTTTCACTACACCTGACAGCCAACCCCCATCAAGGGACCCCCCCGGCACTGTCCCCCCCACCTACCTCCTTGCTCATCTTCTTCACTCCCTCCGCATCCCAGTGTTGTTATCAAATTTGTCCTGCCCCCCCCACCCTGCTCATACAAAATGTAAGCTCCTTAAGGCTGCCCTCCTGTGCCACATCATTCTCCTTCTCCTCCTATTGGGAAATGTTCACCCCAATCCAGGTACACAACTTTCGGTGCCCCCTCCCTGTGACAGAGCAAGTGGACTTAAACTTGCCTCCCTTAACATCTGCAGCCTACAGAAAAAGTTCACCCCCCTCCAAGGCTGGATTGCCCTGCACTTGCCAGACATTCTGGCCTTGACTGAGAGCTGGCTCTCTAATGACACCCCTGACTCCAACATGGCCTTAAATAGTTTGGTCTGACAGACAAAGAAAACATATAGGCAGCTGCACCCTCTACAGAAAGGACTCACTACAAGCCCTACCTATCCCTCCCCCACCCCCAGCACATGGAGCACAAACCCTCACTGTAAAATTACTTCTAGGTAATCCCGGAAAAACCCTGTACATCATGGTAGTTTATATCCTTCCTCACAATCAAAGACCTGCTTTTGATTCAGTCTTGTCTTGTATCACCCAACTCCCTTCCAACAGTGAGGACATTGCTGTGGGGGATTTCAACATAAATTGGCTATCCCCCCCCCCACAAGGATTCTGTCTCAGCCCTGGATCTCACTCAAATTGTACAAACTCCCACCAGACTCAATGACCAAATGGGCACCTCGATCCTTCAGGACCTCATCCTCACCAGCCACCCCACAATCTCTCTCAGGTCATGGTTTTACCAGATGCCCTTAGTGACCACTCCACGGTTATCTGCTAGTGGTCTAAAAAGGCCCCCTCACACCCCCCAAAGTCTCCCTCTGCAGGCTTCTAAAAAAAGGTTATCTGCACCGGCTGAAGTCTTACCTTATGCACTGTGACTGGTCCCCCATTGCTATTGCCCAATCCATTGGCATCACTCTCTCCTACTTGGTCTCCACTTTCAACTACACCTGTGTCCTCTTTGCCCCATTCTCAAAACAAATTTCAAAACACAGAGACACCCCCTGGATCACCCAGACCCTACTCGATCAGATGCATCACAGGGACAATCTCTGGCTCAGAGCTTTGGAATTGTGTCTCCCCAGGGATAGGCAGTTATATAGAGAGGTCAGGAATAAGTGTACCTTGGCCATCCAGCATGCCAAAGTTGCATACTATAAATGTGCTCTCATCTCTACATTGGGATCTGGGGCAATTTTTGGTGAAATACCACAATATCACCAACCTAACCACTGCTAACCACCCAGCTTTCTACTTTAAGAAGGTGACGGCAAATGAGGCCCTAACAATGGCCAGGAAAGTCCTAGGAAAAACTAGGTTGGGGAGTGATGGGCTAGACATGAAGATACTATCTCTGACCCTTGATGTTTTGATCAAACCCATTACAATGCTATTTAACAAATCCTTGGCCCTAGCTCAATTCCCAGAAGTTTGGAAGCAAGCCCTGGTAACTCCAATGCACAAGAATGGTGACAAGGCACTGGTATCTAACTACAGGCCAATAACTATCCTCTCCCCACTGTCCAAAGCTCTGGAAAATATCATGGCAAACCAACTCTCAGAATACCTCAACAAGTGAAATCGGCTCTGCCCAAACCAACATGTTTTCCAGCAAAAATACAGTACCACCACAGCACTGCTGGCATACTCTGACTATGCGCACAAGGTGCTGGATGAAGGCAAATTGGTGGGGTCCATCTTCATAGACCTCACTAAAGCCTTTGACACCATCAACCACCCTCTACTGGTATTCCAGCTCCAAAGACTAGGAGTGACTCCAAATGCCCTAAATTGGTTCAATGTTTACCTATCACAAAGGAATCAGTGAGTCAAAATCAGGTAGACATTATCCAGCTCCAGAGATGTACTCCTAGGAGTTCCTCAAGGATCAATCCTAAGTCCCTCGCTTTTCAGTCTCTTTTGTTAATGAATTGCCCATGGCCTGTGACACCAATCTCATCCTGTATGCGGACGGTGCTGTGCCACTGAGTAGTGGCACCTCCCAGGCTGCCCTACAAACAGAACTACAGACCTATTTCAACAAACTTGAAGACTGGTTCTGTAGGAAAAAGCTGCTACTGAACTACAAGAAAACCAAAGCCATGCTCCAACACAGGCTCACTCTCGTTGAAATCACCAATAACGCTGGTGAGCAGACTGAGCAGGTACAATCATTTAAGTACCTAGGGGTCACCATTGATGACTTTCTCACTTATACGAACCATATTGACTCCCTTGTCAGATCAATAAATACAAAGATCAGGGTCCTCTATAGACATAGGAAATCTCTCACTCCGGAAGCACTCCGAATCTCAGTCTCCAGCTCAATGCTCCCAATGATAGACTACGGGCTAGTGGTATATGGAGCTGTCACTGACACTGCACTCAACAGGGTCCAAATTGCATTAAATAAGGCATGCCGTCTGACCCTTTGAGCAGACCATTACACTCACACTTGCACCCCATATGACTGTACAAACTGACTTAACCTAAAAGACAGGCTCAAATACCAAACCTGTCTACTGGGTAAGAAGGCACTCCTCGGAAAAACCCCACCCTAAATAGAAAACCTGCTTGAGGCCTCTCTCTCATCCCACATCACCAGAGGGAGAAAGAATGGAGCACTATCCAGCCCATTCCAGCGAACCTCAATTGGGCAGCACACTTTCTCCTACCAAGCTCCCCTCTGGCTAAATGAACTCCCATGGAAACTACAAACACACAGCCTGCACACAGTTCAAAACAGGCCTCAAACAGCACCTGAAGTCTAGCTCACAATGCACCTGTTTCTCAGGCCATACTTGAAAGACTAACCAACACCTCTGGTTAAACCCAGCACAGATACCTAGGAAAACCTGCCCTCATCCCAGCCTAGCCAGGAGCACTAGTAAGCTATTAATCCTCCTTACCACTCTGCGTACTGCACCCCCCAAATCCCTCCCAACCATAGTCTATTCAATGGACTTGATGTGGTCTCCAGGGCTGAGCCACCCAGAGAATCATCCAAGATATAACCTAAATCCTCTTACAATCACTTTGTTTTCCACTGTTTGTCTAAAATTCTCATGTACTACTCTTTAATTGCCTAATGTGCTGAACCCTGTAACAACTGTATTTGTTCTGAACCTATAACCACTGTATTCGTGTCTTGTATTATTTGTCCACCCTGATGTGGAACTTTTGTAAAAGAGCTCACACTCAAAGGTCTTCCGATATTATAAATAAATAAAAATAAATAAATAAATAAAATATCAAAGAACTCAGTGGAAAAGTGGTATCCCCCCAGCCCAACTTTCTATCAAGGATACCATCATCCAAGACCCAGTGAAGATCTCTAACACACTGAACTATATTTTCTCCTACCTCTGTAGTGTCCTTCCACCTAACTTCTTTGCCCCCCCCCTTACCCATACCCCTACCAAACAACCAGGAAAACATCCCCCCCTTTCACCTTGGATCATCTCCTCCCTCGAGGCTAGGTGTTACCTAACCAAAGTCCTGGGCAAGTCCTGTTACAGTGGGGACTCCCTAGATTTAAAACTCCTTCACCTAACCATATATGAGATCCTCTCCCAGCTCACCAAAATAATAAACCTGTCACTCTGCTTTGGCCAATTCCCAACACCTTGAAAATGTGCTATTATTACCCCCATCCTGACATGTGGTGATTGCTCCTCTCATAATAATTACTGCCACATCTCTATTCTGCCCCCTATCTCCAAGGCACTCAAAAAATTGTATCAGACCAGCTTATTGACTACCTGTCAAAATATAACCTGCTTTGCCTCGAACAACATGGTTTCCATAGAGGTCATAGCACTACCAGAGCCCTATTACAATATACTTCCTTTATCCACAACACACTTAACTGTGGACACATTGTTGGGTCAGTATGCATTGACTTAACTATGGCATTTGATACCGTCAATCATGCCCTGCTCCTCAGCACCCTTCCCTCCCTTGGACTCTCTCATAAGGCCACATCATGGTTTGCAGACTACCTCTCTGATCAATCCCAGCAGGTAAAAATTAACTCCACCTTTTTCTCCAGCTGTCCAGTCCTCTTGAGTGTTCCACAAGGCTCTATCTTGGGACCACTCATCTTTTGCCTCTTCCTAAACTCCCTCCCCAACTGATGCTCAGGTGAACTCTGGCTCTACACAGATGACGCTGTCATTTTCTGGAGCCACCCCCACCAAGATACCCTCCAACAAGCTCTCCAGGGTTTCTTCACTGAAGTTGAGACATGGTTTGTAGCCCACTGACTCATCTTAAACTATAAGAAAACCAAAACCATGATTTTTGTGCATCACCAGAACCCACACAGGAATTTCACCCTGAATATCCTTTAGTCAGTAGGTGCCACACTTGAACAAGTCACAGACTTCAAGTATCTGTATATAACCTTGGATACATCCCTCAACTACCATGTTCACATCCAACTACTGTCTACCACCCTCAACTCTAGACTCAGGCTTCTGTATCATCATAAGCACTGCCTCCCACTGAGGCACTCCGGCTTGCCGTCTCCTCCTTGGTTCTCTCCTTGCTGGACTACGGCATAGTAATTTATGGCTCTGCTGATCCAACTGCTCTACGCCATTTCAAAACTACCCTAAACAAGGCCTGTCAAACCATACTCACACCTATGATCTTTACAGGATGTCCAACTGGCTAAACTTTGAGGGTAGACTCAAGTACTACAGCTGCTTACTAGCCAATAAAATCTTCCTCAGGCAATCCCCCCTGGGCCTTCACCCTCTCATCCAACCAGCCCCTCCTCATAGGGACTCTAGAAGCTCCACCAAATCTTCCCTCCATGTCCCCCACTGCAGGACATCTCTGGGAAAAGGGCCTTCCATTATTGTACCCCATGGCTAAATGGCCCCCCAGCCTCCTTTTCACTTGAAAGATTGGCCTCTTCAAAACCAACCTAACAAATCAACTCCTTGAACTCTCATCCTGTGATTGCATCTAGTACTAGTACACCATCTACACCCTACATGTTTTCCCTACTTTGGGCTACCTGGGGCCATCCTGTCTTTGTCTCAGCTCTGCACCTAGTTCCTTACCCCCATTAATGCTGGGTCAGTTTGCTTACCCTAGAATGTATTAGTAGCCTCATTCATAGTAAACACTGGGTCTACCAAACCCTAAAATGCTTTGTTGCTTAACCTAGATTGTATCAGTAGCCCTATATTGAGCAAACTGTAGGACTAACTAACCTTGAATGCTTTGTTTCCCTAACATGTGTGTACTATATTTGTATACTCTATATTGTAACTTGCCTAACTTCTGTACTCTTGATGTGGAGCCTTTGCAAACGGGTCTATGACACAAAGGCTGTAAATCTGATTGTGTGAAATAAATAAAAAATTAATTAAAATCTGTATGTATACATTTGCATTCCTGAATAAAGCTGAGTTTTTAAAAAAAGGGATTGGTGGAGGGGAACCATGCTGAACCCTTTTGGACTATACAGAAAATGTTGTCTTCTCTGAATGACCTTAGTGGGTATTAAAAGCACCAACAAATTACTTGACCTTCCTTTTCTGTTTAGTTAAGTTTCTTACAAAACCAGGTGGAATATGTAAGACCTGCATGACCTACAGAGGATCATTATTGGGAAACAGGAAAACAAAAGCAGACCCATATGTTCCTATCATTTAGTTGATTGATCTATGGAGAGACACTGCCTTGTAGCTGGTGGACATTTCAGTACAATGATTTCCACTGTTGGTATTCTGGTGAATGTGTAGATTATCAGATCACTGATGGACCTATGCTGTTAGCGTAGATGGCAAATTACGCTACTCAGCCAAATCAGCCTTTCAGTTACTTTTTGTTAGTTTCTTTGAGTTGGGGGCTTTGCCTCCCACAAGCCCCTTATAAAAGACAAGGGGGTGTGGGGGTGAAGACTCTAACTTAAATAAACTGACAAAACAAAAATTAACGGCAAGCACTAGCACTCGCTGTATTCGTGAAAGTTGTACACTATGCTGCTAGCGGTGGTCCAAAAATCTACACAATCACCAGTATTCTCAGGTGAAAATGTGAGATTGATTGGTTTTGGGCAGATGAAAGCAGTGTGTTGGGATTTCTGCATCACCATCTAATGTAAAGGTTTTTGACCTGCAAATAAAGAAAAGAGAACCAGACTAAGACAGGTGTGAATACAAGATGGGTATTTTCCATAGTGAATAGACTAGGACTGGAGAAGATTCTCACTTTGTGACAATTGTTACAAGAATGTGCATATAGTGGTTTGAAGAAGGATGTTTTACTCCTCAAGACTGCTAGGGAAAATATAACAGAAATTACTAGCAGGGTTTTCCTTTAGTCACTTGTCTTTAAAAAGGGTCTCTGGAAATAGAGATCAAAGTGAGTGGGTGTGAGCTCCCTAGTTCATCCCCTTTGAGGAAACTCATATAGGGTTAAAACTAGCAGGCTTGAACAAAGGTGACACACCTTTGTGGCTGACTTTTCTGTGCTTATGATGGAAAGCATTCATGCTGTGTATATGACTGACTGAGTTGCAGCCCAGAGGTGTGCAATGTTCAGTGAGGAAACTCATAGCAGACTTGTTAGAGATTGTTCAAATAGTTAATGTCCCATTTCTTCTGTTTTGTGAAGGGTCCCTGAGGGTAGAGCACAGTAACTACCCTTGGTAATTGCTTTTTATTTACATATTTATTTAATGTTTGACCAAGAAGGGGCTTGCAAACTCTATTTATCTTATGAGTAACTTCAGAAGGATTTAAATACTGCATTTGGGTAGACCCTTGGAGGTAGCTAGATTGTCTACTATGATTTTCTGACAGTTAAACTATTTTAAATAAATTACAGGTGGCTGAGGAGTTAAATAAGGAGCTTGCAAAGTTTGCTTATCTTGGGAGTAACTTCACAAGGGTTTGAATACTGCATTTTGGTTGTCCATTGGGGGTAGCTGGATTGACTACTAGGATTTTGGGACAGAAACTATTTTTCAATAATTTACTGGTGCATAGGATTTTGTGATAGTTAAACTATTTTTAAATAAGTTACTGTGGTTGAGGAGTTGTTGTAGAAAAACCTGCAGTGTGAATTGAAACACAGACAGCCTCAGGTGCAGGAAATTGTGTCCCTCATTGTTTTCAGATCACAAAGTGTTGTATTGGATCAGGAAAGGTTGCATCATAACCACTGTCAACCAATTGCCCTGGGTGTAGGTTTCCAGACTTGATCAGATTACTATAAGCTACTGGTGGCTACAATATTTAGAGACACAACACACATCTTCTTGACCTGGAAGGACACTACTTCTTTATTCAGCTGTGAGCTGTGTGGGAAATTCTATATTGCACTTGATATCTGCAACAACATGCACTTTTGCTCAATTCTGTGGGAGGTGAAACTAACTACCTACCATTGGTAATTGCTTTTTATTTACATATTTATTTAGTGTTTAACCAAGAAGGGGCTTGTAAACTCCATTTATCTTGTGAGTAACTTCAGAAGGATTTAAATACTGCATTTGGGTAGACCTTTGGAGGTAGCTAGATTGTCTACTAGGATTTTCTGACAGTTAAACTATTTTTAAATAAATTACAGGTGGCTGATGAGTCAAATAAGGAACTTGCAAACTCTGCTTATCTTGGTAGTAACTTCACAAGGGTTTGAATACTGCATTTTGGTTGTCCCTTGGGGGTAGCTGGATTGACTACTAGGATTTTGAGACATAAACTATTTTTAAATAAATTACTGGTGAGTAGGCCTTTGTGATAGTTAAACTATTTTTAAATAAGTTACTGGAGGTTAGTTGAATTATTATAAGGGGCAGTACTCACCAGGGTGGTGGAGCAGTGGTGTATTTGATTGTTTTTTAACAGTCATCTGTGGTTGTGGATTATCCACCCACCCTTCCCCACACCCCCCAGGCAAGGCATTTCCTTTATAGGAAAAGTTCTGACATCACTTCCTTAACAGGTCTTGGGGCAGAACTGTCATATTCTTAATAACCCAGCACAGTGCATAAAGGGTAAGTACACACCACACACACACAAAAAAAAAAAAATATATATATATTTATATATGTATTGCATATTGTATATTATAAGGGAGAGGGACATGTGGGGAGTGGTGCAATGCACTGGCTGTGGGGCAGAAGTTTTCTGGGAGACATTCTGGAAACTGCGTTGCTGTCCTATTTGCAGGCAGCTGTCAGCTCTGAGGGAGGAGATTGCCCACCTCTAGGCTGAACTGGCAAGGACTAAGGAGGCCTTCCCACCCAAAGAGCACCACTGCCTCAACCACTGCCTCAGAGGTTGCCAAGTATGAAGAGCAGTTGGACCACAGTGGGTTCTGGGAGGGTGAGGGTGGTGAAACAGAGGGGAAGCCCCCTAGTTGTACCTCTACACAAATCATACACCAGTCTGGCAGAGCAAAGTTCCTCTGTGATGGCACCCTCAGTGGAGACCAAGAAGAATGCTGAGGACATCCACAAGGTAGACCCACAAAAGGGTGGCAAGGGACACCACAAGGGAAGGAAACAGCTTCTGATAGGGGACTCAATTGTTAGGGGGGTAGAACTGGGGAAGGGAGAGGAGAGGGAGGTAAGGTGCTGGCCTGCTGCCATGGCTTGGAGGGCCAAGAAGCAAATCCTCAGGATTGCAGAAACAGCATCACAAGAGAGGGTACTAGATATCATTGTCCACCTTGGGACAAATTACCTAGCTAGACATGGAATCAGTGCAGTGCAGGATGAATTTGTGGAGTTGGGGAGGGGCCTCAGACAGGTAGCAAGCTTGGTTACCTTCTAAGAGATGCTGCCAGTCTATGGCAGGGGTGATGCTAGGGTACTGCACATCATGCAGTTTAAGGAATGGTTACAAAACTGGTGCAGAGCACAGAGCTTTGGCTTCACTGGGGACTGGGGGTGCACCTGGAGAGATGAAGGTCTATACTGGCATGATGGTCTGCATCTGTCTGCAATGGGAACCAAACTCCTAAGTGACAGGTTTAAATGATTCCTTGGCAAGCTTTTAAACTAGCCATGGGGGGAGGTGCTAATAAGAGGCAGGAAATTTCAAGCCTCCCCCCACAAAATGTGGCAGGTAGTAAGGTAAACACTGAGGTACAGAGCTCAACAGAGGGCAGGACAGGGGTATTACTCAGTATTACTCAGTTTTTTTAAAGTGGAAGAAGGCACTAGGCCCATTGAGACCACTTTCCCCACAATTGTGGGGGTATTTTTTTTCACTGCCCAACATTAACTTATCTAGTTGGACCTTAAACTTTTCCCAAGATGTTTCTTCAACTATATACTGTGGCAAGGAGTTCCACAGAGCTGCAGCTCTCACTGTGAAGAAATAATTCCTTTTATTAGTAATTGCCTTTTGTACTTTAATTTGTCTGTTGTTACATTTTAATCCATATATTATTTTATTTATTTATTTATTTATAAAGGGCCTTTCAAAACCAAGGCGCTGTACAACATTAACATTTATAAATTACAAATTTAAAATCAACCAGAGTTAAAACACAGGAAAAAACATTAAATCTACATTAAGCAAGGTTACAAATCACTTATAAACAATAATTCATTTTAAAAATGCTAATTCAAAAAGATATGTTTTTAAGGCGATCTTAAACTTGTCGATGGTTGGGCATTCTCTTAAACAACGAGGTAGAGAATTCCACAGGGTTGGTGCCGCAAAAGCAAAGGCACGAGATCCTGATGACTTCAGATGAACCCTGGGAATCTCCAGCAATCCCTCATTGGCAGAATGGAGAGGATGGAGGGGGGCAGTAAGGAACCAGGAGATCTTTCAGGTAACTGGGTCCCTGATCATGTAGAGCTTTAAAGGTTAGTAAACCAACCTTAAAGGTGATCCGCCACCAAACAGGCAGCCAGTGCAGTTCACAGAGCACAGGCATAATATGACTGGTTCTAGAAGTCCCAGTCAAAAGCCTGGCTGCTGCGTTCTGCACTAGCTGAAGGTGGCAGATATCAACCCCAGGTAGCCTTAGGTAGAGGGAGTTGCAGTAGTCCAGACGAGTAGTGACAAAGGCGTGGACCAATGTTGGAAGGTCACCCGGGGGGAACCAGATGTTTCACCCAGGTGATATTCCTCAGATGGTAAAAAGAGGATTTGACAACAGCTGACACGTGAGACTTCAGAGTCAGACTGTCATCAAAGATAACGCCCAGATTTTGCACCCGTTCGGAGGTAGGGAGTGGTACACCATCAAGTAATAAACCTGATGGTTGTCCAGCTCCCACACCCAACCCCGGATGACCTGGATCCACCACCAATACCTCAGTCTTGTCTGGATTGAGTCTCAACCAGCTCAAACTCATCCAAAGTCTGATCTCATCAAGGCAGTTGTTAAGTACAGAGTGCATCACCCTGACCAGGGAGAAAGGACAAATACAGCTGGGTATCATCTGCATAACAGTGAAAGCCCAAGCTGTATCACCTGATGATTTCTCCTAATGGCAGCATGTACACTGCAAACAACATGGGGACTAAAATGGAGCCCTGCGGTACCCCACAGGACAGGGAGTGAGCGCCAGAGGAATACATTTCAGTGACAACTCTCTGAAACCTGCCTGTGAGGTAAGATCGAAACCATTCAAGGACTGTACCAGACAGTCCACAAAAAACCTGCAGGCGCTCCAATAGCACTCCATGGTCTACAGTGTCAAATGCAGCAGACAGAGTGAGAAGGACCAGAATGGTACGCGCCTTTCAATCTCTGGCCATAAGGAGGTCTCTCAATACTCAGATAAGGGCAGTCTCTGTACTATGCCTTTTCCTGAAACCAGACTGGAGAGTATCATAGACATTGTGAGATATAAGATGATCATCCAATTGCAATGCAACTGCCTTTTCAATAACCTTACCAACAAATGGCAGGTTAGAGATAGGCCAGTAGTTAGCTAGACAATCTGGATCCAAGGAGGATTTTTTAAGGAGTGGTCAAACTACCACCTCCTTAAGGGGGTCAGGAAAAGCCTCCCTCTCCAAGGATTTCCCGACAATGTCAGCAAGGATTGGGTAGATGGCTTCTACACAAACTAATAAAAGCGGTGTAGGACCCGGATCCAAACTACAACTAGTTGGTCGCATTGTTTGGATGATCTTCACAATGTCCCCGAATTCTGGCCGGTGAAAGTCTAACCAGACAGACCAAGGACAAGCCACTCCTAGTAGACCACCGCAGTCCCCCATAGGAAAGGTTGGACAGATACCGGACCTGATGTCGGCAACCTTATCTGCAAAGAACCGAGCAAATTCCTCGCATCTTAGCTGAGAAAAAGCTTCTCTGGGCTGGAAACAGACTGGATTGCACAGTCTGTCCACAGTCTGGAAAAGCTGATCTGGTCGATTCTGTGCCACAGAAATCTCTCTGGACAGGAATTCTGCCTTCTTATGAGTGATTTCTGATTGATAGCTATCATAATGTGCCATCAATCTAAGCCTGTTGACATCAAGGCCCGATTTCCACCAAACTCTCTCCAACCTTCGGCCAACTCGCCTTAACTCCTTCAAGGAGCCATCAAACCATGCACTCCTTGGACGGAGGGTGAGAGGCTGAACACGAACAGGAGCAATTTTGTCCAGAGCATCTCCTACAGCCTTGTTATAGGCTAATACCAGATCATCTGGACTCATGCATTCACCCGAAAAGCTCGATAGATCCAGGACCGCCATTAAGTCATTGGGATTAACACCCCTTAAAGGGCGGTACTGAACCATCTCTGTAGGGTCAGACCTATTAGAGGGGGCCCTGAAACTGAACCTTATGGTGTGATGGTCAGACCAACTGACAGGTTTCACCCCCATATCAGTGATCTCCATACCCATGAGAAAAACCAAATCCAATGAATGACCACCTATATGGGTAGAGGAGGTAACAACCTGTGTCAGGCCCAGCATATTCATTAGCTAGAGGAGATTTTGACCAAAAGAAGAGAGTTCATCATCGACCCAGGCATTGAGGTCAACCAGAAGTATAAGTCTGGGAAACCTCAGCACCAGGTCGGCGATGAAGTCTGCTATCTCCTGCAGGAATACTCCACCGTCACCTGGTGGACGGTAGACAAGGAGAATCCCGTAGCCTGCACCCTCTCCCAGGATATATTCAAAGGAATTGGTATTTCCCAATGGCACATCCCCAAGGCCCAGCTCAGATTTAAACATAATGGCCACACCCCCACCCCTACGATCCCGCCTTGGCCGGTGTATCACCGAAAACCCAGCTGGAGTTGCCGAGGCCAATACAGGGCCTGGATTTCCATCCAGCCAGGTCTCGGTGATGCAAGCCAGATCAGATGATCCAACAAGATCAGCAATAATAGCTGTCTTATTCTTAACTGATCTGGCATTGCATAACACCGCCAAGGCAGGATGAGCTATCGGGGAAGACCTCGGTACCTGTCCAATTACATTGGAGCCCTTGGGTATGGGGACAAGACAAGAGTGACCTCTATCCTGTCCTCATTTTGCCCCAGGGCGTCTACTGGACCCCAAAACCCCAATTCGTCCTCCCCCTTCCTGTCCTCCACCTTATTCATATATGTTAATCCACTTAATTTCATCAGATGTTCATCATTTAAGATGTTAAAGAACAACAGCAAGTCTCCTCTATCCCATCTCGCTTGTAGATCATACAAACCCAAAGTTTTCACTCTATCTTTATATGGTAGGGATTTTATGTCTGGGATGAGTTTGGTCATTCTTCTTTGCAAACTCTCTATCATTTTCTTATCCTTTTCTAAATATGGTGACCAAAATTAAGATGTGAAATCAGTATGTGGTCTAATATAGGCTTTATATAATTTTGTTATACAGTCTTTATTACATGTTATAAATGATTTTTTTTTATAGCATTGATAATGCAATTTCCTATTTGAGTTACTGTGATACATTGGCTACTCCAATGAAATTTGTTGTTAACTGTAACTCCCAAATCTTTTTCTTGTATTCCAGTCAGGATTTGTTTCCCGCCTAGTGCATAATTAACACCTGGATTCTTTTTACCCAAGTGCATCACCATGCACCTATCAGTATTAAACCACATATTGTTGTCATTTATCCATTTTTGTATGATCATTAAATCCTTTTTTAATAGGTTAATATTTATTTCTGAATCCACCTCCGCTGATATTTTAGTATCATCTGCGAATTTGCTGATTTGACTACTAACCCCCAATTGTAGGTAACCAATAAATATTCCAAACAGGGTAGGACCCAGAACAGAGCCCTGGGGGACTCCACTTGTAACAGGGATACTAGATGAAACTACATTCCCAATTCTAACACTCTGGCTTCTATCCTTTAACCATTCCTCAACCCATTTAACAATATATCCATTAAATCCTAGCTTGATTAGTTTCATGACTAAGAGATTATGGGAAACCTTGTCAAATGCTTTTCTAAAGTCCAAGAACACAACATGAACTGGAATTCCTCTGTCCAAGCTACTACTTATACCTTCATAAAAAGTAATAAGATTAGTGGTACATGATCTTCTCTTACAAAATCCATGTTGTGTATTATCCTGTATACCCTTGATTAGTATTTCTTGATCCAACCTTGCTTTCAATATTCTTTCCATAATTTTACACACCACTGAAGTGAGACTAATGGGTCTATAATTGTCCACCCTACTCTTATTATCCTTCTTGTATATTGGTAACACGGTAGCTTCCCTCCAATCCTGAGGGACTACTCCATACATATATGATTTATTAAAAATCATTTATAATGGGTACAGAAGTACATCAGAGATTTGTTTGATGAAGTATGTATTTAAATTATCTGGCCCAGAGGATTATGTTTCTTTTAAACATTTAATAGCCTCTTTTATTTCTGTCATAGTAATTTCTTCATATAAACTGGAGTAATCATATGCTGGATCTTTTAAGGGATCTTTATTTATAAACACTGTCCCAAAATATTTATTAAATACCTTACTAACATCTAGTTCACTTTCCACAGCTTTTCCTTCATTGACAATGGTAGATATTGATGAATTGGAATTTTTATTTTTGTTAATATATGCATAGAAAGATTTTGGATTAAATTCCAATGTAGATAATTTAAATTTGATGCATTTTCTTTCATTTTTGATGAGGGATTTAGTACATTTAAGTTCTTTTTTATAATTACTTCTATTTACTTCACTAGGATCAGACTTAAGTTTTCTGAATGCTTTTTTTTTTATATATATATATTTTTGAATTTTTGCGGTCAACCATATCAGAATTTTACCTTTTTGATTATTTATTTTAATTTGGGGAATAAATTTTTGTTCATATATCTTATCCTTAAGAATAAGCCAGGATTCTTCTGCGTTCTTATCTTTGTATAATGTAGTCCAATCAGTTTTTAATAGTATTCCCTCTATTTCTTTGTAATTACCCTTATAGTAATTTAACGGTGTTTAATTTCCCTATAACAACTTTTAGTTCCTATTAAAGAGAAAGTGACTACATTGTGATCACTAGAGCCCAAGGGCTCAACTATTTCTATTTTGTGAAGTTTATCCGGGATATTGGTCAGGATAAGATCCAAGATATTTTTTTTGCGGGTTGGTTCCGTTACCATTTGTTCTAGACCTAAGCTTGTAAATGTTTCCAGATATTTATATTCAATATTTGTAGCTGCTGTGAGGTTTAGCCAATCAATACCTGGGAGATTCAAGTCCCCCATAATGATAAGATTAGATGGTTCTGAATATTCTTCTAGGTATTGTATGACAGCTTGGTCATATGCAAAATCAGCATTGGGAGGGTGATATATATTTATTAGCGTAGTATTTTGTTTCAGATACTGGAACTGTACACAACATCCCTCAATCTGTACCCCATTCACCAGGGGTATAGAAGACTCCATGATTGGAATTGTACCCTTTATATAGAGGCAGACCCCTCCACCTATTCCATTACCCTTATTATTATAGTACAGGTTATATCCTGGAATGGCATTGAACCAATGGGACTCATCATTCCATCATGTCTCAGTGATTGCTGCAAAGTCTATCACATACTTATTCATTCTACCTACTAGCTCTGTTAGTTTAACAACATTTAAACTTCTGGCATTACACATAAAGAATGTGAATTCATCACATGTTGGAGCAAGTTCCAATTTAATGCTCCCACTTTGCCTCCCAGTTTCTAGTTTAAACGCTGATTAATTACTGATAGAAATTGTTTGCCAAGGAGGAGACTTCCCTTTTTACTCAGATGTAAACCGTCCCAACTGAAGAGACTGTAATCATTATCAAATGTTTCCCAATGTGTAATACAAGTAAAGTTATTATTTAATGTCCATTTTCATAACCATTCATTCACTTCTTTTATTTTCTTTTGTGTTTTCATAGATGCTCGAGGTATGGGTAGTATTTCAGAGAGGCAAATTTCAGAATTCAAGGATTTTACGGTGCTGACCAAGGACATATAGCTATTTTTAATATCATTAGTTGTAAATTTGTTTATGTCATTAGGTCCTGCATGAACTACAACCAATGGATTAGTACCCCCACTTTTAGGGACATTTGGTACTATTCTTTCTATATCCCTTATCCAAGCACCCCTGAAGCTAGAACACATTCTGTTATGTTTGTCAGTTTTACAAATATGTCCATCCATGTATTTGATTTTTCAATCACCTAAAACAATGACCTATCTTGGTTTTTCACTTTCCATTTTTTCTATGTGCTCAGCAGGACATCCAGATACTTCTATGGGTTCTATTGTGATATTATCCATGGTAAGTGTGTCATTAATTTCAGAACCATGAAGTCCACTATGTATCTGTGCAGTGGTTATGACAACATTCCTCCCTTCAGGGGTAGTAGGTGTTCTATTATTGGAACCTTCCACATTATTGCTTATGATCTCATCAATATTTCCATTAGGTACAGTTTCTTCTCCTAGGATTTGATAACTGTTTTCTAATGGAATTTCAAATTCTATTGCCCTCCTTCCCTTTTTTGATTTTCTTTTTCTAATTACTGGGCTCCATTCATCACAACCATCCCCACACTCCTCTCTTGCTCTCTTTTAGGAATCCTCCTTTATCGTATTTTGATTTTTGAAAGCAGTGATATGGGTTTTTTTAATCTCATCTAGTTCGAAATGCAGCATCTCGTTTTGTTTGCTAAAGTTCGCAACTTGTTGTTCTAGATATTCTATTTTGTTCTTTAACTCCATATTCTGAGTACACTGGGAACATTTTAAACCTTCAAATCCTAAACTTGTTTCTAAACAAAAGTTGTGGCACAGTATACAAGTCATAGCTATTTCCCCTGTAGATAGGGTAACTATCACCTCGTTAATATTCATTTCCTTACCCTAACGCTGGGACAGTAAACAGACATAACTTATATATTACTACAGGTAACAGTCTTATATTGATCTTACAACTCCAGTCGTAGCAAGACTTATGGCGTTGATACAGCTAATTGTTATTTTTATCACAATATCCAATCTCAAAGGCAATAGTCAGATTTGTCCTCATATGAAATATATCAATTATTTACCCAATCAGTCAAAGTTTACTTCTTTCACTTTGGACAGTGATGACTTCTGCCTATCATGCCTGACATGCTGACACACACGTCTTTGTGCACGTCTTCGCGCATGACGTCACGCACTGCCCCTGCTCACCACCCCACCACTGGAGAGCGATAAAATAGGCTTCCCGGACCCGGAAGTGGCACAGAGGTCACGGGACACCACTTGTACCCAAACTTAGCAAAATAAAGAATAAAAAACCTTTTTTAAGGCTGATTAGTCATTAGCTTGTTATTTTAGCCCAAAAGTGCAATGACAACCTGTTTTTGTGTAAATCTATGAGTTTTGTAGTCCCCAGACAAGCTGGCATTGACTACAAAACTCCTCTTCCTGCTTCCTAGTTCTGCAGGGCTCAATGTAAGTTCACAGAGACGTTTTCTTTTTAACACAAAGGGTATATCTAGAGTTTATCAGTCACACAGGTAGTTCTACACAGATAGCAGCATTCAATAGTGTATAATTTAAAATGCCTCACTGCGGAGTGTGATAAAATAGGCTCCCTGGACCTGGAAGTGGTACAGAGGTCACGGGACCCCACTCGTACCCAAACTTAGCAAAATAAAGAATAAAAAACCTTTTTTAAGGCTGATTAGTCATTAGCTTGTTATTTTAGCCCAAAAGTGTGATCAAAACCTGTCTTTGTGCAAATCTATGAGTTTTGTAGTCCCCAGACAAGCTGGCACAAACTACAAAACTCCTCTTCCTGCTTCCTAGTTCTGCAGGGCTCAATGTAAGTTCACAGAGTTGTTTTCTTCTTAACACAAAGGATATATCTAGAGTTTATCAGTCACACAGGTAGTTCTACACAGATAGCAGCATTCAATAGTGTATAATTTAAAATGCGCTCACTGTGGAGTGCGATAAAATAGGTTCCCCAGACCTGGAAGTGGTACAGAGGTCACGGGACCCCACTCGTACCCAAACTTAGCAAAATAAAGAATAAAAAACCTTTTTTTAAGTCTGATTAGTCGTTAGCTTGTTATTTTAGCCCAAAAGTGTGATCAAAACCTGTTTTTGTGCAAATCTATGAGTTTTGTAGTCCCCAGACAAGCTGTCATAAACTACAAAACTCCTCTTCCTGCTTCCTAGTTCTGCAGGGCTCAATGTAAGTTCACAGAGACGTTTTCTTTTTAACTCAAAGGGTAAATCTAGAGTTTATCAGTCACACAGGTAGTTCTACACAGATAGCAGCATTCAATAGTGTATAATTAAATGGAAAATAGACAAGGGCAATACGAGCAGGGGTGGGGAAAAAAGGATAAAACCAACATTAAATGGAAGGCAATGAGTACCAATGCCCATAGTCTGGGAAACAAGCTTCCTGAGCTAGCAGCCCTGATGGAAGATGAACAATTGGATATTGTAGCAGTCATGGAAACATGGTACACAGAAAACCATGAATGGAATGTCAACATACTGGGGTACACAGTCTACAGAAGGGACAGGGAGGGTAAAAGAGGAGGTGGAATAGCTCTATACTTAAGGGAAGGGATCAAAGCTGCAGAACTAAAAAGTAAAGGGGGAGGACAAGAGGCACTCTGGGTCACCTTGGAGACAGGAAATGGCATCACAATCTGCACAGGGGTTGTATACAGACCCTTGTCTCAAGGAGAGGAAATGGACAAGAAAATGATAGAGGACATTCTCAAAATGGCTGAAAAAGGGGAGACACTGTTGATGGGGGACCTGAATATGCCAGATGTTAACTGGATGACATGTACTGCAGCCACATCCAAGAGCAGGGTCATTCTTGATGCCCTGCAGGGGGCAGGCCTTAGACAGCTAGTGTTGGAACTCACTCAGGAGGGAGCAATACTAGACCTGGTACTCTCAAATGGAGAGAGGATCACAAATTTAGAAGTCAGTAGACATCTGGGAACAAGTGACCACTGCACAGTGTGCTTCATGATAAGCACAACCATGGAGACAAGCCATACAAAAACAATGATATTGGACTTTTGAAGGGATGACTTTTGCAAATTGGGTGAATACCTGAGGAATGCACTAGCAAATGGCCAAAAAGGAGGGGTGGAAGAACAATGGATAAAAATCAAAACTGCCATCATAGAGGCAACAAGCCTTTGTGTGAAACAAATAAAGAAAACAAAGCAGAGTAAAAAACCACTATGGTTCTCAAAAGAGGTGTCATGGAAGGTTAAGGAGAAAAAGACTGCATTCAAAAAGTATAAGGAATCACAGAAGGAGCACGACAGGGAACTGTATCAATTAAAGCAGGAAGAAGTGGGGAAGGCAGTCAGAATAGCAAAGGCCCAAACTGAGGAAAAAATAGCCAACTCAGTTAAGAAGGGGGATTGAACCTTTTATAGGTACATTAAGGAGCATAGAAAGGTTAGGGGAGGAATAGTAAAGATTAATAAAGGAGAGGGGAGGTGGGCAGAGGGAGACAGTGAAAAGGCAGAGATACTGAATGAATACTTTTGCTCAGTATTCACAAAAGAAGATGAGGAGGAGTTACCTAAACCAGACAATAGAAGCACTCTGGGTAGGGGGGTTGACACCAGTCCATTCACAGAAGAAAGAGTACTGAAAGAACTCCTAAAACTCAAGGTGGACAAAGCAATGGGGCCTGATTGGATACACCCCAGAATCCTAAAAGAACTAAAGGAGGACCTAGTGACACCACTGACCACACTTTTTAACAAATCATGGGAGGATGGGGTGGTACCTGAGGACTGGAGGAGGGCAGATGTGATTCCCCTTCACAAAAGTGGTAGCAAGGCAGAAGCAGGAAACTACAGACCTGTAAGTTTGACCTCAGTGGTAGGGAAAATGATGGAATCACTTCTGAAAGAAAGAATTGTTGAGTACCTAGAGGTCAGCAGGGCACAGAACCCAAAGCAGCATGGATTTACAGCAGAAAGGTCATGTTAGATGAACCTAATTGATTTCTTTGACTGGGTGACCAAAGTAATAGACCAGGGAGGGGCTGTGGATATGGCCTACCTAGACTTTAGCAAGGCATTTGACATAGTCCCACACAAAAGATTAATAATGAAGTTAGCCAGCCTGGGAGTGGGTTCCAGGGTGGTAGCCCGGGTCATAAACTGGCTGCACAACAGGACACAGAAGGTAATACTGAATGGAACACATTCTGAAGAAAGGGGGGTTACTAGTGAAGTACCTCTGGGCTCAGTACTGGGTCCAGTCTTCTTTACCATCTTTATAGGTGACATTGCAGAGGGTCTGGAGAGAAAGGTATGCCTCTTTGCAGATGACACAAAGATCTGTAACAGAGTTGATACACAAGGGGTGGTAGAAAGGATGAGAAGGGACTTGGCAAGGTTGGGGGAATGGTCAGACATATGGCAACTTAGATTCAATGCAAAGAAGTGCAAAGTAATGCACCTGGGAAACAAAGACCCAGAAGAAGAGTACACAAAAGCAGGATAGGTACTAACAACAATAAAAATGGAAAGGGACTTGGGGGTAGTCATATCAGATGACCTAAAGGTGGGTAAGCAATGTGAGAAGTCAGTAAGGTGAGCCAGGGGGATACTGGGATGCATAGGAAGGGACATCACAAGTAGAAAAAGGGAAGTGGTTATCCCTCTGTACAGACAGTTGGTGAGACCACATCTGGCATACTGTGTACAGTTTTGGAGACCCCATCTATGCAAGGACATAGACAGGATGGAAGCAGTCCAGAGGAGGGCAGCTAAAATGGTGCAGGCTCTGCATCAGAAACTATATGAAGAGAGACTGAGAAAGCTTAATATGTAAGTAAGTGGTAGTAAGTAAAGTTTATTTTGATAAGGTGCCCTTCCCAAGCTCAGGGTGCCTTTACAAAATTCCCTAAGCAGCATTAAAACCACAATAATAAATAACATTTTTATATATAATAGCTTTAACATAATTAACATTACTGAAATGCTTGATTAAAAAGGAAGGTCTTTATGGCTTTTTAAAGCCCTCCACAGTCAGACTATTTCATATCTGGCAAGGTAGAGAATTCCACAGGGTAGGAGCCATAAAGGCAAACGTTCTTCCACCAGATATTTTTAAGGTTATCCTGGGAATCTCTAGCAATCCTTCACCAGAGGATCAGAGGGAGTGGGAGGGGCAGTAAGAAGTCAGGAGTTCTTCCAGGTAGTGGGGTCCCAACCCATGTAGGGCTTTATAGGTCATAAACATGACCTTGAAAGTGACCCACCACTGTACTGGCAGCCAGTGCAACTTGTGAAGCACAGATGTTATATGGTTGGACCTAGGGCTTCCAGTCAACAACTTAGCAGCCGCATTTTGCACCAGCTGCAAGTGGTGGATATCCACTCCTGGCAGCCCTAGATAAAGGGCATTGCTGTAATCAAGATGACTGGCAACAAAGGCATGGACCAGGGTAGGAAGATCCTCTGATGGAACCAGGTGTTTTACCTGTGTTATATTCCTTAGATGGAAGAAGGATTATTTGACCAGGACCTACACCTGTGCCCTCAGAGTCAGGCCCTCATCAACTATAACACTAAGGTTACATACCTGGCCAGATGCCATAGCGGGGTCTCCCCCAGAAATAAACCTGAGGGGTTTTTCCGCCGATGAACTTGACATCCTCACCCCCGGTTCCACCACCAATACCTCTGTTTTTCCCGGATTCAACTTCAGCGAATTGGTACTCATCCAATTCTGTATCTCCAGGAGGCAGTTGTTACACAATGTACTTGACTCAGACTCCTGCTCGGGCACAAAAGACATATAGAATTAAGAATCATCGGCATAGCAATGAAACTTCAACCCATATTGTCTTATAATGTCCCCCAATGGAAGCATGTACACTGCAAATAACATGGGGGACAGCACTGAACCCGTGGCACCCCACAGCATAGACAGTGAGAGGCCAAAGAATTAATCCACTACACTACTCTCTGAGCCCTACCCTGCAGGAAAGATTTAAACCAACTGTGGACCACCCCTTAGTCCACAGAGAAACCACAGGTGATCGAGCAGCACCCCATGATCCATGGTGTCAAACGCTGCTGAGAGATCAAGGAGAACCAAGACAGAACGAGTTCTCTGATCTCTCTCTATCAGGAGATCATTTAGTACCCGTACTAGAGCCGTCTCAGTACTATGCCTTTTCCTGAAGCCAGATTGGAGAGGGTCATAGATACTGTGGATGGTTAAATAGTCCTCTAGCTGCAATGCTACCACCTTCTTGACAATCTTTCCCAAAAGGGGAAGATTTGAAACTGGTCTGTAGTTTTCTGGGCAGTTGGGATCAAGGGAGGGTTTTTTCAAAAGGGGGCATACTATTGCATCCTTCAAGTGATCAGGAAAGATCCCTCGCTCCAGTGACACCACAACTATCCCAGTAAGGATTGGGCCAATAACCTCTACACACCCCACAAGTAGGTGAGTAGGACCTGGATCCAATCTACAGCAGGTTGGCCTCAAAGCTTGGATGAGCTTCACTATATTCATGACTGCCGGTTGACTGAAGGTGAACCAGGTTAATTGGGTATTTGTGCCCCTCAGTTGATCACTGCAAGACCCTATGGGGAGGCACTGGCTGATCTCATCCCTGATAGTGGACACCTTATCAGTGAAGAACATAATGAATTCCTCACACTGTAACTGTGACAATGCTTGACCAGATTGAAGACAGACTGGATTGCACAATCTATCCACAGTACGGAAGAGCTTGGCCAGTCTATTCCCTGCTGTAGCAATTTCCCTGGACAGGAACTCTGCCTTCATATGGGAAATTGCTAACTGACAGGTCTTATAATGATCTAACAGTCTAAGTCTGTCCACTTCCATGTGAGTTTTCTGCCAGCATCTCTCCAATTTTTGGCCCTGTCTCTTCAACCCACGGATCTCCATGGTAAACCACGGGGGCCCCCAGGTGGAGAGTACAGGGAAGAAACATGGACTGGAGCAATGACATCCAGGGCCCTCACAAGTGCCCTATTATAGGCTAGCACTAAGGACTCTGGGTCAGTGCTATCCATTGGAAATCCCAGAAAGTCCAGCTCCGTCATTAGGCCTTCTGAGGTAACTCCTCCCAAAGGATGGAACTGTACTATCTCCTTAAGGGCAGGCCTCTTTCAGGGGGGCTGTGAAACTGAACCTCAGGGCATGATGGTCAGACCAACTGATGGGCTCCACCTCCACACCAGAGACTTCCATCCCCAGATGGAATATCAAATCCAATGAGTGTCCCCCCGATGGGTTGCAGAGGTAATAACCCATGTCAGGCCCAATGAGTCCATCAATTGGAGGAGGTTTTGACCAAACAGCGCAAGTTTATTGTCGACCCAGGCATTGAAATCCCCCAGAATTAACCATCGGAGGGATTCCAATACCGTCTCGGTGATGAAATCCACAACCTCCCTTTGGAACTCCATCCCATCACCTGGTGGATGATAAATGAGAAGTATCCTAAAGCCTGCACCTGCACCCACAATACACTCAAAGGAGTTGGTACATCCAACTGGTATTTCTCTGAGGTCCAGTTCCTGTCTAAAACAGACTGCAACTTCCCCGGCCCTACAGTTCATTCTCAGGAGGTGAATCACCGAGAACCTGGTCGGAACTGCAGACTCCAAAATGGGGCCCAAATTTCTTATTAAGCCAGGTCTCGGTGATGCAAGCTAAGTCCACAGATATAACAATATCTGCCACCAAAGCAGTCTTGTTTCTGATAGATCTAGCATTGCTTAACACCGCCTGAAAGGGACAAGACTCCAAGGATGACTCTACCTCCTGTCTGAACAAGTCAGTCTCCTTGGGTATGGGTACAAGACATGATGGACCTCGCTCCTGTATCCATGTCACCCCAGGGCACCTCCTGGTTCCAACATTCCCTATCCACCCACTCTTTTCCCATCCCTCACAAGAGTTCCAGATCTCCTATTCCCTCCACCTCTTTGTCTCAAAATGCCGAATATTCGGCATCTCCTATATACTTCCGAAGGAAGTGCGGGACATTCAAAGGATTGGAGATCCCTCAGTCTTGAGGGGGAGTACTGCCTGACTATGTTTTTACCAACCCAGCACATTCAGACCCTGTCAATAATACTAAATTATAAAAAAAAAAAAAACATAATATGTATACCCTTGATGAAAGAAGGGACAGGTGGACATGATAGAAACTTTCAAGCACCTCAATGTGGAATCAACAAAGTCCAGGAGGGTAGCATCTTTCAGAAAAAGAGATGTGTTAAAACAAGAGGGCATAATGTAAAGATAGAGGGGGACAGCTCAAGGGTAATGTGAGGACATTTTTTTCACAGAGAGAGAGGTGGATGCATGGAACCGCCTTCCTGGGGAGGTTGTTGGTAAAACAGTGGGGGAATTCAAACATACATGCGATAGACATAAGGCAATTGTAGTGTGGGGTTGCAGGAAGTAGGCTGTTGGTTAACTAGAATCTGCAGCTTATCCCATAGGTAGGGAAATGGGTAGACTGGGTGGGTCAAGTGGTCCCTATCTGCCATCAAAGTTTATGTTTCTATGTTTTTATGGGTGGGGACACTTGTACTCCTGCTTTGCACTCCAGCTGCATCAGACTGTTTGCATAAAGAGGACATGTACATACATACTTAGATATATTGACACTCATGGCCACAAAATGTCTGACAGTCCTTCCAGTCTGCCACCTTAACCTAATTCTTTTCACTTGCTCTAATGTCCATCCCTCCCCTTAATTTCTGTCCCCCTATTCTGAATAAACTTATATGCCTATCCCATCATTTCTTGAAACTGTTTATGGCTTTGGCCTTTACCAATTCTTCTAGCAGCCTGTTCCATTTATCCACCACTCTTTCCATGAAAAAAATTCTGCTGACATCGTTCTTGAATCTTCCCCTTACTAGTTTAAGACAAGCAGTAAACAAGTTGCTGCTGATTTGTTCTGAGGCTGAACTGGTGGAATCTGCAGGTCTAGTGAAGGTAATCTCCTAGTTAAATGATAGTCCAGTGTTTAAGGTCCCATCTGAGCTGCCTGGACCTGGTTGAAAGAGGGGTGGGTACTGTGGTTTTTGTTGTCACCCTGCGTAATACTAACATTACTAGATTATACGTGTTATGTACCTGAGGGTAAAACTGATACTGTATGAAATGTAATGCAAGGCATCAGAAAACTGACCAAGCTGATACGGTTTCCCTCTTGAACTGTGGGGTATGTGGTAGGGTAGGGCCCTACCCTATTTTTGAATCATTTTCCTCCATATCTGTGTATTTTCCTTACTCTCCTAACACACTGTGGCTATAATTTTCCATAGTATTAACAGTTGACCTGAATGTTATCTTTGTAATCTCCCAGGTCGCACCTGAAAATAGGCACTTGGTTGTCTAGTGTACTTACGTGGTAAACACAAGCAAATAATAAATAAATAAATAAATAAATAAATAAATAAATAAATAAATAAAACTATTTGAGTACATGTTTTCCAATAGGGAAATGTTATTGTGGAAGCTCATATAACTTAATCCTACAGTACTTCTTTGGTTATTACAGAGTGGTGACATGTATCCAAATCCAGGTCCTGTCCTCTAGATGTTTACCCCGGAAGTGACAAGAATAATATATTTTTCGTACATGGAAATGCAAGAAACTTGTTGCAGACAGAGAACTACATTATATCAGGGAGTGGACTCTTGCACTTATATCTTATGTGTTAATTAGATTGGAAACCTGGCTTAGTATTAAAATTAAGGATCAATTTAATTCTGAAAATTGCAATAGTTCTTTGAAATATGTCAATGGTAACAGGAGTATGGTGACTAAATTAGTTAGAAATGCCAATAACAGCAAACTATTTTCTACAATATTTGTCTCCAAAGGGTTAGTGTGTGTCACTGTCAAAGCATTGTTACACAGCAATAACTTTATCTGCCTACAGGGTTGTTACTGACAGCAGCAGACAGATTTTGCCATGGTTAAGAAGTTTAATGAATTATTGGACTCATTTAAAAAAAAATAAATGTACATTATTGGACCTCCATTTTAAATGGAACAGCTCCAGTTCAGAGGCTATCTTATTAAATAATGTAGGCTATGACCTGGGTCAAACACACCTGTTTGGCAAAATAACTAGAAAAAATGTGAAGATCCTTCAACATTCTCAGAACTAGATATAATTCTCATTATTATGCCAGAAAACTACTACTCTTTGGAAGTTTTATTTGATGCCTTTAGTGATCATAATTTTGTTTTACTACATAATAGGGACACATTATAAGGGCCAGAGATATACTGTACATATTGATTGTTTGAGAGGTTTGACTGTTGTAGATCTATAATAGACCTGGAGAGCACAACAGTTGCATCTTACACAGATCTGACGATGCCTGGTAATTTGATTAGCTGTATAAGTGACCAATATGTCCTTATTCATACTAAATATGTGAACTTTTCAAACGCTTGCTTGTATTCTGTTTCACTAGTTAAACATAAAAAGTAGGGACACAGTCTAGATAAAAGTAAAGAGGACAAATATAAAGAAAGATCAGGATGTATATCATGCTTTATGAAATAATTAGGTTCCATCCATTAGATGTGCTAATGATAGTTATTTTAAGATTTAATTATTTCAGAACTTTAAATCTTATCCTAGGGCCTTTTTGAAAATAGTTCGAGTCATAGACACCCAAAACCAAGATTCATCTCACAAGTCCATTTTTTATGAATAAATATATATACTGTAGATATCTGATATCTACAAGGTGTTGGTTTTTATGTGAGGGCATCATTGTAGTGTTCTGGGCTACTCCCAAGCTGCAACTACTTGTACAGCTGTAATTTACATTTATTAGCATAACTGGGTCCTTTTTATTCAGCCCAGGTCTCACTCCCCCTTACCAGGTAGTCTGTGCCTGAGGCCATAACAAACTCACTTTGTCTTGGAGCTCCTGCACCATTCTGAATGCACCAGTGCTGGTCCCATAACAATGTTCTTTAATTCCCCTGTCCCCTAGAGTACAGTGAACCATGACTATCAAGGGTTTGTGCTGTGGCCTAACTTACTGCTTATTATTCTTAATGCTTGTTCCTCTTTCCACCAGGCCAGAGACTTACCCAGAATGTAGCCAGCAGTCCTGCAGAGCGAAGCATACATATGAAATTGCCCCACCCAGTTCTGCTGCATGTTTTATGGATTGTAACCAGAAAGGCATCTACACCAGCTAGTGCATGAACCCCAGTACATACTTGCTTCTAGCAATGGCAGCCATATCTGCAGGATCATCATTCTCTACTAGCTATCTCTGGAGATATCAAAAGCAATCCTGTCCCTGAAGCTGATACATCTCCAGCTAGCAACAGCATCTGGCAAGGCCCAAGTGGCCTTTGGCTGATGCATCTTAACGTGTGTAATTTAGTCCACAAGGTGGCCGAGCTTGAGGCCCTTGTCTTGGTGCATAAACCATAAGTATTAGCTATCTCAGAGAGCTGGTTAAGGCCATGTATCAGTAATTCAGAGGTTGCATTGACACACTATTTCACTCATCATAAAGGTTATGGTCCATTCTTGTCAAGGGGTCCATTCCTCACCCCAAATAATTTTTATAGTAGAGGCCCAAATAAATGAAATGAAAAAAGACTAGAGGATTTATCATCCCCAACCCTACACTTTTCACAGGTAAATAAGTAAATTCCCTTTTCACAGGAATGAGCCTGCTACCCTACAACATTCGAGAGAAACAACTTAGCAATCTAGTTTCTTAAAACTCAGAAGGTGGGTAGACAAAGCTTAGATACGTAAATATGGGGTGTAAACATTTCTTTATAATCAATATTCTCTTCTGTTTCAAAAATTTCCAGTTCTTACAGGTTTGTAACCTTGATTCACAAAACACCACTTTCCTTTCCCAATTTAATAATTGGAGATTTACACCACCAAACTATATGCCCAACACTGTTATTGTAGAGGTAGCATTTGGAATGCCTATGAAATCTGACCTCTGCCCCTGACTGTCATGTGAACCTTTACTTAACACCTGGCTCTTTTCTCTATTTATTTGAGCACCTGACCAATGTGAATACCATGCTAGAATATGTAAAACTTCCTATCCTGCTTCTGTTGATTGCACAAAAAAAACAGAGATCATCTACGTAGGCTGCCACTTTCTGTTCTACCAACCCGTATCCTGGTGAAAGACCTTAATGGTTGTATTTACTAATATTTTTCTAATCATAGGGTCTAATAAATATGTATATAACAGGGGACTGACTGTCACTCCTACTCTCATAACTACTGGTTCCCCCATTACACTGTTAACATATGGTACTAGTCTTGCTCCCTGATATAGATTTTTCAACCAGGTCAACATATTCCCACAAATACCATAGTGTTGTAGTACCTTAAACAAAAAAAAAAATTGTGTGACACCTTGTCGAATGCCTTAGCCTGGTCAATTGCTAGCAAATAACCTTGAACCTGGTTCTGTCTACCATACTCAAAAACATCTCTTATAAATGTCAGATTGGCTGTAATGCTACGCTCTGGAATCAAACAGGATTGTGCCGGATGAATTAATATCATGCTTATTTCCTGAAGTCTAAGACTTAACATTTTTGACAAAATGTTATAATCAGAATTGAACAAACTGATAGGCCTCCAGTTGCTCAACAATTGCCTATTGCCCTTTTTATATAAAAAAAAATCATAATAGCTTTACTAAAGCTAGCGTCCTCTGGTAATCCCTTCAACATTTCATTATATACTTCACATAAAAGTTCCACCAGATCAGAAGAGCATTTTTTTGTAAAATACACTTGATATTCCATCTGGACCTGGGGATGAACCATCTTTTAATGAATTAATAGCCTTTTCTACTTTCTGTATGGGGCTATAAGCATTCAGTTCTTCAAATTGTGCTGGATCTATCTGGGGCAACTGTAACCAAGAGAGTTCAGAAAAAAGGAAGTCAGTGTTATATGCAATACTGAAAGAGGTGAATAAATGTTGTTGCACTACCTGTAACATTTCCAAATCGCTGGGCCCAGATATTCAAAAGGGTTGCGCCATGCACAACAGAGATGCGCCAGCGCAAGTCCGAAAATGCGCCATTGTGTGATATTCAGTGGGAGGCAGCTGCGCCCCCCAAATCGCAATCCACAAGAGTGCAATGGTAATGAATGCATGTGCAACTGAAGGGGGAGGAACCATGAATAAATGGCACAGTGCGATATTCAACAGCATGCGCCATGCACAATATGGCAGCAAGCGGAAGTTGCGCGATAGTGGAAATGATCCAAACTAAAAAGGAACAAGAGAGAGGTGCAAGAATGCTACAGAGAAGCCAGAGGTGGGAGTGAGGTGACAGCAACAAGGCAGAGGGTAGCAGTGAGCAGGACTGGGCAGGAGCAGGACAGAGCACACCTGGAAACAACCAGGAACAGGACAGGAGTGGGGAGCCTGTGCCACTGTGCAGAAGTGAAAGGGAAGTGTCACAGTGGACTGAGGGCAGTGACAGTGGGCAGGACAGCCAAATCTTGGAGGTGTTCTTGGTGCAGGGGGAGTAGCACAAAGGACAGTGGGGGGAACAGGAGTACAGTTGCCAGGGGGGGAACACAAGCCAGGGACATGGCCAGTGCCACCATTCAGATGGAGGCAGTAAAGAGGGGTGTGAGAAGGCAGGCAGCAGGGGGCCGCAGCCATGGAAGGGCCCGTCCGCGTAATGCACCCAACAGGTGGTACCGAGCCCACACCAGCTTTGAGTGCTACAGTGACACCGAGATAGTGGGCCAGTACCACTTGAACCGGGTGATCCTGAGGCGGCTCTGTGAGCTGTGCAGTGATGAGATGCAGGCATCCACATAAAGGAGCCATGCTCTGTCAGTGGAGACAAAGGTGACAGCTGTCATGTGCCTGCTCACCATGGGCACCTTCCAGAGACCAACAGGGGACACAACAGGAAAAACCCAGTCAGCTGCGTTACGCCTACTCACACAATTCCTCAGCGCACTGCTGCCACATGCTGCGGAGTACATCCATTTCCCCAGCACACAGGTGGAGTGCACAGCACACATACAAGAGTTCCACAGAGTAGCACGTATGCCTGGTGTGCTCACAGCCATTGACTGCACACATGTGGCCATCCACACACCACCTGGCCCGGAAGGTGCTGCATACATTAATCAGAAGGGCTATGCCAGCATCAACTGCCAGGTGGTGTGTGATGCTAGGAGGCGCATAACCAATGTCTGTGCCACGCACCCTGGGGGAGCACATGATGCCCCCATCTGGCACCAGTCTGTACTGTGCCACAGGTTCTAGAGTGGGGACATCCCCACTGGCCACCTAGTGGGTGAGTATGTAAATCACGCAGAAAGACATGGATCTTGGGAGAGGCATAGTCAGAGGTGACATGGGTACTGGCCTAGATGGCCCATGGCACGGCGATGCTGATCACCAAACTAATGTCCACCCTCTACACACAGGTGACAGTGGATATCCACTCCATCCCTGGCTGCTCACACCATACCGGCAGCCCATGACCCCATCGCAGCAACGGTACAATGAGGCACATGCCACCACACGCAATGTCATAGAGTGGGTATTCGGGATGCTGAAGGCACGTTTCCATTGCCTGGACATGTCTGGCAGTGCCCTACAGTACAGCTCCTCAAAGGCCTGCGGGCTATTCCTGGCCTGTTGCATCCTGCACAACATGGCCAACAACTGTGGAATAGCTGTAGAGGTCAAAGAGGGGGACAACGACCCAAAAAAAAAGGGTACCTTTTAAATAATGTAATTCTACAGGTAACGGACAATGAAAAAAATCTTGGCATAAATATAGACAATAAGTTAACCTACGAAAATAACACCATACTCAAAGTAAAGAAATGTCAACAAATTATGGGTGGTATATGGAAAAAACATTAAAAGTAGACAACCTCAGGTCATTCTTCCATTATAAACCAGACTAGTAAGATCACATCTGGATTACTGTGCCCCTTTTTGTGCACCTACTACTATATATGGAATGAAACATATAGAGGGAGTTCAAAGAAAAATGACCAAAAAACGTAATGGCATGTCCGAAAAAACATATGGTGAAAGACTGAAAACACTTGGTTTATACTCAATTAAATACAGACATCTTAGAGGAGATTTATGTATGATATATAAAGCACTTAATGAAACAGGACTAATCAAAATATTAGGCATTGAAAGAAAAATCTGCATATCAAACACTAGATCACATAACTTGAAATTGAAAGGAACTAAGTGTCAGACAAAAAAAAGATTAAAATGGTTTACTCGGAGAATGGTTAACCTATGGAACACAATACCAGGTCCAATAGTAGAAAGCAAATCTATGAACATCTTTAAAAATACGCTTGACAAATACATGGGTAATAAAAAATCTGAATACATAGACAATTAAAACCACCTTTGCGTGGCAAGTTCAATAATGGACTTTGCCTCCCGAACTTGTAAACAACTATGAAACTATGTAAACGATGGGAACGATGAGGACACTGGTGAAGATGGTGATGGGCAGCCCCCTCTTAGTTGGATGTTGCAGCTGCACCTGGACACCATCACAGAGGAGCACTTCAACCAACCCAAGTAAGTCATAGGACCATGTACAACCACCAATGGCAAGTGCGCAACCCACAAACAGGCATGGACAAACCCCAGGGGCACATGTCGTAAAGGGAATTGGCTGAGCATGGAACCGCAGACGCCGTCAGGGATGGGCAAGGCCTAACATGGCATGTGGTCATGCACACACACAAACACACACACACACACACACACACACACACACACAGACAGACACACACACACACACCCCCACAAGACGTGCACAAAGGGTAGAAGGCACGCCGACCCCAACCGCCATCCCTAGCCACACATACGTCCACAGACCACCATGCTCAGTGCCTGCCATTGTGCGTGTCTCAGACGCTGGGTACCATTGCACAGTTGTGGGCAGTGCAATGCAGGCATCATCATGAACACACCACAGTGGCCAGCAGCCGGGAGGGTGTGCACATGGAACGTATGTGTGTGTGTGCAGGGCTGGGTACCCCACCCGTGCATTGCACATTGAACAACACACTGCACACAGGGCAGCATCAGACAGTAGCCATGGTGGGAGACAGGTCAGTCATGTGGCACAGTGCCATGGCCACCACAGATGTGTGGGTGGCCCCGCCGGGACCCGCCAGCAGTGACAGGCTGACCAATGACCTCAAACATGCATGGGACAGACATAAAGCAATTGTACTGGGGGGTGGCAGGAAGTAGGCTGTTGGTTAACTAGAATCTGCAGCTTATCCAGTAGGTAGGGAAATGGGCAGACTGGGTGGGCCAAGTGGTCCTTATCTGCCATCAAAGTTTATGTTTCTATGTTTCACCGACGGTCCCCCAGGGGTGCCGCTGTGGGAACACGACTGTTCTCGAGCAGGGGTCTGCAGGTCACTGAACATGCCTGCGCCAGGCATGCTCGGGATGCCCACAGCTGAACCTGGTGTCGACAAGGAGGGTGTCTCACGATGCCAGGAATAGGGGTGGACATGGCACTGCACAGTGTCTGCTGCACATGGGCAAATAACTGTGTGCCCATTGTGGCAATGACAGCTGTGAATGCCTGTGTCTGCCTGTCAATGGCTGTGGTCACATCCTCCCTCAGCCGGCCCATCCCTGCCAGGAGCAGACCAGTGTCCCTGCAGCACCGCTTCTCTGCCTGGTGCAGAACCGCACTGAGTGCATCCACCACAGTCACAAGCTGCAACTGCTGATCCACTGATTCATGGAGTATGCGGGTTTGATCATCTAAGAGGTCATCCGCCTGATCAGCATGCTGTCCCTCATGGTGTTCGTGGCCGTGCTGTGCAGCACCCCTTGAGGTTGGGCGCTGCACACCAGGGCCATGCCTGGGCATGTCCACAGGTAGTGCACTGATACCGCCCCCAACACTGTCCCCCCATCGCCATTGGCCGACTACTGACACTGCCCCTCTGGCCACCGCTCTCCAGGGCCCAACGGTGCCGCTGCAGTGGCCGCAACAGCCCCACTGTCCTGGACACACACCAGTGCTGCCCCACTGGTGCAGACAGGCACAGGCTGGGACTGTGATGTCATGTAGGCCTCCATGGCGGCAGCACCCACGGCTATGCCCATGCTGTAACCTGCTGTGGGGCCATCCTGCAGCCCACACATATCACTGTCCATGATGTGAGCTCCATCATCATCAGTGACGGATCTGGCAACAGTCCGAGTCTCAGCAAGCTGGCATCCATGGAGGCTGTCACGCTGGGACACGGCCAGGGTCTCCTCCGCATCTGCTCCACCAACATCAGTCCGGACAGCCAGGTGGGCCCACTGTTGTCCTGACCCTCGGACACCTGTGGAGGTGGATAGGCCCTCCTCTGTGTCCAGGGTATCACCCTCAGTGGACGAGCCCATCACCGCTGATCCATGTAGACGCTCAGGAGCTGTAAGGGAACACAGTAGCATTAATGTATCTTCCCTACCCTGTGGCATCCCCCCCCCCACAGTGACAGAGCAGGACCTACCATGCAGTGATGGGCTACCATCTGTCTGGAAGCCACCACCTGGAACACCCTCGATGGCACAATGCCGCATGCTGCAAGCAATCCATTCTTCCTGTGGCATCAGGCATTGCACGGCCGGCTGTCCCCCACCAGTCACAGCCCGTGCTGCCCTGATGGCAGCCACCTTATCTTTAATCCTCCTCCTGCCCGTGACCACCTTCTTCTTGCACTCCTGCACAGACCGCTGGTGGCTGCCATGCTGGTTGATGGCACTTGCCACCTCACCCCATGCCACAGCATGGGCCTGTGGTGTTCCGAGCTGTCCGCTAAGCAGCGGTTCCTGGACAAGGTAGGCCTCAAACAGGGCATTTGATTCTGCCTTGGGAAAGTTGGGCCACCTCCATCTCCCATGTCTCTGTTCCTCCTCCTTCACCTCACGTTCGGTCATCATTGATCCTGTGGGAATGACAGGTGTTAACCCTGACTGTGCAGTCCCATGCATCTCCCACACACCACAGTCCACACTCCCAAACAGCATGCAACTCACCACAATAGACTGCAATACCAGACTATGGCCTCTGCAGCCCCATGTCACATTTATATAGTGCAACGCATGCAAATGAGGCGAGACTCAATTTTAAGTGGATGCTAATGCGGTAGCTGCGCCACTGAATAGCTGATGAGCTGATTTACATATGCCGGCTGAATATCACGCTGTTGCGCCTTGCGCAATTGTGTTGAACATGCTCAGGCAAGGGCACAGCTCTGTGACGTGTGCAGTAGACACTGAATGGCACATGCCCGGGGTGCTGATGCCGATGCCTGCAATGCTGCTGATGTGCTGTGTGCAGGAGGCAGTACAGAGTATGGCCACCACTGTGCCAGTGGTGCTAGTGTGCTGTTCACATGTATGGCGCTCTTGCACTGGGGTGCTGTAGGTGCCATGGAGCCACAGCAGGGTAGGCCACTACAGAGCATCTCACACAGGCACCCAACCATGCTACACGCAGGGAGTACCAGTCACACTGTGGCAGTCTGTGCGTGAGAGACCCTTGACCCTGTACCCAACCTTTGTCCCCTATGTGACATGCGTCCGCATGGGTGCACCCCTATCGTGCTGTTTGGTGACAGTACGATAGGGAAAGGCAGCACTGTACCGCGCAGCATCTGCACGTGGCAGACGTGAGCTACAGAGCACCATTTTGTGATCCTACCTGATGCAGTGATGGCAAGGAGGAGAGCTGCTGTCTGGAGCCCACTGGAGCTGGCCAATTTGGTGGCCATTGTTGAGCCCCATGCTGGGGCCCTGTTTGGGAATGACCCCCTGGACAGGGCTGGGTGTGCAGTTTGGGGAGGAGATGGCAGTGGCACTAGAACAGGCCACAGAGATCAGCCGAACAGCCGAGCAGGGTTGCCACCACTACAGGGACCGCCAGCGGAGGGACCCAGACAGGCTTGCCCGTCTATGGGTATGCATCAGGCGAGTCACAGTGCCACGTCCAGGTAGGTGTTCCATCCATACACTGGTTGCGTCTGTACAGGTATCACAGTGGGATGTGTCCACCACACAGGGGAGGCAGTCCAGTGTGGGTGGTGGTGGTGGTGGTGGTAGTGGTGGTGGGGTTGCAGCATGGCTGGGCTGTGCAGGATCACACACACCCAGGGGGGGGCCTTTGCTACTGGTTTGTACTGATGTTCCCCTCTCCATGTTTGCACCCTAGGCCCTGAGGAGCAGCAAAGAGCCAGGGAGGCACGGCAATGCCGGGAGGCAGAGGATGCAGGGCAACAGCCACGGGCTGCCGGGCCCATCCAGCAACAGCGCCCAGATCCAGCCAATGCAGGTGAGTGCCTTTCTTCCAGGATATTCTGTGCATGCTGTGTTGCGGGGTAGGTGGCCTGGGCATGGCCACCATCCACTGACACCACTGACATACACTCAGCACTGTCCTGTGGCACTGCATGTGTGGGTGTGCATCGCTGGTGGTCCATGCGTGCACCGGGTACATGGCTGTGCCACTGCCTTCGCACCACATGGCCATGTCACTGAATAGCCACAGTGGTGCTGTGCAGGACTTGGGCAGTGGGTGTGTGCAGCGGTCCCCATGGCTGTGTGCACATGGGCAGGTAGATCTTGTGGAAATGATCACTGTGGGTGGTCACACATCATCACAGGGGCATGGCCCATGGCTGTATGCCATGCTCAATGGGTGGGATGCAGGGGGATGGACATTTACACATATTGACTCTGCTCCCTTGTCCTAGGTGGACGGTGGCTGATGCAGCTAGACAGGGCCATGCAGGAGCTCTTGCAGATAGCGAGGGCATCCTTAGAGTTACTCCAGCGATTGGAGCATAGAAACATAGAAACATAGAATTTGATGGCAGATAAGGACCGCTTGGCCCACCCAGTCTGCCCATTTCCCTACCTGATGGATAAGCTGCAGATCCTAGTTAACCAGCAGCCTACTTCTTCCTACCCCCACCCCCTAGAATTGCCTTATGACTGTCCCATGCATGCTTGAATTCCACCACTGTTTGTGACTCCACAACCTCCTCTGGAAGGCTGCTCCATACATCCACCACCCTCTCTGTGAAAAATACTTCCTTAGTTACCTCTGAGCCGCCTCTTCTATCTTCAAATTGTGCCCTTGTTCTTGCACACCTCTTTTTTTGAAAGGTGCTACCCTCTTGGACTTTGTTGATTCCCTTGAGGTACTTGAATGTTTCTATTATGTCCCCCCTCTCCCTCCTTTCCTCAAGGCTATACATATAAAGCTCCTTAAGTCTCTATTCCTATGCCTTCCGGTGCAGACCCTGCACCATTTTAGTTGCCCTCCTCTGGACAGCTTCCATCCTGTCTATGTCTTTGTGGAGATTGGATCTACAGAACTGCACACAGTACTCCAGATGGGGTCTCACTAGCTGTCTGTACAGAGGGATAATAACTTCCTGTTTTCTACTGGTGATGTCTCTCCCTATGCATCCCAGTATCCCCCCAGCCCTCCTTGCTGCCCTCTCACATTGCTTGCCCACCTTTAGGTCATCTGATATGACTACCCCAGGTCCCTTTCCATTTTTGTTGTTGTTAGTATCTCACCCCCCATTGTGTACTCTTCCCCTGGGTTTTTGTTTCCCAGGTGCATTACCTTGCACTTCTTAGCATTGAATCTAAGCTGCCATACATTTGACCATTCCTCTAACCTTGCCAAGTCCCTTCTCATCCTTTCCACTCCACCTTGTGCATCAGCATGGTGTCCAGAGGTGGAGGACAAGGAGGCGCCACAGGAGTGGGGAATGGGACAGATGCTAAGCCCTCCATGCCCCTGGATTCCCCCTAATCCCCTGGACCCACCCTTACACCCCTTCTTCCCTCTCCCATTTGTTCACCCGTGCCCCTTACCCACCCCCACCTGGTATGTGGCCCTCACCCCCTTATGTAAATATTTGTATATAGTTGTTTGGACCTTTATATAATACATTTGTTTTGTTATGCCTACTGTGGTGGTCTCTGATTTGCAGTGGGCTACAGGTGCTCAGCTGCAGTGGTGTGCATGGCATCAGGGGTGGTGCAGGCATGGGCGTGTGTGTTTGTCCGGAGGGGAACTGCCTATGGTATGGGCATAGGTATCAGTCACTGTCTGTGGTTTGTGTGTTGTTCCCTGTGCACTGGATGACTGTGTGCAGTGGTCCACAGTGCATGCACTGTGTCCATGGCACCCCTGTCAGACAGTCCATGGCCTGTGCAGCTGACATCCTTGCATGTCTGTGATCTGCAGGGTCTGGTGGCATGTCAGTGGTGGCTGTCCATGCTGGACAACCACTGTACCTGGCACAATGCCGGGTTGCCTCCTGTCACCAGTATGATGCATGTCTGTCTTGGGTGGCACTGTTGCCTCTGCTGTTGTTGCCCCCCCCTCCATGCTGTCACTTGTGTCTGTTGCAGGGGATGTGCTCCACTGTCTGTCACTTTTGCTCCAGCCACATGCTGGTGGTGTACAGCTTCATGGTGCCTGCGCAGGGAGGCTAGCACACCTGTGTCATGGTGGGGTGCTGGCCATGTGTACATGGCTGCCATGGCCACATGCCAGTGACTTTATTGACCTGCTACTGTGTCCCTGTGTTGGTGTGCCCTTGGGTATGGGTGGGTGTTTGTCCATGCACTGTGTTGCATCCTGTGTGGCGCATGCTTTCATGCAACACTGTGGGTAACCGTGCTGGATGTTGTGGGCAGTGCTGGGATGGGGTGTGTCCTTGTGCAGGGTGCTGTACCACTGGTGGTGGGCTCCGGGGCATGCCCTGTCATGTGTGGGGTACCTTGTGTGCCGATGCATGGTCGGTCTCTCAGCTGTACCTTGGGGGGGGCGTGTAGGGCAGCACTGTGTATGCAATTGTTGCATCACTGTCTGCTGCTGCTCACTGCAGGGTGCTTGCAGTGGGGCTGCCTTGCATGGCTCCATGGTACACCGGGTTGCATTGTCACAGTGGGGGTGGTGTCATACATGGGGTGTCCTGCACTGTTGGGCGCTACTACTGGGCAGGGTGTCTGGGGATCGTGGTGGAGGGTGTGTTCTGCATTGGTGGGATGGTGTGGCACAGGGTGGCTGGACATCCTTGTGTGCCGGTCACAGCTTGCCAGGGGGTGTGCTGGGGCACCATGGCCCGGCTGTGGGATTGTTGCTGGTGTCCATGGGCCAGTGGTTCTTGCAGATCTCCTCCGGTTGTGCAGTGCATGGTGTGTGGGGGCGATGTCTGTTCTGCTGTCTACTCCTCTGCCCATATCTACCATGGGTGGTGGAGCCCTGTATCCTGTCTCTGCACATCCCTGGTTGTGCTGATGCACTGCTACCCTGCTCCAATGCACATCCCTGGTTGTGCTATTGCGCATCAGACCTGCGCCACTTCACATCTCTGATTGTGCCATGGTGCAGTTGGTGCGATATTCAGTTGTGTGGCGCAGTCACATCTTGACCTGTGTAGTGTTTGAATATCACGCGTGTTGCACATGGGTGCACTGGACTTGTGCCTGCTCCTGCTGTTGTGCACTTTTGTGGCACAGTTTGAATATTTGGGCCCTGGTGTGTATATTTCCTGCTCTATCCTGTAAACTTGTCATTAAGATTGTGTCCAGTCTTTGTTTACATGCTACAAAGGGTTTGAACTTGGTTGCCCAGTAGCACCATATTTCATCTCTGCCTCTAAAGATGGTGCTCTGTTATACTGCCATTTAAATATGTGTTCTTTAAGTTGTTTTATTTGTGTGAGTTCCTGTGTTCTCTCATCTTGTGAGTATGGCGTATAATGATACAGTCTATTCCTGCACTCTAAATACTGTATATACTCTGAATTTGATTTCACCCATCCCAAATGTATAAGTAAATGTTTTCATATCTGTTTTGGTGTCCGCCTACCACTGCCAATAGCTGTTATACATTTCCAATACAGTTTTCCTAACATGTATTTAAAAAGTTAGCTCCAGAACAATTTGTTCCTGATCTAACACCAGTATATTCATCCTCCATCTTTTAGGTGTGGAAAACAGACGTGGAGGAATATTGACTAGATTTAATGTGCAATCCAGAATCATGTGATCTAAAAATGCAAATGGCAAATTCTTAGAAACAATGCAGAAGTAGTAATCTAGAACAAAAAATGTAATCAATGAATGTGGCAAATCTATTCCTAAAGTACGTGTAACCTATATCCTTGTGTAATTTTCTGTATGTGTCCACCATATTAGCCGTTATTATGATATTTTGCAAAGCATGATAATCACAGTACATTTTCCATTGTATGTTATCTTTAGATTTAACATCTAAGCCACAGTTCATATCCCCTTCCCAAATTATATTTCTAGTGATGTATAAATATGACCTAATACTCTCAAACAATTCAATGCTAGCTGTTTTTGTTTGTGGTGCATATGTGTTAATAATCCTTAATGAACAATGTCTAAATGAACAATCCAAAAGTAATGCCCTACCTGGGCATATATCTACTAATCTATGAAGAAAAAAACAGCCCCCCTAAATAGGATGCCTAATTCATCCACTGTGTCAGTCCCAAATGTCCAGTATGAGAGACCCCACATCCATCCCTTCTTAGCCTGATTACTGTAAAATAGTGAGCTTAACCTGGTTTCCAGAAACAGGATAATGTCATGCTCTGTTGAATGAAAAAAAAGATAAGGCTTTCAGTCTTTTTTTATATTTCTTGACATTGCAAACATTCAATGAAGTAATTCATAGGGAGGCCATCTATAAGCGTTAAACAGGGTGGACTAAATTAACTCATCCTGAATTTTTTCAATATCCAGTGTTTTCCTTTTTCTCCCTTTCCCTTTCTTAGTTTGAGAGGGAACAGGGGCTGGGTCATCATCTACATCAGATACCATGTCTGACGAAGAGGATCTATCTGATTCAATGTCTGAATCTCCTTCCAGAGACTGAAGAGCCCAGTATGTATTTTGTAATGAGATCTGAGTGTGCTTGGGTGGGATGTTCTTTTTTGTGGAGGCCCTGGTCACCTGGCTTACCTTTGGTAACTGGAAATCTGAGGGAGGGGCCCTTGAAGAAGTGCCTGAAGCCACAGACTCTGAAGGGGCCACTGCAGTTACAGTCTCCTCTGTTGGTTCCTGTGGGGGGGGGGTCTGGAAGGTCTGGGACATGTCCTTCAGTTTGATGTGTGTTTTCCTGTGAGTTTGTTGCTGCCTGTGAAGTAGAGTCCTGTCCTGAGGGAATATTGGGAGACTGGACAGCCCTAGGCTGGGTTTGTTCAGTATGTGACCTTGGACCATCTGAAGTCCCTGAATTCCCTTGTGCAGTATTAAGATTCTCTTGATTTAGCCCATCAGTTCTATTCTGCCCTGCTCATGGACACTGATGGTATGCATGCCCAACTTCCTCACATAGGTTACATTTATACACATTCATGCATGCCATACTGACATGCCTCAAATCTCCACACAAGGCACATTTTAACCTGTCACAGGTACTACTCAATTGTGTATGTGAACCACATTTGTAATAAGCCTTTGGCTGGCCAACATAAAAGCATACCCTTCTCTCACCCCCCCCCCCAAAAAAAAACCTATTAGGTATGTGCTGTATTTCTGAATGTGTCTGGAACAGTTTTATTTGGAATAGCCACCCTCCCGTCCATATTCCTTCTGTATCTATTATAGGCTCTGGCTGTCCTAAAACTGTGTACCTCTTCTGTAATCAGTATAAAATGTTATTGACAGTTACTCCCCTGTTTCTAAACATAATAGTAAATATTTTCAGTAAAGGTTTGATTAAAGGGAATGCCATGAAATTTGCCCTCAAAGGGGTAGATCTAAACATGTTATATTTTGTCCAGAAACGATCTAATCTGGAGTGCTGTCAAAAACTGACATCAAACGTATCCTCCCCAGAAATATGGATCAGTGCATTTAGTCAGATGGATGAAATAACATTGATGCCTTTAGCAGTTTCTGTGCAACATGTACCCTGTCAGGGTGCTCTTGTAAGCCCCCATGGTACCTCAGATGTACCGCGTTCTTTCTAGGGGCTTGGGAGAGCTTGTTTCTGAACAACGCAGAAAATGTTTGGCCCTGTCATCTTGCCCTTTCTTGCTCAGTAGATGGGATAGAGTCTTCATCAGACTTCCTGTGCCTGATGGACTCCAATAGTCATCCCATTTTGGCTTCCAAGATGAACAGGATCAGCCCTTGTATCAAAGATTTGTTAAGGTCTAGGGAGTGCGGTTACAGAGGTTGTGGTGGAAATCCCCTGTATCTCCAAGTTGGCCTGCAACTGGGTATCACTACCTCCAACCAGTGGATCTGCCTGAGTGTTTACGCTGGTTGAGGTGCTTGCTTTTGCACTATTTTGAGCTACAGTATCATCATGTGGAGCTTGTTCGTCACCCATGGTAAGGCATTCTTCCTGTATGGCATGCTCGTCATGTCTGTTTAATTTCTTGTTATCAATTCTGTTCTTCATCACCCTTCTGTGTATGTGACTGAGAGAACTCCATCCATTGTGAATCATGCAGTCAATGCCCTTCTGCCATTTGCTTCCAACCAGAACCTTCCAGTGCCTTTCCTGGTGTCCAGAAAGCAAAGTCTAATGGCCTGTCTCTGTCCGCCTAAATAACCTCCACGCCATTTGCGGTAGCGATATTTTCTTGACAGTGCTTGAGTAAAGAACAATCCGCTCGGCAACCATTTCCCATTGTATTGGCACCCGAATCCATATGGTGCAAATCCTCACTTGCACTCTGTTCATCTGCTTCGACAGCTCATTGTTCTGCAACCAGTATGTCTGACCTCCTGCTAGCAGCATCTCCCACTGCAGCCTTACTGTATTTCATTACCCCAAGCTGTCTCACCAGAGTTTCAGGACATATTTCAGCACATGAGGTAACACTCACCCGCATCGCATTCCATGATTGATCTGCCACCTCCATGATTCACTCCATTTGTTCTTCAGGAATCAGGTCAGACTTAGTCTTCATATTCAGTATTTCCATTTTCTCATCCATTATTATTTCACAAGCTTGCTGCGAAGTCTCCTCCATCTCTTCCTCCTCAGACTGTATTCCAACTATCTTAGACAGGAAGCCTACAGCAACCCCTGCCAAGAGTAGAGGAATTTCCCCAGTGCCCTGGCCAAAATCCCCCATTCACTAAAATACCACCAACAGCTTAATCTGGTTCAAGGTCAGTTGGCATTCATCCGTATCCCCCTCCCTTGGGTTGTGCCTAAAAATAGGCAGAATTTGTCTAGTGCACTTACATGGTCAACAAAAGCTAACTAAATAAATAAAAATAAATGAATAAAATTTACCCTAGGTCACACAGAAATAATAGTGCTGGGTGACTTTAACTTAAATTGGCTACTCAATGCTATGACATACAGAGATGTATTGACAGATCACAATCTCAGACAGATACAGACCCACTAAATGTAATATTAAAACAGGAAACCACTCCTTCATTGATTTGGTTCCAGTCAGCAACCCATTCAGAGTCAAGTTGTCAAACATCTGTCACACTGTATCAGCAAGCTCTACACTATTTATGTGCACTTTGGTGCAATGGTGCCATGTATACCCAAGTCATAAAGGAAGTGTTCTACTGCTGCTGCAAAAGCTTTAACCCCCAGGTATTTCAAGCTGAGCTTGCATCTGCAGATTGGTCCTTCATGGATGCAATTTCTGATGTCAGTTGTGCACTGGATATCTTTATTGCTGAATTCATGAAGCTGCTTGACAAACATGCCCCCCTGACAAGGCACAGAGTCAAAGCACTAAATTTGAAATGGCTAACTAGTGACCTCTTTAAATGAATGAAACATAGACACATAGAATCTGGCAGCAGATAAAAACTACTGGCCCATCCAGTCTGCCCTATTTTCCCTACCTATAGTGAAGCAGAAGACCCTATCTAGTCTCTGGTCTCCCCCTCCCTTACCTCTAAGATCCCTCTGTGCCTGTCCCATGCATTCTTGAATCTTGTAACCATTCCCGCCCCACAACCACTGCTGGGAGGCTGTTCCATGCATCCATCACACTCTCTGTGAAGAAGTACTTCCTCCCATTTCCTCTGAGCCTCCCCCCTTGTATCTTCATAGTGTGACCTCTTGTCCATGAACATATTTTTCTGTGGAATATGCTTCCCTCTTGTACCTTGTTTTTACCTGTGAGGTATTTGAATGTTTTTATCATATCCCCTTTCCTTCCTTTCCTCAATGGAGTACACGTTTAATTCCTTGAGCCTTTCCCCTTAGGGCTTTTGATGCACACCATGCACCATTTTGGTTGCCTTCCTTAATACTGCCCCCACTCTCTCTATGTCCTTTCAGAGGTGGTGCCTCCAGAACTGTACACAGTGCTCAAGGTGAAGGCTAGAGACTCAGCATTGGACACATGTAAAATAAACACACTCCAGTCCCAATTTGGAATCCTACTGGCACCTGAGAAACAAGTGCAAGCATGAACTTAATCTGCCAAACAGTGCATACTAAAATGCACAGCAAGAAGCCAGCCTTAGTGACCCTACAAAATTATGGATGTGTATCAATAACACACTTAACCCTAGACCTGCTGAGGCCCCAATGACCATTGAAGTCAATAGCACTAAATACCCTGATATGAAGACTGTAAAAGACTTGTTTAGCAGCCATTTCTGCAATCTGAAAGAAAAATAATCATCCTGCCATGCTCAGAAATGCCCTCTCCCCATGTATACCCAAAAAGGGTTGCAGTCATGGATGTCCAGAAACTGATGGTCCACTTAAATACAGTTGAATGGGCCTATGCAACTAGAGTAGTGTTATGTTTGTGCAACTGTGATAACTGTTTGGTCATTCACACTCTCTATTCTATGAGGAATTACTACCCTGTAGGGGATACTAAAGGCAAGGATCCCTCAAAAGAGGGTTTCACACCTAGAGGTGACATGGGAAGATTGCCTTGGCTAAAGGTACCTTAGGAAGGAGCCCTCCGAGGAAAGAGGCATGCCACTGGAGGAAGAGAGAAGGATGGTGGGGCAAAGAAAAAGTGCTTTCAGAAGTAGGCTGGGACAAACTGCTTATATAGCTCAGGAAGAAGGTGTGGCTGGTTGCTCATCCCATTGAACTAATGGCATAGCCTTCCAATTCAATGGGTCTACACAACCAGAGAAGTGTTATGCTTGTCCAACTGTGATAACTGTTTGGCCATTTGCACTCTCTATTCCATAGGAAATTATCACCATGTAGGACTACCAAAGGCAAGGGAACCTTTAAGAGGGTTCCACCACTAGAGGTGCCATGGGAAGATTCCCCTTGGCTAAAGGTACCTTAGGAAGGAGCCCCAAAAAGAGCATTGAGCAGATAAACATTGACTACGAGGTTGAGAGCATATTGACAGCAATGAGGCAGCTTGAAGAATATGAATGAGGTGTGCAGGTTGTCAAAATTGCACTGATAAAATAGAGTCCACTGATGTCATAATGAGGCTTCTTAAGGAGACAGGGAATGGCAAGTAGGGACACCATCCAACTCCATCCAACATCAGAATCCTACCTATGAAAACTAAAGATATACTATTTTAACAACTAACTACATATTATTACCTTTGGCATGGAGGACAGGAAAAAAAAAACCTTTTGAAGGAGGAATCCTTTGGGGATGCAAGGTCTAGGTCACATTCTTTCTAGTCTTGGGATATTTTACTTAGTGATAGATCAGCTACTGTAATTTGGAAACCCAATATGGAAAATGCCATGGGTGGCTGCAAAAAAAGCTCTGCAACAAAGGAAGACTCTTTTATAGGAAGGACACCTGTATAGGAGGCCCTCACCCAAGGTGGGAGGAGGAGGAGAGCAACAACAACTGGAAGGCACTCACTTGGCCTCCATGCAGGAGACTAAGGTGGAGGTAAACATCTGAGGGGCTTCCCCTGAGGCCCGTCTGAGAACTGAGCTGGGCAGGGAAGGGGAGGCAAAGGAGACCAGGTGATCTCTAGGCATAGGGAGAATAGCTTTCAAAGCTGCCACAGCAAAGCCATAGCCAAAGGAGTGCTCCTGGGCTTAAGGGCCCCATCCCTCAGCAGCTGAATTCCTTAAATTCTATGTCAAGAGAGGCTGCCAATGAATTAGATGACTGAAGATCCACCTGGAGTGAGGACATTCCCACTATGGGCCAGATGAGAAGGAACCCACCCTGAGTTTCACATGCTCTGGATGCAGACTTTGTGGATGCAGAGTGAGACCATCAGCTATAGAGCAAGCCCTGAGCCAGAAAAGGTAATGGTCATAGTTGGCATGCCACCGATTTATGAATGAGAGTATGAATCAACTTCTATGTGCTCAATAGGAAGAGGCTGGCAAAGCCAGAAGCTATAGATTATGTAGGAGGTTACTGATGAGGTAGCAGCTTAATGATAAGGAAGCCATGTGAAGCCAACAGTCTGGTAGGAAGCTGCAGTGCTAGCTATTTGATAGTAGTAGCAGCCAGCAAAAAGCAAGCCAACCAGTTCCATCATGGAAGCCAAATTAATGGTGTTGTGCAAGGTAATGCATCTGGGAAACAAAAACCCAGGGGAAGAGTACACTATGGGGGGTGAGTTAATAACAACAACAAAATTGAAAGAGACCTAGGAATAATTATATCAGATGACCTAAAGGTGGGCAAGCAATGTGGGAAGGCAGTAAGGAGGGCTGGGGGGATACTGGGATGCATAGGGATAGGCATCAACAGTAGAAAACAGGAAGTTGTTATCCCTCTGTACAGACAGTTGGTAAGACCCCATCTGGAGTACTGCATGCAATTCTGGAGACCCCATCTCTGCAAAGGCATCGACAGAGTGGAGCCTGTTCAGAGGAGGGAAACCAAAATGGTGCAGGTCTGCACCAGAATTCATACGAGGGGATACTAAAGCAGCTTAATATGTATGCTCTTGAGGAATGGCTCACTTGGAACAAAATGGTATTAAAAACCAGTAAAACTAAAGCGATGTTGTTCGGGCCCTGATCCTTGGGAACCGAGAGGTTGCTGCTCCTTCATCTGCAGTCCAGATGGGATGATAAACTTGAGGTGGTTTCCTCCACTAAATACCTAGGGCTAACCTTGGACCAAGGCTTCACCCTAAAAAATCATGTTGACCAACTCACCAAAGCCATACATAGAAAACTCGGTATCCTCTACAGAATAAAGGTCCAGATTATCCCTGAAGCCAGAGTTGCCATCGCAACTAGCGTCCTTCTCCCCAAGCTCACTTATGCGGCACCTGTTCTTCAAGGCGTGGCCTCTACGGAACTTGGCAGGCTCCAGACCTTATACAATAAGAGATTGTCCGACGGCTACATTATCACACCCTAGGACACACCACTGCGAGGCTCAATCCAAGCTCAGCTGGCCATCATTGGAAGCCTCATCTACCCTACACTATGTCTCGCTTTTAAGCTTCTGGGGCCCTCACCTCCCCCTAGTCTCAAAGGACTAGTTAGGGTCAAAACCAATCTGAGGAGTCTCCGTTCCTCAGGTCAAACCCTCCTTGTGGTCCCCAAAACAAAGACTAAAGCTGGGTCCAGGTCCTTTGCTTTTACAGCTCCTTCCTACTGGAACAAACTCCCACTGGAGGTACGGGAGGCAGGGTCAGGCCCCTGCTTCCGGTCTAAGTTCAAAGCACACCTGCTCGCCAGGAGCACTTGTCAATGCATAATGAACTGACCTTATGTCACGGCCCCTCCTCCCTCTCCATCTTTCATATTGTAAATGCCATTAAGTCTTTCACTGTTATACAGTATGGAATTTGCCTTATGTGTGTTTTCACTGTTAAACCATTTGGAATTTACGCAAGTTTACAGCTCTGCTTACCTGCTTGTACTGTCTGTTTACCTGTATGTTATTTTTTAACCCCAGGTCGCCCCTGAAAAAGGGACCTCTGGGGCCCAGTGGCCTACCCGGTCAACAAAATTCAATAAATAAATAATATAAGGAGGGAGAGGGGGGACATGATAGAAACTTTCAAGTATTTCAAGGGAATTAACAAAGTACAAGAGGGTAGCATCTTTCTGAAGAAGTGATGTGCAAGAACAAGGGGCATAATTTGAAGATGGGGGGATGACTCAGAGGTAATGTTAGAAAGTATTTTTTCAAAGAGAGAGTTGTTGATGCATGGAACAACCTTCCTGAGGAGGTTGTGGAGTCAGGAACAGTGGGAGAATTCAAGAATGCATGGGACAGACATAAGGCAATTCTCGTTGAGGGGGGTAGGAGGAAGTAAGCTGTTGATTACTAGAATCTGCAGTTTACCCATCAGGTAGGGAAATGGGTAGACTAGGTGGGCCAAATGGACCTTATCTGCCATCAAATGCTATGTTTCTACATGTCTATGTAGAATGTAGGTGTTTACGTGGTGAGACGATATGATGCCAGAGATTGAATCAATGAGGTTTGGCAAATAGGAGATATGTAACAGCATTTACAACAGCAATAAAATGGGCAGCAGCATAGGTAAGCATGATGCATCACAACTAAGGTAAGCTGAATTACATATATGCTTGGCCAATCAGTTCCATAGAGGAGCAAGATCATAGCTTACATAAAAGCCATTGATTGCTATGGTTTCAGCATGAATAGTGAATTGATAAGATTGTAATGAACACCTTAAATGCCATTAAGGTGAAGTTAGGTTATTCTAGTAAGGAGCATGCAGTGCAGTAATGAAATGCAATTAATATCTTGAAGACCATGTAGGCTGCAAGATTAATGATTTATGCATGGATAACTGAAAGCCATGTAGGCAGGAAAGCAAGGCAACATCATTTAGCTTACATAAAGCATGCTCCTGCTACTTGGAGCAATGATGCCCCATTGTGACATCACAGTTCCCCACAATGGGAATAACAGGGAAGTCACAGGCAGAGCACTGTGAAACTCGGCACCTAATGTAATAGCTGAAAGTTTCAGTATAGCAGTGCAGCAGTTGGCTGAGTGGAGCTAGCACTGAGTGAATTAAAAGCAGAGCTGTTGAACACACATAGCAGAATAGGAAGTGGCAGCTTGCTGAGCAGAATGAAGCCTGGACCAGGTAAAAATAATTAAGGTGAAAAGCACAGGAGACAGCAGGCAGGGAAACAGCAGTGTGAGCTAAAGCATACAATAACAATGCAGTTGACTGAAGGCTTGCAAAATCTGGTGAGTAAATGGGAGCCGGAGAATACAAGCACAGGGCAGCTTACATTAAGGAAACAACAATATGTAACCTGAGGCACACATAAGTAATGTATACACAGGATGTTAGAAAATTAGAAAAGCCCAAAACAAACAAACAAAAGCAAACAAAAGTACAGGAGCAGGAAGGAAACAACCACACCAAGAAGCATGCAGCAACTGGAGGCAAAGCAATACTAACCAAAAGCAGTAGAAACACAGTGGACAGAAGTCCAGCACGATTCAAGCAGAGCCCAAGCATAAAGGAAGGAGGGAAGCAAAAGTTGGGGCTGGGGGAAAAGCCCTAGCAGGCCCAGTGGAGAAGGTAGAGAAGGACTGAGCCTCTAGCTGCAAAGAAAAAGTGTCTCAGAAGGAGGCTGGGAGGAACTGCTTACATAGCTTATAAAGGAGGCATGGCTTGTTGCTCACCCCATTGAACTGCAGGCATACTCTTCCAAATATATCTGCTGGCACTGATGGGTTGCCTCCTAAATTTCTCAAGTTAGCAGCTCCTCAGATTGCTCTACCAATCACCAACATGTTTAACCTCTTATTTGAGATCAAAACATTTCCCAACATTTGGAAGAAAGCTCTAGTATTACCTCTATTTAAAAAGGCAAATCCATTGCCCTGGGCAACTACAAGCCCATATTCATCCTCTTGGTCTTAGCTAAGGTACAAGAGAGGATCATTCCTAACCATCTCATCTGATACCTAGACCAGCACAAGCTCCCCTATGAGGAGCAGCATGTTTTTTGGAAGGGTCATGGAACTGGCACCACAAGGGCTAGCTTCAATTACTCTATGTGCCAAGCTATGGTCAAGGGGTTAATGACTGGTCAGTGTTTTTGGACCTAACTGCAAATTTCAACCTGTGGACCTCAGTCTGTTATTACAAAGACTTGACATCCTGAGATTTGGACCAGCAGCAACACAGTGGTTTGCAAGCTACTCACAAAATATGTCCCAAGCAGGTAGGCTTGGCAATGTGACCTCTGGTGCCTACACCATCTCCTGTGGTGTACCACAGGGCTTTATACTTGGACTCCTCCTGTTCGTAATACTGTATTCGTCAACAATATGTCCAGGACTTGCTCATCTGCTAAATCTCTGCTTTACATAAACAGTGCTATTGTGTATGTACATGCAAGAGTTATGGTTGAAATCAGCAAAGCCCATGAACTAAATTTCCACTCTCTGCAATGTTGGTTCCTTAAAGATAAATTGGTCCTGAACATTCACAAGATGAAAACTGTGCTCCTTGGCTCAGCCTTCAAAATCAGAAGCCAATCCTAAGACTCAAATTCTCTACCCTGGATGGTACCCATCTTGAATCGATTGTTAAATTCAGATACCGGGGCATAATCCATAATCTTTGCCTTTCTTTTGGCAACCATCTGATCAGCATTGTTAAGGTTACCCACCAGAGACTGGGGCAGCTCTACCACATCCAAAGGCTCATCATTACTTTAAAGATTACACAAAACAACCATCTCCCACTACTAGACTATGGTGCCATCATAACAGACACCACACCAAAGACTGCATCTGCAAGGAAAAAAGCCCTTTACCATAAAGTGGCCGGGTGTGCCATCTGTCATGGCCACAGGTCCCATCATTATGCCAGTCTTGAGCAGCTTGGCTGGCTGCAACCAGAGGAAATGGTTCAACTTACACTTGACAACTTCTTCTTATAAGACTATGCATGGAAACATACTTCAGTGCCTCAGAGAGTTGCTACACCTGTCAACTTCCCACATCACCATTCCACAATGAATCATTTACTAAAGACCCCAGTGGGTTAAGTGAACAGGAATAGGTCAGAAAATATTCAGCTACTGAGCAGCCTCGCTCTGGTACAGCATACCTACTTCCATTAGACTGACTTGATTTGGTACATTTACTCACTGTCCCCCTCTACCAAAGCTTTCACTCACAAAGTGAATGCTCATCTGCTAAACCTTAACATATGCCCTTATTTCCTGTAGACTTACTTCCTGCATTAAATTATAACCAGATCAATGACTACTGTATAACTTACTGTACAACTCAATGCACATAATGTTTGTTATTTATAATATCCCCTTAAAATGAGACTTCTAGTTTCAGTGGCCTACCCAGTCAACACAATTCAATAAATAATAAATAAATATTACTGCACCATGTAAAAATGCAAAACTGTGTCACTTTACTATCCCACATATTGTATTCTATTTCCCATTTCTTTGCTGCTGTTCATCTACTGTAACATTATTGTGGTGTTTTATTTAAAGAAATTATGGTACCTGGGTCATGCTTGAAAAAGGTGTCTGGTGCCAGTGTACCTAACTGGTTAACAAAGTATAACAATAAATAAACATAGTGGCAAATATAGTTGTAATTATGGAGTGATCAAATCTTGTGGTAGATTTGGATAGGGATTTGGATTTGCCAGTCCACCTGTTTAGTGTTTCCATTTGAGTTAGGATTTGGATTTGGTTTAAATTCAGTGAAATATTGATTTAGGCCTAAAATAAAAAACAAATGCAGAACTGGAATAACAGCTCTGTTAATTACATCCTACACCTATTTGAATTTAATCTGAAATTAGCAAAGCCAAACTAAGAAACACAAATGAGTGTTCAGCTCAAGTAAAAAACACAACTGGGAGTGTCCAGGTCAATGTAAAAAAACACAGGTCAGAGTATCCAGGTCACAGAAATAATAGCCTAGACTCGAACTTACAGTATATCATCTACCACTACATTATAAAACTAACATTTTTTTCAAGTTTTTCTGACAGATATAGAGCCTAGTCTTCCTAGCATAGTTGCAGCTTTAATTGACAATGATACTAGTGATTTCTGACAGTGATAGGCAATAACTTGTATAAGGAATGGAAAAATTAGGAACCAACCCTTGTCAAATCGGCAGATTAGTGTGGGCACTTATTAACTTCCCCTATGCCAGCATTTTTTCCCCAAAAGAGTTCCACCTAAAACTATACCTACAGTACTATTCCTCTTACAGTTATTTTTATTTTTTATGATTTTTTTTTGGCTTTGAATTTTTTTAAGAAAAAGCTGAGAACAGCAAATGTGCACTGCAGTAAAACACTTTCTACATAACATCATGTCAAGTGCCCCTGGAGTTTTTTTCATGTCAGATTTAATCAGTGTCAGTGTCATTATCAGTTTAAGGGGGAATTTAGTAATGAGTCTGAGTAGCCAGCAAACAATCCCAGATTGACTTCAATAAATGTCAGTTTCTCAGAATTGTTGTGTGACAGACTGTCTCCTTGGTTAGTAACAATATTCTCTCAGAATACACACTAATTGGTGGACAGATTAGGTATGGACAGACAACTTCAGTTAGTGATGGCAAAAGTTTTCTTTTCCCATGCCAGTATCTGAAAAGATTATCTTTGATGTGTAACTGTTTAGGATCTCTTAAGAAGTTTTCTAAAATAGTTACTATTAATTGAGATGGCACAGTTCTGTTCCATAGCGATAGAATATTTTTTTTTAATTTTTGTAATAAGATGGAAGCCTTCCAAAATGTTATTTTCCTGTTCAGCATCAACAGATATAACAGTCTGATTCTGAGTCTTATTAGCTTGAGAAGCAAGTCTTGCTTTACTTGCTGTGGTGCTAAGGGATCTTGTGCTTTTGGCTCTGCTTTGGTGAGGGGAAATATAAGGTCTCCTATCTTCATCAGTCAAACTTTACATTCCAGCTTCAGCTTTCAGAATTAGAATGTTTCTTCATTTCTTAAGGACAGTACCATGTAGAAGGAAAGATTCAAGCTTACCCCATTTAAACTGAGGGTCTAACACTACTGCTAGGATATAATATTTTGAGTTATGCATCTTATAAATGCTGAAATCCATGTTTATTATTAGGGGTGTGGCTTACGAGATCAGCCACAGATGTAGAAGCAGCTGACTTCAGTGATAAACTTATCTTTTTATATTTGTGTTTATTTTATTTTAGTCTTTGGTAACTGGGTAATGCCCACAAGGCACAAGTGCCTGTTTTCAGGGGTTACCTGAGAGCACTGGGGAGGTTAAGTGACTTGCTTAGAGTCACACAGTATGTCTCTGTTGAAAACTCAACTTCTGTATTTGTAATACTTTGCTCAGCATACATACTTGATAAAGAAATTGACTGAGAGTGGTATTAGATAAACTGACTTCTCGTGCGGCTATCTCAAATGGCTGTAGTATTAGACAGAAGATTGTCAAGAGTGACCTCTGTGCAGAGTGTATTTTCATATCAACTTCCCTATTGGTTGCTCCATTATGCACTGGTAATACTGCTTTATGCTGCTCAAGAAATCTCTTTAACATGTACAAGGTTGAGTTCCTTCATGTAATGCTTTCTTGGATTAGCATGTAGCGTAGGAGATCATTCTCCTGTTGTAGACCTCACAAGACCGTTCATGCCTTTGCAAATTGGTTACAATGGCCACAGTTTTTGCAGGCAGGAGCAAGTATATTCTATATACTTCTGTTTTACCATGCATGTTCATGGTATAAGCAAAACAAGGGACATTCGTGAATGCTCCAAGTTGCACAGCTATAAAAATGTCGCTATCATTGTTTAAAGCAACAAAGCCAGCGGTCCAGCCATGAGGGAACAACCATTCCAGAAACTGTCTGTTTAGTTCATTATATATGTGTGAGCAAGAGTGATCTTTCTAAAATGCAGTTATACACAAGATTGTCTTTTTTTTTTCTAATTTTTTGAATGGCTACCATATATTGTGGCTAGTGTTGGGTTGGAGGCTAAGGCAGGAGTGTGCAGCAGAAACCCAGTGGGCAGTCATTATCTTGTAGTAACACATTTGGATGATTTTCTCATATCTGTTGTGACATGTATTTTGGGAACAAAAGCCTGTATTTATTTTGCTTTTCTGAAAGGATTAATCAAGATGGCATCTTGTGGTGGGTCACTGCAGTGCACAATAGATGTTAAAAACTAACAATGTTGACATGTGACAATGAGTAAAGTTCCACAGTGATTATTGCTGTAGTTGCCTTGGTTTACTTTTGTGCCACTGGTTGACTTGGATCATACAGTTTCTGGAAGACTTTACTAAAGCTTTTCACATGCTTAACTGTTTTTGGGCTGTTGGGATACTTAAAGCTAAAAGAGGAAAGAGCTGTCTTTTAACTGATTCAGCCTAACCTGGTGATCCTGAAGGACAAACAATACCAGAAATACATGATCTGGTCAGAGCTGATATGGCTGTGGAGAGCTTTGGGGATGCTTTTACCCATTATTTCTAATGCATTTGCACAATGCAGATCTGGTGAGAACTCCTCGAAACAGATCTCCAAAGCAGCTTAGCATCAGCTGAAAAATGATTCACAGAACAAAAGCTGGTCATGAATTACAAAAAGACCGAAATCATGCTGTACGCAACAGCCCAAATCAATCTAAAAACTACCCCTTGGCAATACAAAGTGACAGTGACAGCACCCTGGAACTCGTCCCACACTTCAAATACCTGAGGGTTACAATTGACTCCTCCTTGTCCTTCACACAGCACATCAACAACACTGGTAAAGCCATCAACACTAGAATCAGCATCCTCTACCTACACAGGCACTGTCTCATGCATGAAGTGCTGAATCTAGCAATTAACAGCTTGATTGCATCCCTTATAGATAGGGATGTAAGTTTGTCATGGATGAGGTTTTAATGACTCATTGTTTGTTCATGAAATCATTAGTAAACAGTAGTAAATGTTGTGGCACTGTCATCATTGCTACATTCTGATGATACTAGTGAAAGTCATGGAAGTCCTGAATAAAGATCAAAAGTCATGGAATCAATGACGTGTATGACTGCCATGACAAACTTACTTCCCTACTTATAGATCATAGTCTGGTAATATATGGATGGCACTCCAGTGCATCACTGTTGCCCTAAATAAAGCCTGCTGCTTGCTTACATATGCACCTCAACTATCCTGTACCAGCGCACTCTATACCTGTGCTGGCTGGCTCCAACTTGATGAAAAAATAAGATATCAATCCTGCCTTCTTGCCAAAAAGGCTACGCTAAACTGGCATCCTCTAGGAGTTCAGAATCTGCTGTCCCTACTGCTAATGACCAGACAAACCAGGAGCTCCTCCACAAAACCTTCCATGTGCCGAGATGCAGCACATCCATGCCACAACGTGCTTTCTCCTACCTGGCATCACTATGGACAAATGTGCTACCGCTAGACATCTCTGGCACTACTAATCTTGGATCTTTCAAACTCTGACTGCATCAACACCTTATTGACAGGAATTCTTGCAGGTGCCACTGCTAGACATCCCATGCACTGAATGATTACCACCAGCACTTCCCAGTCCCTATCCCTTTGGGATAGGCAAACTCCGGCACTTAAGCAATCCCCCCAAACTGCTTGTACCCCTATCCAATCCCAGTCAAACCCTTGCCTCTTCTCGTACTGCCATGCTTACCCTACCTCTCTTCCCCCCTTCCTTCTCCTGCGCCTCCTACTGATGCAAGCATACTTTGTACAGTGCCGCAGCTTACATGTTCCTGGCTGGATTTTTTGTACCGATTATGATTAATACTCTCATTATCTGTTTGCTGAACTCTCATTGTATTATCTGTAAATTACCCTCAGTCTTTTTTTTTTTTTGCCTTGTTGTTTGAAGTATTTGATGTGGAACCTCTCAACAAGCATTCACCCACAGGTGTATCCAAGACTTCAATAAATAAAAAAAAATATCAATGTGGCCTTCCTTTTACACATTTTTACAATGTGTTTCCTAGAATATGCCTGCTGATCGCTATATATTTATCTTGGATAGTTCACAGAGGACATGGCATCTTAGTTTCAGTGGGGCTGTACATCTACACAATATTATGCTGCATTGCATAAAATCAGAACACACTGAAAACAATATTTTACATCTGGATTAGGCTACCCTGAATACATACATTATAAAAATGGTAAAATCATGACCCCAGTGAAAACAAGATATTGCATCTAACCTGGGACATCCTGAGTAAATACAGTGCAAACATGTGAAAAATGAAAATCCCTGAGACAATGAGATGTGGCATCTCCCCTGCACTATCCAGAATACAAAATATAGGATAAGAAATATTTAAAGGAAATCTACTGTAAACTGAACTACACTATGCTCATTGATATAAACAAACAGTTTCATTGTTTTATAACATATTAGATTGCAATATTATTTTGAATGTTGTGTCCATGAGGATGGTGTGTATATATGTGTGTGTGTGTGTGTGTGTATTGGCTGTAGCTCAATATTTTTTTTTCCTCAAAAAGCATAGCAAAAATGCCTGCTGATTCCTATATATTTAGCCTCGATACTTCACAGAAGATCTGGTATATGCCTGAGACAATTCTTATCAGATAGTGTCTTAAGAGGTTAAAAAAACAGTGCATATCTTTTTAGATTTGTTGCTGGAAAAGGGTGACATTTATAAGGTATGGATCTTACTTGAAAGACAATACCTGCCCAACTGAAGCTAGTAGCAAGAACATGTTTAAATGTGAAGTATTTAAATGTGCAAGTTGTTGCATTTCGAAGGGGTAAACTAATCTCCAGTTTAACAGGCAACCAATATTTAGCAAGCTGTTTCAGTTTCCTAATGGCCATCTGATAAGTAGCTTGGAGTTCTGTCTCCATTATACTGAACAGAACGAAGGGTGTATTTTATTTCAAGTGGCATAGTGCTTTTTAGATGTGGCATGATACATTGAAAACTCCAAAAAAGTGTTCCACGGTATTCCATTTTTCCAGCTGCAGACAGCAGAATGGCTGTAGGCTCCACCTCCAGCCATAAAAATGTGTTACTCTGTGAGATGGACAATGATATACCACCTTTGTTTTCTTTCTGAGAATTTACAAAATACATTGTATATGCAAGCAAACCAATTCGGTAAGATAGTGGGTGTCTGAGTCATACCATATACTCATATGATCCTCTGCATCACCCTCTCCCCCATGCCCTGTGCCATCTAATTTGTCCTCAGATTTGATTGTGATTGGAGTACATGCCTTACCGTAGTTAATGTGCCCATATTGCTATGTTTTCTTCCTCTGCTGACAACCTTTTTACATAGTACACATATAGTACAGCATGACACAAATTCAGTTTTGGTTCAGACAGAAATAATTCCAAACCACAGATGTAGATCTCTTTGTTTTTGTGCTGGACATAAGAAAATCATGTTCTTGCTCTGACTCCTCTCGACTGGAAATGACTTAAATTATCTGGTTCACTATCACTATCTGCATTTTTATTTTAGCAACAATAGACCATTTCTATGTCTCCATACACTCATTACCATGTTCAATACTATTATCAGTATCACTGCTGCTGGTGTTTGTGGAATGTTCATGAACTTTTGTAACATACAAGGCCATTCTTTCACAATCCCATTATAAGTGGTACCTGTAGTTTTTTAAGTTTTTCAGTATATTATGTGACTGCTCCACTACTAATAGGCCTTATGCACAAAAAAATGATTGTCTATGTGCCACATATCTGCAGCTTGTATACAACCCTATGAGAGAATGCCAAGCAGCAAGGGTCACTCAGACCCCTGTGTCATTCACAGAGAGCATGCCACCCCATTGCATGGTAGATCCCCTGATTGAGTGGGCTGCAGTGCACCGGGGGCAATCTGGAGGAGTGTCCAGGGCATGCCTGCACTATCCACCATTCACTATGGTGCATAGTGTCAAGCACAGGGGGGCACAGGTTATGGCAGGTGGGACCCTGTTGTAACCCAGTGTGAGCCCCATGGTCATCATCCACTGGTTGTGGCAGGACTGGGAAATGACTCTCTGTGCTGCCCCAGCCCACTAGGCAAATGGAGAAGGCTAGGGCAGCCATTTGGGTGATTTCCCACTTAGTTTTTTTTAATCAGTTCCATATCTTCACTCCCACTAATCCACTGCCTATGGGCACAAAGGATCCACTGTGGGACACAGGTCAGGCATCCAATTGGATGCCTGTCTGGGTCCTCCCCTCTGCACTGGGCTATCCCCAGTGAACCTGAGCACCGAGGGGGTGGGGCGTGGACAAGTGCCATACAGGTGCTTGTGGTCATGCATACTGTGCTCTTTGCACCTGTCTGGGGCCATGGAGCTATGTGAGAGGGGTACGAACCTTTGGTGCATATCTTACACCCCATTAGTGAATAGAGCCCATTAATATTAGGCATGGGTGGGTAATGAAATACCCTACCCTAAATAGCACCCACAGGCACCTCTAAACCACCCTAAATAACCCTAAAAATTCCCTAATAGAAAATGGGTAGTTGATTAGGGTCAGCTAGTTACTACCCAAATCATTCTACTATTCTCTTACCCTACCCAGACCATAACAAAATGTGAAAGACTTCTTTTGACTACCCTAAACAGAAGAAACTACTTAAGGGTCTGTTTTGAGGAAGGCATGATAGACACAGGTACTGTGACAGGAATTACTGACATGGTTTGTTAGGAGCCCTGAGCCCTGTCATTTATTACTATGACATAGCTTCACTGTCTGTCCATGCAGCAGTTAGTGAAACAAATATCCTTTTACAGATGTGTCTACTACTGCATGTCTCATATTTCCCAATCTTGTAAGTCTACAAAATGGGAACACAGTGCTGCTGCACATGCAACTGTTAATGATATGGACAATATGAATCATAGCACTAATGAATCAGAACATAGCAACAATAATAACATCACCAAGACGGGCTCTGAATGTCCTACAAAAAAAAATGTTAGCAATGAAATGATATTAGAGTTTTGGAAAAAAAATGGCTGGAATTACTTGTAGAGGTACTGAAGATTTTGCCACATGTGCCAGGATACTTCCAGCTCCTGAAGCAGCAAGCAAGGAGGCATCCTCCTCAAATATAAGCTCAGATGCTGAGCCAGGGAATGCTGATAGAGATGGTAGTGATAGTGGGGACTGGGAATGAGGCAGCCAGGGTATGTCCTACATAATAATGATGGCACTGAAGTTCCAGTTCTTCTGAATCTTGTGGAGACGATGAGGTCAGTAGTTTTGATGAGGGGGTTGGAGGGGATGCTGCTTTAAAGTGAATTTCCAAGATGTGCAGTTGGGCTTTATAGCCGGTTAACTTATAGCCATGAATGTCATTCTGGGCATAACATTTTATGTTTTGTTCTTTCTATTTTGGAAGGGAAGGGATCATATATCTCATTAAACTGATGGCCTCCTTATCCCTCCAACTTCCCTGTCCACCAGCTCCTCCCTGCACTCAGATGTTTTATGACATCTAACCAGGGAAAGCATGGGGTTGTGCCTCATTCTACTCTAAGGGGGACATCAAGTAATAGAAAATCCTAAAGTTATAATCCTTGTGGAAAAGGCATGAAAAATACATTTCACCAAAATCAAAAGTATCTCATCAACTAACATTAAAAGAAAGTGTTGCAAGGACATCAAAATTTACCCATAAGAATCCAACATGCCAGCACGTAAATAAAGCAATTACAGAGCTGTTGGCTGATTGTCAACTCCTTTTTGTTTGCCAGCAGTTAAATAGAGTCATTCTAGTGCCGTTGGCCAACTGTCAACTCCTTTTTGCTTTTGTTGCCCAAAAGGATTCTTCAAGTTCATGCTTCTGACTGAACCACGGTACACTCTTTCCTGTCGAACATGCTTTTTAAAAAAGGCTTTTCCACAGTTCTATGACTTGGTGTGTGCTGAAGTCATTAGGCAATTGAAACTCTCTGAGGTGAAGCAGGCTCACATAACAACAGATATATGGACCAGGAACCAAACAATTGACTACATGACTGCTGCAGCTCATCAGTCAAGTTTTGAGTCAGAAAGTAATAATAATCCCTGCTCTACCACAATCAGTAGGAAGCAGGCTGTATTAGGTGTCACCACTTTTGAGGAATACCACACTGCTGTGAATATTTTGCCAGAGCTGCAAAAACAGTTTCAGAAATGGCTTACTCGGTATTCCTTATCTCCAAGGTTCATAGCATCAGATTGAGGTGCCAGCATGGTCAAAGTTGTTAGAGATGGCAACTACCAACACATAATCTTGTTTTGCACATTGGTTAAATCTTCTTATCCATAAAAACACTTTGCAAGCAATCATGAATCAATACTGGGGATGGTACCATCATAGCTCTACTGCAGCTGTCCAGTTCTAGTCCACCTGCAAGTACTAGGAAGCTTCTCCTGTACAAGAAAACCTCCCCTGGTCAAAGTGAGATGTCTCCACCTGATTCAAGTTTCTGAACACAAACATTAAACTCAGAGCATACTGCAAGTAATCATCCTTGACAAAATGAGACACCAGACATTCAAAGCATGTATCATGTTGGCCCTGGGGATGCTCTTTCTATAGATATATGCAGTACAAACAAGAATGCAAGTGAATCCACATTGCATAAAACAGGGTTGTACCCAAAATGAAATGGTATCAAACAGTATATTCAATAACACTGAAAGTCCAACTGAGAAATGTTTCAAAACAGAAATGTGTTAAATGGAAACAGAAATGTTGAACACCTGTTAGGTCTTGCTAGGCTGAAGAGGTTTTTGTGACCTCTAAGCACTGGGTTGTTTGCACTTTATCAGTATGTGAACCACTACATTATGTTTTTAAGAATATCGCGCCCCGTTCTAGAAAGGGAAATATGCCAGATGCAAGTAACGGAATTGAGCAAGATACTCCAAAGCAATTACGACATGCGATATACGGCCTGTACTAGAACATGTGAGACATGTGCCAGACTCAACTTCGCAAGTCATGACATGCAAGATACATGATATAAAAGGGTGTAACATGCAGCAGCGGCATAACATACACCAGCAGAAATGCCAGAGCGATGGCAGAAGCTGTGGCAGAGAGGCAAAGGTGCAAGAAAAACTTTAACTATGAGAAGGTGCAGACACTTGTGTAAGAGATAGACAAGCACCATGCACTCCTCATGAGCCATAGAGGGGAGACTAAGAGGAGGGAAAAAAGGAGGAAGGCTTGGGATAGGGTGACATGGAAGGTGAAAGCCATAAGAGCACAATGCAGGACAGTGCATGACATGCAGAAAAAGTACAAAGATCTGAAGCATCAAGTGACGTGCAAGCTGGCCCAGAATAGACAGAGTGCACAGGGCACAGGGGGTGGACCCACCCAGCTGCAGCCACTCAGCAGCCTTCAGAGGAGGATAGCTGCACACCTGAGCCAGCAGAGCATCTGTGGAGTTACGGAGCTGGACACCTTCAGACAGCAAACTGGCACATGTAGGGACAAACAACACCAATGTGTGACAGGCCTGACATGGCAACAGCACTGCAGCCAACAGCAATGGTGGCATGGGTGGGATGACAACATGTAGGCAGATACAGCAGTGAGGTGGCATGCCACAGCATGCCACATGACCACAGCTGGCCACAGAGTGGGCCCAGGACACCATACTATGGCCAGGGGCAGGCCATGGACAAGAATGTGTGCAGTGAACATGTGCTGCCATGCAAAGGAACATGCCATGTTGATCTGTTGAGGGGCAGACATGTGCACATGAAACCGTTGGGAGGGGCTGTGCACAGGTATGGGCTCTGCTGAACTGGGGGGGCCGTGACATGCCCTGTGTACTGGGGGCTGAGCTGAACTGGGGGTGCTGTGACATGCACTGTGTACTGGGGGCTGTGCTGAACAGGGTTTGCTGTGACATGCACTGTGCACTAGTGGGGGGCTGTGCTCAGGTATGGGCTGGGCTGAACTGGGGGTGCTGTGACATGCACTGTGTACTGGTGGGGGGGCTGTGCTCAGGTATGGGCTGTGCTGAACTGTGGAACTGGAGGGTGCTGTGACATGCACTGTGTACTGGAGGGCTGTGCTGAACAGAGGGGTGCTGTGACATGCACTGTGTACTGGGGGCTGTGCTAAACAGGGGGTTACTGTGACATGCACTGTGCACTGGTGGGGGGCTGTGCTCAGGTATGGTCTGGGCTGAACTGGGGTGCTGTGACATTTACTGTGTACTGGGGCTGTGCTGAACAGGGGATTGCTGTGACATGCACTGTGTACAGGGGGCTGTGCTGAACAGGGGGTTGCTGTGGCATGCACTGTGTACTGTAGAAGGGCTGTGCTTAGGTATGGGCTATGCTGAACTGGGGTGCTGTGACATGCACTGTGTACTGGTGAGTGGGCTGTGCGTAGGTATGGGCAGTGCTGTGGTGGGGAAAGGGGTACTGCCTCAGTACTCACAGAGGAAGGACAAAGGCTGAAGGACATGTGCATGGATGGCAGGGCCAATGCACTCACCTGGGGGGGGACTGGCCCCTGCAGCACAGTGTCACCCCATGACTATGGCCATACACTGTGTCACTGTGCAGTGGGGAGCTGAACAGGGCAGCAGTGTGACAGCTGGAATAGACATACCAGGATCGACTGCACAGGATGGGCAGCAATAGTGGGGGGACCACGCCAACAGCACAGGATGCAGGTACAGAGTTGGCATACATCAGGTGGAACTGTACACATGTGTGTCAGGTGCAATGCCATAGCACAGTGCTGAAGCACACCTGTGAGGACAACATGAAGCAGGCAGGTAAGTGCACACAGTGATGTGGAGACAAACTAACATGTTGCCCAACAGGTGCTGTGGCAGCTGGTGTTGGTGGGCCGAGTGGAGCTGGAAGGTGGGAGCAGCAGCAGTAGCAGCAGCAGCGGCAAGGCCAGGATGATGCCAGCACAGACCAGGCCACTGGCACAGTGTCAGGAGAAGGCAGCAGCACACCAACAAGTGGAGGCAGCCCAGACGACAGCACACCGGAAACTATGGAGGAGCCTGACAGGAATGGGGATGTCAACAGCCCCATGGGTGAGGAAGGGGTGGCCAGCAGTGAGAAGGATGCAGCAGGTCAGCTATGTAAGTAGCAGGGGACCACAGAGGACACCACCAGTGATGCCACACCAGCAGAGGCAGTGCAGATGACTGGGGACATCCAGGAGATGACCGAGCATGAGCAGCCAGCAGCACAGGACACAGCAGTAGGGTTGCTGACCCCTCTGAGCACCCATGGACTGGAGGAGCAACTGGATGAGGCCGTCAAGGAGCTGCAGGACCAGCTGTCCCCACCGGCCTACCTAGGGGGCTACTGCCAGTCAGTGCTGGCTGGGTAGGGGGATGAGGCAGGATCTGGGGAACATTCATCAGGGCATGCAGGAACACCACACCAGCATCGAGACACAGCTGTCTAGCATTGCCAGATATTTGCAGGCATGCACCAGGGAGACAACGGTATGCATGTGCTGCCTGGGGGATGCTGTACAGGGCATATGGCACTATGCTGAACACCAGGTGGTGTTCATGGACTGCCTCAACACAGACCTGGAACATATAATGGCACAGCAATTAGCATAAAAAGGGTGCTTGCAGATACCACACGAGCATGGTAATGCGAGCGTGAGTGGCGCGAGTGCCACTCATCATTAAAAAATTTGTTTGTAGGTTTAGTGAAGGGCTGAGGTCTTTAGCTTGAAATTTGGATTTATAGATTAAGAACCATTTGTAGTAATTAAATATTCAAACTCTCACTCAGATTTAAAAGTCCAAGCTTGGTGAGTGTTATACTGAATTTCAATTGTTTTAAGTATTAACCATGCAGAAATATGTAATGTAATGTGTCTTACTTGTGATACTTATTAATCAATGGAAGAAGATTAACTGTTGGGATCGGGGGAGGGGGGTCATTCCATCACCTGCAAGGCAGCAAGAAAAAAATATGTTGTGGCATCTATTTATGTCTTCAGGTTCAGAACTTATTCATAGAACCAGAAGAAATGAATTCTCTAGGCAGTGGAGATTATTTAATCAGGTTAGAATCCAATGTTTTTCACCTAGAAAATCCCATTTAAAATTAATTACACCATTTGTTTGTATCATAGTAATACTGCTTGCAGGTGATGAGATAAATCCTGGCCCCAAAGGAGTCAATAAACAAAATTTAAAAATTTCACTTGAAAACGCAAGAAGTGTTATAAACAAGATGCATGAATTTCAAATATGGACTAAAAGTTATGAACCAGATGTGATAGGATTAACTCAAACATGGTTATCTCAAAGCATACAGGATAAGGAATATTAATGGATGGTTATAATCTTTTTAGATTAGATAGGGGAAAGAGGGGTGGTGGGGTTCTTTTATATATCACAGAGAAACTGGGTTTGGACGAAGTTGTTTTTCAGGGAAATTTAAAGGGAATTGAATGTCTTTGTGTTAAATTTGAAAGATTGCAGCTCTTAATTAGTATAGTATATTCACCTCCAAAAGTAAATACTACCAAGTTTGAATTATTGGCATCTAAATTAGTATCAGTGTCAGATGGTAAAGATTTAATACTAATTGGTGATTTCAACGCTGCTTGGGGCAAGCCAAGGGGATTAAAATTAAACAAAGTTTTGAGACACTAAATGTCAATCAAATAATAAATCAAAGTACTAGGAAAAGTGGGGTTAAAAGTCAGGGGAGTATTTTGGACTTGATTTTTCTCTCTAAGAGCTTTCATGTCGAAAAATGTTTGATTTTACCTCCAAATTTGGGGGCTCATAATCCAATATATTGTGTTGTAAAATATTTAAATCAAATAATTGAGGAATAAATGATTACCCTAAAAAGAAACTTTAAGAACAATCACCCAGATAATTTTGTTTATGATTTAAATTTTGTAGCATAGGGAAGATTACATTTAATTCCAGATGTAAATTTGGCTGTTGAAGAATTTTCAAAAACTTATTTAGAGGCCTGTAATAGGCATACACCATTTAAAAAAAACTGAAACAAAGAAAAAGCATCTTCCATGGATCCATGGATAAATTAATATTTGAAAAAGAAAATTCGTATCAGGGATAGAATCTGGAAAAGAGCAAATAAAACAAAAAGGGAGGAAGACTGGGTTAATTTCAAAATTAAGTGAAATGAATGCAAAAGGTTAATTAGATCTGCAAGAAAAAAATTTGACAACATTAAAATTGAGACACCTCATAGTCCTAAACAATACTGGAATATGATAAAAAAAATTGGAAAACCCTTTGAGAGCTAAGTCTTGTATAAAAATGTTTAATAATAAGGGTGAGTTCCTTGACTCAAAGAAAACAGCCCAGTTGTTGAATAAATATTTCTTAACATTGCCTGATATTACCATCCCAGCTAGTTCACAAGTACAAACAGATTTAGTAAATAAAGAAACTAATAATGAAAATTGTCCTCTTTTTTATTTAAAAAAAATAAAAATCTCGGAAGTTAGGTGGGAGATCTTAAAATTAAATAAAAATAAATCATATGGTATGGACAATATTGAAGGGAAATTTAGTAAAGATGCAGTTGAAGTCTTATCACCAATACTGACTGATTTATTTAATCAAAGTTTGATGGAAAATGTTTTTCCCTCTATCTGGAAAGTAGCCAAAATAGTACCTATATTTAAGGGGGGGATTCAAATGACCGCTCAAACTATAGACCAATAGCAATCCTCTCCATCCTGTCTAAGTTAATGAAATGCATAGTGTTTGGCCAGTTGTATAGTTACTTAGAAAAATATTCAAAATTGACCAAATACCAACATGACTTTAGGGCAAGTTATTCAACTTGCACTGTGCTCGTGGACTTTGTTGATAAAGTGGCAGTGGCTTTGGATAAGGGAGAGTACACAGGCGCAGTGTTTGTTGACCTGTCCAAAGCCTTTGATTTGGTTGACCACCATTTATTGTATGAGAGGATGGAGAGGATTGGTATAGACCCTAGGTCATTATTATGGTTTAAATCATATTTGAGTCAAAGAAAACAGCAAGTAGTAATAAATGGTCACTTTTCTGAAGTGGGTAGTATATTAAGAGGTATCCCTCAAGGTTCAATTTTGGGGCCATTATTGTTTTTGTTATATATTAATGAATTACCTACCAAAATAAATAATACACAAATCAGGTTGTATGCAGATGATACAGTACTTTTAGCATCAGCCAAATCTCAAAATGAAATAATGGTTAAATTACAGATGGATGTTGATGTTCTACAGGATTGGTTTTCCAGCTCTAAATTAGTGATAAGTGCCAAAAAAAAAAAAAAAAAAAACTCAGGTTATGTTTTCAAATAAAAACAAAGGTTAATAAAAAACAGATCAGAGATAGGGAAATACTAATGAGGAATGGGAAAAAATTGATAATCACAGATCAATATAAATATTTAGGTGTAGAGATTGATTATACTTTATCTTTCTCATCTCATATTAATAATACAATAAAGAAAATTAATAATAAGATAGGGGCACTATGTAGGTCATCAAGGATATTACATCTACAAACCCAGAGGTTAATTGCAAATCAATTAATAATGTCTGTATTAGAATATGGAAATATGGTGTATAATTTTGCCGGTCAAACACATTTAAATAAATGAGTCATATCATATCATCAATTGGCAAGATTTGTCCAGAACTGTAGCTATAATACTCATCATTGCATTTTGTATAAAGACCTAAGCTGGGACAGTTCATCAGTACAATTTAAAAAACAATATTCAGTATTTATCTATAAAATAATAAATGGGATGATTGATGGAAACATGGAATTGCCTTCTGTTAGTAAATATTATCCATATCTTTTAAGGGATGTAAAGCATAGCTGTTACACTTTTCCAAAAACTAATACAAGAATACAAGATATAGTACTATGACACTTGAGGCTCAGACTTCAAATATTTGGAATAATATTACCCCTGAATTAAGGAAAGCAATTAAACTATCCCAGTTTAAATTAAGATTGAGCACTGTATTTTATGATGAATGTACTTGTTTTTAAAATGTGGATTTGTTGGTCTGATTGAAGATTTTTGTCTTGTTTAATGTCAAAAAATATTTATTAGTTGTTCTATGTAGTCTGAATCTTTGTATGTTATATTGAATTTATTTGTTCTTGACACAGGACAACTTTGAAAATAGGCCTGTGACCTAAAGTTGGCTATCCTGTATAAAAATAAACATTTTTTATTACTTACTACTACTGCATAGTGCCACGACACAGCCCTGGTTATGGCCATGCAGACCATAGCGTGTGCACTGCAGCCATTGCAATACCTACAGTACTTGACCCAGTGTATGGCACCCCCAGCCACTGCACAGGCAAGCACACAGACACAGCCACCGTAACCTGTACAACCCTCATCCCACCCCCGGGGCAGGTGGTGATGGTGCCACCTCTTGCAGTCATGCTGCCAGAGCCACAGGCCCAGCTGTGCAAGGCCCACACTGACCTGGGCACAGGCCAGCACCATGGTGCACCCACTGCGACCCATGAAGCCATGCCGGCACCACAGGTGCAGGCCAGGACAACAGACACACACAGACCCACCGGAACAAGGACAGGTACAGGGACCACACAGGGAGGCATGCACATGGAGGCTGGTGCACCACAGGCTGCACAGGTACTGAGAAGGTCTACACACAGGATGGATGAACACACAGTGCAGCACCAGCACAGCTGCCACCACATGTGACACTGAGGCATGTTGGCCTGAGGGGGCAGAGGCACAGCAGATCCACTGTGGTGGCACACACAGGCCCACAGGGTGTGATGCCAGGGGAGGTACACCAGGGTGCTGCACAACCCACCATCACAGCAGGGTCCCCCACAGCCCAGCACCCAGCACCAGAGGGGTCCGTGCGAGCATGGTGTGGCCATGGCAGATGGCTGTAGTATGCCCCGAAGTGTGGCGCAGATGGGGGATGGTTGGGTAGAGCTACAATGGTGAGGTGGGGCCAATAGCATGGCAGGGAGGTACCTGTATTTGGAGGGGGGACACTGTGCAGTACACAAGGGTGTGAGTGTGTGTATGTGTGAGCTGTGTGCATGGGTGAGTGTGGGAGCACGTGTGATGGGATGGACAGGGGAGCACTGTGTCATGTGCATCTGATGTTGACTGTGCACCATGTAAAAAAAAAATGCTCCTGATCTCTATGTTGTAATGTGTCATTCCTTAGGTACCATTAGATGTCCACCAGTGCTGGTCACAGTCCAGGGAGGGCAAGTGCTGGTAGGTAGGTGATAGCCATTGTGGGTCATGGATCAGGCCATTGGTGGGACATGGCATCACAGCACTGGAGTGGTGGTGCCAGGCACCAGGCACAGGGTACAAGTCAGCTGAGACCAGTCACTGTCCATGGAGACTGGTGTGTGGGGTACAGCTGAACACAGTGAAGGCACATGCCATGGCATGCAGGTGCCATGGGAGGGGAACCACCATGGCCAGTGGCATCAGGCGTGCCACAGGAAGAGGCATGCCAGACAGGTAGCCCAGGCAGGCCACTTGCCATTTGTACTGTGATACCACAGCAGGATGGCAGCATTGTCTGGCACAGCCACAGGGCATGACCGTGGCCTGGGTCCCAATACCCATGTGCTACTGGTGCCACACTTAGGGACAGGGGTGCACCTGGGTGATGCATCGCCAGGCATGGCCACAGCCAGTGCAGCGGTTGGAGGTGCTGAGTGGGGGGGTTGGGAACACAGCATGCTGCTGTGCATAGGTGACACAGATGTCATGCACAACATGTGCATGTCATACTCACATACCAACATGCTATACTGCCAGATGAATCGAACTAACGATCACTCGGGTCTGCTCAATATATGGCACTCGCACTGAGGGCTGATCCTGGTGTCTCACCTGCCCCCTTGGATCATACTGTCCCCTGTCTTAGATGAACCACCTGTATTGGGCCTGGTCACATGTACCCCCCCGTACCCATCCCATCTCCTCTTACACACGTCCACAGTCCCAACCCCTACCAGCCCCCTGGGTAGTGTGGTCCATGGCTCCGCCACCCATCCACTGCAATGACATCTCCTCCCCTTCCCTCCTAGCCATTCCCCTACCAGCTCACACTCATGTTGTCCTGTTGACCCACCCACTGTCCTGTGGAGCACCCTGCCTGAGCCTCTGAAATGGTTCCCTGTCATGTACCCGTAGACCATTATCATGTCCCCCCGTCCCTTCTCTCCTCTTGGGTGTACATGTCGAGCTTCTGGGCCTCTCCTCATAGGTCCCGATCTCCTGGCCCCAGATTATTTTGGTTGCCCTCCCATGGCCCTCTCTTGGAGTGTAATGTCCTTCTGTAACTGTGGTCTCCGCAGCTATACACAATACCCAAGGTGTGGCCTACCCATGCAGTTGTACAGTGGTAGAATGATGTCCGCCATCCTGGAGGTAATCCCCCTGGTGATGCATCCCAGCATCCTACATGCCCTTGCCACTGCCTTCCCACAGGTCCCTGTGTTGTCCATCATGACATCTATCACTATGTCCAATGTCCCCTGTAAAGTGTCAGCACCAGGCACTGTGTATGCCACACAGCCATGCCATGTGCCTGCTACAACACACAGTGGTTTACACCATGGGGTGGTGTTTGTCGCACCTCTGATGTCCACGTGGAGTGGCACACACAAAACAGAAGTGCCAGGTCAATGCCACCACACAGTACTGTAGTGATTGTTGCCAGCTAGCATGATACAGTGCAGTGACATCTGGCACGCTGACAGCACTGCACAATGTGACAGGCTGTGGTCTTGCTGCCACCATCTTGTACAGACATGCATTCCCATCCTTGCCGTTAACAGGTGCAGTGCACCCATGGGATCCCAGGCACTCCATCAGTGGCCCACGCTGCCAGGCGTCCCATGGAACAGTGCCCCCCACATACCTCTGCAGGTGATTCAGCCCTGCTGCTGGCAGGGTAGGCACCCATGTGCAATGACTGTGCCAGCACCACACAATGGATGTGCGCAGTGCTGTGCAGTCCCACCCCTGTGTGTGGACCGATGTTGGTTGGCAGCATCCTGCCACTGACCACCACAGGGCACATACACAGGGCCCTGCAGTAACAGATGCTACACATGTGTGTAATCCTCTACCCATATCACAGATGCATAGCTTGCCACGGAAAGCAAACACAATTGCGTGACAGCATACACAGGCCACAACTGCACATCCAAAGTGCCATCACGCACGCCGCAATTGCACATCGCAAATGCCAATATGCAATTACACAAGCCACGACTGCACATCACAAGTGCCATGTCGCAGACCGCAACTGCGCACATGCGATGTGTGATGCACGTGAGGCATGTATGTGTGGCATATGTGGCAGGGAGCCATGTGGTGTAGCTAGGTCATGACATCAAGTAGAGGTTCAGGAGCTGGTGTGCTAGGTCCAGGACAGGGAGCCAACGGTGCCACAGCCAAGCAGTGCAGGACAGGGACAGAGTGCAGACTGGTGAGTACTGGGCCACAGCAGGCCACCCCCCTATACATACCTCTAAACCATTTGCCACTAAACTGAGGGACATGGACAGGTATGGACATTCAAAATGAGGGACAATGAGGGACACAGACCCTCAGGATGAGGGACACAGCCTCAAACATGGGGATACTAGCTCAGACCACTGTGGAAATCATAGTATTTACATGAACAAATTTTATTTTGGCTTTAGTATTGTAGAATATCATGGGTTTCTGGTCTACAGTCTGAATTCACAGCACATTAGCTGTGGGGTCAGCACTTTTTCCATTAGGGATGGATGTGGGACAGAGCAATGCTTAGGGGCAAAATGAGAGATGACCCTCATGATGAGGGACACCTGAGAGGTATGCCCCCATACCACTGAGCCTCTCAGCAGTACTACCCATGGCACTGGCCATCATACCTGCATAGCACAGCCCCAAGCCATACCCCTCCACTGCCCCTGCATTACAGAGCCATCCCTGATGTTGCCTCAGCTACCTCTTCTGTCCCTCATGTGGTTTGCATTGCTGTCACTGAAGGGTGGGGATTGGAATCACAATGCAATGCCAGCCATGGGTGTTACGGTCTAGTCCTCATTAGGGTAATGTTATTCACACCAAGAAGCATGTTGTACACACCTCCTGGAACTAATATTACTAATGTGACAGCTATGACCCTGGTATTGGATGCCCTGTCCCTGAGTTGTGCTGTGGGATGGTGAGGAGCATGGGCCAGACTGTGTAGCACATCCTTACTGTGAGCAATACTCTGTCCACCATGGGTGGACCCCACAATGTAGGTGATGAAGGATGGTTATACCAACACAGATCGGTATAGTGATAGAGTTAAGCAATAATGCCCAACATGGTGTGTGTTGTGCTGGCTTATCATCACGCCTCAGTTGGTTGGGCATGAGACCGCAGGCCGAGTGCATCCAATACCTGAGGCTTAACGTTATCCCAGCACAACACACACCCTGGAGGGCATTATTGCTATTATAGAATAGCTTGTTGTAATACAGAATAACAAAGGCATTTCAAAGAGTGTTTTGTTAGTATGAAAGACTATTTATGTTTCGTAAGAGTAGATGCAAAGAAAGAGAGTGCCAAATGGTCATCTACAGGTTCACAGTGAGGCTGAGAATAGACACGTGATTATGTGCTGGGATAACATCATGGGTCCAGTCCCAGACTGACTAATCAGACCAGGATTCTTTCTTGCCATTGTATAATGTGGGTTCTGCACTGGCTCTAACATGCTTAGGGACATCGGTACATCAATGTGGTGTAAGGGTGCATTTGAGCAAGTCCATCATAGTGCAATGCAGCCGGCACAGTGGGTGAGGGGTGTGTCCCCCTCTACAGACAAGGCAGGCCACACAATGGTGTACCATCCTGTGAGAGGCCCATGGTCAGGGGTGCAGCACGTACACAGGTCGGTATTAGATGCCCCGTTGGCGTTTACAGTACAGCACTGTTCACCATGGCCATACCCCACATCCATCAGTCGCCAGATGTGGATCATCACCTATCACATTGTATGACTACTGCTCAATATGTGGTACACCTACCCACATCAATTCCTAGGGGGCACAGACCACTGTCATGATGTGTGCAGTTCTGTTCATATGGTTAGGTATGACGTGATTAATCTGTCTGTGTCATCATCTACTGTAGACATGTTCATTCCAATGATTGTACTGACTGGGACAAAGCAAGACATTGTGGAACAAGATGCCTCTGTGCTGTAGGCTGTGGATGATTCCTTGTACTGTGGTATGATCGTGAGGTTTGCACATGCCACTAGCTGCTGCCCCCCCCATGCATGGCTGACCACAAATGCACTGTAGTGTGCCCCAGACTCCCACACAGTGGTCCAGGGGCAGTATGACTGACCTGTCCATGGGCTGCGGAGACAGTGATGGTGATCTATCATCATGGTAATAGCCCCTAGGCCTAACAGTATGGGGGGGCATGTGGCAATGGTAGGATACATTGCCATTGTGTGCACACCAGCACCATTGTGCTGCCCCACTCCAGGACACTGGTACACCATGGTGTACATGGGCCATGGCCAGCCACGCCTATGCCCAGGGTGGTACCTGGCTTGCTGTGGCATGGGCACCACTAGGATGGTGCACATCCCCACACAGCACATCTGACATGTACACTACTCACGGTCAGGGTCATGGCCTTGTCATGTTGTTATTGTGTCACTGCATCTGTGTTGCATGTCTGTTTAGTGGGATTGTGTCTCTGCATTGGTGGGCTGCAACGCATGCTGGCCTGTGTATCATATCTGTTCCTGATGGTTGGTCATTCCATGTATCATCATACATGCCTGTGTGCAGCACTTGACAGCCCATGTCCTGGCTGTCTCATGCCTCACAGGTCGGTTGTTGCCACACGTCCCTTCAGACAGTGCAGGGGGGGCTGACACAGGCCATTGCCAGTCCCTGTACCACGTCCTACACTGTATGCCTGTCAGGTACACAATAGCAGCCTGTCTGCAATGCCACCTGCTGTCATTTGTAGGCATGTTCCAGGCAACACCCCCCTGTGCTGGGTCTGTCATGGCAGGGTGACCTAGGCACAGTCCTGGGCCATGTTCAGGGTCATACCTGTGGGTTGGTGATAGATGGGGTGGTTTGCAGTACCCACAGGCAGCAGACCACAGTGGCATATAAAGCAGTGTACTAACCCATGTCCATTCCCTCCCTAGCACCACAGCGGACACAAACGGGTCTTCGGTGAGTATTAGCCATTGCTCGGCATGCACTGTTCCATTGCGCGTACAGCACTGTGTACCTGAATTTGATGTTCACTGTCCCCTGTGTAGGATTCAGCACCATCACACAGGACCAGGTAGGATCACACTGCCACACCACTGCAGCTCTGGTGGTCACTGAGTGTGCCACTGGCTTATGATGCCCTGCTCTTTCTCCATCCAGGTGTGCCACCAGATCCATCAGCACCACCCACTCCTGTCAGCACAGTGCACAGTCCAGGTAGGTATCTGTCATTCTCCATTCTGTCACCAGCGGTTGGCCAAGGGACTGCCCCATGGGCACCTGCTAGATGGGGCTGCATGCTGCTCCGTGTGGGGGAGGTGGTGCAGATGTGTGGGAGGGATGCATGTGGTGGTCCACACCCACTCTGTGCAGGATCAGGCTGTGTCATGCCTCTGTAAGGGACAGGTGGCCTGATTGTGCATTGTAGGCATTGTGTGCAGAACTGTATGCCCATCCCCTGCCTGGCACTTCTCAGCCTGTCCACACCTCCTGCTGTGCATGTCGATGGTGCATGGTGCACCTGTTGTGGCAGTGCTGGTGTGGTGGCCATGGCACATGGTGCCACACACACTCACCTATCCCTACATCCCACAGGTTCCACTGGCACATCCCAAGGCATGGAGCTGGGCTGTATCTGCAGCATCAGGCAGTAGGTGCTTCACTGGAGGTCTGGTAAGTGCATACAGTGGTCCCCTTGTGCCGTGGCCATGGCAGGCTGCCACATGGTGACTCATGCTGTACCCTCACATTTCCTATGTGTGTGTACCACCTGACCAGGCCCAGCACTGACTGCATCCCTTGCATCCCAACAGGTGTCTATAGCAGGCTGTCACAATGGCAGAGAGCCCTGCTAAGGGTGATGGCAGAGGTAAAGGCGAATGATGCCATGGAATACCAGAGTCACATACAGCGCAGGCAGTGGAGGGCCAGGGTACTTCCACCAACCTCCTGCTCCACCTCCTCCAACTCCTCCTTGGCAGCGGTGTCTGCTGAGGACATGGGCACTGTGGCACCAGGGCCAGAACCGACAGACCACACAGATGTTGTGCGCCAGGGGCCTGTCACACAGCATGCACCCAGACTGGCCACAGAGGGCAGCATTGCATCATAGGAGGACCAGACCATGGCTGTAGCACCATCAGAGACTGCAGTGGGGTCTGATGCAGCACCAGTAGCCGAAGATGCCCCACCACCTGACACTGTGCCATGAGTTGCTGCCCCAGCATTAGGAGACTCAGGACTACAGCCAGTGGATGCCATGCCAGGGCTGCAGCTGGGGGAGGCCATTGATGTCACGGCTGGTGACCCTGGTGCTGTTCCCGTGTAGGATGGGGCCTGGATCGGGAGCATCTTGTAGCCCTTGTATCGGCCATCCTGCAGGACATTGGGTGACTCTTTGGATTGGTGGGCACCCTCCTGTCTGAACTCTGGCAGACCTAGTGTTAGTGGGTCTGCATGTTACAACCATGGGTGGGTTCTGTGTCTGTGGGTGGGTATGTATATAGGGGTGGTTGTCATGTTTGGGGAGGATTGTACATATGGGTGTAGTGGGTTGACTTTGGGAGGGCATTTATACCTGTTTTTGTTCATTGTTGTGGGTGGGATTGGCTGTTGTTGTGGGGCCAGTGTTCTGTTGTTTGTGGGTGCGGGTTGGCATTAGGGGTTGTTGTGGGTTGCTGCTTGGGTGTGGGCACTATGTTTTGTTACCCTGTTTTGCCATTGCCTGTCGTTTAGCCCCATTCCCCTTTTGTTGTTTATATGTATGTCTGTTGCTGTTCATTTCCATTAAACCATTTACTGTCATCACTGTGTCTGTGTGTCTGTTCCAGGTGTGCATGGCCATGTGAGTGTGTGTCACCATGCACATTGGTGCACACTGGTGGTGGTGCCTGCTGTCCTCACTGTGCATCTGGTCAGTGTACTGGTTGTGCTGCTCATGGCCCATGGCACTGTTCACTGGCCACATCTGTATGGTGTCCTGTGTGTTGTGGGTCACCGTGCATGCTGTGGCATCCATGTCACCTCACATTGTACCTCCCAGCTATGTGGTGGCATGGTGCCTGTGCTGCACCCTTCCACCTCATGGAACTATTGTTCCCTGCAGGTGGCACTACTGGCACAGGCATTGGTGTGACTCACCACCATATGTCTACAGGTCTGTGCCACACAGTGCTGTTTCCCTGTTGTGGTTGCCCTGTTCACATGTATCAGTGGCCATGGCAGGAGCATTGTGCCTGGTGGCACAATCATCCCAGCATTATGCCTGTGGCCTCTGTGCACCCTTTGTTCCCCCATGCCACACTGTGGCTGTGTGGCTGCATTGCTAGCATGATCTGTCTGTCCTGTCTCCCATGGTGTGTTGCTGTGTGCTGCTTGCATGGCCATCTGCATGGCACTGGTTCCACCCTGTTCATGTGTGTCTGTGTCTACTGGCTGTGCCTTGTGTCTGCAGGCCTCACAGGTGTGTGCCCCCATAGTGTGCTGCCTGCCCCTGCCCATTGAGCCACCCTACTGTGTGCCTTGTCGTGTGGCACCATGCACATTCTGTACTGCCCTCTGCATGGTCATTTCCATCACCCCCAGCAGACAGTGCTGTGCCTGTCACTACCTACCTGTTATGCTGGTCTTCTTACATTGCTCCATACTGTCTCTCAGTTCCCATGCTGTTCCATGTCCATGGCTGTGTGCACACTGCCCAATGTGGCCACAGTCCACAGGACCTGTTGCCATCATCCAGTGTCATCATGGCCTGTGCACTGCACCAGGTGGCACGCCAGTATGTTGTTTTGTTGGACATCTCCACCTGGTATTTGTTGGCTGTCACTATGGTTCCATGGCATCTCTCAGGTGAAGTGCCTCTATCAGGTTGCGTTGTGCATGTTGACCTGCCTGTACCTGTGCTGCATCTGTCTGGTGGTGCCTTACATGTCTGTGTGCCCTGCCATTCCACTTCTGGTCCTCCTCATCCATGTCCTCCAGCTGGTACGGTGATGGCACACAGTGTTGCACTGCAATGTTGTGCAGTATGCAGCAATGAATATCTTGCACGTTGTCTCTGGACTGTACTGTAATGCCCCAGATGATCTATCAATGCACCTGAACTGTGCCTTCAGGACCCCAAAGGAGCACTCTATGATGCACCTAGTCTGGCTGTGCGCCTCATTGTAGCATGTCTGTGCTGCTGTGCATGTGTGGTGCAGTGGTGTCATCACCCATGGCAGCTTCAGATAACTGCTGTCCCCTATTGGATAGATGGTACATCATCAGTCTCTGTGGCCTATGGTCCTATGTCTGCATGGTGTGCAGGTGTTCAGGTATGCAGTGCTCTGTGCTTTGTTCACTTACCTACTAGCCATCCTCCTGTAAGCTGGGCCCTCTTGTAGCCCTTGAGAAGCCCACTGTTTCACAGGATATAGGCATCATGCGTGGAACCAGGGAACTGGGCAACCACATCTAGTATGCGGCCATGATTGTCACACACCACCTGCATGTTCTTGGAGTGGTGTCCCTTCTGATTCACATACACATCCCCATTGACCGATGGTGCACGTATGGCAACATGGGTGCAGTCTATTGCACCCATGACACATGGGAACTGGATGATGGTGTAGAAGCCCTGCATCACTGCCTGCTGCTGTCATGTTTCCTGGGGGAAGGTGATGTTCTGGTCCATGCGGGCCACCATGGCATTCAGGAACTGTTGTAGGCACCTGGACATGGCCGGTTGTGATATTCCCACAGTGTCACCTGTTGGTGTCTGGAACATCCCTGTTGCCAGAAAGCATAGTGCTGCTGTCACCTTCATCTCCACAGGGACTGTCTGCCCCCTGTGGGTGGCACTGCACTGGTCTGCGAGGAGGTCATCACATATCCCATCTATGATGGCCTGGGGCACTTGCTAGCATGTGATACACTGTTCCTCCATCAGGTCCTGGTATGTCTTCCTCACCCTGTACAGCCATGGTGCATGGCATCTGCCAGGTCTGTGCCATCCTGGTTGCTGCCTGTTCTTCTGGTTCCAGACATTGTGTTGTCTCCTGTGCCTGTCCCAGCAGTCCAGTAGTAGAACACCTAGCATTGCTACTGGTCCTTCCATTTTGTCTCTCTCATCTCTCTCTCTGTTACAGTGCTGTGCTGCTATGTCTCCAGCCTGTCTGTCTGTGCTCCTTTATATACTGTGTAAGTTACACCTGCTCCTACCTGGTATATGTTACACCAGCTGGTCTTGGTGTAAGTTGTGGCACTGCAGCTTCTAGAATCTCGCCCTGGCATATCTCTTCCCTTTTCTTGGCGTATGTTCAGTTGTGCATTGGCATATCTGCAGGTATCTCACAACTGCAGCATAAGTTGCAATTGGCGCACTGAGTTGCATCAAGGTGCATGTCGCATTGTAGAGTTGCATTTGTGACTTGAGCCATTTCCATTGGCGCATCTGTGTTGTGCTGTGGCTTATTCTTTGAAGAATCGGGCGCTCTGTGTGAAATAATGGCACTGTTTTTTTTTTTTTTGCTTTTCAATATAAGATATTAAATATATTTTTAACGCCAGCCTGGAGTGCTGTATTTTTATTCTTCTTGCTAGGAAAATATGTGGTCATTTCATCCACTCCGTGAAAGCAAAACAAATCCTGAAGGTACTACAGAGATCAAAAAATTTACCACTGCATAAATTTAAGCAGGAAGTTCCAGCTCACTGATATTCAAAATTTTACATGTTGGGAAGGCTTTCTGAACAGAAAAAGCTATGCATGACTACACCATGCAGAATCAGACAGGTAAAGTAGACATCATGCTGAGTTCCATCAGTTGGAGTCTAGTTGAATCTTTGGTCACCTTATTGGCGCCATTTGAGGAAGCCACACTTTGTCGGTGTGGACAGTGTAACTCTGAATCCAATTCTTCCTCAACTCAGATTTCTTCACATTTTTCTTGATGACATAAAGTCAAAGGAAGAAGAAGAAGAATCAGTATTTATATAGCGCTTTTCATACACAGTATCCCAAAGCACTTTACAAGCAATGCTAGACTGGTAGTGAAGTGACTGAATGTTGTAATGCTGGCAGATGACTTGAGTCTCAGACTGTTGACTGATCAGAAAATTAATGCCGTATTTCTTAAAAAAACATACTGTATGTGTTGGCTACATAGCTAGATCCATGCTTTAAGGGAAACATTGAAGCCATCCTTCCTGCAGGGGAAGACTTTGAGGACTGGAGATATCTTCTGCTAACCAAATTTGACATTGCCCCACCAACACCATTAACTGATGTACAACAGTCAAACTCTGCCGAACCATCAGAGTATGCCTCTAGCACAGACAATAACACACCTATAAATTCTCTATAATCACCAGTGTCATCAGCGAAGGAAAGGACATCTACAGCTACTTTCTCAGGCATTCTATGTTCAGGGTCAGAATAGAAAATCAATTCTGAGCCACCTGCAACAGCATGAACTATTATCCTGTAACGATAGTGCAGCTGGTTCATCTGGCAGACTGTTAACCGTCTCACACAGCACAATGATCCAGGAGTATTTTGCAGACCATATTGTGATCGGTCTCGAGGAAGCAGAAGAGAACAATATCAGATAAAAGATCCTAAAAACTATGATCTACAATTAATGAAAACATAGGGCAACCTAGATAAACACTTCCCTTTTCTATCATGCAGGGTGGAGTATCAATTACTGGGGACCAAAATGTAGCAGACACTTTCAACAACGCCTTCAGTGACCTCTCAGCTCATATACCTGTCCCAGGGCCACAGCATGATTTGCTTGAAGACATGCCAGCTCCCCTCAACAGACCACTTTTCTACTTTAAAAGGTTAACATGGTCTGATGTTTATGGGTATTTAAAAAGAACAAAAATCAAAACAAGACAAGGTCCTGACAACATTGACCTAAAGCTATTAAAGTCTGTATTAAGGCTGACAACACTGACCTAAAGCTGTTAAAGTCTATCATAAGGGAAGTCACGTTCCCTCTACTGGCTATCTTTAATTTATCACTTTCAACTTGCACAGTATCTGATATCTGGAAGAAAGCCCACATGATCACTGTATTGGAAAAGGTGACCCCTGTATGACTAATAACTATTGTCCTATATTGCTCCTATCCCCACTATCCAAAACACTTGAACAGATAGTTAATGACTAACTCTCTCAATACATTTCTGATCATAAGCTACTAGCCAGGGAGCTGCAAGGTTTTAGAAAACATCACAGCACTATGACTACTCTACTTGAATACTTGAATACACTGACTCAATCCACAGTGCCTTGGACAGAGGTGATATGGCTGGTTCCATCTTCATTGACCTAACAAATGTTTTTGACCTTGTGAACCACACTCTTCTCTGCAACAAGCTTTCTCAGCTGGGACTGTCCAATGACTCTTGTATGGTTCAAGAATTACTTATCTAGAAGAACACGGGCCAGAAAGTGCCAAGGTGTCCTCTCTCAAGACTCACCCATCTCAATAGGTGTCCCTCAGGGGTCAATTCTAGGGCCCCTTCTATTCAGCCTTTTTATATGTGACAATCTAGCAGCCTGTAAATCTACCCACATTTTGCTCTTCATGGATGATGCAGTATTGTTCAGTAGTGAATCATGCCTGACCTCCCTTCAACACAAGCTGCAATCAGGCCTTAATGCAATACAAACCTGGTTTTCTGCCAATTCCCTTGTAATGAATAAGCAGAAAGCCACATTTATGTTCTTCTGTACCAGGAACAAGCTAAGCAAGTTGCCTGCCCTCTCCATAGTGACAAACTCAGGCTCCCAGACTTGAACAAAAAACATTATTCAAGTACCAGGGAGTGCCACTGGACAGTGGGATGGCATACAATACACATGTTGATCTACTAATACAAACAGCTAACCATAGACTTGAACTGCTATATAGACATAACTTCATCCCTGAAATAAGGAAGCAACTAGTGCAGTGCCTCATAACTAGTCTCATTGACTATGGGATTACTGTATTTGGCTCTGCCTGTGACAATGTCCTTGCCAGAGTCAGGAGCCTCCTCAATTGGGTGTGCTGGTTTGCCTTGGGCCTTAAGCCTGACACACATACCTGTATTCTATACAGGTCACTAAATTGGCTTGACCTTGATAGTCGGTTGGCCTATCACACACTTGGCATCAGCTTCAAGGCCCTGCATGGCCTTCTGTCCCCTGGCCTTACATCTATTTTTCTGTCATAGATAACAACTACTTCACCTGAGGAGGTAAACAGCACTCTTTGCTGCTTCCATGGAGAAAACCACCCTAGGCCAATCTTGTTTCTCTTTTAGATTCCCTAAACAGCGGAATGACCTGCCTGTCTCCCAAAAAAACATATCCCTCAGCTGATCTCTTTAAGATTAAGCTACTCTGTCTAATTTCCTTTTCTGAGTCCTGTAACTGCTATAAGTTATATCACCCCTCCACACCATAAGCTTATCTCCTGTTACAGCACTTTATTGTAAAATGTGTAATCAAAAAATGATTTGTATTGATGCTGCACCTGCTTAAAATTGTACTGAAAAAGTGCTCAGATTACTGTCTATTGTCATTTTGGAAATGTTACTACTCTAATCTTTGTTACACCTGTTATGTACTATCTCTGATACTCTTGTTGTTTTATCCTTGACACTAAATCATTTGAAATAGGCTCTGCATAAATGGTTTTATGTGACATAAAAATGAAAAGTGAAATGAAATGAATATGGATTGATCTAGCAAATCTTGCAATAATGTACCTTACTTGTCCACCTTCAAGTATATATTCATAGTTTGACGCCTATTTAAAGAAGGATGTCAAACTACTGGAGGGGGCCCAACATAGGGCAGCAAAGATGATCCTAGGTCTGGGAGACAAACTATATGAGGAAAGACTGAGGGAGCTCAACATGTATTCTCTGGAGAATAGAAGGGAGAGAGGTGATATGATTGAGATCTTCAAATACCTAAAGGGCATGAATAGGGTTAGTAATGAGGGCATTCTCAGAATAAAGGTAGGAGGAGCACAAGGGGGCATAGTCTGAAATTGGAGGGGGGAGATTCAAGAAGGAAATGAGGAGGCACTATTTCACAGAAAGGGTGGTAGTGAGTTTGAACAAACTACCAGAGGAGGTGATATCACTGAAAACTGTGGGCAATTTTAAGAGGGGTGGGACAGGGTCAAAGGTAAGGTCAAAACTGAGGGGTAACTGGGGAGGGGGGAGTCAGCGGACTGGGATGATTCCTCAGGTGGGTGGGAAAGGGGTGCAGGGCAGCTGCAGTACAGTAAGCAGGGAGCTGCACACTTGAGCAGACTCGATAGACTGTTATGGCCTTTATCTGCTGGCATTTTTCTAAGGTCGTATGTTTGTATTCAGAATGCATATTTAGTGCAGCTGGAGGAATAGTCACTGACCAAAGAACACTGCCAAGCCCTGCACATGTGGAATGGCTTAAATAAATGCTGACTATTTCCCAATTGTCCCAAACACTGAATTATGTGATTCTGACCCTGAACATGAACAACAGCCTGCAAACAGTGATACTGAATATGATGACTAGGTTGTGTATGAATAGAAAATCCTGTGGAGGAGGTGGAAAGAGGTAGGAAGATATAACCCCACACATGCACACACACACACACACACACACACACACACACACACACACACACACACACACACACACACACACTTACAAGGTCAGCAATGGGAATCCTGAGTGAGAGAAATCCAAAAGGAACTCATAAAAATATGAATCATGGGAAGAGGGAAGGGGAGAGAGGAACGAAAATAGTGAAGGAAATAAGGGAGGGCAAAAGAGAAAAATAAGGATAAGTGGCAGAAAATTGGGAGAGCCATGTGTGAAAATGCTCAAAGCCTGGGCAACAAGATTACAGACCTAGTGGACACCATGGCAGTAGCCAACCTGGACATAGTCACAACTACAGAGTCCTGGTGCTATGAAAATGAGATGTAGCCATACCAGATTATGTTCTATTCAGAAGGGACAGGGTTGGAAAAAAGAGAGGAGGAGTGGCTCTTTATGTGAGGGGAAAACATAAAAGCTATTGCAATTCAGAGGAACAGGGAGAAGCAGAGGTACTGTGGGTCACCCTGGAGACATGAAAGGGGTCTGCTATTTGCACAAGGGTGATCTACAGACCTCCAAAATGGGGGGTTGGACAAGGATAGGATGGAAGAATACAGAGGATGACAATCAAGAGGGAGGTATTGCTGGTGGGGGACTTCAATCTACTGGATGTGGATTGGAGCCTCCCAGCTGCAGTACCAGTTAAAAGTAGGGACATCCTGGACTCCCTGCAGGGGGCGTTCCACAGGCAACTAGTTAAGGAATCACTTGTGAGAGGGGCAGCAATACTGGATCTGGTGCTGTCAAACAGGGACAGTGTCATTGACATCACAGTGGGTAGCCACCTGGGGACCAGTGATAGTAGTACATAGTGGTTTAATATAAGAACTGGACCAAAATCAAACCACACTAAAACAATGGTGCTGGACTTCACGAGGGTTGATTTTAAGAAAATGGGAGAATGGGTAAGGGAAGCCCTAGCAGGGATGAAGAACCTGAGTGGAGCAGAGGAACAGAGGACAAAAATAAAGCAGGGCATTGAGAAGACAGCAAACCTCTGTGTCAGACAGGTTAAAAAGGGCAAGAGAAAAAGAGACCACTATGGTTCTCAAAGGAAATAGCAGAAAAAATAAAGGCAATGAAGATGACATTTAAGAATGTACAAGTCAACAAAGAAGGAAGAGGATAGGGAGGGTTATCAGGAGAAACAAAATGAGGTAGGAAAAGTAGTTAGGAGAACAAAGGCACAAATGGAGGAGAATATTGCCAAGTCAGTAAAAAAGGGGGATAAAACATTCTTTAGGGCAAGGCATATAAGCAAAAAGAGGAAGAACAAGGGAGGGATAATAAAGCTAGAAGGAGAATGACAGGTTTGTGTGGAAGAGGACCAGAAAAAAATCAGTCATATTGAATAAGTACTTTTGTTCAGTATTTACAAAGGAAGGGGTAGATGACAGGCCACAGAAAGGGAAAAAGGTCATTAAAGGAAGGGAGGTGGACACTGGTCCTTTTACAGAGGAATCCAAAGATACTAGCCCACACCACCACCCCCCGCACACACATAGCACCCCCCGGAGATGTGGCAGTCAAGACGGCCCATAGCAGCATTCCCCCAGCAGCTCTGCAGGACACCTCACCATGCCGAAACAAGGAGAACCCCCGGAGACGTGGCAGTCAAAAGGGCCCATTGCCACCCTCCCCTAGCAGCCCTGCAGGACACCTCACCGTGCCGCAACAAGGAGACCCCCCGGAGACGTGGCAGTCAAGAGAGCCCATAGCAGCCCTCCCCCAGCAGCCCTGCAGGACACCTCGCCGTGCCGAAACAAGAAGACCCCCCAGAGATGTGGCGGTTGAGAGGGCCCATAGCAGCCCTCCACCAGAAGCCCTGCAGGACACCTCACTGTGCCGAAACAAGGTAATCTCACAGCCCCTGGAAGGAAGCATCCGATGACTGTGGTGCATCCAGGACAATTTCCACTGAGCGTTTTTAAAAACAGCTCCTCTTGGCGCCGTGCAATCGGCCTCGCCCCCATGGTGTAGCTGCCCTGTGTAATCAGTGGTGCCAAATTTAAACTGCTGGAGTCTCTCCGGTCAGAGTAGCAGTGCAGTTAGACTTGTAATCAATGTGTTTGTTGGGTAGGCTGCCTAGAAAGTCCCTACCCTAGCCTGTCTCTGTAAAGCAATTTCCCCTGTAAATGTTTGCTATTTTCATCTGCTGTAATACCAGTGTTGCTTCTTTTTGTATTGTTTTCTGAATTGCACTGTGAAAGCTGCTTATTCACCTGTGCCCATTAACTTACTGTTATGAACTTCATCAGAATTTATGCTAGTTTAGCTCAGCCTGCTGTTTGGTTACCGTAAAATCCTTGGCTTCCCCCTCCATAGTAAACCTGCCTGATATTCAGCATAACTGTGTTGCCGAAGCGTCCCCTACCCTAGCCCAATCCCCTCACTCCCCCCACTTCCATTGTTTCTCATACTGCTACCCGCCCCCCCTTACCTTACTTACCTGTTTGTGCTTCTCTTGTTCTCCACAGGAGACCCCCTTGAGACGTGGTGGTTGAGAGGGCCCGTAGCAGCCCTCCCCCAGCAGCCCTGCAGGACACCTCGCATTGCCAAAACAAGGTAATCTTGCAGCCCCTGGAAGGAAGCATCCGACGACTGTGGTGCATCCAGGACAATTTCCATCGAGCATTTTTAAAAACGGCTCCTCTTGGCACCCTGCAACCGGCCTTGCCCCCATGGTGTAGCTGCCCTGTGTAATCCGTGGTGCCAAATTTAAACTGCTGGAGCCTCTCCGGTCAGCGTAGCAGTGCTAGCCCCGCTGAACACTGTGCGTTCAGCTCCCCACTACCCTTGGCCGGCTCTCCCTTAAATAAGCTGCAGGGAGTCAGGTGGTGCTGAAAATAACCTATCAGCCCTGTTTCCCATTTGCAGGTTATTTTCTCTCACCACTAGTGGCCTCCCTATCAGCCTAGCCCATACTCTCTCTCACTTGCTGCCCACCCTAAAATCTTTCCCAGCTGTCCACAATTTCCACCCAAGCTCAAGCTAACACTTGCTGTCCCTCTCTCTGCTGACCCTGCACTGCCCCCTTTAAGAGTGCACCCAGACCAAGTGGCTGTCATCCATACTTGGTCTAACCCCCAAACTCTCATATATTTGGTCTAATCTCCGTGCTTTCAGCTCGCTCTCAGGATTTTTTCCTCCTCCCTGTCCCACAGTAGGTGTTCTATTTGCAGTCATTATGACAGTTCCCCCTGCGCCCACAGGACCCACTATGGGTATTGCCTCCCCACTCAGTCCGCTACCCACCTTACCATCTCTTAACCCCCCCCCCCGGCTCTCCTCTAATGGACTCAAAATTGCCCATATGAACATACGTAGCCTCCTACACAACCTAACCGAGTTTACTTCGTGGGTTGCTCACCACAAGCCAGATATCCTGGGCCTCTCTGAAACCTGGCTTAAGCCCCACATCCCTGATGCCCAGTGCTCTCTCCCAGGCAATAATCTCCTCAGACATGATAGACCGGGTTAAAAGAGGGGCAGCGGGGTGCTCCTGTATTATAAGGTGCACCTAAACATGTCCCCCATTGACCACTCACCTACCAACCCTCCTGCATGTGAGTTTCTGCATACTCTCCTCCTGATGGATCACACTAAGAAACTTCACCTGATATGCACTTACATCCCCCCCAAGGATGGTCTGCCTGGTCTCTCCTCCCTGCTTGACAGCATTGGCGTTAAAGCAGGTCGTAATGAAATCCTAGTAATAGGTGACTTCAACCTCAGTTGGTTGGGTGCCAACTGCAAACTGTACGAGCCTCTGCTCTCGGGCCTTGCCCTGAGCCAAGTCATTACCGAACCCCCCAGGCTCTCCTCATGGGGGAACAATGGATCCCTTATCGACTGGATCTTGTCCAACAGGCCTACCAATATCATATCCTCAGGAATTCTTCCGGATGTCATCTCCAACCACTCACCTATCTTCTGCGGTTGGGGCATCTCACAGCCCAAAATCCCAAGTAAAGTGATCGAACTGAGGGACTACTCCAAATTCAATGCCCATGACTTCCTTTCTGACCTCCTAACAACTGACTGGTCAGGGGTCACTGCCTCCAACGACCCTTCACAAGCTCTGGACCTATTCCTAGCCAAGTTTGTCCTCCTTCAGAATAAACATGCCCCCCTCACTAGGAGAAGGGTGAGGGGCACTATCACCAAATGGCTTCATGGGGGTCTATTTTCCCTCATGAAGGTCAGGGACAAATGCTAGGTGACCTACAAGGCCTCCCAAAACTATAATGATCTGATGGCATATAAGCACCTCAGAAACTCCTGCAAAAGTGCCATCCACTCAGCAAAAGGCGAGTTCTGTAAAGCTGCCTTACTCTCTTCCACCAGCAACCCGAGGAGTTTCTTGCAAAATATTAAAAATGCTGTCAGGGGGGTCAGCCAGAGCACAGGTCACTGACCTGCTTGTTGGGGGGGTCAGCTGCAATAACCCCCTCACCATTGCAAACACCTTTAACTCCATGTTTTCTGAACTGCCTCCCTACTCTCCACAGTCCTCAGCCCCCAATCCCCCAGGCGTCCCTCCACCCAGACTTCACCCCAGCCCCTTTCCAACTGAGACCAGTCTCACCTAAGGAGACCCAGCTGCTGCTCGCAGGCCTCTCCACTCACAGTGGTGCAGGTCACGACAGCCTTGAGACTAAGCTCCTCAGACTGGGGGCCCACCTCCTTGCCAGTCCCATCTCACACTTATTTACCACCTCCCTTACTACTGGGATCATCCCTGACCTGTGAAAAGTGGCCAAGGTCATTCCCATCCTAAAACAGGGGAATCCCAAAGATCCTTGTAACTACCGACCTATTGCCATTCTGTCCGCCACCAGCAAACTTCTCAAGAAAGCCATCACCTCCCAGCTCTCCCAATATATACAGGACTGCAACATCCTCTCCCCTGCACAGCATGGCTTCAGAAAAGGGCACAGTACGTCTACCGCCCTTGCTGTAGTCACTTCTCTGATCAGGACTGCTGCTGACCAAGGCAATCTCACTGGAGCCATTTTTGTGGACCTCTCCAACGCCTTTGACAGGGTTGATCACTCCCTCCTCGGGTCCATGCTCCTATCCCTTGGGTTCTCTCTCTCCACCCATGCTTGGTTCCTAAACTATCTCTCCAATCGACAGCAATACACCAACTTCAATCGGACACTCTCCATCCTCTCACCAGTCCATTGTGGGGTCCCTCAAGGATCCGTCCTTGGTCCAACCCTATTCTCACTATTTATTAATGACCTACCGTCTGTCACTGCCCATGGTCACACCACCCTGTACGCGGATGACCTCGTCCTCCTGGCCAGCTCCCGGGACATCTCCACAATAAATTCCCAACTGAATACCGACTTTGAACACATCCAAACTTGGCTGTGGGACCACAGGCTCACCCTCAATCTCAAGAAAACCCAAGCCATGATATTCGGGTCCCTGAACAAAATAAAATCCTGCCCCGCTCCCCTGCGAATCTTCGGGGCTGACGGCTCACCCCTTGAGATGGTAACTGCCACCAAGTATCTGGGCGTCACCCTGGACCTGCAGTTGGACCTTACCCTACACATCCGTAATGTTTGTAAGGCCATCAATGGTAAGCTTGGCCTAGCCTATCAAGTCAAAAACTGCCTCACCCCTGCCACTCGCTTGGCCATAGCCAGGGGGGTCCTCCTCACTTCACTCTGCTATGGACTTCTAACATTTGCCCCAGTTCCCAAAACCAGTCTCTCTAAATGGGACATGGCCTACAACAATGTTTGCCACTTCGCGCTCTCCACCCCTCCCCTCACCCACCGCTGTGATCTTTACAGCCACCTGGAGTGGCTCCCTCCAGAGAAGTACCGCTCCTTCGTACTCAGAAACTTCATTGACAACATTATCTGCTTGGCCACCCCCTCAGCCCTTGCCCTTCCCCTCAAGCTAGGCTACCCATCCTACCACCTAAGATCTGGGATGAACTGGGAATGCCTAGTTCCTAGAATCTGCACCCTTGCGGGGGATCGGGCCTTCAACACGTATGCCCCCAAACTCTGGAACTCACTCCCTGAGCTTACTCAGTTCACCACCTCCCATCATAGCTTTAAAGCTTCCCACTGGAACTTCTTGAAACCTTCCTCCCCCTGTCCCTGCACCTTGGAGCTTACTACCTGAGCCACACTCCTGCCCCTAGCCTGGTTGGGTGGGGGCCTCAGCGCTACCCGCACTTACTTCTTCTATAATCCGGTCGAGAAGCTAGTACTCAACCCCCTGCCTAGGCCACCTCCCCCCCCCCGCAGGCACTCATCATGGTCATTGTTTTTCATTTACCCCGCTGTTCACCTCCTAATTTTCATCTTGTATGCTCCATCTTATTGTATTGCACTGTGCCAACCTGTTGTTGAGCTAGCCTTGAAATGTCTGTTATTTCCTATGTATTTTCTGGATTCCTCAACTGTTCATGTACGAATTTTTACCTGTAACTCTCCCGGGTCGCACCTGAAAATAGGCACTTGGCTGTCTAGTGTGCTTACCCGGTTAACAAAATCAAATAAATATTTAAACTTTCATCTGCCAGAGTTGGCTATATTTACTTCAAGCTCCATGTGAGGAGAGGGTCCTCTTAGTTTCAGACTGGAGTTCCAATTTGAGTAAGCTAAATCACCAACATCAAGGTGGCACCCTTCGATTTAGTCCCTAACTTTCCAGTGCCTCAATGGCTACTAACTGACTCCTTTTATACTGTGCTCCCAGCAAGGATTTTACACAGGTGTTTTAAAGGGAGCATGCTAAGAAGGAGCACCACAAACTCCCCAAACTCAAACAAATCCAAAATAGCATGCTCAAACCTTTTCTATTACTCCACTCTGGAATTCACATTTCTTCTAAGAGGAGAGGGTCCTCCTTAGCATGCTCCATTTAAAACACTTGTGTAATATCCTTGTTGGGAGCACAGTAGAAAGTGAGTCAATTAGTAGCCACTAAGGCACTGGGAAGTTAAACATCTGTGTAAAATCCTTGCTGGGAGCACAGTATAAAAGGAGTCAGTTAGCAGCCATTGAGGCACTGGAAAGTTAGGGACTACATGAAAGGGTCCCACCTTGACGTTGATGATTTAGCTTACTCAAATTGGAATTCCAGTCTGAAACTAAGAGGACCCTCTCCTCACATGGAGCTTGAAGTAAATATAGCCAACTTTGGCAGAGGAAAGTTTAAATATGCTATGCTATGTGTGTGTGTGGGGGGGGTGGTGTGCGCTAGTATCTTTAGATTGTATGTTGTTTGCCACAACCTAGCAGCACCCTTAGAAGAAATGGGAATTCCAGTGTGGAGTAATATAAAAGGTTTGAGCATGCTATTTTGGATTTCTTTTACAGAGGAGTAGGGATGGGTGAACTGATTCGTCAAAAATATGAACCAACCTGAACTTGTTGAAGTGTTTGTAAATGAATGGCTTCCGAAAACTTTCAGCTGTTCAGATCACTTTGGAAGGCTCCTATCTTGGGAACTGTAGTGCAAGAAGTGACAGAGCAGCAGGAGCTCATAGAAGGGACCAGAGACAAGACTCTGGTCTCTTACTGGATAGCCGAGCTGTCCATCTCTCTAAGGTGGCATCTGATTGGGTTGCTCCTTCAGCAGCCTATGTGATCCAGCTTAGAGTTACACAGAGGAATCAGGATGGAGAAGGAGCAACAGCTTCTGTAGGCTGTTCCATGTGCATTCTGTTTCTGTTCTTGTGCTGCTTGCATTTTTGCCCCTTGGGCAAGAGAAGAACTCAATTCTAAAAAAAAAATGAAAGAAGAATTAAATTTTTTTATACAGTATATATAAAAGAAGTAAATTAGAAAACTTGAGGAAGTTGGAGACTGGGAGTTAGGGACTCAGGAGGGGATTGAGCCAGCAAGTGCTGTGTGTGGGACTTGGGAGTCAGGGATTGGGGTGGGGACTGGGGATTACTATGTTATAGGAGAGGAGACTTGGACAGGGGCATGAATGATGACATGAGCCAGGGTGGAACTTGGTGACTGAGGAGAATTAGAATGCTGTGTGTGTGAATACAATCTGCCAGACAGTCATCAGTAAACTAGTGTCACTGCTTGCATTCTGTCTGTGTGACCCTCCCTGTGTAAGAGAGGGTTAAGCCAGGCAGGGTCACCCAGAAGCTCTGTGGGTATACTAGCAGCATTGCCTACAGCATCAGCCTTAGTGTAGAGGGTATGTGAAAAAAATTCTGTGTGTGAAATTAAATCTACCAGCCAGTCATCAGCGCACCAGTGCCACTTCTTGCATACTGTCTGTGTGATCCCCGCCAAAGAAGTCATTTATCTGTCATATTCCTCCCTGTGCTCGCTCAGCAGGGTATACGATTTGGCTCAGTGAGCAGGGCATTCTATCACATCATGAGAATAAAATAAAATAAATCATTGAAGGGGACAAGTACTGTGTCAGAGAGGGTTAGGCCAGACAGGGTTCCCCAGAATCTCTATGGGTATACTAACAGCAGTGCCTGTAGCATCACCCTTAGCATAAGCAGTGTGAGAAATAAATTCTGCGTGTGAAATAAAATCTGCCAGCCAGTCATCAGTGCACCAGTGCCACTTCCTGCATACTGTCTGTGTGACCCCCCACCAGATAGGTCACTTATCTGTCATCTTCCCTGTGATCGCTCAGCGGTGTATAAGTTTTGGTTCAGTAGGCAGAGCATTCTGTCACATCATGTGGAATAAAATTAAAACAAAATCCTTGAAGGTGAAAAGTATTGTGTCAAAGAGGGTTAGGCCAGGCAAGGTTCCCCAGAATCTCTGTGAGTATACTAGCAGCAGTGTCTGCAGTATCACACTTGGCATAGGTGATGTGTGAAATAAATTGTGTGTGTGAAATAAAATCTGCCAGCCAGTCATTGTTGCACCAGTGTCACTTCTTGCATACTGTCTGTGTGCCCTCCCCCCCAAGAAGTCAGTCATCTGTCATCTTCCTTCCTGTGCTCATTCAGTGGGGTATAAACTTTGGCTCAGTGGGCAGGGCATTCCATTACATCATGCGGAATAAAGAAAAAAAATCCTTGAAGGGGAAAAATATTGCTTCAGAGTTAAAATGTACTGTGTCAAAGTTAAAAAAAGAGCCCATTTCATAAGCGCAATAAGCCACTCTGGGGTTGCATATGAAACATATTTTACCTCACTTCCAGGGGCTGAAAGGCACTCGGACTGTGGTCTCGTGCTTCACCCCACCCCTGGGTGTATGGTAAAATATGCTTCATACACACACACCCATGTCTTATTGCTTACATAACACACATCCCACCATGCCTTACTGATTAATTCTACTCTATTCTGCATTCAGAATGAACTCCTGGCAGCTTTGCTATAACATTCCTAAGACACTGTGCAGAACTCTAAGCACATCTGTACACATTTCAAACACATCTAAATATTTTAAAAAAACTTTACAAGCTACAGAAAAACACCCAGCAGCAAAGTTGTTCATGACAGAAAGACTTTTACAATGAGGGTAATTACTAAGCTGAACTCTATGTAGCTTTTAACATAAAGCCATCTAATTAAACACATTTTCATAGTTTTGTTACCAAATTTCCCACTTTGGATGGCAAATATTTTAAAAACTGTAAGGAGTTCAACTTAGTGACTACACTCATTGTAAACATCTTTTGGTCTAACCACTTTGCTGTTTGTTATTTTTGTGTAGCTTGTATAGTTTTCAAGCTATTTAGATGTGTTTGGCATGTGTGCAGATGTGCTTACAAACAGCAGATGCTTTTTTTTTCCTCTCCAAGTGAACACTCAAGTAAACATGCCAAACAAATGTAAATGTTTTGAAAACCATACAAGTTACACATACTCAACCAGTGTCAAAATTGTTCATAACACAAAGACCTTTACAATGAAGGTAGTCACCAAGCTGAACTCTGTAAAGTTTTTAAAATATAGCCATCTCTGCTGTTGTATTGTAACTTGTACTTGTTGCTGAATCTATGGGCTCAGCTACGTCACAGTCACATGAGACAGGATGCATTGTAGGTATAAGAAAGGCAATCAACTTAGCTTAGATGGTGATCCAGGGGTCGTAAGACTACCATAAAGCTAGCAGGCTAATTTAGGAGTAATGCCTGATAGCAGACCGAGGGAAGGACACACTAGGACTTCACACACAAATCAAAACACTCTGCACAACATGTTTTTACACATTCTGAGTGTACTACTCCTTAAAGGAAAACACTGGGAAAGACACAGCTTTCCCCAGACACTACAAACACTCTTGATTATTGCTTTCAAACAGTAACAACTTCTGTTTTTCTTTTTTAATGATTTAAACAGCTACCCACAACTTCCACTTTTCCTGCTGGCAGCCACCATCTCATGAGCAGCAGTGAGCTTCCCTATCTCACGTTATGCTAATATGTCCGGCTGACCACTGCTGCTCATGAGATGGCTGCCAGCAACAGAAAGTGGAAGTTGAGGGTCATTGTTTAAATCATAAAAAAAAAAAAATATAGGTAATTTAAAAAGAAAGTTACTGTCTGAAAACACTGATCAGGCATTTTTGTAGCAATTGGGGAAAGCTGTGCCTTTCCAAGTGTTCTCTTTTAAGTGACCTGTTACCTGTTACCCATTACCCATTATCTGTCTCAGACTACCCAAACAAAGAATTACACTGTTATGCTGGGTAGGGTAGTATATTAAAAACTAGTTGTGCCAAGCAGCACACCCACATTTCAGCAATGGCTAAATCCAAAGAGGCTACTGTTTTACACCACACCGGCTGACCCCATGCAATCCCAATGATTCTGATGTGCCTCAGTCTGGTGCAGACCAGAGAGATCAACTACTATATAATTCTGGTCATCTTCTTGAAGTGGAGGATAGCAGGCTTTATTTCTAGCCCCATTTTGGTGACAGCAGACCAGGATTTGGATTTGTGGAGGATTTATAATAAGTCTTGAGGTCAGGCACAGTTAACCCCCTTCTAACCTTTGGAAACACTATGGTGTGATTTCTGATCCTGGATCATTGCTTGTTCCAGAGAAACTGGAAAAGGATGTTTACCACTTCCTCCACTCCTGTTCCAGGAGGGGATGAGGCACAATCCTGAAATAATATAAAAAGTGAGGTAGTGTTATCATCTGTACAGTGTCTACCAGTCCTATGACACTTAATGGTAGGCTTTGCTATTGCTGCAAGTCTGCAACCATCTGGGCAGATAAAGAACCATAATTAGTCTTATATAGGCCATCCAGGGACAGGGTTATTTTAATACCTAATTATTTAGGCTATCTAAAACCCCACCAGAAGGAGAACCTATTCAGCAAGGGACCTGGGGGTATCCAGTACAAAGGTAGCACTTCTGTTTTGGAGGTGTTCAACTCATAGTCAGACAAAAGCATTCTAACTTGTGCTAGCTTAGCTTCACTTGCATATCTTACTTTTTGAATTAAATAAAAAATAATAAATAAAGAAAAATCATTCTGTGACTAGTGTTGGGTCTAAGGCCCAAATCATGGCACTCTCAGTTGTGTTTTGTATGGGCTTATCACAAAAACAAAGTCTCAGTCTGTCCTCGACTAGCAGAGCCCTAATCTTACTTCTAGACTAGCTTTCTAGCTTTCCCAGACTAGTGTGCTCTCATTTGCTTGCTTACTGCTTTTTGTAAATATCATTTAAAGAATTCTTTCTGCCTGGCATAAAGTCCCACCCCTTTCCTGCCTCCTCATGCAAACAAATGCGCATAAAACAAATATATTTGATTTCAGTATCAGTCTGCTGAAAAAAGGCCTTTTCCCCCAGATAGTCCCTTTATGAGCTAACGTGACTGTTGGGACTGTCTGCTGATGGTCTGACCAAACCAGACCCCCACCCAGTTGCAAAGTAAAAAAAGAAAGTGCATTCTAGTTTGTTTAAAGTAAATAAAGAATGTTTCTTTTGCATAGAAAATATTAAGCTGGTTTAAATTTTAATTATTATGCTGAACTGCAGGCAAATCAACCAATGGAACTCAACAGAAGGCTTGATGAGCTGGTGCCTGCATGTCCTTCCTCTGTAACTGCTGTGCACTGAGTGAAGAAATTTGGCTGTGCACATCAGTGAGAGACCACTACATACCATGAGAAGAGTTCTTCATGTGATTTTTTTAACCATCAAGAAACAAGACACATGGGTTTCCTGGGGGCAAGTAAACTCCCGCAGTATTTCCTGTCCCCACCCCACAAGGATACCTCTTCCAGCAAAATACAGCAAAGGGCATCTTTATAGAATTACAAGCCAAACAAAGCCATTTATGGGCACTCTGTTCTGGTCCTGACTCCTGAAAAAGGATAAGGACCATATAGTGTCTGTCCAACGGCAGGCTACAAAGGTGATTCAGAGTCATGCAGGGAAAATCATGTGAGTGTCTAGCCAATCTGACTATGTACTCATTAGAGGCCAGGAGGGAGAGAGGGTGGCATGACAGTAACTATTCAATAAATGAGGGGACTAAACAGCAGTTTAGAGTGTCACAACCTTTTCAAGGCAGCGGGAACAACAACCAGGTGGCACAAGCATACACTGATGGGGTAGATTCAGAAAGGACATAAGGAAGTACTTTAGCTACTTATCATAGTTTATGTTGACCAGAAGAGGAAAACTAGGCAATTCTGCTTATTTTCAGCCACACCCTTGAGAGGATGCTGATGCAAGCTGACATTTTGAATCAAGTTAAGCTATTGGTGGTATTTTCATGAATTGGGAATTTGGCATGGACACTAGGGAAATTTTCCTACTCTTTTCATTTTTTATTAATTTATTGTGTGGGAGTAGACTCACTTCTGTGAGAGGCCATACTTACAGACCCATAAAGGAGGATGGTCTGGGTTGGTAAAGCTGATTGTTTTCATCTTCAGTGTTTTTATTTAAAGTTCTATTTCAGTAGTCTTGGAAGTAGTTCCATCATCTTGATTTCATGCGCTACACAAATAGTGTACTATCATAATGTTCGAGTGGTCCAAATTAGCAATGCAAATCTCAAAAAAGAGAACTGGAGCCAAACCTATTTATGTCAGCGTGTAGGCAAGGAAAGTTAATGCTGCACCAAGACAGTGCATATGCAAGGCTCAAAATGTAGGTCTGTGGGTGGGCCAGCAACAACCTAACTCAAAACAGTGTTCAAATGGACGTTCTGTGAACTATAAATAATTAAACCAGCATACCTCATAGAAGTTGCTCATAGTTCTTTATTAAGTCAGTGCAAAACAATTTGTAGTTCAAAGTTCCTCAGCCCCGAGTATCACAGCTTCAGGGTGAAAGATACATTTTTAAAGGCATCCGAATCCACCTTCTTTGCAAACCTGCCCTCCTAACAGCTACCAGTTGCCTACCAAGTTTCACACTGCAGGCACTTTCTCAGAGGTAACCATGTGTTCCCAATGATATCCAGCAGTCCCAGGATAACAGAGAAAACCATGGTGGAAGTACCAACTGAACCTCAAACTATTGTAGAATGTGGGATGTAATGATTGACTTGAAGAAATTCATGAAGAACTAAGATTTGAAAGTATTGTTCAATAGTATACTTTACTCCACATACCATTATAAGAGTGATGCGTTTACAGCGATGCTGTTACAGTGACACCAACCTGTCGACATCCGCAGTGTTCACTGGGTTGTCGGAGCGATGACTATGTCATCAACTCTAGAGTTTGGCTGCTCTCCCCCCTGACATCTGTCCTCCCCCCTGAGTTGGAATCCATAAGTTCGGGGGGTACAGGGGAGCCCACATGGGGGGGCACAGCCCCCTCCTGCATGAACACCAAACAGGTGTTGGTGTGATCCCCGGTTGGGGTCGGGTGTCAGGGATGTCAGCGACCATGTGTTGCTGGGGGGAGATCGGCAATATTCTTGTTGCCATGGTATACTCAATGCTGATGATATACCTGATACAGATAATAAGCATTCAGAATAAAACACAAATGGGACTAGGGCCTTAAAGAAAAAAAAATCTACTTTTATCCCTCTGAGTAACTAGGTGGTTGCAATCTTTCAAAAGGCCTATGAGCAAAATATTCAGAGATTTATGGCAACCAGAAATAAGTCCTGTTTTTATAACTGCACATGAGAAGAGACAAACACATTGTCTAAGTTGGCTAACAATGACAAAACTGAAATCAAGGCTGCAGATAAGGGTGGCTTGATAGTCATTTTAGGCAAAGTTAAGTCAGAAATACTTAGTAATCTGATAATTTTATAAGAAACTACCTAGGGCTAGGGGCATGACAACCATTTTTAAACAAAATATTAATGCTTACCTTCATGAGGTTTTTACTAGGGATATCATCAATAAGTGTACTTATGATTTTTTTACTATTTCCCACCCAGTATGGGATACTATATACAGGCTGCCTAAAATACGTAAAAATCTGCATGATCCACCTGCCTGATCTATAAGGACTAGTACTGGCTCCTTGACTGAGCCATTAGCCCAGTATTTAGGCAAGCATATCAAGATGGTTGACCCCCTTTGGCCTGCACATGTTAAAGATACCAATCTTATTTTGCAGGCTTTATAGGATCTCTATGAAGCAAAAGATTGGACTTTGGTAATGGTTAAGGTGGGTGCATACTTTTTACACCCAGTAACAGGATAAAATTACAAGATTAGACATTTTGTGAAGTGCAGCACCATCAACATAATATATGCAGCCAAATGTACATGTAAATGTTTTAACATTAGTAAAACAAAACTACAATTTATGATCCGTATTTCTGATCAGCTAAGAAGTATAAATAAAGGGGACAACAAACAATGCATTGGTGTTACATATGGCACAAAAGGCACACAGACATACCTTTTTATCTCAAGGTCTGGATAAAGTGACTTTGGGGATTAGGAGTGGTGATATGGACCTGTTAAAATGTGGATGTGCTTGGCGATATAAATTGAAAGCCAGTGGGGAAATGGGACTTAATGAAATGTTCAGCCTGGTTCCTATTTTGAAATAAAGATATTAAATGTTCCTGTCTTGCGTGTTTTAGTTAAGATGCTTGGGCATAGTTGCTCTGGTTTAACTGCAGACTCATTTTTTGTGTAGAATATATATTGATATGTACATTGATATTCTAGAATTTATGATTATTTATCCACATGCTTTTCAGATGTGCATATAGACATTTTCTTAGCAATAATATTGTGCATATTTTATTTGTCTGTATATGTATTTGAGGATGGAGTTTTCATTGGTTATTGTGGTTATTAACTGTGTAGGTGGGGGTATACCACTTTAAGAGATCCCTATTTAATAAGGGCTCTTTTGATATTAGCCACACCTCGATAAAGCATAAGTACTACGTGAAATATTGGCACATGGTTGGGGTAAGTTGTTGCTGTATATTTTACATTTTTAATTTAATAAATATATTTTAATGATACCTATTATTGTAGGTTAATTTTTCAGGTAGACTGTTAGCCCAACTTTTCTTTGTGACAAATAAGTAAGCAATAATACCTGACAGGGTGGGTGGTATTGTGCTATACAGGACTGCCCAGGGGTGTAATGAGGCCCAACACCACAGGTGGAGGGCCTTATAGCCCCTGGAAGGTCCACTATAGCACAATACTGCCCACCCTGGAGGGTATTATTGCACTTAGAAAATGGGCACTGTAAAAAAAACACAAATTAGTTAAAAAACATTAATGAAAATAAGTTTAAAGTAATTTTTGAAATAAAATAGTTACTCCACCTGCATTTAACTTTTGTCCTGTCTGAAAATTGTACTTAAAAACTGCTTCATTTTGTAAGTTGACAGAGACAGTGGATTTTCTTTGTTTTTCTGCAGTATCTTGTCATTACCTGCCCCCCCCAACCCCAACAGAAACATATAGGCACAGAGACTCAATTTAATTTGTTTTCTTGCAGTTTCTTGTTGACCCCCACCCACCACACACACACACACCTTGTGCTCTTTTTTCTCCTTGAGATGAAGCTCTGTTTATTTATTTATTGAATGGGCGGGGAGTTTATCAGGGCTAGTATTTTGATACTCGAGTGGGGACAATCAGACCCAGGAGTGATGGTGGCATATTGTTAACTTCAGCACCACAGAGATGCAGATGGTTGCCATTGCCGGTTTGATTGCACTACAACATTAGCCTGCTTTGGAGCGGGTGCCGCCATGAGTACCTTTCTTGGTGTCAGTGTGGCTCAGTTGGTAGCACATCCGCCTCTGGACCAGAAGGTCATGGGTTCTCGTCCCACACTGGGATTTGACTTGCATCTAAAAATCGTTGGCATCCAAGTGCAGTATTGGGGGGTGCTATACTGCTGGGGTGTGCCGTCCTTCGGATGAGACGTTAAACTGAGGTCCCTTCTGCCCATCCTGGTGTTGTCCTGGTGGGTGTCCAGGTGGAAGTAAAAGAACCCAGGGAACTCTTCGCAAAAAGTAGGGAACATTCCCAGTGTCCTGGCCAACATTCCCCTTCCCATAAAACTGGATCATGCAATTATCCAGACTGTGTGTGGGTGATGATGTGTGATATGGCCACCACCACACATTCAGTCACTTCACTACCAGTCTAGCATTGCTTGTAAAGCACTTTGGATGTATGAAAAGTGCTATATAAATGTTGATTCTTCTTCTTCTTCTTCTTCTTCCCCTTGTAGAAGTGTGTTGTGGCTGAAAAGATTTTATTTATTTTTAAGAACATGATTTTCCCTGTAAACTTATGGTCTGCCATTACAGGGTGTGTGATAGGGCACTTGTCTGGCTGGGGAGGGGCGGGGCAGCCTTGTTGAGTCATCTGCTTAGCGACCTACTTCATTTTGAATTTTACAAGTGTCACAAGAATACCGCTTTGCCATTGGGGCATGCAGCTAGTACTTGTTTTTTAGAGGGCAGCAAAAATGTTTACAGAGGTAAAGGAAGGGGGAAACAACTCAGTTTCACTTTTTTTTTTAAATACCACCACATGACATGAGAGAGGCAGCGCTATCTCTGGCAGCACTACTGTGTGTGACAGGAGTGGTACTACCTTTGTTTTCCATACTGCTGATGGATGTCCATCTGCGGTAGGGAAAATGAAGAAAGTACAGCTGTTCTCATACACAGTAGTGCTACCAGCTACCAGAGATAGTGCTGTCTCGCAAGTCAGTTTGTGGATTTGGAGCTGATTGGACTGACTGCTTCTTTTTCATTTCCTCAATTTTTTTGTGTGTATGCCTATTTATTTAATTGATTTACATTAGATACAACAGACTGGGGGATCAGTTGCCAACTCACCCGCTAGGTGAGAAAAATGGTGGAAGATCAACTTTAAACATTCAATCTGCCCCATGATTTCAGTCATCCGGTCAGTTGGGGCTGGCACTTATTCTAACCTGGGCCCTGTTGCCTGATAGATGCCCACCTTGCCAAGGCTATCAGCCAATCAGAGCCCAGGATTTTTCAATCCCACTTTCTAATATTTTACATTGTTGGCTCTGGTCATTGTTTAGGTTGCCACCTCATACTTGTGCATATATTCTTGGGCTTGCTGTCACAAAAATTGAATGTCAGAGAAAACCAAAAACATAAATACACATAAGAACTGATACGTCTGAGACAAGTAAACAGTTGTTTTTCTATGTACCTTTATATACATTTTTTGGGACATTCTAGCACATGGATGTAACAAATCAATGTTCAGCACTGACATATGGTATAGGATTCACAAAGCTTTGTCCTGGCACAAATCCAGTTTGCCGGGGCAAACAGGGCTTTGTGCATAGGTGGTATTCACAAAGCCCAGGTTGTCCCAACAAACTGGGTTTGCACCAGGGCAAATCAGGGATGGGGGCTGCAATGCAAGTGAATGGGAGGGAAGGACCTACATATCCTTGTAATCCCTTTCATGAACGTTTGCTCCATGCAATGGCCTTTTGTAAAGGCCATTGCATGGAGCAAATTACTGACCAGAAAAATCTGGTGGTACTCCACACAAACCACAGAGGGTTGCAGAGGTACTGTAGCCCCCCGTCCTCCTTCCCCGATCATCTGTATCCCATGAAAAAAGGCCCCCTGAGGCTAGAAAGTGCTCTTGTCAACCAATTTTTGGTAACCCAAGTTTTCCTATTGACTGAGGCCTTATATTCATCTCCTTTCTCCCATTACCACCTTCGACTTCAGTGGCAGTATTTTTGCAGTCAGACCAACTATTAGATTTTTCTGCATTCCAAAGAAGGTATGGATTGCATTCTATGTTTTTTTTAGATACCTACAAGTGACTAGGTCAGCTAGGATTTATCTGTATTCCCTATCCTGGCCAGACTCCATCTCCTATCACCTACAGGAGTTACAGCTTGTAGCTTCTTCCCCACATGCTACCTCTAAATTGTATCATCTATACCAATCTTTCTACCCCACCCCTCCCACTGGTATTGCATATTATTGACAACATATTCTATCATTATCTTGGAGTTCTCAGGAGTGGGGATTTGTATGGGATGATTTGTATAAAATTATTAAGCAAGATTGATATAGAGAGATGCAGTTTAAGATTCTTCATAACATGTATTTCACACTGATTAGGTTGCACTGGATGGGCCACTAAGAATACTCTGTTTGCCTCAGGTGTCAGTGAGCAGCAGGGTCTTTGTATCATATTTTATGGTCTGTGACAATGCCACCCCTTTCTGGTCAGTTATTAAGACGCGTTTGGATCCCTCTTTTGATCTGGGTTCTCTTTTTACCCTCAAGATTTGCTTATTGGGCTGGTATCGGGACAGACCTTTCACTTATCGACTCAACTATATTGCCCTTATAGCAACCGCTGTCAAAAAGGTATTATTTAGACACTGGCTGGATTTGACAATCCCAACATGGGTGGAATGGCATAAGGAACTCTTGGGTGTCTTAAACCTGGAACTACACATAGCTGATGTTAAACATAATTGGGCAGGAATTTTTGTGAAATGGCTTAGCTCACTTTAATTTCTCCTTTGTTTCTGTTTTCTCCCCGTTGTTCTTTTTTTCTCATGCAACACCTTGCCCAAAACTTTTGTTCTTTTCTGACAGGACTTTGTTCGTTTTTAGATGTTTGTTCAGGATTGCAGATGGCATCCTATGGGGAGAGGGATGGGGGTATTATTTAATTTTTGGGGAGGGGTTGCTTTGGTCTCCATCTCTTTCATTGCCACTGTTGTTGTTGGTCTTACTTATTATTGCTTGATTGTCTACAGCCATTTGTTGTTTCTGACTTAATGTGATGTGTATGTTTGTAACTTGATGTTTTTACTGTTGATAAAATTCCAGTAAAGTATATTGAACAAAAAAAAGTCCCCCCTTTCCATAGAAACATAGACACATAGACTTTGATGGCAGATAAAGACCGCTTGACCCACCCAGTCTGCCCATTTTCCTACCTATTGGATAAGCTGCATATCTTAGTTATCCAATAGCCTGCTTCCTCCTACCCCCCACTAGAATTGTCTTATGTCTGTCCCATGCATTCTTGAATTCCATCACTGTTTTTGACTCCACAACCTGCTCAGGAAGGCCTTTCCATGCATCTGCCACCCTCTTCATGAAAAAATAATTCCTTACATTGCCCCTGAGCTGTCCCCCTCTATCTTCAGATTGTATCCCTTGTTCTTGCACTTCTCTTTTTCTAAAAGATGCTACACTCTTAGACTTTGATGATTCCCTTGAGGTACTTAAATGTTTAAATCATGCCCCCCTCCTTTCCTCAAGGGTATACATATTAAGCTTCTTTAGTCTCTGTTCATATGGATTCTGGTGCAGACACTGCATCGTTTTAGTTGCCCTCCTCTAGACTGCCTCCATCCTGTCTATCAGTGATGAACGTGAACAGGAATGCACAGGAACTCAGTTCCTGTACCTTTTTTGCAGCAGGACCGGAGTTCTTGTACTTCCTCCCACTGACACTGGAACTGAAATTCTTAAACCAGCAACATAATGACAGTTTCTGGGCCTGTGACCTGAAATCAGGGTTTCCATAAACACATTTGACATGTTCAACAGTGCTATTTTGCTAGAAATACTTCAATCTCTGTAACTGAATTTACTAGTGTCTAAATAGTTAGATGCATCTTGACACAGCTATCCTTCAGATTGAGGATCTTCATTCTGCATTTAATATCTGCCAATGGCCGAGTTCCTGTACTTCTTCTCTACCACTTGCACTACTGTTGTCTATATCCTTGCAGAGATGGGGTCTCCAGAACTGCATGCAGTATTCCAGATTGGGTCTCACCAACTGTCTGTACAGATGGATAACAACTTCCTGCTTTCTACTGGTGTTGCCTCTCCCTATGCATCCCAGTATCCCCCCAGCCCTCCTTACTGCCTTCTCACATTACTTGCCTACCTTTAGGTCATCTGATATGACTACACCCAGGTCTCTTTCCATTTTTGTTGTTGTTAGTACCTCCCCCCACATTGTGTACTGTTCCCCAGGGATTGTGTTTCCCAGGTTCATTACTTTGCCCTTCTTTGCATTGAATCTAAGATGCCATACATTTGACGACAGTGTATTGGTTCCTCCCCATTACTCAATTGCCATTATCATTATGTAAAGTATCCCTTTTCTGTAGTAAAGTGGTCCCACCACCTCCCCTGTCCCTAATCTTCCACACGTACTGTACTCACAAATTTTCCATAGCGTAGTGGTACCCCCAACCCTTCAACCCATTCCAGTAACTGCTTTTAATCCCACTTCCCCACCCCAGCACAGCCCGCCAGGCGATGAACAGCATGTTCTTCCACACATCTCCTTGGTTGCCCACCAACTGAACTGTGAATGACAGCTTACAGTATATAGTACAAGCCCATTGGTTGAACTGTCAACCAATGGGACTTATACTATATACTGTAAACTGTCATTCACAGCTCAATCAGTGGGCAGCCTTTGAAATGTGTGGAGGGCTGTGATGCTCACCAACTGGTGGGCCATGCTGTGGTGGGGGGAGTAGGGTGGAATGCTGTTACCAGAGCGGGTGGAGGGTTGTGGGGACAACTACACTATAAAAAATTTGTTGGTACAGTACATATAGGATATCGAGGATCGAGGAGGGTGGAGGGACCAATGTACTAGGGAAAAGGGATATTTATTCTTATACAGTAATAGCCGGGACCAGGTACTGGGGAGGAGTGAGAGTCCATTATACTACAGAAAATGGATATTTATTATTATAATAATGGGGATCGGAGCCAGGGAGGGGGGATGGACCCTACACTATGGAAATTACTTTTTTATTGAGTGGGTAATGAAGTGATCGGGGACTGGGGTGAGACACTACAGCTATGGAAAATAATTAATTTCTTTATCGGGTGGGTAATGGAGTGATCAAAAACTGGGGTGGGACACTGCGCTATGTTATGAACTGTTTTCTTGCTGTTGGGGCCACAATAGGGGTGGAAGTGGGCAACACTGGACTAGGGTGGAATGTGACTGTGTGTGGTGTGGGCTGCTGGGGGGGGCACAATCACACAGCAGTGGTATGCAAATTAGCCCATAATGGGCATGCTAATGGCCTCTAGTGCCTTGCATGCCCAATGGGCTCATTTGCATACCTTCTGTCATGAATAGCACTTTAGCGTCTGAGCGCTATTGACTGCAGGGCCATTTTCCTAGCTGCCTGTTGGGGCATTGCCACCAGATTTTCCACCGCTTTTTCTGGGTTAGCACTGCTTCTTCTGGCCCCTATTCACAGTTGAATAGCGCACCAGGCTATCCAACTGTGAATAGCTCTGTTGCCTACCAGCACAGCCAGGGAGTGCTGCACAAACTTTTGCGCTCACTTTGCACTCCCTTTGTGAATCCTGGCCATAATAACTTAATGTTTGTAATCCTTGCACAGTGTTGGGGAAATGGCATGCTGGAACATTAAGGGTAATTTTTGTATGCATAAAATGGGTAATATGGCAATCATGCTGCCAGTGACTACTCAGCAAAACAAAAGCTCACTGTGGGATCTGTTACAAAGAGTGACTCATGAGATAAATGTGGTGTATTTGTGTGAATTTTAACATTTCTCTAGAAAGCAGTTGCAGACACTCTGGAAAGGAATATACTAGGTGCAGAGAGATTTAACAAGCCTGGGCATGTCCTCAAGAGCTGGTGGATTCCATTTAGACACAACATGCAGTTGGTACTTTCTGTTTTTGTCTTTATTTATGGACGTCTGTGGAACATTTATTTGATTTAGTTCTGCAATGATATTTGTATTATATGATTTAACAAAGTGTTTTTTTCTTTGATTTTTTTATATGAATAAAAATACAACGGCAGGACTCTGAGCATGCACATTAGTGCTAAGCCACTGTGCTTTCTCAGAGTCACCACTTACTATTTCAAACAGTAAATAAAACACTATAGAGCACTTATTTAAAGACAGCACTCACTTTGCATCACTGAGGGAACTTCTATCTCTTAGAAAATCCTTTGTTTTCATACAACTTGGGAAAAAGCATGAGTTTGCAGGCACTCCGGCCCTATATTACCAATGCATCCGCTGGGAGACAGAACTGCGGGAGTTTCAGCTGGGATTGTAAATATGAAAAATATGGGGAAAAACTGTGCAACTGCTGACTGCAATGTCAACTAGAAACTGTGGTTATAATTATCAGTAATAAATGTGTCTTCAGGTACAGTTTTGCTATGGGGCAAAATTAAAATCAGCAAAAATTCCTGACTGTGTCCCTTTAATAAAATTGCTGTATAACATGATGATAAATTTTTTCCTAAAAAACTGACAAGAGCACTTGTTTTTATTCTTCAGAATAAATGAACATTTCTTTTTAACAGTTGGGATTTAAAGTAGTCCCTGATGAGATTGTTTTTAAATGAAAACCAGAAACCTTTTTTCAACATCATTTTATGTTATTCATCATTTTCTTATAAATTTAGTTGTCAGTGATTCAAATGTGTAGGAGGGGGGAAGTTTTTTGGCTCATCATAGCCATGAATACTACTTTCAGAACAGTTTGCAGGTGGGTGTACTGATTAATGAGGTCAGCACAAAAGTAAACTAGTACAGAAGTATAATTATAAGCTAATAATTACATGGCATTTTGGTGTTTTAGCCAGTCAGATTGCTTGGATTCTTGAAAATTTTTCTCAACATGTTACAGTGTTCCTCTCCACAGGTTTTTTTAGCTGTCCTAGTGATTGTTTCTGATTTAAACACTGGCAATAAGCACCATTTTAGAACTGTATGATGTAGTTTATGTCCCTTACCAAGCTCTTACATTGTTAGTATCCTATGAGGATCAGCTTAGGGTACTGAACATGTACTCCCTGGAGGCCAGAAGGGAGAGGGGTGACAAGGTAGAGACCTTCAAGTTCCTGAAAGAAATGAACAAGGTAAAGCATTAGAAATTATTCAGCTGGAATGGTGGGTCAAAAACAATGGTACATAAGAGAAAGCTGGTGGGTGGTGGATTAAGGAGGGATGTGAGAAAATTGTGCTTCACAAAGAGAGTGAGTGAGCTGTCAGACAGCCTACCAGCTGAGGTGGCAGATGCAAAAGCCATTAATGGGTTTATGAATGGCTGGGACAGAGTTAAGGGACTACTAGATAGCACTTTACAATTCTCAGTCTTTAGTTTGTCCCAAAGAATATAGTTTATGCTTTTGAGACTTAACACCAGTTTAATATCTACTAAGTATCTTTGGAAAGTATTAATGTCAGTCTGTATATCACCCCCTAACTACAGACAACTGGGATTGCTGCTGTGCTGGGGTTTTTGGTTCTTGTCGGGATGTTGGTAGGGAGGCTCATGCAGTGGAAGACAGTGCATCTATGGTATAGGATACCAGACCAATTGAGGAAGATTAATTTGGTTAGTCAGTCAGAATGTTGGAGATGTCACCAGCAAAGTGGGACTTTGCTGCATATCCTTTGGTCCTGCCCTAAGTTACTGCGCTGGTGGTCCCTACTATGGGCAAGAATTTCTGCAGTGCTTCAGATTATGGTTCCTATGGATGCCTTTCTCCTAATCCTGGGCAATAGCAACCATCTACCTTTCCAGTCCTTAACCTCTCATCTTTGAGTTATGGCAGCCATTTTAAAAGCTAAGCACATTACTTATAGGAATTTGTGGTCTGACTCAGTCCCCACATTAGAGGAATGGGAAGACAGCATGCATAGACTAGTCAATTTGGAGTGCTTATTGTATTTGGTGGTAGGTAAGGCTGCCTTATTTGATCAGGTGTGGGGATCTTATTTGAGCTGTTTTTCCCATTGGGGTTCTAATCCTCTGGGGTACCCTGTGCCTATATAAGCCCTTATTCCTTTTTACTGTCCAGACTGTGGTAGTCTGGTTAGCCACAGCATGTTCTCTGCTTCCCTCCTCTGCAAGGGTTGTAGCTGTGTCCTGAAGTGCAGTTTCTTGCCTGAGGCTGCTGTTAGTTACACCCACAGTGACTCAGTCTCCCCCTTACTACCCCTAATGCACACAGCTTTCACCACCTCGTGTCTTCCTTGACAAAGGTGCTACTTCTTCCCCTCTATCTGTTCCTCTGCCTCTCCTGAACATTGAGTAGCCAGGTACCAGCAGATCCCCATTGTTATTTTCTGAAGCCCTTGTTTCCATTATGGCCACAAGGTCCACCTCAGTGCCTGCTATCAGTGCCTGGAGCTTAATGATTTTGTTAGGTAGACTTCTGGCATTAAGGCATATCCCCTTCCATCTGACCCCGTTCATACTTTGCTACTACCCTTGTGCTTCCTGAGTCCTCTCATCCCCTTGTGATTCTTGGTGCTTGCACACTTTGCATTCCCCCTCCCAAACTCCATTTACCCAGTCCACTATGGACCACAGCTTTCTTTGTCCCTTCTGTGCTGCTGTAAGCCACCAGATGTGGGGAAGTACTAGCTAGGATCCCCTTCCTCTCCCCTGCCATCAGTGTTCCCCTAGCCCCGGTCTGTCTTCATTCAGTTTAAATGACTGATATAGATGTCAAACATCTTCCCATGTGCACAGATCCCCTCTCTCATCAGGTGACATCAACTCCTCCTCAATAGCATCCTGTCCCCAAATTCCTCCCAGTTTCCCTTGTTTAGTATCAATCAATACTTCCTGTACCTCCCATCAGTAGATAAGGCTGAGAACAGGCAAATAGTTCCTAGCCCTCCTTCTCTTTCAACTAAAACAAATGAATAAATAAAAAATAAATATTGGTTATTCTTTATTGTGGTGTTCCTAGGGTCAAATGTTTACTTGAAGCACAACCAGTATTACAATAACATCAACACAGTCTTAACATTCAGTAAAATGTATTACAGTGGCTACCAAAGTTAGGGTAATGCCAATGCTAATTTGAGTCACACATGACTGTGATAAAAGAGATTTTGCATCTCTAAATGATCATGTTCACATGACAAAACCATTACACTAAATCCAGTAAAACATGTCATACATTTCTAAAATCATTAAAATCTCTGTTTTTAATGTAATTAAGTCAACAAATCACAAAAGCACCTTCTTTATGACAGGGTCATATGAACCTACACCAGTGCCCAATGTGCCCCTCCTATATGGCCCAAACTGACCTGTATTCAAGTTGTTAATATACAGTAAATAGCTGTCCTATTATTTTGGTTCTTACTTTAATCAATGGTACTTCATTAACAAAAGTCAGATGACAAATTTGAAAACCTGAGCACCACTTCATGGTCAGCCTGTTTGGTCAGGTCCTACACTATTCCATATTCATTTCCATTTTACCTCACTGATATAAGCTGAGTTCCAGTGATTTCATTCTTCTTTTGTGCTCAGACCACACTACAATTTCTTATTCTCCCATTTGTTAAGTGCAGTCCCAACTGATGCTCTGAAATGTTGGGGGTGGGGGGCGGTGCAGGTTAAAAAGGAGTTGCCATACCTCCCTCAAATGTGGTACAAATGCAAGATGTTACCTGCTTTTACTGGCCCACTAAATGAGTTTAATCATATTTCAGGGCACTCCTGCTGAACAGCTGATCAGAATTAACAAACAAAGTTCAGTGCATGTCCCCTTGATACTGTCGGAACTGGCCTGTACTCAAGTTTTCTTTTTGACATTTATCAAAGTCATTACTTCTTCTGGTCATATTTTAAACAACGGTGCTCAATTTAAAAAAAGTCAGGCAAAAATTGTAAATACTTCACCACATTTCATGGTCCTACAGTCCTGCAAGGTATCTGTTTTTCTTCCCCAAAACATATGTTAAATGAGATTTTTTTGATACCCTGTATCTTCAACATTTCCCATAAATGTGTACAGAATTTGTAGAGTTTGTTGATCCTACCATATAAAGTAGGTTTCTGTAGCTTAAACTATTTTTGAACTACTGTGTAAGTAGTAAAATATGGTTTGATTACAGAAGGGGTCACTCACCACTAACAGTATAATGGTGCTATGCTGCATCCCCATAATATAAGCAAGGCAAGACAATCTGTATTTATAATGCTCGCAATCTGAAAGGCATTGACGCTGTACATAAAATCAAAAAATTGCAGACAGGAGCTATATCAAAACTCAAACTTTAAAATACAATCAAATAAATAAAAGAAATGTCAGGTAAATCATAAAACAACTAACTACAAAATTCTTGTCCAAACAAAAAGTTTTCCAACATGCTAGCCACATGGATATAAGCAGGTAGTGAGTTCCAAAGTACCAGAGCAGCCACAGCAAAAGCTTCATCTCCTGAAAGTCTGAACTGGGAAGGGGGAGCAATAAGCAGGCCCACATCAGTGGTGTGGAGGAGACAAACTGGGTGGTAAGGGGAACAAACTGCTTAGGACCTTGTAAGTTAAGAAGCATATCTTGAATGTGATACACCACTGCAAAGGCAGCCAGTGCAACACCTGGAAGACCGACATGATATGGTCACTCTGTGATTAACCCATTATCGCCAGGGTGCAGCATTCTAAACCAACTGCAAGTAATGCGTCACACCTCAAGATAAGGCTATGTAGACAGTGTTGTAATAGTCCAACCCAGAGGTGATAAAAGCAAGGACAATCATCGGCAGATCTGCATAAACTAGATGCAGTTTAATCCTGGCAATGTTTTCGAGATGGTAAAAGCCAGATTGGACAACAGCTGACACCTGGTATACTAGTGTCAGTCTGTAATCCAGAAAGACCCCCTGGTCCTTCTCTGCATTGACAGCCATGCCACTAAAGGGAGAGCCAAACCTTCACAGCAGCCAAGTTCCAGCATCTCAGCTCATTTACCATGACCTCTGTATTTCCTGGGTTGAGACATAACCAGTTCGAGGCCATACAATTGTTTATCTCAACAATACATTATCTCAACACCAAAGTCACATGATCTTCACCAGGGGAACATGACAAATACAGCAGAGTATCATCTGCATAGAGTGAAACTCGACACCGTACTGCAGGGTTTGATTTTAACAATGTTTTACTAGCCCAAAACTTAGTCCGAATTGCATGTGGCTAGTGCAGCTAACCCTCTACTTGTCTGTCTTGACTAGTGCAGGTCTTCCATGGCTGTTAATGAAGTTAAAAATGTCCCTAATTTAGCAGGCTGTAGTTCTCATCCTAATCTCTCAGCCAGCGTTGCAGATGGCCTGGTGTGATTAACACCACATTAATAGCTGTAGTTATCTGGCAGTTCAAGAAGAGGATCCCACAAAGGCTCAGTGTGAGTAATTATCACTCCACTGTTTGAACTTTCAGCTAGTATCCATGGTGTGATCAAGGGTAGAAGCTGTTAAGTCACAGTCACTAGCTTCCAATTTTCTAAATGTGTCTCTATCTGACAATTTGTCCCACATTATGAAGATCAGTGCTCCTCATTCCCCTACATTTTTAGTGTCTGTATCCAACATGTCAGTGAAAAAAAGGTCAAGAGGCTTACAGGGCCTGCTCTGCAGGTGGTGAATTTTATCCCAGCCTCACCATAGCTGCTCCCCCCTCCCTTCAAATATATCAGTTCTGTACTTTCCATGGACTCCACTGCAGACCATACTCTGAAATTACTATCCATAGACCCACAGCTGACATTACTGGAAAATGTAGGTGTCTCTAGCTCTTCTAAATGGACCATGCCAGCCAAGGCCATCCATACAGTCCCATGCTTATCCTACTCAGCATGTCCTTTCATCTTTTTTTTTTCAAATTTGTTTCCCTCCGGTTGTGGCCCCATGGAACCTTTTGTGGGCATCCTGGTCCAAGTCCTGCCCACCTGAAGCCCCTCGATCTGTGCCTCCTGTCTCCTCCCTCCCTGCAGCCAGCACCCCCAGTTTAACCTACCTGGGGTGGGTCGCCCTCTTCTACTGGGTGCTCTTAAGAGTCAGACTCTGGCTGCAAGGTAGGGCCTGAGGTGGAGGACCTGGAATGCCAGTCGGGGTTGGCCCAGCTAAGGGCATGGGGTAGAGGTGCCATTGCCTGTCCATGGCGCTGTTGTTTTCCCTGTTCTATGTACCCCCTAAGCTCGGATGTGCAATGACGTCCAGCTCAGCTGGTGCACACTCCTGTGCACCCCCGAAAGATGTCCGCCGCAGCTTATTCCCCTGCTTTCTTGAGCTGAGCACTGTGGAACCTCCAGCCTCCGCCAGAGGTCAGCAATGCATTGGCATGTGGATAACCCCTTCCCCGGGGAAGGAGAGCAGTCCATGGGATGCTCAATCCTTCCCCATCCCTGCGAAACCCTGATGACCCGGGCTCATTCTCGAACCAAGGTCACCAGCGTGGTGCGAGGTGTGGCATCCAGTGCCTCAACCTTCGGCGCCACCAGGCCGACTGTCCTTTCATCTTAAAAACAAAGCTTTGGAGCATGTATGGTACAAAATACCTTAACAAAACACATAATTTGAAAGGTTAAAATAAGCATTGATGGGGTGCATAGATAATCCTATGTAGAAAAAGGGGTAGTATAGTACTGTTTACCCTGGCCCGATGAAAGGAGAATGTTAAAATCAATACTTTTAAAAATATAAATGCCATAACATTTTATGTTCCCCAAGCCTGTTAGGTTTGTGTAGCCCCCTCCCAAAAAAATCCTAGATGTGCTCCTGGATCACTTGACACTGTACGATAACTTCCAAAAGTTCTAGGCTCCAGTTGAACACAGGTAGGGGGCTGTGAGTGTCTTTCTCTGCCTGACCCTGTTTTAAGAATAATATACTTCATTGAAAATTTGAGGGGGAAAAAACTCAACATTAATGACAAGACAATACATTAGTGTTCTGATCCATCAGTTAGATTTAAGGAGATCAGAGCTGCATTTCATGATATAAGAATACCATATAAAATATAAAGGAAGGAACTAATACACACAAAGCAATGCATAATCATTTTTGCAGCACCATCAGTAACATTTGAAACATTAAAAGTCCAAAGAGCTTCCAGTATACCCCATCTCATTTTAGCACACTCTGGGATGATTCTGTATGGAGCTTTTTTAAATTTGGTATGCTTTATTGTTTACATATTAACAAAACAATACAACAACCACATAATATCAAACAACAAACAAGCAAACAAAAAAATTCCAGACCCACTGCCTCCCCACAAGGCGGAGTACAAGAGTAAGACCAAACCAGGTTCAAATGCTAAGCAAAATAAGTAATGGACTCACAAAATATACAAAAGAATGACAAAAGAACTGACAATGAAAAAAGAGAACCTACTAAATTATATGAAAAATAATATCATACATATCACAGAAAGGTGCCACTCCAGAGCCAGCTACAATGTATACAATGTGTGTAACTTGCCCCATTTCTTGTTATATGTTGGGAGTCTATGACGAACACTAGCAATCAATTTCTCTTAGTGGAGATAAAATAAGAGCTCCTGCATCAATTCCTGATATGTAAGCACAGCCTGATCAAGCCAGTGGCTGCTTGACTTTGTTCATTGCCCTGTGGGTGGTGGTGAGAGTGTTGTAAGGTGCATGATGATGCCAGCTATTGTGTGTGCAGAGTTAGGTCTACTTGACTGAACATTTGCTTCTATGTTATCCTCTGGTTCGGGGGTTTAGAAAGATTAAGAGAGGAAGCCAATGGTACAGAACAATGGGGCGCACACTGTGTGTGATGGCATTGCAGTCTGTTTTTTTCTGCTGGGGCTGGAAACAAAGTGGGAGCTGGATAAGTGTGCAATAATCTGAGTCTTTTTTTGGTTTGCCTTTTTCCAGTATAAGTGATCAAAATTTACCATTACAATTGTGGGCTAGTGTGAACCATTTGCTGGCTAGTGCAGTTTTGAATCAACTTGTCCTGCTAGCTTGTGCAAAGAAAAGTTAAGGATGACCCCTGCTGTACTGTCTAATGATCTTCTCCAAAGGCAGCATGTATACAGAAAACAACATGGGGACAATGATTGAGCCTTGAGGAACTCCACAGGATAACGCAGAGACCCTAGAGGTAAAATTACCTAAGGCTACATGCTGTGTTCTCCCAGTTATGCAGGACTTGAACCAATGGAAAGCTGTGATAATGAGGCCTACATGTTCCCCAGGCAATCCAGCATCACCCCATGGTCAACTGTATCAAACACTGATGAGAGATCCAAGAGACTCAAAATAGAAAGAGGTCCTTGGACCCTCACTAGGAGGTGTTCACAAGTCACCATGATGAGAGAAGTCTCAGTGTTGTGACAGGACTGAAAGTCTGACTGGAGAGTTTCATAGATGGAGGAAGTGTCCAGGTAGAAACATAGAAGTTGATATTGATGGCAGATAAGTACCACAAGGTCCATCCATTCTGCCCATTTCTTTTTCTGCCTTATGAATGTGCCATTGGCTCTTGCTCTGTCAATGGCCTATCTATTCATACTCATCTATATTGCTCCCTTATGCCTATCCCATGCCTGTTTGAAGCCCTGCACTGTATTCACATCCACCACTTCCTGAGGTAGACCATTCCATGCACCAACTACCCTTTCTGTGAAAAAGAACTTCCTCACATTACCCATTAATCGGCCTCCCTCTAATCTCATGCTGTGTCCTCTTGTCCTGCTATTTTTCTTATATTAAAACATGTTAGACTCTTTCACCTTATTAATGCCCTTAATGTGTTTGAATGTTTCAATCATATCACCTCTCTTCCTCCTTTGCTGTAGGGTATATATATTAAGCTCCGTTAATCTGTCCTCATATGTTTTCTGATGCAGTACGTGCACCATTTTGATTGCCCTTCTCTGGACTGCCTCAATTTGGTTAATGTCCTCGTGATGGTGTGGCCTCCAGTACCGCACACAGTACTCCGGATGGTACATAACCAGTGTCTTGTAAAGAGGGATTGCTATCTCCCTCTTACAACTTGTGATACCCCTACTAATACACCCCCAACATCCCTCTAGCCTTACCTACTGCTTTACTGGTCTGCTTGGAGTATTTTGGGTCATCTGTGATCCACCAATTGTTCTGCCACCACCTTTTCAATAGCCCTACCCACAAAGAAAAGGTTAGAGACGTGTGTAGTTCACCATAATGTCAGGGTCAAAGGAAGGCTTTTTTAGCAGAGGTCTAACCATGGCCTTTTTCAAAGCAGATGGAGAAACACCATCACTCAAGGAACAATTGACAATTGAGGTGAACACCAGGCCTAGGAACTTGCCACTGCTGAGTATCAGCCATTTTGATTCTGGGTCCAGCATAGAGCTAGTGGGGCACAAACTGGATACTACCCAGAGCACCTAAGACTCAGAAACAGGTCGAAACACATCCCAAACAGGCAGATCTAGATCACCAAAAAAGTGGCCCTATTGGCCCATGACAGGCCACTCAAAGAAATACTCAATCCAATGAGTGACACCTTACCAGAGAAAAAGCAACCAAACTCCTCATACTTGTCTGTGGAAAAGGCTCTAACTGACCACAGAGAGGAAGGAATTAACAGCCTGTCAACAGTACAAAATGGAAGTGCTGGATCATTCTTCCTTGCAGCAAATGATCTTGACAGGAACCTGTCTTGTTCTGGTTGATTGCACATTCATACTCAGCATAATGAGTCCACAGCACCAACATGTCCTCCACAGACTGAAAACCTCTCCAAGAATGCTTCACCCTCCATCCCTTAGTCTTCAGCTGATGCAGATCAGCACAATACTATGGTACACTACAATGGGACATCAAGGGACAAATGTGGTAGGGTGCAATAGAGTCTACCATGGCCATGTGGACTGTGTTATAGTGCTCCATCGCCTTCTCAGAAACCTGTGCACAAGGAAGCAACATATCTGAGCCATGCAGTACCTCCTTGAGTTTGTGAGGCTTCAAATTATGTTTTGGACAGTACCGGACCGTCTCCACAAAGGGATTAACCAAACAGAGGGCTTCACAATGGAATGACATTGTAAGATGATGTGACCAAAAACAGGATCAACCCTGACTGCACTAATGTCAAGTCCTAATGAGTAGATCAAATCCAGAATGTGGCAGTGCTGATGAGTTTCAGAGGCAACAGCCTGTGTGAGTCCCAGAGATGACATCAACTGGAGGAGTTCCTGTCCAGAACTGAAGAATTCATCATCAACATAGGCACTAAAAACCACCAGCACCAACAGTCTGGAGGTGTCCAATACATGTCCAGTGATGAAGTTCACAAACTCCTGCAGAAAATCACTCCCACCATGTGGAAGATCAGTAGATGAGAATAATCTTGCCACTAACACCTGGACCACATCTAGCCTCCACACATTCAAAGTACCTGAAAGTTCTCATGAGGAGTGTGGTGAGTCCCAGAGTGGATTTAAAAGAAATCACCACCCTGCCCCCTCTGCAATCTCTTCTTAGGTAATGGATCTCTTCTTGGGTCCCTACAAAACAGGGTACTAAATGAGAAAAAGACTGAGGTAGAACGGTCAGTGGGGGATGCTGCAACAGAAGGTAAAGCCATCAAAAAATGGAGAGCAATGAGTACTAATGCCCATAGTCTGGGTAACAAGCTTCCTGAATTAGTGGCCTTGATGGAGGAGGAACATCTGGATATTGTGGCAGTCACAGAAACATGGTACACACAAAACCATGACTGGGACAAAAACATACCAGGATACACTGTCTATAGGAGGGACAGGGAGGGTAAAAGAGGAGGAGGAGTAGTTCTTTACATAGGGAAGGAATAAAAGCAACAGAACAAAGGGTAAACAGGAGAGAGAAGAAGCACTGTGGGTAAATTTGGAGATAGGCAATGGCACCCTGTCGTGCAGGGTTATACAGACCCCCTTCTCAGGGGAGGAAATGGACAGGAAAATGATAGAAAGTATACTTAGAATGGCAGAAAAAGGGGAGATATTGCTGATGGGTGATCTGAATATGCCAGATGTTAACTGGAGTGCAGTTGCAGCTGCCACTTCAAAGAGTGCAATTATTCTAGATGCCCTACAGGGGGCATGCCTTAGACAACTAGTACTGGAGCCCACTCGAGAGGGAGCAATATTAGACTTGATTCTCTCAAATGGAGATGGAGAGAGGATTACAGATGTAGAAGTGGGTAGCCATCTGGGAACTAGCGACCATCAAACAGTATGGTTCAAAATAAACACAGCAATAGAGTCAATCCACAAAAGACAAAAGTACTGGACTTTAGGAGGGCTAACTTTGCCAAATGGGTGAGTGCTAAGGAATGCACTAGCAAATAGGCAGGAAGGAGGGTGGAAGAACAATGGGGAATAATAAAACTGCCATCACAGAGGTAACGAGCCTTTGTGTGAAGCAAATAAACAAAACAAAAGATGTAAGAAACCACTATGGTTCTCAAAGGAAGTGGCAGTGAAGGTTCAAGAGAAAAGAAAGCATTCAGGAAGTACAAGGAATCGCAGAAGGAGCAGGACAGAGAACTGTATCAGTTAAAGCAAAAGGAGGCTGGAAGGCAGTCAGAACAGCAAAGGCCCAAACCGAGGAAAAGATAGCCAACTCAGTTAAGAAGGGGATAAACCCTTTTATAGGTACATCAGGGAGTGAAGGAAGACCAAGGGAGGGATAATGAGGCTTAATAAAGGGAGAGAGGGTGGGCAGAGGAGACTGTGAAAAGGCAGAGATACTAAACAAATATTTTTGCTCAGTATTTACAAAGGAAGAGGGGTACATAAAACAAACAGTAGTAACACGCTGGATACAGAAGTTGATACCGGCCCATTTACAGAAGAAAGGGTTCTGAAAGAACTCTTAAAACTGAAGGTGGACAAAGCAATGGGGCCTGATGGGATTCATCCCAGAATTTTAAAAGAACTAAGGGTAGAACTAGTGACACCACTGACTACCCTTTTAACAAATCACGGAGGATGGGGTGGTACCCGAGGACTGGAGGAGGGCAGATGTGATTCCCTTCACAAAAGTGGGAGCAAGGCAGAAGCAGGAAACTATAGACCTGTTAGTTTAACTCAGTGATAGGGAAAATGATGGAATCACTTCTAAAGGAAAGAATTGTCTAGTATCTAGAGGCCAGAGGGCACAGGACCCTAGGCAGCATGGATTCACAGTGGAAGGTCATGCCAGATGAATCTGATAGATTTCTTTGACTGGGTGACCAAAGTAGTAGATCAGGGAGGGCTGTGGACATGGCCTACCTAGACTTTAGCAAGGTATTTGACACAGTACCACACAAAGATTAATATACAAGTTAGCCAGCCTGGGAGTGGGTCCCAAGATGACAGCCTGGTAAAGAATTGGCTGGAGAATAGGACACAGAGAGTAATAGTAAATGGAGTCCACTCAGAAGAGAGGAGGGTTACTAGTGGGTACCCAGGGTTCAGTATTAGACCGGTCCTCTTCAATGTCTTTATAAGCAACATTGCAGAAGGACTGGAAGGAAAAGTATGTCTCTTTGCAGATGACACTAAGATCTGCAACAGAGTTGATGCACAGGGTGGGGTGGAAAGGATGAGAAGGGACTTGGCAAGGTTAGATGAATGGTCAAATGTATGCCAGCTTAGATTCAATGCTAAGAAGTGCAAGGTAATGCACCTGGGAAACAAAAACCTAGCAGAAGAGTACACAATGGGGGGTGAGATACTAACAACAACAAAAATGGAGAGGGACCTGGTGGTAGTCATATCAGATGACCTAAAGATGGGCAAGCAATGCGAGAGGGCAGCTAGGAGGGCTGGGGGGATACTGGGATGCATAGGGAGAGGCATCACCAGTAGAAAACAGGAAGTTATTATCCCTCTGTACAGACAGCTGGTGAGACCCCATCTGGAGTACTGTGTGCAGTTCTGGAGACCCAATCTCCAAAGGACATAGACAGGATGGAAGCTGTCCAGAGGAGGGCAACTAAATGGTGCAGGGTCTGCACCGGAGGACATATGAAGAGACTTAGGGGCTTAATATGTATAGCCTCGAGGAAAGGAGGGAGAGGGGGACATGATAGAAACTTTCAGTACCTCAAGGGAATCAACAAAGTCCAAGAGGGTAGCATCTTTCAAAAAGAGGTGCGAAGAACAAGAGGGCACAATTTGAAGATAGAGGGAGGCGGCTCAGAGGAATTTAAGGAGTATTTTTCACAGAGAGGGTTGTGGATGCATGGAGCGGCCTTCGGGAGGTTGTGGAGTCAAAACCATTGGTGGAATTCAAGCATCGCATGGGATAGTCATAAGGCAGTTCTGGGGGTGGGGTAGGAAGAAGTAGGCTGCTGTTTAACTAGGATCTGCAGCTTATCCAGTAGGTAGGGAAATGGGCAGACTGGGTGGGCCAAGCGGTCCTTATCTGCCGTCAAATTCTATGTTTCTATGTTAATGCACCACAGAAAAACTTAGGTGGGAAAGATGCCTCCAGGACAGGTCTGGAATCTTCATCCAACCATGTCTTTGGGTTCCATGTCAACTCCGCTAAGAATAATGCAGCGTGGTAAAAAACAGTGTAGGTAGAACCCCGCAAGGCAAAACTGCATCTGTCCACAAAGGCTAATGGAAAAACAGCATAAAGGGAAAAACATTGCACACTAGCCACCTATAAAACAGAACAGACCACTCAACGAATATAACAAGCAACACTGTAACAATTGTAACATTGTAGGCTTGAGGATAGTTGTTTGGCAGGGATAATTAGAGGGAAATTTAAATGTGTTGTTTGCCTGGTGTTAGGGGGAAGGGACATTAGCTGCAATTACCTTGTCTTTAAACATGAATTACCTTGGCTTTCATTGTTCACTTAGGATCTTAAACAGCAGGCTGGTAGGAAAGAGGTCTGTAGTTATATTCTGTTTTAACTGAAATTTTTGAATAGTTTGTAAGTGAAATTAGTTCTATGTGTTAAAAATTATTACCTTGAATTAGAACTGTTACTTGGGCTGTGATATTGTAACTTTGGAGGCTTGGGGATAGTTGTTTGGCAGGGATAATTAGAGGGAAATTTAAACGTGTTGTTTGCCTGGTGTTAGGGGGAAGGGACATTAGCTGCAATTACCTTGTCTTTAAACAGGAATTACCTTGGCTTTCATTGTTCACTTGGGAGCTTAAACAGTAGGCTGGTAGGAAAGAGGTCTGTAGTTATATTCTGTTTTAACTGAAATATTTGAATAGTTTGTAAGTGAAATTAGTTCTATGTGTTAAAAATTATTACCTTGAATTAGAACTGTTATTTGGGCTGTGATATTGTAACTTTGGAGGCTTGGGGATAGTTGTTTGGCAGGGATAATTAGAGGGAAATTTAAATGTGTTGTTTGCCTGGTGTTTGGTAAGAACCCTGCCACCCACCCTGTTTTGTATGCTTTCTTAAATACTGAAAAGTCACTGGGGGCTGGGATTGAAGGGCTGAGTATTTCTGTTTGGGACTGAAATTCGAAGCAACAGGAGCTGGTGGGCCTGTGACATCATACGGTACCTGTTGTCTGCTTACACACACTGTTAGTGGGACCGAACACACACTGGACTGTATGTGTTTGTGAGACTTGGGAACTTTATTGGTCTGGGTTGAAATTGGGTTTGTAAATAACTACAGTCAGTATAGAGAAACTGTACCCAGGGAAAGGGACTGAGAAAAGGGTGTGTGCTATTATAAACAGGGGGATAATCAGGGTGGCCATATTCCACCATGGCAGGCATCTTCAGAAGGGTTGTAGGCTGCACAGGCTGTGGGATGGCAATAATTCTAAATTGGGCCTGGAGAGAGGGAGGCTGCCCACTCTGTAGACAGCTATCTTGTATCGGGAATGAGGTATATTGGTTAAGGAGTAAGCTGTGGGAGCTGGGGGGGTGTCCAAGGATAAGGGGTATGGATATGGGCAGCAGAAGGGTGGGGCTGAGGGGAGGCTGGGGCAACGCTCTGATATTACAGGACGTTATGTTACAGCAAGGAGGAGGGGGGATATTAGGGACAGAGGACCCTTAGATAGGGAAGTTGATGCTAAGGGGAAAGCATACGGGGTGAACATTCTGAATACAAAGAGACTAAAGGGGGAAGAGTCAGGAGGGGCTGTTGTGCAGAAGCCTAAAACAGCAGACTGTGGGAAGGGAGCTCCTAAGGTGAACAGTGCAAGAGAGGAAGAAGAGGGTCAGTTTAGAGATGCAGTCAGGGGAAACTCGGGTTACTTGATGGAGGCTGACATAGAGTGTCACAATAAATTTGAGCTACTAAGCAACCTAGAGGGGGAAGAAGGGGTTGGTGGAAATGAGGAAACTTATACAGAGGCCGGAGGGAGGGAGTCAGATACCCATAGGGCATCACAGAACAGCTATGGAAAGGATAGACATAGTCCCAGAGGGAGAAGGGGAAACATATATGAGCATGATTAGAGAGAAACTGGGAGATGAGGAGGTGGGAGAGGAGCGCCCCTTCAGCAGGGAGGTCAGTAACAAGGATGGGGCCCTAGCTAAAAGGGACCCACAGAGAGCCTCTGGAGGCAGGGGTACTATTACAAGGGGGGAGGATGGTGGTGTGGGGAAGGGAAACCATCAGGGCCAGGATAAATGGTTCAGATAAGAGAGGGTTAAAGGGGACACCTATTCAGAGGGGGTTTGAGTTAAATGGGCAAAATAGCAAGGGAGGCAGAAAGGGGAGGGTGACAAGGGGGTCTCTAATAAGGCAGGAAGACTCCCATGAAATTGAGATCATGAATAAAGGGGGGGAAGGGGGGCTGAGAGGGTATAGTGGAGTTAACCATAAGGATGATGGCGGTGTTCAGGTTCTGTTACTGGGAGACTCGATGATTAGGGGTATCCAATGGGAGGGACAGGGGGGTGGATGCCATAGCCAGGTGAAGGTAGTGAGTATCTCTGGACTAACAGTGCACAGAGCAAAGTTCATGGTGTGTGAAATGGTTAGGGATTGTGGAGGGAAACCGGATTTCCTGGTGCATTTGGGAACTAATGATCTAGAGGGAAATAGCGTTTTGGAAATCCAAGCAAGGTTCCAAGAACTTGCCAGAGTCTATCGGGATAATGGATGCAACATTTCCTTTTTGGAGATATTGCCAGTACCAAAGGCCTCAGTGGAGAAAAAAATGAAGCTCACAGAGGTTAATGACTGGCTCAGGAAGTGGGGTGAAGAGAATGGGTTGGGGGTGTTAGGTAACTGGAATGGAGTTTGGGAGGATAAGGGACTATATGCCAAGGACAGGTTTCATCTTGCCCCATTAGGGAAGGAAGTCCTTAAACAGGGGATGGCTGACTACATACAAGAAAGGTGGGGTTTAAACTTGTAAGGGGGGGAAGGGATAAGGGAGGGGCTGATCAGAAGCCCTCTCCTCCAGATGAGGGGAGTAGCCTTCAAGCCCAAGAGGGGGGGAAACAGACTGGAGGTGGAGGTTTCAGGAGGAGCAGGGGGAGGATGGAAGTATAAGGAATCTGGGTGGGGTTCGACAAAGAGGATCAGGGATAAGGTGTGGGCGTTGGTGTTCGTAAATGCCAGGAGCTTGGGAAACAAGTTGCCAGAGTTCCAGGCCATGCTGTTCGGGGGGGGGTGGATGTGGCGGCGGTCACGGAGACGTGGGCCAACAAAAACCATGACTGGGACCTAAATGTCGGGAGTACACTATGCTTAGGAAGGATAGAAAGGAGGGAAGAGGGGTGGAGTGGCTATGTTCATTAGAGATGACATAGAAATTGCTATGGTAGAGAGGCGGAGGAAGCGTGGAGGCCTTATGGGTCACCTTACGATCCCCAGCAGGAGATAAGGTCAAGCTAGGAGTAGCATATAGGGCCCCAGGATGAGTGATGTTCTAGAGGATGGTTTCTGGACAACATCATTGCCCAGTGTGGTCCAAAAGGAAGGAGTGGTGTTGATGGGGACCTTAATATGCCAGGTACAAACTGGCGAACCATGTCCTCTAAGGTGGCCAAGGAGCAGAGGCTGCTGGATGGCTTCAGGATGTGTTCTTAACACAGCATGTGATGGAGCCAACAAGGGAGGGACATGTCCTGGATGTGGTTCTGGCAGATGGGGATCTGGTAAGGACATGGTTGTACAGGACCCCTGACTGGGAGTGACCACAATACTGTCTGGTTTCAAATAAGCATGGGGAAGTGGGGTGAGATCTAGGACACTGGCAGTGGACTTCAGGGGGCAGACTTTATGGGCATGGGAAATATTCTCAGGATCACTTGAAGGGATTACCTCAACGACAAGTGTGGAAAGGAGATGGGAGGTCATAAAACAGGGACTTCATGAGGCAGTCAGGATCTGCGCTAAGTTGAAACGTAAGGGAGCAAGGTCACATAAACCATGCTGGTGGTCCAGTGAGGTACAGGTAGCAGTCAGAGAAAAGAAGGTGGCCTACAAAAAATATAAAACAACAAGAGGGATAGGGATAAGAAATGTACCAGCTTGCATCTAGAAAAGTCACCCGTATGGTGAGGGGAGCAAAGTCCAGTAAAGAGCAGCGGCTGGCACAGGGGATACATGGAGCGGAAAAGGGGTTCTTCCGGTACATTGGGGAGCGGAGAAAAACTAAGGGCTATCTCAGCAGGTTGACATCAGAAGGAGGGTGGGTGGAAGAGGCGAGGGACCAGGCAGAGGTATTTAATGAGTACTTTGCCTCTGTGTTCACTAGGGAGGGGGATGGGATAGCTACAAAGCAAGGCATGAAGGGGATAGAAGTGGCAGGGAGTGGGATCAGGGGAGCAACAGAAATGGAGCAAGAGGGAGGGAAGGTACCCCAGGGTGTCACATCTGGATAAGGATAAAAGACCAGTAAGGTGGAGGGGCGGATGATGCTATCTCCACCAAGTGTGGGTTAGCCCTCAAGGCCCTAAAGAAAGACAAATCTCCTGGGCGGATGGCATTCATCTGAGAGTACTATGGGAATTGGTGGACATACTGGCTGCACCCTGGCGGAGCTTTTCAGCAGGTCACTTGAGACAGGGAGGGTACCTAGGGATTGGCGGAGGCACATGTGGTACCAATCCATAAAGGGGTCGAGGAAGTACCAGGAAATATAGACCCATCAGTTTGACCTCGGTGGTGGGAAATTAATGGAGAGTATACTAAAGGAACGATTGGGGGTGTACTTGGAGGAGGTGGGAGGTCTGGATAGTCGGCAACATGGGTTTGTGCCAGGTAGATCATGTCAAACCAACCTTGTGGAGTTCTATGAATGGGTAACATCAGAACTGGACAGGGTGGTAGCCTGTGGATGTATTATTCTTGGACTTCAGCAAGGTGTTTGACTCTGTCCCCACAATGGTCTGGTAGAGAAACTGATGGGGTTAGGAGTAGGCCCTTTGATGGTCAGATGGACTGAAAACTGGCTAGCTGGACGCACTCAGATAGTAGTGGTCTGTGGGGAGCTCTCGAACCCTAGAGAAGTTGGTAGTGGGGTACCACAGGGCTCGGTCCTGGGTCCGATCCTGTTTAATGCATACATATCGGACATCAGGGAGGGTATAGGGTGTGAAATAAGTCTCTTCGCGGATGACTCCAAGATGGGAGCAGTAGTTGAGGGAGAAGAGGGGAGGTTGGCCCTGCAAGGGGACCTGGACACCCTGGAAAGCTGGGCTCACACATGGAAATTAAATTTCAATATCACCAAGTGCAAGGTGTTGCATCTTGGTCTGGAAAACCCAAACACAAGTACACCCTGGGAGGGGAGGCGCTGGAGGCCTCAATAGGGGAAAAAGACCTAGGGGTCATGGTGGATACATGTATGAATAACTCAGCAGTGCAGGAGAGCAGCTAGCAAGGCAAACAGGATGTTGGGATGCATCGTAAGGGGGATCACCTCTAGGAGCAAGGAAGTGATTCTGCCACTGTACATTGGACTGGTTAGACCACACCTTGAGTACTGTGTACAGTACTGGAGACCACACTTGAAGAGGGACATACAGCTCCTGGAGAAGGTACAAGGAGGGCAACAAAGATGATCACGAGGCTAGGGATTTGACTTATGAGGACAGACTTGAGGAGCTCTGCCTGTTTTCATTGGAGGAGAGGAGAGACAGGGGACATGATTGAGGTCTTCAAGTACCTCAAGGAATAAATAGGGTAAACATGGAGGATCTTTAGACTAAAGCAGGAGGTATCACCAGAGGCATGGTTTGAAGTTGGAAGGTGGAAGGGTGAGGGGAAAAAGAGGAGGAGTTTTTCACTGAGAGGTGGTGGACCCTTGGAATGCACTGCCTGGTGAGCTGGTTCAGAGATCCACAGTGGAGGGCTTCAAGAGAAGGTGGGACAGACACAGAAAGTGGATGTATCAGATGATGGCCTGTCCCGGGGGGGGGGGGGGATGGATGATAGGGGTTTCTGGAGCACAAGGGATGGGAGGGTCTCGGCACCCAACTAAGGATCTAGGTTCGAGCAGACTCGATAGACCACAAGGCCTAATCTGCTGGCAAATAGTATGTTAGTATGTATGTTAGTATTTCCCTTAAATGCGGATTTAATATTAAAACAGCATGCCATCATTAATCACCATTCCAGTGAAATTTTTCACCTAAGTGTAGATTTACTATTACAACTCTCCAGTGAAATGTAAGGTCAAAATAATATTAGTGGACTCAGGATCAACAGCGCGCGGTTAAGCCACCTCCTCACCACGTGGTGTCACACAAGTGCCTTTTTGCAAGCCTTGCTCTTCTATATTATGCAATTTTTATTACTTGCTATTGACCATGGTCTTTAGGTCCAAGCAGACTAAACGTGATATCACATCTCTGTGATACAAACAAGATCAGCTGAGGAATCAGCGATGAAATCCTCCATTACTGTCTTATTCCTCACTGATCTTGCATTGAAAAGAATGACATGAAGGGGAGGAGAAGTGCTGTTCAGATGAACTACTACCTGCTTGGTGACATTAGGCATGGTCCTGGGGAGGGGAACCAGATGCGGTGGGTCCCGGTTCTGATTTTAAATCCTCACTGGGAGTCTCCTTGTCCTTACCACACTTGTCTTGTGCCGTGACTATCATACATAGAAGAGAACATTATTAAGAACTTGTCTTCTACAGATCTGTCATTAGGGTGCTAGTATATTTGAATTTGTTTTTCCAAGAAGTCATAAACATGACAATCTACTCCTAGGCATTAGTTGTTGGTCTTTTCATAATGATGCCTTAAAAGCTTTCCTTCTGCAACAGGTGAGTACAACCTTTGCTTTACCTTTCCAAAATCATTGGTGGAGACAAAGGGTCCAGATAGTTTTTCATTCACTTCAGCCATTTGTCTTTCATATTGTATGTCATCTAGAGGATCTTATAAGAAGCTGATAACACACAATATTATTTATTTCTAGAGATACTGCTTGACGATCTTGAATATGGGGATGACAAACTTTAAGAGCTTCTGATATTTTTTATGGTTTTGTATTTGCTTTGATCCCTGACCCTGCTATTAGATTGGGACATGCTTTGTTATCAGATATATACTCTATCCTGCTCAGGTGAATAGAGGTGGGTGAAATTAGCAAATTCTAAATTCACAGAATTGTCATGAAATTTTGCGAGTTTTTTCAGAATTTTCCAAAAGTTTGTAATTGTCCATAACTTGGTCTCTGTTAAACTAGAGTTCTGAAATGTGGCAGGCATATTGTCTGGCAAGGCTGAAGGCAGGACTTGTTGGATGCTGCATAGGGAAGGATATTACCAGCAAGAGGAGGGAGGTGGTGTTGCCACTGTATCCCTTTCTGGTATGCCCTCACCTGGAGTAAAGTATTCAGTTTTAGAAACCAGAAAGGAGATAGATAGGGTGGAGCTGATCCAGAGAAAGGGAGCCAAAATGATTTAGGGGTTGCAAGGAAAGTCATGCTATGACAGAAATGTATCAACATGTACACCCTAGAAGAGTGGAGAGCCAGAATGGACAGGGACTTGGATAGACTGGGTGGTCAAGAGGTCCTTTTCTGGTAAGAGATTCTATGTTTCTATTCCATCTCAATATATTAGTTTTTTCTATTTATTTTATTTTAATTTAAAGCTGGTATTTGCAACAGCAAAAGCAGCAGGTGTGTATGGGTAGACACAGCAGAAAGGAGAGCAGCTGCATAATGGGCAGATGGAAAAATAACAAACATATAAGGAGTGAACCCACAAGAACTCTTACACATGCCAACCCAGTGGTGAAGAGGGCTGAGGCGCCTTCAGCATCTTATGTTTTCCCACATCAGTGACCCAGATTCAGGAATGGACTCAGGTCGTAGGGAGAGGGCCAGAGAAAGGAGGATCAAGCATCCGGACGACAGCTCTCCTCCTCTGGGGGGGGGATCCTACTGCTTGACTGCTCTCTAGTGAAGGCTGGGAGGCAGGTAGCTTGGGACTGCAACTTGGGAAGGAGGAAGGGCAGCCATCAACATCTCATGCACAGTAGTGTGCATGGGCATGTCTGGATGGCAGTGCATGTCCATTCCTGTAGGGGAGAACAAGAGAAAAATGGCTGGGTGCAGCACAAGATGAAACTGACCCCTCATAGGCTCCAAACAGGTTCACATCCCTCTCCTGGAACAGGATCCATGTGTTGGTGGTGAGGGCACCCACTGTCAACCCACACCTCAGGGGGCAAGACATGAGAGAATCACTAGTATGAAAGTAAGTCCCTGGATGCAGGGTGGCAGGGTTGGGGGGGTTGGTGGAAGGAGTAGCCTAAACCATGGTGGAGGAGAAAAACTAACAGCAAAAAAACCTCTGACACATAGACCTCTTTATATGGCTAGCTAGCTTCTAAAAACAGGGCTTCCTTTAAGGTAAGGTTTCTACTTTGTTTCATGCAAAACAATAGACACTCAGGACAGGATAGCAAATCACACAAAAGGCATTTAAAAGTATTTTACAACAACTGTTAACTCTCTATCACCTAGGCTGTGCTTGTGCTTAAAAGAGCCCCTGACACATTAGAAAAACTTGGAAAAATGTGAGCTTTAGACAGTTCAGTTTATATTTCACGTATTTTCTATAATTATTTACCTGTTTTCTTTACTACCAAGGACAGCTATATGAAAGAGTCTTACTGTCCCTTAGACTTTATCTGCTCTTTCTGCTATCCTACATATGACATCATAATCCGGTTGCACCTGGAAACGACCTTCTTGCCATAGTGCTCTTCCTGGTTACCAACTTTTAAATAAGTAAATAAATAAAATAAATAATCCTCCATTTATGGCATTGTAATTATCTCTACAGCAACAGACTTGTGATATCTTAAACAGAACTGTGATGTCATATGTAGGCAAGCAGCTAGAACAGATAGGGCACTGATCTTGTTTATATGCAAATGTCCTTAGTAATAAAGAAGAATGAGAAACACACAAATAATATTAAAATATAAGCTCACTTGTGCTAAATATTACACTTTCTCAAAGTTGTCACAGCGGTGTCAGGGGCTCTTTAAACTGTGACATTAAACAATTATGTTTATTTACATTTGCCTGGCTTGGCCTACAGTCTATTACACTGCCCAGCAACCATGAGTTCCAAGTGAAAGGGACACCCCAGATTTGAACAGGAAACACCAGACCTTCTATGGCTGGGTAATCCATGCATACTGGTTATTTTTAACCTCAGTGCTCAGCCTTTTCTTCTGGCTGAAGAAAACATCAATTTTTTTTAATTCTACAAAGTTCCAGGGCTCATGTCTGCAGTGTTGGCACTGGAAATGTGAAATTCATGGCTCCATGTTAAATTCTGTCCCTGTTGGCTGCAGTGCTTTACAGTTGGGGAGGGGGGATCTGTAGTTTATTAAAGACTTTTTTTGTTTATGTTAAACATATGCTTTGACTCCTGCTCCTTTTTAGAGTGAAGGCTGGCAGGATTGTTGTCTCGGCATTTTCCTTGCTGGCCCAAAACTTTCACATACCTGGCTGTGTGTCAGCTAGGTTTGCTGGGCTTCTAGCATGCTTTCTCTCCTGTCCAACCAAAACTCTGCTGTTGTGAAGGTGGAACAGGAAGAAAATATATAAAATATGTTGAAAATGCTCCTACATTTAGAGCATCTGAGCTCCCTCAGCAAGCTGGTATTTAAATAGCAAGCTCCAAGGAGCAGAACTGAACTGTTTCTGCAGTATCACTGCTGCTAAAATAAAGGCAGGTATGGACACAAACAATAAAAAACAACCCTCTGTATTCTATGGCACCATTTTGAAATGTCTCCCAGCAGAGACACCTTTTATTTACATTTGACCTCCCATAAATGAGATCACAATGCTTTATGGTCATACTGTCAGACCCACTTCACTGGGATCTAAGGGCTTAGACCTATTGCTATCTGGGAAGGAGGAAAAGAAGAAAGAGAAGCTGAAGAAGAAATCATCACTGGATGTTCAGCCCAAGATGAAGCTAAAGGATAGAGAGGAAAAAGAAAAGACAGCATGAAGGTAAGCATATTTTTGTCTCTTAACTATCTTTTATTTACAGGAAATCCACATTCCAGCATTATGAAGTAGTCTTGCCGTGGTGGTGTCACTTTGAAACTATTCCCCTTTTTACAGTGGCAGGGCAGAGACTGCAGACGTCTTGCTACTGTATCAGAAAAGCAGCTCACCTCACTGGATCTGACCACACAGCAATTTTGGAGTTACAGCACTGTCACTACACCATTTGACTGAAGTTTTCCACTGTCTCTGCTCAGTAGACCACTTCCTGCACTATTTCTTCTCTCATCTTGCTCTGGCCTGATTTCTGGTTTAGCCAGCAGGAAAGGGAAAGAGCTGAACTCAGGCAGCAAATACACATATTCTGAAGAGTTATAGTATAACTGATGCATTCCTTTCTGTATACTTAAATGATTAATTGGTTAGTGTAGTTCTCAGATTAACTGATTAGTGCAGTGCCTTCTCAGATTACTTTTGGTGGTTTTATAGCTGTACTGTTGATAAACACAGTATAGCCGACCCTAGAGTTTAGAGGAGTGATACCCAGGCCTTACTGGCTCAGGAGCCACATGAGTTGCCAGCTTTAGCCAAGAAGCCATGACAGTCATTTGCATTATACAAAATATGACACACCCACTACAAATGTATAATTTAAAAAAAACATTTTATTGCATTTACTAAAAATAAACTATTAACAACACACTTTATTAATAACACACTGATTTAACATAGTGGCAGTCAGTTAGACACATGAAACTCCCTGTTTGAAACAAGTACTGAGAAGTCAGGCTCTATGAACATAAATCTTTTTTTGCAGGTTTTTGCAGGTTGCTATTTTCTTTAATTTGATCTTTTGACTCTGTTCAGATCACAGTGCAACAGTGGGTTAACAGCACAGCCCAACAGCAGTTCAGTTCATCATGAGCAATGCTGTTTATTTGCCTGCAAGTTCACATAAAATACATCTGTGGTATTACTTAAATTAAAATCATCAGTGAATCCTATGATTTATTACTTGAGAGGAAAATAAATCTCCATTCACTGCATAGCCAAACAGTGGGTTCAGAGCACATACAGTACAGTACAGCCCAGCGTGATCATTAATTCGTTCACTTTCATTGCTACCATCGAAACAAAGCCATCTGATCTTAAAATGTAATTATTTAAGACTTAAATCATCACAGAACATGCTGTTTATTTGCATGGAATACATAAAATAAATCTGTGGTTTTACTAAAATTATCCAGAAACAACATTAATTCCTTTCCCTACAGAGCCAAACAGCGGGTTAATAGCACAGACAGCACAGTACAGCATTATCAGTGATCAGTTCACTTTAATTACAGTGTGGTGCTAGCATCAAAATAAAAAACAGTTGATCTAAAATTATCAATGAACATTCTATTTATATGTCTGGAGCTCAAAAAATACATCTGTGTAATTTAACCGAAATTAAACTGAATTCCGTTCTCTGCACGACCAAACCGAGTGTTCTTAGCAGTCAGCACAGCCCGAGTGGGCTTAAACCCCAAGAGGTTCAGCGTGATCATCTTAACTTTTTTTTTCACTTTGCACAGGTACAAACTATACGTTGCTAAGCTGGTGCTAAGCGAGTGACTATAGATGTTATCAGCACTACAGTGGTAACATGTAGTCATGCTTTTCCATCGCAGATAAAGAGCCGCAGATACACTAAGAAATTAGTAGGTGTTAAAAAGCCACAACTTCAACTATGAAGAGCCACATGTGGCCCACAAGCCACAGATTGAGTATCACTGGGTTAGAGTAATGAACTGTGAACAAGTTTGGTACATCCAGCAGACAGGGTTTGATTCCCACAGCCTCCACTTGCATACTGTGTGACTCTGAGCAAGCCATTTAACCAGCCAGTGCTCCTGGGTCACCCCTCAAAACAAGCACTTGTGCCTAGTGGGCCTTACCCAATTACCAAAAAAAAATAATAATAAACACAGCTCCATGAGGCTTCCACAGCATGTCTATCTGACTGCATTCCTCAAGCAGGGATATGTGTGTGTGTGTGTGTGTGTGTGTGTGTGGTTATTTAACCTTTTCAGGGCCTGTTAATGGTATTCTATTCAGTTTGTTTCAGACTTTTTTCAATTGTTTAACCAGGAGTGGCACACTAAGCTGAAAGCTTGTTTATAGGTGCGACTTGGGAGCACAGGGAAGTTAAGTGACTTGCTCAGGGTCACAGAGTATGTAAGTTTAGGGAAGCAGTATAGCTCAGTGGTTTAAGGCTCTGAGCTGCAAATCTGGTGACATCCAGCAGACCAGCCCTGGGTTTGAATCTCACAGCTTCTACTGCATACTGTGTGACCCTGAGCAAGTCACTTAACTCCCTGCCCCAGGTCGCACCTGTAAAAACTTTCAGCTTAGTGTTACCCTGGTTAAACAACCAACACTAAAAGTTGGAGCTGTGGGATTCAAACCCATGTTTCCAGATTTGCAGCTCAGAGCCTTAAACCACTGCTCTATACTGCGTCTCTTGACTTGATTTGAATAATTATTCACAAGTGTCCTTCTAGGGAAAAGTGAGGGGGTTAGGAACCAGGTTCCATTTTACAGGAAAATGCTGAAAAAGGAATTTCCCAGCCTTTTTAAATGTTAACATTTTCTGCTGAGTGGCTTTCAGTTTAATGCAATAAATACCTGATTGTAGTCTAAGAATGTAATTGGTAAATTGAAAATATTTACAAGGTGGAACTCTCAGGAATTTATTCTGTGCAATGTTTTTTGGTACTGACCCAGGCCCTGCAACATGAAGTGAATGCCTTTCTTTATATTTTAAAAATGACAAATTAAACTGTCCTTCAACACTGGATGGAATATGCTTTCTGTTTCTCAGAATGATGATCTCAGGTACTCTGACTACACTTATAGATAGGATTTTCTGGAAGAGGGCCTCCACCTCAGGGGACACATCACCCCCGAGTAATTTATAGGAATACTGTCAACATTAAGGCCTGAATCTACACCTGGCATAACGTCTTCTTGTCACCCGAAAATGCAGGTCAAATCGTTCTCGCAAGTTTGCTGTCTATACATTTCTTTATTATTTGCTACGTTGCAGATGATTCCTCCCAAAATTAATAAATTGGTAAAAAACAAACAAAATAAAAAAAAAATGAAAGTCTCAAACTATAAGGAGGATTCTTGGCTATATGTTATTACTGTGTAGACAATGTCTGGATTATTAAAAAAAAAAAAATAAAATCCCATGTTGTAGCTAACTCAACATACTGTAAGTATACGGCTGGACACCATCATAATACAGTCACTTCATACATTATGTTCCTATCGTGGTGTCACCACTCTATGAGTAGTATATTGCTTCACATGTGTTCCCCTGGATTTATTTTCTCCCTTGCTCAGTGCATATATTGTTGCCCATTTAATTATCGTGTCTATGTAGCTTAGTACAAAAAAAAACTGTGAGCCGCACAGTTTGCAATATCAATATTGTGCATGTTAATAATTTTACACTGTATCCAATTGAGTCACATAATCTGTCCTTCTGTACATAGAAACTGACTTGCAGAAGATGACTGCTGGGTCCATCTAGTCTGCCCAGTTTTAATTATGATCACTTTTGATACAAACCCTACTTTATCTTTAGCACTTTCTCTTCCACCCGTTCCTTCCTCCTAGGATTGCTTTCTGCTAATCCCAGGCATTTTTGAAACTCTCCACTGGTTTCACCCCCACTGCCTCCCATGGAAGGCTGTTCCAGGAATCCGTCACCCTTTCTGTAAAGAAGTACTTCCTCACATCTCTTCTGAAGCTACCTCCTTACAGCTTCATAGCATGACCACTTGTTCTACATCACCTTTTTCACTGAAATATGTACCTCCTGTACCATATTAACCCCAGTAGGAATTTAAAGGTCTCCATCATAACCCCTCTCCCGCCTATCCTCCAGGGTGTACATACTGTATGGAACTCTTTCAGTCTCTCTTCATAGGGCTTCTGATGCAGACCTTGGGTAGCATGAGATATTAGCATCTGTGATTTGGCACCTACAATAATGGTGACCCAATCCCCGGTACATGTCTGCAGGACTACGGTAGGGTAGGGTGGCCGGATGAGGGGGGTCAGTGACTATAGCGACAGAATGTCACTATACATATGCATGCAGGGGGGGAGCGAGCATGCATAGTGAGGAGCAGGAGGGTATGTGAGTGGTGGTGCCATGGTGGGCTGCTAAGCTGCCCCCGTGGTGTAGTGGGTGGGTTGGCAGCATTGGTAGGCAGGGTACTGGGTTCGGGTTCAGGTGCTGGTGTGTTTTGTTGTGCCCAGCCCAAACTTTTTTTTTAAATGTTTTTAACACACCCCAACATACCCCTCTGGAGTTGAAAATCCTTAAGTAGGGGTGCCAGGCAAACCTACCCATGATGAGTGTGGGGATGCAGCGCCATGCATAAAACATTAAAAAACTAAGTCCCCAGCTCCATTTTGCTTTGTGCTGTGGTGTCAGAGAACCAAAATAAATATTTGGCACTCTGACTTTGAGATAACGCTGATCGCCTTTAGGCTTTTGCCGTTATCACATAAATCCAGACTTTGCAGCATTTTGACAGCCCTCAGCTCTCTTCTTGTCACTTTCTTCTTTTTTCAATGTTTCCTACTTCCTCACCTTTCTCGTTTGACTACTCCTTTCACCCTCTTCCTCCTTTGTTATCCCTCTGCTCCCTTAAATGACTTGCATCCCAGTGGGATTCTTTCCCCTAGGGATCTCCCTACTCTCTATTTCAGCTTATGGTGGACAACTTTCTTCCTCCCTTATTTCTTCTGTCACCCCTGTTGACTACTTTAAATGTCTATCAAAGTAAGATTCAAGCAATCCACTAAGGACCATGGAAGCAGGCCATCACCTCGGTATAGGCTCTTATCCTTTCAAGTTGGCCCACAGTCCCCAATGTAGCCATTCCACTTCTCTCTGCAACAATCCTTCTACCATTACTTAAAGGTCTCGGTGCAGAGCTCCCTCTCCTTCCCCATAAAATACAAGATGCACTCACCACTTGCATTTTGAACACTAAATGATCTAACTTTACCAAAAATGAATCAAATGGAGCTGACTACGGCAATTCATCTTTATATTTAAGCCCATGAAACACCTTCATCAAGTTAATGCATTATCAACCATAGTGGCTCTGACCACAGTTTGTTTAACCAGAGATAGGTGCCTAGACCCAGTCACCCAAGGTAAAAGGTAGGTAGTTAAAATATTATTTTTAAACTGGAAGAGAAACATGTCATTTGCGCTGTGAAGACCCCCAGTTTACAGAACAGTCCTGTACACTAATCTCTAGGTTTCACATATAATAAATATTGTTAACAATAAACAAAATAACATACATCATGAAATGCAATATAAAATAAAAACAACAATAACACATAAAAAGTAAAATAGATGTTAAGATGCTAAATGCATTTGCAGGAATGAGTAAAAAGATCATTTATTGCCTTTATAAAGGCACTGGAATTAAGTTCAGCACGTATTGTTGGTAAGAGTTGATTCTAATAGACAGCTGCTCGAGAAATAAGGGTTTGATCTCCCTATTTATTATTAGATCTCCTTTGATGAATTGTATTTAGGTGTACAGACCTGATTAGTTCTTTTCTCAAGTTAGTTACAGTGGGAAAAATAATTTGTGTAATATTATGCTCAGGGTAATAGATTTTAAATGTGTGAATTAATTTTGTCCAGTTTCTAGGAAACTCAATATTGAGGGATTGCCATCCCAGCTTTTCCAGCAGTAGACAATGGTGCATCCTGTATTTACACTGCAGAACATATCCTGCTGCACTGTGGTATAATTTGTCTAACTTATCCAACAAACATTTGTTTGCCACCTGATAAATTAAATCCCAGTATCTCAAAGTAGGCAAGATGAGTTGCTCTGCTATTTTTCTCTGCTCCTGAAGTTTTAGGCCTCTGGTGGTTCTCGTTAAAGCCCCAGGTTTTTAGTTGTTTTTGAAATAATTTTTGAGATGTGGTCATCAAAAGTCAAGAAGGGATCAATAAGTACCCCAAGATAACAGTAACTGGATCCCAATTCAATTTGAGTTTGATTACTGGTAAATATATGTAATCATGCTGAATTTTTATTTTTTGGGGCAACCCAGCTCCATCAACTCAACTCCATCATGGATCTGATCACTGGCATGCACATTCTGCATCCTAGAAGAAGAACAGGAGAGTGCTTTTATTGTGATTTCAATTCTGTGGGCTCTTGACTTGGGTGGCAGGATTTGAAAATTACAACACTGAAATTATGTACTTTAGCATTGGGTGATGTCTGGCTATAGCAATGCCACTACCTGTACATGTCCACAGGCTGTAGCCTGACCCTTATTTATGATAGGTCACTTAGTGACCCAATCCCATGCTCCCATGCTTAAGAGAGAATCCATATGGTAAGCATTTGTTGTCCTTTCTTTAACCAACTCATAACCTTTAACCATTTAAAGAAACATTTGACACATACTCATGGTCACACCCCACACAATCTGTTTGTACCTGCAACATGTAACACATTTATCTGGCTTAGCTAATTGCCCTAGCAAAATCCATTTTATAGATTGGTGCTAAGTATGGGCACTTTCCTTAGGTTCCATGCCTACATATACAGTCAGACTGGTTTATCCATGCCTCGTTAGTCTGTATGTCTGTCATTCCCAATGTAAAACAACGCAAATGGATTTTTTCTCAGGTTAATGACCTCTTTAATACGTAAACCTGAGATTCCGAATCCTTTTGCAGTTGTTTCAAACCATTCTAATTAATTCCTATTGTTCGTGGCCTCTTTAGTCCATTTTTTAATGAGCTCAGGAGGAAGTGCTAACAGTTTGTAATCAAGTGATAATTGCAAGTGCTTTAAATACCTATTAATGCCTTGGCATGTTACTCGGCTGAATGCAACACTTCACTTAACTGCCCCAGTTTGTTCTGCTGCTGCCATTTAAGGTAATGTATAAAATGGTTTTCTACATTTTTACAATAATAAAACATTTTTTTAATAATCTTTCGAGCAAATCTTTTAATGGCTGAACATTAGTGACACTTTTCTCTCTGTATTTTTCTTTCAGGTTGTATTCGGGTCGTATTCAGCTTAGATTTGCAAACTGGTTCCACTACCACCACAGTGTCTGAATAACATCAGCTTTTGCCTCTCAGCTGTGAGTACTGTACTGCAAATGTCAAACCTCCTTTGTTTCTCAAACTCACCGTAGTGCTCTGAATCCTTTGTTCATCTTGTTCCCCGATCCAAATGCCCCATTCCAGTCCTGGTCCCAGTCCTGTGATTTGGACCCAAGCTTGTACCCCCATCCTCTGCCCCATACCAAGTGCCCCATCCTGCTTAAAGATTAAGCTGCCCCCTTTCAGCTCTAAATCCTGATAGTGTGAAAAAAAACAAAGTTCTGTTTGTTCCTTGATCCTGTGTACCATCCTCTGCCCTGTATAACCTTCTGTTTCACCTTAAATTGCCTTGTCCTGTTTAAAGTTTTAAACTGACAGCAGTGAAAATAAAGTTCCTCGATCCCATCATTTTACTGCATGGACACTGCTCCCCATTAGCTCTCAGGCCCAGTCCTGCTCTGTATGCAATTTCAGAGTTCCAGCTTACCCTTGGAGCCTCGACCTGCAGTGACATTTGGAGAACTCATGACAAATGGCTAGCTTCTGCTGCTGACTCAAGTAGCCTAACCTGCATATGCAGTGGAAAGCACCTAGAGGTGGAGGCAGCACTCAGTATGTGGGTAGCTGAAATAAATGATAAAGGTGCAAGCATCTCTGATGCTATGGTGACAGAAAAGACAAAATTTTTTGGTGAACAGCTGGGGGTGACAAAATTTGGATATTCTAGGGGGTGGATACAGGGATTTAAAAAAATACATGGGCTGAGTCACAAAATTTACCATAGGGAGGCAGCAAGTGCTGACCACTTAGCAGTTGTTTCTGGGAGGGTAAACTTACAGGAGGTGCTGTCTGGATTCACACCCAGTGCAATTTACAATATTGATGAGCCTGGTCTATTTTATAGACTAGGTCCCAGTGCTACTCTTGCCACTGCTCCAGTGGCAGGGATAACAAATCTAAGGACAGGCTGACTGTAGCTTTATGCTGCAATGCTGATGGCTCAGACAAGCAGAAGCAATTTGTTATAAGGAAGTCTCGTAAACCTCGTTATTTTGCAAGAAATGTTGACCCTGAATTGTATGCCAGGTACAGAGCAAATTCAAAGGTGTGGATGACAGGGAATGAATTTAAAGAATGGCTCACTGACTTCAACAGAGCAATGCGTCTATGGCGAAAACATGTTATCCTACTTGCAGACAATGCCACAAGTCATACCCCACTAACAGGATTGTCTAATGTGAAACTTCACTTTTTGCCACCCAACACCACATCACACATCCAGCCTATGGATGCAAGGATTATACACAATTTCAAGTGCTTTTATAAGAATAAACTTTGCCATAACTTCATTCAGTGTGAGCATTATGCCACTTTCTGATTATGCACCGAGGCATGCAACAACAGCATCAGTAGGGGGCTCCATTACTGAGCTGCAAACTCTGATACAGCAAGTACCCCAAGTAGGCACAGTCATGACAGCTGAACAGTATGTAGCAGCTGAGGAAGAGGAGGAGACTTCTCCCCCTTGACTGATTCGGATATTATGGGCATTATACACCCAAGCATGCCTGAAACCAAGGATGAAGATTCTAACCTTGAGCCAGCAGCATCAACACCTCCATAACATCATTAGAGACCAAAAAATGTTTAGATCAGATTATATTCTACCTGGAGCAAAACCCATCAGATAAAACATAGACATTTGTGGATTATGCTCTGGATATCAAGAAATTTGTAAATGCAAAAGGGGCAGGGAATGTTAAACAAAAAGGAATCATGGATTATTTTAAATGTAACTGAAAAGTCACTGAAAAGTAACTGAAATGTAAATGAAGCAAAGTAATGTACAGTACATATGTGTTTTGCAAAGTAGTTTAAAAAGTGACATTTTTTACTATAATTAATCTTTAAAAAAAAATCATCATCTGGTCAATGTCTGGTTACTATGTAGATTTTTATTCCGTAACAATTTGGGCAAACATAAATGCTTATGGATTAACCAGGTCTGACTGTACCAACAATATCTTATTGTTTAGCTTCTGTACAGTTTCAGACAACTGAGGGAAAATAGTGGTATTACCTCAACAGAGGATCTGATACCATTACCACCTGCTTTATTCCTACGTAGGTTGTCTCTAATAGTACAAACATTTAATGCAGTTTACCTTGGACTCTTTGCATATAATGGGATATACAGTACCTATCCCAACCATGAGACATGTCACCTGACCCTCTATACTGTACCACCTTTTGACATTCAAGAGAGCACCATTGTAGAGCAATGTCCAGACTTTGTTCTCATATCTGGCTATACCTCATCAATCCTTCTGCCTAATGAGTCTATCGGTACCTGAGGAGAAGTAAAGGGGTACCAACTATCCAAATACAGGAATCCCATTCCTATGGACCCCACAATAAAACAGGAAGATTATCCAGTTCTACCTATCTAAGTAATTGAAGAAGTCCCGTAGGAGTGTTCCCTTAGTCCTAACCTGGCAGTATGGGCTTGCAGTATAGTCTAGAAGTTAGAGTAATGAACTTTGAAAGAGCTTGGTACATCCAGTAGAACTGGGTTTGAGTCCCACAATCTCTACTTACACACTGTGTGACTTTGAACAAGTCATTTCACCACCCCAGTGCTCCCAGGGAAATGTGGCATTAGGGTTTCCAACCCTAACACTATCCCCCCAGCAGCAGAATGACAAGACCACTCAAGGAACCACTGTCAGCCATCAGGTAAGACAAACAACATACAACTGTTTCCATATAACACAAATTCAGTAACACTGATGTGCTGCCTTTGTAGACTTGTATCTATGACTCACAAATAAAGATGTGTGGCAAACTTTGCTCTACAAAATAATTCACAAAGTTTGCACCATTCAAAAAGTGTGAAGTTCTGACTTAGTGAAGATTTAGGCAGGTAAAGTGGCACTTTTTCAGAAGTTATGAGAATTCACCAGCGAAGTTGTAACTTCATCTTAATTTCACCTTAACATTGCCTGAAAAAGTATACTTTCCTCAGGAAAACTCAATGCAAAGTGTCAAAGTAGAGAAGTGGGAAAGTCATAAAGTTATTTAAGAAGGCAAATTTTCACAACTTCACCAGTGAAGTAGAACTTTGCACCATTTCTACTCTCACACTACAGTGATTATACACTTACTTGTTATTGCAGAAAGAAATCCACAATACTCAAATAACAACTCTATTTCTGTGTGTAGAAGCACAGGCCCATGCAGCCACAGATACAAATCCATGACAGCCAAATTACAAGAGTTTCTTTGTCAGAAGTGCAGTTCCCTATTTGACTTGCAAATATGTAGCCACAGGTACTAAACCACACTGTAATACATACACACAGTTCAATCCACAGAGGATCAGGCTCATTAGGGGCCTGAGTTTCTGCAACTGCATGTGTAAAGCATATACAATGACCTCTTGCTTCAGAAGAGCAGGTTCACAAAATCTATGATACCAACATTGCAACAGTATTTCTGTCTGCAGAAGGATGGCAGCCTGAGGGGCCTGTGCTTCTTCAGCCACAGGTGTAACACATACACACCGACTTCTGGCTGCTGAAGTGTAGGTCCCAATGGGACCTACACCTACACATCTGCATATAGAAGACCATGCACTAGCAAATTGAGCTATCGAGTGAGGTACCCCCCACTACCCACTTAAGCCAGCAAAAAGTTGCTGTTTTCAACCTAATGTGAGCTTTAAAAGGTAAAATGTTACTTCTTACAGGGAAGTGCCCAGACAAAACAGTTTCCCCTTTGAAAAATTCTAAATCCACTGCTGAAACCATGATACCCACAATACAATCATACTTCTGTTTGCAGAAAAGCAGGCTTCCATGTGGCCTGTGCTTCTGCAGCTAGAGACACTCATTCACACTGTATGACATACACACAAACAACTGAGACTACAAAAAACAGGCCTCTGTGCAGCTACCGATACAATTCTACAAAGGAAGTACATCAGCACTGCTGCATTTGTGTCATCTGGAAATGGTTGTATGTTGTTTGTCTTACCTGATGATGGCTGTCTGTGGTTACTTGTATGGTATTGTCCTTTTGCTGCTTGCAGGATAGTTATGGTTGGCAAACCATATGCAACAGTTCCCTACTTTTGCAGTATTAAGTTGAACCATAAATGGTGCATTAATGCAGTTTTTGCAATGAATATACATAGATACATAGTCACTGTTGGCAGATAAGGGCCTATGGCCCACCCAATCTGCTCTTTTGAGCTTATAAGTTCACGTTATGTTTTCTTAGAAGTCAGTTGCCTCTTACCCCTGACCTCCAGAATTCTCTTGTGTCTATCACATGCATTTTTAAATCCTGTGATTGTTTCAGTCCCTACTACTTCCTCTGGCAGGGTGTTCCACTTGTCCACCACCCATTCTGTGAAGAAAGTCTTCCTCACATTTCCTCTGAATCACCCTTCCTCCAACTTCATCCCATGCCCTCTAGTCCTGGAACATCTTTTTCACTGAAAAATAGTGTATTCCTGCCCTCTGTTCCTCCCTGTAAGATACTTGTATGTCTCTATCATATCCCCTCTCTCCCTTTTCTCCTCCAGGGAGTACATATTCAAGTCCTTCAACCTGTCCTCATATAACTTGTGATGCAATCCATATTTCATCTTTGTTGTCCTCCTCTAATATAATATTGTACTGGTGTGATTGCACCAGTATAGTTAGAGTTGCGTGAGGAATTTAATTGTTAAATGCCTAACTTTGGATGTTAATAACTTTGGCAACATTCAATGAAATTGCACAATATATGGCATGCATTGTCTCACAGGCATGTTTTCAAGATATAAGAAGGTTCATGACAGCAGCTTGTGTAGTTTCTGAGATATGGAACGTTGATTTGTAATGAAGTGTGGTGTATTTTTCCTACACTTATTACATTTTATTTGCTGTCACATACAGCCTAGCCAGTATGGAATATATTTTGAAATGTGTAGGGTAGAAGTTACCTGTGCCATGGGAATGCCTTACATAGGTTTCATGAAAAAATATTAATCAGTTCCAGAGTTAAAAGGACTTCAGTTTTTTTCTGAGCATACCCCTCTGATATGACCCAAAAAGTCTGGGGTTGAGAGAGTGTTTTGCATTTACACCACCTAGTTGTTGCAACCAAAAAAAGGTTTTCAGGTCACAATGGTTGCTAACTTGTTATTTGTCACAGTTAATAAAAAAAATATATAAAATTAAATATTTTGAAAAAAAAAATAATCTTGCTGAAGAGAACCTCCCAAGCAAGATTCTGTTGTGATGTTTTTTTTTTTTTTTCAAAATAAGTCAAAACTAAGTTTTTGGAGTTTATAGCAGCCATGTTACTGAAATGTCTGACTTTTGTGTCATCAGCTATGTTTTCAGGTTGCATCCAAATTTTCTATGCATATGAAAATTAAGTTTTGTGATTGTACCCAAAAATTCCCTGTGCATGTGAAGTTGAGTTTTCAGGGCATACACAAATTTTCTCTGTGCACAGAAATTTGAGCTTTTGGGTCACACTTTCACCTGAATATGGGAAAATGAGTTTTGGGTTCAGGCACATTGTGAGACACTAACATTTTTTTGTGTGAATGGAAAATTATTTTTTCGTGTTACAAATTTTCTTGCACATGGGGAATTGATATTTCATGTCACAATTTCCCTTGCACATCAGAAATGGAGTTTTTGGTTTTGCCAGATTATAAGACATCCAAATTTTCTGTGTTCAAGCAAAATTAATTTTTCATGTCATAAAACACCATCTGTATGGGACATTGAGTTTTCCTGTTGCAATTTCCCTTGTGCATGGGAAATGTTTTTTTTTGTGCTGCAGATTTACAAAATTCTTTTTAATGCTCATATCATAATGCACTCTGTGCCATGCTTTACTGCTTAATTAATACAATTAACAGAAATACTTGTATGTTGCAACAGTTCTGTCACTTACATTGCTGCAATATTTGAAGTATTTCACATTGACTTGGTATATGTATGTGACAGAACTATTACAAAGGGAATTGCTAAATGTATTAGATACTGTAAATGATATTAGCAATTGAACAGAGTAACTATACATGACCTACAGTATTTATTAATATGATTATTTACAACTAGAGCTGGAACAACAGGATAAAATATTTAATATAAATTCCATGTCAGATCCACTCTCCTATCTGAAAGATGTCTTTCTTCTGGAAGTGCAACTGTGATATGCAAAAATAAGTCTTGTTAATGTATTTGAATGTGCTTTGAACATTTACTCATAACTTTGTCATTTTTAAATATTTTTACACAAATTATTCAACATGGTCTTTTTGGGACCCCACCTTATGAACAAGGAAGGTGCAATTTTTCAAATCTGTCCCAATAGGTAATTTCTTAGCAGGTCTTTGAAATCACATTTCAGGCAGGATTTAAAATCTAAAACCTAAACCAGAATCTAAAAGGCCAACAAATCTTCCTGGGAACCCCTTCCCTTGACTGTGAATGCTTTGAAGTCAGGATAATTCTGGGAAAAAAACACAAGACTCTTGTTATTATGTCTATTTACATCACCCCAGGAATGCAACAAACAGGATTGGAAACATTCTCCAAGCTGTACAAACAAGCAGCAGAAAATTGGGAATCCTTGGTGACAATCAATTTTAATATTGACCAGTCATCCAAAAATAGCAATAAATACTGAGACATAGTGGCTTCACTATATCTTACCCAGGTAGTAAAAAGGAATACCAGAACCAACTATAGAGCCAGTACAAGTACACTCCTTGACTGGGTGCTAACAACACACCCTGAAATAATCATGGAAACTAGAGTGCTACCCTACACTCTAAGTGATCACTCACTCATCCAGTGTGCATGGTCAGTCAAACAACCCAGACTCCCACCCAAAACTGTATCAAGTAGAATGTTCAGGAACAATGCAACTGAGGACTTCTGGAAACACATAACACTAGTAGACTGGAGTTACTTAGACCTTTGTACAGATCTTGACTGGGCACTAGAATATTTTATTACAGAATTCAATAAGGCTGCTGATAAATTTGCACCCCTTAAAATGAGAAAGGTAAGGGGCAAACCTGCAGAATGGGTTACCCCTCCACTTCTGGAGCTCATGAAACAGAGGGATAACACATGGCAGTAGACCAAATACTCAGGCACCCCCACTGATATCCCAAACTACAAAGTCACACAAAACCAATCTACAAGGGAAATTAGGCAAGCTAAAGCATCTTACTACAAAGCCCACCAAACAAAACATTTAGGGAGTGGTAAAAGATCCAGAGAATCCATCAACTAACATATAGGTCATAAAGGTATAAGCCCACTGACGATGATCAGGATAGGTGACAAAATCTCCCTGGACCCCACAAACATTGCAAATAGCTTTAACCAATCATTTAAAGACCTCAGTTCAGTTCTGCCACATGGCAATATGGCTGAACCACCTCCAGAACCCAACATTAGCCCTAACAACAAACCCACCATACCAAAATTCTAATTCAGGACCATAACATGGAAAGATACTATCAAAGTGATCAAGAGGGTATTAGGCAAAACTAAGGTGGGCAGTGATGGCCTTGATATGGGTCTGAGAGGGGAAGACCTGTCAGAAGTTGCTGAACACCTAACCAAAATCTTTAATCTCTCACTCTGCTACTCACAGTTCCCCAGCACATGGAAAATCACACACGTAACACCAGTCCATAAAAATTTTGACCATGCTCTTGTATCAGATTATCCACCAATCTTCATCCAGTTCCCTCTATCCAAAGCCCTTGAGAGAATTGTATCTTCCCAACTTGTAGAATATCTCAACAAACGTGACCTGCAATGCCACCAACAGCATGCTTACATAAATTTCATAGCACAAATTCTGCACTGATCGAATTTACAAGTTACATACATGAGGCACTGAACAAGGGGCACTTGGTGGGGTCTGTCTTTGTTGACCTTACCAAGGCATTTGACCATGTGGATCATAATCATCTCCTCAACAAGTTCAAACAAACTTGTCTCTCAACTGACACCTTGGATAGGTTTAATAGCTACCTTGCAGGCTGAACACAGAGGGTAAAACTAAATGGAGTGCTTTCAGACTCCAGGTCTGTCACAGTAGGTGTGCCTCAAGGCTCCATAATAAGGTCCTTTTTGATTAGTCTATTTCTAAACGAGCTACTGGTTTCTTGGTCAACCTCTAAAGTTTTAATGTATGCAGATGACACAGTTCTCTACTCTAGACACCCCTGCCAGGACTCCCCCAAAAATGAACTGCAACAAAACTTTAACGGGCTAGGTAAATGGTTCACATGCAATACGCTCATTCTCAACTGCAAAAAGACAAAAACTAAGCTCTTCACCAGTCCCCAGTTGAGAAAAAAGACAAGCCCCTTTACAATAAACAATGATAACAGGACCCTGCTTGAACAGGCACAAACATTCAAGTATCTAGGTGGGGTCATCGATGAATACCTTACTTTCACCCCCACAATTGACAACATTACAAAGGCCGTTAATAGGAGACTAAGCATTCTATACAGGCACCACACACACATATCCAAAAAGGCAAGGCAAGTTTCTGCAACCTGCCCAGTATTGCCCATCATTGATTTTAGATTGGTGATATATGGAGCAGCCAATGACACCACCCTGCACAGAATCCAGGTAACACAAAACAGGGCCTGCCAGTTTGTGTTAGATACAGACAGATACACTCACACCAGCTACCTTTATGCCAGCACTGGCTGGCTCCCACTGGCCAAAAGAATCTAACAGGCTTGCCTCTTGGGGAAAAATCTCAACTTCCCTCACCTCACCATCTCTACAAGTCCTTTTCTGCCACTCTTAAAACCTTCACACCACAAGAAGCACTGCCAGGCAGGCCCTCACAGTACCCTTTAGGAAAATCAGCTCAGCCCGTGCGTCCTTTGCTGTCCAAGCACCCAAATGGGTAAACTAACTGCAAGTGCATGTGCTAAAAATAAATAATATTGCACAGTTCAAGAGGGATCTTCTCAAATTCTTTAACCCAGCAAGACACTACAACTGCTCAGGGTGACACTAGAGGTGATTTCCCTTTATCACCACCCCCCTTGATAAGGATTTTTAGCTGTTATCCACCATCCTGTCTCACTTACTGGTTACCTCACCTGTTAGTAACAGCATCAAATACTGAGTTTACCCTACCAATATACAGCCTTCTGGTTAACAATTACAACAGTGGCCTTGTGTGATACAAGACCAGCCTGAAATTGCTTGCTAATAGTGTAAATATTGTGTATAGCTTCATTCTGATCCTTGCATGGCATTCACAAGGCACTGTCATGTGGCAATGACTTGCAATTGATGTAAACTTTGTAGACATTTCCTTGCTTCTCCTGTTTGATAGTTTGTAATCTTTTCAGTTCCCCCTGCTATGCTTTGATGCCTGTACAATTTCTGTTGACGTGGAATCTTTGTAAATGAGCTTGTAGTTCAAAGGTGTACTCTGAAATAATAAATAAATAAAATAAATAAATAAATAAATGCATTAACTAATTAAAAAAAATTCAATACTGAGTTCATAAGATGGAGGTCATAAGAAGATTATGGGGCCAGTTCCAAGGGGCCATACGCTGGCGTAAGCTGAGATACGCCAAAATCCTTGGTGTGTCTCGTGACTTACACCAAGCAGAATGTCAGCCCCTATTGCAAGATACACCTTGCACCACAGTGGCTGTGGGCTATGACAACATGGGTTATACCACCCACTAC